>OX638312.1:86490659-87768704 GCA_951812415.1 Beris morrisii | reverse complement strand
TGAATTTGTAAGGCTAAGTTCGTTAACGGGCAAAATCGTCCTACTCCTTCGGGTAGCTGCCATACAAAATGTCCTTAAAACACGTGTTCAAGAATATTGGTCGATAGCTTCAGAAGAGTTTAAGCTACGACATTGAAATTTTGTATGTGTTATTTTTCCAATAGTTGGAGCTAAATATATGATTATGAAGAAAATCCTGTTAGTCCTTCGTGTAGCTGCCATACAAATATCCTGTCAAAATGTATTCACTTAATTTACGAAACTCACTATAACTCAAGTAATCTTTTAGCTACGAATACGAACTTTTGTACAAATTAGTTTTGAGTGAAAAGGAAGTTCGAGTTTACTAATCAACGAAATCCTTTTACTCCTTCTGGTAGCTGCCATACAAAATGTCCTTAAAACACGTCTTTGAGAATATTGGCCGATAACTTCAGAAGGGTTTAAGCTACGTCTTTGAAATTTTGTACGTAGTATTTTTCCAATAGTTGAAGCTAAATGTATGATTATGAAGAAAATCCTATTAGTCCTTCGTGTAGCTGCCATACAAATATCCTGTCAAAACGTCTTCACTTAATTTACGTAACTTACTATAACTCAAATAATCTTTTAGCTATGAATTGGAAATTTTGTACAAATTAGTTTTGAGTAAAAACGAAGTTCGAGTTTACTAATCAGCGAAATCCTTTTTCTCCTTCTGGTAGCTGCCATACAAAATGTCCTTGAAACACGTGTTCAACAATATTTTTCGATAACTTTTGAACGCTTCAAGCTACGAATTTGAAATTTTGTACACGTTCATTTTTAAATGGTTCCATGGAAAAGGATAAATGTGTAAGAAATCGAGTGAGTCCTTCCTGCACCTCCCATGTGAAAGTCCTTCAAAAAGGACATTTTTTTCGATGACTTACCCAGTTCAAGATATGAAATTAAACACTGAATATTGTCTTTCAGTTTTGAGTAGCAATCTAATGGCAGTCCTTAATAAAGGACATACAACATGCACACACGTAATTCTACTTTATACCCAACTACAATATAAATCGGAGTTCAGTATTCATCTAGAGTATTATACGATTGGCTTGCAGCCGATCGTGACTGCAGTATGTTTTTATCTAAATTACTTTTATAGTTGATATACATATACATACCGAGTTTCAACTTTGTAGTATTAGCTGTTCTATAGAAAGGAATTATTTATTTATATATTTGTCTCACGAAACAATTGCACTCAATTGTTTCGTGAAACAATTGCACTCAATTGTTTCGTGAGATATCGTAATCTAAAGTTTTCACCCACACTCGAAAATTTGTTTCCAATCTATTCTCCTAGTATACCTAAGATGTTCATTAAGTTTTAATTTCGTGACATTAACCGTTTAGGAGATATGGATTTTAGAATGTGTCGATCTCGGCCTTTTTTGCGTTTCGGACGCATTATTTTCCTCCACTCGCACAGTCCTTCACCCATATTTTGTACCCCGATCCCCTTGAAATCACAATTTGGTTTTTTAATATGTTTTGAAAAACAATATAATATACAAAATATAAAAAAATAAAAAAAAAATAAAACTACGGATTTGAGATATTCAAGGATAAAGGACAAAATCGTTATCCTTGAAAAAAATAAATTAGAGGATAATTTTTATTCGTATTTTTTTATGTTGCGATAACATTCCCCTTTAAAATAAGCCCTATTTTATTATTCTATGATAAAAATTACCAGAGATATGAATTTTCAAAGAGAACTCGGACACCATTTTTGCGAAATCTTTAAAATCTTTAAATCTTTATAATTGAGATAGAAACAAAAAAATTAATTTCACTAATTCTTCAAGTACAAAAATTTTCAAAAGAATCGGCGATGGTAAGGTCCCAAATTTCATAATATTTGGCGATTCTTGATGAAATGACCCAATATGCAATAATACGAAATTAATTTTATTTTAGTCCACAATTGCCTATAAAAACATGAATGGAGACATGTCTCGTGCCTACATAAATATACATAGTATACTATGTCATACTATGTCATGCGAATGTCCAAAAATCCACCGTCCACAGAAAATTAAAAAAACCCGAGACATCAGGTCAATGAATTTTCTTCCGAACTTTCGATCGGATTGTACTCCTTTCCGTTCATACTTTCGCTATTTTTCTACATTCCGTTTTTCATCATTTTGCATCTCATACACACATACAGGTCCGTACACACAGAGCTGTGTAGGGGCATCGCTTGACGGTTGAATCGTTGTACATCGTGCGTAATCGTTCAAATTTAAATTTACAAACCCAAAGCCAATAAATAAATGATATTTCGAAATTTAAAATTGTTCTTCACTTCACTAAATTTTCACAACAAAAAACAAGGCTAAATGCACTTTCGAAGTGATAATAAACCAAACCAATCGTATGATACTCTAGATGAAATACTTAGCTCAGATATATATTGTAGTTGTGGATAAAGTAAAATTAGAAGTGCGCCTGTAGCTTTTATTAAGGACTCTTATTTGGTTGGTACTTAAAACTAAAAGACTATTTTATCAGTGTTCAATATCATATCTGGAACTAAGAAAATTACCGAAAGAAAACTTTGTCTTTTTCAAGGACTTTCGTAGGAAGGATCACTCGATTTCTAGCATACATGTCCTTTTAAGTTTAAGTAAGTTAAGGTTATTTAGGAGTTGGAACAGGGGAGAGTTAGAGTGTTGAGAAGGATCAAGGAGTTCTGTCAATGGAGGTACATTGTTTTCAAAGAAGAAAAGAGTAGAGGGACATTGAGTTAGAATATGGAGGACTGTTAATGGTGAAGCACAGTGCGTGCAGAATGGAGGATCTGTTCGTAGTATGCGGTAGCCTTTGGTGAGCCATGTGTGGCCTAACCTTATCCTGATAAGCTTTGTTACAAGTCCTCGAGGCAGGTCCGGGATTTAGTTTGGATGAGTGGAGTTGTTCCAGTGTGATTTCAAGAAGGTGTTACTAGAGCTCCAGGAGAGATGTTTGCTTTCCTCAATCTTGACCGAGATCAGTTTTAGGAGGCTCTTCTCTGAAGGAGGTGAGATAACAGCTACTCGCTGTGTAGGAAGTCGGTTTGATAGTATTCCTGCTGCGCGATCTGCGGCTTCGTTTCCTCTGATCCCCACGTGACCGGGAACCCAACAAATTTTGATTGACTTGGTCAGAGCCAAAGTGTTCCTGATGTACATTGGCAGGTAATCTCGGTTTTTTGGGTTTCTAACAGCATCTATTGAGGCCTTGGAGTCCGTGAAAATTATTCTTTTGTGGTTTTTTTCGGATAGAATATTCAGGGCGCGGGCAATGGCCCACATTTCAGCTGCTTTAATGCTGGTGTAGTGGTCAAGGTAACCCCTGTCAAGCGTCGTGTGAGTGGAAAGTAAGCTCTCCACGACTGCGTAAGATGTTGATGAGCTGGATTTTGAAGCATCTGTGTAAAGCTTTCGACATCTGGGCTGGTTAGAAAGCAAAACTCTGTGGATAACGACGTGCTCGGCATGGGTGGCTTCATTCTTTCTTCGGTGTTCGTGGTTGGTTATGATATGGCAGTCTCCGAGGGAATACCACTGGGGGATTAATGGAAGCTGAGGTTGTTCTGTGGGAATTGGGATTGAAAAGCTTTGGAAGAGAGTTAAGGATTTATTTTATTTTAAATTTATTTTATGTTCAATTGACAATGAAAAAGAGGCTCGACAGCTCGACGTTCGCGACAAGAAGAGAAAAAAAACAGGTAGTTCGAACGGTTGGTTGGCCTGGGGCTTGTAAGCATCGATGGTACATAACTGGTCCAGATGGTGTTTGACAAGTGTTTTATGGACTTTTTGTATGGGGCCTACCGGTAGGAGTTAACAGATTTCGCTGACTAGTAAACTTGAACTTTGTTTTCATTCAAAACTAATTTGTACAAAATTCAGAATTCGCAGCTGAACGATTATTTGAGTTATAGTGAGTTCCGTAAATTGAGTGAAGGCATTTTTACAGGATATTTGTATGGCTGCTACACGAAGGACTAGTAAGATTTTCTTCATAATCATACCAATAGTTCCAACTATTGAAAGATCAACATTTACAAAATTTCAAAGTCGTACCTTAAATCATTCTAAAGCTATCGGGCAATATTCATGAACATGTGCTTAAAGGAGTTTTTGTATGGGAGCTACCCGAAGGAGTAAAGCAATTTTACTGACTAATGAATTGAACTTCACTTTTCCTCAAAACTAATTTGTACAAAATTTCAACTTCGTGGCGTACCGATTTCTTGAGTTATAGTGAGCTCTGTAAATTGAGTGCGGATATTCTTACAGGATTTTTGTATGACAGCTACTCGGAGTACTCATGGAATTTTTTTATATTCATTCCTTGTTGAACTAGAACCATTGGCAAACCAATGTATGCAAAATTTAAAAGTAGTAGCTTGAGGAGTTCCAATGTTATTGACCAATATTCTTGAACACGTGTTTTAAGGACTTTTGTATGGCAGAACGATTATTTATTATAATACTCTCAGATTTCATCTAGAGTATAAATATACGAAAAAAGCATGTGACGCAGCAACGGATAGTTATGGTAAGCTGTGGCTCTTTAATGCAAACTTATTACTTTCCTCCAGGTTTTTTTAAATTCCTTCTAGTTGAAAGAACAAGATTAAAAACCAATACCAACAAGGTACTGAGAGGATAGATCCCTGTGCACAGGACAGTTGCCTGGTTGCTCTCCCCTACAGAAGCCGCGCGTCTTACATCTTTTTGTTTCGACGAAAATAGACTTTGCGTGACCGAAAAACAGTTTTGTAGTTTCAACCTTTCTGATATTCCTCATTTGCATTGTTATATTAGATTTTCGTGTTGGGGTTGGTTTGGTCACCTTTGGCATTGAAGCCTCAATTGGGCCTCTTCCGACGTCTCTCTGGACTATCTATGGTTCCTCTGCGATCCCTGCGCTTTCAATGAAGCTTAGTGTTTTACGGAGAGGAATAGCTAGAAATTCCGATGGTTTCATGAAACTCTGACCGAAGTGATGAAGTCTTTTAAGAGCAAATCCCTCACATTCACAGAGAATGTGCTCTGGTGTTTCGTATCCATCATCGCAAATTCTGCATATTTTGCTCTCAGAGAGACTAATTCTATGTAGATGCTTTCTCATGTAACAATATGACCAGTCAGAGCTATCACTGAGGTTCGGGTCAGATCTTTGCTTAATTTTAGATATTCAGACATTCTGTTTTCCGAATGCTTCGGCATAAGTAACTTATTAGATTGCCACGTAAAATATCAACTAGAAATAGCTAAATTTGCGGCCAAAGTATGAGTAGGTACACATTCACAAAAATAAGCAGAAATGTAAAATGGCGTTCGAGTTCTAAAATATGCTATACTTAACAAAAAACATCGTGTCTGATAGTGGCATTTTAATATCGATATATCGCTTTAATATCGGCCGATATTAACATCTCTACAGCAGCATTGACATTGTATTCTATGAACACATTCATATAAAATTTAATATAAAATTGGCGCAATATACGAGTACATCCTCCTTTTCACAACCTCTTTTTTATCTTCGACTTTAACAGAAACAGTAGCTCAGTATTTCATCTAGAATACCCTACCTATAATATGTTTTCAATAAAATAATTTACACATAGTGCTTGCTGTTGACACTACTCCCAAGTATGGATATTCGGAAGCAGAGCAACTGGAATGGCCTAAGTATTTTCCGGAGTGTGGTGGAAGTAAGCAATCTCCAATTGAAATTAAATCAAAACAAGTAAGACTGAAATTACTTTATTTGAAAATTTTATTAAAAAATAAATGAACTAATCGTAAATTAATCAGGCAATACCTTTGAACATACGACCTCTTAAGCTAGTGGGATACGACAGGATGTTAACCAGTCCTTTAATATTACGCAACAATGGCAATTCAGGTAAGTAAAGTCCCTTTTTATTGTCATTTGAGTCTATTATATTCTGTTTTAGTTGACTTACAAATTTACGATAATAGTTCCTCCATCCCTTACATAACTGGTGGAAATTTGAATGGTAAATATGAATTTTACAGTTTTTTCTTCCACTGGGGAAAGGAAAACAATCGTGGAGCAGACCATGTCATCGATGGAACCAGATACCCACTAGGTGTGCATATAGTTCATAGGAATATTAAATATTCAGCAAACATTGATCAGGCATATAAAAATCCGGATGGCTTTGCAACATTTGCTGTTTCATATCACGTGGGTATCAAACCGCTTTATTTTCACGGGTTTGTTTTTAACGAATTTACACTTTCATTTAGCTCTCGGCGACAGATGGTAAAGAACTAGCGCCAATATCTGATAAGCTCAGCTACATTCGAAAAACTGGTTCAAGTACTTTAATCAAGTCGAAACTATCGCTAGGTTCCTTCGTGGGAGAACTTGACTTAGATCGGTATTACACATATCAAGGTAAGGGTTGATTTCAGAAAGCAATTTGAAAATTATGATATGCATTTTTTATCATCGTGCTCTTCCATCTCAGGGTCACTTACTGTACCTCCATGTAACGAAGCAGGAACATGGCTGATTATTCCTGAAACATTACCAGTATCTAATAAACAAGTAAAGTCGATAGTTTTATTTCACCTGAAAATGCTTCTATTTTAAATTCTTTTCCAGCTAAAACAGTTCCGCAGCCTCTTAGGGGCAGATGGAGCTCCGATTGTAGATAATTATCGTGCTTTGCAGCCCTTAAATAATCGTAAGGTGTATGTTCGCCGAACAGAACAAACATATTATTAACTTTATATCTAGTGAAATGCAATGCTATGTGCAATTTTCAATTATTCAAATAAAGCAATATGTTTGGTTTAAAAAAAAATCAAAATTATCTTAAATTAATACGAGCAGTAAAAAATGTGTAAACAGTCTAGGCGCAACTTCAATATTTTTGGGTAAAAGTGTAGGGCGTGTTTAAATTATGTATTGTCAAAGAAATTATGTAGGTACAACTGAACTACTTTTGAAGCGAGCGAAATGAACTTTTTTTGTGTGTCTATTAATTGCAATTGTTTTAAGCATGTCCGATTTTGTCAGCTAAAAATGTACCTTCTAATTCATAACGGAACCCGAAAAGAAAAAAGTATTATACATAAAACAGACATCTCAACTTTTGCCAAATATATATGGAAGTAATAGTTTCTTCCAAAGACGACAGATTACAACAGATGGATGACAACTTTATGGCTAATAAATCGAGACAAGCGTACAAAGCGGTGAAAGATGTGAAAACAAGCTTCTATCCACAAACCAATCTCGGTCGAGATGTTGATGGCAGTATCATCATCAGCATTGTAGCGACCATCATAGCGACAACAACACATCTGGTGGTCAACTATGATATTAATATGTCATCCATATTGATCCCAGTTCGATGATCCTGAGAACTCCCCCCTACGCCATTTTATATTACAGTTCGTTTCCAAGTGTCGTTCTGTGTAGACCAAACTACTTAGTATTAATAAATTATAAGAATTAGAAAGCACGTGTTTTATTCAAGTTTGTATAGGGCAAAACCTATAAGTGGTGACCCCGACGTAATCCCACGTGATTTGCTATGTTGTTACCGATCATTTAGTTTTTATAATTTATTAATACTAAGTAGATTGGTCTGCACAGAAGGACAATTGGAAACGAACTGTAATATAAAACGGCGTAGAACGTTCTCAGGATCATCGAACTGGTATCAATATGGATGACATATTAATATCATAGTTGACCACCAGATGTGTTGTTGTCGCTATGATGGTCGAAATCCTGCTGAGCAGAGACGACTCCTTCTCTATCGAAACATCTATTGACCACCCAATGGCTGACAGCAATTTTCCATCACTTCCAACGATACAACAGGTAGCCATGGAGCACCTTAAAATAAACAAAGCGCCGGGTATTGACGAAATACAAGCGGAGCTTCTGAAGACAGGCAGAAGATTTGCGTTGATGGCAATCCATGCACTAATTGTCATCTGGTAAGACGAAAAAATGCTAGACGAGTAGCATAGAAGCATTATCTGCTCAATCCACAAAAAGGGAAACAAACTTTGGTTTTAAAATTATAGGGGCTACTCTGCGCATGCGCTCTATGGAATAAGAGTGCAAAGATCCATAAAAAGTAACTTTAAATAGTTCAAAACAAATGTATTAAACTTATTCTGGACAAACCCTGGCATTTCTCAACCAGACTTCTGCACCAAATAGCTAATATCCCCACAGTGAAAGTTACGACGGAAAGTCAAGAACGTAAATCTTACTTGCTTTTTATACTCCAGATGAAATCATATAGAGTAGGTATTATAAGTTTAATCCAGCCCAAAAGTTTATAACGCATAGACCCAAGCCTCGGACGAAAAAAAGTTGTATATCCAGCAGTCCGTCCGTCTGTCCCTGAACACAATAACTCAAGAACGCCTTCACCTAGGATCTTGAATTTGGATGTTTGGTTGAATTTGTAAGGCTAAGTTTGTTAACGGGCAAAATCGTCCTACTCCTTCGGGTAGCTGCCATACAAAATGTCCTTAAAACACGTGTTCCAGAATATTGGCAGATAACTTCATAAGGGTTTAAGCTACGACTTTGAAATTTTGTATGTGTTAATTTTCCAATAGTTGGAGCTAAATGTATGATTATGAAAAAAATCTTATTAGTCCTTCGTGTAGCTGCCATACAAATATCCTGTCAAAATGTATTCACTTAATTTACGTAACTCACTATAACTCAAGTAATCGTTTAGCTATTAATTCGGAATTTTGTACAAATTAGTTTTGAGTGAAGACGAAGTTCGAGTTTACTAGTCAGAGAAACCCTTTTACTCCTTCTGGTATCTTCCATACAAAAAATCCTTAAGACACGTGTTCAACAGTATTTTCCGATAACTTTTGAACGCTTCAAGCTACGAAGTTGAAATTTTGTACACATTAATTTTTGAATGGTTCCAAGGAAAAGGATAAATATGTAAGAAATGGAGTAAGTCCTTCCTGCACCTTTCATGTGAAAGTCCTTCAAAAACGAAATTTTTTTTCGGTGACGCAAGGCACAGCTAACGCGAACGCGACACATAGTCTGGCATTTGCTACACACGCTAGCATCCACCTACGCCCCGTCGATGGACTCTAATTCAGGCGAATCGAAAGGAGTGGCACCTTTTTTGGGAGAAATTCGGAACACTCTGCGACAACAACGAGCTACTCAGTCCTGCGGAGAAGTTAATCTGCCTCCAAGATTACTGCAAGGACGATGCCTACGCGAAGTTACATCGACTGGAGCCAACGGACGCCAACTACAAGGCGGTGATTGACATCCTCAATCAAAACTATGAAGACGTTCAGCTAGCGTGTCATGACAACGTTGCCGCCATTTGCAATCTTCCTATGGTTCCTAAAGATGACGTCTTTGCGTTGAGAACCTTTGCAGACGAATTAAACGTGCTTATACGGGCAATTTCATTGCTCGACCGGTCCGGTAGACAGTTGGTGCGATTTGCAACCCCGCGTGCAAATACTCGAAAGAGTGAACTCAGACAGTCGCTCCTCATCCTCAAAACAACTCACATCGGTCGGGACGTAAGGAAGCCTGACACAACGACGTCGCTTAGGGCACGCGGTTCCACTCTTGTCACGTCAGACAGTCGACAGTCAATGGACGAGAGGAAGCCGTGTCCCGTATGACGCATTTCATACAAAAATGCCGCCGATTCCAAGCACTCACAGTTGGACAACGGCGCGACACAATCAAGCGTTAGAAGACTTGTCAAAATTGCTTGAGAGACCACGGCTCCGGACCTCATCACACGCTAATTCACCGAGAAGGTTCGATCGCTCAACACAAGCCCATCACGAAGACACCTCCTGTTCATGAAGACCAGCAACCTACAAGCTCGGTAGTAGTAGGTTCGACACTCGTTGCAGGGCCACCGAACAGCACGAAGCTTCGTGAGCAACCCAGCGTGTTACTGCCAACAGCACTTGTGAACGTACGACGCAAGGATGGCACAATTGTGTCATGCCGTTGCTTAATCGGTCCGTGCTCATCGTTTCACTTAGTGACAGAAGAATTTGCACAACTTCTCAAAATGTCACGGATTCGTTGTTGCCAAACGATAAGTGCAGCAAACGTACAGCCGATCGTTAGCAGCTGACTTATACCGATAATCGTCCAATCACGCACATCTGACTTCTTTACACAGCTCGAAGCACATGTAGTCTGGACGATTACGCTACCTCAACCAGGAAACACAGTTGATGTCACTACTAATTGCCGCAAGACATACCAATGGCTGATCCAGGTTTCCATAAACCGCAGAAAATCGATTTGCTGATTGGAGCTGAGCTTTTCAATGAACTTCTCAAGCACAGCCAGCCCATTCTACACAACAATGTACTCAACACACATTTTTGATGGATAGTTCTTGGACGGCATCCATCTTCACTAGGACCTGGCACTGGATCATGTAATGTCGTCAGCTCTACCAATGCCGGAACGAAGCGAAGCACATTGATCAACTTGACAAACCTCATGGAAAGATTCTGGTCGATAGAAGAAGGCGCACCCGGCCCAAAACCTCTAAAAGCGGATGAGGAAGCTGCGAAAACGCACTATGTGCAAACAACTCGACGTTATCAAGATGGTCGTTTCCAAGTACGTCTGCCATTTAAGAAATCTCCTGACATTCTTGGAGTTCGAGGCGTATTGTCATCGAGAACTGCTATGTAGACAACATTTTAAGTGGTGCCGACACGATCGATACAACGGAAGTACTTTGCCGGCCACTGAAGGAATTATTGCAAACGGCGAAGTTCGAACTCCACAAGTAGTGCAGCAACGAGCCAGCAGTACTCGCCGATATCGCACCAGATAGGTTCGAAAAGAAAATCGACATCGACGGCACTATGACTGGAGTCAAAACATTAGGGCTCATCTGGGATGGCCTCGATAACTTCAGATATGTCGTAGACGATCATAAAGGCTTAAGCACTAGCAAGCGGGCGATCCTAAGTGACATTTCGCGCATTTTCGACCCGTTAAGTCTTGCTAGTCCGGTCATTGTTCCTGCCAATGGATTAATGCAGGAGCTGTGGACAAAAAAGATAAATTGGGATAGCCCAGTAGACCGTTACTTCGTCGTTGTTACGAATATCGAAAGGCTCTACCCAACCTGCGGGAGCTGGTGATCCCTCGTCTAGTTCATCCTGCTGGCAGCGAGATCACTCTGCATTGCTTTTCAGATGCATCGAAGGCCGCGTACGGCACAGCAATCTATTTTGACGCATGTCAAAATGAGATTACTGTTGCCTGCAATCTTTTGTGAGCAAGGTCTCGCATATCTCCACTGAAGGTTCAAACAATCGCACGCATGGAGCTCTGTGCAGCTCTGCTTGGCGTGGAACTAGTGCAGCGCGTAAATGAAATAATCGGATTGCCGAACATAAGCACCACATTCTGGACAAACTCAGAGATCACGTTGTATTGGATTTCGAAACCAGCATACAACTGGGACACTTTCGTCTGTAATCGTGTGCAAAGAATACAGAACGTTGTCTCATCGCAACAATGCTGATACGTTCCCTTCGCTTTAAATGCTGCTGACCTAGCGTCGTCACGCAGTGTTACCGCCGAAACGTTTCTCTACGTTCCAAGGACCTCCATTCTTACTCGAGAGTAAGTTCGCATGGCCCGCGCAGCCAAGCTTTCTGCAAGCGGATGTGCCTGAAAAAAGGAAATTCAAAGAAGTCATCTCTATCCGGCGTTATTTAATCCTTTCAACGCACATATACAATTCGTTCACCCGCTTTCAACGTTGTTTCGTGTGGATTGTTCATTGGCGAATGAATGCGAAAACCACAGTCACTGAAAAAAAGATGAGTGGTTTACATACCAGGCTAATCATTCGCTGTGTCCAGCGAACTGTTTTTGTCACAGATATCAAAAACATTGAAAGCGGCTCGCAACGGAGAGCAACCTTCGAACAATGAATCCACACCTCGATTCAGATGGAATCCTCCGACTGGGGGACGTCTTCACAACGCAGATATTGCTACGGACGCACGACAACCAGCGATTCTTCCGTCAAATCATCCAGTGGTAGCGGCGCTTTTTCGATATTGGCATATCAAGCTCTTGCACGCAGGACCCAAGACGATGCTAGGCCACATTCGAAACTACTTTTGGCCGATTCGTGGGTCACAATTAGCAAGGAAAATAGTCTCTCGCTGAATCGTATGCTTCCCCTGCAACCCAACATTCACACGACAGCAAATGGGTCAGCTCCCACCGTGTCGTGTACAACGATGCGACTTTCCTTTCCAGGAAACGGACATCGATTACTGCGGCCCCTTTTCGATGTCGCAAGGAGGTCGTGGAAGACAAACGTTAAAAATGTACATCGCAGTGTTCATCTGCATGGCGACTCGCGCTGTACATCTCGACACTGTGTTGGACTTATCGACACCAGCCTTCTTGGCAACACTAAGACGTTTTATTGCACGACGTGGGTGTTGCCAGAGACTACATACCGACAATATGAAGGCATTTGTCGGTGCAAAATCAGAGCTGGCCCAACTTTATGAAGCTCTAGACAAGGCTAGCGACAGCATACGAAATGAACTCGCTCCGATCGAGTGGACATTCATCCCACCGCGAGCTCCACATCAAGGCGGATTATGGGAAGCCGCCATGAAGTCAGTGAAGTTCCACCTGAAACGATGTTTGCCGTCTACACCGATGACACACGACGAAAGAAACACTCTTCTTTCCCAAATTGAGACCGTCCTCAACCCGGCTGCCGGACACTACGGATGCAGTAGATGCCCTCACACCTGGCCATTTCATAATCGGTGCACCAATGAAGGCGCTTGCAGAAAGGTCGCTTGGCACCGATGGAAACATTAGCTACCTAACCCGTTGGCGCCAAGTTCAAGCTCCCCGCGATTTTGTTTCAATATAAGGTCGATTACAATTCTTTATTATTAAAATATGCCGAAATAAAAGTTTTTATTTGTTAAAAAAAAAATCCGAAGAATCTTATATTGTGTTCACCTTTATTCTTTATCATGTTAAACAAATAAATGAGTTTAATTTGACGGCAAAATTATTAAGTGAAACAGACTGTAATCTAGTTTAAACAACTATAAAGTTTGCTATAAAATAACGAATTATCTCATATTAAACGCACTTCTTGCTTTACAGTTGAACAAATAATTAATCCAATTTAATATTTATCTATAATATTTGCCATGAAGTGTTTGCTAATAGCAAAAAAGAAAGTCCGAAACGTCGTAGCAAGTTTTGTTTTAATATAAGGTCGATTACAATTCTTTATTATTAAATATACCGAAATAAAAGTTTTTATCTATTAAAAAAAATGCCTAGGAATCTTATATTATGTCCACCTTTATTCTTTAAAATGCATGTTAAACAAATAAATGAGCTTATTTTGACAGCAAAAATATTAGGTGAAACAGACTGTAATCTAGCTTAAACAACTGTTAAGTTTGCTATAAAATAACGAATTAACTCATATTAAACGCAGTTCTTGCTATAGCATTTAACATGAAGTGTTTGCTAATAATTTTTTCGGCAATAATATCTTGTGGAGGTACGTTCGTGTTTTAAATGTATTCTAGTTGAAATCTTAAAAAATTTTGTAATAAATGTAATAGAAGCAGGTAATATTTTAATTTTTGTACAGTTTTAGGTAGAAATGTAGAACCCGAGAAATTAAAAACGCATTGAAAATTGATATTCACTAATTAGATACAGTTGTTAGTGCTTTACAAAATTGAATGTATTTAAATCTGTTCAAAGATCACGGTAAAACAGCTGAACAGAATTTGAGTGATATTAGTGGTAAATTTAAGAAAGGGAAAAATTGTACGAAAAGTTGTATTTAGTGCAGGTAAACAGAAAAGTATATATTTACGATACTTGATTTCACGGTGTCTTATAGTACAGCAGCATGGGGATGATATATCGATATATCGATATATCGAATATTTTTTACAATGAAAAATAAATTCATGTCTCCCTTAACGTATCAAATTTAATGTTAAGGCCCCGTGTATACCAAAACAGCATTTTTGTTGAAAATAATGCAAACGGGATTCGCGAAATCTCCAAAGCAGCAAAAGATAGGTCTTTTCTGCTTAGACAAATATAATTATATGTTTTCAAATTTTTGTTGTTTATTGTTTTTTGAAGTTTCGATCATAAGAAAAATTATAAGCGATTACGTCGAGTAAGTTTTCGAGACTATTGAAAACACACATTTGGTAATTGCGATTTTGGAAACATTTCTGAAGTGATTTTCATTATTTTTGTTTTCACTCAATAGGAACGATTCAATCTATTTTTTTTTGGAATTAGAATTTTCGATTTTGACTTATGTTTGGAAATAATACATTTTGAAAACTCTGATTTTTAAAAAAAATTATGTTTTTATACTCTAGATGAAATCATATAGAGTATTATAAGTTTAATCCAGCCCAAAAGTTTGTAACGCATAGAACCAAGCCTCGGACGAAAAAAAGTTATATATTATTTTTTGTTTATTTGTGGCCAAAAACCTCAAATCCGCTTGACGTCCGTCCGTCCGTCCGTCCGTCCGTCCGTCCGTCCGTCCGTCCGTCCGTCCGTCCGTCCGTCCGTCCGTCCGTCCGTCCGTCCGTCCGTCCGTCCGTCCGTCCGTCCGTCCGTCCGTCCGTCCGTCCGTCTGTCCGTGAACACGATAACTCAAGAACGCCTTCACCTAGGACCTTGAAATTTTGAATCTGGGTGTTTGGTTGAATTTGTAAGGCTAAGTTCGTTAACGGGCAAAATCGTCCTACTCCTTCGGGTAGCTGCCATACAAAATGTCCTTAAAACACGTGTTCAAGAATAGTGACAAATAACTTCGGAACGCCTAAAGCTACGACTTTGAAATTTTGTATGTATTACTTTTTTAACAGTTGGAGCTAAATGTATAATTATGAAGAAAATCCTGTTAGTCCTTCGTGTAGCTGCCATACAAATATCCTGTCAAAATGTCTTCACTTAATTTACGAAAATCACTATAACTCAAGTAATCTTTTAGCTACCAAATCGAAATTTTGTACAAATTAGTTTTGAGTGAGAACAAAGTTCGGGTTTACTAGTCAGCGAAATCCTTTTACTCCTTCTGGTAGCTGCCATACAAAATATCCTTAAGACAGGTGTTCAAGAATATTGGTTGATAACTTCAGAAGGGTTTAACCTACGACATTGAAATTTTGTTCGTATTATTTTTTCAATAGTTGGAGCTAAATATATAATTATAAAGAAAATCCTGTTAGTCCTTCGTGTAGCTGCCATACAAATATCCTGTCAAAATGTATTTACTTAATTTACGAAACTCACTATAACTCAAGTAATCTTTTAGGTACGAATTCGAAATTTTTTACAAATTAGTTTTGAGTAAAAACAAAGCTTGAGTTTACTTGTCAGCGAAATCCCTTTACTCCTTCTGGTAGCTGCCATACAAAATGTCCTTAAAATACGTGTTCAAGAATATTGGCCGATAACTTCAGAAGACTTTAAGCTACGTCTTTGAAATTTCGTATGTGATATTTTTCCAATAGTTGGAGCTAAATGTATGATTATGAAGAAAATCCTATTAGTCCTTCGTGTAGCTGCCATACAAATATCCTGTCAAAACGTCTTCACTTAATTTACGGAACTTACTATAACTCAAGTAATCTTTTAGCTATGAATTGGAAACTTTGTACAAATTAGTTTTGAGTAAAAAGGAAGTTCGAGTTTACTAATCAGCGAAATCCTTTTACTCCTTCTGATAGCTGTCATACAAAATGTCCTTAAGACACGTGTTCAACAATATTTTTCGATAACTTTTGAACGCTTCAATCTACGAATTTGAAATTTTGTACACGTTCATTTTTAAATGGTTCCAAGGAAAAGGATAAATATGTAAGAAATCGAGTGAGTCCTTCCTGCACCTCCCATGTGAAAGTCCTTCAAAAAGGACTTTTTTTTTCAATGACTTACCCAGTTCAAGATATGAAATTAAACACTAAATATTGTCTTTTAGTTTTGAGTAGCAATCTAATGGCAGTCCTTAATAAAGGACATACAACATGCATACAACTACATATAAATCGGAGTTCAGTATTCATCTAGAGTATTATACGATTGGCTTGCAGCCGATCGTGACTGCAGTATGTTTTTATTATTAAAATTTTCTATAAAAACCGATTTTTTTTTATTTTGTTTTTTCTTATGTTACTTTATCAAAGCGTTCTAAAGCAACTTAAATTCAAAAAGCTTCAAAAAAGTTAATGTAACAATGTTTTTGCAACGATTTTTCAAACTACATTTTTCAATCAAATTTTCCATTCAGACCACTCACAGAGGTCGAGCTGAACGGACGTGTGGCTGTGTCGCATTTTTTTTCGGCAGGTATGTTTTTATGTTTCATTCGCTGAGAGTAAAAAGGTTACGATGCTCCCCACCCTGCAAGCCTGCAGCACACGATTCGAAGGCATAGTAACTATATGGCAAGGTGTGTGTGTGTGTTATCGGCATAATGTCTATTCGCCTGCTCAGAATGAAAAGTAATTTTTAGCTTTTCTTCTTTCTATGTGGCAAACAGGGCAAAATGTAAATCGAAAAAAAGAAAAAAAATCTGCCAATTGTCTGGGCGAAAATTTATTATTTTCGAGTCAAAGTTCGGAAGCGGTCAAAGTTGAAGTATGTCATCAGTTGTTTCGAAATTATGAGGTTTCTTGGAAAGTTAGTTTTGTTCTTTCAAAAAATACTTAAAATAGAGATTTTTAGCCGATTAAACATTGGAAAAGCCCGTGTAGACATTCGAATTTCGGTATATTTCGGTATAGTAAGAACGAATTTGCTGCCTTATCAGAATTAAGAGATACAACAAATTGGGGTTTGAATTTCGAAAAAACTGTGAAACAAGTTTTTAGACGATTTCATAAGAAGCAACTATCTCATTAGAGACGAGAGATTTTGAAAAAATTGTGTAAGCGTAAGCAAACCCTTCACACCCCCTTGGTTTTTGAAATTCGAAAAATCTTTAAATTGGTTTTTGGTCAAATGCCGTAATAAACAATTTTATATCTCATCAGAACTAAGGGATGACAGAAATTGTGAAATCATATGCAAACCCTTGGGGGTTGAATATCGAAAAATTGAGAAATGAGTTTGGAGGCGATTATATAAAAAGTCTGTGGAAGTGAAAAGCGATCTAATATCTCATCAAACCTAAGAAATATGACGAAGCTTTGAAAACCATACAATCCACTCACACCGCTTGGGATTGAATATTTAAAAATACAGAAATTGACTTTTTGGCGCTTATATCGGAAACCTTATGAAGTAAAAATGAATTCGATATATCATCAGATATGCAACCTCCTTACACCCATTTGGGTGTTAAATATCCAAAAGTCCTGAAAGGAGTTGATAGATAAATATCAGGCGCGTATCGTGAAACTTCGCAGGGCTAGCGCAATAACACGATCATCAAATTCTATGAATTCTATAACCATAAACACGTAATTTTCATTCAGAAATAAAATTTCGATTGCTAAATTCCAGGAAGTAAAAAAGGAAAAAACATGAAAAGAAGTTTTAGACGATTATTACATAAGCCCTTGAAAGATATTCGATATCTGATAAGACCTGGGGATGTAGTAGAATTTGTGAAAAAGTATACAACCCCCTTAACACTGCTTTACGGGTCGAATTTAAAAAATCCTGTAAACGCTTTCTAGGTATTTATATGAAGAAGCCGTAGAATAAAAATGAATTCAGTATTTGGGAAGACCTAATAGATATAACGAAAACCGTAAAAATATATGCATTCCATTTTCACCGATCATTTTTTTCACCCCCTTCCGAACGCCAATGGCTATTTTAAATTTTTATACTCTAGATGAAATCATATAGAGTATTATAAGTTTAATCCAGCCCAAAAGTTTGTAACGCATAGAACCAAGCCTCGGACGAAAAAAAGTTATATATTATTTTTTGTTTATTTGGGGCCAAAAACCTCAAATCCGCTTGACGTCCGTCCGTCCGTCCGTCCGTCCGTCCGTCCGTCTGTCCGTTAGCACGATAACTCAAGAACGCCTTCACCTAGGATCTTGAAATTTTGAATCTAGATGTTTGGTTGAATTTGTAAGGCTAAGTTCGTTAACGGGCAAAATCGTCCTACTCCTTCGGGTAGCTGCCATACAAAATGTCCTTAAAACACGTGTTCAAGAATATTGGTCGATAGCTTCAGAAGAGTTTAAGCTACGACATTGAAATTTTGTATGTGTTATTTTTCCAATAGTTGGAGCTAAATATATGATTATGAAGAAAATCCTGTTAGTCCTTCGTGTAGCTGCCATACAAATATCCTGTCAAAATGTATTCACTTAATTTACGAAACTCACTATAACTCAAGTAATCTTTTAGCTACGAATACGAACTTTTGTACAAATTAGTTTTGAGTGAAAAGGAAGTTCGAGTTTACTAATCAACGAAATCCTTTTACTCCTTCTGGTAGCTGCCATACAAAATGTCCTTAAAACACGTCTTTGAGAATATTGGCCGATAACTTCAGAAGGGTTTAAGCTACGTCTTTGAAATTTTGTACGTAGTATTTTTCCAATAGTTGAAGCTAAATGTATGATTATGAAGAAAATCCTATTAGTCCTTCGTGTAGCTGCCATACAAATATCCTGTCAAAACGTCTTCACTTAATTTACGTAACTTACTATAACTCAAATAATCTTTTAGCTATGAATTGGAAATTTTGTACAAATTAGTTTTGAGTAAAAACGAAGTTCGAGTTTACTAATCAGCGAAATCCTTTTTCTCCTTCTGGTAGCTGCCATACAAAATGTCCTTGAAACACGTGTTCAACAATATTTTTCGATAACTTTTGAACGCTTCAAGCTACGAATTTGAAATTTTGTACACGTTCATTTTTAAATGGTTCCATGGAAAAGGATAAATGTGTAAGAAATCGAGTGAGTCCTTCCTGCACCTCCCATGTGAAAGTCCTTCAAAAAGGACATTTTTTTCGATGACTTACCCAGTTCAAGATATGAAATTAAACACTGAATATTGTCTTTCAGTTTTGAGTAGCAATCTAATGGCAGTCCTTAATAAAGGACATACAACATGCACACACGTAATTCTACTTTATACCCAACTACAATATAAATCGGAGTTCAGTATTCATCTAGAGTATTATACGATTGGCTTGCAGCCGATCGTGACTGCAGTATGTTTTTATCTAAATTACTTTTATAGTTGATATACATATACATACCGAGTTTCAACTTTGTAGTATTAGCTGTTCTATAGAAAGGAATTATTTATTTATATATTTGTCTCACGAAACAATTGCACTCAATTGTTTCGTGAAACAATTGCACTCAATTGTTTCGTGAGATATCGTAATCTAAAGTTTTCACCCACACTCGAAAATTTGTTTCCAATCTATTCTCCTAGTATACCTAAGATGTTCATTAAGTTTTAATTTCGTGACATTAACCGTTTAGGAGATATGGATTTTAGAATGTGTCGATCTCGGCCTTTTTTGCGTTTCGGACGCATTATTTTCCTCCACTCGCACAGTCCTTCACCCATATTTTGTACCCCGATCCCCTTGAAATCACAATTTGGTTTTTTAATATGTTTTGAAAAACAATATAATATACAAAATATAAAAAAATAAAAAAAAAATAAAACTACGGATTTGAGATATTCAAGGATAAAGGACAAAATCGTTATCCTTGAAAAAAATAAATTAGAGGATAATTTTTATTCGTATTTTTTTATGTTGCGATAACATTCCCCTTTAAAATAAGCCCTATTTTATTATTCTATGATAAAAATTACCAGAGATATGAATTTTCAAAGAGAACTCGGACACCATTTTTGCGAAATCTTTAAAATCTTTAAATCTTTATAATTGAGATAGAAACAAAAAAATTAATTTCACTAATTCTTCAAGTACAAAAATTTTCAAAAGAATCGGCGATGGTAAGGTCCCAAATTTCATAATATTTGGCGATTCTTGATGAAATGACCCAATATGCAATAATACGAAATTAATTTTATTTTAGTCCACAATTGCCTATAAAAACATGAATGGAGACATGTCTCGTGCCTACATAAATATACATAGTATACTATGTCATACTATGTCATGCGAATGTCCAAAAATCCACCGTCCACAGAAAATTAAAAAAACCCGAGACATCAGGTCAATGAATTTTCTTCCGAACTTTCGATCGGATTGTACTCCTTTCCGTTCATACTTTCGCTATTTTTCTACATTCCGTTTTTCATCATTTTGCATCTCATACACACATACAGGTCCGTACACACAGAGCTGTGTAGGGGCATCGCTTGACGGTTGAATCGTTGTACATCGTGCGTAATCGTTCAAATTTAAATTTACAAACCCAAAGCCAATAAATAAATGATATTTCGAAATTTAAAATTGTTCTTCACTTCACTAAATTTTCACAACAAAAAACAAGGCTAAATGCACTTTCGAAGTGATAATAAACCAAACCAATCGTATGATACTCTAGATGAAATACTTAGCTCAGATATATATTGTAGTTGTGGATAAAGTAAAATTAGAAGTGCGCCTGTAGCTTTTATTAAGGACTCTTATTTGGTTGGTACTTAAAACTAAAAGACTATTTTATCAGTGTTCAATATCATATCTGGAACTAAGAAAATTACCGAAAGAAAACTTTGTCTTTTTCAAGGACTTTCGTAGGAAGGATCACTCGATTTCTAGCATACATGTCCTTTTAAGTTTAAGTAAGTTAAGGTTATTTAGGAGTTGGAACAGGGGAGAGTTAGAGTGTTGAGAAGGATCAAGGAGTTCTGTCAATGGAGGTACATTGTTTTCAAAGAAGAAAAGAGTAGAGGGACATTGAGTTAGAATATGGAGGACTGTTAATGGTGAAGCACAGTGCGTGCAGAATGGAGGATCTGTTCGTAGTATGCGGTAGCCTTTGGTGAGCCATGTGTGGCCTAACCTTATCCTGATAAGCTTTGTTACAAGTCCTCGAGGCAGGTCCGGGATTTAGTTTGGATGAGTGGAGTTGTTCCAGTGTGATTTCAAGAAGGTGTTACTAGAGCTCCAGGAGAGATGTTTGCTTTCCTCAATCTTGACCGAGATCAGTTTTAGGAGGCTCTTCTCTGAAGGAGGTGAGATAACAGCTACTCGCTGTGTAGGAAGTCGGTTTGATAGTATTCCTGCTGCGCGATCTGCGGCTTCGTTTCCTCTGATCCCCACGTGACCGGGAACCCAACAAATTTTGATTGACTTGGTCAGAGCCAAAGTGTTCCTGATGTACATTGGCAGGTAATCTCGGTTTTTTGGGTTTCTAACAGCATCTATTGAGGCCTTGGAGTCCGTGAAAATTATTCTTTTGTGGTTTTTTTCGGATAGAATATTCAGGGCGCGGGCAATGGCCCACATTTCAGCTGCTTTAATGCTGGTGTAGTGGTCAAGGTAACCCCTGTCAAGCGTCGTGTGAGTGGAAAGTAAGCTCTCCACGACTGCGTAAGATGTTGATGAGCTGGATTTTGAAGCATCTGTGTAAAGCTTTCGACATCTGGGCTGGTTAGAAAGCAAAACTCTGTGGATAACGACGTGCTCGGCATGGGTGGCTTCATTCTTTCTTCGGTGTTCGTGGTTGGTTATGATATGGCAGTCTCCGAGGGAATACCACTGGGGGATTAATGGAAGCTGAGGTTGTTCTGTGGGAATTGGGATTGAAAAGCTTTGGAAGAGAGTTAAGGATTTATTTTATTTTAAATTTATTTTATGTTCAATTGACAATGAAAAAGAGGCTCGACAGCTCGACGTTCGCGACAAGAAGAGAAAAAAAACAGGTAGTTCGAACGGTTGGTTGGCCTGGGGCTTGTAAGCATCGATGGTACATAACTGGTCCAGATGGTGTTTGACAAGTGTTTTATGGACTTTTTGTATGGGGCCTACCGGTAGGAGTTAACAGATTTCGCTGACTAGTAAACTTGAACTTTGTTTTCATTCAAAACTAATTTGTACAAAATTCAGAATTCGCAGCTGAACGATTATTTGAGTTATAGTGAGTTCCGTAAATTGAGTGAAGGCATTTTTACAGGATATTTGTATGGCTGCTACACGAAGGACTAGTAAGATTTTCTTCATAATCATACCAATAGTTCCAACTATTGAAAGATCAACATTTACAAAATTTCAAAGTCGTACCTTAAATCATTCTAAAGCTATCGGGCAATATTCATGAACATGTGCTTAAAGGAGTTTTTGTATGGGAGCTACCCGAAGGAGTAAAGCAATTTTACTGACTAATGAATTGAACTTCACTTTTCCTCAAAACTAATTTGTACAAAATTTCAACTTCGTGGCGTACCGATTTCTTGAGTTATAGTGAGCTCTGTAAATTGAGTGCGGATATTCTTACAGGATTTTTGTATGACAGCTACTCGGAGTACTCATGGAATTTTTTTATATTCATTCCTTGTTGAACTAGAACCATTGGCAAACCAATGTATGCAAAATTTAAAAGTAGTAGCTTGAGGAGTTCCAATGTTATTGACCAATATTCTTGAACACGTGTTTTAAGGACTTTTGTATGGCAGAACGATTATTTATTATAATACTCTCAGATTTCATCTAGAGTATAAATATACGAAAAAAGCATGTGACGCAGCAACGGATAGTTATGGTAAGCTGTGGCTCTTTAATGCAAACTTATTACTTTCCTCCAGGTTTTTTTAAATTCCTTCTAGTTGAAAGAACAAGATTAAAAACCAATACCAACAAGGTACTGAGAGGATAGATCCCTGTGCACAGGACAGTTGCCTGGTTGCTCTCCCCTACAGAAGCCGCGCGTCTTACATCTTTTTGTTTCGACGAAAATAGACTTTGCGTGACCGAAAAACAGTTTTGTAGTTTCAACCTTTCTGATATTCCTCATTTGCATTGTTATATTAGATTTTCGTGTTGGGGTTGGTTTGGTCACCTTTGGCATTGAAGCCTCAATTGGGCCTCTTCCGACGTCTCTCTGGACTATCTATGGTTCCTCTGCGATCCCTGCGCTTTCAATGAAGCTTAGTGTTTTACGGAGAGGAATAGCTAGAAATTCCGATGGTTTCATGAAACTCTGACCGAAGTGATGAAGTCTTTTAAGAGCAAATCCCTCACATTCACAGAGAATGTGCTCTGGTGTTTCGTATCCATCATCGCAAATTCTGCATATTTTGCTCTCAGAGAGACTAATTCTATGTAGATGCTTTCTCATGTAACAATATGACCAGTCAGAGCTATCACTGAGGTTCGGGTCAGATCTTTGCTTAATTTTAGATATTCAGACATTCTGTTTTCCGAATGCTTCGGCATAAGTAACTTATTAGATTGCCACGTAAAATATCAACTAGAAATAGCTAAATTTGCGGCCAAAGTATGAGTAGGTACACATTCACAAAAATAAGCAGAAATGTAAAATGGCGTTCGAGTTCTAAAATATGCTATACTTAACAAAAAACATCGTGTCTGATAGTGGCATTTTAATATCGATATATCGCTTTAATATCGGCCGATATTAACATCTCTACAGCAGCATTGACATTGTATTCTATGAACACATTCATATAAAATTTAATATAAAATTGGCGCAATATACGAGTACATCCTCCTTTTCACAACCTCTTTTTTATCTTCGACTTTAACAGAAACAGTAGCTCAGTATTTCATCTAGAATACCCTACCTATAATATGTTTTCAATAAAATAATTTACACATAGTGCTTGCTGTTGACACTACTCCCAAGTATGGATATTCGGAAGCAGAGCAACTGGAATGGCCTAAGTATTTTCCGGAGTGTGGTGGAAGTAAGCAATCTCCAATTGAAATTAAATCAAAACAAGTAAGACTGAAATTACTTTATTTGAAAATTTTATTAAAAAATAAATGAACTAATCGTAAATTAATCAGGCAATACCTTTGAACATACGACCTCTTAAGCTAGTGGGATACGACAGGATGTTAACCAGTCCTTTAATATTACGCAACAATGGCAATTCAGGTAAGTAAAGTCCCTTTTTATTGTCATTTGAGTCTATTATATTCTGTTTCAGTTCAATTACAAATTTACGATAATAGTTCGTCCATCCCGTACATAACTGGTGGAAATTTAAATGGCAAATATGAATTTTATAGTTTTTTCTTCCAATGGGGAAAGGGAAATAATCGTGGAGCAGAACATGTCATCGATGGAACCAGATACCCACTAGGTATGCATATAGTTCACAGGAATATTAAATATTCAGCAAACATTGATGAGGCATATAAAAACCCGGATGGCTTTGCAACATTTGGTGTTTTATATCACGTGGGTATCAAACCGCTTTATTTTCACGGGTTTGTTTTTAACGAATTTAGACTTCCATTTAGCTCTCGGCGAGAGATGGTAAGGAACTAGTGCCAATATCTGATAAGCTTAGCTACATTCGAAAAACTGGTTCAAGTACTTTAGTCAAGTCGAAGCTATCGCTACGTTCCTTCTTGGGTGAACTTGACTTAGATCGGTATTACACATATCAAGGTAAGGGTTGATTTCAGAAAGCAATTTGAAAATTATGATATGCATTTTTATCATCGTGCTCTTCCCTCTCAGGGTCACTTACAGTACCTCCATGCAACGAAGCTGTAACATGGCTGATTATTCCTGAAACATTACCGGTATCCAATAAACAAGTAAAGTCGATAGTTTAATTTCACCTGAAAATGCTTCTATTTTAAATTCTTTTCCAGCTAAAACAGTTCCGCAGCCTTTTAGGGGCAGATGGAGCTCCGATTGTAGATAAATATCGTGCTTTGCAGCCCTTAAATAATCGTAAGGTGTATGTTCGCCGAACAGAACAACCATATTATTAACTTTATATCTACTGAAATGCAATGCTATGTGCAATTTTCGATTATTCAAATAAAGCATTATGTTTGGTTTAAAAAAAATCAAAATTATCTTAAATTAATACGAGCAGTAAAACATACTGCAGTCACGATCGGCTTCAAGCCAATCGTATAATACTCTATATGAATACTGAACTCCGATTTATATTGTAGTTGGGGATAAAGTAGAATTACGTGTATGCATGTTGTATGTCCTTTATTAAGGACTGCCATTAGATTGCTACTCAAAACTAAAAGACAATATTCAGTCTTTAATTTCATATTTTGAACTGGGTAAGTCATAAAAAAAAATGTCCTTCTTGAAGGACTTTCACATGGGAGGTGCAGGAAGGACTCACTCGATTACTTACATATTTATCCTTTTCCTTGGAACCATTTAAAAATGAACGTTTACAAAATTTCAAATTCGTAGCTTGAAGCGTTCAAAAGTTATCGAAAAATATTGTTGAACACGTGTCTTAAGGACATTTCGTATGGCAGCTACCAGAAGGAGTAAAAGGATTACGCTGATTAGTAAACTCAAACTTTGTTTTTACTCAAAACTAATTTGTACAAAATTTCCAATTCATACCTAAAAGATTACTTGAGTTATAGTCGCGATTTTTGCCAATCTGTCGGCAGGTCATTCCGAAGGGTTGACCTGGTGAACCTGTCGACCCAACGCCCCTTTGTGCTCTTGTGGTTCTGGGTGGCGGAGTGTTCTGTCAATGGGTGAAGTGTCTGCTCTCGAATTCTTGGTTGCTTTGAAGTTTCATAGTGAGGTTAGGTCACGACGCCGCCAAAATATTTCTTTTTCGAAATTCGAAATTAGCTTAGACAATCACCATTGACAATTTTAAATTATACCAACTTCGAATAGTGCTGCCGCCTTCATTGAGTATTTTTAAGAAATTCAACAAACATAATGACTTGTGGACATTGCTCCTTGCCAATAGCAGCTGATGGTCTTCGTTGCGCTGGTATTTGTGGTAAGACTTTTCATCCCGTATGCGTTGGTGTTACTGTGCCCAAATACTTTGCTGCTTTGGCCTTACCAGGAATTCACTGGCTTTGCGCTAGCTGTGATTGCATTGGCATCGCAACTTTCCATGCCAAAATTAATGATATGTCGTCGGCCATTACGTCACTTCGAGATGCCTTCAACACATTGAAAAATGAGCTCCGTCAATTACAAGGACCTTCTCAGTCATCGACTACCGCCAAAGATGCCCCAAAAAATAATGATGCCACCTCAGTCGTCACTCGCAGTAAATCTGCACTGCGTCAAAAGCAAGTGGAGAATGATCAGCTCCAGTCGTCAAGTCAGCCGCGCCAGGCGCGAAAAAAATCATCTTCCAAAGGAGAGTCACCCTTACCATCTGTAGTGCTGGATGCTGCTTCGTCGGATGGGGCTGAGTCCGGTTCCCTCCATGTTTCTGCTGCCGGGCTATCTGAGTGGTGTGTTGTCCAAGGCAGGCGGCATTCTCGGAAGAAGGTCATCGGAAGTGGTGTCCTTCATGATAGTGTTAAGGTTGTGACCGGTCATAAGTGGCTCCACTTGTCGCGCCTTAATTCAAGCACTGATGAGAGGTCTTTAATAAATTATATGGCCATTAAGCTCAATATTAGCGATGACGAGATACGATGCTCGAAATTGGTGAAAAAGGATGCTGACATCTCTAGCCTGCGATTCATAAATTTTAAAGTAGGTGTTCCTGATAAGGCCTACGTAAAATGTTTCGATGCTCAATTCTGGCCAGAAGGACTACTTGTTCGACCATTCAAACACCAAGCAAAAAACGTGTCACCAGGAGCGACCACCGACTCCACGTAGCTCAGTCTGCCAATCGCCACCACTCAACCATGCCAAGTACTGCAAGTAGCGTGCATTCACATGACACACTTAATATTTATTATCAGAACGTGAGGGGAATGAAGTCCAAGTTGGCTATCTTTCGCTCTAATGTTTGTATTGCAGATGCTGATGTTATTGCTCTAACGGAAACTTGGCTTGACGAAGATGTGTATAACAATGAGTTGGGCTTACACAATTATACCGTATATCGTAAGGATAGATATCAGACCATTGGTGGTAATAGAAGGGGTGGAGGATGTCTTATTGCGGTCAAAAAAAGTTATACATCCAAGCTATTGATATCCACAAGTGATCTTGTTGAAGAAATTTTCGTGGAACTGAATATTGCGCGGTATAAATTGTTTATCGGATGCGTTTACATACCACCTGGATCATCCACGGAGATTTATACGCACCACTGTCAACACGCTGAGCGCATTGTAAATAGTTTTCCACTATCGGACATTATAATCGTCGGTGACTATAATCAGCCTGGTGTCAACTGGGCTTCCACTAACTGGTGCGACGCTAATTACAGTAGCACAGCCAGTATTCTTATTGATTCCTTCTGCGATTTGGATTTGCGTCAAAGTAATTGCATACTGAATGCTAAAGGCAAGCTACTTGACCTAGTTTTCTCAAATGTTTTACCACTTCCTGAGGTAACTTCATCGGATAATGCGCTTCTTCCGCTGGATGCTATGTACCATCCCGCACTCACCATTAGGTGTAATTTAGTTACTGACAGTGTACCGGTCCAACAGTTCACTTGCTTTAATTTCAAAACGGCTGATTATAATTTAGTATGTGAACAGATCTCATTGATTGATTGGTCCATGTTGTTTGAGGGTGCAAATGTTGATGATGCTATTTCTCGTTTCTACTCGTGTATTTATAGGGTGTTCGATCTATGTATCCCTACCCAATTAATTTTTGGTTCGTCGTATCCTCGTTGGTATGATGCAGAATTGAGGCAAATCATTAAAGATAAAAAGTTAGCGCACAAGAGGTACAAGGAATCTGGCTCTGCCATCGATTACAATGTTTTCTCGCGGTTACGAACTCTTTGTAAAATAAAAATTAAATCTTGCTACATGGAATATATGCTTAGTGTTGAAAATAGTATCACCACCAATGCCAAGGCTTTTTGGAACTATGTAAATTCGCTTCGCTCAGACAACGTTTTGCCATCATATATGTATGCTAATGACAAGTCTGCATCTGATCCATCCAATATTGTGGAGTTGTTTTCTGGTTTCTTTTCTAGTGTATACTCTGATATCACTTCAAGTACACCTTCTCCTAGTGTGTCCATCCGCCCCGGCAATCTTAGCTTTAATCTCTCAACTCTTAGTGTTGATATTTCAGAGGTCTCCTTAATGCTGGACAATCTTGACGTAAATAAAGGCGTGGGTCCAGATGGTGTACCTCCATTGTTCCTATGGAGTTGTAGACAATACTTAGCGCAACCTCTGATGTACCTATTCAACTTATCCCTTCAGTCGGGTATTTTTCCAGTATTGTGGAAAAACTCTTATGTTACACCTATTCACAAGTCGGGAGATAAGAGCAACGTTCACAACTACAGGCCTATATCTATACAGTCTACTGTCGCTAAAATTTTTGATGCAATTATAACTACAAAACTTATTCCTCTGTTTAGAAATTATATAACGCCTAATCAGCATGGCTTTCAAAAACGCAAGTCCACATTGACAAATCTTTTACCTTACATCGAGACCATCCACCGTGCAATGGATAAGCATTCACAGGTGCACGCCGTTTACACTGACTTCTCAAAGGCGTTTGATAAAGTGGATCATTGTTTACTTATTACTAAACTAGCTAATCTGGGTGTTTCCGGTTGCTTTTTAAGTTGGATACGTGACTACCTTTGTAACCGTTCCTGTGTTGTAAACATTAAAGGTGCTAAATCGGATCCTTTTGTGATTAAATCAGGTGTTCCACAAGGTTCACATCTTGGTCCTCTCCTTTTTTTAATTTTTATTAATGATATTTCCTCTATTTTTTCTGAAGTAAACTTTTTACTATTTGCAGATGACCTTAAGATTTTTAAAATAATTAATTCCCCCAGTGACTGTGATATTATTCAGAATAATCTGAACTCTCTTTTCAATTGGTGTGTCAACAATCGGTTGCCTTTGAATATATCCAAGTGTAACTACATTGTTTTCCACAGATTGCGTACTTCTATATGTTTTAATTATAGTATAAACAATTGCTCATTGCCGCTTGTTGATGTCGTTAAGGATCTGGGCTTGTTACTCGACTCAGCACTAACATTCATTCCGCATTTCAAAAAGATATGTAGCTCAGCCCGAAGAATGCTTGGGTTTGTTATTCGTAACAGTCAGGATTTCAATAATATTCGGTCTTTGAAGGTTCTTTACTGCTCTCTTGTGCGCCCACACCTAGAATATTTGTCAGTTATTTGGAACCCTCATTTCCAAATTCATTGCTCTAATATTGAAACTGTTCAGCATAAATTTCTACGCTACATTGCCTACAAACTTCACATACCATCAGAGGTAATCGATTATGATAGTCTGCTAACATATTTGAACCTCTCTGCACTCTCAAAACGTCGCGAGCATCTTGATTTGATTGCCTTGTACAGAATCATCAATAACGAGTTAGATTGTCCCGACTTTCTACAATTCATTAATTTCAGAGTCCCAAGTTATTCGTCCCGGTCGAATGAAACCTTTTATGAATCGCGTCACAGAACCTGTTATGCCAATAACAGTCCAGCGAATCGATTGATGAGATCTGCAAATAAGCAATCTGCGAACCTGGATATTTTTAACACCAGTGTTCACCATGTCAAGTCACTATAATTATTTTATTTTGTATTATGCTTTTTATTCTTTTCCTATTTATTTTTTGTCTTACATGTTTCTTTTTGATTCCTATTTATTTTATTTTTAGTGTAGCTAAATTTTCATTCACATATTTTTTCATTCACATATTTTTAAATGTTACTATTTTATTACGTTGGTGTACATAGCTAGTTATAAGTTATTATTACCTTTTTAGTTTTTATTATTCCATTGGATATTAATATTATTATTCTTATTAAGTCTTATATCAAGGGTCACGGCCCGTTAATAAATAAATAAATAAATAATAGTAAGTTCCGTAATTAAGTGAAGACGTTTTGACTGGATATTTGTATGGCAGCTACACGAAGGACTAAAAGGATTTTCTTCATAATCATACATTGAGCTCCAACTATTGGAAAAATAACACATACAAAATTTCAAAGACGTAGCTTAAACCCTTCTGAAGTTATCGGCCAATATTCTTAAACACGTGTTTTAAGGACATTTTGTATGGAAGCTACCCGAAGGAGTAGGACGGTTTTGCCCGTTAACGAACTTAGCCTTACAAATTCAACCAAAGATCCAGATTTAAAATTTCTTGATCCTAGGTGAAGGCGTTCTTGAGTTATCGTGCTAACGTACAGACGGACGGACGGACGGACGGACGGACATCAAGCGGATTTCAGGTTCTTGGCCAAAAATAAACAAAAAATAATATCCAACTTTTTTTCGTCCGAGACTTGGTTCTATGCGTTACAAACTTTTGGGCTGGATTAAACTTATAATACTGTTGCGAGCTAGGGGTTCGCCGGGATTTCAAGTAAAACACAATTCGGTTAAAATAAAAATAAGTGATAATTTATTTATCCGCACTTTAATTCACAGAATTATAATCGCACAATAATTCGCACTGTATGGCAGTACCGCCCGCTTATACCATATATCGCTTAACTCGTTCACTTTCGTTCTCTCTCAACACGGTCGCGTATACTCGCAGTCGACGTAATCGAAATTACTGTGTCTTCGCTGAACGCTTCACCTGCTTATATACTAGGCGGTTGCAGTCTTGAATGTTCACCGGTGTACTTGAACGTTCGTTCAGTTGTGGAATCTTCTCGAAAGCTTCAGAGCCTTCGATTTCGATCATCGTTCAGTGGTGTGTGCAGAGGATTCTAGTATATTGGAGAGCATTCGATAAGAAGAGAGATACAACCGTGCCGTTTCGCCTTATTTCTAATTGGGTTATTTTGCAACTAGGTATTCGGTTGTTGTTGTTTTCATTATGTGCAACGATCGAGTTGTACGGTTGCGCGGTTGCCAGGCTTACACGTAACAATACTCTATATGATTTCATCTAGAGTATAAAAATGTTGGAGTAAAATAATTTACCAAAGTGGCAATTAATGTCTGGAAAAGCCAGAGCATTAATGATAAACAGAATAATTTTTAAAAAATTAAAAAATTTAATTGAAGCTATAGTAAAATAAATTAGATTAGTGGGCAGGTAGGTACGCTTCCTATAACTAGAGGATGCGGCCATCCGCTCCCATTCAGGAGATTCCCCAGGGCAAAGCATAGCCCACAATTTGGTAAGTGTGCGCCCTTTGATATAACTCAATTAAAATGTCGCCAATAGGCGTCTTTTCCAGTCGAAAAACTCCAACCTATTTGTTCGATAGTATTCATTAGTAAATAACAGCTACTAAAGTTTGCCTTAGTAAACACCTTACCTACTCTAGATAATTCATGACGTCAATGTTATTAGACTAGAGTAAACTTATTTCTACAAACGAAACCTAGATAAAACAATAAGTTTGCACTTCTGGCTATATAGCTGTATTCAAAACATCTCCATAATTATTTCACTTATTTTCATTCACGAAGTTTCACAGGAAACATTTTACGACCTTTTATCCGCACAAGCAAAATTTCCTGTCGGATTTATTCGCATATTCAAATATTTAATATTCACTTCTCTTATAACAGGTGACTAACTGCCGAAACTATTACAACACGTGGAATTTCGTACATGTACGGATGAAGTATCTGCAATTGTGACAAATTTGTGTCATAGTATCCACATACGAATTTCTAACATAAATAATGACACACATACGTGACATGTTCACAGGGGTCGGGCGATAAATCTTGAAATATGATGGTAAATATGATTATGTCTACAACTGGATTTATCATAAACATCTGAAACTGTAGGATCACTTTGTTCTTTGTAATGTATAAATAAATCCTACGTGTATATCCTACGTGAGTTACGTCGTTCTGCCACTAGTTAATATAACAATAAATTCAATAATGCGATAAAATAGTCGATAGAATAATATGTGCACATGGTCTGATTACACATTTGAAAGATTTATGAACTTAAACTTATTGGAGTATTGCCGTCATTGGAGTGGAACTGGCAACTCTAAGAACTCTCTATATATGAGTTCTTGCGGCATTCTGTCCATCCGAGCTCTATCACTTCGATCAGGATGATGGGTAATCTTTAATGCCTCGGTTCTTGGAATTATGTATGTCAACAATACCGTGACACTTTCCATGCTCCTTTATCGAGGATAAGATAAGAAATGGTTGCCGGGGCCCATTCAAACAAATTATCTCTGAACTCTATGGACGTTTTGAGCATTTCCAGCAAATTTGAGTTAAATGGATCGTGAATTTACGCTGATAACAAACAATTTTCCTATCCCCATTTGTTTTTTCTTGAGACAGAGAGAACTTGGCTTAGAAAATATTCGTCCTTTTGTAGTTGAATGTGTCCTTGCCATAAGTATGGCTGTAGACTATATCCAAATATGAGGCCTTCCCGATTTTTTCCAACGCAATTTTGACGTGTTAAGGGTCACCCATCAAACGCGACGACTCATAAATTGTCCCGAAACCGTTGCTACTACACCTAACATAAGTACACAGTTGTTACAAAATAGATTTAGCTTGACTGGAGGAAGCAATGATAAATGACAATACTTAGATTCAGCGACTGCTTACATAAGCAACAAGTCTTAATGCGAAAATGGTGTAAATTGTTGTGTGGCAGAGGTGACAAATAGGTGCTAAGAAGAATTTTAATGATAGTAATTTAAGAATTTTATCGGGGTGCCTTTCCAAGGATTTGAAGCGGGAAGAACGTATTAAATAGAAGTGGACCAATTTGATTAAGGACATGAAAAAGAGTGAAGAAGTAGTTGATGCATAATTCTTAGACTTAAGCTTGAGACATTTACAAAGCTTATAGTGAGCTGTTGAATTTAGCTGCTATGTATTTATGCTAAATAGTTTTATATTCTAGACAAGCAACGATAAACTTGAGAAATATTTCAAGATTATCTATTAAAGAATTTTCCCACTCGAGGTGTGTGACATAGCATTTTTAAATAATTAAATTTTAGAAATTAAATAATTTTTTTTAATAAATCACGTTTTTAAAACGGATTATAAAGTATAAAATATTTTTCCTTGCCCCATACAGATTCCTAATTTAATACAGATAGTCTTGAAAATTTGTTATTGTAAATTTTTAATAGCTATGAAAATACTTTTAAGATTTAAAACGAAAAAGATGGGCGATAATTGCCATTGGGTGAAATTCTTTCACTTCTTCGAATAGATCCCATACAAAAGTCCTTAAGACACGTATCAATGAATGTTGGCCCATAACTTCAGAACAATTCAAGAAATCTTACATTTTGTACATTTTAATTTTTAAGTAGTTCCAGGTAAAGAGATAAATAAATATTCCTAAACACCCCATGTGAAAGTCATTGAAAAAGGTTAATTTTACTTTCGGTGATTTACTTAAAGTTCCAGATACGAAATAAATTATATTTCGTTTTCATATGTATAATGTATGTACATCTATTCTTTTACTTTATTATTTCAATAATACAATGTTGTGATCGATTTTTAAAAAAAAAAATTTGCTACCCTAACACTTTTTTTTACGTTTCATGACTAGTAGACACGAAAAAAACAAAAAACATACTGCAGTCACGATCGGCTGCAAGCCAATCGTATAATACTCTAGATGAATACTGAACTCCGATTTATATTGTAGTTGGGGATAAAGTAGAATTACGTGTATGCATGTTGTATGTCCTTTATTAAGGACTGCCATTAGATTGCTACTCAAACCTAAAAGACAATATTCAGTGTTTAATTTCATATCTTGAACTGGGTAAGTCATCGAAAAAAAATTTTCTTTTTGAAGGACTTTTGCATGGGAGGTGCAGGAAGGACTCACTCGATTTCTTACATATTTATCCTTTTCCTTGGAACCATTCAAAAATCAACGTGTACAAAATTTCAAATTCCTAGCTGGAAGCGTTCAAAAGTTATCGAAAAATATTGTTGAACACGTGTCTTAAGGACATTTTGTATGGCAGCTACCAGAAGGAGTAAAAGGATTTCGCTGATTAGTAAACTCGAACTTCGTTCTTACTCAAAACAAATTTATACAAAATTTCCAATTCATAGCTAAAAGATTACTTGGGTTATAGTAAGTTCCTTAAATTAAGTGAAGACGTTTTGACAGGATATTTGCATGGCAGCTACACGAAGGACTAATAGGATTTTCTTCATAATCATATATTTAGCTCCAACTAATGGAAAAATAATACATACAAAATTTCAAAGACGTAGCTTAAACCCTTCTGAAGTTATCGGTCAATATTCTGAAACACGTTTTTTAAGGACATTTTGTATGGCAGCTACCAGAAGGAGTAATAGGATTTCGCTGACTAGTAAAGATTCCGTCCGTCCGTCCGTCCGTCCGTCCGTCCGTCCGTCTGTCCGTTAGCACGATAACTCAAGAACGCCTGCACCTAGGATCTTGAAATTTTGAATCTGGATGTTTGGTTGAATTTGTAAGGATAAGTTCGTTAACGGGCGAAATCGTCCTACTCCTTCGGGTAGCTGCCATACAAAATGTCTTTAAAACACGTGTTCAAGAATATTGGTCGATAACTTTAGAAGGGTTTAAGCTACGACATTGAAATTTTATATGTGTTATTTTTCCAATAGTTGGAGATAAATATATGATTACAAAGAAAATCCTTTTAGTCCTTCGTGTAGCTGTCATACAAATATCCTGTCAAAATGTATTCACTTAATTTAAGAAACTCACTATAACTCACTTAGCTACGAATTCGAAATTTTGTACAAATTAGTTTTGAGTGAAAAGAAAGTTCGACTTTACTAGTCAGCGAAATCCTTTTACTCCTTCTGGTAGCTGCCATACAAAATGTCCTTAAAACACGTGTTCAACAATATTTTTCGATAACTTTTGAACGCTTCAAGCTACGAATTTGAAATTTTGTACACGTTCATTTTTAAATGGTTCCAAAGAAAAGGATAAACCTCCCATGTGAAAGTCCTTCAAAAAGGACATTTTTTTCGATGACTTACCCAGTTCAAGATATGAAATTAAACACAGAATATTGTCTTTTAGTTTTGAGTAACAATCAAATAGGAGTCCTTAATAAAGGACATGCAACATGCACACACGTAGTTCTACTTTATCCCCAACTACAATATAAATCGGAGTTCAGTATTCATCTAGAGTATTATACGATTGGCTTGCAGCCGATCGTGACTGCAGTATGTTTTTATAATGGAATGCCACGGTATTTTTCTCGAACCGCATCGCGTAGGTATACATGATTCTGCTATTAAGGCGGGAAGAATACACAGTGAACAGTACAAAAGACACCTTAAATATTAAATATTTAAAGAAAAACAGCTTAGATAGTTTTGATGATGTCATTCGGGTTCTTTTCTCGGTAAAAAGATGAATAGATAAGTCGGAGCAAATGCAATTAGTACTTTTACTTTATTATTTTAATAATGAAGTATTGTTATCGATTTTTAAAAAAAAATGTGCTACCCTGAACATTTTTTTTCCACGTTTCATGACTAATAGACATCAAAAAAGCAAAAATAAATTTCAGTCCGTCTGTGCGCCGTACGTCGTCCGCCGTACGCAAAACGTTTGAAAGCTTATAGCTCTCAAACTCTTTGAGCTATTAAGTTGAATTTCTTTTGTTGGTAGACTGAGCAGGCCCTTTCAAGTGGCCACCTTTTGAGTGGGGGAGGTGGGGAAATCGTTTTAGACAGAAAATTTTGGTTTCTAGATCTCAGTAACCGCTTAGGCTAGGAGGCTGAAACTTGAAATTTATATTGAGCTTCGCTAGTGGACCCATTTGCATAAAAATTATGATATCGGTAAAGGGGTGTGGGAGTAGGCCAAATAGACCCCCAGCAACAACAAAAAATTTGGCGGTGAGGGTGTAGAGGGTGAGAGTGGAAGAGGGTGAAAAGGAAAAAGTTCCGATTCTTACTCGTATATCTCGAGAACCTGCAATGATATTAATCTAAAACTTCGTATTTGGATAGAACTATAGTAGCAGCATGTAGAAAAAATATAATTTTTTTATAGGGATAGTATGGTACGGAGGTGGGGGGTGTTTTTCCAAACTATAGAACGGCTTATAGTAGAAAGTTGAAACTCGGTATGTATATGTAAGTCAACTAGAAAAGTAATTTAGATTAAAAAAAATTCAAATATCTATTGGCGTACAGAAGGGGGCAAAAAAAATTATCAGTGAAAATGGAATGCATATATTTTCACGATTTTCGTCATATCTTTTAGGACTTTCCAAACATTGAATTCGTTTTTATTGTACGGATTCTAGCTATAAACACCTAGAAAGTATTTTCAGGATTTTTTGAAATACGACCCCCACGGTGGTGTAAAGGGGTTGTATACATTTTCACGAATTCAGCCATATCCCTCCGGTCTGATTAGATATCGAATAACTTTTCACTTCCACGGAATTGTTTAATAATTACCTAAAACTCGTTTTCAAATTTTTTCCTTCTTCAACCCCTAAGAGGGTATAAACGGGTTGAACACGTTTTCACGAATTCCGTCATATCTCTTAAGAGTGATAAGACATCGGATTGGTTTTCACTTCCTCTGGCTTTTTTTATATATACCTAAAAACTCATTTCTGAATTTTTGGATATTCAACCCCAAAGAGTATGGAAGGGAGTTGCATATGTTTTCACAAAACCCTATATATTTCTAAGTTCTGATGTGAAATCAAATTCAGTTTAACTTCCTAAGGCTTACTATATAATCGTCAAAAGTTGATTTCAGTATTTTTAGATATTCTACTCCAAGAGGACGTAAGGCTTTCGACATATTTCTTACGATTGATAAGATATCAGATTGGTTTTCACTTCCACAGACTTTTTATATAATCGCCTACAAATGCATTTCCGATTTCATGTAATGGCCCAAAACCAAATCACGAAAAACCTCCTAATCACGTAACAGCTGATATTATACTACGACTTAGACCTCGTCCCGGAGTATGTCCCAATTATGTAATTCATATCTTATATGTGGCAGCGGCGTAATAATTCTAGCGCTACCCCATTCTAACCGCTTTTCAAACTTTTTTTAGGCTTTCAGTCACATAGTAACCCATACCTCGTCTCAGAATTGAACGCATTCCGAACTTCTACCGGAAAAATAATAAAGTTGCGCCGAGACTGTTGGTAGATTTTTTGATATTCGGTCAAATGGAAATTTGATGAACAAATACAAGTCACTTGAGTGTCAACTTCAGCAAGTTTTGTTCTGACAAAACTAACTGAACTAATGTTAAGAATTACTAACTAAAATTACTCCCAGTCCCCATGTAATTATGTTTTTGTTGAATTGGAAAACTAAACTGTTCAATTAGACATGAACTTTACTTGTTGCTGTAGAAGCAACAGCAATGCTTATAATATTCTGGCTATGCTAAATACAACACGGATATAAAAATATATGAATGAAATATATGATAAGCCAACTAGAGAAGAGCTGCTACTTTGTGAAGAATTAAATTGTGTCTTCGCTGTGTGTGTTTCTGAGGGACACGGAAATGGAAGGGACAAGAAGATTTGTTGGTTGTCTTTCTTCTCACCGTGTTCATACAATTCACTATGTTAGTCTTTGTTCTTCCTTCACTCGTTTTTAATTTTTTTTATTTACCTTTCGAATTGAACGGAAGTTCACCAAAATGACTGAGTTACTTCACTTACTCAGTTCAATGAAGTGTTCTTTTAAAGTAGTTCACTCGTGACTGGCTATCTCTAATTTCTTGGGTTAGCTTTATCTACCATATCTTTTTGCTTAAGTTCTTGTCACACTCTGTAGTCTCGTCTGTGGGAATTGGTACGGAGATCAACGCATGCTAACCATAACCAGATTTCGATACTAATTCCACAAAAATGCAGTTAAAAAATATGATATATACGAAGTTCAAATATACCGACCACCGAAGACCGACCGACTCGAAAAGTCGAGGTAAAAGCTTTTTCTAGTGACCGCTAACCCAAATTTCTCACTTACCCAAATGACTCGCTAACCCAAATGACCTGCTAACCCAAATGACCTGCTAACCCAAATGGTCGGTCGGGCATATGGGTTAGCGAGTCATTTGAGTCATTTCGGTCACTTCGGTGTTCGGGCACTTCCATGATTCGGTCGGTCGGTCTTTTGGGATAGTGGTCACTAGAAAAAGCAGAAGCTCATTGTTGTTGTTTTGCGTGTAAGTGAATGCGACAACGTCCGCCTTCAACTAAATCGCTGCTTGTCATCTCCATTATATATATCTCTATGATCGATACGAGACGTAGAATATTTTTTCTAGTGACCGATTGAACGACTTGTTTCATTTCACATGACTCGAGTTAAATCGGTCATAGTACTGACTCGGTCATTTCGACCGAATCGTTCGCGACCGAGCCATCACTACTGTATATGTATTGAATACTAACCACCTAAAGCTCAGTTCAGTATTTTAAAAAAAATACTGAGTGGCACTGGGTGAACCTCCGTAAACACGCCCTCTGGCCAAAACTGGACAGGAAGAACTTCATCTTGTCTACGGACTGAAAAGCATATAGGATATATGGGATATATGGCAAATGGGGACTGTCAATAACTCGAACCCCGATTTCATCAGTCATGGCGGATATCAGGATTCACGAATTCAACTTGTTTTCTAAACGAGTTTTTGAAGAAATGCCCCACATATTTTCAAACCATCTTTGTAGAAACTGCATGCACGTGGAGGCTGAGGATATCTGATGTGTCTAGCTCCTTCCAGATTTTCAACGATTTCTTTTACCCGACCAATGCGAATGTATCCATCTTTTCACAGAGCACACTAAATGGTGAAGAGAAGGTGACAGCTTAGTGTCACACATAACTAAAGTTGGGACATTAATCCTGAAAAGAGTAATATTGTTCCCGTACTGTTGCAGATTTAGTAGTATTTTTAACACCAAAAATTAAGAAAACTATAAGTGTAATATGCAAGAAGTGAAATTTATGTCGCGATCAATTCGACTCAAATGTATACATCACCACAATTTTCTCATATCTTCTGTACTGACGATGAACCTATGAAATAACCGAACACAAAAGAAATTCAATTCAATTGGAAGTTGATTATTGCTGTTATTGTCCACACATATTCACATGTATCTGACCTCTCCTGTATGAGGAATTTAATGAATATTTTATGTACATACATTAAAGTGGCAAATTCAATTTCTCTTTAATGTGCATGGATGTCAGTAGTAGTGAACACATACAGCGCATATCTGGAAAGCATCAGCTTCGAGAATATGTTAAATATATTTTGGATGTCTTGCATACAAAATAATGTAATGAAAGTTTTACGCTAGGATCAGTACAGAGGCCAACAGAAGTGGGAACAAGTATACGTCGTCGTCGGTATGTTCTAGCGAAATGTGATTATGGGAGCGCCAAAGCAGAAGGAAGTCTACAAGCTTCGGAAACATCGAGTGGGCAAAAAGCCAGTTCCTAAAGTGTTTCTTACTATCGAGATCCGTAAATCCGCCATAAACTAGATCGGCATCCCCCAGAGTACATTCTGTCACTATTGTTGGCTAGAGAGATTTCAAGCGTGCCAGTAAGTCCTTACCCTCAGACATTCAGTATTGTGAATAACACAATATTTGGGATTTTTCTAGCTTTACAGCGTTTACCTATCGAATATTTTCGATTATACAATAATTCAAATGCACGACTTTTTAACAATAGTCGGAGAGTGGGCATCTCCCTTTCGGATGATTGCCAATTTTTAATGCTGTTGGGCTCTTTTCTGAACATGTCCTCATCTTTTCATATTGCGAACAGAAATTTTGACAAATAAAGTCAATTTACGGTCTACTGAATAGATTTTTTTCGGTAAATCTTTTCAAGTAACTTATGACGATATTTTGATCAATATACTCGTATGTAAAGTTAGGCGATATTCTTTGAATTACGACAATAGAATAGCGTCCAAAGTAAGAAACTTTAAACGGAAATATTATTGATTCTATTTCAAGGACTGCCATAAACACATACTACGTCAGCACTGGCCTACCCAGCAAAAATTCACGTCAGGTATATCAGGCTAAGATTTAAGTAAGGGATACCGAGAGAATAACCATACTAATGCTAATTAGATAAGTCTTATTTTAAGGTATCCGTAAGGTTTTGAATACCAAGAATATAAGAAACGTCGGCAATTTTATTGAATATCCATACTAAAAGCTTAAATAAGTCTTATTCTTAGGTACACCGTTTAAAAACTAAGAATAACGAGAATACGTGAAAATTGTCGGATTTGGAGCGATACCTATCCACACGAGATACACTAGCACCAAATGCATCCCGAGAAAGTCACTGTTTGGAGCGGATTTTGATCTGGCGAAATCATCGGTCTGTACTTCTACTGTAAAACGAAACTGGCAACTTCTTGTGGGTTAAACTGGATGATATGGACACCGACGATATATAGTTCTAACAGGACACCACACCGTGCATGTCACGATGGACATTTTGCACGAGCGATTTAAGGGGATCGTTATATCGCGCGGCGGAGACGTGAACTGGCCACAGTGATCGTGCGATTGAACGCCTTTAGACTTATTCCTTTGGGGCTATATTTAATCGCAGGTCGATGCGTATAATCCGGAAACAATTGATGACCTGTAAGTTAATATAACGAACGCCATCCAGAAAAATCAGCCAGATTTATGCGACAAAGTCGTCGAAAATTGAACCTCTCGAATACGTGCCACCAAGCAAAGCCGAGGACGACATTTGAACGACGTTATATTCCATACATAATGCCATAAAATATTCTTTGAAAAAGAAAAATAATTGGGTGGATATCTCACACACAACTTGTTTTATTTACATTTAAAAATTGAACGTCCTTGTTGAAAGACCCTTCATATCAATTTCCACTTAAAAATCTCGAGGAACTTGAAACGTTGGAGAAGAGGCTAATGGTAGATTCAAATTTTGAAGCAGACGTAGTAAGTAATTATACTCTAGATGAAATCATATAGAGTATTATAAGTTTAATCCAGCCCAAAAGTTTGTAACGCATAGAACCAAGCCTCGGACGAAAAAAAGTTATATATTATTTTTTGTTTATTTGTGGCTAAAAACCTGAAATCCGCTTGACGTCCGTCCGTCCGTCCGTTCGTCCGTCCGTCCGTTCGTCCGTCCGTCCGTCCGTCCGTCCGTCCGACCGTCCGTCCGTCCGTCCGTCCGTCCGTCCGTCTGTCCGTTAGCACGATAACTCAAGAACGCCTTCACCTAGGATCTTGAAATTTTGAATCTGGATGTTTGGTTTAATTTGTAAGGCCAAGTTTGTTAACGGGAAAAATCGTCCTACTCCTTCGAGTAGCTGCCATACAAAATGTCCTTAAAACACGTGTTCAAGAATATTGGTAGATAACTTAAGAAGGGTTTAAGCTACGACTTTGAAATTTTGTATGTGTTATTTTTCCAATAGCTGGAGCTAAATGTATGTTTATGAAGAAAATCCTGTTAGTCCTTCGTGTAGCTGCCATACAAATATCCAGTGAAAAAGTCTTCACTTAATTTACGGAACTCATTATAACTCAAGTAATCTTTTAGCTATGAACTCGGAATTTTGTACAAATTAGTTTTGAGTAAAAACGAAGTTCGAGTTTACTAGTCAGCGAAATCCTTTTACTCCTTCTGGTAGCTGCCATACAAAATATCCTTAAGATACGTGTTCAACAATATTTTTCGATAACTTTTGAACGCTTCAAGCTACGAATTTGAAATTTTGTACACATTAATTTTTGAATGGTTCCAAAGAAAAGGATAAATATGTAAGAAATCGAGTGAGTCCTTTCTGCACCTCCCATGTGAAAGTCCTTGATTTGTTTTGCGCGACACTAAGTTGCCGCGATTACTAACCTTAGATGGTTAGTTGACTCTATCTTTTCCAAAAAAATCAAACGACTCTAATTAGTTCTTTTTCCTTTAATTTCTAATACAAGACTAACTTAAAATTACAATTATTTTATCTTATATAGCCTACGTTATCTATTTACAAGATCTTAATCTAATATTTTCCCAAAACCATAAATAACATTGATTTGGGAAAATCACTAAATGTCTACATTGATATTTTCCCAAAACCATAAAATGTATTTGGGAAAAATGCTTAGGACTAAAAGATAAGAACTTACATGTACAAATTTTCTGTTCTTATCTTGGACCACGTGCACTCTTATCAGACGGATAATTAACATGTGGTCCAATCGCTTATCTAAGTCGTAAATTTTATGATCTAAACTAAATCTACAGAGAGAGCTCAACAGTCCTTCAAAAAGGAAATTTTTTTTTCGATGACTTACCCAGTTCAAGATATGAAATTAAACACTGAATATTGTCTTTTAGTTTTGAGTAGCAATCTAATGGCAGGACATACAACATGCACACACGTAATTCTACTTTATCCCCAACTACAATATAAATCGGAGTTCAGTATTCATCTAGAGTATTATACGATTGGCTTGCAGCCGATCGTGACTGCAGTATGTTTAAGAATGAGAATATTACTTTTTTTAAATGTGGAACAAAGAAGTTACAGAATAAATTTCATTTCCAATGCCATACGCTGTTTTTATGAAAGTCCGCAATAAATGTAAGTTTTTTAATTGAACTTGGTATTGTTGTTTTTTTTTATTATTACTCCCCTTACAGAAAAAAAACTTGCAATAGGTGTTTTTAATAACGTGCTTATATATAATTCATTGTAGGAGAACTTCGAGAAAATTTTTCAAGAATTAGACTTCTGCGACTTCTTCAGGTTGCTATTATTATAAATAGCTGATGATAATTATTATACCGCAAAATAAAAATAACTCATTTTATATGACTTTAAAAAGTTTATAAATATGGGAATCAAAACAAAATCTTTAACCTAGTCGTATTACTAAGCCAGATCATTAACAAAAGTTAAGGTTAGTATAAGGCTTAACCTAATCTGTATATTAAGCATGATCATTAACAAAAGTCAAGTTTAGTATAAGGCTTAACCTAATTCTTACATAAGCATGATCATAAGGTAAATATTATAGTATCCGCTTTATACCTGATTGCCAATGACATGGTCTATGTTAGAATCAGGGATAAAGTAAGGTAATTCGTTTGCGTGGAAGTTTCCATTACAATTCATGGGCCTTTTTCACTAAGGAATAGATTACACTTAATTAAGGCTTATATAATGATTACGTTGTTTGCTGGGTAGAAGATCATAACATTTTTAGCAGCCACGGTATTGTAAACACTGTATTTGTTTGATTTCACTTCAATTAGGATTAATGAAATGCTGAAGATAAAACGTTTTAGTTACTTAACATACACTGAAAAAACCACTATTGTTTTATCACCTAAGGCAATATAGGTGAGTTCATATTATGTACTTTATCTATAGTTATTTTATCTTTAGTTATTTCAAAATGTATGATTGGCTGGCGTACCTAATTTACAACAGTTAAATATAATTTCGGACAATTTCTCTACTTCTTTAGGCAATTTACCTAAAACAATAGGAAAATGTTTGTCTCTAATTCCACGTATCAATTCTATCGAGATATTTAGTTAAACAAGAAATAAAATCATCTAAAGTCTTAGGTAATTTCTCTAAACATTCAATGCGTAGGATTTTAGTCAGAATACTGTGAGTTGACGTACGGTCTGTTGTATGGAGTTTTTTTTATTTAAAAACAGGTATATACTTTGAAATAATAAAGTAAAATGATTGATACAACTGGTAAGCAAACTTATTTACTGCAGGATCTAGACGATTCTGTAGAAAATCTTTATTTCCCAACATAGTTTCCTTTGAGGAATATACACTTTTGGGTCATTCCATCAAGAATCGCCAAAAATGACGAAATTTGTTGCCTTACCATCGACGATTCTTTTGAAAATTTATGTATTTGAAGAATTAGTGAAAAAAAAATATGATTTAAATTTTTTGTTTCCATTTAATTTTTTTTTTGTTAGTTATAGTATGTTAAAGTTTTCGCAAAAAGGTGTCCGAGTCCTCTTTGAAAATTCATATCTCTGGTAATTTTTATCCTAGAAAAATAAAATAGGACTTATTGTAAAGATTGATGTTCAAAAAATGTAGCAATATAAAAAAAATCTACCAACAGTCTGGGCGCAACTTTGTTATTTTTTGGGTAGAAATTCGGAACGAGTTTAATTCTGAGATGCGGTGTAGGTTACTATGTGACTGAAAACCTAAAAAAATTTCGGGAAGCGGTTAGAATGGGGTCGCGCTAGAATACTTACGCCGCTGCCTCATATAACATATGAATTACATAATTGGGTCATACTCCGGGACGAGGTCTAGTCCTAGTATAATATCAGTTGTTACGCCATTAGAAGGTTTATCGTGATTTGGTTTTGGGCCATTGTAGGCGATTATATAAAAAGTCTGTGGAAGTGCAAGCCAATTTAATATCTCATCAATCCTGAGAAATATGTCGAAAGCCTTACGTCCCATTGGAGTTGAATAACAAACATCCTGAAATCAACTTTTTGAAGATTATGTAGGAAGCCTTAGGAAGTAAACATACTGCAGTCACGATCGGCTGCAAGCCAATCGTATAATACTCTAGATGAATACTGAACTCCGATTTATATTGTAGTTGGGGATAAAGTAGAATTACGTGTGTGCATGTTGCATGTCCTCTCTTAAGGACTGCCATTAGATTGCTACTCAAAACTAAAAGACAATATTCAGTGTTTAATTTCATATCTTGAACTGGGTAAGTCATTGAAAAAAAATGTCCTTTTTGAAGGACTTTCACATGAGAGGTGCAGGAAGGACTCACTCGATTTCTTACATATTTATCCTTTTCCTTGGAACCATTCAAAAATGAACGTGTACAAAATTTCAAATTCGTAGCTTGAAGCGTTCAAATGTTATCGAAAAATATTGTTGAACACGTGTCTTAAGGACATTTTGTATGGCAGCTACCAGAAGGAGTAAAAGGATTTCTCTGATTAGTAAACTCGAACTTTGTTTTTACTCAAAACTAATTTGTACAAAATTTCCAATTCATAGCTAAAAGATTACTTGAGTTATAGTAAGTTCCGTAAATTAAGTGAAGACGTTTTGACAGGATATTTGTATGGCAGCTACACGAAGGACTAATAGGATTTTCTTCATAAACATACATTTTGCTCCAACTATAGGAAAAATATCACATACAAAATTTCAAAGACGTAGCTAAACCCTTCTGAAGTTATCGGCCAATATTCTTGAACACGTATTTTAAGGACATTTTGTATGGCAGCTACCAGAAGGAGTAAAAGGATTTCGCTGACAATTAAACTCAAGCTTCGTTTTTACTTAAAACTAATTTGTAAAAAATTCCGAATTTATAGCTAAAAGATTACTTGAGTTATAGTGAGTTTCATAAATTAAGTGAATACATTTTGACAGGATATTTGTATGGCAGCTACACGAAGGACTAACAGGATTTTCTTCATTATTATATATTTAACTCCAACTATTGGAAAAATAATACGTACAAAATTTCAATGTCGTAGCTTAAACGCTTCTGAAGTTATCAACCAATATTCTTGAACACCTGTTTTAAGGATATTTTGTATGGCAGCTACCAGAAGGAGTAAAAGGATTTCGCTGACTAGTAAACTCGAACTTTGTTTTCACTCAAAACTAATTTGTACAAAATTTCGATTTTGTAGATAAAAGATTACTTGAGTTATAGTGAGTTTCGTAAATTAAGTGAAGACATTTTGACAGGATATTTGTATGGCAGCTACACGAAGGACTAACAGGATTTTCTTCATAATCATATATTTAGCTCCAACTATTAAAAAAGTAACACATACAAAATTTTAAAGTCGTAGCTTTGGGCGTTCCGAAGCTATTGGTCAATATTCTTGAACACGTGTTTTAAGGACATTTTGTATGGCAGCTACCCGAAGGAGTAGGACGATTTTGCCCGTTAACGAACTTAGCCTTACAAATTCAACCAAACATCCAGATTCAAAATTTCATGATCCTAGGTGAAGGCGTTCTTGAGTTATCGTGCTAACGGACAGACGGACGGACGGACGGACGGACGGACGGACGGACGGACGTCAGGCGGATTTGAGGTTTTTGGCCACAAATAAACAAAAAATAATATATAACTTTTTTTCGTCCGAGGCTTGGTTCTATGCGTTACAAACTTTTGGGCTGGATTAAACTTATAATACTCTATATGATTTCATCTAGAGTATAATGAATTCGATATCTCATTAGAACTAAGAAATATGTAAGAATTTGTGGAAACATATAAAGGGTTTTCCAATAAGGACTTGACAACTTTTTTTCAAAATAAAATGCAAACCATTTGAGATATTTCAAAAACTTTATTATCGGGTTGAAGTACAATCAAAACATTTATGAATGGAACTCGACTTCGTTCATATGGCCACCGCGGGCACGTTTGCAGCGGTCGATTCGTTGGACCCAATTTTCGATGACTCGGCCACACATTTCGGCCGAAATGGCTGCTATTTCGTGTTCAATGTTGGCTCTGAGCTCTTCCAACGTCGTCGGCTTGTTGGCATAGACCAACGACTTGACGTGGCCCCAAAGAAAAAAGTCCAGAGGCGTTAAATCGCACGAACGAGGCGGCCAATCGACTGGTCCATTTCTTGAGATAACACGCTCATCAAACTTACTCTTCAATAAATCGATTGTAACGTGTGCTGTGTGGCTTGTGGCACCGTCCTGTTGAAACCACATGTTGTCCAAGTCCATATCTTCCAATTCGGGCCAAAAATAATCGGTAATCATGGCGCGATAACGATTACCATTCACAGTAACGTGACGATCATTATCGTCGACGAAAAAATATGGCCCTATGACGCCGCCAGCATGCAAACCGCACCAAACAGTTATTTTTTGTGGATGAAGTGGTCTTTCATGAAGCACATGTGGATTTTCACCGGACCAATAACGCATATTTTGCTTATTGACGAACCCACTGAGCCAAAAATGAGCTTCGTCACTGAAGATGATTTTGCGATGAAATTGATCATCTTGGCGCATCTTTTCCAGAGCCCAATCGGAGAACGTACGTCGCTTCAAATGGTCCATCGGCTTCAATTCTTGAGTCAGCTTGATCTTGTATGGGTGTAAACCAAGATCCTTACGCAAAATTCGCCATAACGTGGTCTGGGCGATGCCCAACACTTGAGAACGCCGTGGAATTGACTGATTTGGATCATTTGCTACGGACGTTTCAACGGCAGCGATATTTTCGACACTTCGACCAACCCGTTGTCTCACTGGCACGGCAACATCACACAACGAATATGTAGACTCAAATTTTTGCACTAAACTTGTTACTGCCTGTCTACTAGGGCGAGAATTACGACCGAAAATCGGAGTTAACGCTCTTAAAGTAGCGGTCACCGACTCCGAATTTCTGTAGTAAATTTTTATAATTTGCAGACGTTGTTCCTTCGTGTACTTTACCATGATAAAAATGTTAAGTTTACTGAATAAATTGACAGTGACAGTTTGATGATTAGTGAAAGGGTGCGTTCACAAATTGAATTCAAAGTTGTCAAGTCCCTATTGGAAAACCCTTTACAACCGTTTTGCACCCATTTTGGGATTGAATATCCAAAAAGCCTGAAATGAGTTTTTAGATATATATAAAGTAAGCCAGAGAAATTTAAATTCAATCCGATGCCTTATCACTCCTAAGAGATATTACGGAATTCGTGAAAACATGTTCAACTCGTTTTTACACTCTTAGGGGTTGAAAAAGGAAAAAACTTGAAAACGAGTTTTAGGTGATTATTAAATAGGCCCGTGGACGTTAAAAGTTATTCGATATCTAATCAGACCTGAGGGATACGGCTGAATTCGTGAAAATGTATACATCCCCTTTACACCACCTTGGGGTTGAATTTCAAAAAATCCTGAAAACACTTTCTAGGTATTTACATGAAGAATCCGTACAAAAAAAATTAATTCAATATTTGGAGAGACCTAATAGATATGACGAAAATTCTGAAAATATATGCATTTCTTTTTCACTGATCATTTTCTTTACCCCACTTCTGATCGCCAATGGATATTTGAATTTTTTTTATCAGAATTACTTTTCTGGTTAATTTACATACACGTACCGAATTTCAACTTTCTAGCATAAGCCGTTGTATAGTTAGCAAAAACAACCCCCACCCCCGTACCATACTATCCCTATAAAAAATAATATTTTTTTAACGTGCTACTACTATAGCTTTATCTAAATACTAAGTTTCAGCTTTATGTCGTTATAGGTTTTCGAGATATAAACATCGGAACTTTTTACTTTTCACCCTCCCCCACCCTCACCCTCTACACCATCATACCTGACATTTTTTTCTCTGCTAAGCTTTTATTAGGCCTACCTCTGGTAAAAATTCTAAGCATCTATCTTACACCGTTCTTGAGATATGAGACGTGATTTTTTAAAAAAATTCTTACCCGCTCCGCTTCCATGCTCCACCACCCCCTTAAAAAAATTTACTTTTAGCAAACTTAATTTGTCAACCTTTATACAGAATCCAACTTTTATTTCTCTAGTCTAATTGGTTCGTGAGATATCGTAATCTAAAATTTTTCAACACCCACCCCGTACGTAAATTTATTTCCAATGTATTCTCCTAGTATACCCACAGATGTTCATCAAGTTTTAATTTCGTGACATTAGCCGTTTAGGAGATATGGATTTTAGAATGTCTCGATCTCGGCTTTCGAGCGTTTCGGACGCATTATTATTATGCCTACTCCCACACCCCTTTACCCATACCAACAATATTTTTTCAAATGGGTCCACTATTGATGTTCTATATAAATTCCAAGTTTCAGCCTTCTAGTCTAAGCGGTTGCTGAGAACTAGAAACCAAAATTTTTCTGTCTAAAACGCTCCCCCCACCTCTCCCCTCACACCCCCGACACTCAAAAGTTGGGCACTTGAAGGAGTCTGCTCAGCCTACCAGCAAAAAAAAATTCAACTTAATAGCTCAAAGAGTTTGAGAGCTATAAGCTTTCAAACGTTTCGCGTACGGCGGACGGCGCACAGACGGACTGAAATTTTTTTTTGCTTTTTTGGTGTCTATTAGTCATGAAACATGAAAAAAAAATTTTCAGGGTAGCAACTTTTTTTTGTTTAAAAATCGATAATAATACTTTATTATTAAAATAATAAAGTAAAAAGTAAAATTCGAATAAAAATTATCCTTGAAATTTTTTTTCAAGGATAGCGATTTTGTCTTTATCCTTGAGTATCTCAAGATCATTTTTTTTTTTATTTTTTTACATTTTGTAGGTTATACTGTTTTACAAAACATACCAAAAAATTAACTTGGGATCTCAATGTGATCGGGGTCAAAAAAATCTAAGATCATCAGTGCTTCTCAATTATGTTATAATTGTAATTTTTCGAACAGAAGCGAAATACTCGTGACTATTTATTTTCTGATGAAATTCATCATGGGCGACTAGGTCCATTTCTATCTGAACGGATAAACAAATTTGCGCTTCTGGGGCACTGAGAATCGAAGTATGACTCACGGAAAGCCATTATATCCACTCAAAGTCACTTCATGGTTCGCCATTTACACCGGATGTGACTTCGGGCCTCATTTTTTCGATGACGCCGTGGGTAACGCGGTTACTGTGACTGGTATGCGATACAGAACCATGATCAACGAATTTTTATTGCCGCAAATTGATGAATTGGGACTGGAGGACATGTGATTCCAACAGACGGTACAACCGCACACACAGCACGCACGACAATATACATTTAGAAGGGTGCGTTTCTGGGTCGCCTAATGTCTCGTTTCGCCCGATTTGACCGCTTTAGACTTCTTTCTTTGGGGTTTTTTGAAGTCACGTCTCTTTTAGAACAAGCCACAGACTCTGTAAGTTCTCTAAGAGAATATCCGACAAGAGTGTGAGAATGTATCGCCCGAAATTCTCACCAAAACGACCAAATAGTCATCAACAATGGCGGCACCTACTTGACCGATATCATCCTCAAAAAGTAATGGAAAAAAACTTAAGGTCCAAATAAACATTAAGAAAAAATTATGAAATTATGTCGTTTTAAAGATATAGCAAAACAACATCGGATGAGTGTTTTTGGGAAACCCTATATGAGTTAACCGTCTGTCCGTTCGTCCGTTGTCTTCAGAATAAGCCATAACCTGCGACTTCGAAATTTTGTATACGTTGGTTTACTAATTGGTAATTTTATGAATAATAAGAAGTTCCTAAGAATCCTTCGAGTAGCTGCCATACAGAAATCCTGTAAAAATATCCTCACTCAATTTACGGAACTCACTATAACTCGAGAAATCACGAAGAAACGAAGTTTAAATTTTGTACAAGTTATTTTTGAGGGAAAATAAAGTACAAGGTCTATAGTCAGTGAAATTCCTTTACCCGTTCGGGTCGCTCCAATACAAAAAGTCCTTAAAACACGTGTTCAAGAATATTAGTCGATAAAGGAACGGTTTAAGCTACGTCTTTGAAATTTCGTATGTTTTGACTTTTCAATAGCTGAAGATAATGATATGATTTTGAAGAAAATCCCATTAGTTCTTAAATCGGAGTTCAGTATTTCGTCTAGAGTATTATACTATCGTGGCTGCAGTATGTTTAATATTCTACGTTATCACACGTATTTCACTTACAGTTTTATTACAAAAACATGCCACTGATAAATCTGTGATTTTTTAAAATTCTATTTAGATGTTTTCGGTTATGCATCTAATAGAACAAATGGTCCAATATGAAATACTGACATTACTATACAAGTTATTACTTATATAGCCGTGAATGTATATCTGAATCGCTTCTGAATGCCATAGGGCGTCACTAAGCTCCCACATTCCCTTATTTATTAATCAAATTCCATTCCATTCCACTAGGCGCATAGTATGTCCTTGAAAGAGAATTCGCTCATCCGTCTCAAATTTTTTAACATCAAAAAATGGGAAATTGTGAAGGGAATTTTGTTGCTTCTGTATAATTTCTTTATTCTTTAGAGCCACCGAACGAAATATCTTTCCCTATAGAGTATAGCTGCTCTGTTTTAAGACAAACACACTTATTCACATATCCATGTATACAAGACTTCCTTTAAAAACAAGAACATATCAAGTAATGTATTGTACCATATACTATACCTTGTTTGGGTTCCGAGTAAAATTTCCAGCTTCTTCGTTCGAGGATAGTTTATGCTACGGCTATAGAAGGATACTTTAAGGATTTCGCAGAGGGATATGAACGTTATTTGCATAGACAAAAATAAAGGCTTTATTACAAGAATATTTGGGTTTTCTGAGATTTTTATATCAACTCCTTTCGATATTTATTGATTTTGTATTACGTGTTCTTGATTTGAATATGGCAGAATTTTCTTTGCATCAGATGAAAAAAATTTTAAAATTAACGCTTTAGTTAATAGTGTTTGCCCACACGGGATAATAGCCTCAAAGACTACCTTCTTCAATTAAGGTGGGTAAGGTTTTTAAACTATTTTTTTGCACTTTTTTTGAATGTAGAAAGCCGGGATTGAAACATTCTAAAATCCATATCTCCTGAACGATTAATGTCAGAAGATTGAAACTTTGTGGTTGCCCTTAGGGATACTTGACGATTAGACAACGGCTAAATTTTTTAAGGTGGGTGGTGGGTGTGGGGTTGGGGGGTGAAAAACTTTGGATTACAATATCTTCCGAACCAATTGCACCAGGAAGATAAAATTTTGTTTCTGTATATAGGATCACAAGAGGAGTCTAATGAACGTAAATTTTTTGAGGGGGGAGGTGGAACACGAAAGTGGAGGGATAGCAATTTCTCAAAAAATGTCATTTTTATATATCAGAAACCGTATCAGACATGATCTTGAAAATTTTACAGGAGTTGGGGTCGGTAAACTTCTAGTAGGGAAAAAAATTTTGGTAGTGTGGGTGTTGGTGGTGATGGTGAAAGGAAAACATTCTGATTTTTATTTCTCGAAAACCATAATGAATAGAAAGCTAACAATTTAGGATTATATAGAGCCACTATGGAGACATCCTTGAAAAATAAAATTTTTGATAGGGGTATCAAGGTACGGGGGAGAGGGGTAGTGTTTTATATCTCAGAAACGGCTTATGCTAGAAAATTGAAACTTAGTACGTATATGTAGATGTACTATTAGAGTAATTTAAGCAAAAAAAAGTTCATATTTTTATTGGCGTTCAGAGGTTGAGTAAAAAAAATGTTCGTGAATCCACATTTTCACAAATTTCGTTAAAACTTTTAGACATATCGAGCTATCAAAGCAATTTTACTTCTGCGGGCTATTTATATAAGCGCCTACTAACGGTCTTCAAAATTGTTCGATATTCAACCCCTAGGGGGGTGTAAAGTGGTTGTGTACATATTCACGAATTCTGATATATTCCTAAGGTATATTGAGACTTGGAATTCACGTTTACTTCTATAAGCTTTAAACGTAGTCGGGGAAAACCCCGATTTAAGTATTTTTCTCTATTAAACCCCCTGGGGGTATTGTTCAAGATTTCACTGATTCCGAAAATCTCTTAGGTTTAATGTGATCGAATTCGCTTTTACTACTATGAATTATTCTATTGATAAAAAAAATACGTAGGTAAATAAAAAAAATCTGCCAACAGTCTGGGCGCAACTTTATTATTTTATGGATAGAAGTCCGAAACGTGTTTAATGATGAGATACGGTGTTGGGTACTATGCGACTGACAACCAAAAAAATAACCAGGAGGCTATTTGGAACGTTATTTTTTAGGTTGTCAGTCGCATAGTACCCAACACCATATCTCATCATTAAACACATTTCGGACTTCTACCCATAAAATAATAAAGTTGCGCCCAGACTGTTGGCATATTTTTAAAGTCGGTATACGCTGCAACTCAAAATCTATTGTACCGATTCTTTTGAAATTTTGTACATTATTTCCACACCTAAATCTCCAGGTAATGACGCCGTTGAGTTTTTATTTTTTAACTATAATTTTTATACTCTAGATGAAATCATATAGAGTATTATAAGTTTAATCCAGCCCAAAAGTTTGTAACGCATAGAACCAAGCCTCGGACGAAAAAAAGTTATATATTTTTTTTGTTTATTTGTGGCTAAAAACCTCAAATCCGCTTGACGTCCGTCCGTCCGTCCGTCCGTCCGTCCGTCCGTCCGTCCGTCCGTCCGTCCGTCCGTCCGTCCGACCGTCCGTCCGTCTGTCCGTTAGCACGATAACTCAAGAACGCCTTCACCTAGGATCTTGAAATTTTGAATCTGGATGTTTGGTTGAATTTGTAAGGCTGAGTTCGTTAACGGGCAAAATCGTCCTACTCCTTCGGGTAGCTGCCATACAAAATGTCCATTAAACACGTGTTCAAGAATATTGGTCGATAACTTCAGAAGGGTTTAAGCTACGACATTGAAATTTTGTATGTGTTATTTTTCTAATAGGTGGAGCTAAATATATGATTATGAAGAAAATCCTATTAGTCCTTCGTGTAGCTGCCATACAAATATCCTGTCAAAATGTATCCACTTAATTTACGAAACTCAAAATATGTAAGAAATCGAGTGAGTCCTTCCTGCACCTCGCATGTGAAAGTCCTTCAAAAAGGACATTTTTTTTCGATGACTTACCCAGTTCAAACTATGAAATTAAACACTGAATATTGTCTTTTAGGTTTGAGTAGCAATCAAATGGGTGTCCTTAATAAAGGACATACAACATGCATACACGTAATTCTACTTTATCCCCAACTACAATATAAATCGGAGTTCAGTATTCATCTAGTTTATTTTACAATACAAAATTTGCCGAATTTTTTAGCGAAAATCGCGTTTTTGACTTCCAAGTGCCACCAAAAATTAAGAAATCGATAAAAAAAAAGTCGTCGGCATTACTTCGAGAAAAATCTCATCTAATAAACGCATTTTGATTTTTTTGTTTCGGATGATCCAATCACGAGTTGTAATGTACACCGCAAAACAACTTTTTTTCGAGGCGCCTGCGGAGATTTGATGCCAACGGCTTATTTATAAATATTTTGAAATGAAAATTTTGGAAAATGTTGTTCAGATGTTGTATTATTAGATATATAAAAATGAAATGACATAAACCATCATTACCTGTATCGTCTAAAGAAATTCTTGAAAATATGCTTCTTTTTCACCGAATTAACCTTACCTACCACGTACGAAAAGCAGAACGGCACAGCACAGACATAGTAATGGTGCCAGAGTTGCCAGTACTGGGTAATGTTTCGGGCCCAGTATGTGGCCTAGACCAAATCATTGCCGAGCCAATGTCAATTTGATCACACCGGTCTGGCTCTTGGTGAAATTCTGGCCCGATACTGACTGCCAGTTTTGGGGCGTCAGTAAAAAAAATAAACGAAAATAATGTTTTTTTTTTTTAACTACAAATTTATTTTTATATTATTATTTTTTTGAAAAATGCGAATTGATTTTACTTACACACCTTGTACACTCTCGGATTCGAACCATAGTCCCGTCACACATTAGTTCGCTACGCAACCCACTAGGCCAATCTGAAACATTCTCGTAATAGGGTTGAAGCCGAATCAATTGATATGTTGAGAAAGGAAAAATATTTCTACCAAGATGTGCCCAATACAGAGGTGACCGTCGAGCCAATGCCGAAAGAGCTTAGACACCAATAATAAGCCAATTCTTGGCCCGACACTTGTCTGGTGGTTTGTCAGTACCAAAACAATACCGATCGACAAGTCTCTGCGGACAATGCAATGCCAATTCTGGGCAGTGTACGCAACTCTGGTTGGACTCCGGCATTTCGCACATGGGAGGTGTAGCTAGGTACGGTGGTGGGGGTAGTTTACTATACCTCAGAAACGGCATAAGCCTAGTACGGACCTCGATCAAAATTTTGATTCCCATATGAAATGTGTGTAAAAAAAGTGATCAAAATTTTGGTGGTATGGAGTTCGAGTCAAAATTTTGGTTCGATTTAACAGTTCACTTATCGAGAGATGGTGCTGAAACCGTGGAGACCAATTTTCCGCCACCATTTAAATGTGCTGCTATTTAATTTTGCATTGCGGTACGATAATTTTGACATCTACTGATGGTAACCAGATGGGAACCAAATCGAATTTTAAGATTTTTTATGCGCGTATAAAATTAACCGTGGCCGATATTATTATCCATGACACTTAATTAACAAAAAAGACACGCATATAATAAATTTTAATTTTGAAAATGTAAATGTCAAACAAAGAGCTGTTCCCACCTGTTTACTTCTTTACATTATTCTACACAACGAATTTTTCACTGTAGAGATGGTAGAGATATATCGTAAATTAGCGAGTCAAAATTTCGATCGAGGTCCAGTCTAGGCTTTATGCTAGAAAGTTGAACGTAAGTAAGTATATATACATAGATGTACCATTCGAGTAATTAAAGGAAAAAAAGTTCAGATTTTAATACACAGTACAGAGTTGGAGTAAAAAATATTTCTGAGAAAAGGATTTATTCCACACTTTCCCAAATTTCGTTATATCTTTTAGACATGTCGAGTTATCAAGTTAATTTACTTCTGCGGGCTCCTTATATAAGCTCCTAGAAAGCCTTTTCTAAATTTTTCGATATCCCTCATGGAGGTGTAAAGTGGTTGTATACATCTTCACGAATTCCGCTATATTTCTTAGGTCTAATGAGATATCGAATCCGCTTTCACTTCTAAAGGCTTTAGGGTGTAATCAGAAAAAAACAGCTTTAAGCATTTTTTGATATTCAAACTCTTAACTACTGTAAAATATTGTTCAAGCTTTTACGAATTCCGACAAATCTTTCAGGTTTAATGAGATTATATTCGCTTTTACTTCTATGGGCTTTATATATGTATATTTTTTAAGAAGGTTTTTGTTGTTTTCCGGCGTCAGTGGAGTTTCTAGTGTGAAATCCCAACACGAAAACCCCCGACTGTTAATTAATCGCTGTCCCTGATGACACGACAGTTGGAAAACCTTCACTGGATAAGCCTGTCATGGTAACTTCTAACCCTGAAAAAGTCCATTCTTATAAAAATTGGAAGAAAAAAATAAAAAATTGCTGTTGGAGGGATTCGGTCCGGCGTTCTTTGCGTTGAGCTTTATATATCCTAGCGAATAACCAAAAATTCTACCAAATTGGTTGAAATATTGGGTGATCTTCAGTGCCACCTACCTTTAGTATAGCCATGCGATGGCAAGAATTTCGCTCCAATATAATTCGCAGATTATAAAATAGGTTTCGATATCGCTATATATGTTAGAATAATCCTCAGCAATACCACCAGCTGTAAGGGTGTTTCGGATTTAGGCATGATACACCCTCCGACGAGTATATGCCATCCGATGACGAAACAGCTCCTTCGGACCCAGTCCAACACAGTCTTATAAAAAAACTGGCCTATCCAGTGAAGGTTTTCCAACTGGCATGTCCTTAGGGACAGCGATTATTCAATAGTCGGGGATTTCGTGTTGGGGTTTCCCACCAGAAACTCCACTGACGCCGGAAAATAACAAAAACTTTGCTTGAAATAATTTGATTTCATTGTACCATATGCATACCAGCGTGTATTACAACCAAAGTTTTTAAAGGGGTTGCGTATAAAGGTGTTCACGAATTTAAAATATAAAATTGTTTTTAAAGTGCCGTTGGAACGTGGAAATGGAGGTATAACAGTTTTGTAATTTTTTAGCTCAAGAAAAAGTTTAGATATGATCTTGAAATTGAAAACCATACAACACATAAATACCAAGTTGTTACTTCCTGGCATAGGTCATTCCTGGGATAAAAAAAAACACCCTACCCCACCCCTAAAACTTGCTATAGGGTGTGGTCTTAACGCGTTCACCTTATTCGAAGCAGTTATTGAGAAAAATTATGAAAGTTTCGCATTTCATACAACACCACGCTCATCCCTTAACTTCTGTATCAAGTTTAAGATCAAATGTGAAGTGATTGACTGCAACTTGATTTTTTTTTAAAAAATTGTCATCCCCCACTTTCGACTTCCTCTGCGTCGATCAACAATTTTGTATTGAGAATACTCACCCTGAGCACTTATATTCAGAAAACAAATTGCATATTTCATGCGTAATTTGTTCGCAGGATATTGTTATCAAAAGTTTCTTCCTTTCCCCTCTCCCGACCCCTACATGTCAGCACCACTCCCCCCAATTCTGTTTGTAATATTCTCCTTTCACATCCTTACACATAATCATTAAGTTTCAGCTTTGTAGTATAAACCGTTCAGGAGACAGATTGTTTTCACTCTCTCCCACATAATAGCGCACCCTTCCTCTGAAGTCGACCATTTTTTTTTTGTAAAAGGCTAACCAAGTTTCTCTCGTCTAAAACGCACACCCCACCACCAAATATGATTCATTAAAGGCGTGTATTCAATCTACGTACTAAAAAACATGAACCCTAGGCCCGGACTACATGGCCCGTTTTTTTCCGGTCCGGAGAGAATAGGCACCGCCTTCCGGGAAGAATGAATAACATGTCCCATAGAAAGGTATAAGATTTTAGCTCGGTTTTAGACCGCGGAGAGGTACAACCTCTCTTCTGCTCGAGTTCGAACACCATGCCAGGCTGGCGCTCTTCAACAAACAGGAGTCATGCTCTCTCCCTCGATTTTGAGAAGGCCTTTGACTGGTTAGTCAAAACCGTGGTTACTAATCAACTATCTGTCTGGGGTATTGATACCAGGTTCATTCGAACAATCGACAACTTCCTTTCGGCTCGATCCATTATGGTGAGAGTCAATGGACACACTTCTAAGCATCATAGTATCGACAACGTTCTGCCCCAAGGGTTCTACCTTGTCTCCCGCGTTATTCAACACATATACTCATTCGCTATCGCAACTGCTCTCCGACATTCCGAATACAAAACACTACCTATACGCGGACAACATCCTGATTACTTCCTCCCACCCCCTCCTTAATGACACCTTTAGACGAGTTAAAACGACTATTGACGCTTGGTGCAGTAAAACTGGAGCGAAGTTGCCATTCAAAAAGGGCGAACGCATTAACTTTACAAGGAAAAGAACTCGCGTTTCCGTTGTAAACATAACCGAAGAACACGCGCTACGACCGCTCCCCGCGTGTAAAACCCTCGGTATTACATTTGCGACAAACCTGAAAACCTGAAGTGGAATTTACACTACCGCCACATTATCGCGTCTCTGGCCAAAGTCACAAACTTGGTCAGAGTATTGGCGTCCAAAAGCCTGGGAGCCTCCACCGCAGCAATACTTCACGTCGCCCGTACTCTCATACGCGGATACATCAATTACTGCGTGCCAATTTACGGCGTCAGCACAAAATCCAACTCTGACAGTTTACAAGTGGTAGTGAATAAAGTAATAAGAGCTGCTCTTGGTGCCTACCGCACCTCCCCCATAGATGCTCTTCGTGTTGAGTCGGGGTGTGATAGTGTGGACACGCTAGTCCAAAATGCACAAATCCACATCTCCGCAAAGAATATTATAAACCCAAGAAGCCCGCACTTCCAGACGCTCCACAACATACCTTACTCATCGATGGTCCAACGCCAAGAGATTTCAACTCCGCGCTATATTGCGCCCGCATCATACTCCTTAAGCACTGCCCGAACATCCCACCGCCGATCCCTAGCTCCCCTCACCCTCCACGCTCCATAAACTCCAACAGAAGCAGGATAAGCAGCACATGGTACCCATCAAAATCGCATACACCAGCTGCCCAGTACCAACCACTACACTACAGCCACTTAAATGAACTCCCTGGCCGCACACGGTACAATACTGATGGATCCCAATCCGTCTCCCATACAACGGCAGCCATCATCACCATGCAGCTAGATGTCACGACACCAAGCGGTCAACTGTGCTGCAAACTACATATTGATGTTAGCATATATGAGGCGGAATTACACGCCATTCTGCAAGCCGCGGAGCTGGCCAGAACTGCTGCTCACCCGGCAGTCATATTCACCGATTGCAAGTCGGCGGTTGACGCCGTCCAGAATCAACGCCCAGGAGAGCCGACGATTCGATACCTACAAGAGGTTATACGCGCCAACCTGGCTGGAACCCATCTTTTTTAGATTCCAGGCCACGTTGGCATTACAGGTAATGAAGAGTCGGATAAGCTGGCCAATTGTCCCATCTCCTCGCACGTAGAGTAAATCATTCCGTCTTGCAACAGTTTCATGAGACGAACCACCAGGACCCATCTGAAGCAGCATCTAACCAGCCTCAGGACAACTCGCTCCACCTTTTTGGCGAGCCACTGGGGTAGCCTAGACCCGCCAACCTACAATACCGACCAGCCGAGAAGAGAGTCCGTCATCATCGCCAGGGTGCGTCTAGGACATACTAGGCTCACCCACCAGTACCATTCAAGACGCCTCAACCCGGCTGCCTAGTATGCCAGACGCCGCTTACCATGGAGCAAAACCCATCGCTTCTTCCAGAACGCTGTTCCCTCCCTCAGCTCCCTTCTATCCACCACCGAACCCGACCTACTCCTCCAACTCCTTAACCACCATCGAATTACCCACCTCATTTAGGGCCGTATTATTCACCTCGGGTTATTTTCGCCTTAACCAGCTGTTAACTTATCCAGGGTATTAAATTTAATCACCGGTTAATTTCTCTGGGTATAAAATTGTATTATTCACCTCAGGTTAGCGATTTAGTAGGTCGGGTTATCTTAACGGCTGGTTTTCCATTTTTCCATTATTTTTCCAGTCAAACGTCAAGAATTTTATTAATTATTTACAGAATGTGACATTTTTCTTTTTTGTGAATATTTAAATTTGTATTTTCAGGAAAAATGTGAATTATTGGCTGCAATTTTTTCATGGTTGCCGAGCTAGGAGCAATACAAACGACGTGTGTGATGCACGGCTTACACGTTCACCGAGAACCATCCCTGTTGATTCCGATAGTTTTCTGAGTATGTGCTTCCGGGTGGTTGGATTTTACAGTGCGGACAGTCGATTGAAGGCTTGCATCTCACAAACCTTTGGAGCTATTGAATTTAAGTTTATTGGTAGGGTAGATTGAGTATACCCCTTTAAGTGATAAGTTTCTAGTGGAGGGGTGAGGAAGGATGTGGGTGGCGTTTTAGACGCAATACTTTGGTTCTTATATTTCAGGAACCATTTATGCTAGGAAGCTGAAATTCGGAACATAAATAGATCTATGATATTGTACCCACTTGCTGGCTTCATTTTTATATGAGTGAAAGCGTTCAGGAGTTCGGAGAAAAACAATGTGTCCGAAACGCTTGAAAGCTTAGGTCGAGACATTCTAAAATCCATATCTTCGTAACGGTTGTCACAAAGTTGAAACTTGATACTTGCTAAACAAGGAACTAGGCGAATAGATCGAAAATAATTTTTTGAGAGTGGTCAGTGGCGTGGGTGGGTGGTAAAAAACTTTGCATTGCAAAGTCTCACAAACCAATTAAACCAGAAAAGGAAATGTGGCTTATGTTTTTAAGATGGACAATAGGAGTTGGCTAAAAGTATTTTTTAGGGAGGCGATGGATAAGCATTTTTTTTAAAAAATCACACCTCATATCTGAAGAACTGTATGAGATGGGATCTTACAAATAATACGAGACCTAGACCATTTATACTCCTAGCTGATAACTGGAGGGAGATGATGGAAGAAGTGATGGTGGAGAACCATAAAATGGAAAAAATTCATTTGGCTTTGCAATCCGGTATCGACAGAAAAAGTCTTTGTCGTCGCATATGTCAATGTCGATTCGTTGTGCCATTTTTTTTGGTGACGCTCGAGTCATGTTCTTCATCAGAATCACTCCAATTATCCCACAAATGAAATCTTGCTATAACTTCAATCGTGAATAATACAAAATTTGTCAAATCGCCGGTTAAATCCCTGGATATCGTAGAAAACTGGAAGTTTTCCACCGGTTAAATTTTTCCCTGGGTAACTTTAATCAGTGATTACAAAACCAGCGAATCACCGGTTAAAAACGATAACCGGAGGTGAATAATACCAAATCTTTGGAAAAACTGGAATTAACCAGAGGTTATAAATAACCCGAAGTGAATAATACGGCCCTTAATATAAGTTTTAATCAATTGAATTATATCGTTTCTTTTCATTTTGTTCAGCGTATAATCTTTAGAAAATTTAATCGTATATTTTTGATATAAAGTTTCGGTCTAATTTTAATCTTATTATTATTAGTTTTATATTATGATCACTATTATTATTATTATTATTACCTTTATTCATAAGTCAGAATTGATATTGATTTGTACCTGGATTTGGACCTTGACTAAACTTAGAATTTGCTTTTTCTTACAACATTATTTAATCATCTGAAGCCTGAAGTGCACGATTTTTGATCTTAATTTTTCCGTTTTGGTTTTTTCGAATTTTAACTTATTTTACTTTATTATTTTTTAATAATAAAGTATTGTTATCGACCTGAAATTTCAAAAAAGTTTGCTACCCTGAAATTTTGTATTTACACGTTTTAGGACTAGTAAACCCCAAAAAAGCAAAAAAAAAAAAATGTCCGTCTGTCCGCCGTAGACGCCGTACGCCGTCCGCCGTCCGCCGTACGCAAAATCGTTTGAAGGCGCGTAGCTCCCAAACCCGTTAAGATATTAAATTGAAATTTTTATGGTGGGTAGATTGGGTGAACCCCTACGACTGGTATATATTTTGAGGGGTGGGGGTACAAGGGGAGAGGAGAGGGGAGCGTTTTAGACGAAAAATTTTGGTTTCTAGATCTCAGGAACCACTTATGCTAAGAGACTGAAAAATGGTCGATATTGGTTAAGGGGTGTGGAAGTGGGTGGGAAAACAATGAGTCTTTAACGCATGAAAGACGGGATTGAAACATTCTAAAATCGATATCTCCTGAACAATTGATGTCAGAGGATTGAAACTTTGTTGTTGTCCTTAGGGATACTTCTAGATTAGACCAGGGCTAACATTTTTAAAAGGGGTGGTGGGGTGTGGGGGTGGGGGGTGAAAAACTTTGGATTACAATATCTTCCGAACCAATTACACCAGGAAGATAAAATTTAGTTTCTCTATATGGGATCACAAGAGGAGTCTACCAAAATTAAATTTTTTGAGGGGGGAGATGGAGCACGAAAGTGGGGGGATAGCAATTTCTCAAAAAATTTAATTTTTATATCTCAGAAACCGTATCAGATATGATCTTGAAAATTTTACAGGAGTTGGGGTCGGTAAACTTCTAGTAAGAAAAAAAATGTTGGTGATGGTGAAAGGGGGTAGAAAGGAAAAAATTCTGATTTTTATTTCTCAAAAACCATAATGAATAGAAAGCTAAAAATTTTGAATTATATAGAGCCACTATGGAGACATCCTAGAAAAATAAAATTTTTGTTAGGGGTAGCAAGGTACGGGGGAGAGGGGTGGTTTTTTATATCTCAGAAACGGTTTATGCTAGAAAATTGAAACTTAGTACGTATATGTAGATGTACTATTAGAGTAATTAAAGCAAAAAAAAAGTTCAGATTTTTATTGGCGTTCAGAGGTTGAGTCAAAAAAATGTCCGTGAATCCACATTTTCACAAATTTCGTTAAAACTTTTAGACATGTCGAGCTATCAAAGCAATTTTACTTCTGCGGGCTATTTATATAAGCGCCTAGTAACAATCTTCAAAATTTTTCGATATCCAACCCCTAAGGGGGTGTAAAGTGATTGTGTACATATTCACGAATTCTGATATATTCCTAAGGTATATTGAGATTTGGAGTTCACTTTTACTTCTATAAGCTTTAAACGTAGTCGGGGAAAAACCGATTTAAGTATTTTTCTCATTATTCATCATTAAACACGTTTCGGACTTCTACCCATAAAATAATAAAGTTGCGCCCAGACTGTTGGCAGATTTTTAACATAGAATTAGCCTCTACTTTAGAACATATACGCTAACTATAAACATCACATTGTAAAAATTGTAAGGCGACGTGCCATGGGCCCACCGGGCTTGGCCGAAAATATGATGGGCCCCATCATTTATGATGGTGCCACATTAAAATAAATAATAAATAAATAAAGATTTTAGCTCATAGACTACATGACTCCAGAAAAACGGTCATCCGGAAAAAACTAGAGCACGCAAAGGTTTCTCCGAGCCGGAGAAAAAAGCTAACTATGTATATAGTCCGGGCCTAATATTTAAAAAAATTTTGTGAGCTACAAGTAGGTACTAGTCTGCAAATGAGTTATCATACGAGGTACGAGCGTACGGTGTATAGGGCGAACAGGCGAAATGTGCACTTTTTCAGGTATATTGGGTTATACTAGCCCTGAAATATCAAAAAAAAGTTAATGGTAGTAATTTTATTTAATTTTAGAACGATCACATTACTTTATTATTGAAAAAGCATAAAGTGAAGTATTCTTCATCATTTTTTCAAACAGGCGAAAAGTCTTCATGTACATAGAACAATATTTCACAATTTGCGTTGACGTCCCTAACTGACTAGTACCGTATTGAAAGCTACTTGATGGTGAACCTTCTAAAGGATGGCGAATCTTTTAAAGGATCTTATTTATAGACGTTATCGTTAGCGAAAATAAATCATAAGTTTCCGAGATTTTTGCAAGTGCTTAAGTAAATAAAAATCACTTTGTGTACATATGAACGTAAAAGATGTACAAGGATTCTATGTGAAATAGAAGAGCTAAGGCATCGGAAAACTTTACGGTTCATAGTCCTTTACAGACGGAAATATTTCATACAACGTTGTTGCTAGCTCATCCTAGCTTCGTATTCGAATGAATAAAGTTCTGTAAAACTAGTTAGCCGCCATAAATCTCAAGTTATCTCATTAAAATGATATAATGTGGTCAAATTAACTTTTCGCCGAGTTAAAAGAAATTTCTTCATTAAATATGCAGACGAGTAACATTTTTTCTTCCTATTTGTATAATTTTTCGTCTAAGGATTAAAAAATTTGCAGTACACTTTATCACAGATTAAACCAACATGTGCAAAAATATCGTGAAAGTTTAAGTTATGTCTTGGATACAGGAAGTTTCGTTTAGTTTCTTCCTATTTTCATTTTAAATAAGAAAAGTCTAGTGAAATGTTTCTTTTAATTTGATGACACAAATTTTAATATTCTAGATGAAATCATAGAGTATTATTAGTTTAATCCAGCCCGAAAAGTTTGTAACGCATAAAACCGAGCCTCACGGAAAAATTTTATATATTGCATTATTTTATGTCCCTCCGTCCAACCGTTTTCAAGATACCTTAAGAACGCGTTGATTTAGGAAGTTGAAATTTTGTCACCCTCTTTAGAATGGAAAAGTTAAGGCTAAGTTCGTGAATTAGTCATATCCTTCCACTCCATCGGGTACCTCCATGCCAGAGTCCTTAGAACACGTCTTCACGATTATTGGTCGAATGCTTGAAATAAGGAACACGAAGAACAAAATAATTTTAATTTTAGTAATTTAAATTTTTATTTTATAAATTTAATTGATTTGTTTTGAAGGTACAAACTTCGCACATTATTTTCTTATTCAATTTTAAATCACGCGAAACCGCGAAACAAGTGAAGTAAACAACGAAGCGATCATCAATTTAATAAAAAAAATTACTACGCATAGTTTATCAAAACTACATGCAAAGTGCGTAATTTTATAAAGCATGTAACGACTTGTCTTCCAGGATAAACTCAACGGGTGCCAGTATTCGTTACAAAATATTTGTTTGTTTCTTGACTTCACCTTAATTCACCTCTATTATTAATATTCTTAATTCATTGAAATTCATTGGTCTCTCGCTTATTCGTTATCCTCCTTGACGTCTCAGTGGCTCACTTGTCTGGTTCTCGGTTCATCCGCGTTTGTCTCGACTTTATTCGTCTCTGGGCACCTACACTCAGCTCAGCACCGCTTGTCTCGACTTTGCCCGTCTCGGCTTCGCTCGACTCTACTCGTCTGCACTCGTCTCGACTTCGCTCGTCTCGGCTGCTCTCGTCTCACTCGTCTCGGCTTCGCTACACTCGTCTTGGCCTTGGTTCCGCTCGTCTCGGTTTGTCTGCTCTCGTCTCGGCATTGTTCGACTTCACTCGTCTTGGCTTCGCTATTCTATTATACCCTAGGCAGACGACACATTCGAATGATCATTCCCATTCAATGATTAACATTGACACACGTCTATCGGAATTACATTCAATCTGTCAAAATATTATTGTTGTGGGAATGCTCAATAAAATTTGCCATTTTACTTTATTATTTTAATATACAGTACAGTATTATACAGTATACAGTATTGTTTTCGATTTTTAAAAAAAAAAAATTTGCTACCCTCAAATTTTTTTTTTTTCACGTTTCATGACGAGTAGACACGAAAATAGCAAAAAAAAATGTCAGTCCGTCTGTCCGCCGTACGCCGTACGCCGTACGTCGACCGCTGTACGCAAAATCGTTTGAAGGCTCGTAGCTCCCAAACCCTTTGAGCTATTAAATTAAAATTTTTTTTATGAATAGACTGGGTAGGCGCCTTAAAGTGGCCAAATTTGGAGCGGTGGGGGTGTGAGGGGGGAGGAGGGGGAAGTGTTTTAGACGGAAAATTTTGGTTTCTAGATCTCAGCAACCGCTTATGCTAGGAAGCTGAAATTTGGAATTTATATAGAGCTTCAGTAGTGGACCCATTTGCAAAAAAATTGCCGATATAGGTGAAGGGGTGTGGGAGTGGGGGGAAAAATAATGCGTCCGAAACGCAAAAAAGGTGAGATCGACACTTTCTAAAATCCATATCTCCTAAACGGTTAATGTCACAAAATTGAAACTTTATGAATATCTGCAAGTATACTAGGAGAATAGATCGGAAACAAAAATTTGAGTGGGGGCAGTGGCGTACGGGGGTGGGGGGTAAAAAACTTTAGATTGCGATATCTTACTAACCAATTGCACTAGATAAATAAAATTTGGTTTCTGTATAAAGGTTGACAAATGAAGTTTGCTGGAAGTAAAATTTTTGAAGGGGGCGGTGGAGCATGAAAGTGGAGGGGATAAGAATTTTTCTAAAAAATCACGTCTCATATCTCAAGAACGGTGTAAGATAGATGCTTAAAATTTTTACCAGAAGTAGGCCTAATAGACCCCTAGTAGAAAACAAAATTTTGGAAGTGTGGGTGTAAAGGGTGAGGGTGGGGGAGGGTGAAAAGGAAAAAGTTCCGATTTTAATATCTCGACAACCTATAATGATATAAAGCTGAAACTTCGTATTTAGATAGAGCTATATTAGTAGCATCTTGGAAAAATATAATTTTTTATAGGGGTAGTATGGTACGGGGGTGGGGGGTGTTTTTCCTATCTATAGAACGGCTTATGCTACAAAGCTGAAACTCGGTACGTTTATGTAAATCATCTAGAAAACTAATTTACATAAAAAAAATTTTCAAATATCCATTGGCGGGACAAAAAAAATGATAAGTGAAAATGGAATGCATATATTTTCACGGTTTTCGTCATATCTATTAGGTCTTCCCAAATATTAAATTGATTTTTATTCTCCGGCTTCTTCATATAAATACCTAGAAAGCCTTTTCAGTATTTTTTAAAATTCGACCCTTAAGGGGGTGCAAAGGGGGTTGTAAACTTTTTCACAAATTCTACTATATCCCCACGTCTTATCAGATAGCGAATATCTTTTCACTTTCACGTGCTTGCGTAATAATCGCCTAAAACTTGTTTTTAAGTTTTTTCCTTTTTCAGCCCCTAAGAGGGTATAAACGGGTTGAACACGTTTTCACGGGTTCCGTCATTTCTTTTAGAAGTGATACGAAATTGAATTGGTTCCTACATTCTCGTGCTGTCTTCATATTTATTTATTAACTCTTTTCAGGATTTTTGGATATTCAACTCCCAAGTGGGTGTAAGGAGGTTGCATATCTGATGATATATCGAATTAATTTTTACTTCCTAAGGTTTCCTATATAACCGCCAAAAAGTCAATTTCAGTATTTAGATATTCAATCCTAATGGGTGTAAGGGGATTGTATGCTTTTCAAAGTTTCGACATATTTCTTAGGTTCGATGAGATATTAGATCGCTTTTCATTTCCACAGACTTTTTATATAATCGCCTACAAACCCATTTCTCAGTTTTTCGATATTCAACCCCCAAGGGTTTGTATATGTTTTCACAATTTTTGCCATTCCTTAGTTCTGATGAGATATAAAATTGATTATTACGGCCAACCAATTCACGATTTTTCGAATTTCCAGAACCAAGGAGGTGTGAAGGGTTTGCTTACGTTTTCACAAATTTTTCAGAATCCCTCGTGTCTCATGAGATATCAAGTTGCTTCTTATGAAATCGTCTAAAAACGTGTTTCACAATTTTTTCGAAATCAAACCCCAAGTGGAAGTAATGGGTTTGTATACGTTTTAACAATTCGTCATATCTCTTAATTCTGATAAGGCAACAAATTCGTTTTTGCTTCTATGGGCTTTTACTGTACATAATATACTGAAATTCGAATAGTCTACACGGACTTTTCAATGTTTAATCGGCTAAAAATCTCTATTTTGAATATTTTTATATTAAGAACAAAAATAATTTTCCAAGAAATCTAATAATCTCGAAGCAGCTTATGATACACTCCGACTTTGACCACTCCCGAACTTTGACCCGAAAAATAATAAAGTTTCGCCCAGACCATTGGCAGATTTTTTGCATTGGCATGCGGCTACATTTTATATGTTGAAATAGAGTGATAGAAATGTGCTAATATGTCAGCAATTGTAATCGAAACGTCAAAAAGATTGATCGTAATTAATGCACACATGAAATAAATAGAAAAATTTGGACGGTGGAACACCTGATTTCCAACTTGTTTCACGGTAGTTTTATAGGCTTGCCGCTAGATGGCGTTGCTAGCGCTTGACTGAATTAACAATTTATCTCGGAATTAGCATTGTAATTGGAATGATGGAATGAATGACCAATTCGACAAGTACATTGTGACGGACGTGATGCGGACAGAATCGAATGCGTCGTCTGCCTAGGATATTAGTTTAATCACCAATTTTAAATTATTCCAAGGCGAAAGCGATATTACGTTTCCCCAATTCATACGTTTGCCGTAAAAAAAATTTAAAAACAAACAGCGAAACTGTATTCCTTATAATAAATTATCCCACATTCTTTCATTTGCATTTCCCAGTAGATTTCTCTAATAAGATGTCATTTAACTCTTGCTAAGTCGGTCTCTCGTTTTTTTACATTCTGATTACAGTTCCTGTGAACCTCATTAATATTAACTAACAAGAAAAATAATATGAAAATTCTTAGGAGCAAGATTAAGTTTGTTCGTAAGTCTTCTTTTGCCTCGTGCCTTGGTACAAGTTTAAACTGACATTCTTCAAACGATGTCTGTATAAAATATACCCTGTGGCACGGACATTATTTCCTCGTACAAAGGTCGTTAAAGGTAATTACAAGGCAATTTGTCTATTGACACCAGCAACAATTTTTTTTTGCACTAATATTTGAACCTACTCATTGTCCAACTTTGTATTTTGTTCTACTTATTTTCTGTAATTAGAAATAATCAGTTATGCAAAAGGTTCGAAAAATCAGAAAATGTGTATTATAAACTCACTTTTAATGTAATAGACTGCAAGCCAATCATCCAATACAGTAGATGAAATACTGAACTGCGATTTATGTTATTGTTGGGGATAAAGCAGAATACGAGGTATGCTCTTTTGTAAGGACTCTCGATTAGTTTGGTCGAAAATTAAAGACAATATCTTCCGTTTTCAATTTCATATCTGGAACTTTACACAGTAATGCATTACCAGACGTATTTCGAAGGGCAAAGGACACAGCAATCGACAATTGGTAAAATTCAATGAGATCAATCAACACATGATAATTGAGAAAACCAGGATATAGGTTAAACGGGTAGAAATAATTAAAGATTGATAACTAAATAAATGCGTATACTTTATTACGTTGGATTAATAATTCAATTACGAAAACTAATAATGGTAATAAAAAAAAATCTGCCAATGGTCTGGGCGAAACTTTATTATTTTTCGGGTCAAAGTTCGGGAGCGGTTAAAGTCGGAGTGTATCATGAGTTGCTTCGAGATTATTAGATTTCTTGGAAAATTATTTTTGTTCTTAATATAAAAATATTTAAAATAGAGATTTTTAACCGATTAAACATTGAAAAAGTCCGTATAGACTATTCGAATTTCAGTATATTATGTACACTAAAAGCCCATAGAAGCAAAAACTAATTTGTTGTCTTATCAGAATTAAGAGATATGGCGAATTGTTAAAACGTATACAAACCCATTACTTCCACTTGGGGTTTGAATTTCGAAAAAAACGTAAGCAAACCCTTCACACCTCCTTGGTTCTGGAAATTCGAAAAATCGTGAATTGGTTGGCCGTAATAATCAATTTTATATCTCATCAGAACTAAGGAATGGCAAAAATTGTGAAAACATATACAAACCCTTGGGGGCTGATTATCCAAAAATTAAGAAATGGGTTTGTAGGTTTGTATCTCATCGAACCTAAGAAATATGTCGAAACTTTGAAAAGCATACAACCCCCTTACACCCATTAGGATTGAATATCTAAAATACTGAAAATCACTTTTTGGCTTTTTATACTCTAGATGAAATCATATAGAGTATTATAAGTTTAATCCAGCCCAAAAGTTTGTAACGCATGGAACCAAGCCTCGGACGAAAAAAAGTTATATATTATTTTTTGTTTATTTGTGCCCAAAAACCTCAAATCCGCCTGACGTCCGTCCGTCCGTCCGTCCGTCCGTCCGTCCGTCCGTTCGTCCGTCCATCCGTCCGTCCGTCCGTCCGTCCGTCCGTCCGTCCGTCCGTCCGTCTGTCCGTGAACACGATAACTCAAGAACGCCTTCACCTAGGATTCTGAAATTTTGAATCTGGATGTTTGGTTGAATTTGTAAGGCTAAGTTCGTTAACGGGCAAAATCGTCCTACTCCTTCGGGTAGCTGCCATACAAAATGTCCTTAAAACACGTGTTCAAGAATATTGGTCGATAACTTCAGAAGGGTTCAAGCTACGACATTGGAATTTTGTATGTATTATTTTCCCAATAGTTGGAGCTAAATATATGATTATGAAGAAAATCCTGTTAGTCCTTCGTGTAGCTGCCATACAAATATCCTGTCAAAATGTATTCACTTAATTTACGGAACTCTCTATAACTCAAGTAATCTTTTAGCTACGAATTCGGAATTTTGTACAAATTAGTTTCGAGTGAAAAGAAAGTTCGACTTTACTAGTCAGCGAAATCCTTTTACTCCTTCTGGTAGCTGCCATACAAAATGTCCTTAAAACACGTATTTAAGAATATTGGCCGATAGCTTCAGAAGGGTTTAAGCTACGTCTTTGAAATTTTGTATGTGTTATTTTTCCAATAGTTGGAGCTAATTGTATAATTATGTTAAAAATCCTATTAGTCCTTCGTGTAGCTGCCATACAAATATCCTGTCAAAACGTCTTCACTTAATTTACGGAACTTACTACAACTCAAGTAATCTTTTAGCCATGTATTGGAAATTTTGTACAAATTAGTTTTGAGTAAAAACAAAGTTTGGCTTTACTTATCAGCAAAATCCTTTTACTCCTTCTGGTAGCTGCCATAAAAAATGTCCTTAAGACACGTGTTCAACAATATTTTTCGATAACTTTTGAACGCTTTAAGCTACGAATTTGAAATTTTGTACTTGTTCATTTTTAAATGGTTCCAAGGAAAAGGCTAAATATTTGAAAAATCGAGTGAGCCCTTCCTGCACCTCCCATGTGAAAGTCCTTCAAAAAGGACATTTTTTTTCGATGATTTACCCAGTTCAAGATATGAAATTAAACACAGAATATTGTCTTTTAATTTTGAGTAGCAATCTAATGGCAGTCCTTAATGAAGGACATACAACATGCACACACGTAATTCTAATTTATCCCAACTACAATATAAATCGGAGTTCAGTATTCATCTAGAGTATTATACGATTGGCTTGCAGCCGATCGTGACTGCAGTATGTTTTATATAGGAAACCATAGGAAGTAAAAATGAATTCGATATATCATCAGATATGCAACCTCCTTACACCCACTTGGAGGTTGAATATCCACAAATCCTGAAAAGAGTTAATAAATAAATATGAAAACAGCACGAGAAGGGAGGAACCAATTCAATTTCTTATCACTTCTAAAAGAAATGACGGAACTCGTGAAAACGTGTTCAACCCGTTTATACCCTCTTAGGGGCTGAAAAAAATTTAAAAACAAGTTTTAGGTGATTGTTACACAAGCACGTGAAAGTGAAAAGATATTCGATATCTGATAAGACGTGGGGATATAGTAGAATTCGTGAAAAAGTTTACAACCCTCTTTGCACCGCCTTAGGGGTCGAATTTTAAAAAATCCTGAAAACACTTTCTAGGTATTTATATGAAGAATCCGTAGAATAAAAATGAATTCAATATTTGGGAAGACCTAATAGATATGACGAAAACTGTGAAAATATATGCATTCTATTTACACTAATAATTTTTTTTGCCCCCCCTCCGAACGCCAATGGATATTTGAAATTTTTTTTTATCTAAATTAGTTTTCTAGTTGATTTACATAAACGTACCGAGTTTCAACTTTGTATCATAAGCCGTTCTATAGATAGGAAAAACACCCCCCACCCCCGTACCATACTACCCTTATAAAAAATTATATTTTTCCAAGATGCTACTAATATAGCTCTATCTAAATACTACGTTTCAGCTTTATATCATTATAGGTTCTCGAGATAGAAAAATCTGAACTTTTTCCTTTTCACCCTCCCCCCACTCTCACCCTCTACACCCTCACTTCCAAAATTTTGTTTTCAGCTAGTGGTCTATTAGGCCTACTTCTGGTAAAAATTTTAAGTATCTATCTTACACCGTTCTTGAGATATGAGACGTGATTTTTTAGAAAAATTCTTATCCCCTCCACTTTCATGATCCACCGCCCCCGTAAAAAATTTTACTTTCAGCAAACTTTATTTGTCAACCTTAATAAGGAAACCACATTTTATTTGTGTAGTGCAATTGGTTCGTGAGATATCGTAATCTAAAGTTTTTTAGCCCCCACCCCCGTACGCCACTGCCCCCACTCAAATTTTTGTTTCTAATCTATTCTCCTAGTATACCTACAGATACTCATTAAGTTTCAATTTTGTGACATTAACCGTTTAGGAGATATGGATTTTAGAAAGTGTCGATCTCACCTTTTTTGCGTTTCGGACGCATTATTTTTCCCCCCACTCCCAAACCCCTTGACCTATATCGGCAATTTTTTCGCAAATGGGTCCACTACTGAAGCTTTATATAAATTCTAAATTTCAGCCTGCTAGCATAAGCGGTTGCTGAGATCTAGAAACCAAAATTTTCCGTCTAAAACACTTCCCCCACCTTCCCCCTCACACCCCTACCCCTCCAAATTTGGCCACTTCAAGGGGCCTACTCAGTCTATTCATCAAAAAAATTTCAATTTAATAGATCAAAGGGTTTGGGAGCTACGAGCTTTCAAACGATTTTGCGTACAGCGGTCGACGTACGGCGTACGGCGTACGGCGGACAGACGGACTGAATTTTTTTTTTGCTTTTTTCGTGTGTACTCGTCATGAAACGTGCAAAAAAAAAATTTGAGGGTAGCAAATTTTTTTTTTTAAAAAATCGAAAACAATACTGTATTATTAAAATAATAAAGTAAAAATTAATCAAAACTAATAATTCTGGTACTTTAAAAAAAAAAAAATTTAAAACCAATAATCCTTATACTTAAAAAAATTAAGGAAATTGATTCTTCATCAGATAATACCTACATGAAATCCTTTTATAACATTAATTTTATAGATTTATAACTGTATAAATGTTTATTTTATAAATTTAATTTATTTGTTTTGATGGTACAAACTTCGCATATTATTTTCTTTTTCAATTTTAAATCACGACTTAAACAAAACCGCCAAACAAGTGAATTAAACAACGAAGCGATCAATTTAATACATAGCACAAACAAATTATTACGCATAGGGCCGTATTATTCACGTCGGGTTATTTATAACCTCTGGTTAATTCCAGTTTTCCCAGAGATTTGATATTATACACCTCCGGTTATCGTTTTTAACCGGTGATTCGCTGGTTTTGTAATCAGTGATTAAAGTTACCCAGGGAAAAATTTAACCGGTGAAAAAGTTCCAGTTTACTACAATACCCAGGGATTTAACCGGCGATTTGACAAATTTTTGGATTATTCACGATTGAAGTTATGGCAAGATCTCATTTGTGGGATAATTGGAGAGATTCTGACGAAGAAGACGACTAGAGCTTCTCCAATACAAAATGCCACAAGAAATCGACATCAACATATGGGACGAGAAAGACTGTTTCTGCCTATTCCAATTTAAAAAGCCAACAGAATTTTTTTCCTTTTCACCGTTCTCCACCCTTACCTCTTACACCCGCTCCCTATAGTTTTCTGCTAGGGGTGTTTCAGGCCCAACTCCCGTATTAATTGTAAAAGCATTCTCAAGATATGCGAAGTGATTTTTTATAAAAATTCTTATACCTTCCATGATTCCTCGCCTCCCTAAAAAAATATATTCAGTGAACTCCTATTGTCCATCTTTAAACATAAGCCATTCATTTTTCTGGATTAATTGGTTCGTGAGACATCGCAATGCAAGGTTTTTTACCACCCACCTACGCCACTGACCACTCTCAAAAATTTATTTTCGGCCTATTCGCCCAGTTCCTAGTCTACAAACAAGTATCAAGTTTCAACTTTGTGACATTAACCGTTCAGGAGATTTCGATTTAAGCTTTCAAGCGTTTCAGACACATTGTTTTGTCCGAACTCCCGAACACCTTCACTTATATAAAGATGTTTATTGCAGTTGGGTATACAATATCATAGATCGATGTATGTAATTTCGAATTTGAGCTTCCTTGCGTAATTGGTTCCTGAAACATAAAAACCAAAGTTTTTCGTTTAAAACGACACCCACATCGCCGCTCAGCCCTCTACCAGAAACTTTATCACTTGAAGGCGTCCACTCAATCTACCCTACCAGTAAACTTGATAGCTCAAAGGGTTTGGGAGATGCAAGCCTTCAATCGACTGTACGCACTGTAAAATCCAACCACCCGGAAGCACACACTCAGAAAACTATCGGAATCAAATGGGATGGTTCTCGTTGAACGTGTAAACTGTGCAACACACACGTCGTTTGTACTGCTACCAGATCCGCAACCATGAAAAAATTGCAGCCAATAATTCACATTTTTCCTGAAAATACAAATTTAAATATTCACAAAAAAGAAAAATGTCACATATTGTAAATAATTAATAAAATTATTGACGTTTGACTGGAAAAATAATGGAAAACCAGCCGTTAAGATAACCCGACCTACTAAATCGCTAACCTGAGGTGAATAATACAATTTTATACCCAGAGAAATTAATCAGTGATTAAATTTAATGTCCCGGATAAGTTAACAGCTGGTTAAGGCGAAAATACCCCGAGGTGAATAATACGGCCCATAGTGTATCAAAACTACATGCAAAATGCGCAATTCAATACAGCATGTAACGACTTGTCTTCCAGGATAAGCTCAACGGGTGCCAGTGTTTGTTACAAAGCATTTGTTTGTTTCTTGACTTCACCTTTATTCATTAACTTAATATTCTTAATTCATTGAAATTCATTGATCTCTCGCTTATTCTTTATCCTTTTTGACATCTCAGTGGCTCACTTGTCTGATTGTGCTCATTCGCATTTGTCTCGGCTTTATTCGTCTCTGTTCGTTTATATTTAGCTGCTCGTCTCGGCTGCTCTCGTCTCACTCGTCTCGGCTTCACTACACTCGTCTTGGACTCGGTTCCGCTCGTCTCGGATTGCCTACTCTCGTCTCGGCTATGTTCGACTTCACTCATCTTGGCTTCGCTGCACTCGTCACTCGTTTACTACTGTCTCACTCGTCTTGGCTTCGCTACACTCGTCTTGGTCTTGGTTCCGCTCGTCTCGGCTTTGGTCCGTCTTCACTCGTCTCGGCTTTGGTTCTGCTCGTCTCGGCTTATCTGCTCTCGTCTCGGACTTATTTCGTCTCGTTCTCGGACTTGGCCTAATTGGTTTCAAACTCTCAAAGTGGAAGTCTAACTCCACAACCTCATCCTGTTTTGGAGACCGCTCAGAACTGTTAATCCGCCAGTACGTCGTCCTCCTTAATTCTACGAGTTGGTGGAAATCTAACTCCACAAACCAACCGCAGGTTGAATCGGTCGAGCTCAGTTATCAACGTTGGTCTCCCATCTGCTTGCTCGTTGGCCCTTTTATAGAGGCTTCTCATCAGTGTTCCCATTTTAGCAGAAATTCTGCTAAATTTAGCAGAGAAAAAGATTATTTAGCAGAGGAAATTTTCGGCAAAAATTTAGCAGAACTTTTAGCAGAATTGAAAGGGAAACCATTATGACGATTCTGTTAAAATCGTTGTTTTTATTAAGAATTTTTTGGCCGTTTTTCGGCGTCAGAGGAGTTTTTGGTTCGAAACACCAACACGAAAGCCCGAATGGGAACAATCGCTGTCGTGACTACGAGGGCGGATTGATAATGACGTGGAAAAATTGAGAAAACATAATTTTATCCAGAAAAATTTATTTTATATTTCAACGTAGTCTCCTTTTAGCTCGATACACTTAGTCCAGCGTTTTTCCAATTTTTTGATCTCTTCCAAATAATATGATTTGTCCAACCCTTCAAAATAGGCGTTGGTTTCACTTATGACGTCAGTATTCGTGGTAAATTTCTTTCCAGGAAGGCATTTTTTCAAGTCTGGAAGTAATAAAAAGTCGCAGGGCGCCAAATCTGTAGAATACGGTGGGTAAGGGAGCAATTCGTACAGTAATTCAAACAGTTTTGCCATTGCAACAGCGGGCGTGTGAGCCGGAGCGTTGTCGTGATTAAATGAGGCCGATTTGCCTTGATTTTAGCATCCAATCGAACCAATAACTCAGAAAAATATGCTCCCGTTATTGTTTTTCCTTTCTCCAAGTAGTCGGTGAATATCATTCCATTGGAATCCCAAAAAACTGTCGCCATAACCTTTCCAGCTGATGTAACAGTTTTTGCCTTCTTCGGTGTGATGAACCGGCTTCCTTTCATTGTGTTGACTGTTGTTTGGTTTCTGGAGTGTAGCGATGAATCCATGTTTCATCAACAGTTACGAATCAATGAAAAAATTCATTTGTATTACGTTGAAACAGTTGCAAACCGTGCTGTGAAGCTGTCACACGATTGTGTTTTTAGTCGATTGTAAGCAAACGCGGCAGCCATCTGGCGGTTAGCTTTCTCATGTCCAAACAATGTTTCAAAATATTCCAAATACGTTCAGATGAGATGCTTACTACGTTAACTATCTCACGCACTTTTACTCGATCTTCTATCACGATATCATGGATTTTATCGATCATTTCTGGCGTGGTGACCTCATTTGGACGACCTGGACTTGGTATGGTTTGTGTGCTCGTATGACCACACTTGAATTCAGAAAACCATTTGTAAATCATTTGGATCGATGGTGCAGAGTCCCCATAATGCTTATCTAATTTTTCTTTGGTTACTTTAGCTGTTTTCCCTTTTAAAAAATTGTGTTTAATCAACACACGAAATTCACTTTTATCCATTTTCGACAATTTTTGTAAGTCGACTTGCTTAGACGGCTGCTTCTCGAAAACTAAACGAGGTATCAGGCTTAAACTTTGCAGGTAATCTATTTAAGGATGGTTCAGGTAAAAAAAAATAACGAATTCCTTACCTGCCCACTCCTTCTTGATTTTTCCACGTCATTATCAATCCGCCCTATACAACTTTTTTTCGTCTGAGGTTTGGTTCTATGCGTTACAAATTTTTGGGCTGGATTAAACTTATAATACTCTATATGATTTCATCTAGAGTATAAAAAGTATATTCTTTTAATTTTAATGTTACTAATACAATTTTTTAATCTACATATATTAATCCTTAATTACATAACTAAGGAGGGATTGTTTTAGAAGGAGTAAAGAGCCGCAGCCAGCAATCAATATCTTTCGAATATTGTCCGGTGTTCCGACACTGTGAATGGTTTTACTGAATTCGCGTGCGATAACGTTAAGCAGTCGTTACGAAAAATATGTGAAGTGGTTGACACGAGTTCGTAAAGGATATACGTTTCGAAGTCGATATGAAGTGACGGTACTAACTCTGTAGTGGTCCTAAAGCTGATCAAGAAAAAGCTTTTTAACCCCTACCGAATTTTTACCGTCATTTCGGTTCGAGTGCGAAACGATTTTTCTTTACGAAGTCTTGTCAACCACTCCATCTATTTTTATACTCTAGATGAAATCATATAGAGTGTTTTATGTTTGGTGGAATTTGTAAGGCTAAGTTCGATAACGGGCAAAATCGTCCTACTCCTTCGGGTAGCTGCCATACAAAATGTCCTTAAAACACGTGTTCAAGAATATTGGTCGATAACTTCAGAAGGGTTTAAGCTACGACTTTGAAATTTTGTATGTGTTATTTTTCCAATAGTTGGGGCTAAATATATGATTATGAAGAAAATCCTGTTAGTCCTTCATGTAGCTGCCATACAAATATCCTGTCAAAATGTATTCACTTAATTTACGAAACTCACTATAACTCAAGTAATGAGTCTAAAGGAAGTTCGACTTTACTAGTCAGCGAAATCCTTTCACTCCTTCTGGTAGCTGCCATACAAAATGTACTTAAAACACGTGTTTAAGAATATTGGCCGATGACTTCAGAAGGGGTTAAGCTACGTCTTTGAAATTTTGTAAGTGTTATTTTTTCAATAGTTGGAGCTAAATATATGATTATGAAGAAAATCCTATTAGTCCTTCGTGTAGTTGCCATACAAATATCCTGTTAAAGCGTCTTCAGTTAATTTACGGAACTTAATATAACTCAAGTAATCTTTTAGCTATGAATTGAAAATTTTGTACAAATTAGTTTTGAGTAAACACAAAGTTCGAGTTTACTAATCAGCGAAATCCGTTTATTCCTTCTGGTAGCTGCCATACAAAATGTCCTTAAGACACGTGTTCAACAATATTTTTCGATAACTTTTGAACGCTTCAAGCTACGAATTTGAAATTTTGTTCACGTTCATTTTTGAATGGTTTCAAGGAAAAGGATTTCCACTATTTCGGGAACTCGATGCTGGAGGGTGTTGCTGGCATTTGAATGAATTAACAGTTTTTCTCCGAATTACCATTTAGCATTTGTAATTTGAATGATGGAATGAATTGTCAATTACATTCAGACACACGTGATGCGGAATTATAATTCGACTAGGAATGATCATTCGATTACGTCGTCTGCCTAGGGTATAAGCTAAACAGATTCATTATATAATTTTTTTCTGTTTACCTCCAGCATATGTCAAATGTCTACATATGTCAAAATATTGATATAGATATTGATAGATATAGACATAAATAAAAACACGTCAAAGCAAATGATTACAACAATTATCCAAATTAACTTTTGCGTCATTTTGAGTAAACCTTCCAAAGATTCGTGTTGCACAAACAATATAAGAATAACAACAAAATCAAAAGAGGTGCAGAATATTCAACATTAAATTTAATTTTTTATAAGGGAATGGTTAGAGAGGGTTGTCCTCTATTTGCGGGAAGAACTTTTTACAGGTATAAGGAGTGAGGAGGGAGAAGAGTTTAAAGCAAAAATTTGAGACTTTTATGTCTTAAGCAAGAAGTGTTACATTTCGAATTTGATCGCGTCCCAGACTATGGCCCAAAAAGTTAAATGGTATTTTATGGTGGTGATAGCACTTTTGTTGCTGCCAAGTTTTAATCGCATCTCGGAATTTGTCGCTAAAAATAAAAAACTTTGCGCCCACACAATCGGGATGTCTTTAAATTAGGCCATACCATTTAGTCTAAAAAAGTATAAAGTACTAGAGTAATCCCGAAAAGACATAAATACAGAGGAAACTGACTCGTTTTGCACTGATCCCATAAAATATGATGGCAATTTCACACTTTAGTGTTTTCTATCTACAAGTTGATCGAATTAAATCTTTCAATATTACAAATTTAAAACGCCCAGTCAACATTTCCCTTAACTTATGAAACTCGGAACCATCCCTTATCGATTACTGAAATGGTTATATCCACTCTGTACAGTAAATTACTAAAGTGAACCACTAAATTTTCCTTAGCCGACAAATTTATTATGGACCAAACACTTTAAATCATCTGTCCACAAAAGACTACTTCCAAGTGACTGTGTAAAGGATACCTATATACGTAATATCTATAAGTACGTATATTTCTATGTAATATAAAAGTACTTGACAAGGCGAATAATAGTGGTTGCATGATTGATCGCTTTCTCTGGTAAATATGGGTGTAAACCTCGTGTCATGGCTAACCTTTAACATAAAAGAGGATGGAAAAATAACAATTTCTTTGAATTGTTTCGGTTTATTTATTACGAAATATTAGAACACGAGTAAGACATTTGAGAGGCTTTCATTTTATTGTGGTATACGATGCTGTATACATATTCAGGCCATTTCATTGCATATACTCGAAAGAAATCTTATAAATTATAAAGTTTTCTTAATAATTGAAGAATCTCGTTAGACAAATATCGACGGAGAGTGTGATGATACAACTACTACCATACTAATTGAAAAAAACCTGCTAACAGTCTTGGTGAAACTATGGTATATTCTTTTTTGGGTCAAATTCATATTTAAAGTAACCCCGGACGCGGCCAAAGTCGAAATGTAACATCGGTTCTTTCCATAAAAGGAAGTTTTTTGGAAAGATAATTTTGTCACTAGAAAAACTCCTTGTAAGATATCACTTTATACATTCATCAGTATTTCTTCATACAAATATTGAAATAAATGAACTGTCCATAAAAGTAAAAATTATGAAAAATATTGAAATCAAGTTTTTCCCCATAAAAACGCCTTCATAAATTCATGAAAACGTACGCAACCCTCTTCAAGGCGATTATGTAAAAAATCTGATGAAGAATATCCAATTTGCTACCTCATGAAACCTAATATAAGAAATATGACGGAATTTGTGAAAAAGTATTAAACCCCATGGGGGTTGAATTTCAAAAAATCGCGAAATTCGGTTTTAGGCGATTATATAAAATACGTATAAAATATAATACCAATTTGATACCTCATCAAACATTAGAAATATTGCCAAATTTGTGAAAACGTATGCAGCCTCTTTACACTCCTATCGGGAGATGAATTTCGAAAAGTTGTATGATCGGTTTTGAAACAACTACATAAGAATTCCGTAGAAGTAAAAATCAATTTGAGATCTGATCAGGAAAAAGCAAATTGTATGGTATGGTATATCGGGTGCTGATGCCATGATCCTCCTTCACTTAGACGTTAGTGTCCATCCGTTGTACTCCCCATTTAGTAGATTTTATAAAGCTGGCTAAGTTACATAGCTTCCCCTTATCGATATCAATAAGGTCATCGAGGAAATATGCGCCGAGGTTCCGTCGTTCCCGATAGGGTCGGACACTTGCATAGGACGTGGAAGATTGACTCTTCCACTTCTGGGTCACCGCAGCTACGACAGCACCTAGTCGTCTAGCGTGTCCACCAATCAGGCAGTGCCATGTGAGCACTCCGATTAGTGTGCAAGCATCTTTCCTGCTCAGGCTTAGGATATATTAGAGTCAGAGCGCAAAACAGCTTACCCAACTCTCTCCGCGGAACTCAATAAGGACCGCACACTAGCGATACCTCTTTCTGATTCAAGGGTACCGAAATTTAATTTCACAAAGCCATTCAAAGTTGTCCTACCTGAAAGGGAGGATTGGGCCACAAAGAAACCCATCCAAACCAAGATACATAATCTGGTACACAGACGGATCTAAAACGGATCAAGGTGTAGGAGCAGGAGTTTATGGAGTGCGCCCAAATGTCAAATTCTACTGTAACATGTACATTACATCCACTGTTTTTCAGGCGAAGACTCATGCTATTGACTTATGCATTAGAGAAAATATCAGACGGGGCTACAAAAACCAACAAATATATATTCGCTTGGACAGCAAGGCTGCAATAATGGCACTTCAGTCCGTTCAAATTTACTCCAAACTTGTTTGGAATTGCCTGCAATGCTTGATTGAACTCGGAAATAAGAACAGAGTTAACCTCATTTGGATTTCGGGACACAGCGGCAATGAAGGAAATGTTCAGAAGCTGACTTCATGGGACCATTCGATTCTGTGGGATACCATTAAGCACAGCCAAAATGAACATCTGAATGCGGCAAAAATCGCAAAGTACCATTCACTGGGACTTGGCACCGGGCAACAGGCACTCAAAACTTTTTATGCCAAAAACATTCGGAAAAAATAACAACTGATTATCTAAAATTAAGCAGATATCAGACCCGAACCCTAGTGGGAGCTCTGACTGGACATTGTCACATGAGGAAGCATCTCAATAGGATTAGTCTCTCTGAGACTAAAATTTGCAGAATATGCAATGACGAAGACGAAACACCAGAGCATATCCTCTGTGAATGTGAGGGTTTAGCTCACAAAAGACTTCGTCACTTCGGTCAGGCTTGCATGGACCCATCGGATTTCCTGACCATTCCTCTTGGCAAAATACTAGGCTTCATTGAAAGCGCAGGGATTGAAGAGGAATCATAGTCAAACCGTGGGGACGTCACAATAGGACCAACTGCGGCTGCATTTACAGAGGTTAACCATACCAACCCCTATTGCCAATCTATCTATCTAATCTAAGATATATTTGCTTTTTCCGTGATCATATTCAGGCCAAAGAGTTCCTGATATTGAGCATGTAGTTAGGTTTGACCATCTATTGCCTGCCCACTGCAAGCATAGTAAGTCGATAGACTGTTTTATGGATCCGATGAGAATAGCAATGTGCTGGTCCTCCACTAGGCTGGAGTCGAGCGAGTTCATCAGCTTGCTCATTCCTCTGGATTCCACAGTGGCCTGCCACCCAGTAGAAGGTAATTTTGTGCCGAGTGACGATAGTATTCAGACTGCCACGACATCGTCTAACTAGTTTTGATCGTGTTGTGTTCGAACTAAGGGCATTAATGGCTGCTTGACTGTCAATGCAAATAGTGATGTCTTCTGTTGCATACACCTTTGCTCCAATAATTTTGCAAGCCTGAAGTATTGCAAAGATTTCTGCTTGAAATACCAGTAGCCTATAGGTCTCGTGAATCTCGAGTTCCTGCGAGAAAAATTATGAAAAGGTTGCAACCCCTTTTCACCGCATGAGGGGTGATTAAGCAAAAAATGTAAAAAAAAAATTTTAGGTCATTATATACAAATACCGAGGAAGGAAAACCCAATTTGATATTTCATTGGATCTAAGAGGTATGTTCAAATTCGTGAATAACAAAAAACAGTTAAAAAACCTTGTAAGTGATTACATAAAATATCGGTGGAAGTAAAACTCATTTCAATATCAGACCTAGGAGGTATGATGGAGTTAGTGAGAAATTGTTCAACCCTCTTAGGTGTTCAAAAGAAAAAACCCTGAAAACGGTTTTGTGCGATTATAAAGAAAGCCCGCTGAAGTAAAGACTTTGAACCTCCTTAGGAGTTGAATTTAGGAAAAATTCTTGAAGGCGCTTTCTAGACACTTATCAGAAGAAACCCTAGTAATCCCAATCCACATGATTTTTCCGACTTCTGTACACCAATGGATATATGAAATTTTTACAAGAATTACTTTCCTTGTACATCGATATATGTCCAACAAGTTTGAAGCTTCCAGGCAAAACACCCCACCCTGACCTATACTACTATTAATAAAAAACATACTGCAGTCACGATCGGCTGCAAGCCAATCGTATAATACTCTAGATGAATACTGAACTCCGATTTATATTGCAGTTGGGGATAAAGTAGAGTTACGCATGTTCATGTTGTATGTCCTTTATTAAGGACTGCCATTAGATTGCTACTCAAAACTTAAAGACAATATTGAAAGTTTAATTTCATATCTTGAACTGGGTAAGTTATCGAAAAAAATGTCCTTTTCGAAGGACTTTCACATGGGAGGTGCAGGAAGGACTCACTCGATTTCTTACATATTTATCCTTTTCCTTGGAACCATTCAAAAATTAATGTGTACAAAATTTCAAATTCGTAGCTTGAAGCGTTCAAAAGTTAACGGAAAATATTGTTGAACACGTGTTTTAAGGATATTTTGTATGGCAGCTACCAGAAGGAGTAAACGGATTTCGCTGATTAGTAAACTCGAACTTTGTTTTTACTCAAAAGTAATTTGTACAAAATTTCCAATTCATAACTAAGAGATTACTTGAGTTATAGTAAGTTCCGTAAATTAAGTGAAGACGTTTTGACAGGATATTTGTATGGCAGCTACACGAAGGACTAATAGGACTTTCTTCATAATCATACACTTAGCTCCAACTATTGGAAAAATAACATATACAAAATTTCAAAGACGTAGCTTAAAACCTTCTGTAGTTATCGGCCAATATTCTTAAAGACGTGTTTTAAGGACATTTTGTATGGCAGCTACCAGAAGGAGTAAAAGGATTTCGCTGACTAGTAAAGTCAAACTTTCTTTTCACTCAAAACTAGTTTGTACAAAATTTTGAATTCGTAGCTAAAAGATTACTTGAGTTATAGTGAGTTTCGTAAATTAAGTGAATACATTTTGACAGGATATTTGTATGGCAGCTACACGAAGGACTAACAGGATTTTCTTCATAATCATATATTTAGCTCCAACTATTGGAAAAATAACACATACAAAATTTCAATGTCGTAGCTTAAACCCTTCCAAAGTTATCGGCTAATATTCTTGAACACGTGTTTTAAGGACATTTTGTATGGCAGCTACCCGAAGGAGTAGGACGATTTTGCCCGTTAACGAACTTAGCCTTACAAATTCAACCAAACATCCAGATTCAAAATTTCAAGATCCTAGGTGAAGGCGTTCTTGAGTTATCGTGTTCACGGACAGACGGACGGACGGACGGACGGACGGACGGACGGACGGACGGACGGACGGACGGACGGACGGACGGACGGACGGACGGACGGACGGACGGACGGACGGACGGACGGACGGACGGACGGACGGACGGATGGACGGACGGACGGACGGACGGACGGACGGACGTCAAGCGGATTTGAGGTTTTTGGCCCCAAATAAACAAAAAATAATATATAACTTTTTTTCGTCCGAGGCTTGGTTCTATGCGTTACAAACTTTTGGGCTGGATTAAACTTATAATACTCTATATGATTTCATCTAGAGTATAATTATGGTTTTAGAACGTGCTACTATTGTACAGCTATCCCATTTCAAAACCTAGTAAGTGCTTTAGAAAGGATCTTGAAAACCAATTTTACTTTATTATTTCAATAATACAGTATTGTGATCGATTTAAAAAAAGAAAATTTGATACCCTAATAATTTTTTTTTGCTTTTCATGACTATAAGACACAAAACTGTAAAAAACATTTCAGTCCGTCTGTCCGCCGTACGCCGTATGTCGTATGGCGGCCCTCGTACGCAAAATCGTTTGAGTGACCGTAGCTCCCAAACCCTTTCAGCTGTTAAGTTTTTAATGGATAAAGTGGGTAGACTCCTTTAAGTGAACCCTTTTGAGGAGTGGGAATTTGAGGAGGTAGGTGGGGGAGCGTAAAACGAGTGTACAGATTTTGGTTTCTAGATCTCAGCAACCGTTTACGCTAGAAAGCTGAAACTTGGAATTTGTATAGAGCTTTAATAGTGGACCCACTTACAAAACTATCAATATGTGTGAAGGGGTTTGGGAGTGAAGGGAAAAATAGTGCGTTTGAAAGGCTCGAAAGCCGAGATTGAGGCATTCTAAAATCCATATCTCGTAAACGGTTAATGTCATGAAATTAAAACTTTTTCTCTGGGTATACTAGTAGAATAGATGGAAAATAAAATTGGGAGGAGGGTCAGTGGCGTACGGAGGTGGGCGTGAAAAACTTATAAGGATAATTTTGTTAACCGTTAAGATCGTTCTACTACTTTGGGATGCTGCTGAAGTTCTTTACACACATAAATATTGACCGATAACTTCAACATTAGGTTTGATCTTTTTGCCTACACTATCTAGTGATCGAGTGACGTCGAGTGTGGTGCAGAAAGTGTACTCTTTCTAGACTAGATGGAGAACAGGTGTAATTTCTTACACTTTAGTGTAGTTTACCAACTGTCAAAATTAATGGCTGTATGCAGATAAAATTTACCTTTTAAGTTTATGAAAATTGTGTTTTGAATGAATACATGCAAGAATATTGAATGGCAATAAATTTGCATTGACAGAAGTGAAAGAATAAAGCAAATAAAAATGTTCGAAATTTTATCTGTTATGTTTTTACACTTAGAGAAAAACCCTGGTAGCATTGACAAAAATTCAGTTCAATTCGACAAAACTACGGTCAATATACGTCCAACAAAAACTTTATCGTATTGACAAATTTCATTATTCTTTCATAACAACCCACTGTCTAGATAACAAAAGAATTTTGTAGTTTTTGTATTTATGATAAAAATAAATGATCAAATCAACAATTTTTTTTGTATTTGTAACGAGAGAATATTATCAAATACATCAATTACTTTATTCAAGCCGAAAGTGTTTTGTTATTTATTTTGTCAAATTGACAAGGGTATTATTGAATACTAGCCGCGTCCCGCGGAAACGGTTACGTTGGTATGGTGCGATACGGTTTCCGGTCTTGCTTCCAGTTTTGCTCCCCGTTGCTCCGTCGCTCCCGTTATTCCCGTTGCTTCCGTTACTCCCGTTGCTTCCGTTGCTCTCGTTGCTTCCCATTTTTCGCGTTGCTTCGTTGCTCCCGTTTCTCCAGTTTCTCCCGTTACGCCGAATGTAATGGTACGTCTGAAACATATTGTTTTAAACTTTCCTAAATTCTTTAAATAGATAAATAATTTGAAAAACTTACCTGAGAATACGAGGGCGGATTGATAATGACGTGGAAAAATCAAGAAGGAGTGGGCAGGTAAGGAATTCGTTATTTTTTTTTACCTGGACCATCCTTAAATAGATTACCTGCAAAGTTTAAGCCTGATACCTCGTTCAGTTTTCGAGAAGCAGCCGTCTAAGCAAGTCGACTTACAAAAATTTTTGAAAATGGATAAAAGTGAATTTCGTGTGTTGATTAAACACAATTTTTTAAAAGGGAAAACAGCTAAAGTAACCAAAGAAAAATTAGATAAGCATTATGGGGACTCTGCACCATCGATCCGAATGATTTACAAATGGTTTTCTGAATTCAAGTGTGGACCATACCAAGTCCAGGTCTTACAAATGAGGCCACCACGCCAGAAATGATCGATAAAATCCATGATATCGTGATAGAAGATCGTCGAGTAAAAGTGCGTGAGATAGTTAACGTAGTAAGCATCTCATTTGAACGTGTTTGGAATATTTTGAGAAACCATTTGGACATGAGAAAGCTATCCGCAAGATGGCTGCCGCGTTTGCTCACAAACGACTAAAAACGCAATCGTGTGACAGCTTCGCAGCACGGTTTGCAACTGTTTTAACCTAATACAAATGAATTTTTTCGTTGATTCGTAACTGTTGATGAAGCATGGATTCACCACTACACTCCAGAAACCAAACAACAGTCAAAACAATGGAAGGATGTCGGTTCAAGCGCACCGAAGAAGGTAAAACCGTTCTATCGGCTGGAAAGGTTATGGCGACAGTTTTTGGGATTCCAATGGAATGATATTCCCCGACTACTTGGAGAAAGGAAAAACAATGACGGGAGCATATTATTCTGAGGTATTGGTTTCATTGGATGTTGAAATCAAGGCAAAACGGCTTCATTTGGCGAAGAAAAAAGTGTTGCTTCACACGTCCGTTGTTGCAACGGCAAAACTGTTTGAATTACTGTACGAATTGCTCCCTCACCCACCGTATTCTCCAGATTTGGCACCCTGCGCCTTTTTATTATTTCCAGACTTGAAAAAATGGCTTGTTGGAAAGAGATTTACCCCGAATACTGACGTCATAAGTGAAACCAACGCCTATTTTGAAGGGTTGGACAAATCATATTATTTGGAAGGATCAAAAAATTGGAAAAACGCTGGACTAAGTGTATCGAGCTAAAAGGAGACTACGTTGAAAAATGAAATAAATTTTTTCGGATAAAATTATGTTTTCTCAATTTTTGCACGTCATTATCAATCCGCCCTCGTATATGTCACTAAAATTCTCGTAGATGTTTTTGCTTTGCTGTGCTAACTACACTCTAAGAAAAATTTACTTCTTTTAAAGTAGGAATTGGGTTTGCTACTATTATAGCAGTAATATCCATCTAGAGTGTGATATAAATTTTCACGCTAAAAATCGAGTGAAAACATTCACTCAATAATGAGTAAGTTATCGCTAAAATCGTCGAAAAAACACATTAGTTGTAAGAGTTTTTTACGCACGAAGTGTAAAATTACTAAAAATTTAGCGCGATTATACTTCCTTTTTAATGTTTTTTACTACAGAAATATTTTAAAGCAGTAAAAAATAAATAATATTACACTCTGTGTGTGTAAAATATCTGAAACTAACGTATTTTCTCCACGTTTTCACAGATTATTTACGCATAAATGGGTGATAATTTTTACACGTTTCTTACCGTGAAAATTTATATCAAACTCAGGTTGAATATTAGAAATAGTAGGAAATCAATTTCCTAGTATTCTGATATGATATTTATACTCTAGATGAAATCATATAGAGTATTATAAGTTTAATCCAGCCCAAAAGTTTGTAACGCATAGAACCAAGCCTCGAACGAAAAAAAGTTATATATTATTTTTTGTTTATTTGTGGCCAAAAACCTCAAATCCGCTTGACGTCCGTCCGTCTGTCAGTTAGCACGATAACTCACGAACGCCTTCACCTAGGATCATGAAATTTTAAATCTGGGTGTTTGGTTGAATTTGTAAGGCTAAGTTCGTTAACCGGCAACGAATTCAAAATTTTGTACAAATAGGTTTTGAGTGAAAAAAAAGTTCGACTTTACTAGTCAGCGAAATCCTATTACTCCTTCGGGTAGCTGCCATGCAAAATGTCCTTAAAAACGTGTTTAAGAATATTGGCCGATAACTTCAGAAGGGTTTAAGCTACGTCTTTGAAATTTTGTATGTGTTATTTTTCCAATAGTTGAAGCTAAATATATGATTATGAAGAAAATCCTATTAGTCCTTCGTGTAGCTGCCATACAAATATCCTGTCAAAACGTCTTCACTTAATTTACGGAACTTATTATAACTCAAGTAATCTTTTAGCTATGAATTGGAAATTTTGTACAAATTAGTTTTAAACCCTTTTACTCCTTCTGGTAGCTGCCATACAAAATGTCCTTAAAACACGTGTTCAACAATATTTTTATTTTAACTTTTGAACGCTTCAAGCTACGAATTTGAAATTTTGTACACGTTCATTTTTAAATGGTTTCAAGGAAAAGGATAAATCTGTAAGAAACCGAGTGAGTCCTACCTGCACCTCTCATGTGAAAGTCTTTCAAAAAGTACATTTTTTTCATTTTACCCAATTACAGATATGAAAGTAAACACTAAATATTGTCTTTTAGGTTTGGGTAGCAATCATATGCGAGTCCTTAATAAACGACATAAAACATGCACACACGTAAGCACTTCACATGGAAGGTGCAGGAAGGACTCAATCGATTTCTTACATATTTATACTCTTCTTTGGAACCATTCAAAAATAAATGTGTACAAAATTTCAAATTCGTAGCTTGAAGCGTTCAAAAGTTATCGGAAAATATTGTTGAACACGTGTTTTAAGGATATTTTGTATGGAAGGTACCAGCAGGAGTAAAAGAATTTCGCTGATTAGTAAACTCAAACTTCGTTTTTACTCAAAACTAATTTGCATAAAATTTCGAATTCGTAGCTAAAAGATTACTTCAGTTATAGTGAGTTTCGTAAATTAAGTGAATACATTTTGACAGGATATTTGTATGGCAGCTACAGAAGGACTAACAGGATTTTCTTCATAATCATATATTTAGCTCCAACTATTGGAAAAAAACACATACAAAATTTCAAAGTCGTAGCTTAAACCCTTCTGAAGTTATCGACTAATATTCTTGAACACGTGTTTTAAGGACATTTTGTATGGCAGCTACCCGAAGGAGTAGGACGATTTTGCCCGTTAACGAACTTAGCCTTACAAATTCAACCAAACATCCAGATTCAAAATTTCAGAATCCTAGGTGAAGGCGTACTTGAGTTATCGTGTTCACGGACAGACGGACGGACGGACGTCAAGTAGATTTGAGGTTTTTGGCCACAAATAAACAAAAAATAATACATAACTTTTTTTCGTCCCAGGCTTGGTTTTATGCGTTACAAACTTTTGGGCTGGATTAAACTTATAATACTCTATATGATTTCATCTAGAGTATAAAAATTTAACGAGTCCTTCATGCCACGAAATTCATTGAATATTCCTGCATTCAATTTCCACAGAACCCAGTAACTCAGGAAATCTTCACACGACTTAATATTCTCAAACTGAGAGTATAATAAGTTTCATCCAGCCCAAGAGTTTGTAACGCATACAACTAAGCCTAGGACGAAAAAAAATTATTAAAGTTTTTATTATTTGATGCCAAAAATCCCAAATCAGCTTGCTTAATATCCGTCCGTCCGTCAATTTGTCTGTCCGTCTGTTTATCATATTCCTTCGGGTAGCGTCCATACAAAATCTCCTTAAGACATGTTTTCAAGAATATTGGTCAAGAACTTTGGAACACCTTAAGCTCCAACTTTTGTATACTTTGGTTTTCAAAAAGTTTCAGCCCCATTAGTCCTTTGATTAGCTGCCATACAAAGATACTGTGTAAATGTCCTCACTCAATTTACGGAACTCACTATAACTTAAAACATCGTTCAGCCACGAATTCGTTTTGAGCGAAAACGAAGTTCGGGTTTACTAGTCAGCGAAATCCTTTTACTCCGTCCGGTTGCCTCCATTAAAAAAATTCTTAAGACACGTGTTCAACAATATTTTCCGATAACTTTTGAATGATTCAGGCTAGAAATTTGAAGTTTTATTCACATAATTTTTTAAATGGTTAGGGTAAAAGGATGCAAATGCGAAAAATGGCCTTCCATCATTGAAAAATTAAAATTTTACTTTCAATGACTTACCCAGTTCTATTAGGTATGAAATTGAGCACTGAAGGTATTGTCTTTTACTTGAGAGTAGCAACCACACGAGAGTCCTTAATAAGTACGAACTATGTGCGCACTCGTTATTCTACTTTATCCCCAACTATATTATAAATCGGAGTTCAGTATTTAGTCTACACTATCATAAGATTGGCTTGCAGCATATAATTCCCAACTAAGCCTACAAACTTCCAAGGCTAGTGTATCAAACTGAAATGCAGCTATTCAGTAAAATTTTATAATGCAAAATGTTAAAGGAATTAACTCCATTCCGAGACCATAAATAATTTGATTCATATGGATTTTGATGCTAAATAGTGCAACTTAATGAAAAAACGTACAATTGGAAATAATTTCAAATAGGTCATAAAGTAAAGGCAAATTTGTTCTTCAGTTATGTGTTGGGTAAAATAATTAAAATTGCCTACAACTCCAATTTATATACCTCACAAAAAACTGCCCTATTTGCGAGAAAAACATTCTTCAAATATTACCCAGATCTAATTTAATAAATAGCTAACAACTATTGAACGGAATGCCGGAAAATACAGAATTTATAGATGAACTCTATCTATTTCTGATTTATATCAATATTTACCAATATTCGATTGACTATATGAGCGATAGAACGTACGTGCATTTTCCGTGATCACACAATAATTTAGTTACACTCTATATTTTGAAAATTTTTACAATTGCTAATAAAGAAATTCTAGGAGAAAAACATTCAAAAAATCTCGACGAAACTTTATTATTTTCGGTTCAGTCCGGAAACCAGTTAAAATAGGGGACAATGTCAAAATGTAACATCGGTCGAAAAGTTAATTTATCATTAGAATTGGCCAACAGTCTGAGCGCAACTTTATTATTTTCGGGTAGAAGTCCGAAAACCATTGTATAAGCGGAACAAAGAAATCCGATTGAACAATTTCAATTCAATATTCTTATGCAAATTCAAATGAGAAGAAAAGAGCACACTAATATGCAAAAATGAATGATTACACATTCGCATCTGTGGGCATCGTTTTTTCACAATGCACTTTTAAAGCCGATCTAACAGAGCGCCTTTTGTAAGCTTCTGTTCTATTCTCAAGTGTTTCAGCACACAAATTTAAAATTTATGCCGAGGAAATCAGACTGGGAACTTTTCGACCAACTTCTGTCAGAACAAATGGCACCGTTCGAAGTGTGGACAGTATTCAAATTGCAAGCGCTCAAATCGATGCGACGATAAATACTGGCTACACTGGCTCCTGTCCACTCACAAATGACAGAACGGTGCCATGATGGACAAATAAACTCGCAAAATTGAGATCCGAGACTAGGAGACTCTGCAACCGCGCAAGAGCGACCGGGGACTGGGACTCCTACTCTAGCTCCCTAACGAATTACAATAGGGAGCTCAGAATTGCGAAGAGATAAGCGATGTTCACAGTAGCGCAAAAATGCACCGAGTACTCTCTAAGCAACACTCAGCAACAAATGGCACCTTCACTGGGTCAGGAAAAGAGACACTGGAGCTATTAGCCCAAACTCACTTTCCTGGCTTGGTGGCGGTTAATGACACAATTTCCTTCTCTAACTCTGAGGCTCTTACCGGATCAATACCAGAGAATTGGAGAATTGCGACGAAGATCTTCACACCAAGTAAACTCCTTTGAGCCATATAAGGTACCAGGAGAAGATGGCATCCACCCTGAAAGGATTAACCCATCTGCTCCCGCTTCTTACAAAGATCTTTAGAGCTAACCACGCCTGGAGCTATATTCCAAAACGTTGGGCTATGATTAGGTTGATATACATACCTAAAGTGGATAATATCGTACCAAGATACAACTTTGAAAAACAATTCAATGTAGTGTTCCCACCCCAAAAGGACTGGGAAACACATTTGCATGAATTTGAAAAGGGAGCACTTATCTGGTATACAGATGGCTCCAAGACAAATGAGGGAGTTGGAGCTGGAGTATATAGACACAGACCAAGGGTCGATATATATGCCAACCTCGACAAGTCAAACACGATCTTACAAGCAGAAATTCATGCAATTGAACTATGCATCAAGGAAAACATTAGAAGAGGATATAAGAGTCACAAGTCTACACACAAAACACTCAGACTTCTAGGGCATTACTTCCTAACACCATTGGAACTCATGTCTAACTCACTCAAGACCATATTTAAATTTACGTCCTGAGTGAGTTATAATAAGGGAGGACAATCATAATAGGCCCACTGAGGTCGCAGTCAATCGGGTCCGTCCTCCACCATCTACAATCTACTCAAATTTATAGGAACAATATGAGCAATGAAATCACACCAACACAGCTGAACCGTGTCTGCACTTGTTTGTTGAAATTTTTTATGAATGGACTTTCTTATGCGCTCTGTAACGATGTCATTGAATTGGTGAATGCCACTCGTTGTCAGTTGTTGTCTCTTTTTTCATCAGGCAGCATCTGTTGCCATATACTTTCCTCATTTAATTAAATAAAGAAATCAAGGTCATATTTTGATAAGAAACATACAGCAGTCACGATCGGCTGCAAGCCAATCGTATGATACTCTAGATGAAATACTGAACTCCGAATTATATTCTAGTTGGGGATAAAGTAGAATTACGTGAGTGCATGTTGTATGTCCTTTATTAAGAACTCTCGTTTGATTGATGCTCAAACCTAAAAGACAATATTCAGTGTTTAATTTCATATCTTGAACTGGGTGAGTCACCGAAAAAAAAATTTCTTTTTTGAAGGACTTTCACATGGAAGGTGCAGGAAGGACTCACTCGATTTCATACATATTTATCCTTTTCCTTGGAAACATTCCAAAATTAATTTGTAGAAAATTTTAAATTTCTAGCTTGAAGGTTTCAAAAGTTATCGGCCAATATTCTTGAACACGTGTTTTAAGGACATTTTGTATGGCAGAAGGAGTAAAAGGATTTCTCTTACTAGTAAACTCGAACTTTGTTTTCACTCAAAACTAATTTATACAAAATTTGGAGTTCGCAGCTAAAACATTACTTGAGTTATAGTGAGTTTCGTAAAATAAGTGAAGACATTTTGACAGGATATTTGTATGGCAGCTACACGAATGACTAATAGGATTTTCTTCATATTCATACATTTAGATCCAACTATTGGAAAAATAACACGTACAAAATTTCAAAGTCGTGTCTTAAACCCTTCTGAAGTTATCGACCAATATTCTTGAACACGTATTTTAAGGACATTTTATATGGCAGCTACCCGAAGGAGTAGGATGATTTTGCCCGTTAACGAACTTAGCCTTACAAATTCAACCAAACATCCGGCTTCAAAATTTCAAGATCCTAGGTGAAGGCGTTCTTGAGTTTTCGTGCTAACGGACAGACGGACGGACGGACGGACGTCAAGCGGATTTGAGGTTTTTGGCCACAAATAAACAAAAAGTAATATATGACTTTTTTTCGTCCGAGGCTTGGTTCTATGCGTTACAAACTTTTGGGCTGGATTAAACTTATAATACTCTATATGATTTCATCTAGAGTATAAAAACTTAGTCTTGAAAAGAGCATATGCTGCAGAAGCATTTAGCTCCATAATTTATTTACATCAAGCCACATGACTTTGGCTTACATGAGCTCAACCGTCTATTTATTTCTAATTGCAGAACTTAACATCCAAACTTGAAACTATTTCTTCCCTTATTTACTAAAATAATAGCTGTTCTAACTTTGCTGTGTGACGGCTATACTCGGCTTCATATTTCGTAAACCACAGCAAACTCCATTTCAACAGAATACTCGATATATTTGAGTGGATTCATGTGTACTTATATTTACAATTTTGTATTACTATACTACAGACGGTATATTAATTTAATGCGTATACTATAAATCGAATTATGTTGATACATACAAGGTTAAAATAAGATTACAAACTTATTCCGCATAAATGCAACCCAGCACCAAATTTCAAAGACATTAGACGTATTATTCGCTTTCATTAGTTTGAATGTGTCTTGGAAGAGTAGTGCATTTTACAAAATTACTAAATTTAAGCACGGACTTCAGATTTGATAACAGAACTTGATTCCTTTTCACAGCATCGACTATGTAGGTGCCGGAATAAAAGGGTTCCATAGCATTACATGAGGATTGCAAACTTTTGAAGCCCGTATGGATAATGACCCATTCAAACTTGTCTGCCATTTTGAAAACGTTTTACTGTGGTTGATATTAAGCTTAGTTTAATTAAGGGGTATCTGATTTCAGAAATGATACAGCAGGCAAGACAAGTACAGTAAAACGCCGCTTCTCTGAACAATAAAATTCGTATGATAATCGCACACGCATCTTTCTTATTGTATCTCGATTCCAATGGGACTTTTGAGAAGTGCAATAATTCTTCTTGAATTTCAATTTGAATGAATTAAAAAAAATCTGAAACAGTCTGGGCGAAACTTTATTATTTTTAGGCCAAAAGTTCGGGAAGCGGTAAGAATGGAATCGCGCTAGAATGCTTACGCCTCTGCCATATAACAGATGATTTATTTAATTGGGTCGTACTCCGGGACGCGGTCAAAGTTGGAGTATAACATCAGATGTTTCAAGATTAAGACTTTTTTTTTGAAAAGTTAATTTTGTCCCAAGAATGTTATGTATAAATATGTAAAATATAGATTTAGGTCCGTATTATTCACTTCGGGTTATTTCGCTTTAATCAGCTATTAACTTATCCGGGACATTAACTTTAATCACTGGTTATTTTGTTTGGGTATAAAATTGTACTACTCACCTCTGGTTAGCGAAATAATAGGTCGGGTTATCTTAAAGGTCCAGTTTTCCATTATTTTTCCATTCAAATGTCAAAAATGTTATTAATTATTCACTTTTACACATTCAACGAGAACCATTCCATTTCATTCCGAGTGTGATGGAAGAGATGGGAGTTTTAGACGAAAAATTTGGGTTTTTATATTTCAGGAATCGCTTATGTTAGGAAGGTGAAATTTTACATAGATCTATGATATTGTACCCATTTGCAAAAAAATTTTTTATATTAGTGAAAGGGTTTGAAAGTTCGGGGGAAAACAATGCGGTCGAAACGATTGAAACCTGAGATCGAGACATTCTAAAATGCATATCTCCTAAACGGTTAATGTCACAAAGTTGAAACTTTGTTCTTGCTGGTAGAATAGGTACTAGGAGAATAGTTCAAAATATTAGAAGTAATTCGAAAATTTATTTGAAATGTAAAGTGATGAAACATAAATTCCAAAGCTGTACAAGCCGGTTTCAGTAGATATGCAACTAGATTTCGAAAGCGCTTTAGTCGACCTTGAACTCTAACTGCTTCCCGGATTTTTGTCCGAAAAATTATAATGTTTCGGACGAACCGTTGATATTTTTTTAGTTACTATTGACTTCGGAAAAATTAAAATACCAGCTAGTAGACAGTCTTGCCCAGTCTGACTCCTCCATCACATCACTGAACTGAGTCTCGTCAGCCTACTATATCTTAAAAGCGATAGGTCCAATTCGAAATCTTCAAAAAATATACTGCTGTCACGATCGTCTGCAAGCCAATCGTATAATACTCTAGATGTGAACTCCGATTTATATTGTAGTTGGGGATGAAGTCGAATTACGTGTGTGCATGTTGTATGTCATTTATTAAGGACTGCCATTAGATTCCTACTCAAACCTAAAAGACAATATTCAGTGTTTAATTTCATATCTTGAACAGGGTAAGTCATCGAAAAAAAAATCCTTTTTGAAGGACTTTTACGTGGGAGGTGCAGGAAGGACTCACTCGATTTCTTACATATTTATCCTTTTCCTTGGAACCATTTAAAAATTAATGTGTACAAAATTTCAAATTCGTAGCTTGAAGCGTTCAAAAGTTATCGAAAAATATTGTTGAACACGTGTCTTAAGGACATTTTGTATGGCAGCTACCAGAAGGAGTGAAAGGATTTCGATGATTAGTAAACTCGAACTTTGTTTTTACTCAAAACTAATTTGTGCAAAATTTCCAATTCATAGCTAAAAGATTACTTGAGTTATAGTAAGTTCCGTAAATTAAGTGAAGACGTTTTGACAGGATATTTGTATGGCAGCTACACGAAGGACTAATAGGATTTTCTTCATAATCATATATTTAGTTCCAATTATTGGAAAAATAACACATACAAAATTTCAAAGACGTAGCTTAAACCACTCTGAAGTTATCGGCCAATATTCTTGAACACGTGTTTTAAGGACATTTTGTATGGCAGCTACCAGAAGGAGTGAAAGGATTTCGCTGACTAGTGAAGTCGAACTTCCTTTTCACTCAAAACTAATTTGTAGAAAATTTTGAATTCGTAGCTAAAAGATTACTTGAGTTATAGTGAGTTTCGTAAATTAAGTGAATACATTTTGACAGGATATTTGTATGGCAGCTACACGAAGGACTAACAGGATTTTCTTCATAATCATATATTTAGCTCCAACTATTGGAAAAATAACACATACAAAATTTCAATGTCGTAGCTTAAACCCTTCTGAAGTTATCGACCAATATTGTTGAACACGTGTTTTAAGGATATTTTGTATGGCAGCTACCCGAAGGAGTAAGACGATTTTGCCCGTTAACGAACTTAGCCTTACAAATTCAACCAAACATCCGGATTCAAAATTTCAAGATCCTAGGTGAAGGCGCTCTTGAGTTATCGTGTTCACGGACAGACGGACGGACGGACGGACGGACGTCAAGCGGATTTGAGGTTTTTGGCCACAAATAAACAAAAAATAATATATAACATTTTTTCGTCTGAGGCTTGGTTCTATGCGTTACAAACTTTTGGGCTGGATTAAACTTATAATACTCTATATGATTTCATCTAGAGTATAAATATTTAAAATAGAGACTTTTAGCCAATTAAACATTGAAAAAGCTCCTGTAGACTATACGAATTTCGGTATATTATGTACACTAAAAGTCCATAGAAGTAAAAACAAATTTGTTGAGAGATATGAGAGATTATGATGAATTGTTAAAACGTATACAAACCCATTACTTCCACTTGGGGTTTGAATTTCGAAAAAATTGTGAAACAGGTTTTTAGACGATTTCATAAGAAGCAACTTGATATCTCATGAGACACGAGGGATTTTGAAAAATTTGTGAAAACGTAAGCAAACCCTTCACACCCCCTTGGTTCTGGAAAATCGAAAAATCGTGAAATTAGTTTTTAGGTCATTACATCAAATGCCGTAATAACCAATTTTATATCTCATCAGAACTAAGGGATGGCAAAATTTGTGAAAACATATGCAAACCCTTGGGGGCTGAATATCCAAAAATTGAGAAATGGTTTGTAGGCGATTATATAAAAAGTCTGTGGAAATGAAAAGCAATCTCATATCTCATCAAACCTAAGAAATATGTCGAACCTTTGAAAAGCATACAACCCCCTTATACCCCTTAGGATTGAAAATCTGAAAATACTGAAATTGACTTTTTGGTTCTTATATGGGAAACCTTAGGAAGTAAAAATGAATTCGATATATCATCAGATCTAAGCAAGGAATCTGTGAAAACATATACAACCTCCTTACACCCACTTGGGGGTTGAATATCCAAAAATCCTGAAAGGAGTTAAAAGATAAATATGAAGACAACACGAGAAAGTAAAAGCAATTGAATTACTTATCGCTTCTAAAGGATATGACGGAATTTGTGAAAACTTGTTCAACCCTTTTATATCCCCTTAGGGACTGAAAAAGGAAAAAACTTAAAAACGAGTTTTAGGGGACTATTACGCAAGTCCGTGAAAGTGAAATGATATTCGATATTTGCACAGACCTGGGGGATATGGCATAATTCGTGAATAAGTGTACAATCCCTTTACACCCCCTTAGGGGCCGAATTTAAAAAAATCCTGAAAACACTTTCTAGGTATTTTTATGAAGAAGCCGTAGAATAAAATTGAATTAAATATTTGGGAAGACCTAATAGATATGACGAAAATCGTGAAAATATATGCATTCCATTTTTATACTCTAGATGAAATCATATAGAGTATTATAAGTTTAATCCAGCCCAAAAGTTTGTAACGCATAGAACCAAGCCTCGGACGAAAAAAAGTTATATATTATTTTTTGTTTATTTGTGGCCAAAAACCTCAAATCCGCCTGACGTCCGTCCGTCCGTCCGTCCGTCCATCCGTCCGTCCGACCGTCCGTCCGTCCGTCTGTCCGTGAACACGATAACTCAAGAACGCCTTCACCTACGATCTTGAAATTTTGAATCTGGATGTTTGGTTGAATTTGTAAGGCTAAGTTCGTTAACGGGCAAAATCGTCCTACTCCTTCGGGTAGCTGCCATACAAAATGTCCTTAAAACACGTGTTCAAGAATATTGGTCGATAACTCCAGAAGGGTTTAAGCTACGACATTGAAATTTTGTACGTGTTATTTTTCTAATAGTTGGAGCTAAATATATGATTATGAAGAAAATCCTGTTAGTCCTTCGTGTAGCTGCCATACAAATATCCTGTCAAAATGTATTCACTTAATTTACGAAACTCACAATAACTCAAGTAATCTTTTAGCTACGAATTCGGAATTTTGTACAAGTTAATTTTGAGTGAAAAGAAAGCTCGAGTTTACTAATCAGCGAAATCCTTTTACTCCTTCGGGTAGCTGCCATACAAAATATCCTTAAATCACGTGTTCAACAATATTTTCCGATAACTTTTGAACGCTTCAAGCTACGAATTTGAAATTTTGTACACATTAATTTTTGAATGGTTTCAAGGAAAAGGATAAATATGTAAGAAATCGAGTGAGTCCTTCCTGCACCTCCCATGTGAAAGTCCTTCAAAAAGAACATTTCTTTTCGATGACTTACCCAGTTCAAGGTATGAAGTTAAACACTGAATATTGTCTTTAGGTTTGAGTAGCATTCTAATAGCAGTCCTTAATAAAGGACATACAACATGCACACACGTAATTCTACTTTATCCAGAACTACAATATAAATCGGAGTTCAGTATTCATCTAGAGTATTATACGATTGGCTTGCAGCCGATCGTGACTGCAGTATGTTCACTGATAAATTTTTTCGCCCTTCCGAACACCAATAGATATTTAAAATTTTTTTTTATCTAAATTACTTTTCTAGTTGATTTACATATACATACCGAGTTTCAACTTTGTAGCATAAGCCGTTCTATAGATAGGAAAAACATCCCCACCCCCGTACCATACTACCCTTATATAAAAATTATATTTTCCAAGATGTTACTACTATAGCTCTATCTAAGTACCATGTTTCAGCTTTATATCATTACAGGTTTTTGAGATATAAAAATCGGAACTTCTACACCCTCACCCTCTACACCCTCACCCTCAACATTTTTTTTTCTGATAGTGGTCTATTAGACCTACTTCTGGTAAAAATTTTAAGTATCTACCTTACACTGTTCTTGAGATATGAGACGTGATTTTTTAGAAAAATTCGCATCCCCTCCACTTTCATGATCCACCGCCCCCTTAAAAAATTTTGCTTTTAGCAAATTTCATTTGTCAACCTTTATACACGAACCGAATTTTATTTGTCTAGTGTTATTGGTTCGTGAGATATCATAATCTAAAGTTTTTTACCCCCCACCTTCGTACGCCACTGCCCCCACTCAAAAATTTGTTTGCGATCTATTCTCCTAGTATACCTACAAATATTCTTTAAGTTTCAATTTTGTAACTTTAACCGTTTAGGAGATATGGATTTTAAAATATATCGATCTGGGTCCACTACCGAAGTTCTATATAAATTCCAAATTTCAACCATAAGCGGTTGCTGAGATCTAAAAACCAAAATTGTCCGTTGAAAACGCTTCCCCCTCCTCCCTCCTCACAGCCCCACCCCTAAGAATTTGGTCACTTCAAGGGGCCTACCCAGTCTATTCATAAAAAAAAATTCAATTTAAGATCTTAAACCGTTTGGGAGCTACGAGCCTTCAAACGATTTTGCGTACGGCGGACGGCGTACGGCGTACGGCGGACAGACGGACCGACATTTTTTTTGCTTTTTTCGTATCTACGAGTCATGAAACGCGAAAGAAAAATTTTCAGGATAGCAAATTTTTTTTTTTTAAAAATCGATCACAATACTGTATTATTAGAAAATAATAAAGTAATTTGTCAAAATTGCGTCAACTACTCACAAAATAAATTTACGGTTGACATTTCTTCTTGTCACGGTTGCATAATTAGCGTTCTTGCTCTTGCGCAACCAATCGCTAGAGTGACCTTCACTATAATAACGAGAAACTATAGTAATTTATTTTCGTAAAAAAAGGTGTCTACCCCCACCACGGTAGTTTCCAGACCTGTATATATGACCGTGGTAACATATTTTCATATTTAGTCTAACATATTTCATCTGTAGTGTAGTAATCTTTGTGTTTGTGCTATGTTTGTATTTGTTCTATGTTCTTCTGTTTTGTTTTTGGGCTTTAATCAACTTTTCCTTTCATCAAAACTAAAAAAATGTTTAAAAATAAAAACAAAGACAAATTACACAATCCCTACTTACATAACTACTCGCATTTCTACCTGCACCACCTGTGCAGGGAGGAATTGCGATAGGTGCTCCGTCTCGTTCTCTTTACAATAAAAATATAGTAGAATGAGCTGCTGTCTTATGAACAAACAAATTCGTATTAGTGATGCCATAATCGCGACTAACCTCAGCGATCCTGAAGTCCTGTGAGTCCTTTACAAACAACGTTATGTACGGTCACGTTCCTCAAAAATGCTTTCATTACATTATTTTTGTTGTCCTAATCCTTAAAAGCCACTGGCATGATAAAGTGCATCCCATTGTAGAGTTCATTTCTTTTATTTCACGAAGAAGCTTTACACTTTTGTACTTTCTTCCTATGCCAGTCCCACTATCTGTACCAATGAAAAATGGTAATTCCGTAAGTATTTGCATATTTATGTATTTAAAGAGATAATTAAAGTGAAATGCTCGCTGCTCGAGCTCCAGTCGTTCACTGATAAAAAGTGCTCCATTCATTTACGTGGCATAGGTTCGAAAGGCTTAATTAGGGTCAGAGCATTCACTTCTTGGCATTCTAAAGTTTGCTGTTGCACTTCTTTAGCGAAATGTTAATTACAGTAGAAATTTCAACCAAGGTCGTATGCAATAAACCCAAACCAAAGAGTTAAGATCCAAGCTCCTAGGGGGGTGGAAGAACACAAGTAATTATTACCTATGGAATGAAGTAGGTACGTATGTGCTGCAAGTAAAACAGAGATTTCCAGCCTCGAGTTCTGGGAACTTTATACTGAAGGAGCCCTACCTTGGGCATCGTGCGTTGCCCTCGTTATGAAGACAGGCACATGTTTCAGTATCTCTTTAGGTTTGGCTTCATAAAACTAGTGCATAGCACCTGGATGAACATATCGACCCGTTTCCTCCCGAACACATTTTGATGCGATTTAACTTAAGGCAAACATTTGCTTTCGCTTGAATAGTTCAAAATATGGTGATTATGTGTTCATTATTGTGCCATAAGTGAAACGGAATCGACTCCGGATCAAGTCAATTCCAATCCTGCTATTGATGTTACTTTTTCATTCAGTTTTTCCACTTCCGTTTTTGTATAGTCCTGGAGGATTTTTATCCCGCAGGAAAAAAAACCTAGTACTTTGCGGAAGCATTTAATTGGATTGCAAATAAATTGTGTTGGATGAAAGCATGGCCGCCCGTCGAAGAAGCATTTTTAGTTTAAATTAATTCATATCCAGTATATGCATAAATGTAATTCATACGTTCTTCCGATGTACATTATACGTGTAGGTAAGCTTAATCCAGTGCGATGAAATATACGGGGTGTTACGTACTTAAGTACAAATGATTCCAGGGGTAATACCATAAAATATTTCGCGACAAAATTTGTTTTAGAGGTGCCTGTTTTCATTATTCGCGGAGATACTGGAGTCATTGCCAAAACTGGACTTTCAAATATGCAAGTAATTTATTCGAACTGAATACAAGTATTAATAAAAACTGAGATCATGATTTTTCTGCTATAGAAAAGTACAACAATTTTATTTTTTTCAAATAAAAGAAGTTATGTTATTTATCTAATACTACAAATAAAGTCAAAATTGGGAAAAAAAACTTAATTATTACAGTCTAATACCCTGTACAGACTATGCATTTTAAACGCATTTAAGTTGGTAAATTTAACATGTTAAAAAAATAGTGTTCAGACTAGCCAACTCGTTTAATTTTGATACATGATAGCTTGATGTGATTTGTTTTGACAAGTAGATATTCAGCTGTGTTTCATTAGCAGTATAGCAGTAATGGAAAGGGAATTTATTAGCTAATGCAGTCGTTGCACAAGCACAAAATTGAGTTTCTGCAGCATTAAATAGTTTCTTCCAAAGTTTACTTCGATTTCCGCGAGGGTCGCACTACATGTTTTCGGTTAAACGCATAGTAGCTACGTGTTTTCGTAAACGCGTCCGGGAAGTGTTTTCAGCGCATTTAACTCGATTTAAACGCGTTAATCTCGTAGTCTGAACATAGTATAATTCAGAGAATGGTTTCTTTGTAATTTGAAGGAAAAACACAAAGTTTTACTTGTTTCGAAAAAAAATAGTAAAACCTTGAAAGAAGTAGAAATGCATGACTTTATAAAAATCTGCCAACAGTCTGGGCGCAACTTTATTATTCTTTGGGTAGAAGTCCGAAACGTGTTTAATACTGAGATGCGGTGTGGGTCACTATGCGACTTATAACCTAAAAAATAACGTTCCAAATAGCATCCTGGTTATTTTTATACTCTAGATGAAATCATATAGAGTATTATAAGTTTAATCCAGCCCAAAAGTTTGTAACGCATAGAACCAAGCCTCGGACGAAAAAAAGTTATATATTATTTTTTGTTTATTTGTGCCCAAAAACCTCAGATCCGCCTGACGTCCGTCCGTCCGTCCGTCCGTCCGTCCGTCCGTCCGTCCGTCCGTCTGTCCGTTAGCACGATAACTCAAGAACGCCTTCACCTAGAATCTTGAAATTTTGAATCTGGATGTTTGGTTGAATTTGTAAGGCTAAGTTCGTTAACGGGCAAAATCGTCCTACTCCTTCGGGTAGCTGCCATACAAAATGTCCTTAAAACACGTGCTCATGAATATTGGTCGATAACTTCAGAAGGGTTTCAGCTACGACTTTGAAATTTTGTATGTGTTATTTTTCCAATAGGTGGAGCTAAATATATGAATATGAAGAAAATTCTGTTAGTCCTTCGTGTAGCTGCCATACAAATATCCTGTCAAAATGTATTCACTTAATTTACGAAACTCACTATAACTCAAGTAATCTTTTAGCTACGAATTCGAAATTTTTTGCAAGTTAGTTTTGAATGAAAAGAAAGTTCGACTTTACTAGTCAGCGAAATCTTTTTACTCGTTCAGATAGCTGCCATACAAAATGTCCTTAAGAGACGTGTTTAAGAATATTGGCCGATAACTTCAGAAGGATTCAAGCTACGACTTTGAAATTTTGTATGTGTTATTTTTACAATAGTTGGAGCTAAATGTATGATTATCAAGAAAATCCTATTAGTCCTTCGTGTAGCTGCCATACAAATATCCTGTCAAAACGTCTTCTTTTAATTTACGGAACTTTCAATAACTCAAGTAATCTTTTAGCTATGAATTGGAAATTTTGTAGAAATTAGTTTTGAGTAAAAACGAAGTTTGAGTTTACTAATCAGCGAAATCCTTTTTCTCCTTCTGGTAGCTGCCATACAAAATGTCCATAAGACACGGTTCAACAATATTTTCCGATAACTTTTGAACGCTTCAAGCTACGAATTTGAAATTTTGTACTCGTTCATTTTTAAATGGTTCTAAGGAAAAGGATAAATATGTAAGAAATCGAGTGAGTCCTTCCTGCACCTCCCATGTGAAAGTCCTTCAAAAAGGACATTTTTTTTCGATGAATTACCCAGTTAAAGATGTGAAATTAAACAATGAATATTGTCTTTTAGTTTTGAGTAGCAATCTAATGGCAGTCCTTAATAAAGGACATACAACATGCACACACGTAATTCTACTTTATCCCCAACTACAATATAAATCGGAGTTCAGTATTCATCTAGAGTATTATATGATTGGCTTGCAGCCGATCGTGACTGCAGTATGTTTTAGGTTAAAATAACGAAATTCATGAAAATGTTGGAAAAACCCCTTTTCACGGTCATTTGTTTTACTCCACTCCAGCTAAAACTTTAAACTTTTTTTTTGCTTTAACTACTCCTGTTGTACTTCTACATATACAAACTAAGTTTCAACTTTCTAGCATAAGCCGTTTCTGAGATATGAAAAAACACACCCCACTCCCGTACCTTGCTACCCCTTTCAAAAATTTTATTTTTCTAGGAAGTCTCTATAGCACCTCTATACAGGTATCAATTTTAAGCTTTCTATCCTTTGTAGGAATGTTAAAAAAATTTCGATATATCGAAATTGCGATATTTTTTCAACGATATATCGATAATATCGGCCGATATTGTAAAAAGCGATATATCGATATTGAAATCCGACTATCGGACTCGATATTTTTTTTAAGCATATCGTATCTTAGAAATCGAACGGGTTTTTTGCATTTAATCTGCATTTCTGCTTATTTATGTGATATGCCAGAAACGTTGAAAGTAGAAAAAAAATGTTCGATCACGGAAACCATATCTGTCGAAACTAGGTTAAAGGCACGTGACATATGCGGGCGCATGCACGCAAATCTTCACTTCAGGCGCCAACACAAACCTATGTACGACGAGGCAACCAGGCAACTATCTTGTGTACAGGTATCTAACCGCTCCGTACCTTGTTGTTATTGGTTTTTTATCTTGCTCTTTCAAGTATCATATGTTTGTATTAGAGGACCTTTTTGGAATACGCCAGTCTTTATAAGATTGTGTTGGACTAGGTCCGAAAGAGCTGTTTTGTCATCGGAGGGCATAGACTCGTCAGAGGGTGTATCATGCCTACTATCCGAAACACCCTTACAGCTGGTGGAATTGCTGAGCATAATTTCTATATAGCGAACTCGAAATCAAATTTAATTTATAAAGACTGGCGTATTCCAGTGAAGTGTTTTCCAACGGTCATGTCCTCTAGGACAACGATTAATCAGCAGTGGAGGATTTCGTGTTGTGGCTTCACACCAGAAACCCTACTGACGCCGGAAAACAACCAACATTTAATCATATAATATTTCATTAATAAATAATTAAAATCAAGTTTGCTCTTAATACTTTTTTAGATTTTGCCCCTTTTATCCTTATTTTTTAAAAATAATATATTTAAAACATACTGCAGTCACGATCGGCTGCAAGCCAATTGTATAATACTCTAGATGAATACTGAACTCCGATTTATATTGTAGTTGGGGATAAAGTAGAATTACGTGTGTGCATGTTGTATATCCTTTATTAAGGATTGCCATTAGATTGCTACTCAAACCTAAAAGACAATATTCAGTGTTTAATTTCATATCTTAAACTGGGTAAGTCATCGAACAAAAATGTCCCTTTTGAAGGACTTTCACATGAGAGGTGCTGGAAGGACTCACTCGATTTCTTACATATTTATCCTTTTCCTTGGAACCATTTAAAAATGAACGTGTACAAAATTTCAAATTCATAGCTTGAAGCGTTCAAAAGTTATCGAAAAATATTGTTGAACACGAGTCTTAAAGACATTTTGTATGGCAGCTACCAGAAGGAGTAAAAGGATTTTGCTGATTAGTAAACTCGAACTTTGTTTTCACTCCAAACTAATTTGTACAAAATTTCGAGTTCATAGCTAAAAGAATACTTGAGTTATAGTGAGTTCCGTAAATTAAGTCAAGACTATTTGACAGGATATTTGTATGGCAGCTACACGAAGGACTAACAGGATTTTCTTCATAATCATGTATTTAATTCCAACTATTGAAAAAATAACACATACAAAATTTCAATGTCGTAGCTTAAACTCTTCTGAAGTTATCGACCAATATTCTTGAACACGTGTTTTAAGGACATTTTGTATGGTAGCTACCCGAAGGAGTAGGACGATTTTGCCCGTTAACGAACTTAGTCTTACAAATTCAACCAAACATCCAGATTCAAAATTTCAAGATCCTAGGTGAAGGCGTTCTTGAGTTATCGTGCTAACGAACAGACGGACGGACGGACGGACGGACGTTAGGCGGATTTGAGGTTTTTGGCCACAAATAAACAAAAAATAATATATAACTTTTTTTCGTCCGAGGCTTGGTTCTATGCGTTACAAACTTTTGGGCTGGATTAAACTTATAATACTCTATATGATTTCATCTAGAGTATAAACATACTGCAGTCACGATCGGCTGCAAGCCAATCGTATAATACTCTAGATGAATACTGAACTCCGATTTATATTGTAGTTGGAGATAAGGTAGCTACCAGAAGGAGTAAAAGGATTTCGCTGACTAGTAAACTCGAACTTTATTTTCAATCAAAACTAATTTCTACAAAGTTCCGAATTCGTAGCTAAAAGATTGCTTGAGTTATAGTGAGTTTCGTAAATTAAGTGAATACATTTTGACAGGATATTTGTATGGCAGCTACACGAAGGACTTACAGGATTTTTTTCATAATCATACATTTAGCTCCACCTATTGGAAAAATAACAGAAACAAAATTTCAATGTCGTAGCTTAAACCCTTCTGAAGTTATCGACCAATATTCTTGAACACGTGTTTTAAGGACATTTTGTATGGCAGCTACCCGAAGGAGTAGGACGATTTTGCCCGTTAACGAACTTAGCCTTACAAATTCAACCAAACATCCAGATTCAAAATTTCAAGATCCTAGGTGAAGGCGTTCTTGAGTTATCGTGCTAACGGACAGACGGACGGACGGACGGACGGACGGACGGACGGACGGACGGACGGACGTCAGGCGGATTTGAGGTTTTTGGGCACAAATAAACAAAAAATAATATATAACTTTTTTTCGTCCGAGGCTTGGTTCTATGCGTTACAAACTTTTCGGCTGGATTAAACTTATAATACTCTATATGATTTCATCTAGAGTATAAAAATAACAGTATTTATATCCGGAAACTTTATTTCGATCAAAAAAAGGCATTATTTTGATTTCATAAGTCAACTGAGAAGAATTTTCCGCTTTCCACCAACATTTCCAATAGTTCAATCAAACAACTCTCAGATATTGAAATTGCAATGATAAAATTGAAATTGAATTTCAGACTCTAAAAATAGCTAAATTTGGCAACTGTGACCATAGGCAACGAAATCAAATGTCATTTATTTATTAGCATTCGATTGCAGCATTGGAGTTTATTTTTCATTGGAAAAAATATTCGATATATCGATATACCGATATTTTTCTCCGATATATCGTCAGCCGATATTGATATTTTTTTCAATATCGATATATCGATATTTTTTTCCGACATTAACATCCCTAATCCCTTGCGGCTTTCGAGAAATTAAAATCAGAATTTTTTCATTTATACCCCCTCTCACCATCACTCCCTACACCCACACCCTCAAAATTTTCTCCGATAGAGGTCTACTGGTCCTAACTCCTGCAAAAATTTCAAGATCATATCTGATACGGTTCATGAGATATAAAAATTTTTTTTTTTTATAATAGCTGTCCCTTACCTTTAGCGCTTCACCTCACCCCTCAAAAATTTTACATTCGGTGGACTCCACTGGTAATTCTATATACAGAAACCAAATTTTATCTTCCTAGCACAATTGAGTCGGAAGATATTGTAATTCAAAGTTTTTCACCCCCAAACCCATACCTCACTAGTTAGTTCCCTTAAATTTTTTAACTCCTTTCTAATCTCCTAGTATCCCTTAATACAACTACAAAATTTCAGCCATCTGACATCAATCGTTCAGGAGATATGGATTTTAAAATGCATCAATCCCAGCTTTTAAGCGTTTTGGACGCACTGGTTCCCCCCACTCGCACACCTCTCAACCCCTATCGACTGTTTTTTTTGCAAATGGATCCACTATCATAGTAATTCATAAGTTCTAACTTTCAGCCTCCTAGCATAAGCGGTTCCTGAGATCCAGAAACCAACATTTTTCATCGAAAACGCTCCCCCCTCCTCCCCCTCCTCCCCCTCCTCCCCCTCCTCCCCCTCCTCCCCCTTTCACCCACACCCCTCAAAAAGATACTACTCGTAGACGTTCACCCACTCTAACTACCATAAAAATTTCAACTTAATATCTCAAGGAGTTTGTGAGCTACGCACCTACAAACGGTTTTACGTACGGCGGACGGCGTCTATGTCGGACAGGAGGAAATTTTTTTTTTTGCTTTTTTGGTGTTTACTAGTCCTAAAACGTGTAAATACAAAATTTCAGGGTAGCAAACTTTTTTGAAATTTCAGCAACTTTTTATTTATTATGTCTTGAACGCGTTTAACGCTGAGATGCGGTGTAGGTTAATATGTGACAGAAAACTTTAAAAAAAATCTGCCAATGGTCTGGGCGAAACTTTATTATTTTTCGGGTCAAAGTCGGAGTGTATTATGAGTTGCTTCGAGATTATTAGATTTCTTGGAAAATTATTTTTGTTCTTGATATAAAAATATTTAAAATAGAGATTTTTAGCCGATTAAACATTGAAAAAGTCCGTGTAGACTATTCGAATTTCAGTATATTATGTACACTAAAAGCCCATAGAAGCAAAAACAAATTTGTTGCCTTATCAGAATTGAGAGATATGTTAAAAATATTGTTAAAACGTATATAAACCCCTTACTTCCACTTGGGGTTTGAATTTCGAAAAAATTGTGAAACAGGATTTTAAACGATTTCATAAGAAGCAATTGATATCTCATGAGAGAAGACGGATTTTGAAAAATTTGTGAAAACGTAAGCAAACCCTTCACACCTAATTGGTTCTGGAAATTCGAAAAATCGTGAATTGGTTGGCCGTAATAATCAATTTTATATCTCATCAGAACTAAGGGATGGCCAAAATTGTGAAAACATATACAAACCCTTGGAGGTTGAATATCGAAAAATTGAGAAATGGGTTTGTAGGCGATTATATAAAAAGTCTGTGGAAATGAAAAGCGATCTAATATCTCATCAAACCTGAGAAATATGTCGAAACTTTGAAAAGCATACAACCCCCTTACACCCATTAGGATTGAATATCTAAAATACTGAAATTGATTATTTGTCTTTTTTATATAGGAAACCTTGGGAAGTAAAAGTGAATTCGATATATCACCAGATATGCAACCTCCTTACACCCACTTGGGGGTTGAATATCCAAAAATCCTGAAAGGAGTTAATAAATAAATATGAAGACAGCACGATTATTACGCAAGCACGTGAAAGTGAAAAGATATTCGATATCTGATAAGACCTGGGGATATAGCAGAATTCGTGAAAAAGTTTACAACCCACTTTGCATCCCCTTAGGGGTCGAATTTTAAAAAATCCTGAAAACACTTTCTAGGTATTTATATGAAAAAACCGTAGAATAAAAATGAATTCAATATTTGGGAAGACCCAATAGATATGACGAAAACGGTGAAAATATATGCATTCCATTTCCACTGATCATTTTTTTTGCCACCCCCTCCGAACGCCAATAGATATTTGAATTTTTTTTTTATCTAAATTAGTTTTCTAGTTGATTTACATAAACGTACCGAGTTTCAACTTTGTAGCATAAGCCGTTCTAAAGTTAGGAAAAACACCCCCCACCCCCGTATCATACTACCCCTATAAAAAATTATATTTTTCCAAGATGCTACTAATATAGCTCTATCTAAATATCAAGTTTCAGTTTTATATCATTATAGGTTGTCGAGATATTAAAATCGGAACTTTTTCCTTTTCACCCTCCCCCACCCTCACCCTCTACACCCTTATTTCCAAGATTTTGTTTTCTGCTAGGGGTCTATTAGGTCTACTTCTGGTAAAAATTTTAAGCATCTATCTTACACGGTTCTTGAGATATGAGACGTGATTTTTTAGAAAAATTCTTATCCCCTCCACTTTCATGCTCCACCGCCCCCTTGAAAAATTTTTCTTTCAGCAAACTTCATTTGTGAACCTTTATACACAAACCAAATTTTATTTGTCTAGTGCAATTGGTTCGTGAGATATCGTAATCTAAAGTTTTTCACCCCCCACGCTCGCACGCCACTGCTCCCACTCAAATTTTTGTTTCCGATCTATTCTCCTAGTATACCTACAGATATTCATTAAGTTTCAATTATGTGACATTAACCGTTTAGGAGATATGGATTTTAGAATGTGTCGATCTCACTTTTTTTGCGTTTCGGACGCATTATTTTTCCCCCCACTCCCAAACCCCTTCATGTATATCAACAATTTTTTTGCAAATGGGTCCACTACTGAAGCTCTATATAAATTCCAAATTTCAGCCTCCTAGCATAAGCGGTTGCTGAGATCTAGAAACCAAAATTTTCCGTCTAAAACATTTCCCCCTCCTCCCCCCTCACACCCCCACCCCTCCAAATTCGGCCACGTTAAGGGGACTGCCCACTCTACCCACGAAAAAAAATTCAACTAAATAGCTCAAAGGGTTTGGGTGCTACGAGCCTTCAAACAATTTTGCGTACACCGGTAGACGTACGGCGTACGGCGTACGGCGTACGGCGTACGGCGTACGGCGTACGGCGTACGGCGGACAGACGGACTGAAATTTTCTTTTGCTTTTTTCGTGTCTACTCGTTATGAAACGTAAAAAAAAAAATTTTGAGGGTAGCAAATTTTTTTTTTTTAAAAATCGATAACAATACTGTATTATTGAAATAATAAAGTAAAAGTACGGGAAGCGGTTAGAATGAAGTCGCGCTAGAATACTTACGCCACTGCCACATATGATATATAAATTACGTAATTGGATCACACTCTGGGACTCGGTCAAAGTCGTAGTATAATATCAGTTGTTACGAGATTAGAAGGTTTTTCGGAAAGTTATTATTTACACTAAAAGCTCATAGACGTAAAATCCAATTTGTTGCTTCATCATACTTAAGAGATATGACGAATTGTGAAAATGAATATAAACCTGATTAAATGTTGGTTGTTTTCCGGCGTCAGTAGGGTTTCTGGTGTGAGACCCCAACACGAAATCCTCGACTGCTGATTAATCGTTGTCCTAGAGGACATGACCGTTGGAAAACACTTCACTGGAATACGCCAGTCTTTATAAGATTGTGTTGGACTAGGTCCGAAGGAGCTGTTTTGTCATCGGAGGGCATAGACTCGTCAGAGGGTGTATCATGCCTACTATCCTTCGGACCTAGTCCAACACAATCTTATAAAGACTGGCGTATTCCAGTGAAGTGTTTTCCAACGGTCATGTCCTCTAGGACAACGATTAATCAGCAGTCGAGGATTTCGTGTTGGGGTTTCACACCAGAAACCCTACTGACGCCGGAAAACAACCAACATTTAATCAAACTTGCTTCTATGGTAGCTTACCATGAAAGAATTCCATTCTTAAAATTTAGCGGAAAAATAAAGTTGCTGTTGGCGGGTCTCGAAGTCACGCTCTTAGCGTTTAGCTCTGTATATCCTGGCTTACAACCAAAAATTCCACCAAATTGGTTGAAATATTTGATGATCAAATATTATGATCTTCAGCGCCACCTTCCTTTAGTATAGGGTTGCGATGGCGGAAATTTAGCTAGTTTAAAAAGTCTCGGATCGTACATTTGATTTCGAGTGCGATATATAGAAATTATGCTCAGCAGTTCCACCAGCTGTAAGGGTGTTTCGGATAGTAGGCATGATACACCCTCTGACGAGTCTATGCCCTCCGATGACGAAACAGCTCCTTCGGACCTAGTCCAACACAATCTTATAAAGACTGGCGTATTCCAGTGAAGTGTTTTCCAACGGTCATGTCCTCTAGAACAACGATTAATCAGCAGTCGAGGATTTCGTGTTGGGGTTTCACACCAGAAACCCTACTGACGCCGGAAAACAACCAACATTTAATCAAACTTGCTTCTATGGTAGCTTACCATGAAAAAAATTCCATTTTTAGAATATAAACCTATTACACATTTGGGGATTTGATATATCATCAGAAACCAGAAATTTTGAAAAATTTGTGAAAACGTAAGCCCCCCTTGGGGGTTGAATTTCGAAAAATCATGAATTTCATTTTAAGCCATTAGTTACATGAACTCGGAAATGCGGTTGTTGGCGACTTTATAAAAGTCTGCGGAAGTGAAAACCAATCTGATATTTAATCAAACATAAAATGTATGTCGAAAGCTTTCCGTCCCCTTAGGGTTGAATATCTAAAAATCCTGAAATCAACTTTTTGACGATTATGTAGGAAGCCTTAGGAAGTAGAAATGAATTCTCATCAGAATTAAGAAATATATAGGAATTTGTGGAAATATATACAAACCCCTTGCATCCACTTTTGGGTTGAACATCAAAAAATCCTGAAATGAGTTTTTAGATAAAAAAGGAAAGCCCGAGGAAGTAAAAACTAATTTGATATCTTATCACTGCTAAGAGATCTGATGGAATTCGTGAAAACGTATTCAACCCGTTTATACTGCTATAGGGGTTGAAAAAGGAAAAAACTTGAAAATAAGTTTTAGGAGGATATAAAATAAACCCGTGAAAGTGAAAAGTTATTCGATATTTTTTTCAAACCTAAGAGCTACGGCTGAATTCGTGAAAATGTATACAACCCCTTTACACTTCCTTAGGGGTCGAATTTCAAAAAATCCTGAAACCATTTCTAGGCATTTATGTGAACAATCAGTAAAATGAGAATGACGTAAGAGATTTAACGAAATTCGTTAAACTAAATGCGTTCCGTTTTCACTTATCATTTTTTTTTGACTCCCTTCCGTACGCCAATTAATATTTCCAAATTTTTTCCATCTAAATCACTTTTGTAGTAGATATATATATACCTACTCACCAAGTTTTTACTTTCTGGCTATAACCGTTCTATAGATAGGAAAAAATCCCCACCCTATACCACACCATCCTATAAAAAATATATTTATTCAACATACTACTACCTAGTCTTGCCATAAATATTAATTTTTTAACTATAAAAATAAAACTACTGGTTGAGAAAGTTCAATATGCCACCATACGCAAAGTTATAAGCTCATTCCTTGCCGACAGATCGTTCAGAGCAAAGATTAAAAGCAAATGTTCAGAAAGCAGAGACATACCCGCAGGAGTACCACAAGCCTCTTGCCTAAGCCCAACACTCTTTAATTTATACACTGCTGATATGCCTAAGGCTGTCAACTGCGACTTAGCAACATTCGCTGATGACACCGCAATTTTAACTACAGCATTGGAACCACAAATTATCATCAATAACCTCCAAGAACAGCTTGAAACCTTAAATATATTTTACCAAAAATGGAAGATTAATCTTAACACCACTAAAACTCAAGCAATATATTTCTCGAAACGTAGAGCAACTCGTTTCTTACCACCCCCAAAAGCGATCAAGTACTTGGGACTATACCTTGACACTAAGTTAACATTTCAGTACCATATAGAACAAACCACCTCAAACACCTCGAAAAGTATAAGAATTCTATACCCACTTATAAACAGGAAATCTAAGTTGTCCCAGGAAAATAAGCTTCTATTATACAACTCTGTAATGCAACCCGGTCTAACATATGGAGCGCCAATTTGGATAAACTGTGCAAAGGTGCACAGACAGAAGGTTCAAATCATACAAAACAAATGCCTCAAAATTTTATTAAACAAACCATGGCATTTCTCGACTCGTCTATTGCATGAGATATCTGGATTACAACAGATCAATGAACGCATCGCGAAACTTACTAGCCAATTCCGGAGTAATTGCGCCAACAGCGAGATTCCACATATTTTATCATTAACAAATAATCTGTAAGTTATGTCCACATAATTAAATTACGTTATACTAAATTCAATAGAATTTGTATTTAGATTTAAGTATTAGTTTTAGTTAGGATTAGATTAGGTTTAATTGTAAAATTAAAGTTCAAAGGGTTTTTGAAAAAATTTTTTCCCTGAAAATGTCAAAAACAATAAGTAAGAATTAAACTAGTCTGCAAACATATTAGCATAAAGAACTAGAACTAAGCTGTAAAGATAATTTAATCTAAACCCTTCACTGTTATGAAAATGTAAAAGCAAACTTGTATATAATCATGAAATATAATTATCTATTTATCTATCTATCTAAAACTACTGGTTGGATTTGAATAATTTTTTCAGTTTTTTATTGTGTCAATAGTAAACTACAATATTTAAAAAAATTATTCAAAATGGCCGCCATTTGCCTTAATACAGCGCCGAAGTCTGTGAGTCCACAAATCGATCGCTGTATGGACGATATACCTTGGAAAATATTCCACAGCTGCTACCAACCCCTGCTCCAATGACTCCAAATTGTAGTGGTGTCTTTTACAGACCATCTCCTCTAAAACTGACCACAATTTGTACTTGAGCGGATTAAGGTCTGGGATGGCTGCCGGCTAATATTCAGTATTAATAAACTTAGGTACATGATTTTCAAGCCACTGTTGAGTTGTTTTGGCCTTATCAGCGGGCGCAAAGTCTTGTTGGAATATCCATGGTGTGTTTTGAAAAACGGTTTGGTTCAAGGGCTCCACTACATTCCTTAAAATATCTCGCTGATAATTTTTTGCCGCCATTTTAACACCCTTTTCACAAAAATGTAAGGAAGTGACACCATCATAGGATACTCCCCACCAAGCACCAGTTCACTGTCTTGCTTAGAGGGTCGTGCATACACCAATTCTGCTTATTAAAAGTTTCCTCTATGGTAAAAATTTTCTCATCAGTAAACAGAATTTTTTTTGTAATTCTCTTTACCGAATCTTGATTTTTTTTTAAGTCAATGGGAAGGCGCTGTCATGTTTGTTGTTTGGAATCCCCAAGTCCCAAGTCTTGTTTAACGATGCGGCTCATGGTTTTCGGCGCAATATTCATTTCACGAACCATGGTTTTTGTCTGCGGACAGGGTTTTGATTGATTCGCGACCTGACAGCATTGATGGCCTGTGGCGTACGAGACCGGCCGGATCTTTTACGGTCGTTTACATTTCCATTATCACCAAACAACTTAACAGTACGATACACAAAAACACACGTGATATTCAACGGCTTTAATAAATCAAAAATACGAGCTCTTTCTATTTAACACTTATGAAGAGCAATAACAGCAGTACGGTTCTCTTTGTCGGACGATTCCATCATAACGGCTTAAGCTATACTGAAATGGTTTAGCGCGATTGTAGAGCACATATCAACTGTCTTGCAGCATAACATTTGGATGCGTTTAGGTTATCAGCCGCAAAATTCGCGTTTACACTTGTATCAATACTTATGGAAGGACTAGGTATTACAGCGCTATCTAAATACCAAGTTTCACCTTTCCATCATAATGGGCTCTCCCATCCACACCCTCTCGCCCCACATCCACACCTCCAACATTGTTTCACTACTATGGCTCTATTAGTCCTACTTTCCGTAAAAATTCTAAGCATCTACATATCTTAAACTGTTCTTGAAATATGTTATTTTCTTTTTTAGAAATATTTTTAATATCTTAATATCCACCGCGCCCTTCAAAAATTTAACTTTTGACAAACTCCATTCAAGAACGAAGCACGATTGGTTCGTGAGACATCTTAATCTAAATTTTTCACTCTCTACCCGCGCACGCTACCGACTTCTACCAACTCACCGCAAAATTTGGTTTTCGGCATATTTTTCTAGTACGACACTACGCATACGCAACACTTGAAACATTTGGAACGAACTGAATTTAATTTGGTATAAAATTAAAACGAAACGTTAATGATTGCATAATGCTTTTAGTTATTCGCTTCTAAGACATTACTTTCGTAAATAGTTACCAAGGCCAAGAGCATTTGGCAAAACTGTAAGGTTTCGGATTGTAGCATATCATAACTAACTTGCTTCTAAACCATTACAACTTTCGACCGTTGGACAGAACTGTAACGTCTCGGGTTTCTTCATCTTAATACTTACTAGCTTCTAAACCGTTACTTTCGTAAATAGTAACTGAAGCTAATAGCGTTAGCCAGCCCCCTGCGCAAGAGCGGTGGGGGGGGGGGAAATCAAACCCCCTCATTGGTCACTTTCGAAAAAAAATTGTATGTACATATATTTTCGAAGAGGACAATCATACGCAACTTTGGGTGCTACGCCCTTCCATTCTGAAAACCGATAGATATTAAATTCAAACGTTAGCAGGTAGTGTGACCATTCTCCAATGGCGCTTTTTATAGAAAGCATCAGTTTTCAATCGACCTTGGTCACAAAAGCACGTATTTCAAACTGTGTACCACGTATGCATCACGTTACGAAGCCGTATTCGGTGTAGCATCCAAAAGGACCAAAAATGACCCGCTGTGAAGACATTTGTAAGTAAATGGGTGAAATTTTATTCCGACGTAAAAACACATCGATCACCTGATGCCTCATCGTGCGTGGCCTTGTGCGGAAAACTAAGAAAACAAATTTTAGTGAAAAAACTGATTTTACGTGTGTTTGAAAAAAATACTCGTCCATCATTTTTCGTAAAAGGTCTGACTGTGTCTTGTAACCTTGACTTTGTACTGCGTAGAAATAGGCAAGAATTCTTCCAGTTAGCTTCGTAGTAGCGGTGTATGTTTTCATCACTTTGAGATAAATTCAACTTTATACATGCGGTGGAAACTTCACCTCTTCCTTCAATATTGCCGTCCTTTTCACTCCTCGTTAACGATACCAGATAGTTACTACTAAGTTATCTGGAATAGGTACTATCATTAAATATACACGTTATGATTACTAAATTAACCACGCTGTATAACTATTGGAAAATCTTATGATGCAGAACACCAAATAAAACTTTTTCGAAGCTGGATGGCGATTGCATTCTTAGAAAATGTTTGAGCATTGATGATTTTCAAGCTGTGAATGTCAGCAGTTATTTCCACATATTCGAAACCCCCCCTCACCTTGAAGACATCCTGCGCACGGGCCTGGCTAGACGTGTGTGAAGTTGGCCCCACTTGTTGAAAATTTTGAAAAAAATTTGAGAGTTCTGTTTGCCCCCCACATAGTTCTATAGTTCTAGAGCATTCTCGGAAATAGTTCCGTTGATTAAGGCAGTAAAATATCGTAAGAAAGTTGGGGGGGCTAACTTCACAAATGTGAAATTTCAAAGCGCTATAACTTCTTTCCCTTAAGCGTTAGAGAAAATGTTCATTAGGTGTCATCGATAGAACTCTTTGGGGGGCAAACGGAACTCTAACTTAAAACACCCCAACCCTTATGGGGAAAAAGTTTTTTTTCACTGGCTCGAAAAATTTGTAATTTCAATGCGCCATAACTTCTTTCCCTTTAGTTTTAGAGAAAAAGTTCATAAGGTGTTATCGATAGAACTCTTTGGGGGGCAAACGGAACTCTAACTTAAAACACCCCAACCCTTAAGGGGAAAAAGTTTTTTTTCACTGACTCGAAAAATTTGTAATTTCAATGCGCCATAACTTTTTTCCCTTTAGTTTTAGAGAAAAAGTTCATAAGGTGTTATCGATAGAACTCTTTGGGGGGCAAACGGAACTCCAACTTAAAACACCCCAACCCTTAAGGGGAAAAAATTTTTTTTCACTGACTCGAAAAATTTGTAATTTCAATGCGCCATAACATCTTTCCCTTTAGTTTTAGAGAAAAAGTTCATAAGGTGTTATCGATAGAACTCTTTGGGGGGTAAACGGAACTCTAACTTAAAACACCCCAACCCTTAAGGGGAAAAAGTTTTTTTTCACTGACTCGAAATATTTGTAACTTCAATGCGCCATAACTTCTTTCCCTTTAGTTTTAGAGAAAAAGTTCATACGGTGTTATCGATAGAACTCTTTGGGGGGCAAACGGAACTCCAACTTAAAACACCCCAACCCTTAAGGGGAAAAAGTTTTTTTTCACTGACTCGAAAAATTTGTAATTTCAATGCGCCATAACTTCTTTCCCTTTAGTTTTAGAGAAAAAGTTCATAAGTTGTTATCGATAGAACTCTTTGGGGGGCAAACGGAACTCTAACTTAAAACACCCCAACCCTTAAGGGGAAAAAGTTTTTTTTCACTGACTCGAAAAATTTGTAATTTCAATGCGCCATAACTTTTTTCCCTTTAGTTTTAGAGAAAAAGTTCATAAGGTGTTATCGATAGAACTCTTTGGGGGGCAAACGGAACTCCAACTTAAAACACCCCAACCCTTAAGGGGAAAAAATTTTTTTTCACTGACTCGAAAAATTTGTAATTTCAATGCGCCATAACATCTTTCCCTTTAGTTTTAGAGAAAAAGTTCATAAGGTGTTATCGATAGAACTCTTTGGGGGGTAAACGGAACTCTAACTTAAAACACCCCAACCCTTAAGGGGAAAAAGTTTTTTTTCACTGACTCGAAATATTTGTAACTTCAATGCGCCATAACTTCTTTCCCTTTAGTTTTAGAGAAAAAGTTCATACGGTGTTATCGATAGAACTCTTTGGGGGGCAAACGGAACTCCAACTTAAAACACCCCAACCCTTAAGGGGAAAAAGTTTTTTTTCACTGACTCGAAAAATTTGTAATTTCAATGCGCCATAACTTTTTTCCCTTTAGTTTTAGAGAAAAAGTTCATAAGGTGTTATCGATAGAACTCTTTGGGGGGCAAACGGAACTCCAACTTAAAACACCCCAACCCTTAAGGGGAAAAAATTTTTTTTCACTGACTCGAAAAATTTGTAATTTCAATGCGCCATAACATCTTTCCCTTTAGTTTTAGAGAAAAAGTTCATAAGGTGTTATCGATAGAACTCTTTGGGGGGTAAACGGAACTCTAACTTAAAACACCCCAACCCTTAAGGGGAAAAAGTTTTTTTTCACTGACTCGAAATATTTGTAACTTCAATGCGCCATAACTTCTTTCCCTTTAGTTTTAGAGAAAAAGTTCATACGGTGTTATCGATAGAACTCTTTGGGGGGCAAACGGAACTCCAACTTAAAACACCCCAACCCTTAAGGGGAAAAAGTTTTTTTTCACTGACTCGAAAAATTTGTAATTTCAATGCGCCATAACTTCTTTCCCTTTAGTTTTAGAGAAAAAGTTCATAAGTTGTTATCGATAGAACTCTTTGGGGGGCAAACGGAACTCCAACTTAAAACACCCCAACCGTTAAGGGGAAAAAGTTTTTTTTCACTGACTCGAAAAATTTGTAATTTCAATGCGCCATAACTTCTTTCCCTTTAGTTTTAGAGAAAAAGTTCTTAAGGTGTTATCGATAGAACTGTTTGGGGGGCAAACGGAACTCCAACTTAAAACACCCCAACCCTTAAGGGAAAAAATTTTTTTTTCACTGACTCGAAAAATTTGTAATTTCAATGCGCCATAACTTCTTTCCCTTTAGTTTTAGAGAAAAAGTTCATAAGTTGTTATCGATAGAACTCTTTGGGGGGCAAACGGAACTCCAACTTAAAACACCCCAACCGTTAAGGGGAAAAAGTTTTTTTTCACTGACTCGAAAAATTTGTAATTTCAATGCGCCATAACTTCTTTCCCTTTAGTTTTAGAGAAAAAGTTCTTAAGGTGTTATCGATAGAACTCTTTGGGGGGCAAACGGAACTCTAACTTAAAACACCACAACCCTTAGGGGGAAAAAGTTTTTTTTCACTGACTTAGGGAAAATGTTAGGCCCATTTCACACTCTTTGCCGGCGTTAATAAGCAAAATTGCAGCATTTGAGGAACGAAGAATCCACACGAGATCCATGAAACGCCATTGCATGATCAAAAAGTGACTGTTTGGGCCGGCGCTTGCGCCAAAACCATCATTGGGCCATTTTTTTCCGACAAAACGAAAGCAAACATTCGTGCCGAAATCATCGCTATACCGCCCGAGATGCTCGAAAAAGTAAAGGAAAACGCAGCAAAAAGGGAACATTTTACTGTGGCCAATTCATTATTTTTGTATTCAAAAAATCTGCGAATGGTCTGGGCGAAACTTTATTATTTTCGGGTAAAAGTTGTTTCGAAATTATGAGGTTTCTTGGAAAGTTAGTTTTGTTCTTAAAAAAAATATTTAAAATAAAGATTTTTAGCAGATTAAACATTGGAAAAGCCCGTGTAGACTATATGAATTTCGGTATATTATGTACACTAAGAGCCCATAGAGCGAATTTGCTGTCTTATCAGAATTAAGAGATATGAAGATTTGTTAAAACGTATATAAAGCCATTACTTCCACTTGGGGTTTGAATTTCGAAAAAATTGTGAAATGGTTTTTAGACGATTTCATCAGAAGCAACCTGATATCTCATGAGACACGAGGGATCTTGTAAAATTTGTGAAAATGTAAGCAAACCCTCCACACCCCCTTGGTTCTTGAAATTCGGAAAATCGTGAAATTGGTTTTTAGGTCATTACATCAAATGCCATAATAACCAATTTTATGTCTCATCAGAACTAAGGGATGGCAAAATTTGTGAAAACATATGCAAACCCTTGGGGCTTGAATATCCAAAAATTGAGAAATGGGTTTGTAGGCGATTATATAAAAAGTCTGTGGAAGTGAAAAGCGATCTAATATCTAATCAAACCTAAGAAATATGTCGAAGCTTTGAAAAGCATAAGACCCCCATACACCCCTTAGGATTGAATATATAAAAATACTGAAATTGATTTTTTGGCGGTTACATAGGAAACCTTAGGAACTAAAAATGAATTCGATATATCATCAGATCTAAGCAATATGCAGGAATCTGTGAAAACATATGCAACCTCCTTATACCCACTTGGGGGTTGAATATCCAAAAATCCTGAAAGAAGTTAATAGATAAATATGAAGACAACACGAGAAAGTAAAAACCAATTCATTTTCTTATCACTTCTAAAAGATATGACGGAATTCGTGAAAACTTGTTCAACCCTTAACGGCTGGAAAAAGGAAAAAGTTTTAGGCGATTATTACGCAAGCCCGTGAAAGTGAAAAGATATTAGATATCTGATCAGACCTGAGCGATATGACAGTATTCGTGAAAAAGTACACAACCCATTTCCACCCCCTTAGGGGTCGAATTTCCAAAAATCCTGAAAACACTTTCTAGGTAATTATATGAAGAATCCGTGGAATAAAAATTAATTTAATATTTGAAAAGACCTAATAGATATGATGAAAACCGTGAAAATATATGCATTCCATTTTCACTGATAATTTTTTTTGCCCCCCTTCCGAACGCCAATAGATATTTGAATTTTTTTTAATATAAATTACTTTTCTAGTTGATCTACCTTTTCATACCGAGTTTCAACTTTGTAGCATAAGCCGTTCTATAGATAGAAAAAACGCCCCCACCCCCGTACCATACCACCCCTATAAAAAATTATATTTTTACAACATGCTACTACCATAGCTCTATCTAAATACCAATTTTCAGCTTTATATCATTATAGGTTCTTGTGATATAAAAATCGGAACTTTTCAATTTTCACCCTCCCCCACCCTCACCCTCTACACCTTGAAATTTTTCTTTCTGCTGGAGGTCTATTATACCTACTTCTGGTACAAATTTTAATCATCTCTCTTACACCGTTCTTGAGATATAAGACGCGACTTTTTAAAAAATTTCTTACTCCACTTGCATGCTCCACCTCCCCCTTAAGAAATTTTAATTTCAGCAAACTTCATTTGTAAACCTTTATACACAAACCAAATTTTATTTCTCTAGTGCAATTGGTTCGTGAGATATCGTAATTTTCCACCCCCCCCCCTTCCCGTACGCCGCTGCCACCACTCAAAAATTTCATTCCGATCTATTCTCCTAGTAAACCTATAGATATTCTTTAAGTTTTAATTTTGTGACGTTAACCGTTTAGGAGATATAGATTTTAGAATGTGCCGATCTCGGCTTTTTTGCGTTTCGGACGCATTATTTTTCCCCCCACTCCCACACCCCTTCACCCATATTTACAATTTTTATGCAAATGGGTCCACTATCGAAGCTCTATTTAATTTCCAAGTTTCAGCTTCCTAGCGTAAGCGGTTGCTGAGATCTAAAAACCAAAATTTTCCGTCTAAAACGTTTTCCCCTGCTCCCCCCTCACACCCCCCCCCCCTCACAGAATTTGAACACTTCAAGGGGCCTACCCAGTCAATTCATAAAAACTTCAATTTAATATCTGAAACCGTTTGGGAGCTACGAGCCTTCAAACGATGACATTTTTTTGCTTTTTTCGTGTCTACTAGTCATGAAACGTGAAAAAAAAAATGTTTCAGGGTAGAAAATTTTTTTTTTTTAAAAATCGACCACAATACTGTATTATTAGAAAATAATAAAGTAAAATCAGTTTTTTTTTTTTTCAAAGTTGTTCAATGTTTACATACCGATATACAAGACACCCTGTACCTTTACCGCTATATGTACGATCGCTAAATTTCGCGGAATTTTTTGATTACTTCATGGAATTTAGCAATCAAAATTTTAGTTCCGAATAAAAATTACATGTTTATGGTTATAGAATTCATAGAATTTGATGATCGTGTGATTGTGCTAGCCCTACGAAGTTTCATGCTACGCGCCTGTTAATCTTTAGAACTCGTGAGGGGCTACCCAGAACTCTGAAAATATCGATCGGTTTTCTGAGAAAAAAAGATCACGTGCAGTACTGCAGTACTACTAGTCAGTGAGAACAATTTATTTATTTATATGATTGCTGTTGAAACATAAATGGAACAACACAATATGTTACGGCCAAACCGGCTTCACGTAAGGGTTGGGGTCTTTTAAGTTGGAGTTCCGTTTGCCCCCCAAAGAGTTCTATCGATAACACCTTATGCACTTTTTCTCTAAAACTAAAGGGAAAGAAGTTATGGCGCATTGAAATTACAAATTTTTCGAGTCAGTGAAAAAAAACTTTTTCCCCTTAATGGTTGGGGTGTTTTAAGTTGGAGTTCCGTTTGCCCCCCAAAGAGTTCTATCGATAACACCTTATGAACTTTTTCTCTAAAACTAAAGGGAAAGAAGTTATGGCGCATTGAAATTACAAATTTTTCGAGTCAGTGAAAAAAAACTTTTTCCCCTTAACGGTTGGGGTGTTTTAAGTTGGAGTTCCGTTTGCCCCCCAAAGAGTTCTATCGATAACAACTTATGAACTTTTTCTCTAAAACTAAAGGGAAAGAAGTTATGGCGCATTGAAATTACAAATTTTTCGAGTCAGTGAAAAAAAACTTTTTCCCCTTAACGGTTGGGGTGTTTTAAGTTGGAGTTCCGTTTGCCCCCCAAAGAGTTCTATCGATAACACCTTATGAACTTTTTCTCTAAAACTAAAGGGAAAGAAGTTATGGCGCATTGAAATTACAAATTTTTCGAGTCAGTGAAAAAAAACTTTTTCCCCTTAAGGGTTGGGGTGTTTTAAGTTGGAGTTCCGTTTGCCCCCCAAAGAGTTCTATCGATAACACCGTATGAACTTTTTCTCTAAAACTAAAGGGAAAGAAGTTATGGCGCATTGAAGTTACAAATATTTCGAGTCAGTGAAAAAAAACTTTTTCCCCTTAAGGGTTGGGGTGTTTTAAATTGGAGTTCCGTTTGCCCCCCAAAGAGTTCTATCGATAACACCTTATGAACTTTTTCTCTAAAACTAAAGGGAAAGAAGTTATGGCGCATTGAAATTACAAATTTTTCGAGTCAGTGAAAAAAAACTTTTTCCCCTTAAGGGTTGGGGTGTTTTAAATTGGAGTTCCGTTTGCCCCCCAAAGAGTTCTATCGATAACACCTTATGAACTTTTTCTCTAAAACTAAAGGGAAAGAAGTTATGGCGCATTGAAATTACAAATTTTTCGAGTCAGGGAAAAAAAACTTTTTCCCCTTAACGGTTGGGGTGTTTTAAGTTGGAGTTCCGTTTGCCCCCCAAAGAGTTCTATCGATAACACCTTATGAACATTTTCTCTAACGCTTAAGGGAAAGAAGTTATAGCGCTTTGAAATTTCACATTTGTGAAGCTAGCCCCCCCAACTTTCTTACGATATTTTACTGCTTTAATCAACGGAACTATTTCCGAGAATGGTCTAGAACTATAGAACTATTTGGGGGGCAAACAGAACTCTAAAATTTTTTTCAAATTGTTCAACAAGTGGGGCCAACTTCACACACGTCCTGGCTAGCCATAATTGTACAGAAAGAATCTTCGAGAACCGAGAATATTTTACAGTAATTACACTCTTCATTACTCAGGTAAGGGCTTAGAAACTCATCCCTTACTCATTGATTACAAATTCATCTCTTACCGAAAGTCCGACTGGCGTATTGTATTTTAAAATGTTGCGTGTTAGAATCGGTAACTTCGAGACAATGAGGGTTTTGAAAAGTTAATCTTGATCTAGAATAGAAGAAAAAATATTAAAAATATAGATTTTTTCCGATTATACATAAAACAACGAGTGTGGATGTCTCGAATTTCATTATATCTTAGTGAAAAACAATAAAACCCCTTCGCAGTTGAATATCAAAAAATTCTAAAATTGGTTTTTAGGCGATTACGCAAAAGCACATAGAGGTCAGAACCAAGCTGTTGCCTCATCAGACCTAAGAGATATTAAAAAATCGGCCAACAGTCTGGGCGCAACTTTATTATTTTATGGGTAGAAGCCCGAAACGTGTTTAATGCTGAGATGCGGTGTAGATTACTATGCGACTGACATCCTTAAAAATAACGTTCCAAATAGCCTCCTGGCTATTCCTTAGGTTGTCAGTCCCATAGTCACCTACACCGTATCCGTAGATTCAACTTTCTAACATAAGCTTTTTCTGAGATATGAAAAACCACCCCCACCCCCGTACCATGCTACATCTATCAAAAACTAAACAATTTTCTGAGATGTCTCTATAGTAGCTCTATACAGTTTTCAATATTTAGCTTTGCGGCTTTCGAGAAATTAATATCAGAATTTTTTTCATTTTCACCACCTCCCACAATCACTCCCTACATCCACACCCTCAAATTTTGTTCTCTTCTAGAGGTTTACCGGTAATAACTCCTACAAAATTTTCAATATTATATCTGATACAGTTCTTGAGATATAAAAATTTAATTTTTTTACAAATGACTCCCTCCACAAAAATTGTACATTCAGTAGACTCCACTGGTAATTCTATATACAGAAACCAAATTTTATCGTCCTAGCATAATTGAGTTGGAAGATATTGTAATTCAAAGTCTACGATCAGGTGATCGTTGCAAGTTGATACTTGCTGATGAAGAATTTTGTTGGCGAGTTCACAAGGGCAAAATTGCAGCTTGTTTGATATTTGATCCGGCTCGACGGACCAATGTCTACGATCAGGATATTAGATCTTGTTAAGTGATCTTGTTCAGTGATAATTTTACTCGTTGAACAGGAGGGAATGAAAAGGTTGTAGATATGAGTTTTGATTTCGCGAACGAGAGTTGGGTTTGTTGAAAACGTATTACCTTTGAGAGAAGTCCCCAGCTGAAGCAGCTGAAGCAACCTGAAAGGTTTCCGTTTGCTACTAATTTGGAATAATTACCTTTCCAAATATCGCTGAAGCAGCGTTGATGCGAATCGCAACTAGATATTTCGATAAAATACAATATCCAAAAGAGGTCGTATTGACGGGGGACGGACCTTTTATAGGGCCATGTAGCTTTGTCTATCGTTGTTTTGATCGAGCTACACAGTCAACGCCGTCAATGTTGCTTCACAGTCCGGCCCATAAAAATCTTGAATCATTTCTTATCTCCTAAGACAACTACAAAGTTTCAGCCGTCTGACATCAATCTTTCAGGAGATATGAATATTAGAATGTTCCAATCCCAGCTTTCAATGGACCACACCGCTCGCCACCTATCGACCATTTTTTGCAAATGGGTCCACCATCATAGTACTACATAAGTTCCAACTTTCAGCCTCCTAGCATAAGCGATTTCTGAGATCGAGAAACCAAAATTTTTCATCTAAAACGCTCCCCTCTCCTCACACCCTCACCCCTCCAAAAGGTACCACTCGTAGAGGTTCACCCATTCCACGTACCATAAAAATTGTATAACACCTCAAGCTACGCACCTTCAAACGGTTTTGCGTACGGCGTACGGCGTCTACGGCGGACAGACGGACCTTTATCAATCCTAAAACGTGAAAATAAAAAATTTCAGGGCAGCAAATTTTTTTGAAATTTCAGGTCGATAACAATGCTATTAAAAAATAATAAAGTAAACATACTGCAGTCACGATCGGCTGCAAGCCAATCGTATAATACTCTAGATGAATACTGAACTCCGATTTATATTGTAGTTGGGGATAAAGTAGAACTGCGTGCGTGCATGTTGTATGTCCTTTATTAAGGACTGGCATTAGATTGCTAATCAAAACTAAAAGACAATATTCAATGTTTAATTTCATATCTTAAACTGGGTAAGTCATCGAAAAAAAATGTCCTTTTTGAAGGACTTTCACATGGGAGGTGCAGGAAGGACTCACTTGATTTCTTACATATTTATCCTTTTCCTTGGAACTATTTGAAAATGAACGTGTACAAAATTTCCAATTCGTAGCTTGAAGCGTTCAAAAGTTATCGAAAAATATTGTTGAACACGTGTCTTAAGGACATTTTGTATGGCAGCTACCAGAAGGAGTAAAAGGATTTTGCTGACTAGTAAACCTGAACTTTGTTTTTACTCAAAACTAATTTGTACAAAATTCCGAATTCGTAGCTAAAAGATTACTTGAGTTATAGTGAGTTTCGTAAATTAAGTGAAGACATTTTGACAGGATATTTGTATGGCAGCTACACGAAGGACTAACCGGATTTTCTTCATAATCATACATTTAGCTCCAACTATTGAAAAAGTAACACATACAAAATTTCAAAGTCGTAGCTTCAGGCGTTCCGAAGTTATTGGTCAATATTCTTAAACACGTGTTTTAAGGACATTTTGTATGGCAGCTACCCGAAGGAGTAGGACGATTTTGCCCGTTAACGAATTAGCCTTACAAATTCAACCAAACATCCAGATCCTAGGTGAAGGCGTTCTTGAGTTATCGTGCTAACGGACAGACGGACGGACGGACGGACGGACGGACGTCAGGCGGATTTGAGGTTTTTGGCCACAAATAAACATAAAATAATATATAACTTTTTTTAGTCCGAGGCTTGGTTCTATGCGTTACAAACTTTTGGGCTGGATTAAACTTATAATACTCTATATGATTTTATCTAGAGTATAAAAATCTGCCAATGGTCTGGGCGAAACTTTATTATTTTCGGGTCAAAGTTCGGGAGCGGTCAAAGTCGGAGCTTATCATCAGTTGTTTCGAAATTATGAGGTTTCTTGGAAAGTTAGTTTCGTTCTTAAAAAAAAATATTTAAAATAGAGATTTTTAGCCGATTAAACATTAAAAAGCCCGTGTAGACTATTCGAATTTCGGTATATTATGTACACTAAAAGCCCACAGAAGTAAAAACGAATTTGTTGCCTTATCAGAATTAAGAGATATGACGAATTGTTAAAACGTATACAAACTCATTACTTCCACTTGGAGTTTGAATTTCGAAAAAATTGTGAAACAGTTATTAAATAAATATGAAGACAGCACGAGAAAGTAGGAACCAATTCAATTTCTTATCACTTCTAAAAGAAATGACGGAACTCGTGAAAACGTGTTCAACCCTTTTATACCCTCCTAGGGGCTAAAAGGGAAAAAACTTAAAAACAAGTTTTAGGCGATTAGTACGCAAGCCCATGAATGTGAAAAGATATTCGATATCTGATAAGACGTGGGGATAAAGTAGAATTCGTGAAAGAGTTTACAAAACCCTTTGCACCCCCTTAGAGGTCGAATTTTAAAAAATCCTGAAAATGCTTTCTAGGTATTTATATGAAGAATCCGTAGAATAAAAATGAATTCAATATTTGGGAAGACCTAATAGATATGACGAAAACCGTGAAAATATATGCATTCCATTTTCACTGATAATTTTTTCTGCCCCCCCCCCCTCCGAACGCCAATGGATATTTGAATTTTTTTTTTATCTAAATTAGTTTTCTAGTTTATTTACATAAACTTACCGAGTTTCAACTTTGTAGCATAAGCCGTTCTATAGATAGGAAAAACACCCCCCACCCCCGTACCATACAACCCCTATAAAAAATTATATATTTCCAACATGCTACAAACATAGCTCTATCTAAATACCAAGTTCCAGCTTCATATCATTATAGGTTGTCGAGATATAAAAATCTAAACTTTTTCCTTTTCACCCTCCCCCACCCTCACCCTTTACACCCACACTTCCAAAATTTTTTGTTTTCTGCTAGAGGTCTATTAGGCCTACTTCTGGTAAAAATTTTAAGCATCTATCTTACACCGTTCTTGAGATATGAGACGTGATTTTTTAGAAAAATTCTTATCCCCTCCACTTTCATGCTCCACCGTCCCCTTGAAAACTTTTGCTTTCAGCAAACTTCATTTATCCATCTTTATACAGAAACCAAATTTTATTTGTCTAGTGCAATTGGTTCGTGTGATATCGTAATCTAAAGTTTTTCACCCCCCATCCCCGTACGCCACTGCCCTCACTCAAATTTTTGTTTCCGATCTATTCTCCTAGTATACCTAGAGATATTCATTAAGTTTCAATTTTGTGACATTAACCGTTTAGGAGATATGGATTTTAGAAAGTGTCGATCTCACCTTTTTTGCGTTTCGGACGCATTATTTTTCCCCCCACTCCCAAACCCCTTCACCTATATCGGTAATTTTTTTGCAAATGGGTCCACTACTAAAGCTCTATATAAATTCCAAATTTCAGCCTCCTACTATAAGTGGTTGCTGAGATCTAGAAACCAAAATTTTCCGTCTAAAACACTTCCCCCTCCTCCCCCCTCCTCCCCCCTCACACCCCAACCCTCCAAATTTGGCCACTTCAAGGGGCCTCTCCAGTCTATTCATAAAAAAAATTTCAATTCAATAGCTCAAAGGCTTTGGGAGCTACGAGCCTTCAAACGATTTTGCGTACAGCGGTCGACGTACGGCGTACGGCGGACAGACGGACTGAAATTTTTTTTGCTTTTTTCGGGTCTACTCATCATGAAACGTGAAAAAAAAATTTTGAGGGTAGCAAATTTTTTTTTTTTAAAAATCGATAACAATACTGTATTATTGAAATAATAAAGTAAAATTGGTGAGAACGTGTGCAAACACTTGGGGGTTGAATTTCGGAAAATTATGCAATAAAATTTTAGGCGATTACATAAAAATAGATAAAATAAATTTGATGTTTCATTAGACACTGAAGATTTTGCAAAATTTGTGAAAATATCCATCACCTACACACCTCCATGAAGATTGAATTTCGAAAAATCATGAAATTGGTATTACATGACTAACTATAGAGGCAATAACCAATTTCATATCTCTATAAAGAGTAGCGGCAATTGTGAAAAGGTATGCAAACCCCATTTTATAGCTCTACTCCATAAAATTCAGAAATTAATTTTTGGGCGATTATCTAGACAGCACGTTGAAGTAAAAAAAATTCGACGTTGGGCGTTGAATATCAGAAAATTTTAAAATTTTCTTGTAGTCGATTATATAAAAACTATGCAGAAATTGGAGCAAAAGCTAAGAGATGTAATGAGAATTGTGAAAACATGTGCCACTCCCTGACACCTACTTGGGGTTGAATATCAAAAAATCCTGAAATTAGTTATAAGATGATTATAAAACATACTGCAGTCACGATCGGCTGCAAGCCAATCGTATAATACTCTAGATGAATACTGAACTCCGATTTATATTGTAGTTGGGGATAAAGTAGAATAAGCTGCGCGCATGTAGTATGTCCTTTATTAAAGACTCCCATATAGTTGCTACTCGAAACTAACTTTAAAAGACAATATCGTCAGTGTTAAATTTCATATCTTGAACTGAGTGAGTCACAGAAATTTTTATACTCTAGATGAAATCATATAGAGTATTATAAGTTTAATCCAGCCCAAAAGTTTGTAACGCATAGAACCGAGCCTCGGACGAAAAAAAGTTATATATTATTTTTTGTTTATTTGTGGCCAAAAACCTCAAATCCGCCTGACGTCCGTCCGTCCGTCCGTCCGTCCGTCCGTCCGTCCGTCCGTCTGTCCGTGAACACGATAACTCAAGAACGCCTTCACCTAGGATCTTGAAATTTTGAATCTGGATGTTTGGTTGAATTTGTAAGGCTAAGTTCGTTAACGGGCAAAATCGTCCTACTCCTTCGGGTAGCTGCCATACAAAATGTCCTTAAAACACGTGGTCAAGAACATTGGTCGATAACTTCAGAAGGGTTTAAGCTACGACATTGAAATTTTGTACGTGTTATTTTTCCAATAATTGGAGCTAAATATATGATTATGAAGAAAATCCTGTTAGTCCTTTGTGTAGCTGCCATACAAATATCCTGTCAAAATGTATTCACTTAATTTACGAAACTCACTATAACTCATGTAATCTTTTAGCTACAGATTCGGAATTTTATACAAGTTAGTTTTGAGTAAAAAGGAAGTTCGAGTTAACTAATCAGCGAAATTCTTTTACTCCTTCTGGTAGCTGCCATACAAAATGTCCTTAAAACACGTGTTCAAGAATATTGCCGATGACTTCAGAAGGGTTTAAGCTACGTCTTTGAAATTTTGTATGTGTTGTTTTTCCAATAGTTGGAGCTAAATGTATGATTATCAAGAAAATCCTATTAGTCCTTCGTGTAGCTGCCATACAAATATCCTGTCAAAACGTCTTCACTTAATTTACGGAACTTACTATAACTCAAATAATCTTTTAGCTATGAATTGGAAATTTTGTACAAATTAGTTTTGAGTAAAAACTAAGTTCGAGTTTACTAATCAGCGAAATCCTTTTTCTCCTTCTGGTAGCTGCCATACAAAATGTCCTTGAAACACGTGTTCAACAATATTTTTCGATAACTTTTGAACGCTTCAAGCTACGAATTTGAAATTTTGTACACGTTCATTTTTAAATGGTTCCATGGAAAAGGATAAATGTGTAAGAAATCGAGTGAGTCCTTCCTGCACCTCCCATGTGAAAGTCCTTCAAAAAGGACATTTTTTTCGATGACTTACCCAGTTCAAGATATGAAATTAAACACTGAATATTGTCTTTTAGTTTTGAGTAGCAATCTAATAGCAGTCCTTAATAAAGGACATACAACATGCACACACGTAATTATACTTTAACCCCAACTACAATATAAATCGGAGTTCAGTATTCATCTAGAGTATTTTACGATTGGCTTGCAGCCGATCGTGACTGCAGTATGTTTTTTTTCCTTTTTTCACATAGGAGGTGTAGGAAGGATTCACTCGATTTCTTACATATTTGTCCTTCTTCCAGGAACCATTTAAAAATTAATATGTACAAGATTTCAATTTCTTAGCCTGAAGCGTTCAAAAGTTATTAGAAAATATTGTTAAACACGTGTCTTAAGGATTTTTAGTATGAAAGCTACCGGCAGGAGTAAAAAGATTTAGCTGACCAGTAAAATCGAACTTCGTTTTTACTCAAAACTAATTTGTACGAAATTCCGAATTAGTGGCTAAACGATTACTTGAGTTGTCGTGCGTTTCGTAAATTAAATGAAGACATTTTGGCGGGATATTTATATGGCAGCTACATGAAGGTCTAATAAGATCTTCATAGTTATACATTTAGCTGCTACTATTAGAAAATCAACATATAAAAAATTTCAAAGTCGTAGCTTAAACCCTTCTGAAGTTATCGGCCAATATTCTTGAACACGTGTTTTAAGGACATTTTGTATGGCAGCTACCAGAAGGAGTAAAAGGATTTCGCTGATTAGTAAACTCGAACTTCGTTTTTACTCAAAACTAATTTGCACAAAATTCCCAATTCATAGCTAAAAGATTACTTGAGTTATAGTGAGTTCCGTAAATTAAGTGAAGACGTTTTGACAGGATATTTGTATGGCAGCTACACGAAGGACTAATACGATTTTCTTCATAATCATACAGTTAGCTTCAACTATTGGAAAAATAGCACATACAAAATTTCAAAGTCGTAGCTTAAACGCTTCTGAAGTTATCGACCAATAGTCTTGAACACGTGTTTTAAGGACATTTTGTATGGGAGCTACAAGAAGGAGTAAAAGGATTTCGCTGACTACTAAATTCAAACTTTGTTTTCACTCATAACTTATTTGTACAAAATTCCAAATTCGTAGCTAAAAGATTACTTGAGTTATAGTGAGTTTCGTAAATTAAGTGAATACATTTTGACAGGATATTTGTATGGCAGCTACACAAAGGACTAATAGGATTTTCTTCATAATCATATATTTAGCTCCAATTATTGGAAAAATAACACGTACAAAATTTCAATGTCGTAGCTTAAACCCTTCTGAAGTTATCGACCAATGTTCTTGACCACGTGTTTCAAGGACATTTTGTATGGCAGCTACCCGAAGGAGTAGGACGATTTTGCCCGTTAACGAACTTAGCCTTACAAATTCAACCAAACATCCAGATTCAAAATTTCAAGATCCTAGGTGAAGGCGTTCTTGAGTTATCGTGTTCACGGACAGACGGATGGATGGACGGACGGACGGACGTCAAGCGGATTTGAGGTTTTTGGCCACAAATAAACAAAAAATACTATATAACTTTTTTTCCTCTGAGGCTTGGTTCTATGCGCTACAAACTTTTGGGCTGGATTAAACTTATAATACTCTATATGATTTCATCTAGAGTATAAAATACTTTATTATTAAAACATACTGCAGTCACGATCGGCTGCAAGCCAATCGTATAATACTCTAGATGAATACTGAACTCCGATTTATATTGTAGTTGGGGATAAAGTAGAATTACGTGTGTGCATGTTGTATGTCCTTTATTAAGGACTCCCATTAGTTTGCTACTCAAAACTAAAAGACAATATTTTTGAAGGACTTTTACATGGAAGGTGCAGGAAGGACTCACTCGATTTCTTACATATTTATTGTTTTCCTTGGAACCATTTAAAAATGAACGTGTACAAAATTTCAAATCTGTAGCATGAAGCGTTCAAAAGTTATCGAAAAATATTGTTGAACACGTGTCTTAAGGACATTTTGTATGGCAGCTAATAGAAGGTGTAAAGGGATTTCGCTGATTAGTAAACCCAAACTTCGTTTTTACTTAAAATTAATTTGTACAAAATTTCCAATTCATAGCTAAAAGATTACTTGAGTTATAGTAAGTTCCGTAAATTAAGTGAAGACGTTTTGACAGGATATTTGTATGGCAGCTACAGGAAGGATTAATAGGATTTTCTTCATACTCATACATTAAGCTCCAACTATTGAAAAAATAACACATACAAAATTTCAATGTCGTAGCTTAAACCCTTTTGAAGTTATCGACCAATATTCTTGAACACGTGTTTTAAGGACATTTTGTATGGCAACTACCAGAAGGAGTAAGAGGATTTCGCTGACTACTAAACTCGAACTTTGTTTTCACTCAAAACTAATTTGTACAAAATTCCGAATTCGTAGCTAAAAGATTACTTGAGTTATAGTGAGTTTCGTAAATTAAGTTAATACATTTTGACAGGATATTTGTATGGCAGCTACACGAAGGACTAACAGGATTTTCTTCATAATCATATATTTAACTCCAACTATTGGAAAAATGACACGTACAAAATTTCAATGTCGTAGCTTAAACCCTTCTGAAGTTATAGACCAATATTCTTGAACTCGTGTTTTAAGGACATTTTGTATGGCAGCTACCCGAAGGAGTAGGACAATTTTGCCCGTTAACGAACTTAGCCTTACAAATTCAACCAAACATCCAGATTCAAAATTTCAAGATCCTAGGTGAAGGCGTTCTTGAGTTAGCGTGCTAACGGACAGACGGACGGACGAACGGACGGACGTCAGGCGGATTTGAGGTTTTTGGCCACAAATAAACAAAAAATCCGAGGCTTGGTTCTATGCGTTACAAACTTTTGGGCTGGATTAAACTTATAATACTCTATATGATTTCATCTAGAGTATAAAAATAATAAAGTAAAAGAACTAAATGTTTCAAAAGACGACTTTGTACTTGCATAGGCATATTCAAGGGAGTATTCAAAAATATAATTGTTAAAAACTGTAGTTTCTGCGCTCGTGTGTGAAGTAGTCCCCAAAAAGCACAATGTCTTAATTACCATTTACTATAACTTATGGCTTCGGAATACATTATTAAAATGTATAATTCGAATCAACGGATACTTTTGATGAAATGTATGGAGTTTAAGGCTAAAAACTTCATCCTTCTATATCTCTGAAACAGCCTATGATAGAGAATTGGAATTTCATACAAATGTGAAAGAATACTTGGGATACACTTTGAAAATATTTGGTTGGGGGTTGAAATTTCATATTCCATATCGCATGAACCTTTGTACCCCGAGATGGTATTCAGATGCTCGGATCACTTATAGGAAATATTTGTGGTTTTTACATCACAAAAACGATTTATCTCAAATTAGCGAAACTATAACTACACGAAACTATACCCATCACATGTACGAGTAAAAGTGAATATATGTATATTTGCCGTATCAACTTAGTTCACAGGCAAAGTCTACCAGCCTTTAACTCAAAACTAACTCTATTTCCTCGATCAACTATTTATTGAGTTATAGTAGGTTCGGAAAGATGAATCGAGAATATTTCAAGGAGTACATCAAGAACTACCTCAATTTCCGTCTATTAATTCCTGTATCTGTAACTATTGAAAAACTGATGAGTAACAAATTTTAAAATCCTACCATGAAGCGTTATGTAGTTATCAGCCACAATTCTATGAGTAGTGCTTTAAGGACTTTTTCATGTGAGTTATACAAAGCAGTGAACGAAGTTCACCCAATAGGAGATTCGACCTTACTTTTAACTCAAAACTATTTCGTGTAAAATTCCGACCTCTTGGTTCACTGATTTCTTGAGTTAGGGTGAGTTCTGAAATAAAACTACACATATACTTCAAGGAACATTGTATGGCAGTTACACAAACGATAAAAACGACATCTGGTGTGATAGACCGGAAAATTTATTAACAGTATCTTAGCTATGAATATGAGCGACTATTGTATTTAATTCATAGTATATCACATTGATTGTTTGAAATTCAAAACGGACCAAACATTTGCACCAACAGAAATTGTACATAAATCATTAACTTTGCTACCCAAATTTATGTGATGGAAACAAAAACCTTCTAGTACTGGGTATGTTTTACATTACTGTACAACGTTTCACAATCCTGCATTACGTATATGAGCACTAAGTCAATTAATCCATGTTCAGAGGTCACCAAAGTACTACGAAAACAATTGTACAAATCTGAATAAACAGGATGCAATAAATTCACAATTTCATCAACAACTACCTACTTTTTATTACCCCGTATGACTTCCGAATGCGTGTAAAATAACGCCACATATTTATAAACTGTTTATTGAAATAAATTTACCATGTTCCATTAAACGTATTCACATAATATACCAAAACGTATACCATAAAGCCTAATTCCTTTTTCATAAGTCCCCGAGGACGGAAGTTTCCAGGCAATTACGGAGCGCGTAAAGCCAATTTACAACTTTTGTTCATGGAAAAGAGGAGCCCCTTTTCAGCGAAAAAACGGAAGTAGGACATTTTACTCCCGCAGCAGTATGAAGTTATTTAGCGCAGAATGAGTTTTGCACTTAAAACAAATCAACAATAAAAAAAATCCAACTGCGTTTAGTCTGAAGAGTTGTTAATATTTAATAACTCGGGATTGGAATCCTCCTCGCAAGAACCTTACAAAATAAGGTCACAAAACAAGGATATTTTTGTCCTAGTTAAAAAAACCTTCGGTTTGTCTTCTTAGAGCGTAGTCTTTTCAAGGTCTCATACCCATTCAATAATTTCCGAAATGATATAAGCAGTCTTAATCCCACACTTTTATACTGTACTTATGTCGGCATAGGATCTTTTATCGTACTTTTTCGGAAGACATATTCGCCATTCTGAGCACGATATTTTCATTTTGATCCTTTCAATGGAAAATCGGTCTATTTAAAGTCATTGATGGCATATTAGGTATGTGCTACATAAGAAATTTTAACAAGATGTAAGGCATATATTTTCGTGAAGACGAAGAAAGAAAATCTTTTTATGAAGATGCCATAATCCGAAAATGGTTCTATGAAAGAGACTTTTTTAAGAAGAAAAGAAATACGAGTGCTAAGGAACTGTGCGAAATTATCCTGTGATATTAAGCACTTGGAATTTTATTTGTGATTTAGTTTTGTTTTAAGAAATTCCTACCACAATAATTCTCAACAGGATTAATGATCCCAGTGGATAGTATTCTGGAAGTCTGCCAAACCAGATTCCGTAAAGGGTCATGTATGAAAAGCATACAAACCCCTATAGCTAATACTGGAATGGTCTGGTGAATAGCTGGGAAATACAACCCCCGTGAACACATTCGTGGCTTTCAGGCAGCATTAACAGGGATTATATGTGAAATGTTTTGTAGAAGCGTTTTGATAAAATGATAGACATGAAAAATAAATGTTATGATGACGCTAACTGTCCCGTCTTATACTAGGAAGAATTGCTCACGAACGAAAAGCCTCATTTTAATGGTGATAGTTTTTAATTGTAGTAGGTAGGTCTGTTGCACACAAAATGTGATAGCAGTGTAATTTCAACTGGACATATATTTGGTAAGCCATTGCCAACAAAAAAAAACTTCCAACAGTCTGGGCGCAACCTTTTTATTTTATGGGTTGAAGTCCGAAACGAGTTTAATGCTTAGATGCGGTGTAGGTTACTATACAACTGACAACCGAAAAAATAACGTTTCAAATAGCGTCCTGGTTATTCCTTAAGTCGTCAGTCGCATAGTAACTTACACCGCATCTCAGCATTAAACACGTTTCGGACTTCAACCCGTGAAATAATAAAGTTGCGCCCAGAATGCTGGCAGATTTTACTTTATTATTTTTTAATAATAAAGTATTGTGATCGACCTGAAATTTCAAAAAAGTTTGCTATCCTGAAATTTTGTATTTACACGTTTTAGGACTAGTAAACACCAAAAAAGCAAAAAAAAAAAATGTCCGTCTGTCCGCCGTGGAAGCCGTACGCCGTACGCCGTCCGCCGTACGCCGTACGCAAAATCGTTTGAAGGCGCGTAGCTCCCAAACCCGTTGAGATATTAAATTGAAATTTTTATGGTGGGTAGATTGGGTGAACCCCTATGACTGGTATTTCAAGGGGTGGGGGTACAAGGGGAGAGGAGAGGGGAGCGTTTTAGACGAAAAATTTTGGTTTCTAGATCTCAGGAACCACTTATGCTAGGAGGCTGAAACTTGGAACTTATATAGTACTATGATAATGGACTCAATTGCAAAAATGGTCGATCTTGGTTAAGGGGTGTGGAAGTGGGGGGGAAAACAATGAGTCTTTAACGCATGAAAGACGGGATTGAAACATTCTAAAATCGATATCTCCTGAACTATTGATGTCAAAAGATTGAAACTTTGTTGTTGTCCTTAGGGATACTTCAAGATTAGACAAGGGCTAAAATTTTTAATAGGGGAGGTGGGGTGTAGGGGTGGGGGGTAAAAAACTTTGGATTACAATATCTTCCGAACCAATTATACCAGGAAGATAAAATTTTGTTTCTGTATAAAGGATCACAAGAGGAGTCTACAGAAACTAAATTTTTTGAGTGGGGGGACAGCAATTTTTCAAAAAATGTAATTTTTATATCTCAGAAACCGTATCAGATATGATCTTAAAAATTTAACAGGAGTTGGGGTCGGTAAACTTCTAATAGAGAAAAAAATTTTGGGGGTGTGGGTGTTGGGGGTGATGGTGAAATGGGTAGAAAGGATAATATTCTGATTTTTATTTCTCGAAAACCGTAATGAATAGAAAGCTAACAATTTAGGATTATATAGAGCCACTAGGGAGACATCCTAGAAAAATAAAATTTTTGATAGGGGTGTCAAGGTACGGGGGAGAGGGGTAGTTTTTTATATCTCGGAAACGGCTGTTACGAGTTCCACTCGTAAATCGCGTATCTGTCAAGAAAAGAACAATCGTGAGCTTCGGGATTAACGAAAATAGAGAAGAAAATTACCTTTTTGAGACAATCCTTGTTGCGCTGGTTCCGCCCCCCCTGGCTCCACAGTCGATGGTGACACCTAAAAAGAAAATTGAGTATTAGTTTATAGTTAAATGCACGGGAGAAGGGCTGGAATGTGGTAAGGTTAAGTAGTAAGTCTGGAATTTAATGTGAACAATTGAATTTAGCCAGTAATACTAGAGTAGGTTAGTTTTAAGTTTAGCGTTAGTATTCAAATTAGTAAGGAATTTATCGAAATAAAAAATAAAGCTACGCACAGGAAATACACCTTGGCTGCGCCACAGACATAAATCCCGAACCCCAAAATCAAGCCTTGTGACAAAATTGTTATACTTACATTAATCGATGGTTACTCCGTCCTGCGTAACCGTTGACTCCGCCCTGCGTTCCATTCGACCCTAAAATGAGAAGGACGAAAACACGTTAGTAACAAGCACTTAACCACAGGGAAAACAACAGAACGATCACGGAAAACACAGAACGATCGCGGAAAACACAGAATGATCAAAAAAAAGGACACAATACGATCACGGAATCTACTGAAAACAATTAACACGGAAAATATGACACAAGAAGAACAACACCACACCGCACAAGTGTCACAACAACGAGAAACGTCATCCGACGACCATATCGACGAGCATTGCACGAACTGCGAGAAAATGAAGTCGATAAGACAGATCGGCGAGGTTTGGGTCCATGATAAAAAGTCGGTTGGTAAATATTAAGTGGACACCGTCAAACGAGAATAAAAGCTAACAAAGTACGAAAAGTTTTTAGACTGGAGCGAATGACCGGGAGAAAGCAGTCATCGACCCAGGAAAACGGGGATTTACCGATGGAAAAGCTGACCCGAGGTTTCGCGGGAAATGCAGGACCCAAAAACGCTCTCTTTTGGATGTGGATAGTGAGACCGAGCGGAGTGGCAGTTAGTTTTTGAAAGAAAGAAGCGAAGGAAAAAGGAGTAATACGGCGAGGAACGAGACCTGGAGGCAGAAACCTGGACGGAGATAACATTAGAGTCGCGTACGAAAAAGCTGAGCAAGGAGTGGAAAAGAAAACCAGACTTCGTGGGACAACGCACCAGCGGCGCCCTAGAATTAATAAGGTAGATAGGAGTAGGAATATTTCGAGTGAGTTCAATTTAGTTAAAAGAATTAGCCTTTAGTGGAATTTATCCCAGACATTTATTATTACTATTTTTATTTTTTTTTCTAACGTTTATAATTATCATTAGAATTACATTTTCTTATATTTCATTACGACACTGTGTCTGATAAATCTTGTGACGTGTTTCAGCCCTATTTTCCGTGCAGAGTAGAGTAGTGTTATCCGTGACAGTATTGTCTTTTGAGTGGACTTTTCCTGAACTAGTGGTTCGGTTTGGGAAAATCGGCATAGAACGGGTTCCTTAAAGTTCGGAACCACTGGCGCCCACGACCCTTCTCTGGGTTGGCCGGCAAGGGCCCGTTCGCCCCTTTTGGTGCAAGGGGTTTTCATTGCGGTATTAAGACCGCTACCGCGTTTTAACCGTAATACGGCTTATGCTAGAAAGTTGTAACTTAGTACGTATATGTAGATGTACTATTAGAGTAATTAAAGCAAAAAAAAAGTTCAGATTTTTATTGGCGTTCAGAGGTTGAGTAAAAAAAATGTCCGTGAATCCACATTTTCATAAACTTCGTTAAAACTTTTAGACATGTCGAGCTATCAAAGCAATTTTACTTCTGCGGGCTATTTATATAAGGGCCTAGTAACGATCTTCAAAATTTTTCGTTATCCAACCCCTGAGGGGGTGTAAAGTGGTTGTGTACATATTCACGAATTTTAATATATTTCTAAGGTATATTGAGATTTGGAATTCACTTTTACTTCTATAAGCTTTAAATGTAGTCGGGGAAAAACCGATTTAAGTATTTTTCTCAATTAAACCCCTGGGGGTATTGTTCAAGTTTTCACTGATTCCGAAAATCTCTTAGGTTTAATGTGATCGAATTCGCTTTTACTACTATGAATTATTCTATTGATAAAAATATACGTAAGTAAATAAAAAAAATCGGCCAACAGTCTGGGCGCAACTTTATTATTTTATGGGTAGAAGTCCGAAACGTGTTTAATGATGAGATACGGTGTTGGGTACTATGCGACTGACAACCTAAAAAATAACCAGGAGGCTATTTGGAACGTTATTTTTTAGGTTGTCAGTCGCATAGTACCCAACACCGTATCTCATCATTAAACACGTTTCGGACTTCTACCCATAAAATAATAAAGTTGCGCCCAGACTGTTGGCCGATTTTTATACTCTAGATGAAATCATAAAGAGTATTATAAGTTTAATCCAGCCCAAAAGTTTGTAACGCATAGAACCGAGCCTCGGACGAAAAAAAGTTATATATTATTTTTTGTTTATTTGTGGCCAAAAACCTCAAATCCGTTAGCACGATAACTCAAGAACGCCTTCACCTTGGATCTTGAAATTTTGAATATGGATGTTTGGTTGAATTTGTAAGGCTAAGTTCGTTAACAGGCAAAATCGTCCTATTCCTCCGGTTAGCTGCCATACAAAATGTCCTTAAAACACGTGTTCAAGAATATTGGCAGATAACTTCAGAAGGGTTCAAATAGCGTCTTTGAAATTTTGTACGTGTTATTTTTTCAATAGTTGGAATTAAATGTATGATTATGAATAAAATCCTGTTAGTACTTCGTTACTTCGTGTAGCTGCCATACAAATATCCTGTCAAAATGTATTCACTTAATTTACGAAACTCACTATAACTCAAGTAATCGTTTAGCTATGAATTCGGAATTTTGTAGAAATTAGTTTTGAGTGAAAACGAAGTTCGAGTTTACTAGTCATCAAAATCCTTTTACTCTTAAATATGTAAGGAATCGAGTGAGTTCTTCCTGAACCTCTCATGTGAAAGTCCTTCAAATAGGAAATTTTTTTTCGATGACTTACCCTGTTAAAGATATGAAATTAAACATACTGCAGTCACGATCGGCTGCAAGCCAATCGTATAATACTCTAGATGATTTATATTGTAGTTGGGGATAAAGTAGAATTACGTGTGTGCATGTTGTGTGTCCTTTATTAAGGACTGCCATGAGATTGCTACAATACATACGCTAAAAGACAATATTCATTGTTTAATTTCATATCTTCAACTGGGTACTAAGAATCTCGACAAACTTAGCTCTCCTAAGACAGTCAATATAGGAGTCCCACAAGGTTCGATTCTTGGCCCTACATTATATCTGTTGTATATTCACAACCTGCAGTTCACAGGACTTAAAGCAAAATATATAACGTATGCTGATGACACTCTGCTTCTCTACAAAGGTAAAAATGCTGAACAACTGGAGTTGTTGATCAACGCCGACCTGAAACTTTTCAAGAACTGGCTTCTGGGTAATTTATTAACATTAAATATTGCGAAAACAAACTACATGATCTTTAGGCAAACGAACAAATTGGACATTGATTTGAAACTAGAAGTAGATGGAATACAGCTAACGAGAGCACAGGAAACAAAATACTTAGGACTAACAATTGACGACAAACTGACATGGAATCCTCACATAACTAAACTAAGAAAAAATTGCCCCGATTATTGGAGTACTAAGACGTAACGATTAGCTACAAGTCCCTATAAAGAATTTGCTATACAATGCTTTTATCATATCCAACATAAGTTACGGTCTTCTTATATGGAGCCAAACCGCGAAAAGAAACTTGGGCAATATTGCGAGACTTATGAATAAGGGCATCAAAGCCATACATAACTTACCTCAATTAACACCATCGGAGGAACTTTATTCTAATTATGGCAAACTAACCATACATCAGCTCATAAGCCTGGAACGTATAAAACTAATTTACAATGTCAAGAACAAGAAACTTAAATCCTCCATCAAATTGATCAACAATCAAGAAGTACACAACTATAACACAAGGAGTGCGGATTCTATTAGACAGCAACATTTTCCCCGGACAGACCGACTTAGAAAGGATCCCGTAATTGAGGCAATACGAGAATACAATGCCTTACCGACAAACATACAAATGGCAAAGAATGTGTTTCAGCTGAAACAACTTACAAAGAAGCATTTTCTAAGTCGTACTTAGGAACAGTATTACGCATAGTTGCATATAAAATCGACATAGAAACAGAGAATTATTCTGGCGAATTTATGAGACTCTCGAAGATTCTAGAGAATGGCTGTGGCTTGTGTTGTGTTATTTCTGCATGTTTTACGTATTTTAAATATTAAACTTTTCTTTTCTTCTTTTCATTTTTCTTTTTCTTTCCTCTAACTACTTTTTGATTATATTTATTAGTAATTACTAACTCTTTTACTTTATTATTTTAATAATACAGTATTGTTTTCGATTTTTAAAAAAAAAAAATTTGCTACCCTCAAAATTTTTTTTTTCACGTTTCATGCCGAGTAGACACGAAAAAAGCAATAAAAAATTTCAGTCCGTCTGTCCGCCGTACGCCGTACGCCGTACGCCGTACGCCGTACGCCGTACGCCGTACGCCGTACGCCGTACGCCGTACGTCGACCGCTGTACGCAAAATCGTTTGAAGGCTCGTAGCTCCCAAACCCTTTGAGCTATTAAATTAAAATTTTTTTTATGAATAGACTGGGTAGGCGCCTTAAAGTGGCCAAATTTGGAGCGGTGGGGGTGTGAGGGGGGAGGAGGGGGAAGTGTTTTAGACGGAAAATTTTGGTTTCTAGATCTCAGCAACCGCTTATGCTAGGAAGCTGAAATTTGGAATTTATATAGAGCTTCAGTAGTGGACCCATTTGCAAAAAAATTGCCGATATAGGTGAAGGGGTGTGGGAGTGGGGGGAAAAATAATGCGTCCGAAACGCAAAAAAGGTGAGATCGACACTTTCTAAAATCCATATCTCCTAAACGGTTAATGTCACAAAATTGAAACTTTATGAATATCTGCAAGTATACTAGGAGAATAGATCGGAAACAAAAATTTGAGTGGGGGCAGTGGCGTACGGGGGTGGGGGGTAAAAAACTTTAGATTGCGATATCTTACTAACCAATTGCACTAGATAAATAAAATTTGGTTTCTGTATAAAGGTTGACAAATGAAGTTTGCTGGAAGTAAAATTTTTGAAGGGGGCGGTGGAGCATGAAAGTGGAGGGGATAAGAATTTTTCTAAAAAATCACGTCTCATATCTCAAGAACGGTGTAAGATAGATGCTTAAAATTTTTACCAGAAGTAGGCCTAATAGACCCCTAGTAGAAAACAAAATTTTGGAAGTGTGGGTGTAAAGGGTGAGGGTGGGGGAGGGTGAAAAGGAAAAAGTTCCGATTTTAATATCTCGACAACCTATAATGATATAAAGCTGAAACTTCGTATTTAGATAGAGCTATATTAGTAGCATCTTGGAAAAATATAATTTTTTATAGGGGTAGTATGGTACGGGGGTGGGGGGTGTTTTTCCTATCTATAGAACGGCTTATGCTACAAAGCTGAAACTCGGTACGTTTATGTAAATCATCTAGAAAACTAATTTACATAAAAAAAATTTTCAAATATACATTGGCGTTCGGAGGGGGGGCAAAAAAAATGATCAGTGAAAATGGAATGCATATATTTTCACGGTTTTCGTCATATCTATTAGGTCTTTCCAAATATTGAATTCATTTTTATTCTATGGATTCTTCATATAAATACCTAGATAGTGTTTTCAGGATTTTTTAAAATTCGACCCCTAAGGGGGTGCAAAGGGGGTTGTAAACTTTTTCACGAATTCTACTATATTCACGTCTTATCAGATATTGAATATCTTTTCATATTCATGGGCTTGTGTAATAATCGCCTAAAACTTGTTTTTAAGTTTTTTCCTTTTTCCACCTAGGAGGGTATAAACGGGTTGAACACGTTTTCACGAGTTCCGTCATTTCTTTTAGAAGTGATAAGAAATTGAATTGGTTCCTACTTTCTCGTGCTGTCTTCATATTTATTTATTAACTCCTTTCAGGATTTTTGAACATTCAACCCCCAAGTGGGTGGAAGGAGGTTGCATATTTGATGATATATCGAATTCATTTTTACTTCCTAAGGTTTCCTATGTAAAAAAGCCAAAAAGTCAATTTCAGTATTTTAGATATTCAATCCAAAAACGTGTAAGGAGGTTGTATGCTTTTCAAAGTTTCGACATATTTCTTAGGTTCGATGAGATATTAGATCGCTTTTTATTTCCACAGACTTTTTATATAATCGCCTACAAACTCATTTCTCAATTTTTCGATATTCAACCCCCAAGGGTTTGTATATGTTTTCACAATTTTTGCCATTCCTTAGTTCTGATGAGATGTAAAATTGATTATTACGGCCAACCAATTCACGATTTTTCGAATTTCCAGAACCAAGGAGATGTGAAGGGTTTGCTTACGTTTTCAGAATTTTTTCAAAATCCGTCTTGTCTCATGAGATTTCAGGTTGCTTCTTATGAAATCGTCTAAAAACCTGTTTCACAATTATTTCGAAATTCAAACCCCAAGTGGAAGTAATGGGTTTGTATACGTTTTAACAATTCGTCATATCTCTTAATTCTGATAAGGCAACAAATACGTTTTTGCTTCTATGGGCTTTTAGTGTACATAATATACTGAAATTCGAATAGTCTACACGGACTTTTTCAATGTTTAATCGTCTAAAAATCTCTATTTTAAATATTTTTATATTAAGAACAAAATTAATTTTCCATAAGAAATCTAAAAATCTCGAAGCAACTCATGATACACTCCGACTTTTACCGCTCCCGAACTTTGACCCTAAAAATAATAAAGTTTCGCCCAGACTATTGGCAGATTTTTTATACTCTAGATGAAATCATATAGAGTATTATAAGTTTAATCCAGCCGAAAAGTTTGTAACGCATAGAACCAAGCCTCGGACGAAAAAAAGTTATACATTATTTTTTGTTTATTTGTGCCCAAAAACCTCAAATCCGCCTGACGTCCGTCCGTCTGTCCGTCCGTCCGTCCGTCCGTCCGTCCGTCCGTCCGTCCGTCCGTCCGTCTGTCCGTTAGCACGATAACTCAAGAACGCCTTCACCTAGGATCTTGAAATTTTGAATCTGGATGTTTGGTTGAATTTGTAAGGCTAAGTTCGTTAACGGGCAAAATCGTCCCACTCCTTTGGGTAGCCGCCATACAAAATGTCCTTTAAACACGTGTTCAAGAATATTCGTCGATAACTTCAGAAGGGTTTAAGCTACGACTCTGAAATTTTGTATGTGTTATTTTTTCAATAGTTGGAGTTAAATATATGATTATGAAGAAAATCCTGTTAGTCCTTCGTGTAGCTGCCATACAAATATCCTGTCAAAATGTATTCACTTAATTTACGAAACTCACTATAACTCAAGTAATCTTTTAGCTACGAATTCGGAATATGGTACAAATTAGTTTTGAGTGAAAAAAAAGTTCGACTTTACTAGTCAGCGAAATCGTATTACTCCTTCGGGTAGCTGCCATACAAAATGTCCTTAAAATACGTGTTTAAGAATATTGGCCGATAACTTCAGAAGGGTTTAAGTTACATCTTTGAAATTTTGTATGTGTTATTTTTTCAATAGTTGGAGCTAAATGTATGAGTATGAAGAAAATTCTATTAGTCCTTCGTGTAGCTGCCATACAAATATCCTGTCAAAACGTCTTCACTTAATTTACGGCACTTACTATAACTCATGTAATCTTTTAGCTATGAATTGGAAATTTTGTACAAATCAGTTTTGAGTAAAAACAAAGTTCAAGTTTACTAATCAGCGAAATCCTTTTACTCCTTCTGGTAGCTGCCATACAAAATGTCGTTAAGACACGTATTCAACAATATTTTTCGATAACTTTTGAATGCTTCAAGCTACGAATTTGAAATTTTGTACACGTTCATTTTTAAATGGTTCCAAGGAAAAGGATAAATATGTAAGAAATCGAGTGAGTCCTTCCTGCACGTCCCACGTGAAAGTCCTTCAAAAAGGACATTTTTGTTCGATGACTTACCCAGTTTAAGATATGAAATTAAACACTGAAAATTATCTTTTAGGTTTGAGTAGCAATCTAATGGGAGTCCTTAATAAAGGACATACAACATACACACACGTAATTCTACTTTATCCCCAACTACAATATAAATCGGAGTTCAGTATTCATCTAGAGTATTATATGATTGGCTTGCAGCCGATCGTGACTGCAGTATGTTTTTTATTTGATTTTAGTTAATAAGAAGCTTAATTGCCCTATCTCGTGATGAATTAAATATTCTTCGATATACTGAATTCGACGGTTCTTTTGTTCTTTTTACTGTAACGTAACTTTTGGTGGTACAGAAGATAATCCACAAATGAAAAAAAATCCACGAGGCTTTTAAGAACGGTATAATAGGCTAGGTTAGGTTTAGAGGAGTGAACTGTAGCGCTGTGCCACAGCCCATCACGAGAGATCACTAAGGATCCATTGTGTTCCTCTCGTATAAAACCGGACTTTTAATTATTGATTCCAAATGTTGCTCTTCTTTATGAAGTGAGCAGTTCTCTACAAAGGTATCATTGCAAGTTCTGATAAATCGGTCAAGAAGAATTTCCGCAAGTACCGATATCTGGTACGAGCCAGACTTTCACAAGCACACGCTAGATGCTCCAGTGTTGGTTTTACATTCTCATCACCACAACGACATAGATCAGCCATGGATATTCCCAGTCTTTCTCCATGTCTGTCAAAAGAACAGTGTCCCGTTAAGACCCCTACGAGTTGTCTACAAGCGTTCCTACCCACAGATAGTATGAAACTAGAGTTCCTCTAATCTAGTTTCGACCAGCACATTCTAGCCTGCCGGCAACCCGCAAGATTCGCCCAAGCCCCTTCAGTTTGTCTGAGTGCTTCTATATCAATCATTCCCTTTACACGTTCAATGGGACATAGAACCGATTCATCAGCTAGCTCTATGTTCATCTCCGACCCTCTTCTGGCGAGCTCGTCTGCCTTTTCATTTCCAAGGAAATCACTGTGAACGGTATATTAAGGTTGAGTCGTATGGTAACAAACACCACATATCAACATAAAACGCGACATTGCTCAAATTTTTACTGATTTTCCAACTTCACTATAGGTACTTTTCCTCTCTAAAAGAGTTGCTCCGTCTAAATGCCTATTTCGCAACTAAAACTCATGTTCCTCATTAATATCACTACTTTTAAGGGCAAACCCTTCAAATTATCTGAGTCGAATCAAGAAGGACTACATAAATTTCTTTACCAAACAATAAACGACAGAAAAGATTTCTTTGATCCGGGACAACACGTTCATTGTGTAATCCGTATCATTTACATACACAAAGCGAAAGTTATCAAGATTTCAATTCGGTTTCTCTTTATGGTGAATGAATTTTAATGACTTAAAATTTGAAATACAGTCTTCAAACCAATTACCATATTCACAAGCTCATAAAAATATAATCTTTAGAGAATCTTCTCATTAACCAAATCACACACATTATTATTTAGATTAGCTATCTGCAGGACTAATTCAACGAACCCCGGAGCCGTTTTAAGGACTTTCCTTTGATTTTTTTGAACCAGTATTTGCTGGAGTAGTTTGCTCTTCTTCAGCTTAAATTTCTTTATAGTAAATTTGTATAGCTAATAAAAATATTTTTAGAACTTAATGCAGTATTTTAATGTTCGTGGGATATAAAAGCGCTACCGAAAAATCACAGTACAGACAGAAATCTTGTGAACTGTTTTTAAAAGATAAATGTATTTTAGCTCGCCCTCTTTTTGCGTTTTATGAAGGATTAACAATTTTATAATATTTTTCATTAGCCAAAGCTTGCCAAGTTAAAAGTTTATGTACGGTATTCTTAGAAAGACGTACGAATAATTCCCATCTTTGGGCACCGTATGCAAATTTCGTTGGAAAGTTTTTCGAGTATAGCAGTAGTTCGCCTCTAATGGGTATAACGTGTATAAACAAATTCGTCAGGAGATTGTAATGGAAAAAGTTGAAAATAATCCCTTTGAATGAATAATTTCAGAACTGAAACACTAACAAAGTTTTTACGTTATGCAAATTGGCCAGATCATATTACAACTTAGCAGAACTGACGCGATACTGTATTTTTAATGAGTATGGCATCTTAAGTTCCATCTCTTAAATTCCAGTCAAACAAACCAGATAGGTTTCTTACATAAAAAAAATCATTTGTAAAAAGTAAAAGCGTAAATTCATTTATTTTTTGGGCTAAGTGTAAAAAGTGGTTAAAGTCAGAGTTCAGTAGAAGTTCTTGCAATATCATGTCATTTTGATTGCTTTATCTGTGTAGAGGGTGGTTTGATAAGTCAGTGACTTTTTGAACAAAACACATTTTTTCGGCAAATAAGCGTTTTATTTCTCAACATAGTCTCCTTTTAGCTCGATACATTTAGTCCAGCATTTTCCTAATTTTTTAATTCCTTCAAAATAATAGGTTTTCTCAAGGTCCTCAAAATAGGCATTTGTTTCAGTGATGACCTTTTCATTCGACCCAAATCTCTTACCGCCCAGCCATTTCTCCAGGTTTGGAAACAGGAAATAGTCACAGGGAGCTAAATCTGGCGAATATGGTGGATGGGGTAGCAGTTCGTAGCCCAATTTATGGATTTTTGCCATGATGACTACACACGTGTGCACCCGTGCATTGTCTTGATGGAACAGCACATTTCTTCGCCAAATGCGGTCGTTTTCATGTCCAAATATTTATGTAAAATGTGATGTACCCGCTCAGTTGAGATGCCTACACCCTCAGCCTCAGCCACATCATGCACTTTCATTCTCCGATCGTCGAATATCATTCCTTGGATTTTATCGACGATTTCTGGCGTGACGACCTCTTTTGGGCGACCTGAACGTTCGGGGTCACTTGTTATGGTACGAACTCAGCAAACCACTCCTTAACCATTGAAATTGATGGTGCAGAGTCCCCATAGTATTTATCAAGCCTTTCATTGGTTTCGGTGATGGTTTTTTTACGCAAAAAAAAATGCTTAATCCGCACACGAAATTCACTTTTTTCCATTTTCGTTCAAATTTACGAGGTTGTCTGCTTTCAATGGCTATCAAACACAAACTAAATGGCGCAGCTTGCTCAAAAGTTTACAGTAGGCTATTAATAGATGGCAGTTGACGGAAGCAATGTTGCATTTAAAGTTATTGCGCGTGAAATTCATTCAAACCACCCTTATATGCTAATCACACTGTGGTGATATTTCAGTATATTTATCCCTTAACCCGGAACCGGAGTGCATATACTTTTCGAGGAAGTTTGTATGTATTAATTTATTTCATATTACCAATCATTGCCAATATTGAATTTCACCGACTGAAAAAGCCGAACTTAATTTTAACTCGTTTGCTCAAAATTTCGACTTCGTACGTTTTCTTGAGTTATAGTGAGTGACGAATTTTGAGTGAAGAAATTTTTACAGGATTTTCGTAAAACTACACGAAGGACTCATTAGGTTTTAGGTTTTAGGTAAGGTGGGTGGTCGCTTCGCGACCAAGCACATAGACCGCCAATGGGTCCGTTGTGATCCCACATGCACGGGAAAAAAGGTACCCGTGTGCCCAAGACAACATCTTAAGTAAACCACCCCGCCAGCCTGACAAACTGCAGCAGCTTGTTCAGCTTAATGATTGCGAATTCGCCTAAGTCTATGGCGAAGCGCGTACCTAAAGTACGTTCGCGCCTCCAGGCCAGACCCGGGCATTCGCAAAGCAAGTGGAAAATACTTTCCTCAGCGTCAGGTTCACCACAGCTGCGGCACAGATCTGTAACGTCCGCAACACCTAGTCTTCTGACGTGCCGGCCGATGAGGCAATGACCCGTCAGTACACCAATTAGGATACGAAGAGTATTCCTATCTCCGAGTAGGATAAACTTTGTCCTGCTCGCATTTAGGGTCGGCCAGAGCTGCCTGGCCACGAGACACGATGTGAGTTCTGACCATCTTGTGTTAGCCTCTGATATGGCCATCACGTCGATAGCATGTTTAATGTCCTCTATGGGCCTCATCACTGGAAGAGCTAGCGCTTGATTCAGCGCCGAACCTCTCCTTGCGAGTTCGTCCGCAGCCTCGTTGCCCGGAATCCCGCTGTGACCCGGAACAAAACAAATTGTAACGTTCAAAAGGGTGCATAAAGCACTAATCTTATCCCTGCATAGCCTTACGAGGCGGGATTTGATCAAGTGTGAGTCAAGCGCCTTGATCACCGCCTGACTATCTGTTAAGATGACGACGGATTTGTTTGCATCGCACAAGCCTCTAGCAGATTGCAAGCCTGAACGATTCCCATCATCTCTGCCTGAAAAACGCTACAGCAGTCCGGTATTCTGAATGCCTCGCTATGGTTCAAGTCGGCGGAGAATACCCCTACACCTGTACCCGAGTCTGTCTTCAAACCGTCCGTGTAGATATGAGGGGCCCCTTCGTGGGGCTGATCCACATTCCACCTCTCTCTGCTAGGGATCCTCGTTGAGAATCTTCTAGAGAATTCGAGCTGCGGAATCAAGTAGTCTGTATTCTTTAACGGGTTACATTCACTAAACCGTCCGAGTATGCTGCTGTGCCCCCCAGGTCTAGATACCTAGCTGCCTGACTATTTTAGGCGCACGGCACTTTTTGCTGCTACACTCTTCCCATAAATATCCAGCGGAAGAAGATGAAGGATCATCTCTAGTGCCGCTGTAGGTGTGGTGCTAAGTACGCCCGTTGCTCCTGTGGAAGCAAGACGTTGAACCTTGGTGAGTTTAATGAGGTAGGTGGATTTCTCCTGCGCTACCCACCACATTAAAATTCCGTAGGCTAGGATAGGCCTGACTATGGCCGTGTACATCCAGTGAGCCATCCCTGGCTGAATCCCCCACTTTTTCCCGAACATCTTTTTGCAAGCGTAAAGAGCCCCTAGAGCCTTCCTTAGTCGCTCGTCGATGTTCTTACTTCAGGTAAGTTTCCGGTCCAGGATTATACCTAAGTACCTAACATTGTCTCTAAGCTGTAAGGTGAGACCCTCTAGTAGTATGCTAGTACCTAGCATTGTCTCTAAGCTGTAGGGTGAGACCCCCCAGTTTAGGGAGTGTGAACTCTGGGACTTTGGTTCTACGCGTGAAGAGAACTAGCTCCGTCCTTGAGACATTGACCCCCAGTCCACAGCTGTCCGTCCACGCGCTCACTAGTGTGAGTGCCCTTTCGAGCAGGTCACTTATCACTATAAGTGGGCAGAAACCTACCAGATATCAAAATTGCTAAGTTGTCTGCGTATGCGATCACCTTCGCACCCTGGCGGGTTAGAGAAGTTAAAATCGTGTTGACTACCAAGAGCCACAGTAGTGGTGAAATCACACCTCCTTGTGGCGTACCCCGGGCCGTGTACCTGCGTACCGTGCTACTGCCTAGTGTCGATTCAATGACACGGCTGTTTAGCATTGCGGTACCCATTTCTACCCCCACATCCCTCAGTGCAGCGCTGATCGCGGACTCATATTCATATCTTTAACTTTTGGAAAATTAAAGTATGTGTACAAAATTTTAAAATCGATACATAAAGGGTTCTAAATTTATCGGCTAACATTTCTAAACACGTGTTTTATGGTGTAGAACCATTTTACCTATTAACGCCTTACAAATCCCATTTACCGATTGGTGAAGAAATTTCAACATTCTATTTCAAGACATTCTTTAGGTATAGTGCGTTCGAACAGACAGTCGGACAGCAAATGGGTTTGAAATTTTTACTTTCACTTGAGCATAAATAATGTATAACCTTTTTTCGTCCAAGCCTTCGCACTATGATTTACGTACAAGCAAAAAATATGCCACCGATCTAGACGCAACTTCATTACTTTTTGGGGTTTTTAATGCTGAGACGCGGTATAGGTTACTGTGCGACTGACGACCAGTGTGACCACAAGTGCTACGAAGGTTGCAAAATGCTACTATTGACAATTTTTTGCTACTATGTTACTACATGTCTAAATTTGCTACCCTGGTAAAATTAGCCGTAATAAAACTTGTGTTCGCCAAAAATATGATACTTTGACAAATGAGTTGTCCAGTTGCAAAACCAGCCATATTTGTTTCAGAAACTTGTGGCAAAATGGCAAAAACTGATTATGCAACTTCTAGGCAAAATATCCTTATGCTTGTTTTAAAAAAAAAATCACAAAAAATATGCTTTGTTGGCTTGCAAAAGCTTTGATATTATTAAATGAATAAGATATTATAGTTTTAAATCTAGATATGGCTGGTTTTGCACCCGAAATACAAATATGATTGGTTTCGCAACTCTAGCGGTATTGCTTTGCAATGTTTCTCTTCCATTCTTTCAGTTGACGTTTTCTTTTACTGAACTTTAAAGTTTCTTGAATTCCTTGTCGTTTCTCGACCTGATGATCTATTTCTTGTTGTTCCTTGACCTGATTATCACTAAAAACTGTTCATCTGTCTCTAAAATAATATATTCAACATTTTCCTCCGCCATTTTCACACAAACACAAACGAAATATGGAAAAAAGTCAAATCAATGATTGCGCAAGGTTATATCAACTATCAGCTGTTCGATTTTATAAGACTCAGGGATACTACCATTACCAAACTATAACAAAAAAGTCTCTTAAAATAGTTGAAAATAGTCTAAAACAGTGTTGTATCAAGAAAAATAAGAAAATATATGTCTGGTTTTGCACCCAAACTAGTGACGTCATCATTGTATTAAGTAAAAATATGGCTGGTTTTGCAACTGATAATATAGGTCAGCTTTTGAAACCAAACTCAAAGAAATATGACTGGTTTTGCCCCTTACTGGGTTTTTAAAACCTAATTTTTAAAGGTTTTGGACTGGTTTTTAAGCTCAATTTAGTTTTAAAATCATAGCCTGAGACGAGACGAATCCAGGGATACCGAAACCTTAAAATCAAAAAAAAAGACGTATGGCTGGTTTTGCAACTGGACGACTCAAATGTAAAATTCATGCACGCCTCTGGTCTTGCATTCGAAATCGCGTACCATCGATAGCTGTCTAATATTATTGTACTGAGAAATATAGTATAGTGGTAGAGCATACCGCATACATAATCGTAATCGAATTAAGCATCTTTTTCGAATCTATCACTCGTTCGAGCGAAGGGCAAAATGTGCATTTTGTGTGAATTTTGATTTTCCTAAATAAATGTTCACACTTTAAAATATTATTTTTTCTTGAAACATTTTAAATTTGTTGTGGATATACAGTGTTATGAGTAACAGATAAGCATGTAATGACGTAACTAGTTCCATTTAATTAAAAGAAGTATTAGAAAACATTTTTGCTACCCAAGCTAAGAATTGCTACCCAAATTTGCTACTCTGAGAAATATCAAAACGGTCACACTGCTGACGACCTAAAAAATAACGTTCCAAATAGCCTCCTGGTACTCGTAATTCTTTAGGTTGTCAGTGGCATAGTAACCTACACTGCATCTCATCGTTAAACGGGTTCCGGACTTCTACTCAAAAAATAATAATCTTGCAGATTTTTTTTACGTTTTTCTTTTTTCAGCAGAAGATTCAATAGAAGTAAAAGCGAATTAAGTCTTATTACACCTTAAAGATTTTCGGAATTCGTGTAAATTTGAACAATGCTTTACACCCCCCACCTCCCCTTTTGGGGTATAATTTCGAAAAATGCTTAAATCCGTTATTTTACCGTTTATATTTACAAAGTAAAATTGATTTGATAACTCCAAAAGATATTCGTGAAAATGTGGACCAAACCCTTTACACGGATATTGTTTTACTCCACTTCTGTACGCCAATACAAATCTGAACTTTTTTTGCTTTAATTACTCTAGTAGCCGAAAAGAATATTTTGACCTGTTGTTACTGCAGTCACATTTTTAAAACATCGACGTTACAGTAACATATTCGTTACAATTTTTTAAAAAATTGTTTTTATGTTTTCGTGCCTTAGCAATAACATTTTCCCATTTAGGCAATCCAAGTAATCCAAGAACGTAAGTCTTTCTAAAACTGTTGACATAAATCAAAAATGCTGAAATTAGTGTCAGTGCCCAAATCGCCGACAATATTTAGGAATTGTGGCATCTTAGGCGAAAAAAATTATGGCGCCTATTTGAAGTCAATCATAATAACATCTATCAATGGAAACTTTACCTATCTAGTGGTTTCTTTTTAAATCATTTATTAGTTATTTTAGCACTGAAAGCTGTTTCCCGCTCGAAATCTTGACAGAAAGTCAGTATCATACCTCGGCGGAACGAAATGAGTCGCTTTACGCTTGAACAACGTTGGGAAATATTGAAAACTTATTCCCAAAGTGAGTGCTGTGAAGCCCAAACAGTGCGTTTTTTGAAAAGAAGTTTTGGCCGAAATGAAGCACCCACCGCGCCTGCTGTACGCAAGCTTGTGCAAAAAGTTCGTGAGACTGGCATGCTAGTGGACAACACTCATGGCCTCCGTCGTCGTACGGTGCGCACAGACGAGAATGTGGCTGCTGTAGCCGAGAGTGTGAGACTCACTCCACGAACATCAACTCGCCGTCGATCTCAACAGCTCAACATTTCACGCACTAGCCTGAGGAGAATTCTGCACAAAGATCTCGGATTATTCGCTTACAAGGTCCAATTGACTCAGCAATTGAAGGCGCACGACCATCCGCTTCGTTATCGCTTCGCAATTTGGGCCTTAGAGCAGCTTGAATTGGACAACGGTTTTGGGCGAAAAATCATCTTTTCTGACGAGGCGCATTTTCATCTCGGCGGCTACGTTAACAAACAAAATTGCCGCATCTGATCTGGGGCTTGGAAAACCCGCACGTTATTGTCGAGAAGTCAATGCATCCACAGAGAGTGATAGTTTGGTGCGGATTGTGGAGTGGTGGCATCATTAGACCATTTTTCTTCGAAAATGAGGCTGGGAACAACGTTTCGGTCAACGGTGAACGTTACAGAGCCATGTTTTCCGACTTTTTTTTACTGAAATTGAAGACATGGATTTGGACGACCTCTGGTTCATGCAGATGGCGCGCCATGCCACACAGCCCATGCCACAATCGATCTTTTACGCACCAAATTCCCAAATCGTGTTATCAGCCGTCTTGGCCATGTCAATTGGCCGCCTCGGAGCTGCGATTTGACCCCCTTGGATTTTTTTGTGGGGAACGGTGAAGGACCGATGTTATGCCAACAATCCAGAAACGATTCAAGCACTTAAGGCCAATATCATCCAAGCAATCCATGAGCTACAGCCCAAACCCATCAACAAGGTCTTGGAAAATTGGAGTTACAGAATGCGCTACTGCGCAGCCAGCCGAGGCAGCCACTTGAACGAAGTTGTGTTCCATCATTAATGGGAATGTTTACTCCATAATACATGGAAAAAAATTTAATTTTGTTCATTTTATTGCATTTTTAAAAAGAAATTTGTATTTGGCCCACCCTGTACATATAAGGCCCTGAACCGTTGAAGATTTCGAAACATTGAGGGGAATAGGGACAATATTTAAACACCACTACATCGCAGTAACCCAAATGTGAACCACAATTTCTTGTTGGGTAGCACACCCACATATATATGTACTAAGTTTCCACTTTCTAGCATATCCCCGTACCTTGCTACCCCTATTAAAAATTTTGGTTTTCTACGATACCTCTATAGTCCACACAAACATTTTCATTCCTATACTTATCTAACTCGCAGATCTTCTTGGGATCAATTCTTGCACACTTAATCATATGGCGCAATAGGAAGCCAAATTTCAGAATCATGCAAGTCCCAGGGAATAGGACTAGGCTCCTGTAGCGATAAAAGGGAGAATTCAATTTGATGCTCCGGGAATTAATTTTAATGTTCATATATGATTAGGATTTCCTATAATGTACTTCTTTAATAATATCACCTTTTTAACCATAGAATTCTACATAGTTTATCCGGTCTTTTTTTTCGTAAAGTCTTTGCCTGTTGGGTTGCTTTATGCGTTAAAAACTTTAGGACTTGATTAAATTTATAATTTCCTACACAAACTTTATCAAGAGTATAAACACTCCACCATGATGGACAATCAGGGCAGTATCACAAGGTCTAGGATAGCACTAATGAGAGTACTATAAATTTGCCATAGTTGTTGGCCTCTGATGTGCGAAGGTTGTCGCTGGATTTCACAAGGTCACTCCTGGCTGAATTCAAGAAATAATTTAAACTGAAATAAAAAAAAGTGTTATGAGTTTTAATTGGATACTAATCTGAATTGAAATGAAGCAATTAAATTAGTCCTCAAGGTATTATGGCATAATCTCAGACTACTACGGTTGTCATTTACCGCACTTAAATATGAATAAATTCATGCCGTCAGAAAGAAAATGCTGTAGGGATTTTTGACAACATCAGAAATTAGTAGAAATCTCAATTAGTCCATCGTTTTCTTGTTTCGCTGGGCATTCTAAACCGACCGTAATAAATTTTATCACAGCGTCTACAAAGAAATTCGCGCTGTAGCCTATCAAAGTTACGTTTTCTTTTATTTTAAAACTCGAGGCGCAAAAAATTCTTGGAGAAAAGATACCAGGAGATAAAACCTAAAGGTCGAGTGGACTCTTTCGTTTGAATTCAGAGGTATACAAAACCCTTTACTTTCGCCCATTTTATACCAGTTGTTTACTTTTATGACCGCTGTTCTATTGAGTTATAGGCAACCTCTTTACTACTCAAGGTACTACGCTTCAACCTGATAATCTATTCAGCTATTTTTATGTTTTATTCTGGAATTGACTGGAAATGTGTTTTATTATTCAATTTTTTTTCCAGATATAACGTCTTACACTTCAGTTTTTATTATCTGGTGATATGAATTTTGTGTTCATTGTGAAAATGGATGTAAAAGACTAAGCAACCACATTTATATTAGAGCCAAGTATTAACACTTACTACACTAAATTCTGTCGAAAAGGATAACGCTACCAATATAAGTTCGTTGGAATTTGTGACAACATATTCAAAACTTTTCGCTCCCATAGTAGTTGAATATCGGAATATTCTGACAATGAGTTTCAGGTCATTGTATGTATCAGGATTTGAGAAAATATATTCAATCCCATTTCGCGGCTCCCTCTTTTTTTGATACACTGACCTGTTCTGTTCCAACTTCCCTCAGGAAATTGAAGAAGCCCAGAATAGCCTACTATACGAGTACTGTCTGCGCTTCGTCGTGGATAGAATCGAGCTTGAATAGACCTTTGCAGAAACTCCGACCTTGGCAAACATCGTGAACATACGCAAGCAGCAAGCCTTTCAGAATGCATGACCAGCATGCAACGTAAACCAGCACAGGAGACAGTTAACTAAACGAAAGTTTCAGTATTAATGCTATGCCAGTACCTATCACGGTGAAATATATAGCGGTAGTTCTGGGAGGAGCTGTTGTGAGATGTTTTGCGGCCTAGCCACTCAAGCCGAAAACACTCCACAGAAACTGGAGCAAATCCTATATAAGGACGAGAAATCGAAGTCTCAGCCAGTCGTTCACCGACTACACAGACAAAAATATCTGTAATAAATTCTACAAAACAGTATAATGAATTCAAAAAATATCGTTGCAATAAAATTGACTACAAATGTGGTCAAATTTGAACAAGTGTAGTGCTACTGTCTAATAGTAAAATTAACGAACATTTGTTATATCATCTAGTACAATAACATTTTCTAAAAATTTAGTAACCTTGATAAGGTAATAATATTGACCATACAATTGTAATTAAACTGAAAGAAAATATTCGAATTACAGTATGTAGTAAATTTGACTTAAGTAGTAATGAATCTGTCGAATGTAGTACATTTCATAATGATAGCAATAAATTTTACTAAAAAAGAAGTGTGCTTGACGATGGTATAGTAAATTTGACTAAAGTTGTAATGAATTTGACTATTGCGCTAGTGTTTTTGACTACAGAAGTAGTAACTTTGCAGAAGTGCAACGACGCCAATGGATTGCACCAGTGGCGTCTTCTCAGGGTGTGCACTGCACACCCAGTCATCGCAGCAAAAATTCCTGCGCCGAAAGTTGTATGCGAAAGTCATAATACCATTCTCATGTCGCCATCATATTGACAATAGCTTGCATAATGACAACAAAACTAAACAGCGTTGACGAAAAAGATTGCGCCAAGCTCAACTAACCTTGGTGCTGGCGTTAGTTGTTGTATCGGTACTGACGGTAGTTGTGTGGACCGCGTAAACCCACCAAACTTTCATGTACCATGTTCTGTGGTATTCAGAGCAAATCACCCAAAACCCAACATTGGACGTCGAAACAAGCAGCACTTGATCAAACATTGCTTTCGTATCCAAATAACACACACATGCAAATATCCAAGCTTTGATCGCTTCTTGTGGTTTAATACTGGGCTCGGTGCTGTCGGCTGCACAGCCCAATCAAACCTGGTTAAGATTGCAAGTTCTGTATGTTTTTTCTATAAGCAGTTCAATTCATGCAGCGGGGACATTTTTCCCCACGTATTAGACTGCAAAAAGTCGACGCAAGCGCATAGCGCAGTGTCCGAAAAATAATTGTTTTACTGCACTTTGCAGCGGGAGTTGACATTTGATTTGCCGGTAAAAAAACGTTAAAATTTCTTCAGTTTTGATCGTGGACGAGGAACAAGTAATTATTTTTTTCCTTCAAAATCAAGTGTGAAATGTAAAGTTGTATCTTTTGGCAGTTTCCAGATACGTACAAAGGTGATACGAGATCGTTAGTAGAAAGCAGAAGGAAAAACTAAACGATAAGTACATTATTTACATTAGTTTTCGACTGATTTGTTTTTGATTTGGGTTTAATCATTATAATGGAGTGTAATTGTGTTAGTGAAGCCCTTTTGTCCACTCCCTTCAACCGGCTCGATTTTACAAAAAAAACATACTGCTGTCACGATCGGCTGCAAGCCAATCGTATAATACTCTAGATGAATACTGAACTCCGATTTATATTGTAGTTGGGGATAAAGTAGAACTAAGTGTGTGCATGTTGTATGTCTTTTATTAAGGACTGTTATTAGATTGCTACTCAAAACTAAAAGACAATATTCAGTGTTTAACTTCATACCTTGAACTGGGTAAGTCATCGAAAAAAAAGTCCTTTTTAAAGGACTTTCACATGGGAGGTGCAGGAAGGACTCACTCGATTTCTTACATATTTATCCTTTTCCTTGGAACTATTCAAAAATTAATGTGTACAAAATTTCAAATTCGTAGCTTGAAGCGTTCAAAAATTATCGGAAAATATTGTTGAACACGTGTTTTAAGGATATTTTGTATGGCAACTACCAGAAGGAGTAAAAGGATTTCGCTGATTAGTAAACTCGAACTTTCTTTTTACTCAAAACTAATTTGCACAAAATTCCCAATTCGTAGCTAAAAGATTACTTGAGTTATAGCGAGTTCCGTAAATTAAGTGATAACGTTTTGACAGGATATTTGTATGGCAGCTACACGAAGGACTAATAGGATTTTCTTCATAATCATACATTTAACTCAAACTATTATGGAAACTATGGAAAAATACTACATACAAAATTTCAAAGACGTAGCTAAAACCGTTCTGAAGTTATTGGTAATATTCTTGAACACGTGTTTTAATGACATTTTGTATGGCAGCTACCAGAAGGAGTGAAAGGATTTCGCTGAATAGTAAACTCGAACTTCCTTTTTACTCAAAACTAACTTGTACAAAATTCTGAATTCGTAGCTAAAAGATTACTTGAGTTATAGTGAGTTTCGTAAATTAAGTGAATACATTTTGACAGGATATTTGTATGGCAGCTACACGAAGGCCTAATAGGATTTTCTTCATAATCATATATTTAGCTCCAACTATTGGAAAAATAACACATACAAAAGTTCAATCTCGTAGCTTAAACCCTTCTGAAGCTATCGGAAAATATTCTTGAACACGTGTTTTAAGGACATTTTGTATGGCAGCTACCAGAAGGAGTAGAAGGATTTCGCTGATTAGTAAACTCCGACTTCCTTTTCACTCAAAACTAACTTGTACAAAATTCCGAATTCGTAGCTAAAAGATTACTTGAGTTATTGTGAGTTTTGTAAATTAAGTGAATACATTTTGACAGGATATTTGTATGGCAGCTACACGAAGGACTAATAGGATTTTCTTCATAATCATATATTTAGCTCCAACTATTGGAAAAATGATACATACAAAATTTCAAAGACGTAGCTTAAGCCCTTCTGAAGTTATCGACCAATATTCTTGAACACCTGTTTTAAGGACATTTTGTATGGCAGCTACCCGAAGGAGTAGGACGATTTTGCCCGTTAACGAACTTAGCCTTACAAATTCAACCAAACATCGAAATTCAAAATTTCAAGATCCTAGGTGAAGGCGTTCTTGAGTTATCGTGCTAACGGACAGACGGACGGACGGACGGACGTCAGGCGGATTTGAGGTTTTTGGCCACAAATAAACAAAAAATAATATATAACTTTTTTTCGTCCGAGGCTTGGTTCTATGCGTTACAAACTTTTGGGCTGGATTAAACTTATAATACTCTATATGATTTCATCTAGAGTATAAAAAGAAATAGTATTAAGCGGCCGCCCGATGCCAGTTCTTTCGGAGCTAACATCAAAATCTTCGTCTGCGGGGAAATCATATGCTCGCCATTTTGATTGTCGTTATTATGACAATTCTTCCTGGCTAGCAGGTTGTAGGAAAATGAACAAATTGTATTGCTGGCCATGTATACTTTTTTCAGGTAGTGTTGAAACTATTTGGACCAACGAAGGATATTCTGATTTGCATCATTTTTCGCAAGCTAAAACTAAACACGAAAAGTCCGAAAGTCATATAAGAAACTGTCTTTCCTTGAAATTGTTTGGTGAGATCCGAATTGAGTTACAATTAGATCGTCTTACTGCTCAATCGATCACGAAGCACAACGAAGAGGTTTCTAGAAACAGAGCCATATTAACTCGCTTAATAGACTGTTTATGTTTTCTCGCGGTGCAAAATTTAGCTTTCAGGGGTCATGAAGAGGGTGTATTGTTTTCAAATCGCGGTAATTTTAAAGAACTCTTAACATTACTTTCTGGATATGATGAATTGCTAGCGACACATATGAGAACGTCTACTATTTTCCAGGGTACTTCGGCAACAATTCAAAATGAATTGATTGAATGTATCAGTAATGTTCTCACTAGGCACATTCATTCTGAAATATTGGACACACCATTTTTATCCGTGTTAATGGACGAGACATCCGATATTTTTTCGAAATCTCAGTTATCTATTATGTTTCGGTATACAACAAGCAGTGGAATTGCAGTAGAAAGGTTTTATTGTTTCCTTGATGTATAAGTAGTGATCGCTCAGCAAAAGCAATTTCTGATCACATCCTCGGAATAATAAAAGTCCTTCGCTCAGAAACCAAGCTTGTAGCCTAAGCTTATGACGGAGCAGCGGTGATGGCTGGAACAGAAGGAGGGACTCAAGCATTAGTTCGCTCTGTTTGTCCTCATGCCAAATTTATACACTGTACAGCACATGTGCTAAATCTAGTATTATCGCAGTCCGTAAGCTTTATTAAGGAGGCGAAAATGTTTTTCAACACACTTTCAGGACTTTCTTCATTTTTTAAACATTCAACGAAAATGATCAATTTATTGGATAATATTATCAAAAAAAGGTTACCATCAGTAGCTCCAACTCGTTGGAATTTTACGTCAAGGCTGGTAAATACATGTTTTAACTTTCGAGAAGCATTAATCAAAGTTTTCAGTAGCATTGTTGAAAATCCTCATGACTGGGATAGTAATACTACTATAATTGCCCGAGGTTTTTTACATTTTTTGCGATGTTTCGAAACAACCTTTCTACTGGAAATCTTTTCTCAAATTTTTTCTTTTACTGATATTCTTTTTGATGTTCTCCAAAAGAAGTCGATAAATATAGAATATTGCATCAACTCTGTAAAAATGGCAGAAGATAGCATTTCATTGATCAGGAATAAATTTGACGCAATTTATGAAATTGCTAAAGTAAAATCTGGTCCCCCTGAAAATAAGAGAAATGTTGATGCTAATATTTATTATAAGCAAATCTTTAATGAGATAATAGATACGATTCTTACTCAAATGAGTTCAAGATACAAGTCTCTGGAAAAATTAAAATTTGTTCAACTGTTAGATTCTTCAAAATTCAATTTATACTGTCAGTCTTTTCCAAATGAAGCCTTCAACAATCTTAAAACGGAGTACAGTCATGTATTTGACCCAATAAAGTTAAAAAACGAGTTGTGTGTTATTTATGGTGCCGACGTGTATAAAAATAAAACAATAGATCAAATTTTACATCACATAATAGAACTACAATTAGAAGATATTTTTTCCGAAATAAAATTATTGGCTTCCTTAATTCTAACAATACCATCAACAACAGCTTCCGTTGAACATTCATTTTCGGCACTAAAAAGAATTAAAAGTTATCTTAGAAGCAGCATGGGTCAAGGAAGATTAAGTAGCTTATCACTGTTAGGCATTGAAAGTGATTTACTAAAAAAACTTAAATCGAACCCTATTTTCATTGAAAACGTTATCGAAAATTTTGCCGAAAAACAGAGAAGGATTCCGTTAAAATATAAATAATGAAAATAAACGAAATAAAACAATAATTCGAATAAAAATATTTAACATGCAATAGTAAATATTTATTGCCGTTATGACCTTCTCATGAAACTATCAACAAAGTCTATTTCGTTGGTACATACTGTATATAAATTTTTCCAAATATATGAATTATGCATTGAACACCCACCCAACTCAACCACAAGACACCACTGGATTGCACATTACTTACTTGTTGAGCTGAATTGAGTGATAGTGATCGTTTTTGTTAAATTTTGGTTTTATTTTTATATTCTTACTAAATTTTAAGCGTACATGTTATAAAATAGTATTCTACTTACACAAAGAATATGATATATTTATTTTCAAAATCTGCGATATAATTGTAAATGAGGACATTAATAATATCAGAAAAAATTTACTTTTATTATGATGTAAATTTAAATGCTTTTATCATTAAAAATAATACAAAACTTTTCAGTTTCAATAATTTACTTGAATTTAAGTGATGGCAGAAAAGCATTTCGTTTTAAAATAATTTAATTGTGAATTTCTTCGGATTTGTGATATGAATAAAAACTGAATAATAATTGATAGAGTATTTTTATTTAATAGAAAATGTAGTTTACTACGTATTTAATAAATTGTACAATAAAATTAATAAATGTGCTACTACACTTGGAAATAAATTATACCATCGTTGGTATAATTAATTTCACCAGTCTTGGCAATAAAGTAAGCTGTACTTGATATTGAACTTTACTATAATAAGTAATGTATTTTTCTGTTCTTAATAATGAATTTTACTATACGAAGTAATGAATTTTACTTTATTATTTTTTAATAATAAAGTATTGTTATCGACCTGAAATTTCAAAAAAGTTTGCTACCCTGAAATTTTGTATTTACACGTTTTAGGACTAGTAAACCCCAAAAAAGCAAAAAAAAAAAAAATGTCCGTCTGTCCGCCGTAGACGCCGTACGCCGTACGCCGTACGCCGTACGCCGTACGCAAAATTGTTTGAAGGCGCGTAGCTCCCAAACCCGTTGAGATATTAAATTGAAATTTTTATGGTGGGTAGATTGGGTGAACCCCTACGACTGGTATATTTTTGAGGGGTGGGGGTACAAGGGGAGAGGAGAGGGGAGCGTTTTAGACGAAAAATTTTGGTTTCTAGATCTCAGGAACCACTTATGCTAGGAGGCTGAAACTTGGAACTTATATAGTACTATAATAATGGACTCAATTGTAAAAAAATGGTCGATATTGGTTAAGGGGTGTGGAAGTGGGGGGGAAAACAATGAGTCTTTAACGCATGAAAGTCGGGATTGAAACATTCTAAAATCGATATCTCCTGAACAATTGATGTCAGAAGATTGGAACTTTGTTGTTGTCCTTAGGGATACTTCCAGATTAGACAAGAGCTAAAATTTTTAAGAGGGGTGGTGGGGTGTGGGGGTGGGGGGTGAAAAACTTTGGATTACAATATCTTCCGAACTAATTACACCAGGAAGATAAAATTTAGTTTCTGTATATGGACTCAAAAGAGGAGTCTAACAAAACTAAATTTTTTGAGGGGGGAGGTGGAGCACGAAAGTGGGGGGATAGCAATTTCTCAAAAAATTTAATTTTTATATCTCAAAAACCGTATCAGATATGATCTTGAAAATTTTACAGGAGTTGGGGTCGATAAACTTCTAGTAGGGAAAAAAATGTTGGTGGTGTGGGTGTAGGGGGTGGTGGTGAAAGGGGGTAGAAAGGAAAACATTCTGATTTTTATTTCTCAAAAACCATAATGAATAGAAAGCTAAAAATTTAGGATTATGTAGAACCACTATGGAGCATCCTAGAAAAATAAAATTTTTGATAGGGGTATCAAGGTACGGGGGAGAGGAGTGGTTTTTTATATCTCAGAAACGGCTTATGCTAGAAAATTGAAACTTAGTACGTATATGTAGATGTGCTATTAGAGTAATTAAAGCAAAAAAAAGTTCAGATTTTTATTGGCGTTCAGAGGTTGAGTCAAAAAAATGTCCGTGAATCCACATTTTCACGAATTTCGTTAAAACTTTTAGACATGTCAAACTATCAAAGCAATTTTACTTCTGCGGGCTATTTATATAAGCGCCTAGTAACGGTAACGGTAACGGAATTTTTCGATATCCAACCCCTAAGGGGGAGTAAATTGGTTGTGTACATATTCACGAATTCTGATATATTCCTAAGGTATATTGAGATTTGGAGTTCACTTGTACTTCTATAAGCTTTAAACGTAGTCGGGAAAAAACCGATTTAAGTATTTTTCTCAATTAAACCCCCTGGGGGTATTGTTTAAGATTTCACTGATTCCGAAAATCTCTTAGGTTTAATGTGATCGAATTCGCTTTTACTACTATGAATTATTCTATTGATAAAAAAAATACGTAAATAAAAAAAAAATCTGCCAACAGTCTGGGCGCAACTTTATTATTTTATGGGTAGAAGTCCGAAACGTGTTTAATGATGAGATACGGTGTTGGGTACTATGCGACTGACAACCTAAAAAATAACCATTAGGCTATTTGGAACGTTATTTTTTAGGTTGTCAGTCGCATGGTACCCAACACCGCATCTCATCATTAAACACGTTTCGGACTTCTACCCATAAAATAATAAAGTTGCGCCCAGACTGTTGGCAGATTTTTAATATATGTACATGGTGATAAATTTCACTATAGTTAGTAATGAAATTTACCATTTTTATACTCTAGATGAAATCATATAGAGTATTATAAGTTTAATCCAGCCCAAAAGTTTGTAACGCATAGAACCAAGCCTCGGACGAAAAAAAGTTATATATTATTTTTTGTTTATTTGTGGCCAAAAACCTCAAATCCGCCTGACGTCCGTCCGTCCGTCCGTCCGTCCGTCCGTCTGTCCGTTAGCACGATAACTCAAGAACGCCTTCACCTACGATCATGAAATTTTGAATCTGGATGTTTAGTTGAATTTGTAAGGCTAAGTTCGTTAACGGGCAAAATCGTCCTACTCCTTCGGGTAGCTGCCATACAAAATGTCCTTAAAACACGTGTTCAAGAATATGGGTCGATAACTTCAGAAGGGTTTAAGCTACGTCTTTGAAATTTTGTATGTGTTATTTTTCCAATAGTTGGAGCTAAATGTATGATTATGAAGAAAATCCTTTTAGTCCTTCGTGTAGCTGCCATACAAATATCCTGTCAAAATGTATTCACTTAATTTACAAAACTCACAATAACTCAAGTAATCTTTTAGCGACGAATTCGGAATTTTGTACAGGTTAGTTTTGAGTGAAAAGGAAGTCAGAGTTTACTAATCAGTGAAATCCTTTCACTCCTTCTGGTAGCTGCCATACAAAATGTCCTTAAAACACGTGTTCAAGAATATTGGTCGATAACTTTAGAAGGGTTTAAGCTACGACATTGAAATTTTGTACGTGCTATTTTTCCAATAGTTGAAGCTAAATATATGATTATGTGGAAAATCCTATTAGTCCTTCGTGTAGCTGCCATACAAATATCCTGTCAAAATGTATTCACTTAATTTACGAAACTCACTATAACTCAAGTAATCCTTTAGCTACGAATTCGGAATTTTGTACAAGTCAGTTTTGAGTGAAAACAAAGTCGGAGTTTACTAATCAGCGAAATCCTTTTACTCCTTCTGGTAGCTGCCATACAAAATGTCCTTAAAACACGTGTTCAAAAATATTGGTCGATAGCTTCAGAAGGGTTTAAGCTACGTCATTGAAATTTTGTATGTGTTATTTTTCCAATAGGTGGAGCTAAATATATGATTATGTGGAAAATCCTGTTAGTCCTTCGTGTAGCTGTCATACAAATATCCTGTCAAAATGTATTCACTTAATTTACGAAACTCACAATAACTCAAGTAATCTTTTAGCTACGAATTCGGAATTTTGTACAAGTCAGTTTTGAGTGAAAAGGAAGTTCGAGTTTACTAATCAGCGAAATCCTTTTACTCCTTCTGGTAGCTACCATACAAAATGTCCTTAAAACACATGTGCATCAATATTTTCCAATAACTTTTGAACGCTTCAAGCTAGGAATTTGAAATTTTGTACACGTTTATTTTTGAATGGTTCCAAGGAAAAGGATAAATATGTAAGAAATCGAGTGAGTCCTTCCTGCTCTTCCCATGTGAAAGTCCTTTAAAAAGGACATTTTTTTCGATGACTTACCCAGTTCAAGGTATGAAATTAAACACTGAATATTGTCTTTTAGTTTTGAGTAGCAATCTAATAGCAGTCCTTAATAAAGGACATACAACATGCACACACGTAATTCTACTTTATACCCAACTACAATATAAATCGGAGTTCAGTATTCATCTAGAGTATTATACGATTGGCTTGCAGCCGATCGTGACTGCAGTATGTTTTGTAATTATTTTTATACTCTAGATGAAATCATATAGAGTATTATAAGTTTAATCCAGCCCAAAAGTTTGTAACGCATAGAACCAAGCCTCGGACGAAAAAAAGTTATATATTATTTTTTGCTTATTTGTGGCCAAAAACCTCAAATCCGCTTGACGTCCGTCCGTCCGTCCGTCCGTCCGTCCGTCCGTCCGTCCGTCCGTCCGTCCGTCCGTCCGTCCGTCCGTCCGTCCGTCTGTCCGTTAGCACGATAACTCAAGAACGCCTTCACCTAGGATCTTGAAATTTTGAATCTGGGTGTTTGGTTGAATTTGTAAGGCTAAGTTCGTTAACGGGCAAAATCGTCCTACTCCTTCAGGTAGCTGCCATACAAAATGTCCTTAAAACACGTGTTCAAGAATATTGGTTGATAACTTCAGAAGGGTTTAAGCTACGACTTTGAAATTTTGTGTGTGTTATTTTTTCAATAGTTGGAGTTAAATATATGAATATGAAGAAAATCCTTTTAGTCCTTCGTGTAGCTGCCATACAAATATCCTGTCAAAATGTATTCACTTAATTTACGAAACTCACTATAACTCAAGTAATCTTTTAGCTATGAATTCAGAATTTTGTACAAGTTAGTTTTGATTGAAAAGGAAGTTCGACTTTACTAGTCAGCGAAATCCTTTTACTCCTTCTGGTAGCTGCCATACAAAATATCCTTAAAACACGTCTTCAAGAATATTGGCCGATAACTTCAGAAGGGTTTAAGCTACGTCTTTGGAATTTTGTATGTGTTAATTTTCCAATAGTTAGAGCTAAATGTATGATTATGAAGAAAATCCCATTAGTCCTTCGTGTAGCTGCCATACAAATATCCTGTCAAAATGTCTTCACTTAATTTACGGAATAAACTATAACTCAAGTAATCGTTTAGCTATGAATTCGGAATTTTGTACAAGTTAGTTTTGATTGAAAAGGAAGTTCGACTTTACTAGTCAGCGAAATCCTTTTACTCCTTCTGGTAGCTGCCATACAAAATGTCCTTAAAACACGTCTTCAAGAATATTGGACGATAACTTCAGAAGGGTTTAAGCTAAGTCTTTGAAATTATGTATGTGTTATTTTTCCAATAGTTGGAGCTAAATGTATGAATATGAAGAAAATCCTATTAGTCCTTCGTGTAGCTGCCATACAAATATCCTGTCCAAACATCTTCACTTAATTTACGGAACTTACTATAACTCAAGTAATCTTTTAGCTATAAATTGGAAATTTTGTACAAATTAGTTTTGAGTAAAAACAAAGTTCGAGTTTAATAATCAGAGAAATCCTTTTACTCCTTCTGGTAGCTGCCATACAAAATGTCCTTAAAACACGTGTTCAACAATATTATTCGATAACTTTTGAACGCTTCAAGCTACGAATTTGAAATTTTGTACACGTTCATTTTTAAATGGTTCCAAAGAAAAGGATAAATATGTAAGAAATCGAGTGAGTCCTTCCTGCACCTCCCATGTGAAAGTCCTTCAAAACGGACATTTTTTTTCAATGACTTACCCAGTTCAAGATATGAAATTAAACAATGAATATTGTCTTTTAGGTTTGAGTAGCAATCTAATGGCAGTCCTTAATAAAGGACATACAACATGCACACACGTAATTCTACTTTATCCCCAACTACAATATAAATCGGAGTTCAGTATTCATCTAGAGTATTATACGATTGGCTTGCAGCCGATCGTGACTGCAGTATGTTTATACTCTAGATGAAATCATATAGAGTATTATAAGTTTAATCCAGCCCAAAAGTTTGTAACGCATAGAACCAAGCCTCGGACGAAAAAAAGTTATATATTATTTTTTGTTTATTTGTGCCCAAAAACCTCAAATCCGGTTGACGTCCGTCCGTCCGTCCGTCCGTCCGTCCGTCCGTAAGTCCGTCTGTCCGTTAGCACGATAACTCAAGAACGCCTTCACCTAGGATCTTGAAATTTTGAATATGGATGTTTCGTTGAATTTGTAAGGCTAAGTTCGTTAACGGGCAAAATCGTCCTACTCCTTCGGGTAGCTGCCATACAAAATGTCCTTAAAACACGTGTTCAAGAATATTGACCAATAACTTCGGAACGCCTAAAGCTACGACTTTGAAATTTTGTATGTGTTACTTTTTCAATAGTTGGAGCTGAATGTATGATTATGAAGAAAATCCTATTAGTTCTTCGTGTAGCTGCCATACAAATATCCTGTCAAAACGTTTTCTTTTAATTTACGGAACTTACTATAACTCAAGTAATCTTTTAGCTATGAATTAGAAATTTTGTACAAATTAGTTTTGAGTAAAAACGAAGTTCGAGTTTACTAATCAGCAAAATCCGCTTACTCCTTCTGGTAGCTGCCATACAAAATGTCCTTAAGACACGTGTTCAACAATATTTTTCGATAACTTTTGAACGCTTCAAGCTACGAATTTGAAATTTTGTACACGTTCATTTTTGAATGGTTCCAAGGAATAGGATAAATATGTAAGAAATCGAGTGAGTCCTTCCTGCACCTCCCATGTGAAAGTCCTTCAAAAAGCACTTTTTTTTTCGATGACTTAACCAGTTCAAGATAAGAAATTAAACACTGAATATTGTCTTTTAGTTTTGAGTAGCAATCTAATGGCAGTCCTTAATAAAGGACATACAACATGCACACACGTAATTCTACTTTATCCCCAACTACAATATAAATCGGAGTTCAGTATTCATCTAGAGTATTATACGATTGGCTTGCAACCGATCGTGACTGCAGTATGTTTATTACACCAGTAATACACTTTACTAAATTTTACTACACTTGTTAATGAATTATACCGTGCGACTTAAAATATTTATAGTGAATTTTACTAATCTGTAATAAATATAACAGCAACTCTTTAATATAGAATTTCATTACATGCCATAGTTTTCATTACGGGTGTAATGGGTTGGAATTGTATTGCATTTGTAATGGAAATCATTACATTTTTTGTTAGATTTCATTACACTTTTCTCTCTGTGTAACACCAAGAGTAAATGACGACCACTAGAAACTAGTTTTACCGCGCGGCTTGACGGCAGTGACTTATGCCGTCGCCGAAAGGACGACATATGCGAGAGCGAATGTTGACGGCATCGAACATAGCTATTACAAGCCAAGCAGCACTTAGCAGCAACAACGCCAACGAGTAATTAGTCTGCATGTACCTCAGGTGCGAAATACGACGTCTGTGACTGTAGGCGTCGCAAAAGCTTCTTGTAAGATACAAGTTACAACATTCATCAGTGGTCCTTTATACAAATCTTGAAATAAATGTTTAGCTGGTTATACATATAATTTACTTATAATGCTCTTAGATTTCATAGTAGTATAAGAAGCCATTCAAAATGTAAAACGTATTTAACCCCTTTACACTCCTTTGTAGATAAATACAGTTGTGTACCTCCACACGCCAATGGAAACATAAATTCTTTTTAACATAAATTACAAATCTACAAATAATATCCACCAAGTTTGAAGTTTCTAGGTTAAGCCGTTCAATAGATAGAATTTAATTATTTATTTATTTAATGAAGCCCCCTTATGCAATAAGGGGCTTCATTCAATGAAGCCCCCTTATGCAATAAGGGGGCTTCATTTCTTTCATTTCCACCCCCTCCCACCATCACTCCCTACACCCACACCCTCAAATTATAGAGGTCTACTGGTCCTAACTCCTGTAAAAATTTCAAGATCATATCTGATACGGTTCATGAGATATAAAAATTTAATTTTTTGAAAAATTGCTGTCCACCTTTAACGCTTCACCTCCCCCTTCACAAATTTTACATTCAGTAGACTCCACTGGTAATTATATGTACAGAAACCAAATTTTATCTTCCTCGCGCAATTGAGTCGGAAGATATTGTAATTCAAAGTTTTTCACCCCCACCCCCATACCTCACTACTTCCCTTAAAAATTTTAACCCCTTTATAATCTGCTAGTATCCCTTAATACAACTACAAAATTTCGGCCATCTGACATCAATCGCTTATGAGATATGGATTTTAGAATGTATCAGTCCCAGCTTTCAAGCGTTTTGGACGCATTGTTTCCCCCCCACTCGCACACCTCTCAACCACTATCGACTATTTTTTTGCAAATGGGTCCACTATTAAGGCAGGCGTCCACTAGAGGCGGGCCGCATCGCAACGGTGCGGCGAGCATTTTTTTTTCTACGTAGTTTGTTCCGTTGCGAGTGTCGTTCAGTGGACGCACTTCCATAACAATGTATGGCAGGCGGATTTTTGCGATGCGGCCCGTCCGCTCTAGTGAACGCCTGCCTTTATAGTACTTCATAAGTTCTAAATTTCAGCCTCCTAGCATAAGCGGTTCCTGAGATCTAGAAACCAAAATTTTTCATCTAAAACGCTCGATATCTCACGAACCAATTGCGACAGAAAAATTAAATTTGGTTTACGAGTATGTATACAACAAGGGAAGTTTGCTAAAAAAAATGTTCAAGGGGAAGGTGGAGCATGAAAGTGGGGGGATAAGAATAACGCATCATATGCCAAGAACGGTTTAAGATAGATGCTTAGATTTTTTACGGAAAGTAGACCTAAGAGACCCATAGCAGAAAAAAAAAGTTTTTAGGAGTGAAGGTGGAGGATGTTGATTAAGAAAAAGTTCAGATTTTTATATCTCAAGAACAAATAATGATGGATAGGTAAAACTTATATTTGCTCTATTTAGATAGAGCTTTAGTAGTAGCAAGTTACAAAAACATAATTTTTTATAGGGATTGTATGGTACAGGGATGGGGGGAGGGGGTATGTTTTTCCTATCTATAGAAGGACTTATGCTAGAAAGTTTAAACTTAGTGACTATATGTAGATATTTAAAAAAAAAATCAAATATCCATTGGCGTACGGAATGGAGGCCAAAATAAATATTTCAGGTCTAAGTAGTTACGGTCTTGTTTTATACTCGCGAAAAACACATTTTCAAGGGTTTTGCCTTTTCAACCCTAAGAGGGTATAAAAGAGTTTAACACGCTTTCACAAATTCCGTTATACTTCTTAAGACTAACAGAAATCAAATTGGTTTTTACTTCCTCGAACTGCCTTTATATTTATATTAAAAATAATTTCAGGATTTTTGAATATTCAACCCTCAAGTGGGTGTAAGGGGGTTGCATTTGTTTTCACAATATTACATATCTCTTTAGGTTTGATGAGATATCAAATTGGCTAAAACTTCTGCAGAGTTATTATATAATAGCTTACAAACCGATATTGCTTAGATCTGTAGCTCAGTTCTGTAATTTTTAGTGAGAAATGAATCGGCTATGAATGGGCCGAAATTCTCACACGTACTTCTCACTTTGGAAATGAAAGCCGTTTCTATAATCGCACATGAGAACGATTATGATAGTTCTCATCGTTCCAATCAACGGGGGAAAATTTCCAATGGAATTTAAATGGCGGTCTTCATAAATAGAAAAATAAATAAATTTGAACTTAGATTATGATACATACAAGAGATATTAAGAGTTTATGTTTAGTTTTTGTATTTATATACGGCCCTTTTCAATACTAAATATATAGTACCAACCCATCTGAAAAGTGAGAAAAGTTTTTTTTTCGTACGCACTAAAGAACACCTTGACGCCTTGAACAAGAATTTCGTAATTTTGAATCTGGATGTTTGGTCGAAATTATAAGGCTTTTTTAGTTAACGGAAAAAATCATCGTTCTGCTTAGGCTAGCTGCTGTACAAAAAGTCCTTAAGAGATGTCTTGAAGAATATTGGCTAAGAACTTCAGAACGCCTTCAGCTACGACTTTAAAATTTTGTATACGTTAGTTTCCCAATAGTTGCAGTTAAAGGTTAGAACATGAAAAAAATCGTATGAGTCCTTCGAGTAGCTTCCATACAAAAATACTGTAAACATGTCCTTACTCAATTTACAAAACTCAACAAATCATTTACCCACGAAATTTAAATTTTGTACAAATACCTTTTGAAAAAAAATGATATTCGAGTCAGCAAAATTATTATACTTCTTCGGGTAGCTGCTATAGAAGAAGTCCTTAAAACACGTGTTCAAGAATATTGGCCGCTAACTTCAGAATGGTTTAAACTACGACTACGAATTCTGAATGTATGTATTTTCCAACAGTTCGACTTAAGGATAGTATAGTTGACATACAAATATCCTGTAAAAATGTCTTCAATCATTCAGCCACGAATTTGGAATTTTATTCAAATTAGTTTTGAGTAAAAACAAATTTCGAGTTTAATAGTCAACGAAATCCTTTTACTCCTTCCGGTTGCTCTCACACAAAAAATCCTTAAGACACGTGTTCAATAACATTTTCCGATAACTTTTGAATGCTTCATGCTAGGAATTTGGTACAAAATAGAGTGAGTCTTCCCTCCACCTCTCATGAAAACATTTTGTTTCGGTGATTTTCCTAGTTTCAAATATGAAATTCAACACTGAAGGTATTTGTCTTTTACTTTCGAGTGGAAAGCAGACGAGAGTCCTCGATAAAGGACAAACTACATGCACACTCTGTACTCCACTTTATCCTCAACTATATAGTATATAAATCAAAGTTTAGTATTTCTAGAGTATCTAGTTATTTTCACTAGTTGCGAACTGTATGAAAATCGGCTCACTATATGTGAGAACCAACTAGCAATCAAATGCTTACAGAAACATTGTTCTCACGTGTTTCCGCGATTATTCCAGTGTATGACGTCACTTACGGTGCTTTCTCATTAGGTGAGAATATAGAGACAAAACTGCATGAGTTCGTTCTCACTATGACGTTTTGGTGAGAAAGTTCTCATTTCATGTGCTATAGAACTGACCCACTGATGAGATATCGAATTTATTTCTTCTTCAAAATTTGCCAGAAAGTTAATTTCAGGACTTACAAATATTCAACCCAAACAGGTTTTTGAACCAGTAGCCCACACGCCACTAGCTCCCTACAGCATTTTATTTCGGATCTACTTTCCTAACTACTGAAAAATAATTTTCCTTGTTATACTCTAGATGAAATCATATAGAGTATTATAAGTTTAATCCAGCCCAAAAGTTTGTAACGCATAGAACCAAGCCTCGGACGAAAAAAGTTATATGTTATTTTTTGTTTATTTGTGGCCAAAAACCTCAAATCCGCCTGACGTCCGTCCGTCCGTCCGTCCGTCCGTCCGTCCGTCCGTCTGTCCGTGAACACGATAACTCAAGAACGCCTTCACCTAGGATCTTGAAATTTTGAATCTGGATGTTTGGTTGAATTTGTAAGGCTAAGTTCGTTAACGGGCAACATCGTCCTACTCCTTCGGGTAGCTGCCATACAAAATGTCCTTAAAACACGTGTTCAAGAATATTGGTCGATAACTTCAGAAGGGTTTAAGCTACGACATTGAAATTTTGTTTGTGTTATTTTTCCAATAGTTCGAGCTAAATGTATCATTATGAAGAAAATCCTGTTAGTCCTTCGTGTAGCTGCCATACAAATATCCTGTCAACATGTATTCACTTAATTTACGAAACTCACTATAACTCAAGTAATCTTTTAGCTACGAATTCGGAATTTTTTACAAATTAGTTTCGAGTGAAAACAAAGTTTGAGTTTACTAGTCAGCGAAATCCTTTCACTCCTTCTGGTAGCTGCCATACGAAATATCCTTAAAACAGGTGTTCAAGAATATTGGTCGATAACTACAGAAGGGTTTAAGCTACGGCATTGAAATTTTGTATGTGTTATTTTTCCAATAGTTGAAGCTAAATGTATGATTATGAAGAAAATCCTATTAGTCCTTCGTGTAGCTGCCATACAAATATCCTTTCAAAACGTCTTGTTTTAATTTACGGAACTTACAATAACTCAAGTAATCTTTTAGCTATAAATTGGAAATTTTGTACAAATTAGTTTTGAGTAAAAACAAAGTTCGAGTTTACTAATCAGCGAAATCCTTTTACTCCTTCTGGTAGCTGCCATACAAAATGTCCTTAAGACACGTGTTCAACAATATTTTTCGATAGCTTTTGAACGCTTCAAGCTACAAATTTGAAATATTGTACACGTTCGGTTCCAAGGAAAAGGATAAATATGTAAGAAATCGAGTAAGTCCTTCCTGCACCTCCCACATGAAAGTCCTTCAAAAAGGACATTTTTTTTCGATGACTTACCCAGTTCAAGATATGAAATTAAACACTGAATATTGTCTCTTAGTTTTGAGTAGCAATCTAATGGCAGTCCTTAATAAAGGACATACAACATGCACACACGTAATTCTATTTTATCCCCAACTACAATATAGATCAGAGTTCAGTATTCATCTAGAGTATTATACGATTGGCTTGCAGCCGATCGTGACTGCAGTATGTTTGTTGTTTTGTTTTTAATTTATTATAGTAGCAAAAATCGTTTTTACATCGATTATAATACTTTTTTACTAAAATAATTAATAAAAAATCTGCCAACAGTCTGGGCGCAACTTTATTATTTTTTCGGCAGAAGTTCGGAACGAGTTTAATTTTGAGATGCGGTGTAGGTTACTATGTGACCGAAAACCCAACAAAAAGTTCGGGAAGCGGTTAAAATGGGGTCGCGCTAGAATACTTTCGCCGCTACCTCATATAACATATGAATTACAGAATTGAGTCATACACCGGGACGAGATCTAGTCCTAGTATAATATCAGTTGTTACGCTATTAGAAGGTTTTTCGTGATTTGGTTTCGGGCCATTACATGAAATCGGAAATGCGTTTGAAGACGATTATATAAAAAGTCTGTGGAAGTGTAAATCAATCTAATATCTCATCAATCCTGAGAAATATGTCGAAGGCCTTACTTCCTATTGGAGTTGAATAACAAACATCCTGAAATCAACGTTTTGACGATTATGTAAGAAGCCGTAGGAAGTAAAAATGCATTCGATATCTCATTAGAACTAGAAATATGTAAGAATTTGTGAAAACATATGCAACCCCCTTGCACCCACTTTGGGGTTGAATATCCAAAAATCGTGAAATGAGTTTTTAGATATATATAAAGAAAGCCCGAGGAAGTGAAAACCAATCCGATGTCTTATTACTCCTAAGAGATATGACGGAATTCGTGAAAACGTGTTCAACCCGTTTTTACACTCTTAGGGGTTGAAAAAGGAAAAACCTTGAAAACAGGTTTTAGGTGATTATTAAATAAGCCCGTGGAAGTGAAAAGTTATTCGATATCTAATCAGACCTGAGGGTTACGGCTGAATTCGTGAAAATGTATAATCCTCTTTACACCACCTTGGAGGTCCAATTTTAAAAAAACCTGAAAACACTTTCTAGGTATTTATATGAAGAACCTGTAGAAAAAAAGTTAATTCAATATTTCGAAAGACCTAATAGATATGACGAAAATCGTGAAAATATATGCATTCCATTTTTAATGATCAATTTTTTTAAACCACTTCCGAACGTTAATGAATATTTGAATTTTTTTTTAATCAAAATTACTTTTCTAGTTGATTTACATATATGTACCGAATTTCAACTTTCTAGCATAAGCCGTTCTATAGTTAAGAAAAACACCCCCCACCCCCGTACCATACCACCCCTATAAAAAATTATATTTTTGAACATGCTACTACTATAGTTCTATCTAAATACTAAGTTTCAGCTTTATATTGTTATAGGTTCTCAAGATATAAGAATCGGAACTTTTTCTTTTTCACCCTACCCCAGCCTCGCCCTCTACAACCGAACCTTCAAAATTTTTTTTTCTGCTGGTGGTCTATCAGGCCTACTTCTGGTAAAAATTTTAAGCATCTATCTTACATTGTTCTTGAGATATAAGACGTTTTTTTTTAAAAAAATGCTTACTCCCTCCACTTCCATGCTCCATCACCCACTTAAAAAATTTGACTTTCAGCAAACTTTATTTGTAAACATTTATACAGAAACCAAATTTTGTTTGTCTAGTACAATTGGTTCGTGAGATATCGTAATATAAAGTTTTTCAACAACCACCCCCGTACGTCACTGTCCCTCTAAAAAAATTTTTTCGGATCTATTCTCCTAGTATACCCACAGATGTTCATTAAGTTTTAATTTTGTGACATTAATCGATTAGGAGATATGGATTTTAGATTGTATCGATCTCGGCTTTCGAGCGTTTTGGACACATTATTATTCTCCCACTCTCACACCCCTTTACCCATATTATCATTATACTCTAGATGAAATCATATAGAGTATTATAAGTTTAATCCAGCCCAAAAGTTTGTAACGCATAGAACCAAGCTTCGGACGAAAAAAAGTTATATACTATTTTTTGTTTATTTGTGGCCAAAAACCTCAAATCAGCCTGACGTCCGTCCGTCCGTCCGTCCGTCCGTCCGTCCGTCCGTCCGTCCGTCCGTCCGTCCGTCCGTCCGTCCGTCCGTCCGTCTGTCCGTGAACACGATAACTCAAGAACGCCCTCACCTATGATCTTGAAATTTTGAATCTGGATGTTTGGTTGAATTTGTAAGGCTAAGTTCGTTAACGGGCAAAATCGTCCTACTCCTTCGGGTAGCTGCCATACAAAATGTCCTTAAAACACGTGTTCAAGAATATTGGTCGATAACTTAAGAAGGGTTTAAGCTACGACTTTCAAATTTTGTATGTGTTATTTTTCCAATAGTTGGAGTTAAATATATGATTATGAAGAAAATCCTGTTAGTCCTTCGTGTAGCTGCCATACAAATATCCTGTCAAAATGTATTCACTTAATTTACGAAACTCACTATAACTCAAGTAATCTTTTAGCTACGAATTCGGAATTTTAAACAAGTTAGTTTTGAGTGAAAAGGAAGTTCGAGTTAACTAATCAGCGAAATTCTTTTACTCCTTCTGGTAGCTGCCATACAAAATGTCCTTAAAACACGTGTTCAAGAATATTGCCGATAACTTCAGAAGGGTTTAAGCTACGTCTTTGAAATTTTGTATGTGTTATTTTTCCAATAGTTGGAGCTAAATGTAAGATTATGAAGAAAATCCTATTAGTCCTTCGTGTAGCTGCCATACAAACATATAGCCTTCACTTAATTTACGGAACTTACTATACCTCAAGTAATCTTTTAGCTATGAATTGGAAATTTTGTACAAATTAGATTTGAGTAAAAACGAAGTTTGAGTTTACTAATCAGCGAAATCCTTTTACTCCTTCTGGTAGCTGCCACACAAAATGTCCTTAAGACACGTGTTCAACAATATTTTTCGATAACTTTTGAACGCTTCAAGCTACGAATTTCAAATTTTTTACACGTTCATTTTTAAATGGTTCCAAGGAAAGGGATAAATATGTAAAAAATCGAGTGAGTCCTTCCTGCACCTCCCATATGAAAGTCCTTCAAAAAGGACATTTTTTTCCGATGACTTACCCAGTTCAAGATATGAAATTAAACACTGAATATTGTCTTTTAGTTTTGGATAGCAATCTAATGGCAGTCCTTAATAAAGGACATACAACATGCACACACGTAATTCTATTTTATCCCCAACTACAATATAAATCGGAGTTCAGTATTCATCTAGAGTATTATACGATTGGCTTGCAGCCGATCGTGACTGCAGTATGTTTTTTTTTGCAAATGGGTCCACTATCGATGTTCTATATAAATTCCAAGTTTCAGCCTCCTAGCCTATGCGGTTACTGAGATCTAGAAACCAAAATTTTTCGTCCAAAACGCTGTATTAAGTATTATATGATGCATAGTTCTACTACATTACTCCACACATTGATTTAATTTCAGATACAAAGTATTAGATATCCACCCAATTCTTTTTTTATTTGAATGAATATTTTATGGCACTAAGTATGGAATACTCGTACAACATCGTTCAAATGTCCGCCATGGCTTTGCTTGGTGACACGTATACGAGAGGTTCAATTCTCGACGATTCTGTCTCATAAATCTAGCTGAATTTGTTGGATGGCGTTCGTTATGTTGATTTAAAGTTCATCAATCGTTTTGCGGAATATACGCACCTACCTGCGATTTAAGATATCCCCAAAGGAATTAAGTCTAAAGGCGTTAAATCGAACGATCACGTAACTCCGCCATAGCCGGTCCCAAGCCCGGTTGAGAAAGGAGGAGGGAACATTGAGTTAACCTGAATGGCCAGTAACACCTGTGCGTCCCAGGAAGTAGGCCACAAGTATGACATAGTTGGACTCGCAGCATAGCTGGAAGAACTCCAACATGGCATACTTATCTAAAAACTCCCACCCTTTTCCTACCGGGGTGTAACAAATAAGTAGGACTGGCACTCACCGGAAAAAAGACTACTGTCCAGAAACCTACAGGAGGCCAGGGCCCGATTTGGGTGCCGTGAGAGATACCGATGCACTCAGATCACTCGTGCAGAATGTCCATTATGACATGCGCTGTGTGGCACGTAGCGCCGTCCTGTTGGAACCACATGTAGTTGGTAACCATATCATCCAGTTTAGGCCACAAGAAATTGCTTATCATCGATCGTTTGACGGTTATGGCAAAGCCAGTTTCGTTTTGGAAGGAGTACGGACCGAATGATTTTGCCAGACCAAAATCCGCACCAAACAGTGACTTTCTCGACATTCATTTGGTGCTGGTGTATTTGGTATTGTCCCAAATCCGACAATTTTGGTTGTTCACACATCCATTCATCAAGAAATGGGCCTTGTCGTTAAAAATCACGCAATGCGCGGAACGTTTTTCGAACGGAGCACTGATTTTGAAAATAAAATTTAATAATTTGCACACGTTGTTCAACGCTATAACCTTCGATAGTAATTTGCCATACATTATTGAACAATTCACAACGTTCGACGGATGTTCCTTTAACAACATAGCCGCTATAACCTAACAAATTTCGAGCGTTCCTACTGAAATACAACGTATAGTTCTCAACATACATAAATGAACATGATTCCATAAGCGAGCACAAGCATCAGAATAACTTTGCGGCGAATTCGCTGTATCAAATATTCAAACCTAATTTTAGCTAAAATTCTCGACAAAAATTTCCCTCCCCTAGTATACCATACATAGCCTAAAAATTAAATTTTAATATAATCAACAGATGCACAAATTACAGTATCAAAGATACCATCAGTCTATAAGATTCTGTTAAAAAATCAAACAGTTAAAAAACTTTGTTGAAAAATCTCATACGTATTGTGTTAACAAATTCCCGAGGGAAGAAAACTAATTAAAGGAAACCATTAGACTAAATGAATTTTCGTGTTAATTTTCGCGTTTATTTCAACTGTTGCCGCCTACAAAAAGGGCACAGAATCATTCACGACTTTCTCTTTATTAACAACCAGCATCACCAGTTTCCACCAACCATTGCATGAATATTTCTTTGCTTTTTATCCTTCCCTTCACTTGAACGGAAAATTTCGGTTTGTCGAAGAAGAGGACCCCAAGGATCAATTAAGTCCTCATAATCCTCGTCTTAAGGCAAGCAAATTAGCTCGGGAGATTAGTTCAAAGTCTCTTCTATATTTAGGTAGAAATTCTGTTACGAGTGTACCCGCATTTCCAGCATAAACTTCGAACTCTTCTAGGCTGAGTTTCTGGGGAGGATTTGTCTTCGGAAAATTTTCTTTGGATTTTAGATTGAAATCCTATTTTTCCCACGTCAAATACTGCTTCATCCTAGAAGAGTTACTCTTTTATAAATGAAATTAGTGTTTTTCTTGCTTCTTCATTAGTATTTCCTCTGACAACTATAAAAATATAAAAGTTTCGAGCTATTCGAATACAGTCGAAACGGTCATTCTGTGTTTAAAGTACAAAAAATCTGCCAACAGTCTGGGCGCAACTTTATTATTTTATGGGTAGAAGTCCGAAACGTGTTTAATGCTGAGATGCGGTGTAGGTTACTATGAGACTGACAACCTAAGGAATAACCAGGAGGCTTTTTGGAACTTTATTTTATAGGTTGTCAGTCGCAGAGTAACCTCAACCGCATCTCAGCATTAAACACGTTTCGGACTCCTACCCATAAAATAATAAAGTTGTGCCCAGACTGTTGGCAGATTTTTTTTTATTTATTTACGTATTTTTTTTATCAATAGAATATTCCATAGAGATTTTCGGAATCAGTTCTTGAACAATACCCCCAGGGGGTTTACTAGGGAAAAATACTTAAATCGGTTTCTTCCGCGACTATGTTTAAAGCTTATAGAAGTAAAAGTGAATTCCAAATCTCAATATACCTAAGAAATATATCAGAATTCGTGAATATGTACACAGCCACTTTACACCCCCTGAAGGGTTGGATATCGGAAAATTTTGAAGAACGTTACTAGGCGCTTATAGAAATAGCCCGCAGAAGTAAAATTGCTTTGATAGCTCGAGTTTTAACGAAATTCGTAAAAATGTGGATTCACGGACATTTTTTATACTCAAGCTCAGAACCCCAATAAAAATTTTAACTTTTTTTTTCCTTTAATTACTATAGTAATAGATTTACATACAGGGTGTAACTAGTACTGAGGTTCAAACGAAAATGGGTGATAGAGGAACTTGTCCTGAGTAGAAAATCGTTCTACACATACTCCCGTTTTTGCACCGTTAAGGAGATAGCGCGATTTTAAGGACGAAGGATTTTCATCGTACCTGTGATCACTGTTTGACCTCTAACTTGTGCTGTACTTAGCGTTACGTAATAATTCTGGTCTCGTTGGAAAGGACAGAAATTCTACTTTCTAATTGCTATCAACTGTGTCAATCAGTGTTATACTTTTTGAGAAAAATTCATTTAAATGACACAAAAATAATAAAAAATTAAAAAAAAATACAAAAAAGTCCTGTTTTCTCCAAGAAGGACCGGATTAACCACCAAATTTTATTACATTTTCGGAAAGCCCATAAAATTTTACTATATGTTTGATAACAGAATTTTTTCATATTTGCAACTACAAGTGAGTTCCCTGCACATGTTGGAAATACTGCTAAACATAGAATTTACCGCAAAAAAGATGCAGTAATGAGCAACCATGTTAACAACACACGTATTGCTCTTATGTGTGGAAATTATGTTACAGGTAAGTAAAAATATGACAACTAATTAGATAGCGTCCATTTAAGTAAATTAACTAACATCCATTTAAGTTAATTAAGTAATATCCATTTAAGTAGGGCGTGGAGTTTAACTGCTCCCTTAAGGAACAGGAATGACTTCGTCCTACGTAGATTTTTCTGCGATAAAAGCATCGGGAGGAAGCAGCAGCAAACAGAATGTCATAGACATCATTACGAGCAACATGGCAAGCAATAGGAGGTCTTTTACAACGGAAGAAATGGCAGACATGCACTTTGTGTATGGGTTGTGCGACGGGAATGCGAGCCGAATGAGTTTACCGGGAACGGTATCCGGATAGATCTCGGTACCCCCATTATCGGATGTTCATCAGCATTCATCGGAACCTTCGTGAACGAGGTACACTGCAGCCGTGGCGGGAGACACAACATCCAGGACGGCGACACTCGGTACCTGTGGCCACGGAGGAGCGCATACTGCGCATCGCGGCTAGGGACCCCACGGTAAGCACCCGGCGCATCGGCTGTCGATTAGGCATCAACCACATGCATTTATTTCGTCCTCACTATTATTAATCATACTCCTTCGGCGAATGACGGGTGTCAAACCAGATTTACTTGAAGGGAACGTGCTTGATAACTGTTAGCCCCGCTCCTTTACAATTCAACCTATGAAGAAATTCTGTTATCAAACGTATAGTGAAATTTTATGGGCTTTCCGAAAATGTAATAAAATTTGGTGGTTAATCAGATCCTTCTTGGAGAAAACAGGACTTTTTTATATTTTTTTTTAATTTTTTATTATTTTTGTATCATTTAAATGAATTTTTCTCAAAAAGTATAACACTGATTGACACAGTTGATAGCAATTAGAACGAAGAATTTGTGTCCTTTCCAACGAGCCCAGAATTATTACGTTACGCTAAGTACAGCACAAGTTAGAGATCAAACAGTGATCACAGGTACGATGAAAATCCTTCGTTCTTAAAATCGCGCTATCTCCTTAACGGTGCAAAAACGGGAGTATGTGTAGAACGATTTTCTACTCAGGACAAGTTCCTCTATCTCCCACTTTCGTTTGAACCTCAGTACTAGTTACACCCTGTATATGTACTCAGTTCCAACTTTCTAGCATAAACCGTTTCTGAGATATAAAAAACCACCCCTCACCCCCGTACCTTGCTACCCCTATCAAAAATTTTATTTTTTTAGAATGTCACTATACTGGCTCTATATAATCCTAAATTTTTAGCTTTCCATTCATTACGGTTTTCCAGAAATAAAAATCAGAAATTTTTTCCTTTCTATCTCTTTCACCATCACCCCCTCCACCACCACCACCAACATTTTCCTACTAGGGGTCTACCAATCGCAACTCCTGTAAAATTTTCAAGATCACATCTGATACGGTTTCTGAGATATAAAAATAACATTTTATGAGAAATTGCTTTCATCCCACTTTCGTGCCTTACCTCCCCGCTCAAAAAATTTACTTTCAGTAGACTCATCTTATGATCGCATGTACAGAAACTAAATTTTATCTTTCTGGTGTAATTGGTTCGGAAGATATTGTAATCCAAAGTTTTTCACAACCCAACCCCACACCCCACCAACCACCTTAAAAATGCTAGCCTTGTCTAATCTTCAAGTATCCCTAATGACAACAACAAAGTTTCAATCTTCTGACATCAATCGTTAAGGAGATATGGATTTTAGAATGTTTCAATCCCGGCTTTCAAGCGGTTTGGACTCGTTGTTTCCCCCCCCCCCCTTTTCTACATCCGTCAACCCTTATCGATAATTTTTTTGCAAATGAGTTCACTATCATAGTTCTACATAAGTTCCAAGTTTGAGCCTCCTAGCATAAGTGGTTCCTGAGACCTGGAAACCAAAATTTTTTGTCTAAAACGCTCCCCCCTCATCACCCCTTACACCACCACTCCCCCAAAAGATTCCAGTTGTAGGAATTTACCCATTCTACCCACCATAAAAATTTCAATTTAATACCTTTACGAGTTTGGGAGCTACGCGCCTTCAAACGATTTTGCGTACGGCGTATACGGCGGACAGACGGACATTTTTTTTTTTTGCTTTTTTGGTGTTAACTAGTCCTAAAACGTGCAAATACAAAATTTCAGGGTAGCAATTTTTTTGGAAATTTCAGGTCGACCCCAATGCTTTATTATTAAAAAATAATAAAGTAAAAGTCTGTGGAAGTGCAAAGCGATCTAATCTCTCATGAAACCTAAGAAATATGTCGAAGCTTTGAACAGCGTACAGCCCCCTGACACCCCTAAGGATTGAATATCTGAAAATACTGAAATTTTGTTTTTGGCGCTTAAAATGAATTCAATATATCATCAGATCTAAGCAATATGTAGGAATCTGTGAAAACATAAGCAACCTCCTTACACCCACCAAGATAAATATCCAAAAATCCTAAAAGGAGTTAATAGATAAAAATGAAGACAGCACGAGAAAGTAAAAACCAATTCAATTACTTATCACTTCTAAAGGATATGACGGAGTTCGTGAAAACGTGTTCAACCCTTTTATACCCTCTTAGGGGTTGAAAAAGTGAAAAACTTAAAAACGGGTTTTAGGCGATTATTACGCAAGCCCGTGAAAGTGAAAAGATATTCGATATCTGATCAGACTTGGGGATATGGCAGAATTCGTGAAAAAGTATACAACTCCTTTAAAGAATAAAGAAGTAACAAAGAAATGAATAAACCGGACCATCACATCACACACAAAAATGAAAACACGCTCAAACAATTTTAACTGACGGAAGGAAATCAAAATTCACAACTGTAGTTCATTGGAATTTCAGTTGATTTCAGTAACAGATGGCGCTGATGGCAGTTAAAGAAGGCTATATCAGCTAATATCATCGAATTTATATACAAGAAAACAGGTTGGATATTATGTAGATATCAGCTCGTTGACGTACTATATGCATAATATTGGGTGATACACTGGTGATATTGATGATATTATGATTTGTATACGAGCTGTGTATCCAAGGTATCGCTAGTAGAATTCGTTGTTGGGCAGTTTCGACAAGTACAATCGAAATACTTACGTTTTGATCCAAATACGTGTGTTGATTGGAGCTTTACTGTGGTGTCATATGTATGTGTACTGATGACTATTGCCTACTAGCCTAGGATTAATTATTAGTTGGATAAACATGTTCTCGCTTTGAGTTTTCCAAGAAAAGCCTTTCTTCTCTTCTTATACGCCAACTGTAACTTTCGAACAGTAACTAAGGTCGTCAGGGTCGCTTGCAATATCACTATTTTTCTTAGTGCACGGTGGGCGGTCTAAGTGGGAATTCAGAAGCTCAGTGCGAGATGGTGTCGTAGACTAATGCGTTTAGTTCAAGGATATCCTTGAATTTTTTTGGAGTATTTCTATTACGTTTAACTCAAAATTCCTAAGTCTAGAGAAAATGCTCTAAACGTTTAGGTCTTAAATCTATCATTGCCGCCAGGTACTAAACAGCAAGAAGTAGGTTCACGGTATAAACGTTAATTAATTTATTCCCTTTATGTCAACAGAATTTACTAACGACCGTTTTTCTCCAACGAACAATACGGAAACTGTCACTTCTCAACTGTATTTTAATTAAATGCTTCCTGAAATTCATTTCGTGTAATCCTTCCGAGACATTTTGAAGCCGATTTACTCCCATTAACCCGGCGCTCGTACAGGCCATTAATTACTACAGTTGTTTTTTTTCTCATTGTTTGTTTTGACCATTTATTCCCTTTTACACTTTTCTCACGAAAGGTGCAAATGTCAAACCTTATCATTACCACCCTTATCAGACTAACTGACAGACTTACTTAACACTGCGAAAAAGCAAGCATTGAAAATTGAGAAAAAAACGGAGGGAGAAAAAGGGTTTCACTAAATTTAATTTCAATAAATCAAAATTTATTTTAAATTTTAGCTGGACGAAAAGGAATTTAATTGCAGTTGTGTTGTATGCGACAAATACAAATTTTTAAAGATTTTTTTACGTGTTCATTCCTTTATTATTTTAATTTATTACTTTTTAATAATAAAGTATTGTGATAAACCTGAAATTTAAAAAAAAAAAAAAAAATATACCACGAAATTTTGTATTCATGTTTTAGGAAAAAAATCCGTCTGTCCGCCGAACACAAAAGAGCTTGAAGGCGCGCATTGAGATATTAAGTTCAAATTTTGTTCGTGGCTCAATTCGAATTAGATTAGATAATCTAATTCAGAATCAGAAAGATGTGATTCGGTTTGTATATATAAGTTTATAAGTGGAGTCTCTTAATTGTAAAATTTTTGAGGGGGAAATGAAGCAAGGAAGTCCTCTAGTGCCTTGCTTCACTTCTCGCTCAAAAAGTTTACAAAACATATAACAATTTTTTAAAAATTAATTGAATATCCCAAGAAACGTACCAGACTTGGTTTTGAAATTTTTAAATAAGTATGACCCAACGTGCAGGGGCAGAGGGTAGAGGTTGAAAAGCAAATCACTCTGAATTTTATCATATTTCTCGAGAACCGATAAGAAAATAAAGCTTAAGTTTTATGGCTTTATATGTAGATCAACTGGGGTATCATAGAAAAAATTTTAACGGAGGAAGCAAATTACGGGGGAAAGGGTTGTGTTTTGTATCTCAGGAACGACTTAACGCAAGAAACGTATATGTAGATGCTCTCCAGAAGTAATTTAAGAAACAAAACAGTGCAGATTTCCATACGCGTACATAGGGGGAAAGAAAAATTTTCGGTTTTGTCTACATTTTCACAAATTGAAAAGTGGTTTAAACCTATTTAAAAGCCTATTTAAAATGTTTTTGGTATTCAGCTCCGAGGGAATGTAAGGGGGTTGTGCAGGTTTTGATGAATTCCGACAAATATTTTAGTTATAATGAAATATCGAATTTGCTTTTATTTTTATGGGCTTTGTAGTTAACAAATTTCGACATTTAGCGATATTTTACTATTCTAATATATTATACTAAGGGGGTCTAAAATTATTGAGTACATTTAACGAATTCCGACAAATATTTTAGATCTGATGAGATATCGAATTGTGTTACTTTATTATTTTAATAATAAAGGTATGTTATTATAAAAAATCTGCCAACAGTCTGGGCGCAACTTTATTATTTTTTCGGTAGAAGTTCGGAATGCGTTCAATTCTGAGACGGTTACTATGTGACTGAAAACTCAGAAAAAAGTTCAGAAAAGGTTAGAATGGGGTCGCGCTAGAATACTTACGCCGCTACATATAACATATGAATTACATAATTGGGTCATACTCCGGGATGAGGTCTAAGTCGTAGTATAATATCAGTTGTTACGTGATTATGAGATTTTTAGTGATTTGGTTTTGGGCCATTTCATGAAATCGGAAATGCATTTGTAGGCGATAATACAAAAAGTCTGTGGAAGTGAAAACCAAACTGATATCTTATCAATCGTAAGAAATATGTCGAAAGCCTTACGTCCTATTGGAGTTAAATATCTAAAAACACTGAAATCAACTACGACGATTATGCAGGAAGCCTTAGGAAGTAAAAATGAATTTGATATCTCATTAGAACTAAGAAATATGTAGGAATTTGTGAAAACATATGCAACCCCCTTGTACCCACTTAGAGGTTGAATATTAAAAAATCCTGAAATGAGTTTTTAGATATATGTAAAGAAAGCCCGAGGAAGTAAAAACCAATCCCATGTCTTATCACTCCTAAGAGATATGACCAAATTCGTGAAAAAGTGTTCAACCCGTTTAAACACTCTTAGGAGTTGAAAAAGGAAAAAATTTGAAAACGAATTTTAGGTGATTATTAAACAAGCCCGTAGAAGTAAAAATATATTCGATATCTAATCAGACCGGAGGAATACGGCTGAATTCGTGAAAATGTATACAACCTCTTTACACCATCGTGGGGGTCGAATTTCAAAAAATACTGAAAACACTTTCTAGGTATTTATATGAAGAATACGTGGAATAAAAATAAATTCAATATTTGAAAAGACCTAATAGATATGACGAAAATTGTGAAAATATATGCATTCCATTTTCACTGATCATTTTTTTTGCCCCCCTTCTGTACGCCAATGGATATTTAATTTTTTTTTTAATCAAAATTACTTGTCTAGTTGGCTTACATATACATACTAAGTTTCAACTTTCTAGCATAAGCAGATCTATAGTTAAGAAAAACACCCCCCACCCCCGTACCATACTACCCCTATAAAAAATTATATTTTTCAAACATGCTACTATTATAGTTCTATCTAAATACCAAGTTTCAGCTTGATGTCATTTTAGGTTCTCGAGATATAAGAATCGGAACTTTTTCCTTTTCACCCTACCCCAGCCTCACCCTCTACACCCTCACCCTCAAAATTTTTTTTCTTGCTAGGGGTCTATTGGGCCTATTTCTGGTAAAAATTCTATGCATCTATCGTACATTGTTCTTGAGATATGAGGCGTGATTTTTTAGAAAAATTCTTTTCCCCTCCACTTTCACACTCCACCTCCCCCTTAAAAATTTTTACTTTCAGCAAATTTTGTTTATCAACCTTAATACAGAAACCGAATTTCGTTTCTCTAGTGCAATTGGTTCGTGAGATATCGTAATCTAAAGTTTTTCACCCCCCACCTCCGTACGCCACTGCCCCCTCTCAAAAATTTGTTTCCGATCTATTCTCCTAGTATACCCACAGATGTTCATTAAGTTTTAATTTCGTAACATTAACCGATTAGGAGATATAGATTTTAGAATATCTCAATCTCGGCTTTTTTGCGTTTCAGACGCATTATTATTTCCCCCACTCCCACACCCCTTTACCTATACCATAATTTTTTTTGCAAATGGGTCCACTAACGATGTTCTATATAAATTCCAAGTTTCAGCTTGTTAGCCTAAGTGGTTACTGAGATCTGGAAACCAAAATTTTCCGTCTAAAACGCTTCCCCCACCTCCCCCCTCACACCCACGCCACTCAAAAACTGGCCACTTGAAGGGGTCTGCTCAGTCTACCAACAGAAAAAAATTCAACTTAATAGCTCAAAGAGTTTGAGAGTTATAAGCTTTCAAACGTTTTGTGTACGGCGGACGGCGTACGGCGGACGGCGTACGGCGCACAGACGGACTGAAAATTTTTTTTGCTTTTTTGGTGCTTATTAGTCAAGAAACGTATAAAAAAAAATGTTCAGGGTAGCAAATTTTTTTTTAACAATCGATAACAATACTTTATTATTAAAATAATAAAGTAAAATAAGGAATAACCAAGAGGCTATTTGGAACGTTATTTTTTAGGTTGTCAGTCGCATGGTAACCTACACCGCATCTAAGCATTAAACACGTTTCGGACTTCTACCCATAAAATAATAAAGTTGCGCCCAGACTGTTGGCAGATTTTTTTTTATTTATTAACGTATTTTTTTTTATTTGAGATAAGTAGAACGCCTGCAATCGTGGTAACCGAAAAAAAGGTTTTTTGAAAATGAGTGGCTAAGTTGCCATGTACCTCAGCAATGAGCGACAATTTCGGACTGAAAAAATTATGAAGTATGCTAAAAATGTGAATAAATATGTGGTAAAAATTTCACAGTTGTATCTTTATTCAGTTCTCCAAAACAAATTTCCCCAAAAAGCGTAAAAAAAAGCCTTCACACGGGATGACCCCCTTTTTTTTAATCTCCAAAGAAACGTGTTCAAATTTTGTTTACTTTTGAACCCCCAAGAAGGTGTTCTCACGAATTCCGTTATATGTCTTAGGTCAGATATTAAATTGAGTTTTACTTCTACGCACTAACTTTATTATGGCCTAAAAATTAATTTTAATTGGTATAAGTGTGGTTATATACGATTTGATAATTTTCGGTATCTCATATGTCTGATGAAATGTAAAATTGGTTCTTAAGTAATCGTCTAAGAACTGATTTCACGATTTCTTAAAATTCAACCACCGAGATGATGTGAAGGTGTTGCGTACGTTTTTACAAAATATGCGTTATTTTTAAGGTCTCTTGAGGTAACAAATTAGTTTTTATTTATACGGGCTTTTTATTTAATCGCCTAAAAACTAATTTCGAGTATTTTTTTAAATCAACTTTAAAGTAAAGTGTAAAAAGGTTATATACGTTTTCACGAAGATATGACGAAATTCGACATGTTTACATGGACTTTTTATATGTACAATCACCTAAAAATCGCGTGGGCACTTTTGGCGCACCAACTCTTTAACCACTTCGTAGACTTTGACCCGAAAAATTGTAAGGCTTCGCCAAACTGTTTATATAATAAAGGTATTACAAAAGATTGAATGTGTTCCATATTATTATTTCGCGAGTCGGTGCAGAGCAAGAAAAGGTAGTAGAATTGGACCTTTTTGCAGCAACAATTTTTTACATGGAAAAAGTATCAGATCTACTACAATTGTCGTATGAAGATAGAGCGGAGAGTAGTGGTTTTTTGACAATTTAAGTTTTCAAAGTTGGAAGTGATTGATACGAAATTTACGACTATGAAGTATAAATAAATTTGAATTATATTAATGAAGTTAATTACAAAACAAAAATTTTCCTTTACAAAATAATCGGTTCATTGAAATGCAAATAGCTTCAATTCACTTAATGCTAATAGAAATAATCAAGTTTTCGTTTACTTCGCAAATTTCAAGAGTCACTGAACCGACACATTTTACCCCAAATCATACAAAGACCGAATGCTTCGCATTAAAGTGTGCAATCCTTTTGAATTTATAGCTCCTTTGACATGTTAGTGCACTCTAATTAGAATTACATCTCGTACAGTCAGACACCGAGAAACAAGCTACAAAGTCCTTTTGTGAATGGGGGCATACATCGTGTCTGAGATTATTAGGTCGCTCAGAACTACTGAGAACTTGAAGGAATTTCAAGCTGTTGAGACAGGAAACATGGCAAGGCGGGAGGCTGCACAGACACACTGTAGGTACATAGTCAAAGATTCTATACGTTCTGTTCTACTTAAGTTACTAATCTAACAAGACAAGTTGCTGGTGTAAAACTGTAAGTGGTGGTGCCATGTTTCAACTGCAGCAGCGTATAAAAGTTTCGCTGCGGTAAATTTTGAAAATTGCTCAACCATTTGCAGCTTTACTTTCTTTCAATTAGCTTTTGCATCTCAGGTGTTGTGGCCTTCGCGCAATGCAATTCCCATATTTATGAGCGGAACGGCGAAGAGTCAATATGGGGGTTGGGAGGTACATAGAGCAATTAGTCGAAGCGATGCACCCGAACAGATGTGTTTGAAAAACGTGGCTGGTGGTTCGTACTACCAAAATGCTATTCCGATAATGGATATTGCGAAAGGTTTGAATAATAAACATTTAAAAGCAATTTTGTAATAAGAAAACTTGTTGAGATGGTTGACCGATCAGAGATGTCATCTGCTTAGCAGCACTCAGCATCTCATTAAGTTTTTACTGAATTTTCCGTTTGATTGTAGTTGTTTTAATTGATATACTTTGTAATTCCTTTATTAAAGTAATTAGTGTTAGTGGAGTTCTCAAATTAGCCGCTGAGTAAATTAACAGAAAGGCACTGCAGAAATATGTACAAGTTTAATGATTGATGGAAATCTCGAATGCAACCAAAGGAAACATTTTCAGATTGCCAATATTATTATTCTTCCGAAACATCGACCATATCTCGTAACATTCTCGAGCAACAAAAATTATTCTGCTAAGATTAGCTTAGATTGCAACTGGTGAAGGACGATTCACAGCGCCCTCAGTAGGCTTATTGTGATTGTCCTCCCTTAGTATAACTCACTCAGAACGGTTATATCAATAAATGTTAACACGCTCTTGAGTGAGTTATACATGAGTTCCAATGGCGTTAGGAAGTAATGTCCAAGAAGTGTGAAGTATGCAGGTTCTTCGCAGTGGCATAGAACGTGCTCTGCAGTTTCCTCTTCCCCTTTACACAATCTGCAAATATCGTTTGAAATCAGTCCAATCGTATCCAGCTGCTTCTTAAGCTTACATTGTCCTGTAATTAGCGCGATTAAGCGCCAAACCTAATTCCAGCTCAATTTCAGCAAATTGGAGATTCGTTTCTTGGAGTGACCTTCCAAGCACAGTTTGCACTGACTTCACCTCGCCGTTCCTGTCCAGTGTAGCTCAGCTTGGATGTTAATCCAATCCAACAACCTTTTTTTGCCACAGCTGTTGGTATTCCACAGAAAGGCACTGGTTCTGTGAATTTTGAGTCCGGTCCTTTTTTCGCTAACTGGTCCGCATACTCATTGGCTACTATATCACTTTTCTCAGTATTGTGGAAAACTTCATGTGTTACACCTAAGTGGGGTGATAAGAGCAACGTTAACAACTACCTGTATCTATCCAGTCTACTGTCGCTAAAATTTTTGAAGCAATTAGAACTAATAAACTTACTTCCTCTGTTCCGAAATTATACAACACAAAATCAGCATGGCTTTCAAAAACGCAAATCCACACTAACAAATATTTTACCTTAGATTGAGACCAACCAACGTGTAATGGATAAGGATTCACAGCTGCTTGTGGCTTACGCTAACTTCTTAAAGGCGTTTCAAAAAGTGTATCATTGTCTACTCGCTTCAAAACTAGCTTATTAGGCGTGTCAAAAGGGTCACATCTTGGTCCTCTCTTTTTTTAAATTTTCATAAACGGTTTTTCTTATATATTTTTATACTCTAGATGAAATCATATAGAGTATTATAAGTTTAATCCAGCCCAAAAGTTTGTAACGCATAGAACCAAGCCTCGGACGAAAAAAAGTTATATATTATTTTTTGTTTATTTGTGCCCAAAAACCTCAAATCCGTCTGACGTCCGTCCGTCCGTCCGTCCGTCCGTCCGTCCGTCCGTCCGTCCGTCCGTCTGTCCGTTAGCACGATAACTCAAGAACGCCTTCACCTAGGATCTTGAAATTTTGAATCTGGATGTTTGGTTGAATTTGTAAGGCTAAGTTCGTTAACGGGCAAAATCGTCCTACTCCTTCGGGTAGCTGCCATACAAAATGTCCTTAAAACACGTGTTCAAGAATATTGGTCGATAACTTCAGAAGGGTTTAAGCTCCGACATTGAAATTTTGTTTGTGTTATTTTTCCAATAGTTCGAGCTAAACGTATGATTATGAAGAAAATCCTATTAGTCCTTCGTGTAGCTGCCATACAAATATCCTTTCAAAACGTCTTCTTTTAATTTACGGAACTTACAATAACTCAAGTAATCTTTTAGCTATAAATTGGAAATTTTGTACAAATTAGTTTTGAGTAAAAACAAAGTTCGAGTTTACTAATCAGCGAAATCCTTTTACTCCTTCTGGTAGCTGCCATACAAAATGTCCTTAAGACACTTGTTCAACAATATTTTTCGATAACTTTTGAACGCTTCAAGCTACGAATTTGAAATTTTGTACACGTTCATTTTTAAATGGTTCCAAGGAAAAAGATAAATATGTAAGAAATCGAGTGAGTCCTTCCTGCACCTCTCATGTTTTCGATGACTTACCCAGTTCAAGATATGAAATTAAACACTGAATATTGTCTTTTAGTTTTGAGAAGCAATCTAATGGCAGTCCTTAATTAAGGACATACAACATGCACACACGTGATTCTACTTTATCCCCAACTACAATATAAATCGCAGTTCAGTATTCATCTATAGTATTATACGATTGGCTTGCAGCCGATCATGACTGCAGTATGTTTTTAAGTAAACTTTTTACCATGCCCAGATGATCTCGAGTTAGGGGTTCGCCTTAAAGCACAACTAATTTCAAATGAAAGAAATAATAATTAAAACCCGTCTAGAATGAGAAAGGAATTCGGCACGGATGGAACAGTCCGTCCACATATATACGGACGGCTCCAAAACTGAAGGCGGAGTAGGAGGAGGTGTTTTCTCTGACATGCTTTGCATTAGCAGCTACTTCCGTCTCCCGGACTACTGTAGTGTAGTAACAGGCGGAGCTCATGGCGATTAAGGAGGCCTTGTTCTGGCTGAGGTGTAATATAGTCTCTACTAGGAATATTAGCATTTTCACAGACAGCCAAGCGGCAAAAAAATTCTTGGAATCGGCCTCGACAACATCAAAGTTCGCCGTAGAATGTCGATCATCTCTTAAGGAGATGGCAGATCAGTTCAATATTCTTCTGTTCTGGGTACCAGGACACAGGGATATTCCAGAAAACTGAATGGCTGACGGACTTGCTCGGCGCGGTACTACCCTTCAGATTATGCCGGAATCTGGGTGTGCCTCTCTCTACATGTAAACAGCTACTGGGATTTGACTCAGTTGAGAAAACCAACTCAAGATGGGCAGACGGTATTACATGTCACACTACGAGACAGATCTGGCCGAAGCTGGATCCCAAACGGTCTAAAAGGCTGACTTTGTTCAAAATGGGGAATATCAACACTACAGTCGGTGTCCTGATCGGACACTGTATCACAGGTGGGTATGCAAAAAAACTCGGATACTTTTCGAACGACTTCTGTAGAAGCTGCCTGGATGAGAAGGAGAAGGTGACCTGTCCAGCTCTGTCCGCTAGAAGGAAAGCTCATCTCGGAGTTTACTCCTTTAATGGTCTTAGTGACCTTGCCGTAACGGAGGTAGCGAGAATCCAATAATACTCCTGTACGCTCCGAGATTAAATATTCCATTTCATATACTTCATTTTATTGTGTCGAGGGCGTTCTCGAATATTCGCTGGTGTGTGGAACCTTAAGAAGTTAATCTGCATGCCAGAAAAGTCGAGAAAAGAATTCTTTAGAAGTATACAGAGCTTTTGTGTTGGATTTTGGGAGGCGTGGCTTCTAACTGGAACTGATGTCATTGCGTATCCCGATTTGGAGCCGTATCTTTCTTAATGGAACTGATGTCATTTCGCTGAGCGGGTTGTCAAGTTTGCATGTAACAATATGTTATAATCATACCGTAAATAATTGTCCATTGCCGGTAGTTGATGATCCTTATTACTCGACTCCGAGCTAACATTTACACTGCATTTCAAAAAGATATGTAGCTCAACACGAAGAATGCTTAAGTTTGTTATTTGTAGCAGTTAATAGTTAATCTTTGAAGGTTCTTTACTGCTCGCTTGTACGCTCTCACATAGAATTTCTGTCAGTTGTTTGGAACCTATATTTCCAAATTCATTGGTCTAATATTGAGACTGTTCAGCACAATTTTATACGCTACCTAATGCATATACCAATAGAAGTAATCGATTATGAAAGTCTTCTCATTTACAAACTTCTCTACACTCTCAAAACGTCGTGAACAATTTTCTTTGTTCAGAATAATTATTAATAACGAGTTAGATTATACTGATTTTCTGGAATTCTTCAATTTCGCTAGCTTTTGCATATTTTTTTTCTTTTTATTTTACTTTATTTTTAACAAATATAATAATATGACTATTTAATAAATATAATAATGTGAGGGAGGAAGTTGGGAGCGTCTTGGACCAAAAATTATGGTATCAAGATCTCAGGAACCGCTTATGCTAGACGGTTGAAACTTGGAACTTATGTAGAACTATGATAGTGGACCTATTTGCAAAAATGATCGATTGGGGTAGAGGGGTGTCAAAGTGGGGGGAAAACTAGTGCGCCCGAAACGCTTGAAAACTGAGATTGAAACATTATAAAATCTATATATCCTTAACGATTGATGTCAGAAGGCTGAAACTTTGTGGTTGTCTTAAGGGATATAGGGATTAAGGGATAAGAGGACTAACATTTCGAAAGGGGGGATGGGCGATGGCGGGTGAAAAACCTTTGATTACAATGTCTTCCGAACTAATTGTTACAGAAAGATTAAATTTGGTTTCTGTTTATAGGATTACAAGTGGAGTCTATTGTATGTAAAATTTTTGAGGACAGAGGCGAGAGACATTTTTCAAATATTAAAATTTTATATCTTAAGAACTGTAGACATAGTATAGACCTCTAGCAGAGGAGTGATGGTGGGAGAGGTAAAAACAAAAAATTCTGATTGTTATTTCTCGAAAAGGATAAAAAGCTCAAAATTAACAACTGTACATATTATTCATATTTTTCATTTTTTTTATTTAGCAAGGTTTGGTTGGGGGTGGTGTTTAATATTTTAGAATCGGCCTATGTTAGAAAGTTGAAACTTAGTACGTACATGAAGATATGAGATATGAAAAAATTCATATTTTCATTGACATACAAAGATGGAACAAAAAAAAAGTACCAAATACCGCCTGGATATTCCTTAGGTTGTCAGTCGCATAGTAACCTACACCGCATCTCAGCAATAAACACTTTTCGGACTTCTAAATAAAAATAATACAGTTGCGCCCAGACTGTTGGCAGATTTTTTTTATCTATTTACGTATTTGTTTTTTCAATAGATGATTCAATAGAAGTGAAAGTGAGGTCGATCTCATTAAACCTAAAAAAAAATCGGAGCTCGTCACAACTTGAACAATGTCTTACTCCCCAGGGGGTTAAATATCAAAATATACTTAAATCGGGTTATTCCCTGACTATATTCAAAGCATATAGAAGTGAAAGTGAATTCTATATCTCATTAGACCTAAGAAATATATCGGAATTCGTGAAAAAGTGCATAACCGCCTTACACACCCTTAGGGGTTAGATGTCGAAAAATTTGGAAAAAACGTTTCTAGGCGCTTATACAAAAAGTCCGCAGAAGTAAAATTGCTTTGATAGCTCGACATGTCTAATAGATTTAACAAAATTCGTAAAAATGTGTGAAAAAACCCTTTTCACGGAACTTTTTTTAAGCCATCTTTACACAAATCTAAATTTTTTTTAGTTTTAATTAATCTAGTAGCACATCTACACATACAAACTAAGTTTCAACTTTCTAGCATAAGTCGTTTCTGAGACATGAAACACCACCCCCCCCCCCCGCACGTACCTTGATACATCTATCAAAAATTTAATTTTTCTGGGATGTACCATATCTATAGTAGCTCTATACAGTTGTCAATTATTAGCATTCTATCCTTTGCGGCTTTCGAGAAATTAAAATCAATTTTTTTTTTATTGCCACCCCTTCCCACCATCACTCCCTAAGACCATACCCTAAACATTTTTTTTCCGCTAAAAGTCTACTGGTCCTAACTCCAGTAAAATTTTCAAGATCATATCTGATACGGGTCTTGTGATAAAAAAATTTAATTTTTTGAAAAATGGCTGTCCCTTACTTCCGCGCTTCTCAAAAATTTTACATTCAGTAGACTTCACTGGTAATTATATATACAGAAACCAAATTTTATCTGTCTGGCACAATTGAGTCGGAAGATATTGTAGTTCAAAAATGTTCACCCCCACCCTCATACCTCACCAACCGCCTTAAAATATTTAACCCTTTTCTAATCTCCTAGTATGTCTTAAGACAACTACAAATTTTCAACCAGCTGACATCAATCGTTTAGGATATATGGATTTTAAAATGTTTCTATACCAGCTTTCAAGCGATTTGGACGCATTATTTTTTAACCCACTCGCACACCACTCGACCACTATCGACCAATTTTTGGCAAATGGGTCCAATGTCATAGTTCTACATAAGTTCCAACTTTCACCCTTCTAGCATAAGCGATTCCTGAGATCTAGAAGCCAAAATTTTTCATCTGAAACGCTTTTCACACCCCCACCCTTCCAAAAGACACAACTCGTAGGGATTCACTCATTCTACCTACCGTAAAAATTTCAACTTAATATCTCAAGGGGTTTGAGGACTACACACCTTCAAACGATTTTGCGTACGGCGGGCGGCTGACGGCATCTACGGCGGATAGACGGACATTTTTTTTCCTTTTTTGTGGTTTACTAGTTCTAAAACGTGAAAGTACAAAATTTCAGGGTAGAACATTTTTTGGATACATATTTCAGGTCGATCACAATACTTTATTATTAAAAAATAATAAAGTAAAATAATAAAGAAGCTCAGAAATTCTTTAATAATGCGGAAACTTCTTACATATTTTCAGTAAGTACCTGGCTTCATATTACATTGCACCGTACCACACAATAATTACCGCAAATGTCAACAATATTTAATACCTATCAACGCCTCCACAGTATATCGATAATACTCCAAGTATGAGTAGTTTCAAGTACCTATGGCAAACCCATAAATCCACTAATTTAGTAAGGACTAACGCCAGCGTTTAAGCTAAACAAAGGCATATATCACGCTCGTTACGAAACTGTGGGTGAAATCTTCAGATCGCAGATTGTTTACCAAAGCAATTAATCTGTTATGTAAATTAATCCACTTTCACGTGTGCTTCTCTGTGCGATTTATTGCGGTTTATACAAGGTGCGCTTCCGTTGATCTCCAGCTTTCGTACAGTTAACGTTTTCTATAGATTCCCCAATGTTGCCATGTGTACGAGAATTTAATTCAGGCATTTTTCAAGTAGATATGTGAGTTTCGCTCACCACTAATTAACGTATGCAATGGGCACTTCTAAGAGCTTAACTAAAATACGGGTCAAAATTGTCATACTGATGGTTGTTTTTACTTTACTGAAAACCTTCAATATCGTGCCCACTCAAACTTTTCGTGTTTGTCTAGGACTGGGTGTGGTACTTAAATGCGCCAAATCAATGATGGACACTATCTTCGATATAAAGCCCTCATACCGTTCGACAAATGCTTAAGTTGGCTTCGAACCTGTTCACCCTGACGCCGAAATTGGCTTGTCCCTTCAAGGAAACAATGGCAGCAAATTTGAAATTCCATAGCATGGTATCGATTCTCGACCATTGTAAATAACGCCACAAAATCTGACTACGGTCTACCATTAGGGCTGTAAATATTATCGAATCCTTGAATCCTGCTGACCAATAATCGAACGTTATAGGGATGCTGCGGTCAATCTGGTTAAGTATCTCGTCTACAGCATGAGCTCCAGTATATCGTAATTCGTAACCTAAATAGCGGGTGTCCGTCCTGGATGAGGATATGGTTCCATGTATAGTGCCGAACCCAAATACAAATTTGCGGCATCGCTGCTTGATGTTCCTAATGTAAATGCTATTGGTGAAATTGACGCTTGATCTGAGTAGTTTTTGGATACGGATGCAGGTTATAAGTAGATTAATTGATCCGCTAGGGTTGGATGGGCTTTCCAACAGTCGTTGAAGCCGGGAATATTTACTTCTCACAGGATATTTTGCATGGTAGCTTCTCAAATACAATGTACCTTGTGAAGACATTTGTTTTCAAATTAAAGTGTCCTGTTTAAGCGATTCATGAATCGAAAGCATTTTGCATAGGTAGATCGATTTTACTTAATTATTGTTTAATACGTACGTTATAAAGATTAGAGCTTTGGAAACAAGTTTATCCTTTGGAAGTGAAATAAGCTCGATACCTCAAAATACTTAAGAGATATAGGGTGTTTTTTTAGGTGCATGAGAACTTTCGATATCGATAACTGTGGTTTGACAGCTGAGAATGTCAAACTGTGTTGACATTTCTGTTCAGTAAGGTTTGGCAAGTCATCATGAATCGTTTAATGCTAGAACAACGCTTCCAAATTGTGGAAATTTACTTTGAAAAAAATAAATCTGTTCGCGAAGTTCATAGAGCACTTCGTCCATTTTACGGTCAACATAATCGACCATGCTGACTGAATTTTTGTTTCCAAAAATTAATCAGCTAAACATAGTCGACATTTGGTTCCAACGAGACGGCGCAACTTGCCATACAGCGTGCTTAACAATCGATTTATTGCAAAATCAATTTGGTGACAACTTGATTTCTAGAAGTGGTTCTGTTAGCTGGCCCCCTCGTTCGTGCGATTTAACGCCTCTGGATTACTTTTTATGGGGCCATATTAAATCATGCGTTTATACCGACAAACCAGCAACTCTTGAAGCATTGGAAGCCAATATTCAAGCCACTATTGACGCCATACGGCCAGATTTATTGGAAAAAGTAGTCAAAAATTGAACTGATCGACTGGACCATGTAACTCGTAGCCGCGGCAGACATATGACGGAAATCATATTTAAAATATAAATACCATGAAATTATCTACCAGAATATAATAAAAAAAATTTCATTCCAACTATACTTCTGTCTTGTATTATAATTTTAAGTTCTCATGCACCTAAAAAAACACCCTATATGACGAAATTCGTGAAATTTTCTAACGCGCTGAGATGCGGTGTAGTTACTATGCGACCTTCACCTCCTAATGTTCCGTTGGTCTAGTAAAGAAGTAACTCCAGCATTACTTTAAGGCCTAGGCCTAATTTAGGCTGTTGTGCCATTGATTATTATTGAAACCCAGGGGTGTAATGTAAAAAATTCTGAAATACCTACATTTTTAATTTTACTTTATTATTTTTTAATAATTAAGTATTGTGATCGACCTGAAATTTCAAAAAAATTTGCTGCCCTGAAATTTTTTTCACATTTTAGGACTAGTAAGCCCCAAAAAAGCAACAAAAAAATGTCAGCCGTATGCCGTACTCCGTATGACGTACGCAAAACCGTTTGAAGGTGCGTAGCTCTCAAAAACCTTGAGATATTAAATTGAAATTTTTATGGTAGGTAGACTGAGTGAACCCCTACGAGTGGTATCTTTTCGAAGGGTAGGGTGTGAGGGGGGACGAGGGGGGAGCGTTTTAGATGAAAAATCTTGGTTTCTAGATCTCAGGAACCGCTTATGCTAGGAGGCTGAAAGTTGGAACTTATGTAGAATTTTGATAGTGGACCCATTTTCCAAAAATTGGTCGAAAGTGGTCGAGGGGTGTACGAGTAGGCGGAAAATCAATGCGTCCAAAGCCCTTGAAAGCAGGTATAGAAACATTCTAAAATCCATATCTCCTGAAGGGTTGATGTCAGACGGCTGAATCTTTGTAGTTATCTTAAGAGATACTAGGAGATTAGAAAAGGGTTAAAAATTTTAAGGGGGTGGTGCGGTATGAGGGTGGGTGGTGAAAAACTTTTAATTACAATATCTTTCGACTCAATAGTGATAGGCAGATAAAATTTGGTATCTGTATATAGAATTACCAGTAAAGTCTACTGAATGTAAAATTTTTGAGGGAGAGGTGAAGCGCGAAAGTGTGGGGACAGCCATTTTTCCAAAAATTAAATTTGTATATCTCAAGAACTGTATCATATTTTGAGGGTGTGGGTGTAGTGAGTGATGGTGGGAGGAGGTGGAAATGAAAAAAAATTGATTTTAATTTCTCGAAAGCCGCAAAGGACAGAAAACAAATAGTTGACAAGTGTATAGAGCTACTATAGAGACATCCCAGAAAAAATAAATTGTTGGCAGGAGTAGCAAAAATCGGGGGTGGGGGGATGGTTTCTTATATATCAGAAACTGCTTATGCTAGAAAATTTAAACTTAGTACCTATATGTAGATGTGCTGCTAGAGTAATTAAAACTAAAAAAAATTTATTTATATTACAAATAGTTGCTTTTGATTATTCACACGCCATGATACTACTGTTGCTCCTGAAATTAAAATAAATAAAATAATTGATAACTTAGAAATGAAACAAGTTTCCTATGGGAAAAAAGAATATTTTAAACGAACTCAATTTGTGGGAATTGAACTTTTATTGATGGGGGCATATGTGGACCAGATTTGACCTAACTGTGGCAATAATTCAAATGATGAGACCAAAAATAAAACGATTGATTACGCACATTTATTTAAGAGAAGGAATGCCTATTATGAAAAAAAACACTTCATCATTTTTTAAAAAAAATTTTCGGATGTCTCTATGCGCGAATGTTTCTGATCCACAGCTCCTTAGAGTTACACTAATTTCGAACTCACTTTCACTTCTATTGAATCATCTATTGAAAAAAGTATTGTTTTTACATGAACCACAAATACGTTAATCAATAAGAAAAATCTGCCAACCTTCTGGGCGCAACTTTAAAATTTTATGGGTAGAAGTCCGAAACGTGTTTAATGCTGAGCTACGGTGTAGGTTACTACTAAACACGTTTCGGACTTTTACCCATAAAATAATAAAGTTGCGCCCAGACTTTTGGCAGATTGTTATTTCTTTGTGGTTGAATATCTCAAAATTCAATAATTATTTTTGAGTCGTTATAACTATATAAAGCATACAAGTAAGCGACTTTGATCTCATTAAACCTAAAAAATTTGTCGAAATTTGTGAAAACTTCAAAAATACCTTACACCCTGTAACGACTCGATTTTATAGCCGGGGTAAGACTCAGCGGGTGTCAAGACTCGTTACAAAAATATTTATTTAGTTGACTTCACTGTTTATTCAATTTATTAAAGGAAACCAGATTTCATATATAGTTGGTCCTCGACGTCTCCGTGACTCATCTTCACTTGGCATCGCGCGTCGTCTTTACTTCTGCTTGGCTCACTCCACTCTGCTTGACTCACTCCCCTCGACGTTACTCTGCTTGGCTCAGCGATACTCTGTTCTGCTTGGCTCGCCGTTGCTCTGCATGGTTCAACGTTACTTTACTTGTATTTACTCTGCCCTGCTCGGCCTGTCTCTGCTTGGTCCGTCTCCGCTTGGCCCGTCTCTGCATGGTTCGTTTGTACTCCGTTCATCTTGCTATACTCCGCTTATCTCTGCTTTACTCGTCTCTACTCGGCTCGTCTCTGCTTGGATCGTCTCTGCTTGGCTCGTCTCTGCATGGCTTGTTTTTGCGTGGCTCGTCTCTGCTTGGCTTGTCTTTGTTTGACTCGTCTCTGCTTAGCTCGTCTCTGCTTGGCTCCTCTCTGCTTGGCTCGTCCCTGCTTGGCTCGTCTCCGCTTCGTGAGGTGGCTATGCTTTGATTAGAAGCGGTGTCCTACTGACGTACAGTTCCAAGTTACATGAATCGGATTTATAAAACCTCTTACCTTCACGTAAAGTGGAGACTGGTCAGTGACGATAGCCCAGTTCTTCGTCGTTTCAGAGCTAGAGTTTGTCGGATTTATAAAACCTCATACCCAAACAAAAACAAGGAAAGTCGAGCTCAGTAATTCTAAGGTTTCTCATGCGGATCAATAAAACCACTACCCTTGTCACCAATAACTTGCTGCACACTGGGTTCCCTTGTGGATGTTCGCTGTTCCTTATATTCTGCTGAGAACATGTAGCAACCGCGAATTATAACATTAGCGTTTGAAAATTCACTTCGTTTTATGATTCGTGGTTCGTGGTTTTATGTGCTATATTCTTGGTACTATGTTAGTAATTCATTTTAATCTTAATATTTTTCTTTATTTCAATTCATTTTCAATGCAGTGTTGTTGTTATTTTAATTCGTTGTTACATGGTTTATTATTTTGTGTTTGAGTGTTAATCCAGTGTTGTTATTATTCTTAATTCATTCTTACATGTTTATATTATTCTGTGTTTTTGTTTGTGTAAATTTGAGAAATTTCCGTCTCCACAACCCCTAGTAAGTTAAATATCGAAAAATGCCTAAAAGATAACGAAATACGAGAAAATGCGAAAATCCCATTTCACGAACAATTTTTTTACTCCAATGAAAATGTGAACTTTTTTCCTTTAATTACTCCTGTCTACCAAGTACTTAGTTTCAACTTTTTATGATACGCTGTTTCTGATATTCAAAAAGCACCCCCTGCCCCTTTGGAACCAATATCAAAATTTTGTTCTAGGATGTCTCTATAGTGGCTCTACATAGTAGGAAATTTTTTCATTTCAATCTTTTGCGGTATTCTAGAAATAAAATCAAAGTCATCACCTCCTACACCCCGACCTAAAATGGGGCACACTCCTGTAAAATTTTTAAGACCATACTCATATCTTGCAGCGTTCTTGAGCTATAAAGATTTCATTATATAAAAATTTGCAATTCCCCCCCCCCCCTCACCACTTCCGTGCTCCAAATGCACCTCAAATACTTTACATTCAGTGGACTTCACTTCTAATCCTATATACAAAACCCAAATTTGATCACTCTCACACCCTTCCAACCATACCGACCATTTCTTTCCCTATCATTGTTCTAAAGCGGCAAATCTATATATATAAAAGAGGATGTATGTATGTTCCCTATGGGCTCCTAAACCGCTTAACCGATTTTGATCAAATTTTCAGGAATAATCCCGGAATGGTTCCTGTGAAGTTTGGTGCCGATCGAATCAAAAACAATTTTTTTTTTCAATATTTTTAAAATTTTTTCCCGATTTTAGTACCCTGGTGCTTAAACTGTTTGTTTGTTTGTCCCTATACCATTCCTGAAATTGCGATGAAACTTTGTTGTGTTGTTGAGCGCACGCTCGCGAAGGTTTCTGTATTAGTAACACTATTCTACAATAGGTGGCGCCCGACTCAAACAAATGAGTGTGTTTCATATAGTTTAGCGACAGTTCGTGTATTTTCGGTGTATAAGTGCGCACGTCTGACAAAATCGAAAACGGGAGCAACGGAAGTAACGAGAGTAACAGAAGCAACGGGAGTAACGGGAGCAACGGAAGCAATGGATCAACAGGAACAACGCAGCAATGTGAGCAACGGAAGAGACGGAAGCAACGGGAGAAACGGGAACAACGAAGCAACAGGAGTAACGGGAGCAACGGGAAGCAAGACTGGAAACAGCTGGCTTTGCAGTTTCGACAGCATAGCACCATACAAACGTGAGTATAGCCGTGGAACGCGGCAAGTACACGATACAACAGTTATACCGACGTAGTCCAGTGTAGTCCAGTGGTAGTGTACTAGGTCTTGAAAACATTGCTACCGGTGTTCAATTCCCACTCAACGCGTAATTTATTCATATGAATTTTTCAGTTGTTATTGGTTTCAGAATACTAATATAAATCGTGAACAGTGCGGAATGTTTAATAGGGTCACTTGTAAAGGATTTAAACCTGAGCAAATGAGTTCTGTTTACATTCTCATCAGATTCACAAATACCATCAGAGCTTCCAGACAGTAGTTGAAAAATTATGATCATTAACACCTGCTAGTACACTGCCATACCCAGCCCGATTCCTGATCTTCCTTCCCATTCCTAAAACTGATTAAGTTCGGTATACCCTTTCTTCTCCACAATTTCGTCCAACTCTCCTCTCCTTCGCACCAAGAAACACGGAAAAATATTTGATAGAACAATACCGCGGCCAATTGGGCTCAGTTTGTTCTTGAAAGTTAGCCAAAAACAATCATCAGCCGTAGGCGCCGTGCCGTGGTGCAGTGAGATCACAACGGACCCATCTAGCGGTCTATGTGTTAGCTATCTCTGTCAATAGCTACCCACCTAACCTAACCTAACCTGTACCGACGTATGTTGTTGCGATATCTGCCCAACGGTTGTATGCACGGACATCGGTTCAACCGTCGTTCATTAGCACATACACAATACAATCGTGATATGCAACGACAAATCGGGCGCCAATAGTTGGTACAACCGTTGTATCGTGTATTTTCCGCTTCAAAGATGAGCCGTTCACGATTGAACTACTCTAAAAGAACGGTTTATTGAAGTGAGTGAACTAACTCAGTCAGTTTGGTGAACTGCAGTTCAATTCGAAAGGTGAATAAAAAAAATGTAGACGAATGAAGGGAGACAAACGGAGTAAACTCTATGAACACGATGATGTTCGTCAGAAACACACACAGCGAAAACACAACTTAATTCTTGACAATGTAAAATCTCTTAGTTCTATATAAGTTCCAAGTTTCAGCCTTGCTATGAGGCTGAAACTGAGAGCGGATCCTGAATCTAGAAAACAAAATTTTTCATCTTAAACACTTCCTCCACTTCCTTCCTCACACCCTCACCCCCGAAAAGGAATTGCCTGCAAGGGTTCACCGCATCTACCGACCAAAAATTTGAACTTAATATCTCAACGAGTTTGTGAGCTACGCGCCTCTAAACGCTTTTGCGAACGGCGGACAGACGGACAATTTTTTTCCTTTTTTGGAGTTTACTAGTCCTAAGACGTGAAAATACGAAATTTCAGGGTAGCATATATTTTGAAATTTCAGGTCGATTACAATAATTTATTATTAAAAAGTAATAATAATAAATCCTAGCGTTGAATGATTTTTTTCCAACACCTCTCGATTTTAATGAATTATGCTAAAAGCTATTAAGTCAACCATCATATGAGCACAATGACTAATTAAAGTACGCCAACAAAAGCCTCGTCATTTCTGTTTTATTTATTTATTTTCATACAAACATTTTCATAAACTTCTCCCAACTAAATTGAAGTAATTTCGTGTTGTAAAACTAAACCAAAAATTACATTCTAACATTTTAATGGTATTTCGAAACTGAAAACTTTCACGACCTAAAAATGTACACGAAATTACGAAAAGTGCACAAACTTTCCACTCGCCATTTTATGCGCCTTTAGCTGCAAATTTCAAAATTAAATTCCCAAAACGTGAACGTATTGGGAAATGGTTTCTCAAAGAGGACGTTCCTCGCATTCTTTGGGCCGGAAGAAAGCAACAGTTTCTGCTCATACGCTAACCGACAAAAGGGAGCTATCTCCCAGGAGCATTTTTACAAACCGTCCGCGGAATACCCATAGCACGTCCTTCAAGTTTTGAATCCCGTATAATTCGTAGTGAGCTTCTGAAACTCTAGAAACTTTCTAAAGCACACATTTACGCTGCAAATGTTATGTTTAGAGAAAGTTAAAAATCGTATTTACGTAAAATCCCGTCTGTGAACCTTTTGTCCACCTTTTTCGTAACTTTATGTCTCTGGACAGGAAAATGGGAAACGTGAGAGAAATAATATTATTGTGGCAAAATCACCTGAGGCTTTCAAATTTTCCAGTCGCTAATCGGTTAGACTTGGTGAAAACTACGACCGTGTAGACGAAAGGTTACGATCCGGTGACCACAAATTTACATAAATTCTTTAAGTATTTAAAGAGGCTAAGAAATATTATTTTCAGTCCAACGATTTTAATTTTGCAACAGTTTTACTTATGAAATTTCTAAAATATTTGCTATGCTTAAATTTTTCCATTTTTATCGATCGGAATTCCGATTTGCAATTACGCAATTTATGTATACTGACAAAATGGTCTTTGAAACCCTGATTCGTGTATTAATAATAGTAAAATGAATTACTCAAGCATGTAAAAACACTAGATTCTGTTCCATTCATATGGAAGCTTTTTTGTAATTTCCACCTGAATAACTTTCTCGTATTTATATATGAATAAACAGTCATTCAAAACATTACTAGAAAAGGATAAAGTTAATTTATAATATAACTCAGTCACGACTTTCTATTTATTAAGTCGTCGCAACTAAAAATTTAAAACTTTGGGCTGACGACCAAAAAGTTATGTTTTAATGACTGCACGACGTCGGACCGACGTCGTCACGAGTTATAATTAGTTAAACATTATCCTGTATTAGTTAGGAAAAAATAAGTTTTAAGTAAAGAGGTGCTGCCAAATTCAAGAGTAGGTTAGCGAAATCCTTGATACCTTCAAGTAGCTGGCATACAAAGATTCTTAAATGCGTATATACGAACATCAGCCAGCTTAAGAATGCATCTCGGAGAAACTTGTAATTTTTGTTAAGTTAATAACCCAATTAATAAAGGTGGAAGAATAAGTAATGAAAACAATTCTGGGAATCCTTAGTAAAACTACACTAAAAATGTCAAAAAAGACTTCCAGAAATTTGTTCCGAAATTCACAGGTACAAATAAAAAAATCTGTCTGGGCGCAACTTTATTATTTTTTGGGTAGAAGTTCGGAACGAGTTTAATTCTGAGTTGCGGTGTAGGTTACTATGTGTTTGTGAAGGTTTAGCAAACAAAAGACTTCGTCACTTCGGTCAGGGTTTCATGGACACAGCGAAATTAATGACCATTCCTCTTCGCAAAATACTAGCCTTCATTAAAAGCGCAGGGATTGAAGAGGAATCATAGCCAAACCTGGGGGACCATACCAACCCCTATTTCCAATCTATCTATCTTCTTCAAGCAGCTTCCACACAAAATTCCTAAAACCACGTGTTCACGAATGCTGGCCGATAACTTTTGAACGCTTCAAGCTAGGAATTTGGAATTTTGCACACATTCATTTTTAAATGGTTCCAGTTATGCTTAATATGCTGGAAATCAATTGAGTACTTCCTAAAGCCCCCATGTGAAAGTCCTTGACAAAAAAAAATTTTGGTTTCGGTGATATTTCTAATCTTCCAGACAAGAAATAGGAAACGGAAGATTATTTATTTATTTATTATTTGTGGTAGCATCATGAGTGATACCACCCAAGTTTTAAGCCCACACCGGGTAGGTACTTGGAAACGGAAGATATTGCCTTTTTTCGAGTAACAACCAAACGAGATTCGTTAAAAAAGTGAATCTAGTTGCACTTCCCTTATTATGTTTTATCACTCACTACACTACAACTTCATATTCAATTTTGATTCATTCATCAGCTTAATCTTGGAGTAACACAATCAATCTCTAAGAATTTTATATATTCTTAGAGATTTTATATATTTTATAAAATTCATTTTCTATTATAATTACATAATACACCAAGTTTCAACTTCCTGTCATAAGCCGTACCTAAGATTGAAAAAATTCTGTCGTTGCTTTTATTACACCTAGCATAAATTGTATTTCACTTAAATTTAATTTAATATAACATACAACTACAGTATTGCTACATATACACATATACCATATTTACCAATTTTCTGTAAGCGAATAAAGTCTTATTGAAATCAGAATGATTTTTCTGCTTTCCACACTCGTTTCCTTCATATCTGAATAGATATACCTGGTGTGTACTTCTACGGTTTAAGTTGAAATTATTGATTTGAGATATAATAAGTAATATTCGGAGTAAATTGTTCAGTGCACCATTTCTCCATTAAATTTTCATTCAACTTACTCTCCCCATACACACATTGATCACCCCACGATCATAAAGGGAACCGAATTGACCATTGCATCGGATAATTCGATTTTTGTATCCTGGCACAATATTCAGACAAATTCTCATGCCTAGTATAAAGCAATAAAATTACCTTTATGCTAGCATTGCACACTTTGTACTACACATGCAATTATTGATTTGCTGTAACAGCATACATTTAGTATATACGTTGTAAGCTCTAGTGCAAATAAATTATCTTACGAGAAAAGGTTTTTTAATACCCATCCACAACAATCCATTTAAATTATATTTTAAGTATACTCGTACTTCTCCCCTAGTACGACTACAAACAATTGCCAAGCTTAAACTTTGTTCCATGAACCGTTTAGATTAAAAAATTTCTGTATTAGTTAATGTTCATCGCCTTAGTTTTTAATAATAAAGTATTGTGATTGACCTGGAATTTCAAAAAAATTGCTACACTAAAATTTTGTGTTTGCGCGTTTTATAATACTCCTCTAGTATACATATGTACATTTCATAGATTCCGGATTCTAATAACATACATTGCAGTGGCGGCTCGTGAATTTCTCAGAAGATGATGCTAAATCGGAATATTAAAACACGACTTTGTCGGACTAAAACTATATGAGTAAAGACGTCGGTTTACTGCGGAAAGTCATTCAGTAACATTTTCAAAACAAAAAATCAGTAGTAACTTGATGACTTTTTCCTCCGTAAAATGGTGAGGCTCAGCCTCACTAGTCTCATGTGGCGAGCCGCCACTGATACATTGCAGTTTGAATGTTTGTTCAAACACAATTATAAATTCAGAAATTAGGCTGAGCTATATTGTGTAATTCGCAGAAAGCTAATTGGCTAAACAAACAATTTTTGGTATCTTGAACGAAATTTAATGTCGATAAAAACTATAATAGGGTCATTCCATCAAGAATCGCCAAAAATGACAAAATTTGTGACCATACCATCTCCGATTCTTTTGGAAATTTTTGTACTCGAAGAATTAGTGAAAAAAAAAATTATTTAAATTTGTTGTTTCTATTACATTTTTTTGTTAGCTAGGTATATTATGTTAAATATTTTGCAAAAAAGGTGTCCGAGTCCTCTTTGAAAATTCATATCTATGGTAATTTTTATCCAAGAATAATAAAGTAGGGCTTATTTTAAAGACTGTTGTTTAAAAATTGTCGCAATATGAAAAAAATACGAATAAAAATTGTCCTTGAAATTTTTTTTAAAGGATAACGATTTTGTCCTTTATCCTTGAATATCTCAAAATAAGTTTTTTTTTATTTTTTATATTTTGTAGGTTATACTGTTTTACAAAACATACCAAAAAATTAACTTGTGGTCTGAATGGAATCGGGGTCAAAAAAGTCGAAGAACATCAGTGGCTCTCAATTATTTTATAGAAAAGGGGTCACTTCATCAAGAATCGCCAAAAGCGTATCTTTAATTTTTTTTATTTTTTTATATTTTTTATATTAAAATGTTTTTCAAAACATTTCAAAAAATTAACTTAGGATCTCAAGAGGATCGGGGTCAAAAAAATCGAATTAAATTATTAGAGACCTAAACTAGCCTTAATTGAGAACCACTGATGTTCTTAAATTTTTTTGACCCCGATCACCTTGACATTCCAAGTCAATTTTTTGATATGTTTTGGAAAATAGTATAATATACAATATGCAAAAAATTTAAAAAAAAAATTAAGATATCGATTTTGAGATATTCAAGGTTAAAAGACAAAATCGTTATCCTTGAAAAAAAATTTGAAGGATATTTTTTATCCGTATTTTTTATATTGCAACAACCTTCCCCTTTAAAATAAGCCGTATTTTGCTATTCTAGGATAAAAATTACCAGAGATATAAATTTTCAAAGAGGACACGGACACCTTTTTTGAGAAATCTTCACCATAATATACCTAGCTAACAAAAACAATGCGATAGAAACAAAACATTTAAATCATATTTTTGTTCACTAATTCTTCGAGTACACAAATTTTCAAAAGAATCAGCGATGGTAAGCTCACACTTTTGGCGATTCTTGATGGAATGATCCTTTTTCTATAAAATAATTGAGAAGCACTGATGTCCTTCGATTTTTTTTGACCCCGATCCCATTCAGATCCCAAATTCATTTTTTGGTATGTTTTGTAAAATAGTATAACCTACAAAATATAAAAAAAAATAATAAATCTGTTTTGAGATATTCAAGGATAAAGGACAAAATCGTTAACCTTGAAAAAAATTTCAAAGATAATTTTTATTCGTATATTGCGACAACCTCCACCTTTAAAATAAGCCCTATTTTATTAATCTAGGATAAAAATTACCAGAGATATGAATTTTCAAAGAGGACTCGGACACCAATTTTTGCGAAAACTTTAACATACTATAACTAATAAAACAAAATGAGATAGCAATAAGAAATTGAATTTCAATTATTTTTTTCTCTAGTTCTTTAAGTACAAAAATTTTCAAAAGAATAGGAGATGGTAAGGTCACAGCTTTGGCGATTCTTGATGGAATGACCCAATATGCCTGCAAACAGTCCAGACCTTGACCTGTTCCATTTTGACAAATTGCGAATCACATAAATAAAAACCTTAAAGAACCGTAACACCTGTGATAGATATTCAAGATCCATCTAAATTCTTTGAACATTTCTACCATGCCACTTGCACGGAAGAATTTAAAGTAAAACACAGCGTCTTTTAAGAGGTGTATTGCATGATAAGAATAAGTTCATAGAGGCGATACTGTATACTATAGCAAAAGAACAAGGACTATTTCACCCGAGAGAAAACTACTTGTCCAAAGTAGACGGTCGAAAGTTCAGCTTTGATAAAGGATCTTAGGATAGATTGTGAATGCAGCAAATATAACGCTTATAAAGAGCAACTTAAAGCTATTGTTTCATATGCTGCCAGGTGAAAATCGAGAAAATTTATTGTGTATGCAATTCGAACGCAATCGTTTCGTGGCAAAGGTTCTGCAGGCGATTATCGATTGGGTGCACGTTTGTTCAAATTTTGCACGAGGTGTTTAGCAATATATACTTGCAGAACATGCATAGGTATATATGAATATAGTACCGACAATGCATCTAGATAGCAATTTATTTATAAAATGTTTAAAGTTGAAAATGCAGAGAATTGTCTACTCAAAAGTAGAGATGAGACGAATATATTAGTATTCGCTATGATATTACTAATATTTCGATATATTAGATATTAGGAATATGCCGATATCAGATATTCGAATATCATGATATTCATTTCCCATCGACCCTTTCTAATACCATGGATTTACCGATCTATTTATTCTTTATTTACTTGGATCCAAATTGCTCTAATTTACCAATCTACTCTTCTTTTCATCTTACAATAAATTGCATACATTGTCATTCATATCTTCAAAGCAGACATTTTCCGATCGTCTCTTTTTCTATGGATTCATGGTAGTTATGTGCGGCTTTTCTTCCGGCTCTACAAACTACCCTTTTCCCTACCTACGAAAAGTACAAATATTGCTATATATTCTTTGGTTACTTAGTATGAGCTAAAATAAATAAAGAGATTTACCCTTCGGTCCTTTCCCTTCCGATAAATATTGAATTCGTTGTTTAAATCTAACATAATCTTCCTTTACTCATTTACACTTTCTTTATTTAATTTGTAGGTGGTAGGTGCGAAATTGCACAGGTGTACTTTCCCAGACCCTTTCCTTCTTAAAATGCCTGCTTTCTTTCTCTGGAATGCCCTCAATATAGTCGAACATTTTTAGTTATCTATCCTTTGCGGTTCTCGAGAAATAATAATCAGATTTTTTTCCTTTTCACCTTCTCCCGACATCACAGCCCTACAATCACACCTTCAAAATTGTTTTCCCTGCTAGAAGTCTACTGGACCTAACTCCTGTAAAATTTCTAAGATCATATCTGGTACTGTTCTTGAGATATAAAAATTTAATTTTTTCAAGGGAATAGCCCCTCACTTTTGTGCCTCAACTCCCTCCTTAAAAAGTTTACATTCAGAAGACTCCACTTGTAATCCTATATACAGAAACCAAATTTTATCTTCCTGCTGTAATTGGTTCGGAAAATATTGAAATCCAAAGTTTTTCACCCACCACCTCCACACCCCACCATCCCCTATAAAATTGTTAGACCCTATCTAATCTTCCATTATCCCTTAAGATAACCACAAAGTTTCAACCTTCTGACATCAACCGGTCAGGAGATATGGATTTTAGAATGTTTCAATCCCAGCTTTCAAGCGTTTCGGACATATTGTTTTTCCCACAACTCCCACACCCTTCAACCTATATCGACAATTTTTTAACCAAATGGGTTCACGATTATAGTTCTACATAGGTTCTAAATTTCAGCCTCCTAGCATAAGCGGTTTCTGAGATCTAGGAACCAAGATTTTTCATCTAAAACGCTCCTCCCCCTTACACATTCACTCCCCAAAAGACACGCCATCACCATTCATCGGTCCCATGATATGATATTGGAATATTCCCTACCATGTATTAGGTCAGATATTCATATTCGTATGTATTCACTGATATCACATATTCGTATGGATTCGCAGATATCAAATATTCACGAATATTTTATATTCACTAATATTTTATATTCACATAATGTAAGTAGACTATTCACACTTCAATATTAATTTATTCAAACTCCATGGATGCAAAGGATTTATCCTGATCACCCAACAATTTATAATAAGCATAATCATATTGTTATTACCACGGAATTAAAAAAATTTGAATTTGAATTTGACTTAAATAATTTTTTTTCTAGTGAAATCTGGCCAGCAAGGGTATCAGCAAAAAGATACATCAAAAAGAAGTAACTCCTCTTTGCTTTGACAACAAGCTTTTACTTTATTATTTTTTCCCTGAAAACACTTTCTAGGTATTTATATGAAAAAGCCGTGGAATAAAAATGAATTCAATATTTAGACCTAATAGATATGACGAAAATCGTGAAAATATATGCAATCCACTTTCACTAATAATTTGTTTAGCCCCCCTTTTGTACGTCAATAGATATTTGATTTTTTTTGTAATCAAAATTACTTTTCTTGACTTACATATACATACCGAGTTTCAACTTTCTAGTGGTTCTATAGTTAGGAAAAACACTCCCCACCCCCGTACCATACTACCCCTATAAAAAATTATATTTTTTCAACATGCTACTACTATATTTCTATTCAAATACTAAGTTTCAGCTTTATATCATAATAGGTTATCGAGATATAAAAATCGGAACTTTTTCCTTTTCACTCTCCCCAGCCTCATCACCAAAATTTTTTTTTATTTGGCCTACTTCTGCTAAAAATTCTAAGCATCTATTTTACACTGTTCTTGAGATATAAGACGCAATTTTTTAAAAAAATTCTTTTCCCCTTTCAGAAAACTTTATTTGTTAACCTTTATACAGAAACTGAATTTTATTTGTCTATTGCAATTGGTTCGTGAGATATCGTAACCTAAAGTTTTTCGCCTCTCACCTCTGCACGTCACTGCCCCACTGTCACTTCCTCTAGTATACCTACAGATGTTCATTAAGTTTTAATTTCGTGAAATTTAAAACAATTCGATGTCATTATCACATCTAAATGATACGTCACAATTTGGGAAAACGCATACACCCATTAACAATATCAAAAAATCCTGAAATTTGTTTCTATGCTTTTATTTAGGAGCTTGTATGTACATAGAAGCCAATTTAATTCTGCGATCTGAATACCATTCTTCGATCTGAATAACTCTGTTATTATGAAAAAAATAGAATTGAGATTATATTTAACAAAGCAAACGTTATATTACCAACTAAGTGAGGCATCTGATAAACACGCTCGTGTAGGCACCATCCTAAGGTCACTAGTAGAAGACCAGCATGTTGCTACTCCCATCGGATCCATAGTGTCGGGGCAAATGATCTTTGTCGTAGCTGCTGTGACCCAGGAGTGGTAGAATCAATCTTCCATGTCCTATGGTAATATCTGGCCCTATCGGGAACTAGAAGACGGAACCTCGACGCATATTTCTTATGTAACATAGCAAGTATTATAAAATCTACAAAATGGTGTTAGGTTCCATGAGTAATCATACTCAAAAGGGGAGCACAACGGACGAACACTGACCAACACACCCCACCCCACATACCATACCGTGTGCTCTGGTGGTAAAATTCTGAACCTTCCAAGATAGAAAGAAACTGCCAGTTGAAAGTTATTTTTATACAAAATTGAGATTGCGAGCTACTAAATATCCCTTTACGAGAATATTAATTAATCTTAGAATGTAATAAGAAGGGCACTCGTATTACGAACATAATTTATTTTTTTAAATCACAAATTTCAAGTACCAAAATAAAAGAATAATATAGCGAAGAAATTGTTTGTTCTTCTTAAATAATTTAAAAAATTTTCATATTTATTTTTCTCGTAATATTAAATATTTTACAAACTTTATTCTATGAAATAAATCGAATAAAAGAAATATTTTAAATTATTTCGAATTTTATACCTCATATTCATAGAGACAAATTAACCATATTCTGACTTAGTTACGGGGTTGGATAGAGCTTAAAATTTTCGGAATGTAGAACCGATTGTCATCAATATTACTTTATTATTTTAATAAAAACAATGCGTCCGAAACGCTCGAAAGGCGAGATAGAGACATTCTAAAATCTATATATCCGAAACGGTTAATGTCATGAAATAGGAACTTACCCAGTTGGTAACGAGTCTCTTTCACGACTTTTCTTTATGGTTTGAACCTAACGTATCGTATGATTTCTTTCCAACATTGTCTTTGCTCAAAATGTAGAATATAACCACCAGGACTAGAGACAAATTACGACACCATCTGACGGTTTCTTAATTGTACTGTCAGTTAAACGGCAAAAATATAAATTGTGACTTTTCAAAAATTCAATATTTTCGGTTAATTGTTGTGTGTAAAGTAAGTGATACTATATACGTTTATTTGCCATATAAAATGATTGTAATAAAATTTCATTTCAGGATCTTTTTGATAAGCAAGCCGGAAAATTATAGGTAAGAGAAATATATGTTGATTTTGATTTCTTTTTTATCTTTTCACGATTGCGTTAGAGAATTTTTTTTTGAAAGGAAAACAGATTAGTTAGGATTTTATGTCAGTGACGCGGATGCTTCATTTTTTGAAGAAGGCGTAATTTTTGTTAGGAACCTTTCTAGATCAAGTTGAGCGGGTTGATATCAAATTATTTGAACTGTGGAATTTGGGGTAGGAAAATTGGCAATGAATATATTATTCAGAATTGTCCCGGAAACTGAGTCCTATAGAACTCCTAAAGGATGAGTTATAATTAATCGGTAGACTAAGTAAAAAAAATATATTTGAAGCAGTAACAGTACCTAAGAATAAATAGTACACTTACTGCCCTATGCCCCATCAGAGATCATATAGGAACTGAAGAGGTAGTTATTCCCCAAATTTTATAATGCCATGATTTTGTTTTTCGATACACATACATACCAACATATATGTATATAATATAATACTCCATCATTACTAGGTCCAGTCTACAAATCAAACACGAAGTGAGCAGCTTAGTTACAAGATTTCAATATGAACCGGAAACAAATAACTGCCAAGCATTTCAGCAGGCTAGTTTTGAAGAAGGCTAGACAAATAAAGGAGTCTTATGAAACTACTCAGCCAGCACCCAGCTCTTCAGCACATGATAGTGTTCATAATGAAGAAGAGCATCTTAACTGTACTCGTGTATTAAAATTAAACAAATTCTTTTACAGAAGCTTGGCGTGACGAAAGGGGATACGAAAGGTATTGTTTAGAACTTAAGAAGTGTTTACGACTGGCTCGAGACAGATCGGACAAAAGGAAGAAAAGGGCTCAAAATTAAATTAATTTTCATAGTTCATAAGATGTTTATATCCTTTATTTTTGTTAATTGTTGTTTAATTGTTCAGTATTAATTGTTTAGTATGTATATTTAGTTACAATTAAAATTTCAGTTGCAATTTATCAAAGGTGGTTTTTATTTATTACTCATATATCTTGCTAGTGCAGCAGATATATTTTTGGCAAGAAATTAATTCTTATTCCAATCTAATCCTTCAACCCCAGAAAAAAAAAATAATAATCTATTACAACAGATGGCGCTGAACAATAAAATTTTTAGCTATCGCGACTTTCGCCGAAATGTCTCCGAGAATCGGTGCGCATTTGTCTCGATACGTGTATTTTTTTCATACAACGTCTCGGAGAATCTCGCAGACAGAGCGACATGTCTCCGAGAAATCTGCGAGATTCTCGCAGATTTTACCAACTGGGTAGTGTCAACCAAGAAAATATATCGAAAACAAAATTTTGAGGGTAGTGGTGAAAAACTTATTTTTAGGTGTCATCCAAAAATTTACAAAGAATCGAAAACTTGCCAAGTTCCGAATTATAAAGTTACACGAACCGACATATAACAGTCAGCTGTCGGAAATTTGCATGTATTGGTTTTTTTTATTTCCACCAGGTGACGATTTCTCCCAGTTGGTAACGAGTCTCTTTCACGACTTTTCTTTATGGTTTGAGCCTAAGGTATCGTATGATTTCTTTCCAACATTGTCTTTGCTTAAAATGTAGAATATGACCACCAGGACAAGAGACAAATTACGACACCATCTGACGGGTTCTTAATTGTGCTGTCAGTTAAACGAAAAAAATTAATTGTGTATAAATTGTGACTTTTCTAAAATCTAAAACTAATTATTTTCGGTTAATTGTTGTGTGTAAAGTAAGTGATATAAGTTTATTTGCTATAAAATGATTGTAATAAAAGCCGGAAAATTAGAGGTAAGGTAAGATTTTCACGATTCCGTTGGAGAAGTTTTTTTTGAAAGGAAAACAGATTAGTTAGGATTTTGTGTCAGTAACGCTGATGCCTCATTTTTTCAAGAAGGCATGATCTGTGCTAGGAACCTTTCTAAGTCAAGTTGAGCGGGTTGAGCTCATTCCTACAGCGAATACTAGCGAGCCGTCGGATATCAAATTATTTGAACTGCTGAAGTTGAGGTAGGGAGATAGGCAGTGAAAATATAGTTCAGAATTGACTCGGAAACTGAATCCTATGGAACTCCTAAAGGATGAAGTCCAATTAATTTAATTTAAATTTTGTTATTGTTAACAATATATTATTATGTTCAATATTATATTATATAGTTATATATTTCTTTATTACCAGCTGAAATTTTGGCCTATCCAGGTTTTCTACGCTCGCCCGCATTTATATACTGCACTCTACTACTCATATTCAATATATCATTTTATCGACATTTCATACTGGAGGATAGATGGGCCGAAATACAACAGACAACGATGGAAAGCTTTTGAAGAAGAGCAAGTATATAAAATGAATATAAAGATATATTATAATATCGTGTTACTTTTTCACCGAAGAAATAATTTTAATAAATAGTGATTGAAATTTGTATCAAAGGTCGTTTTTATTTATTACTCATATATCTTGCTAGTGCAGCAGATATATTTTTGCCAAGAAATTAATTCTTATTCCAAATCTAATCCTACAACCCCAGAAAAAAATATAATAATCTATTACAACAGAATGGCGCTGAACAATAAAATTTTTATCTATCGCGACCAGGGACCTGGTAATATAAATGGACTACCCATATCAGATTTTCCCATACAATATCCGAGACAACGATGGGACAAAAAACATTACCCACTCTTTCCCGCTCAATTACACGGTGTTGTTGTTGTGCGGATTTTGAATTTTCGAAAAGTTTCAAGACTTCAAAGTGACAAAAGCAAATTCATAGTTGAGAACTGTCACAACAAATCAGGTAAGTAAATGTTTTTAGTTTTTAATTTAATATTTATGTGATAAACTTTATATTAAAATAAAATTTTTCTGTAGTAAATGGTGCGGCGTTACGAAAGGAAGTACACGCGCAGTAGCCATCGAGTTTTAACGATTTGCGGGCCGCCGGGCAGCGAAGAATTATGAACAAGAACGATCGCTGAAGCAAAAATCGCTTTTGGAAAAAAGGGTATATTGATAAATTTTTCATTTTAGTCGTATATTGTTTTTTATATTCGCAGCTTATTGTCCCTGTGCGCTTTCTTGGATTCCGTTATTGGAAGTACCGGATAATAGGTCTGTTCTTTTTGTCAGTGTAGTGTACTCAGTGTACACTTTCTGCACTAATGCTGTTCTTTTTGTCGGTGTGACGTCTGAGGTTGCTGTTCTTTTTGCAAGTGTAGTGTACTCAGTGTACACTATCTTACACTGGATCGGGAGCCGGTGTAAGATCTTCTTCTTTGCCATCTGTCAGAATTGATGGCTCTATGCAGATAAAATTGACTTTGTGCATTTATGAAAATACTGTTTTGAATGAATAAATGCAAGAATATTGAATGGCAATAAATTTGCATTGATAGAAGTGAAAGAATAAAACAAATAAAAAAGTTCGGAATTTTAGCTGTCATTTTTCTACACTAACCCGTTCTTTTTGCGCGATCTAAACCCTACACTTTCAGTGTAAGTTGTATCCCATTTTAAGTGTAAGTTACACTAAAATTTGAACTTCACCTGGCAAAAAGAACAAACCTAATATGTTTTATTTGATAGCATGACGCACTGTCCAAAGGACTTAACTCAGCTGTAGTACAAAAGTTGCCACCAGAAAACTTATTGGAAGTTTTGACCTTGTTCTATCTCTGTGAGGTGAGTGTAGAAGTAGAAATGGCAAACTTACAATAAGTTAATCGATTTAAACAAAATTTAATTTTTGTAGCTAAAACAAATAACAGTAAAAGAAGCCGATTGTATCCTACTGTCCTGCAGAACCGTTAACGACTACTATAATTTTGTATTGGATAATAGTGGTGACGAGAGCCTAAATGAATCAGAATCGAATAATAGTGTCGACGACTCTCCACAAATATTAGTATCGGATTATATTGCTACCAGAATCTCTGGACGAGATGCTCGAATCGCCTTTTTATTTCCATCAGTCTGGACTTATGTTAAGCGAGTATTTCGAGCCGTGGGAATAGGTAATCACGTTGTTAGTGGGGAACTCTCCTTCGACGGATTGCGTTTCCACCACTTGCGTAAAACATGGGATACTAAAAGCGTTGAAAGCCGGAAAAATCCTCTAAAAGACTGCGAGAAGTTAAGAAGGTTGTACGCAGATCAATTTGAATAATTATCAAATCTAATTGTGTTCTTATTTTTTTTATAATATTGAAATATTTTTTGTTAATCATCTTTTTTTTTTTTATTTTAATAAAGAAAGTTTATGGATAAGCTACCGTTGTACCGAAATTTTAATTGAGTTTTCTGCAGCTGTATTCTACATGTGTATTTGATTCGGTTTCAAAATCAAAATTTTATACAGTTTCGAACTGTAGGTATGAACCCTGGAGCCGTATGATGTAAAGAACGTCGCAACATTCGCATCAACATCGTCGATGAACGTCACAACGTCCGGTTTGGCAATCCGTAACTATGTCGTTCGCGCGTACATTGCGCGTCGTTAAAATACCAAAAACGAAGACACTTCTGTTTATATCACATCAAAATAGCTCCTGGAGACAATACTCAATTCCATGAGCTGGAAAATGTTTATCATATCAATATACACATGCATATATGTATAATGACATTGGCTCAATGTAAATTATCTACCTGAACCCCTAGTACCCCTCAGTCAGTGAATTCTTGCAGTTCTTTGTGTGTAAACAAATTTGCCGCGATAACTATGTAGCACGGTTGAACCGTTTTCAATTCTTAATAGATTTCAATAATTTTGTTTTCAACCCATGATGCAACATTACGATAACAATACAATGGATAATAATACGACACCTAATAAAAATGCATTGTTCTTTATTATTTTTTAAAATTTGATCGAACTAAAATTTCCAAATGGAAACTTAAATCCATTGCGGTTCGTGTTCAATTTATTAATATCATTAAAAGACTTTACCTACAAAAATACACGCTTTTTGGGAATTCGTATATTTTACAGGAACTATCTTACAAAAAAAAAACAGTTCTTGTACAAAATTTTTTTTATTTAACTGTATCAATTTCAATTTCAATTAGAAAATAGAAAATTTAATATTATAAATATTTATAACGGTTTTGATTTGCGAATGCAACGGTCAAATCACAGCTGACAGCAAAATTTCACTTCCCAAGTTCGAAAACAGTACACTCCATCTTCTTCTAATTCCCACGATCTGAACGCATTTATCTCTGTCCCGCTCAATAAGGAAATTAAATTACCCAAATTATGTCCCTTAGCATTCGAAGTTCCATAAACGACCTAAAATCAAGTAAAAAATGGTATTTCTGAATGAAACTACAATAAAAGTTATTATCAGAAATTATTTTATGTTCATTTACAATTTTAGAACGATATCTTGCTTATATATATAAAAAAAAAGTTCAAGAAGTGCAAAAGACGACTAATCACGTACAACTTTTTCGAAACTTCAAAACAGAAAACTTGTCCCACATGAGATAGCGAAATAGGTAGTCCATCTATATTACCAGGTCCCTGATCGCGACTTTCGCCGAAATGTCTCCTAGAATCAGTGCTCATTTGTCTCGATACGTGTATATTCTTCATACAACGTCTCGGAGAATCTCGCAGACAGAGCGACATGTCTCCGAGAAATCTGCGCGATTCTCGCAGATTTTACCAACTGGTCTAGCTTTAGTATTTGCATTGTATTTATATATTATACATATAAATACAATGGTATTTGTCAATTTCTATCCAAAAATGACTCTTTACCATCTGGGCAGTTATTTATATACTTAGCATAATTTACTTACAACAGATGGCAGTTATCATAACGCACCAGAGACAGCAACCAATGGTGAAAGTATGGCTATTTCCACCCTTTACTTCCTTTCTTTTACATTTAATACATCTACCTTTGAAGGCAGTAAATTTTTAAATATCGTAGATGGTTGCGCTGTTCCATCTATGCCTTCACAACGATGCAACTTTTGGTTGCATGTTGTGCTTGCTATAAAATGTCACCACCTGTTGTCGGGAAGGAATATTCTGCTTATTCACAATTGTGATAAACAGTGGGTATGTACTGAGGTTGTGTATGCAATTTTTGATGCAATACAATTCATTATTTTTTAAATATAAAATTATTGTCGGTAAACAACCTAAGAATTAAAAACAGTTTCTACTCTGTATATTCACTTAATAAAGGTAGGCATAAAGCAACAAAAAAATTTATCATATGTATGAACTTCATACAGACTTAGGAGATTGCTATTCGTCACCATCGATATACCGCGCGAAAATTGCTATGAAGTCGTGAGATATGTGTTCGGGAACTCTTTTTAGCAAATAAATCGAAATTAAATACTTGCGATTGCAAGTAACTTCCATCCGACGACCAACTGTTGGAGGAAAGCCTCGAGACGCAGTAAGTTACTGCAGTTCAAAAGTATAGTCCGTTCCATCACAAAATATACGTTCAATCCTCTTCTTCTGCTTGTTGTCATCTACCGAATTCCCACATCCCACCTAGGGGTGTTGAAAAAATATCGATATATCGAAACTGCGATATTTGTTGAACGATATATCGATAATATCGGCCGATATTTTTTAAAGCGATATATCGATATTGAACTCACACTATCGGACCCGATATTTTTTGTTAAGTATAGCATATTTAAGAGTTCGAACGAAATTTTTTATTTCTGCTTATTTTTGTGTATATGTATCTACTCATACTTTGGCCGCAAATTTAGCTATTTCTAGTTGATATTTTACGTGGCAATCTAATACCTAAGTTACTTATACCGAAGCAAATTAAGCAAACATCTGATCCTAGCGATAGCTCGGACTGGTCATATTGTTACATGAGGAACCGTCTCCGTAGGATTAGTCTCTCTGAGAGCAAAATATTGTGTTCAGAGATCTGAAAATGATGCTATCTTTATACTCTAGATGAAATCATATAGAGTATTATAAGTTTAATCCAGCCCAAAAGTTTGTAACGCATAGAACCAAGCCTCGAACGAAAAAAAGTTATATATTATTTTTTGTTTATTTGTGGCCAAAAACCTCAAATCCGCCTGACATCCGTCCGTCCGTCCGTCTGTCCGTTAGCACGATAACTCAAGAACGCCTTCACCTAGGATCTTGAAATTTTGAATCTGGATGTTTGGTTGAATTTGTAAGGCTAAGTTCGTTAACGGGCAAATCGTCCCACTCCTTCGGGTAGCTGCCATACAAAATGTCCTTAAAACACGTGTTCAAGAATATTGGTCGATAACTTCAGAAGGGTTTAAGCTACGACATTGAAATATTGTATGTGTTATTTTCCCAATAGTTGGAGCTAAATGTATGATTATGAAGAAAATCCCGTAAGTCCTTCGTGTAGCTGCCATACAAATATCCTGTCAAAATGTATTTACTTAATTTACGTAACTCATTATAACTCAAGTAATCTTTTAGGTACGAATTCGGAATTTTGTACAAATTAGTTTTTGGTGAAAAGGAAGTTTGAGTTTACTAGTCAACGAAATCCTTTTACTCCTTCGTGTAGCTGCCATACAAAATGTCCTTAAAACAAGTGTTCAAGAATATTGGTCGACAACTTTAGAAGGGTTTAAGCTACGACATTGAAATTTTGTATGTGTTATTTTTCCAATAGTTGGAGATAAATATATGATTATGAAGAAAATCCTGTTAGTCCTTCGTGTAGCTGCCATACAAATATCCTGTCAAAATGTATTCACTTAATTTACGAAACTCACTATAACTCAAGTAATCTTTTAGCTACGAATTCGAAATGTTGTACAAATTAGTTTTGAGTGAAAAGAAAGTTCGACTTTACTAGTCAGCGAAATCCTTATACTCTTTCTGGTAGCTGCCATACAAAATGTCCTTAAAACACGTGTTTATGAATATTGGCCGATAACTTCAGAAGGGTTTAAGCTACGACATTGAAATTTTGTATGTGTTATTTTTCCAATAGTTGGAGCTAACTGTATGATTATGAAGAAAATCCTATTAGTCATTAGTGTAGCTGCCATACAAATATCCAGTCAAAACGTCTTCACTTAATTTACGCAACTTACTATAACTCAAGTAATCTTTTAGCTATGAATTGAAAATTTTGTACAAATTAGTTTTGAGTAAAAACAAAGTTCAGGCTTACTAATCAGCGAAATCCTTCTACTCATTCTGGTAGCTGCTATACAAAATGTCCTTAAGACACGTGTTCAACAATATTTTTCGATAACTTTTGAACGCTTCAAGCTACAAATTTGAAATTTTGTACACGTTCATTTTTAAATGGTTCGAAGGAAAAGGATAAATATGTAAGAAATCGAGTGAGTCCTTCCTGCACCTCCCATGTGAAAGTCCTTCAAAAAGGAAATTTTTTTTCGATGACTTACCCAGTTCAAGATATGAAATTAAACACTGAATATTGTCTTTTAGTTTTGAGTAGCAATCTAATGGTAGTCCTTAATAAAGGACATACAACATGCACACACGTAATGCTACTTTATCCCCAACTACAATATAATTCGGAGTTTAGTATTCATCTAGAGTATTATACGATTGGCTTGCAGCCGATCGTGACTGCAGTATGTTAAAATTAAGCCTCAAACAAAACTGTAAATGAATGAAGGGATATATGTATTCATTAAACGACGAAAGGATTTTGGAAAACCTCAAAATATGCAAACTAGATGATATTTTAAAAATTGGCCTATCTTCAAGAACTAGTTTCTAGAATAAGGCTAATTTCGTAATGGTAGAGTGTTAACAAGTCTATTTAATTCGTTTAAGGGACATAGAGGTACGTCGTAATTTTTTAAATAGGTCAGGATATGCCACGAAATTAATAGAACGAAAACAGAGAAACCCCAAAATATTTTTTACTCGGGTTAGAAATAAGAAAAGGGTGTTACAGTAGACATTTTACATACTCTTGTTGATGAAAATAAAATTATATGTGTAGACTTAGGATTAATTGCTAAAGCTCTTTCTGGTGTTTCCTCAGACAAGCCATACTTTTAAATTAATAGATGATCCTGCGCTCAAATTTATTTTGCATTTGAAGGTGTGCCTTCGAAATTCGGCACGGTATTTGGACTGCATCCCGCAATTATTAATAATTAATATGGAGAGCTGGTATTGATCAAAAAAAAAAAATAAGAAAGCTGGTGCTGTGCTTTATTGATCCCAACTATTTAGTACTGGAAAGCAATGAAAGAGATGGCGTGTATGGAGGCAAACTGCTATATTTCGAAAATAATGCTTATAATAACAATATACTGATACTTTCATCAGGAACTACTAATACTAGAACGTTTTAATTTGTGTACTTATGATGAACATAAAAATAAAATTGTGTAATATATCGAATAAAATTGTAGAACTTCTAACTCCAAGAATATAAGAATAATTACAGCACACTAATTCCACCTCAGTTGATTTTTTTAGATTTCACTATGAACTTCCAATATTCCATTTTTGCCAACAAATAGGACTTGCTAAGCGACGTCTTTACGCGATCGTCTCCATCTTCTTCATTTCGGTGATACTCTGACTTCTTTTCTGATCTGGAAACAATAGTGATCGGATGTCCTCGGATCATTGCTGAATTTTTCGATAATGCCATTGGTACGGATGCTATATTTTCGAATTGGACAGATGCGATTACTTTCGAACCATTTCGTTTACGGGATTCCAAATCCAGAATTTTTATTTTATTAATACTTCCGCATCCACGAAATAATTCCTGAATTTCGTCGATGGAGACGCCAAAGTCGATATTTTTCAGAAGAACCGACTTGGCCTTATCCGAAAAAGTTGATGAAGAAACAGGATATCCAGTCGTGGACTGAGTACAATTTCTTTGAGCTGACATTTTTTTTTAAATTTAGGAAGGTACTTGACGTTTTAACTTTGTGAAATCTCTGATCTGAATGCCAGTAAGATCTGGGAAGACTCCTATTTATACCTGAATAGTCTGGTCAAAATTAAAATATTTTTTTCACGCAGATCTACGAATACCAACGAAAAAACCTTTTGTTTTGATGCCAACGCGAACAAAATGAGTGAAATAATACCTACTTTGTCATTGTATGTACATTTTCACTCTCTCTGCGCAGAGAGTTTGAAGATCTAAAAATCTCTTTTGTACCTACCTGTTTGGGGCTAAGATCTTTTCATTTTGATTAAAAAATTATATTTAAATTACCTTTTCCTTTTAATGGAGGTATACTTTCGGCGTTTTGGGATAAATATAACGAAAAGTATACGCCTACATCGTAGCTGTATTTTAAAAGGATCTTAAAGAGTTCTGTTCTGTAGTCTTTTATTGACGTCTATGAATTGAAGAACTATTTCATAACTGATGAAACAATGTAGGACCGTTGGAAGAATATTTCTTGTGGCGTAGTGCTCTATTAATAATTCTTAGAAATTTTTGCGGCTTTAATAGATGTCAATATTTCTAGAAAATTTTTTATCAATTCAATTAAAAAAAATTATTGGTGTAATAAATAACACAGAAAAACAAAATACAAATAAATATTAAAAATAAAAACAAAACGAACATAAAAAAATCTGCCAATGGTCTGGGCGAAACTTCATTATTTTTCGGGTTAAAGTTCGGGAGCGGTCACAGTCGGAGTATATCATCAGTTGTTTCGATATTATTAGGTATCTTGGAAAGTTAATTTTGTTCTTAAAATAAAAATATTTAAAATAGACATTTTTAACCGATTAAACAATGAAAAAGCCCGTATAGACATTCGAATTTCGGTATATTATGTACACTAAAAGTCCATAGAAGTAAAAACGAATTTGTTGCCTTATCAGACTTAAGAGATATGACGAATTGTTAAAACGCATAAAAACCCATTACTTCCACTTGGGGTTTGACTTTGGAAAAAGTTGTGAGGATTTCATGAGAAGCAACTTGATATCTCATGGGACACGTGGGATTTTGAAAAATTTGTGAAAACGTAAGCAAACCCTTCACACCTCCTTGGTTTTTGAAATTGTAAAATCGTGAGATTGGTTTTTATGCCATTACATCAAATGCCGTAATAACCAATTAATCACATCAGAACTAAGGGATGGCAAAAATTGTGAAAACATATGTAAACTCTTGGGGATTGAATATCAAAAAATTGAAAAAAAGATTTCTAGGCGATTAAATAAAAACCTAAGAAATATGTCGAAGTTTTGAAAGAGATATAACCCCCTACACCCCTTAGGATGGAATATCTAAAAATACTGAAATTGACTTTTTGGCGCTTATATAAAAAACCTTAGGAAGTAAAAATGAATTCGCTATATCATCAGATCTAAGCAATATGTAGGAATCTGTGAAAACTTGTGCAACCTCCTTAAACCTTCTTGGGGGTTGAATATCCAAAAATCCTGAAAGGAGTTAAAAGATAAATATGAAAACAGAATGAGAAAGTGAAAGCCGAATCAATTTCTTATCACTTCTAAAAGATATGACGGAATTCGTGAAAACGTGTTCAACCCTTTTATATCCTCTTAGGGGCTGAAAATGGAAAAAAACTGAAAAAGGAGTTTTAGGCGATTGTTATGGAACCACGTGAAAGTTAAAAGATATTCGATATCTGATCAGACCGTGGGGATATGGCAGAATTCGTGAAAAGGTATACAACCCCTTTACACCCCCTTATGAGTCGAATTTCGAATCCTGAAAACGCTTTCTAGGTATTTGTACGAAAAAGCCGTAGAATGTAAACAAATTAAATATTTGGGAAGACCTAATAGATATGACGAAAATCGTGAAAATACATGCATTCCATTCTCACTGATCAGCCAATGGATATTTAAAATTTGTCTAAATTTATTCAAATTACTTTTATATGTTAGTTCATCTACATATACATACTGAGTTTCAACTTTGTAGCATAAGCCGTTCTATTAATAGGGAAAACACTCCCCACCAGTGCTGTCGTGTTCTAGTTTTTTAGGGCAGCAAAATTTACATGTTTTGAGTAGTATTTGGATGCGAAGAGTAGCAGCGGTCAAAACTTTTGAAATACATAAACACATACAACATTTTGTTTGTACTAGGTATTTGTTTTTTATTTTTTGTGATTAAATTATTATGAAAACATACCGCAGTCACGGTCGGCTGCAAGCCAATCGTATAATAATCTAGCTAAATACTGAACTCCGATTTATATTTTAGTTGGGGATAAAGTAGAATTACGTGTGTGCATGTTGTATGTCCTTTATTAAGGACTCCCATTTGATTGCCACTTAAAACTAAAAGACAATATTCAGTGTTTAATTTCATATCTTGAACTGGGTGAGTCCCCGAAAATTTTCCTTTTTGAAGGAATGTCACATGGAAGGTGCAGGAAGGACTCACTCGATTTCTTACATATTTATCCTTTTCCTTGGAACCATTCAAAAATTAATGTGTAAAAAATTTCAAATTCGTAGCTTGAAGCGTTCAAAAGTTATCGGAAAATATTGTTGAACAAGTGTTTTAAGGACATTTTATATGACAGGTACCAGAAGCAGTAAAAGGTTTTAGCTGACTAGTAGACTTGAACTTCGTTTCCACTCAAAACTAATACAAAATTCCGAATTCGTAACTATAACTTGAGTTATAATGAGTTCCGTAAATTAAGTGAAGTCATTTTGACAAGATATTTTTATGGCAGCTACACGAAGGACTAATAAGATTTTTTTCATAATCATACATTTAGCTCCAACTGTTGAAAAATTGAAACATACAAAATTTCAAAGTCGTAGCTTAAACCCTTCTGAAGTTATCGGGCAATATTCCTGAGCACATGTTTCAAGAACAAGGAGTAGGACGAACTTAGCCTTACAAATTCAACCAAACAACCCTTTCGAAATCACCGGTATTACGGTTTTAATTTTAATATCCCTAGTGGTCTACCGTTTTATATACGAACATAGGTTAGGTGTCATGAATTTATGAGGTAAAAAAAAATGTTCGTCTGTCCGCCGTACGCCGGATGCAAAACCGTTTGGAGGCGCGTAGTTCCCAAACCCGTTGAGATATTGAGTTGAAATTTTTACAGTGGGTAATTAGGTGAACTCCTGTGACTGGTATCTTTTGGGTGGATGGGGTGTGAGGGGAGAAGAGGGGAGCGTTTTAGACGAAAAATTCTGGTTTCTAGATCCCAGGAACCACTTATGCTAGGAGGCTGAAACGTGGTACATATGTAAAACTATGATCGTGGTCCCATTTGCAAAAAAATGGTCGGTAGGAATTGAAAGGTGTGGGCAAAAACCAGATATGATCTTGAAAATTACAGGAGTTGGGGTCAGTAAACCTCTAATAGGGAAAACAATTTTGAGGATGTGGGTGTTGGGGGTGATGGTGATGGTGAAAGGGAGTAGAAAGGAAAACATTCTGATTTTTATTTCTCGAAAATCGTAATCAATGAAAAGCTAAAAATGTACGACTATACATATATGTATAAGCGCCTAAAACCTTTCTTCCAAATTTGTCTATATCCAACCCCTAAGGGTGTGTAAAGTGGTTTTGTACATATTCACGAATTTCGATATATTTCGTCAATCGTATAATACTCTGATAAATACTGAACTCCGATTTATATGGTAGTTGGGGATAAAGTGTGTTGTTGTTAAAAATTCTGAAAGGAGTTAAAATATAAATATGAAGACAAAACGATAAAGTAAAAACCAATTCAATTTCTTATCACTTCTAAAAGATAGGTATGACGGAATTTGTGAAAACGAATACCCTCTTCGGGGCTGGAAAAGGAAAAAGCCTAGAAACCAGTTTTAGGCGATTATTACGCAAGCCCTTAAAAGTGAAAAGATATTCGATCTGATCAGACCTAAGGGATATGGCAGGATTCGTGAAAAAGTATACAACCGCCTTTCCACCCCCTTAGGGGTTGATTTTCAAAAAATCCTGAAAACACTTTCTAGGTATTTATATAAAGAATCCGTAGAATAAAAATGAATTTAATATATGAGAAGACCTAATAGATATGACGAAAACCATGTAAATATATGCATTCCATTTTCACTGATCATTTTTTTTGCCCCCCTTACGAACGTTAATGAATGCTTGAAATGTTTTTTAATCTTAATTACTTTTCTAGTTGATTTACATATACGTACCAAGTTTCAACTCTGTAGCATAAGCCGTTCTATAGATATGAAAAACACTCCCAACCCTCATTTGTGCATAGTTTAAAAGCACATCTTGAATGGTAAGTTTTAAGGCACAAGACACAAGTTACTCCTACGTCCTTCGTAGAAACATGCCCAGCACATTCATAATACATAACACCTTTATGAACTGCGTTATCAGCCAAGCTTTGCACTTGTCGACAGGAAACTGTCCATCTTCAAATAGCTTTCTTATATGAGATCCACTCGATCCTTTCTGGAAAGAGATACAGGACTATTTTGCACTACAGTAATTACATGTTGTTTCTCAGTGCCAAATTTTTCTGTAACCTTCAACTTTTTATAATCTAGATAAAATCTGCGAGTATTATAAGTTTAATTCAGCCTAAAAGTTTGTAACGCCTAGAACCGAGCCTCAGACCAAAAAAAAGTTATGTATTATTTTGTATTTATTTGTGGTCTAAAACTCCAAATCCGCTTGACGTCCGTCTGTTTGTCCGTTAGCACGATAGCTCAAGAACGCCTTTTCCTGTGTTCTTGAAATCTTGAATTTGGATGCCCCATATTTCTTTCTCTTCTTCTCCCATATTTCTGAGCTACAGAACGAATTGTTGACCCTTTCCTGATTTCCTCTAAAGCATTCTGCAATTGCTCCTGTGAATATTTCCGTTGTGGCATATTCTATTATCTTACATCTAAAACATGTGAGCGTTTTTTAACTTTAGCATAGTAAACGCACTTTGTAACCAAAAATATCTATAATAATTCATTACAACAATATTATATAATAATATTTTCTGTATAATTATATTTTTAATTAAAATTGTATTTTTAAGGAAATTGTCTTAAAATTCGAAGGAGGCTCAGAACTTGGGGCTCGCAACTAGTTCGATGAGAAAGATACAGAAATCCCAGTTGCGAGCCACCCGGCTCGGAAATGGAAATTATCAGAAATACAGTACCAGTACCGAGCCTCCTGATTATTCTAATTAAATATAAAATGTTCAAAGTTTAATTAATTACACAATAATATTTGTAAAATACACTTTCCATATTGTCACAATACTTATACCAATTTATATCAAACTAACGTTGTAAGCGCTATGGTGTCACTGAATTTTCTAAACGAAAACTTTAAGGAACTTGCAGTTTTGTGAAATACGTCTTTTCTTTACGAATTCAGACAATAATTGAAAATATTTCACACTAAGCCTGAATCACTAAAAACAGTTCAAAGTTATTGCTAAAAATGGTAGTGAAGGAAAAATTGTCATAAATTTTTAGCTATTTGTGGAATTAAGGATGGTGGCTCGGAACTGGCGTAGGGCTCGCAACTGGGGTCTTTACCCTATGTATACCCTGAAACGATTTTGCGTACGGCGTACAGACATACTGAAATTTTTTTCTCTTTTTTGGTGTCTAGTAGTCATGAAATGTGAAAAAAAATTAAGGGTAGCATTTTTTTTAAATCATTCACAATGCTTTATTCTTTAAATAATAAAATAAACACAAGAAAGTATAATAATACAAAAGAACAATAATTGAATTAGTTTACTGAAACACTGCCTGAAGTTGTACAATTGCATACTTCATTATGTGTAAAATTTTACAATCAAAGTAATAACAAGATAAAGACTTTAATCTGCATTATTTGAATATCAGTATTATCGTAGCTTCTGATTTGTTAAGTATTCGAATAATAAATCCAATTTTATTTCTGTTATGAAGTGTTTTATGATATTAATTGCATTTATTAGTTCAGAAGGTTGTTAAAAACATTCGTTATTAGATTCTGTAATGCCAGAAGCTTAACTTTTCAGTATTAGCAATTTGCAGTGACAGTTTTGGATATGAAGAAGATCAGCAAAATCAGTGGATTGAAAGTTGCCCAGAATGTGGAGCAAACAAACAATCTCCTATTGAAATTAAAACGAATAACGTAACGAAATTAATCTACTTAAATATCACTGGAATAATTAATTTTTTTATTCCAATAAATTGAAGGTGGTTCCAGCAAATATTCCACCTCTAATTCTAAACGGATATAATGAAATTATGCTTAGTCCTTTTACATTACATAATGATGGACAAACAAGTTAATTGAGCCTTAAGTTCTTTTGGACTATTGTTTTTCATCAGATTGAAAATCTTCTTTCAGTTATTGGAAAAATGGATCAAATCAATAATATTTCGGCCATTCCATTTGTAACTGGTGGCAATTTGAGCGGAACATTTGAATTTGATCACATAAGTTTTCACTGGGGAGCGACAAATGTCCGAGGTGCTGAACATGTGATAAATAAGTTTCGGAAACCTTTGGAACTTCATTTGACTCACAGAAATGTTAGGCATGAATCGGATTCACAAAGTGATCTATTTGTTGTATTCGCTGTTTTGTATAATGTGAGTAATTGGATTTATTATTACATATGCCTTAACTGAGATCGTGTGTTCAGCTTACAACCAAAGATGGACCGGAACTATATCCTATAGTAAATAATCTTCATCAAATTCGAAAATTCAATTCAATCGTTTCAATTGGATCTCCTATTTCACTTGGAGCTTTCATGTGCCCAATAAATACTGGATTCTATTACACTTATCAAGGTAAATCCACACAAGAAATGTTAATGCGAGTACACAAATTATAAAGCTCTACTTTTTAGGTTCAATTACGCATCCGCCTTGTTCTGAATCGGCAACTTGGTTGGTTTTCTCTGACACCTTGCCAGTATCAAATGGACAGGTACGTACTTCTTTTTCGGTTCAAAATCTGTAACGATTTTTACTTTACAATTTTTTTCTCTTAATTTAATCATTATTAAAGCTCAATCAATTTCGTCGCATTTTACGACCAGATGGGAAAACAAAATTGTCTGATAACTTTCGAGTATTGCAACCACTTAATAATCGTAAAGTCTATGTTCGTCAAACAGACAACACTCGTTATCATTAAAGAATTGTATTGTGCTGAATTGTAATAATACAATGAGTTTTTTTGTTCTAGATAAATTTGTATACGATTTTCTGTTTGTCCGGATTTGTGTAATTCCATAAATTGAAAAGTTTCAAGTTTCTTATTTATTGCCCCGATGTCCCTCACAAATAATTTTTATAGTCTAGATGAAATCTGAAAGTATTATATGTTTAATCCTGAGCAAAAGTTTGTAACGCTTTTCTTGGATGATAAAAAGTTATAAAATATTTTATGTTCAGTTGTGGCAAAAAACGCTACATCCGCGTGCTGTCCGTTTGTCGGAACGTATGATACCTCATAAATAACTTGAAAAATAAAGCTGAAATGTAGTCACCAGTCGTTTAAGAGGAAAAAGGTGGTATTACGGTTCTAAACGCGGTAGCGGTCTGTCTACCGCCGTAAGCGCGTTTTTCCGATGAAAAACCGCAATTAAAATCACTTGCACCGAAGAAGCGAACGGGTCCCTTTCCGGCCAACCCAGAGATGGGTCGTGGGCGCCAGTGGCTCCTGAATTTAGGCCACCCGTTCTTAAAGTCCTCCTCGACCGAACCACTAGTACGAGGATTTAACAATTTCTTACTTTAACCAATTAAACACACTGAGAAAAGGCTGAAACACGTCACAAACAGTTACAAAAGATACGTATTACAAAAAGAATGTATTGTAATTCAAATAATAAATAGACTAATATAACATCTATAATGTAGTAAATCTAGAAAATAGTATATGAAGCTAATCTAATAAAATTCTAACTTACTCGTTCCCCCTAACTGATTTCTCGAATTCCTACACGACTCTACCTTAATATCTAGGGCGCCGCTGGTGCGTTGTCCCGCGATGTCTGCTCTTGTTTTCAACCGTCGCACTGCTTGAATTCAATCCCTCGTCGTAATGGAGTCTCCTCCGCCGAAAATCAAAAACTCCGTACCACCTTCCTCCAGTATCGAAAATTCTCCAGCCAACTTCTTTATTTTCTTTTTCCACCGTTCTACTTGTATTCCGCATTTTACTCTGCTCGGTCTCACTTCCAAAATCAAAAGAGACCGTTTATCTGTGCTTCACCGTCCGCGAAATCTCGCCGAGCTTTTCCAACCGTTTCCACACTTAGTTTATTTTCCGTTCTTTTCCAAAAAAGGTCAACGATCGTTTTCTCATAACTTTCCATTTCTCTCAGGTGCCAATTTATTTTCTCCTGTCCACTTTAAATTACCCATACGACTTTTTAGCACGGGCTCAAACCTGCTGATCTGCTCTATCGACTCCACTTTCTCGCGGTTCGTGCAGTGCTCGTTCATATTGTCGGTACGCGTCGTCGGATGACGTTTCTCGTTGTTGGGTTGACATTTGTGCGGTGTTGTGCTGTATTTCCTGTGTCATATTTTCCGTGTTAATTGTTTTCTGTGTTTTCCGTGATCGTTCTGTGTTTTCCGTGATCGTGATCATGCCCTCGGTGGTAGTTCGTTCCTTTCATTCAACACCGGTTAGGTGTTTGATACTAAAGTGTTTTCTTCTTTCTCGTTTTAGGGTTGAACGGAACGCAGGACAGAGTCAGCGGTTACGCAGGACGGAGTAACCATCGATGAATGTAAGTATGACAATTATGTAACACGGTTTGATTTTGGTGTTCGGTTACGGCAATTGAAGTATTTATGTTTGAATTGAAGTATTTATGTTTGTTGCGCAGCCAAAGTCTATCTCCCGTGAGTACCTTTTTTTTTCATTTCGATAAATTCCTTACTAATCTTGACTACTAACGCTAAACCTAAAACTAATTTACCCTAATGTTACGTTAATGATCCTAATTCCTTCATCTTTCCGCCTCTTCTCCGTGTTCAGTTCAAAAATCCATTAACCTTTCTTAATTGGTTTATTTTTTAGGTGCGATGTGAGAGGAGCGTTAATCGCCTCAGGAAAAGGGGAAGACATAAAAAAAAACAAGCAATTCGGCGGTAAGTAAACTCCCGTATAATTCACAATTCAACAATCGATGACTTCTTGCTTTATTTCATTACAGGTCGGCGCTGCTGATCCGGATATACCCGTAACAGTGGCTAAGTTCGTAAACGGCCAAAATAGTCTTTCTTCCTTTGGGCTGCTACCATACAAAAGTTCTTAACGTGTTCGTGAATATTAACCAATAACTGGAGAAAGCTTTAAGCTACAACTTTGAAATTTTGTGTACTTCGATTTGAAGAAAATCCCATAAATCCTTTATTATTAAAAAATAAATCCCATAAAAGGGTCTTCGCTGAATTTACGGAACTCACTATAACTTTCGAAGCTGTCAGCGAAATGCTTCCACTCCTTTGGGTAGCTCTCATGTAAAAAGTCCTTACGACATGTGTTCAAAAATATTGGCTGATATCTTCAGAAAACTTCAAGCTGGAAATATAAAATGTTGTGAAATTTAATACCTTAAGGTTGAATATAAAGAATCTTTTATGAAGAAAATCGTGCGAGTTTGTGAGCTACGCTTTTTGGGGGTTTACTAGATCTATAACGTGAAAATACAAAATTTTTTTTAAACTTCGATAAAAATACTTTAACATTAAAAAATTATAAAGTAAAATGATTGTGTACAAAATTTCACATTTCTAGCTTGAAGCATTCAAAACTCATCGAAAAATATTCTTGAACAAGTGTCTTAAGGACTTTTTGTATGGGAGCTACTGGAAGGAGTACAAAATCCTTCCGCTGACTAATAAACTCGAACTTCATTTTCATTTTCACCCAATGCTGATATGTACAAAATTTCGAAATCGTGCTGAGCGATTTCATGACTTGTAGTGATTTTCGTAAATTGCAGCATACTTGTATGGCAGCTATACGATGGTCTGATCTTTTCTTCATATTTATACCTTTACCGGTATCTATTGGACAATTAAGGTGTACAAATTTTCGAAGTCGTCGCTTAAAGTGTTCTTAAGTTATCGGCCAATATTTATGAATACGTGTTTTATGGATCTTTAGTATACCAGATACCCAAGAGAATAGGACAATTTCGTCGGTTAAGCCTTACAAATTCAACCAAACATCCGGATCTTAAATTTCAACATCATAATTCAAAGCGATCTTGAGTTATCATGCGTTCGGACAGACGGACGGACTAACAGCAAGTAGACTTGAGTTTTTGGCCACATCCGAACAAAACATATCACATAACTTATTTTCGATCGAGGCTCGGTTCTATGCGTTATATACTTTTGTGCTGGATTAAACTTATAATACTCTCAGATTTCTCGATTAGTAACAAAAAATTCTGGAATTAGTTTTTATTCGATTACATAGAAGTATAAGCCAATTTGTTAGCTCAACAGTAATAAGAAATATACCGAAATTTGTAGAAACGAGTACAACCTCATTACATATATTGGTGGTTGAATGTCGAAAAATCGTGAAATAAATTTTTATGCGACTACATAAAAAGCTTGGTAGGTACCCGTGGCTGCCCGTGAGAACACGGACACACTTAGACCTAAAAGGTCCGTTGTGTTACCACAGGATCATCGAATCCGGTCCTACTCGTCGAACCATTTAGAGCTTGCAATGAAGCGTTGGATTCTCGCGACCTCCATTGAGGCAAGATCACCGAGACAGTTGAAGAAGTAAGCTCCAAGATGAGCTTTCCTTCTGGCTGATAGAGCTGGACAGGTACAGAGAAGGTGAAGGACTGTCTCCTCCTCCTCCTCATCCAGGCAGCTTCTACAGAAGTCGTTTGAGAAGAGACCGAGTCTTTTAGCATGTCGACCTATAAGACAGTGTCCGGTCAGGACACCGACTGTGGTGCTGATATTCGCCCTTTTGAGCAAAGTCAGCTGTTTAGAGCGTTTTAGATCCAGCTCCGGCCAGATCTGTCTCGCAGTGTGACATGTAACACCGTTTGCCCATCTTGAGTTGGTTTTCTCAATTGAGTCCAATCCCAGTAGCAGTTTACATGTAGAGAGAGGCACACCCAGATTCCGGTGTTCCGGCATAATCTGAAGGGTAGTACCGCGTCGAGCGAGTTCGTCAGCCATGCAGTTCCCTGGAATCTCCCTGTGTCCTGGCACCCAGCACAGGAGAATATTGAACTGTTCAGCCATCTCCTTAAGAGATGATCGACATTCTGCGGCGACCTTTGATGTTGTCGAGGCCGATTCTAAGGATTTTATTGCCGCTTGGCTGTCTGTGAAAATGCTAATATCCCTAGTAGATATTACATTACACCTCAGCCAGGACAAGGCCTCCTTGATCGCCATAAGCTCCGCCTGAAAGACACTACAGTGGTCCGGAAGGCGGAAGGAGCTGCTAATGTTAAGCATATCAGAGAAAACACCTCCACCTACCCCGCCTTCAGTTTTGGAGCCGTCCGTATATATGTGGGCGGACTCTTCCATCCGTACCGAATCCCTTTCCCATTCTAGACGGGCTGGGATGGCTGTTAGAAAATTTTTCTCAAAATCATAACTGGGAGGGGTGTAGTCGGTGTTTTCAGCAATGTTATTGAAGTGATTCAAGATTGTTGAGTGACCTGCATATATTCCAGTCCGCTGTGTAGAGGCCCTAAGTCGAATGGCTGCATTGGCTGCCATTTGCTTGCCAAAAATGTCTAGGGGTGGCAGACTGAATAGCATGTCTAGTGCTGCAGAGGGAGTTGTTCTCAGAGCTCCACTGATGCATATGCATGCTGATCTCTGTACCTTCCCTAGGGTGGTGCAGTTAACTGCTTTGTCTAAGGCCGTCCACCAGACAATAACACCATACGTAAGTATCGGTCTGATGACGGACACGTAGAGCCAATGAACTATCCGGGGTTGCATACCCCATTTTTTGCCAATGGCCTTTTTGCACGAGTAAAGCGCAACTGTTGCTTTCTTTACCTGTTCCTGAATGTTAGGTTTCCAATGAAGTTTCCTGTCGAAAATAAGACCCAAATATTTTGCACTATCGGTGAAAACTAGACTAGTACCATTCAGAGAAGGAGGGTCTACGTGAGGAATTTTATATTTCCTGGTGAAGAGGACTAATTCTGTTTTGCGTGGGTTCACACCCAACCCGCATTCAGCTGCCCATTTGGAGAGGATAGAGAGTGCATTTTGCAATATCTCACTCAGCGTGTTGAGGTGCTTTCCCGAGACAGCAATTGCAACATCATCTGCATAGGCAATCACTCTGCAGCCCGCCCCTTCCAATCTCAATAGTAGTTTGTGGACCACTAAATTCCATAGAAGAGGAGAGAGCACACCACCTTGTGGTGTACCTCTGCTGACAAACCTTCGAGAGGAGGACTCGCCCAGCTTTGTGTTCACAATCCTGGATGTTAACATCAAATTGATCAGCGCGCCAAGCGAGGACTCCACCTTCAGGATAGAAATTGCGTCAGTGATTGCTTCTGGTCTGACGTTGTTGAAAGCTCCCTCGATATCGAGAAATGCAACCATGGTGTATTCTTTAATACTGAGAGATTTTTCAATGGTGCGCAAGAGCGAATGTAAGGCCGTTTTGACCGACCTCTGTTGGGATGTTGACAGCAGTCGCTTGTCAATATTGTCGCGGATGTACACATCCATTAGTCTTTCCAGTGTTTTCAGAAGAAAGGATGATAGACTGATAGGTCTGAGGTCCTTAGGGCAGACATGAGAGCTTTTTCCTGCTTTGGGTATGAATACCACTCTGACTTCCTTCCATGTTTCAGGAATGTAGGTTAGATCCAGGCAGCCTTTCAAGATAACCTTCAGCCAAGGAAGAATTATGTCCGAGGTCTGCTGGATAAAAACAATTTGATATCTCACCAAATCTTGGAGACATTGAAAAATTTGCGAGTTGAAGTTTGAAAAATCGTGAAATTGATTTCAGGCGATTTTACGCCCGTTGAAGTGAAAACCAATTTTATATCTTGTCAGAGCTAAAACAATTGTATGCACCACCTTGTACCTCTTACACCCTCTTGTGGTTTTCAATGTATATAAATAATGTATGAAATACATATATAAAATAAAAGGTTAAATAAAATAATATAAATTAATATTAAAAATATTCAGAAGTTTTAGTCTCATGTGCCTTCGTTCTTGATAGTGATAAGTGAAAATTTGGTACTAAACCAACTATAAGTAAAAAGAATTTTCCAAAAACAACAATGTTTCAATTCAAAAAAGAGTTTCTTATTTTCATTGCAGGAAACGATTGATCTTCACCTTCTTTTATACTTTTAGGTTTTGTATTTTTAGGGTATTCGGACTGAAGTGAAATTAAATCGTAATAGGTACATGATATGTGTACCTATATTTTCCATCTGGTACTCCATTTTTTGACAGCAAAAACGCCTCGTACATTCTAGAAGAAAATTTATATATTTTCGATTACGAAACGCGTACATTATTAAGATACTCTTTCGTACATTATACGAAAAAAGGTCGCTGTTCACAAATTATATTCGTACATTGTACGAATAATTTGTCACTATCCACGACATTACACGAAAAAACAATGTAGTATTCAACGAATTATATTACATTCTACGAATAGTGTGTATTAGAAAACTTAAATTTGTAATCGAAGAAAATGATTCCTACATTATATTAAATAAATTTCGTATATTTTACGAAAAAATTTGTAATCGAACCATTCTTCTCGTAGAATGTACGAATAATATTACTAGAAACAATGAAATTTATTTCATACAATGCACGAATGTTTTTCTTCGGTTACGAAAAATATTTTTAGTACCAATCATTATCGTGTAATAAATTAAACACGATTTAAAATTATTATAGCAACATATAATTTAATTAATTAATATTATAATTAGTTTCACTGAATACAAGATTTGCATTATTTTAAATAAATATTAGACATACTATTCTTTTGATCGACTTTCAATAAATCTATTTATCAATAGAACTTCTCTTCTCTATGCTTTTAATTGAACTGACTTATTTGCAAATCCTATTTTTATTTTTCCAAAATTTAATGAATACTAGAGCGATACTTGAGCGATTTGTGTGGGTGTCGGCTACTTGTGGGCGTGTAATGTACGAATATAGTTCATTGAATACGAAATACGATATACGAAATTATTCGTAGAATGTACGAGCGTTTTCGTACATATTACGCAGTTTCACGTCCATCAGTAGTCGGCTGAAGAAGATAGAGGCATTCGAAATTTGTCAGTCATATTCGGCTTCGTTGGTGATTTACTTCTGGTGCAGTTGGTTTCCTTTGGCTGCGTTCGCTATTTGGTCTAAATGCATACCAAGTCTCAGGTTGCTAGCACAAACCGTTCCAGAGCTATGTAGAACACCCCTCACACCCATGGCTATACTACCCCTATTCAAAATTATATATATTTCCAACTTACCACTACTATAGTTCTATGCAAATCCCAAGCTTCAGCTATCCATTATAAGCGATTCTCGAGATATAAAAATCGAAACCATTTCTTTTTCGGCAAATTGTCAAGATTCCTTTCTCTGCTACGGGTCTATCATGCCAACCTCTCGCGTAAATTTTACGAACATATCTAAGACAGTTCTTGCGATATGAGACTATGTTTTTTTAAAAAAAATCCCTGTCCCCACTTCCATGCGCCACTGCCTTCCTCAAAAATATCCTATTCAGAGTTCTCCCATTGTCCAGCTATATTCACAAACCAAATATGAACTCTTTGCTATAATTCGTTCGTGCGTGAATGCATATTTGTATAATATTTTTTTTGCAAATGACTGCACTATCATTCGTTTATATAGGTCCCAAGTTTCAGCTTCCTCTGGTAAGCAGTTTCTGAGAAACTGTAGAAACCAAAACTCATAAACAAGACTCAACCTGTCCTTCACAACAAACACCACCCCTAATGGGTGAAAAAAATCATCCCAAAGTTCAAAATTTGTGAGTTGTATCGATTTCATTGCATGGCAGTCGATTTACCAAAATAAATACCACTGACCTTTGTATGATTTGATAAAACATTTATACTTTCAAGAGATAGCAGAATTAGAAAACATACTGCAGTCACGATCGGCTGCAAGCCAATCGTATAATACTCTAGATGAATACTAAACTCCGATTTATACTGTAGTTGGGGATAAACTAGAATTACGTATCTGGATGTTGTATGTCCTTTATTAAGGACTGCCATTAGATTGCTACTCAAACCTAAAAGACAATATTCTGTGTTCAATTTCATATCTTGAACTGGGTAAGTCATCGAAAAAAAATCTCCTTTTTGAAGGACTTTCACATGGGAGGTGCAGGAAGGACTCACTCGATTTCTTACATATTTATCCTTTTCCTTGGAACCATTCAAAAATTAATGTGTACAAAATTTCAAATTCGTAGGTTGAAGCGTTCAAAAGTTATCGGAAAATATTGTTGAAAACGTGTCTTAAGGATATTTTGTATGGCAGCTACCAGAAGGAGTGAAAGGATTTCGCTGATTAGTAAACTCGAACTTCGTTTTCACTCAAAACTAATTTGTACAAAATTCCGAGTTCATAGCTAAATGATTACTTGGGTTGTAGTCAGTTCCGTAAATTAAGTGAATACATTTTGACAGGATATTTGTATGGCAGCTACACGAAGGACTAATAGGATTTTCTTCTTAATCATATATTTAGCTCTAACTATTGGAAAAATAACACATACAAAATTTCAAAGTCGTAGCTTAAACCCTTCTGAAGTTATCGACCTTTATTCTTGAACACGTGTTTTAAGGACATTTTGTATGGCAGCTACCCGAAGGAGTAGGACGATTTTGCCCGTTAACGAACTTAGCCTTACAAATTCAACCAAACAGCCAAATTCAAAATTTCAAGATCCTAGGTGTAGGCGTTCTTGAGTTATCGTGATCACGGACAGACGGACGGACGGACGGACGGACGGACGGACGGACGGACGGACGTCAGGCGAATTTGAGGTTTTTGGCCACAAATAAGCAAAAAATAATGTATAACTTTTTTTCGTCCGAGGCTTGGTTCTATGCGTTACAAACTTTTGGGCTGGATTAAACTTATAATACTCTATATGATTTCATCTAGAGTATAAACATAAGTAGTTACACTTTTCACTACTGATTTAGTATACTTTAGAATATTATTTTTAATAATTATTCAAATTCAAAAATTCCACCAAATCGGTTGAAATATTAGGTGATCTTCAGCGCCACCTTCCTTTAGTATAAGGTTGCGATGGCAAGAATTTAGCTAAGTTTAAACGTCGCGGATTGTAAATTTGATTTCGAGTTCGCTCCTTCGGACCTAGTCCAACACAATCTTATAAAAACTGGCCTATCTAGTGAAGGTTTTCCAACTGTCATGTCCTCAGGGACAGCGATTAATCAACAGTCGGGGATTTCGTGTTGGGGTTTCACACCAGAAACCCTACTGACGCCGGAAAACAACTAACATTTAATCAGGATAAAAGCATAGGCGCGCCGTTGGGGGGGCCAGGAGGGGCCGGGACCCCCCCAGGCCCCGGCTTGGACCCTCCCAGAAAAATAATTCTGGCCCCTTCCAGAAAAGTAGTTCCTTCCTATCCGCAAACTTTTTGTTGCCAATTGTTTTTTGTCAAATGTTTTTTAATAATACAAACAATATAAAAGAATCTTTTAAAATAAACGAAGCAAATCTCAACTGACTTTTGAAAATAACAAGCCTCTTTTTGAATTTTAGAATCATTGTTCTTTCGATCTGACGAGAGCTTTACAAGATTTTTTCAATTTAGCAAAATAAATTGGAAATTGTTTTTGAAAACAACAAGATTCCCATGAAAAATTTTGGAGTTTTACGAAATTGTAACAAGATTTTCTTCAAGTTTACAAACATTTTTGAATGTACCCAGCTTTTTTTGAGAATATCTTTGAATTTTACGAGAACTTTAAAAGATGTTTTCAATTTAACAAAGTAGAAATTGGTTTTAAACATAACGACATTTGCATCAAATATTTTTTGATGTTATGATAGGATCTCATAACATCATAAATAAATTATTTGTAAGTAGAATTGGTTTTAGAATACTCGTATATCGATTTTTTATGAAATACATACCTACGATATTGGATTCGTATATTTGGATTTCGGAACAATTTTTTGTAACTGAAGTCTTACCAGTATATTATTCACTTTGAATTATTACTTTGATGGTATTGAAATCAGAAAACTTTTGGCTATACGCTTAAATATGTACATATATAATATTATAAATATAATAGTTTTCATAAATAATAACGATAAGTGAGAATTGCGGAAACAGCGAAAACAATAGAAAATAAGCTAGGAATGTAAATATTATAGTATAAATATAATTTTTTTTATCGAAATTGAAGAAAACATCTTACGAATACAAAAAAAGCTTCTACATATCCATCAAAATCTTCGGGAACGCTAAAAATCTTCGAATTGAAGAAAAATTTTCAAATCTGGCATTGCTGCTACTACTCAAGATATATTCTCGAATCTCTCAATCACATTGAATTCAATTTTAAGGACTCTCTTTTGGTTGGTACTCGAAACTAAAAGACAGTGAGTTTCGTAAATTGAGTGAACAAATTTTTAATGGATTTTTCTATGGCAGCTACTCGAAGGAGGACTCATAGGAATAGGGCCACACTAACCACAGGGCTAAATGGGCTATAGCCCTTGGGCGCAAGCCTTTTGGGGGCGGCAATTTTTATACTCTAGATGAAATCATATAGAGTATTATAAGTTTAATCCAGCCGAAAAGTTTGTAACGCATAGAACCAAGCCTCGGACGAAAAAAAGTTATATATTATTTTTTGTTTATTTGTGCCCAAAAACCTCAAATCCGCTTGACGTCCGTCCGTCCGTCCGTCCGTCCGTCCGTCCGTCCGTCCGTCCGTCCGTCCGTCCGTCCGTCCGTCTGTCCGTTAGCACGATAACTCAAGAACGCCTTCACCTAGGATCTTGAAATTTTGAATCTGGATGTTTGGTTGAATTTGTAAGGCTAAGTTCGTTAACGGGCAAAATCGTCCTGTTCCTTCGGGTAGCTGCCATACAAAATGTCCTTAAAACACGTGTTCAAGAATATTGACCAATAACTTCGGAACGCCTAAAGCTACGACTTTGAAATTTTGTATGTGTTACTTTTTCAATAGTTGGAGCTAAATGTATGATTATGAAGGAAATCCTGTTAGTCCTTCGTGTAGCTGCCATACAAATATCCTGCCAAAATGTATTCACTTAATTTACGAAACTCACTATAACTCAAGTAATCTTTTAGCTACGAAATCGGAATTTTGTACAAATTAGTTTTGAGTGAAAATGAAGTTCGAGTTTACTAGTCAGTGAAATCCTTTTACTCCTTCTGGTAGCTGCCATACAAAATATCCTTAAAATAAGTGTTCAAGAATATTGGCCGATAACTTCAGAAGGGTTTAAGGTACGTCTTTGAAATTTTGTACGTAGTATTTCCCCAATAGTTGGAGCTAAATGTATGATTATGAAGAAAATCCTATTAGTCCTTCGTGTAGCTGCCATGCAAATATCCTGTCAAAACGTTTTCTTTTAATTTACGGAACTTAATATAACTCAAGTAATCTTTTAGCTATGAATTGGAAATTTTGTACAAATTAGTTTTGAGTAAAAACGAAGTTCGAGTTTACTAATCAGCGAAATCCGTTTACTCCTTCTGGTAGCTGCCATACAAAATGTCCTTAAGACACGTGTTCAACAATATTTTTCGATAACTTTTGAACGCTTCAAGCTACGAATTTGAAATTTTGTACACGTTCATTTTTGAATGGTTCCAAGAAAAGGGATAAATATGTAAGAAATCGAGTGAGTCCTTCCTGCACCTCCCATGTGAAAGTCCTTCAAAAAGGACTTTTTTTTTCGATGACTTAACCAGTTCAAGATATGAAATTAAACACTGAATATTGTCTTTTAGGTTTGAGTAGCAATCTAATGGCAGTCCTTAATAAAGGACATACAACATGCACACACGTAATTCTACTTTATCCCCAACTACAATATAAATCGGAGTTCAGTATTCATCTAGAGTATTATACGATTGGCTTGCAGCCGATCGTGACTGCAGTATGTTTATTGATAATTCTAATTTTTTTTAGAAAATACTGACCCCAAGAGCGCAGAAAAGGAAGATTGTATTTTAAAACTATTATCTGATTTAGATATCAATTTGGAAGATTGTAGAGGACAATCTTATGATAATGCTTCTTATATGTCGGGTATATAATCGTATAGCGGCCTCCAAGCGCGTATTAAATCTATAAAAATCTTGCCATTTACGTACCCTGTGCAGCACATTCTTTAAATTTAATCGGAGAGTCGGCGGCGGATTGCTACGTACAAGCAACTAAATTATTTTATTTTTTTAAAATCTATACAATTTCTTTGCCGCGTCAACATCAAGATGGGAAATTTCGAAAGATACGCTAGCATTAAAAAAACAAAGTGCCCAAAAAATTAAGCGACACTCGTGGGTCAGCAAGAGCTGATTCAGTGAAGGCAACTGTTTCCGGTTATGAAAATTTTAAAAATGCTTTGAATAAAATTTTCGAATATAATTTCTAAAAGCCTGTAACAAAATATGAAGATGAGGGGTTATTAAATGAGTTCAACTCGCTGGAAACTGCTATTATGGTAGCATTTTGGAGCGAAATATTAGAAATCATAGATAAAACTAATACAGTGGATGCCGCTTATTGTAATCACTTTGGGACCGGCTATAATCAATAACATTAACCGGATGATAACAATAGCCGAAGGGGAAAATTTTTCTCATTTATTTTCCTACGCTTGAATATAGATTGCTCGAAGCATCTAATATTATTTTTTTTATTCATTAAGTGTTATTTACAACTCTAGCTTCAATGTTTCACAAAGTTACAGAGAATATGAAATACTGTTTCCTCTTCCTCCTCATTCAGGCAGTTTCTACAGAAAGTCGTTTGAAAAGAATCACCGTCTTTTAGCATTCCGGATTATAAGACAGTGTCTGGTAAGGACACTTTCTGTGGTACTGATTCTCCCCCTTTTTAGCAAATTCAGCCTTGTACAGCGTTTCAGATCCAGCTTCGGTCATGCCTGTCAGCTCAGCGCGCCACTTTTATTAAACTGTCTCGAAAACTTATTCGAAGTTGAGCTCATTCTGTTCAACGAGATCAACATCAATAGTTTTCAGAAGCTACGAAAAGACTGAAATTTCTCATAGTAATCTATGATATGTATCGCCTTGTGTTTACATAAATGTTAAATCAAGAGCAATCATCTTTAATTTTGAGATTGTTTTTATTTTGCCTTTTTGATCACATTCACATGAAGAAAACATACTGCAGTCACGATCAGCTGCAAGCCAATCGTATAATACTCTAGATGAATACTGAACTCCGATTTATATTGTAGTTGGGGATAAAGAAGAATTACGTGTGTGCATGTTGTATGTCCTTTATTAAGGACTGCCATTAGATTACTACTCAAAACTAAAAGACAATATTCAGTGTTTAATTTCATATCTTGAACTGGGTAAGTCAACGAAAAAAATGTCCTTTTTGAAGGACTTTCACATGGGAGGTGCAGGAAGGACTCACTCGATTTCTTACATATTTATCCTTTTCCTTGGAACCATTCAAAAATGAACGTGTACAAAATTTCAAATTCGTGGCTTGAAGCGTTCAAAAGTTATCGAAAAATATTGTTGAACACGTGTCTTAAGGACATTTTGTACGGCAGCTACCAGAAGGAGTAACAGGATTTCGCTGATAAGTAAACTCGAGCTTCGTTTTTACTCAAAACTAATTTGTACAAAATTTCCAATTCATAGCTAAAAGATTACTTGAGTTATAGTAAGTTCCGTAAATTAAAAGAAAACGTTTTGACAGGATATTTGTATGGCAGCTACACGAAGGACTAATAGGATTTTCTTGATAATCATACATTTAGCTGCAACTATTGGAAAATTAACACATACAAAATTTCAAAGACGTAGCTTAAACCCTTCTGAAGTTATCGGCCAATATTCTTGAACACGTATTTTAAGGATATTTTGTATGGCAGCTACCAGAAGGAGTAAAAGGATTTCGCTTACTAGTAAACTCGAACTTTTTTTTCACTCAAAACTAATTTGTACAAAATTTCGATTTCGTAGCTAAAAGATTACTTGAGTTATAGTGAGTTTCGTAAATTAAGTGAAGACATTTTGGCAGGATATTTGTTTGGCAGCTACACGAAGGACTAACAGGATTTTCTTCATAATCATGCATTTAGCTCCAACTATTGAAAAAGTAACACATACAAAATTTCAAAGTCGTAGCTTTAGGCGTTCCGTAGTTATTGGTCAATATTCTTGAACACGTGTTTTAAGGACATTTTGTATGGCAGCTACCCGAAGGAGTAGGACGCTTTTGCCCGTTAACGAACTTAGCCTTACAAATTCAACCAAACATCCAGATTCAAAATTTCAAGATCCTAGGTGAAGGCGTTCTTGAGTTATCATGCTAACGGACAGACGGACGGACGGACGGACGGACGGACGGACGGACGGACGGACGGACGTCAGGCGGATTTGAGGTTTTTGGGCACAAATAAACAAAAAATAATATACAACTTTTTTTCGTCCGAGGCTTGGTTCTATGCGTTACAAACTTTTGGACTGGATTAAACTTATAATACTCTATATGATTTCATCTAGAGTATAAAAAGAGGAGCGATTAAGAATACAGTCACAAAACTTGTAATGTTGTATGGAAATCTGGCCCGAATGATAACATAAAGCGAATTTTTATTCCAATAAGCGATGAATTTCGTTTGTGGAAAATGGGACTAACTTGTTTTGATAACAAAATGCGGCTTATAACATTATCCGCAATTACTATAAGCGGCATCTACTGTATATCACTTCGAAAAGTTGATACTACAATTGAAAGCATTATTTGATTATACGCTTCTTTAGAAACCTAACGAAAAGAAACGAAATACAGAATCGTTTAACCTTTACAAATCCGAAGGTGTAAAATTGTCTAATTCTGAAGCTTTTATATTTTGTATTTGCCGCTTCCACTAGCCATCAAAATTGTTTTTTCTTATGACGAGAGCGCATTATTTTTAGTAGCCCACGGGCACCGAATATCTTAGGACGGCACTGCATTGGAACTATTTCAAATTTTTTCCTTCAACTGCAGCTGGTGGAAAAGCAATGCGTAAAACATTTAAAAGTCACAACCTAAGACTAATCATTCGTTGTTTATACGAACATCTAATTTGTGAGCACAAAACGGACGAACTGTGCCTTTCGGAAGAAGTCGTATGTTCTAAGCCATTCGGCCCCTGGCCCCTGTCAGATTTTAGGTCACGGCACGCCTATGGATAACAGAGATTACAAATATTTACCTACTATTGTTAAACTTCTTCGTTTTAAAAGTAAAGACGTAATAGAAATCAAAAATATTTAACTATTTTAATAAAAAAACATACTGCAGTCACGATCGGCTGCAAGCCAATCGTATAATACTCTAGATGAATACTGAACTCCGATTTATATTGTAGTTGGGGATAAAGTAGAATTACGTGTGTACATGCTGTATGTCCTTTATTAAGGACTCCCATTAGATTGCTACTCAAAACTAAAAGACAATATTCAGTGTTTAATTTCATTTCTTGAACTGGGTAAGTCATCGAAAAAAAATGTCCTTTTTGAAGGACTTTCACATGGGAGGTGCAGGAAGGACTCACTCGATTTCTTACATATTTATCCTTTTCCTTGGAACCATTCAAAAATGAACGTGTACAAAATTTCAAATTCGTAGCTTGAAGCGTTCAAAAGTTATCGAAAAATATTGTTGAACACATGTCTTAAGGACATTTTGTATGGCAGCTACCAGAAGGAGTAAACGTATTTCGCTGATTAGTAAACTCGAACTTCGTTTTTACTCAAAACTAATTTGTACAAAATTTCCAATTCATAGCTAAAAGATTACTTGAGTTATAGTGAGTTCCGTAAATTAAGTGAATACATTTTGACAGGATATTTGTATGGCAGCTACACGAAGGACTAACAGGATTTTCTTCATAATCATATATTTAACTCCAATTATTAAAAAAGTAATACATACAAATTTTCAAAGTTGTAGCTTAAACCCTTCCGAAGTTATCGGCTAATATTTTTCAACACGTGTTTTAAGGACATTTTGTATGGCAGCTACCCGAAGGAGTAGGACAATTTTGCCCGTTAACGAACTTAGCCTTACAAATTCAACCAAACATCCAGATTCAAAATTTCAAGATCCTAGGTCAAGGCGTTCTTGAGTTATCGTGCTAACGGACAGACGGACGGACGGACGGACGGACGGACGGACGAACGGACGGACGGACGGACGTCAGGCGGATTTGAGGTTTTTGGTCACAAATAAACAAAAAATAATATATAACTTTTTTTCGTCCGAGGCTTGGTTCTATGAGTTACAAACTTTTGGGCTGGATTAAACTTATAATACTCTATATGATTTCATCTAGAGTATAAAAAGTTTAGGTTTGGTTTTTTGCATTTTAGTTCGTTAAAACTCTGAATATTCAGCAAAATATGAACAAAAGTGGTCGAACTCTTATATAGAATGTAGTGGAAAAAATCAATCCCCTTTCGAGTAAAATTATTAAAATAAATGGTGTTACAATAACTCGTTCCTAAGTTTATTGTGAACCACGCTTAAACGTCAAATAATTTTTAACATCCGTTTTGACATTTTGGTAGTTCAATCTTTGGCAAATTGTTGGTAAGGTGTACCATGAATAGATTATCAATCGCAGATTGTGTAAAAATTGTTGATGTCTAATACGAAAATGGGCGCTCAAACAAAAATACATTCCGAACTCATCGTGATTTTTTTGGTCAGCATAATCGTCCTACCGAGAGAGCAATTGGGCAACTTGTGAAAAAATTTCAAGAAACTGGGTCAGTGAAAACAACATTGCGTGCTCGTGCCGGTCGTTCATCTGAAAACATTGCTACAGTTCGTGAGAGCGTGCCGTCACCTCCATTCGTCGTCGCGCACAGAATTTGCACTTGTACTCGGCCATGATAACCGACTTTTTGTGGCCAGTATTGGTTGTTGGTTGGATGCTTATGACATTGACAACATGTGGTTCCAGCAAGATGGTGCGACGTGCCACACAGCCAACGCATCAATGGAATTATTGCAGCAGAAGTTCCCCAGCGAATAATCTCCAGAAACAATTGGCCACCGAGATCATGCGATTTGACTCCGTTGGACTTCATTCTTTGGGGTTATCTCAAAAGCAAGGTTTACGCCAATAAACCCACTTTCACATGGTGGAGATGCTGGAAGGAATCTCTTGATTTCTAGCATATTTATCCTTTTACCTCGAAACATTTTAATATTAATGTGTACAAAGTTTCAAATTCGTAGCCTGAGGCGTTCAAAAGTTATTGGACAATATTCGTGAAAACTTGTCTTAAGGACATTATGTATGAGAGCTACCCGAAGGTTAACCCATTTTCAACTCCATGTGAAAAATTCTTCCATGGTATAGCTAAATCTTTGTTGAAATTATTATATCATTGTTTTATAACATCCGCCTGTATGCAGTATGACCATGAATACAGTCTTAAAACTTTTTTTATGAAATCAATCCATGAGATACTAGACGTTACACACTGGAGCATTGGTGTACAGCTAAGCTTCCCAATAATCCACGTTCATAGGCACTGGTTACTTTCAGCTACCTCAGGAATATTTAAAAAAAAAAATATATAAAATTAAAATTGAAATCATTGTAAATACGGCAGTGATAAGACATGTGTGAAAGCCCAAACATTCGAAAAGATCTTAATCTAGCACAAATAATGTGTAAATTGAGTACATACGAGTTTTAAATAAATGCATTATCGTATTACAAATATTTATTGTCAAAATACTGTGATACATTATTTATCCCAGTTTTACGTAAAAGCAATATAGCATCTATAGCATGCAATAAAATATCTCAATACTGCATTTCGCAAATGCTTTATATGTCTTAATTGACAATTACAACAAATTATATGTGCATTGTAAACATCGAAGTTAAGTCCGTATTATATTCTTATTACTTTCGCATATTATAAATAGGTGGAATTCGTAAGGGGAATCTCATATCAACCCTGAAGTTGACAAAATTATACTACATATATTAAGTAATAGATTCAATAGTTTTTAGCGATTGTGTTACAAGAACTAAATTGTTTGTAGAAAATATATTAAAATCAGTTAATGGTAATAATTAATATCAAGTTCTACACAGTATTTACGCTTTTAATAAAACCTGTAAGGAATAATTGCGAAGTCCGATATATCGTAGGATGAAGCATCGTGGTAAGCCTTGACGCAGCTACTAAAACATAAAGTGTTAAAGATTCACTGCCGGCGTCAACAATTTGAAGTATTGATAAAAGTGTTTGTATTCGCATGAAACAAAAGAGCGATTTTACTAAAAAGTTAGTTAATTAAGTCAATTTTGAAGTTAATTACGGACTACGGTAAAGTCAAGAAATTGCGAACATTTGTTGATGGCTGCATTAAGATGCGTCAGGCTACTTTCGTTTACGTTCATTCGAACCACCAGAATGGGAATACTCTGCGATCTACCTTTTCGCACCCAGGGTCATGAGTTCAATTTCCCGTACAACCAGGCGCAAAGGAGCTTAATCCATCGATATAGACAAATTCAGACCTTTATAGTTAGTCAACGATTTAGTTATTCATCGATATCATTATTCTGATAAAGAAATTTCGTTGCATAACATTATGAATCTGTATCGAATAGTATCGGCGGACAAAGTATCATAACGGAACATAAAGCATTCGATCGCGATTTTCGGTAAAGATGTTTATCGAATGCTGCGAAAAACGTCTCGCCACTTTAAGTTAAAGAATTATGCGTTACCGATTCATATCAGTATCCATCGTCACTTAACGCCAAATAACGACAATTCACGTATCACGCCTTTCTTGTACATTTGCATACAGTTACATAAAGGCCCGTTACGGTCCTTAACAGTTGACAGATTCTTTCGAATTTTATTATTATTATTTTTTAATAATATATTTACTGTATTCTGTAGCTTTTATTCTCCAATACCTATTTTACATTTGCTGATATTCTAAGCGCGGCATAAACGCCTTACAATTTTCTAGTCGCTCATTGATTAATCGCAATTTTCGTGATGGTATTTTTTATACTCTAGATGAAATCATATATAGAGTATTATAAGTTTAATCCAGTCCAAAAGTTTGTAACGCATAGAACCAAGCCTCGGACAAAAAAAAGTTATACATTATTTTTTGTTTATTTGTTGCCAAAAACCTCAAATCCGCCTGACGTCCGTCCGTCCGTCCGTCCGTCTATCCGTTAGCACGATAACTCAAGAACGCCTTCACCTAGGATCTTGAAATTTTGAATCTGGATGTTTGGTTGAATTTGTAAGGCTAAGTTCGTTAACGGGCAAAATCGTCCTACTCCTTCGGGTAGCTGCCATACAAAATGTCCTTAAAACACGTGTTCAAGAATATTGGTCGATAAATTCAGAAGGGTTTAAGCTACGACATTGAAATTTTGTATGTGTTATTTTTTCAATAGTTGGAGTTAAATATATGATTATGAAGAAAATCCTGTTAGTCCTTCGTGTAGCTGCCATACAAATATCTTGTCAAAATGTATTCACTTAATTTACGAAACTCACTATAACTCAAGTAATCTTTTAGCTACGAATTCGGAATTTTGTACATATTGGTTTTGAGTGAAAAGAAAGTTCGACTTTACTAGTCAGCGAAATCCTATTACTGCTCCGATTAGCTGCCATACAAAATGTCCTTAAAACACGTGTTTAAGAATATTGGCCTATAACTTCAGAAGGGTTTAAGCTACGTCTTTGAAATTTTGTATGTGTTATTTTTTCAATAGTTGAAGCTAAATATATGATTATGAAGAAAATTCTATTAGTCCTTCGTGTAGCTGCCATACAAATATCCTGTCAAAACGTCTTCACTTAATTTACGGAACTTACTATAACTCAAGTAATCTTTTAGCTATGAATTGCAAATTTTGTACAAATTAGTTTTGAGTAAAAACTGGTAGCTGCCATACAAATTGTCCTTAAGACACATGTTCAACAATATTTTTCGATAACTTTTGAACGCTTCAAGCTACGAATTTGAAATTTTGTACACGTTCATTTTTAAATGGTTCCAATGAAAAGGATAAATATGTAAGAAATCGAGTGAGTCCTTCCTGCACCTCCCATGTGAAAGTCTTTCAAAAAGAAAATTTTTTTTCGATGACTTACCCAGTTCAAGGTATGGAATTAAACACTGAATATTGTCTTTTAATTTTGAGTAGCAATCTAATGGCAGTCCTTAATAAAGGACATACAACATGCACAGACGTAATTCTACTTTATCCCCAACTACAATATAAATCGGAGTTCAGTGTTCATCTAGAGTATTATACGATTGGCTTGCAGCCGATCGTGACTGCAGTATGTTTTTCTGTTTACTTCTGTAGACAAAAGAATAATTATTCTTTTAAGGACGCTTTTATCAACATCATGCATCTTATCAAGTGGAAAATCTTTTACCATATCGATTGGCAATTTTTCAAGAACTGTGTGCTCTACAGATGTATAATGGTCATCCGGCTTCATTATTAGATAATCTCTGACGGAAATTTGCATCACTTCGAAGCGGAGCACCGATATGTGCATAAACAACTGAATTACTAACAGAAGAAAAGTATCCTTTACTATCGCACTTTGTGCAGGCTGAATATCCTTAATGTGAACCTATAATATTTTATTGAAACTAGGGCAGCAGCATCAGATTTTATGCATTTTATTTTAACTTCATATTTTTTATATAACCATTGTTAAAAGAAATTGGATTTGCTAAGTCAAAAATAAAGCAATATCGAAAACATAACTTGTAAAGGAATAAGTTAAACAACCAAAATTCCCACTTAAGGATATGGGGTTCCACCTGTACCTACGAGTGCTTAGGCAAATATATCGTATCTCAACATACTTTGTTGTTTTTAAAACGTTCTCTGAAGAAGTATGCAATGTCTATGAATACTCGTAGCTCATGTAGCTAACTTTTGCTCGAATTGATTTGGAGGAACATTCTGAAAAACCTGTAATGCAGAAAATTAGATAATATGCGTTCAGAAAAATTTATATTGCAGTCAAAATACCATTTCACCACCAATTGTATCGCAGTTGCTTATATTTCCGGTATTTTCTTCGTTTCTTTTCTCATTACCGGATAAGATTTCAGAAGTTATTTTATCTTCCGATTCAGAAGAAACTTCAGTAAAGCCATTACGGTTATTTTTATTACTCTTCCGGGTTGGACCAGGGGATACTTTTTCACACACTTCTTTCAATACATATTCATCCAGCATCTGTCAAAACTTCACGGTAGATAGTTAACGCTATTAAAAGATTCGTGAAGATAACTGGACAACGACATTTATAGATTCGTGAAGATATGATAAAGGAATGCAACCAAAATATCTTTCTTTAAAGAGAGTTGAAGCGATCTAAAGAATCGTGAAGATCTTGTAATGTAAAGATAAGGAACACAAAGTACTTTAAATACAGAAGCATACGTGGAGTAGAGACTAAGACGTTGGACTTCAAATCAAGACGACCGGAGTTCGTGCCCGAAGAATGAAGACATTTATTTCTCCAAATAAAAATTTCTTACTTGTATACAACGGTAATTCTATTATAATATAATAACATAAAAAATATGCTATGTTTGTTTACAAAGTAAATAAACCTAAATAACAGATAATAAATGTTTTTTTTCAAAATGTATGCAAAGTTATATCTATATATCTCTGAGTAACGAACAGAAGCCAGATTTCGATAAAGATAACGTTAACGTGCTCTCTTGAAAGCATCGTCAAGTATCCTTAAGGATTCCAGTAACTGTAGCAAGATTACAAAACTCTGGAAACGACATCGATCTTTAACACCACCTACATTAATTTCTATACAGATTATCACGTGAACTAAATAAATCTTCACAGAGATCTATATAGCTTGGTTGTACGGGTTATAGTGCGTACTATGATCTATATTATCGGTATATTTTACTTAATAGTTTACTTTATTTTCGTAATTATCCACCACTATAAAAACCTTCGAGGTCCTGACATCTTAACAACCCTTCAAGATAAGGTCTAGCTCCTCATCAAGTCGTATAGACGTTAAGTCGTAGTCTTACGGTTTGTAAGTACGTACTTGAAAACGTAGATTCTCAGGCCTATTCTGTGTACAGTCACAAGTCACAATTTTAGCGGAGAGACATACTTTTAGAAAATCTGTGACTTTTCATATTCTGGCATTAGTCACAATTTTGACGTTTTAAAAAACATACTGCAGTCACGAGCGGCTGCAAGCCAATCGTATAATAATCTAGATGAATACTGAACTCCGATTTATTTTGTAGTTGGGGATAAAGTAGAATTATGTGTGTGCATGTTGTATGTCCTTTATTAAGGACTCCTATTAGATTGCTACTAAAAACTAAAAGACAATATTCAGTGTTTAACTTCATACCTTGAACTATGTACGTCATCGAAAAAAAATGTCTTTCACATGGGAGGTGCAGGAAGGACTCACTCGATTTCTTACATATTTATCCTTTTCCTTGGAACCATTCAAAAATTAATGTGTACAAAATTTCAAATTCGTAGCTTGAAGCGTTCAAAAGTTATCGGAAAATATTGTTGAACACGTGTTTTAAGGATATTTTGTATGGCAGCTACCAGAAGGAGTAAAAGGATTTCGCTGAATAGTAAACTCGAACTTCCTTTTTACTCAAAACCAATTTGTACAAAATTCCGAATTCGTAGCTAAAAGATTACTTCAGTTATAGTGAGTTTCGTAAATTAAGTGAATACATTTTGACAGGATATTTGTATGGCAGCTACACGAAGGACTAATAGGATTTTCTTCATAATCATATATTTAGCTCCAACTATTGGAAAAATAACACGTGCAAAATTTCAATATCGTAGCTTAAACCCTTCTAAAGTTATCGACCAATATTCTTGAACACGTGTTTTAAGGACATTTTGTATGGCAGCTACCCGAAGGAGTAGGACGATTTTGCCCGTTAACGAACTTAGCCTTACAAATTCAACTAAACATCCAAATTCAAAATTTCAAGATCCTAGGTGAAGGCGTTTTTGAGTTATCGTGCTAACGGACAGACGGACGGACGGACGGACGGACGGACGGACGGACGTCAGGTGGATTTGAGGTTTTTGGCCACAAATAAACAAAAAATAATATATAACTTTTTTTCGTCCGAGGCTTGGTTCTATGCGTTACAAACTTTTGGGCTGGATTAAACTTATAATACTCTATATGATTTCATCTAGAGTATAAACATCACAAAATAGTGACTATCGAAATAGGTGATCACAACGGCCAGCCAGGCAAACAAATTTAACTTTCGTGAAGTTTCAATACTTAATATTGTTGCGAGCTAGGGGTTCGCCGGAATTTCAAGTAAAACACAACAAGTATTTATTAATTATTCGCACTTTAATTCTATTCGCACAATAATTCGCACTATATGGCAACACTGCCCGCTTATCTATATCGCTTGCTTCGATCACACGCAATCGATCGCTTTCCACCAATACGGTCGCGTATACACGCTGGCTGTCACAGTCGACGTAATAAAAATTACTATCTATCTGGCTGAAAGCTTTATCTGCTTTTATACCAGTTGTCTGTAGTCGAGACTGTTCTTGAATCTTCGCTCTTCGCAGAAATAAATTGTACTAACTTATCAGGTCTGTAGTTGTAGTTGAGCCATAGACCACGCAAGTTGTTCGATGTGACTCCTCTCGATTGACAGTTTTCAACTATGAATCCACTTGATTTACGCTTCAGCATAGAAAATTGTGTCGTTCGATCTATTGATTTTAGAATTTGTCCTGTTTAAAGTAGGTTCTTACTTGGATTCCTTACAATCGGCCAAAGTTCCTATGACATTGTCTCCTCCGTATTAAGGGCATTGCAGGTTTCTTATTTATGCCAATAAATCGGCTACGACGATCCCGCCCCTTCGGACCGCTACTGAGAGCAAGTTAAACAATCTGATTTACAAAACCCGATTCACAATATGACACTATTAGCCAGCGATGTAAGATTAAAGTGAAGACCCACTGAAGGTATGAATTTCGAAGAATTTCGGCTCGGCGTTACTTCATAAGACGAGCGGAATCCATAGCCTAGCTTAGGTGTCCCTCTCGCCCAGAAATTCAGTCGGCTTGAGATAGTGGAAGATCCTGATCAATATTTGATTCTGATGAAGGAGGAGCTCACAAATCAGGACCGAGTCATGGCGAGAACTTTGTGAGAAATCGAACAAGCTAGCCTTGGACATATCAGATGTTGGTACAATAGGTCTATTGTCCTATGTACCGACACCCTTAGCACACTATTGGCGGCACCTTTCATATTCATAATATTAAAATGTGCTTTACACGAATAACCGTCTATTTCCTAAAGAACAATTCGTCTTGCTTCTATAAAATTTCAGATCTGATTTTATTTTATTTGAACACATTACATATCATACAATTTGCATACATCACACTATAAGGCGGTAAAATACTTTCAACTTTTTCAATTGACTTATCATGAAAATTCTTATTATTATCGGTATGATTCTAACCTTCGGAAGTGAGTATTTCTTGAAATTTTACTTATAGAATTTAGTACAACGCACATATTATATTTCAGCGCTACTACAGGCAATAATATTTGGATATACACAACGAGATCAAGATGAATGGTCTCTCGATTATCCAGAGTGTAGTGGAAACAGACAATCTCCAATCGATATTCAAACCAATACGGTATACATTTATTAACAACTTAATTACAATACTTTATTATTAAAAAATAATAAAGTCAAATTGAATCAATGGTCAATATAGCTTGCCCAATTGCGCAAATATAGTGCGGAAAACATATATTTGGTGCCAAGTTGAGTTCCTCTCATAATAACCTATACCACATCTCCACATAAACGCACGCGTTCTGGACTTCCTTCCAGATTTGGCAGATTTTTATTCTCAAGATGAAATCTGAGAGTATTATAGGTTTCATACAGCCTAAATGTTTGTAACACATAAAAACCGAGCCTAGGACGAAAAAAAGTTGTATAATGGTTTTTGTTTAGATGTGGTCGAAAACCCCAAATTTGCCTGCGGTCAATCCGTCTGACCATCTGTCTGTTCGAATCCTCGATAACTCTAGAACGCTTTGACCTAAGAGACTCAAAATTTTGAATCAAGATGTTCGATTGAATTTGTAAGTCTAAGATCGTTAACGGGCAAAACCGTCTTACTCCTTAGGGAAGCTGTTATATGAACATACTGCAGCTACGATCGGCTGCAACCCAATCGTATGATACTTTAGATGAAATACTGAACTTCGATTTATATTGTAGTTGGGGATAAAGTAGAATAAGGTGTGTGCATGTAGTTTGTCCTTTATTAAGGGCTCCCATTTCGTTGGTACTCGAAACTAAAAGACAATTTCATCAGTGTTTAATTTCATATCTGGAACTAGGTGTGTCCCGAACATTTTTTTTCCATTTTCAAGGACTTACACATTCGAGGTGCAGGAAGGACTCACCCGATTTCTTACATATATATCATTTTCCTTGGAATCATTTAAAAATTAATGTGTAAAAAATTTAAAATTCCTAGTTTGAAGCGTTCATAAGTTATAGGATAATATTGTTGAACACGTGTCTTAAGGATTTTTTCTATGGAAGCTGCCGAACGATTTCAATAATCGCATATGCCGTGAATAGGAATCGAATGTGAACCGCATAGTCGGCTGGAGTACAAAATCCGCCGTTTTCCAGAATAACCGTGAAGATATCGTTGAGCTTAGAAGTCGAATTTCATAGGAACTAGTTTTGAGCTAACAGTTGGATCAGGTTTGGTATTCAGCGAAATCACCCTCTTCTTCAAGTAGTAGCTAGCTACAAAAGTCTTTGGAACACATGTCCACGAATGTTGGCTAATAACTTCAGAATGCTTCAATTTAGGAATTTTGGTTTCTAGATCTCAGGAATCGCTTATGCTAGGGAGTTCAATCTTGAAACTTATGTGGAACTGTGACAGTGGACCCATTTGCAAAAAAACTAGATGAAAGGGATTAAGGGGTGTGAGAGTGGAGGGAAAACAATACGTCCGAAACAGTCGAAAGCTGGGATTGAATTCTGATTTTTTGTTCTCAAAAACCGCAAACCGGTGAAAGCTAAAAATTTACGACTATATAGAGAAAAAATAAAATCTGCCAACAGTCTGGGCTCAAGTTAGTTATTTTTTGGGTTGAAGTCCGAAAAACGTTTAATCCTGAAATGCGGTGTAGGTTACTATGCGACTGCCAACTTAAAGAATTACCAGGAGGCTATTTGGAACGTTATTTTTTAGATTGTCAGAATACATACCTACACTGCATCTTACTTCTACCAAAAACAATAAAGTTGCGCCCAGACTGTTGGCTGATGTTTAAATGGTTCGAGATATAGGAAAATTTTAGTTTCGGTAATTTACCTTAAATCTCAGAAATGAAATTGAATAGACTTACCTCTGTGTGGTAGGTAAAACAAGTAATTTGCAATTTTACATTATTATTTTTTAATAATTAAGTATTGTATGCCGTACGCCGTATGCAAAACCGTTTAAAGGTGCGTAGCTCACAAACCCTTTGAAAGTTTAAGTATTAATTCTTATGGTAGGTAGAATGGGTGAACCCCTACGAGTGGTATCTTTTGGAGTGGGTTTATGCTAGAAAGTTGAAACTTAGTACCTATATGTAGATGTGCTATTAGAGTAATTCAAACTAAAAACGCAACTTTATTATTTTATGGGTAGAAGTCCGAAACGTGTTTAATGCTGAGATGCGGTGTAGGTGACTATGGGACTGACAACCTAAGGAATATGGTGACCAGGAGTCTATTTGGAACGTTATGTTTTACGCTAGAACCCAGAGCTGCATCGGTTTTAGATGCTTCGTATTCGGTGATACGCACCAGTACCCTCTGCATATTTTTGCGGTCTCGCTCCGTTAGGGACGCCGGATCCTTTTCCAGGATCTTCCTTAGCGTATATCTGTTGGTGTTGTAGCGCCTATTGGCCATCTTGGCTTCCGAATAACGGCGCCTTGCTGTGGTGCGCACACGCGCGCTAGTAGCTTCGGTGTTCCCGGCATTATCCTCAATCTGCCCAGATGAATTGCCTTTAGTTGGCTTTGTGGCACGCTATGTCGACTTCACCTCTGTGGCTATGGCTGCTCCTCCATTCCCGTCTTTGGCCTCTCCCGAGGAGATTGCCAGCTCCAGCAGTCTCTCCTCCATCTCAGCATCGATGGTGTGCTGAGGACTCCTCAGGTTGAGCTCCTCGAGACTTCCCTCGAGTACTCTTTCCAGGAGGTTCTCAACCGTCTTTGTTTTTGAATTTATTTTTTCGGTACTCATTCTTGGACCAACGAGTAGCGCGTGAAGGAGATGGTCGCCCATTTCAGAGCACCGCATTACCATGGAAAGGCTAATTAAAACCTCGCTCGCCATTCGCGCTGAGCTCACTCTCAGCACTGCAGCGCTCGGTATGGAAATTCACACCTTGGCTTGACTGTGCCTGTAGGGTATTCGCCTGCCAATCTTAAGCCAGTAAACTTGTTGGTCGATTAGCGTTTCCCGGGAATCGCCAATGTGGAGGCTCCCCAACTCGGCCACTTGGAGCTGCCTACAGCATCAGGATTGCTGTCCCGAACCCGAACCGGACGCAATTGCATGACCTTTCGAGTACACCTCTCTCCTTTTCTGGTGGTTACGTGGTCGTCGAATTACATGTGGCAAAGTAAGATGGTGTGATATTGCCCAGCAGGCAATTCGCTACGTAGGTGTTCCATTAAAAACTCAGTTGAGGAAACTACCGCAAGATGGGCAGAGGGTATTACATATCGCACTGCGAGACAGATCTGCCGAAGCTGGAGCTGAAATACTCTAAAAGTCTGATTTTGTTCAAAAGGGTGAGTATCAGCACCACAGTCGGTGTCCTGACCGTACACTGTCTCATAGGCCGGTATGCTGAAAGACTCGGACTCTTTTCAAACGACTTCTCTGAAAGCTACCTTAATGAAGACGAAGAGAAGGCAGTCCTTCATCTTCTCTGTACTTATCCAGCTCTATCCGCTAGCAGGAAAGCGCATCTAGAAGTTTACTTCTTCAACAATCTCAGTGACCTTGCTGTTTTGTTTTTCCAGGGGCGATTGGCGCTCCTACCACACGCACCTAGAAGTAAACCAATTAAGAACGGTTAGTGGATTTTGAATTAAACACGGAGAAGAGGCGGAAAGATGAAGAAATTAGGATTATTAATGTAACACTAGAGTAAATTAGATTTAGGTTTAGCTTTAGTAGTCAAGGAACTTATCGAAATAAAAATAAGGGGTACTCACGAGAGGCGTGACTTCGTCTGCGCAACCGACATAAATATTTCCAATCATACAGAACCGTATCCGTAACCGAACCCGAAGCACACAACAACAAAATGGATCTTTGTAGCATAATTGAAATACTTACATTCACCGATGGTTACTTCGTCCTGCGTAGCCGCTGATTCCGTCAACACTGAAACGAAGAAGGAAGGAATTCCTTCAGTTATAAATAACCGGTGTTAAAGGCTCAAAACAAACTACCTCCGAGGAGCACGATAACAGCTAACAATTAACACGAACGAAACACAGAAAACAATTAACACGGAAAATACGGGTGACACAGGAAATACAGCACAACACCGCACAAATGTCAACACAACAACAAGAAACGTCATCCGACGACGAACAATATGGACGAGCACTGCACGAACCGCGAGAAAGTGGAGTCGATAGAGCAGATCAGCAGGTTTGGGCCCGTGCTAAAAAGTCGTATGGGTAATTTAAAGTGGACAGGAGAAAATAAATTGCACCTGAGAGAAAGGGAAAGTAATGGAAAAAACTATCGTTGACCTTCTTTGAAAAAAAACGGATAACTAAGCGAGGAACGGTCTGTTAAAGCTCGGCGAGATTTCGCGGGAAGTGAAGCGGAGGTAAACGGGGCTTTTGAAAAGTGGAACCGCTCGAGGAAAGGTTGAAAGTTAAAGGTGTCGGGACACGAAAAGAAAAAGAAAGTTGGAACGAGAGTTATTTTTGAAGAAAGAGAAGCGGAGTGAAAAAGAAGTGATACGGTGAGGAACGAAGTCGGGCGTCAGAAACCCGGACGAAGTTAACACTGGAGTTGAATCCGAAAGAAGCTGTGCATAGGCGTGAAAAAGAGCAGACTTCGTGGGACAACGCACCAGCGGCGCCCTAGATTTAAGAAGGTAGAGTAGAGTGAGATAGTGGAGTCGAGGAAATAGAAAGGAGTATCGAGTAAGTTCAGTATATCAAAAATTAGTCATTAGTTGAATTATCGCTTACAGTCATTATATCATTTATACGGATTATTTGAATTATATTATCTTATATTTTATTAGAGCATTATGTCTTTGTAAGTGTCTGTGACGTATTTCAGCCTTTTCTCCGTGTCCATAGTTTGGTAAAAGGAAGAGATTGAAATCCTCGTACTAGTGGTTCGTTCGTAGAGGTCATAAAGAACGGGTGTCCTAAATCAAGGAGCCACTGGCGCCCACAACCCTTCTCTGGGTTGGCCGGAAAGGACCCGTTCGGACCCTTTTCACGATAAAGGGGTTTTATTTGCGGTTTTCCACCGAGAAAACGCGCTAACTACGGTATTAAGTCCGCTGCCGCGTTTTGAACTCTAATAAGTCGCAGTAAGTTCCGTAAATTGAGTAAGGAAATTTCCACTGGATTCTTGTATAGCTGTTGCACGAAGGACTCATGGAATTTTCATTCATATTCATACGTTCAAATGCAATTATTGCAAAATCAAATTAAACAAAATTTCAAAATCATAGCCTAAAGCTTTCTGAAGTTATCGACCAATATTTGTAAACACGTATTTTGATGAATATATATGACAGCTTCCCGAAGGAGTAGGGCGATTTGCCTCTTAACGAACTTAGGCTTACAAACTCGACTATATATCCAGCTTCCAAATTTCAACAGCGTAGGTAAAGTCGTTCTTGAGTTGTCATGCATTCGGACAGACGTATGAACACCTGGACAGCAAACGGATTTGGGATTTTTAACCAAAAGTGAACAAAAATAATATAACCTTTTTTCGTCCGAGGCTGGGTTCTAATTACAAATTAAGTAAAAGAATTAAGTGTCTGTAGAATCTTAATAATTTTTGGTAAAATTTTCAAAATATTTTAAAGTTACAAATACCAGTTCGTCGTACTATTTATTTTCAATTTGTGCAATATTTAGTTTTCCGGCCTTGCCTAATATTCAACTCAATTTAGGTCAAGTCTGTAAAATTACCACCTCTGAAACTAATGGGATTTAATAAAATCTTTGCTAATACTTTTCAAGCAAGTAATGACGGTCACTCAGGTAAGAAAAATAAATACATGTTTTTTTAAAATCCTATAAATTCGACTGTTGCAGTTAAGTTTACTATTAATAACACCGGAAAGAATTCCTCCACTTCATCCATAACCGGAGCAAATTTAAATGGAACGTATGTTTTCAATAATTTTCATTTTCATTGGGGCAATGGAAGTGAAGGATCTGAACATGCGATAAATGGAAGGAAGCATGCGCTCGAGTTACATTTGGTTTTTACAAATAATAAATACGAACCATCTGAAGCCAATAATCACGAAGATGGATTTGTTGTGCTTAGTATTTTATATTATGTGTGCGATTCGGATTTGAAATTTTCGCTGGTTAGTAATATCTCAATTATATTTACAGCTTTCAAGCTTTGATGGTTTGGAGCTAAGGCCTCTTGTTGAAAATATTCAATATATTCGAATGGTCAACGCAACCCGCATTGTAAGGCAAAAATTATCGCTTAGGTTTGTGCTTGGTCCAATTAATTTAGAAAAATTTTACACTTATCAAGGTAAGACTTTGCAGTATTCAGTAGCTCCGTCTTCTATAGATAATTTCAGGATCGCTTACAACACCTCCTTGCTCGCAATCAGTTACATGGATAGTTTTTATGGATGAACTGCGGGTGTCTGATAGTCAAGTATTTATTACTCATTTAATTTTCATTGAATACATATACGTATTTATAAGTCTATATCTTCTTTAAATGTTTTTCCAGCTCGATCAGTTCCGCAGCATTTTAGATGTAAATGGCTATAAACAAGTTACTAATAACCGTTTTTTGCAGCCACTTAATAATCGTACAGTCGAATTTCGAAACATTTTCTAGTCTATTGAATTAAAAAAAATATTGTCAGTTTTTTGGGTTAAGTTACTTCAACTAATTGTATTTATGTCAATAAACACTCTATTAACACTGTAAAATAGCGACCTTTTTCGCTATCGATCCAGTGCTGTAATTGCGTGTGTGAATTTATTAATAAAAGTTGCTTGTCCAATAACAACTTAGATGAATATTTATTATTTGATTTGATATTATATAATAAAACATACTGCAGTCACAATCGGCTGCAAGCCAATCGTATGATACTCTAGATGAATACTGAACTCCGATTTATATTGTAGTTGGGGATAAAGTAGAATTACGTGTTTGCATGTTGTATGTCCTTTATTAAGGACTCCCATTTGATTGCTACTCAAATCAAAAAGACGATATTCAATGTTTAATTTCATATCTTGAACTGGGTGAGTCATCGAAAAAAAAATTATCCTTTTTTAAGGACTTTCACATGGGAGGTGCAGGAAGGACTCACTCGATTTCTTACTGTGAAAATAATTTGAAACGGAAAAGTAAGTTACTTAAACCAATAGTAAGTTAACTAAAAAACTTTTCAACTTTTATTCTAAATTTATTTTTGGCAAAAAACACGTTTGTTCACTTCGACTGTTTTAACAAGAAGAGAGATTACGAAAAAGAAAGTGAAAATTACTGCGTGTACCCGAGAGGTAATTACCGTAAAAGGTTTAAACTAATTTTCTAAGCTGAATACAAATGCAAACATTCCGTCTCGAGTTCAAGCATTACAAAGGGTTGGGTACATTTTTAATTCAAGAGCAATAAATTGATAAAGTTGTAATTATATAGGATAAACTGAACATTAAAGTTTTAATTATTTAGTATAAACTTAAGAACTCCCATTTGGTTGCAACTCGAAACTAAAAGACAGTATCATCAGTGTTTAACTGGCGAGGCTCCGAAAAAAAATCTGCCAACAGTCTGGCGCAACTTTATTATTTTATGGGTAGAAGTCCGAAACGTGTTTAATGCTTAGATGCGGTGTAGGTTACCATGCGACTGACAACCTAAGGAATAACCAGGAGGCTATTTGGAACGTTATTTTTTTGGTTGTCAGTCGCATGGTAACCTACACCGCATCTAAGCATTAAACACGTTTCGGACTTCTACCCATAAAATAATAAAGTTGCGCCCAGACTGTTGGCAGATTTTTATACTCTAGATGAAATCATATAGAGTATTATAAGTTTAATCCAGCCCAAAAGTTTGTAACGCATAGAACCAAGCCTCGGACGAAAAAAAGTTATATATTATTTTTTGTTTATTTGTGGCCAAAAACCTCAAATCCGCCTGACGTCCGTCCGTCCGTCCGTCCGTCCGTCCGTCCGTCCGTCCGTCCGTCTGTCCGTTAGCACGATAACTCAAGAACGCCTTCACCTAGGATCTTGAAATTTTGAATTTAGATGTTTGGTTGAATTTGTAAGGCTAAGTTCGTTAACGGGCAAAATCGTCCTACTCCTTCGGGTAGCTGCCATACAAAATGTCCTTAAAACACGTGTTCAAGAATATTGGTCGATAACTTCAGAAGGGTTTAAGCTACGACTTTGAAATTTTGTATGTGTTATTTTTTCAATAGGTGGAGCTAAATGTACGGTTATGAAGAAAATCCTATTAGTCCTTCGTGTAGCTGCCATACAAAAATCCTGTCAAAATGTATTTACTTAATTTACGTAACTCACTATAACTCAAGTAATCTTTTAGGTACGAATTCGGAATTTTTGCAAATTAGTTTTTGGTGAAAAGGAAGTTTGAGTTTACTAGTCAACGAAATCCTTTTACTCCTTCTGGTAGCTCCCATACAAAATGTCCTTAAAACACGTGTACAAGAATATTGGTCGATAACTTCAGAAGGGTTTAAGCTACGACTTTAAAATTTTGTATGTATTATTTTTTTAATAGTTAGAGCTAAATGTATGGTTATGAAGAAAATCCTATTAGTCCTTCGTGTAGCTGCCATACAAATATCCTGTCAAAACATCTTCACTTAATTTACGGAATTTATTATAACTCAAGTAATCTTTTAGCTATGAATTGGAAATTTTGTATAAATTAGTTTTGAGTAAAAACAAAGTTCGGGTCTACTAATCAGTGAAATCCTTCTACTCCTTCTGGTAGCTGCCATGTAAAATGTCCTTAAGACACGTGTTCAACAATATTTTTCGATAACTTTTGAGCTCTTCAAGCTACGAATTTGAAATTTTGTATACATTCATTTTTAAATGGTTCTAAGGAAAAGGATAAATATGTAAGAAATCGAGTGAGTCCTTCCTGCACCTCCCATGTGAAAGTCCTTCAAAAAGGACATTTTTTTCGATGACTTACCCAGTTCAAGGTATGAAATTAAACACTGAATATTGTCTTTTAGTTTTGAGTAGCAATCTAATGGCAATCCTTAATAAAGGACATACAACATCCAGACACGTAATTATACTTTATCCCCAACTACAATATAAATCGGAGTTCAGTATTCATCTAGAGTATTATACGATTGGCTTGCAGCCGATCGTGACTGCAGTATGTTTTTAATTATTAACGTTTTTTTTATCAATAGAATATTCCATAGAAGTAAAAGCGAACTCGATCACATTAAACCTAAGAGATTTTCGGAATCAGTGAAAACTTGAACAATACCTTCAGGGGGTTAAATAGGGAAAAATACTTAAATCGGTTTTTTCCCCGACTATGTTTTAAGCTTATAGAAGTAAAAGTGAATTCCAAATCCCAATATACCTAAGAAATATATCAGAATTCGTGAATATGTACACAACTACTTTACACTCCCTTAGGGGTTGGATATCGAAAAATTTTAAGAACGTTTCTAAGCGCTTATATATAATAAATAGTCCGCAGAAGTAAAATTGCTTTGATAGCTCGACATGTTTAAAAGTTTTAACGAAATTCGTGATAATGTTGATTCACGGATATTTATACTCTAGATGAAATCATATAGAGTATTATAAGTTTAATCCAGCCCAAAAGTTTTTAACGCATAGAACCAAGCCTCGGACGAAATAAAGTCATATATTATTTTTTGTTTATTTGTGGCCAAAAACCTCAAATCCGCCTGACGTCCGTCCGTCCGTCCGTCCGTCCGTCCGTCCGTCCGTCCGTCCGTCCGTTAGCACGATAACTCAAGAACGCCTTCACCTAGGATCTTGAAATTTTGAATCTGGATGTTTGGTTGAATTTGTAAGGCTAAGTTCGTTAACGGGCAAAATCGTCCTACTCCTTCGGGTAGCTGCCATACAAAATGTCCTTAAAAGACGTGTTCAAGAATATTGGTCGATAACTTCAGAACGGTTTAAGCTACGACATTAAAATTTTGTATGCCTTATGTTTCCAATAGTTGGAACTAAATATATGATTATGAAGAAAATCCTTTTAGTCCTTCATGTAGCTGCCATACAAATATCCTGTCAAAATGTATTCACTTAATTTACAAAACTCACAATAACTCAAGTAATCTTTTACCTACGAATTCGGAATTTTATACAAGTTAGTTTTGAGTGAAAAAAAAGTCGGAGTTTATTAATCAGCGAAATCCGTTTACTCCTTCTGGTAGCTGCCATACAAAATGTCCTTAAAACACGTGTTCAAGAATATTGGTCGATAACTTTAGACGGGTTTAAGCTACGACATTGAAATTTTGTATGTGTTATTTTTCCAATAGTTGGAGCTAAATAAATGATTATGAAGAAAATCCTATTAGTCCTTCGTGTCGTTGCCATACAAATATCCTGTCAAAATTTATTCACTTAATTTACGAAACTCACTATAACTCAAGTAATCTTTTAGCTACGAATTCGGAATTTTGTACAAAATAGTTTCGAGTGAAAAAAAAGTTCGGCTTTACTAGTCAGCGAAATCCTTTTACTCCTTCTGGTAGCTGCCATACAAAATGTCCTTAAAACACGTGTTCAAGAATATTGGTCCTAACTTCAGAAGGGTTTAAGCTACGTCATTGAAATTTTGTATGTGTTATTTTTGCAATAGTCGGAGCTAAATATATGATTATGAAGGAAATCCTGTTAGTCCTTCGTGTAGCTGCCATACAAATATCCTGTCAAAATGTATTCACTTAATTTACGAAACTCACAATAACTCAAGTAATCTTTTAGCTACGAATTGGGAATTTTGTACAAGTTAGTTTTGAGTGAAAAGGAAGGTCGAGTTTACTAATCGGCGAAATCCTTTTACTCCTTTTGGTAGCTGCCATACAAAATATCCTTAAAACACGTGTTCAACAATATTTTTCGATAACTTTTGAACGCTTCAACCTACGAATTTGAAATTTTGTACACGTTAATTTTTGAATGGTTCCAAGGAAAAGGATAAATATGTAAGAAATCGAGTGAGTCCTTCCTGCACCTCCCATGTGAAAGCCCTTTAAAAAGGACATTTTTTTTCGATGACTTATTCAGTTCAAGGTATGAAGTTAAACACTGAATATTGTCTTTTAGTTTTGAGTAGCAATCTAATAGCAGTCCTTAATAAAGGACATACAACATGCACACACGTAATTCTACTTTATCCCCAACTACAATATAAATCGGAGTTCAGTATTCATCTAGAGTATTATACGATTGGCTTGCAGCCGATCGTGACTGCAGTATGTTTTTTTTAGTCAACCTCTGAACGCCAATAAAAATCTAAACTTTGTTTTTGCTTTAATTACTCTAATAGCTCCTCTACATATACGTAGAATTTTTTCCTTTCTACCCCCTTTCGCCAACACCCTTTACACCATCATCCCTAATGTTTTTCCCCTACTAGAGGTCTACCGACCCCAACTCCTATAAAATTTTCAAAATCATATGTGATGCAGTTTCTGAGATATAAAAATGACATTTTTTGAGAAATTGCTATCCCCCCACTTTCGTGCTCCACCTCCCCCCTCAAAAAAGTTTACATTCAGTAGACTTCTCTTGTGATCCCATATACAGAAACTAAATTTTATCTTCCTGGTGTAATTGGTTCGGAAGACATTGTAATCCAAAGTTTTTCACCCACCACCTCCACACCCCACCACGCTCCTTAAAAATGTTAGCTCTTTTCTAATCTTGAAGTATCACTAAAGACAACCACATAGTTTCAATCTTCTGACATCAATCATTCAGGAGATATGGATTTTAGAATGTTTCAATCCCGGCTTTCATGCGTTTTGGACTCATTGTTTTCCCCCCCACTTCCACACCCCTCAACACTTATCGATCATTTGAAATGAGTCCACTATCATAGTACTATGTAAGTTAGTAAGTAGCATAAGTAGTTCCTGAGATCTAGAAACCAAAATTGTTCGTCTAAAACGCTCCCCTCTCCTCCCCCCTTACACCACGACAAACCCAAAAGATACCAGTCGTAGAAGCTTACCCAATCAACCCACCATAACAATTTTAACTTAATACCTCAACAGGTTTGGGAGCTACGCGCCTTCAAACGATTTTGCGTACGGCGAGCGGCGTCCACGGCGGACAGACGGACATTTTTTTTGCTTTTTTGGTGTTTATTAATCCTAAAACGTGTAAATACAAAATTTCAGGGTAGCAAATTTTTTTTAAATTTCAGGTCGATCACAATACTTTATTATTAAAAAATAATAAAGTAAAATAAGAAGAAAGAAATGAATAAATAAACATGAAGCAGACAAATGAAAGAATAAAAATGAAGAATCAATAAATAAATGTTAAACAAAATGAGTAAAGCAAATAAAGTTAAATATTATTTATATACAAAACCAAAACATAATAATGAATTAATAAATATGCAACTAAGCAATTAATTAACCTAAATTTAAATTAAAAGCAAAATTAAAATAAATAAGAATTTAAAAATAAAATAAATTAAAATACTTTATTATTAAAATAATAAAGTAATATGATAGGACATAAAAAGCGACAGAAACCGACTTAACGGAAACAATAAATGAAAATATAAATATAAATAACATGAAATATAAATTAAAGAAGGAAAGTAATAATGTGAACAGAGGAATTATTAATGAAGTTTAAAGGAAAATAAAGGTAATTTTTTTTTCTTTTGATTTCTTTTTTTCTGTATGTATTATTTTGTTTCTCTTCTAAAACTATGGAAATGGTGAAATAAAGCGGCATTAAGATGGATATTCTCGTTTGGAGACCTTCCGCCCCCTCATTCTCTTTAGGGGCCATACCATTTAAATTCTTGAGAGGACAATTATGGCTGAGGTAGGGTGTGCTAGACGCACAGCAACAGCGCCAGTCGAGCTAAAGGGAGTTTTATCGGTCTCTCATGACCGTTTGGGAGTCTTATCCCAATTTTATCACCCGGGTAAATCGGTGTAAAATTTTTGTTGTACAGGCCATGGGTTTTATGGTCTGAAATTCGAACAACGTACCCTCCTCCCCCCCACAGACGCAGCTAGCCCGGAAGCCAGCAAGCACGTCGCTCTAGTTTGCATTTCAGCCACCAATTCGGAAGTAGGCGGAATTGGAACCCTGTTTCCCGATCCCTAACATTTCCCTCGGTTTCGAAATAACCACTCCAAGGCCTCCATTCACAACAGCTTCAACCGTCAAATTTTGCAATGTCTCAAAGATTTGATGAGTTATGAAATTGGTATCTCTACTAAGCTTTTTGTGCAGTCGCCTAAAAATTTATTTCACGATTTTTTCACATTCAACCCCAATGGATGTAATGAGGTTATACTCGTTTCTACAAATTTCGTTATATTTCTTATTACTGTTGAGCTAACAAATTGATTTATACTATGTAATCGAATAAAAACTATTTTCAGTATTTTTTGTTACTAATCGAGAAATCTGAGAGTATTATGTATAAGTTTAATTCAGCACAAAAGTATGTAATGCATTGAACCGAGCTTCGGACGAAAAAAAATTGTAAAGTATGTTTTGGTCGGATGTGGCCAAAAGCCCAGATCTGCTTGCTGTTAGTCCGTCCGACTGCCTGTCCGAATGCATGAAAACTCAAGGTCGCCTTGAATTAGGATGTTAAGATTTGAGATCCGGATGTTTGGTTGAATTTGTAAGGCTTGACGTGCAAAATTGTCCTATTCATTTGGGTAGCTCACATACTAAGGATCCATAAAACACGTAGTCATAAACATTGGCCGATAACTTAAGACCACTTTAAACTACAACTTCGAAATTTTGTGCACGTTAATTTTCCAATAGATGCAGCTAAAGTTATAAATATGAAGAAAATATCAGTTCATCGTGTAGCTGCCATACAAGTATGCTGTAAAAATGTCTTCACTCAATTTACGAAATTCACTACAACTCAAGAAATCGTTCAGCCAAATATTGTACATATCAGCTTTGAGTGAAAATGAAGTTCGAGTTTATTAGTCAGTAGAAGGATTCTCTACTCCTGCGTCCTGCCACCAGCTCCCATCCAAAAAGACACGTGTTCAAGAATATTTTTCGATGAGTTTTGAATGCTTCACGCTAGAAATGTGAAATTTTTTACACATTAATTTTACTTTATAATTTTGTAGATTAAGGTTAGTTTTTAACTATAAAACTAAGGTCAGTTTTAAGGTTAAGCTTAAGTTATTTATACGGTTTTTTAACTCCTTTTTCCGTAAATCAATTAATGCTAGTAGAAAACGATTAAAAACAAATATAAATTCAATGATTATATGTATATAAATTATTAAGAATGTAAAGATTTCGAATAAGTCTCACCACCGAACCATTAAAACTAGCTTTTAAATTACTTTATAATTTTTTAATATGAAGGTATTGTGATCGAAGTTTCAAAAAAAATGTACTAACCTAAAATTTTGTATTTTCACGATTTAGGTCTAGTAAACCCCAAACGCACGATTTTCTTCATAAAAATTTCTCTATATTCAACTTAAATGTATTATATTTCACAACATTTAAAATTTCCAGCTTGAAATTTTCTGAAGATATCAGCCAATATTTTTGAACACATGCCTTAATGACTTTTTATATGGGATCTACCCAAAGGAGTAGAAGCATTTCGCTGACCACTACGCACGCTATAGTGAGTTCCGTAGATTCAGTGAAGATCTTTTTATGGGATTTCACTTTATAATTTTTTTATAATAAAGGATTCATGGCATTTTCTTCAAATCGAAGTACTCAAAATTTCAAAGTTGTAGCTTAAAGATTTCTGCAGTTATTGGCCAATATTCACGAACACGTTAAGTACTTTTGTATGGTAGCAACACTTGGAAGAAAAACTATTTTGGCCGTTTACGAACTTTGCCACCTTTATCATATTTAACGACTGGTGACTACATTTCAGCTTCCTTTTTCAAGTCATTCATGAGGTATCATACTATCACGGTACAAGGACGCGCTAACGGTCTTAATACCGCAGCTTGTGCGTTTTCACGGTAGAAAACCGCAAAGTAAACCCCTTTGCACCAAAAGGGGCGAACGGGTCCTTGCCGGCCAACTCAGAGAAGGGTCGTGGGCGCCAGTCTTCCCTGAATTTAAGGAACCCGCTCTCATTCAATTTACCCCGACCGAACCACTAGTTCGGGGAAATCACTCTTTACTCTATTTGCTTCAACCCAAACTTAGCACACGGGGAAATGGCTGAAATACGTCACAAAAATTACAAAAGATTCTACTAGTATATAATATATTGTAATAGCTAATATAATATAGGCAAAGGTTAATCCAAACAAACAAAATATAAAAAGAAAAATTAATCCAATGAAGTGTTGAACTTACTAATTCCTCTTAACTGGTTCCGCTAACCTACACAACTCTACCTTAAAATCTAGGGCGCCGCTGGTGCGTTGTCCCGCGATGTCTGCTTTAAATTATTTCTCCGCAGCTGCTTCTTTCGCTTCGAACCCCAACGCTATTTTCGTCCATAGCACTGCCTCCAAAATCAGCCCTTCGTTGCTACAAACTCTCGTCCCAACTTCTTTTTCTGCCGCGTACTACTTCTCCGTTTTCGATCTTTTCCTCAAGCCGGTTACACTCCAAAAAGCCCCGCAAAAATCGTCCGCACTTGCCGCCAAATCTCGCCGACCTCCACAGACCGTTCCTCGCTTAGTTATCGTTTTCCCGTTCCCCTTTCTCTCAGGTGCAATTTATTTTCTCCTGTCCATTTTAAATTACCCATACGACTTTTTAGCACGGGCTCAAACCTGCTGATCTGCTCTATCGACTCCACTTTCTCGCGGTTCTTGCAGTGCTCGTCCATATTGTCGGTATGCGTCGTCGGATGACGTTTCTCGTTGTTGTGTTGACATTTGTGCGGTGTTGTGCTGTATTTCCTGTGTCGTATTTTTCCTGTTAATTGTTTTCTGTGTTGTGTTCCTGTTAAATGTCTTCTGGGTGTCGTTCGTGTTAATTGTTAGTTGTTACCGTTCTCCTCGGTGGTCGTTTGTTTTGAGCCTTTAACACAGGTTTGTTATTCATAACTGAAGTGATTCCTTCCTTCTTCGTTTCAGGGTTGACGCAATCAGCGGCTACGCAGGACGGAGTAACCATCGGTGAAAGTAAGTATTTCAATTATGCTACATAGTTCAATTTTGGTGTTGTGTGCTTCGGGTTCGGTTACGGATACGGTTCCGTAGGATTGAAAATGTTTATGTTGGTTGCGTCGACGAAGTCACGTCACTCGTGAGTATCTCTTATTTTTATTACGATTAGTTCCTTGACTATTAAAGCTAAACCTAAAACTAAGTTACCCTAGTATTACACTAATAATCTAATTCCTTCATTTTTTTCCGCCTCTTCTCCGCGTTTACTGAAAAATACACTAATATTTCTTAATTGGTTTACTTCTAGGTACTTGTGCTAGGAGCGTCAATCGCCTCAGGAAAAGTGGGCGACATCTAAAAAAAACATACTGCAGTCACGATCGGCTGCAAGCCAATCGTATAATACTCTAGATGAATACTGAACTCCGATTTATATTGTAGTTGGGGATAAAGTAGAATTATGTGTGTGCATGTTGTATGTCCTTTATTAAGGACTCCTATTAGATTGCTACTAAAAACTAAAAGACAATATTCAGTGTTTAACTTCATACCTTGAACTATGTACGTCATCGAAAAAAAATGTCTTTCACATGGGAGGTGCAGGAAGGACTCACTTGATTTCTTACATATTTATCCTTTTCCTTGGAACCATTCAAAAATTAATGTGTACAAAATTTCAAATTCGTAGCTTGAAGCGCTCAAAAGTTATCGGAAAATATTGTTGAACACGTGTTTTAAGGATATTTTGTATGGCAGCTACCAGAAGAAGTAAAAGGATTTCGCTGAATAGTAAACTCGAACTTCCTTTTCACTCAAAACTAATTTGTACAAAATTCCGAATTCGTAGCTAAAAGATTACTTGAGTTATAGTGAGTTTCGTAAATTAAGTGAATACATTTTGACAGGATATTTGTATGGCAGCTACACGAAGGACTAATAGGATTTTCTTCATAATCATATATTTAGCTCCACCTATTGGAAAAATAACACGTACAAAATTTCAATATCGTAGCTTAAACCCTTCTAAAGTTATCAACCAATATTCTTGAACACGTGTTTTAAGGACATTTTGTATGGCAGCTACCCGAAGGAGTAGGACGATTTTGCCCGTTAACGAACTTAGCCTTACAAATTCAACTAAACATCCAGATTCAAAATTTCAAGATCCTAGGTGAAGGCGTTTTTGAGTTATCGTGCTAACGGACAGACGGACGGACGGATGGACGGACGGACGGACGGACGTCAGGCGGATTTGAGGTTTTTGGCCACAAATAAACAAAAAATAATGTATAACTTTTTCTCGTCCGAGGCTTGGTTCTATGCGTTACAAACTTTTGGGCTGGACTAAACTTATAATACTCTATATGATTTCATCTAGAGTATAAAAATCTGCCAACAGTCTGGGCGCAACTTTATTATTTTTTCGGTAGAAGTTCGGAACGAGTTTAATTCTGAGATGCGGTGTAGGTTACTATGTGACTGAAAACCCAAAAAAAAATTCGGGAAGCGGTTAAAATGGGGTCGCGCTAGAATACTTTGGCCGCTGCCTCATCTCTATATATAAACATACTGCAGTCACGATCGGCTGTAAGCCAATCGTATAATACTCTAGATGAATACTGAACTCCGATTTATATTGTAGTTGGGGATAAAGTAGAATTACGTGTGTGCATGTTGTAAGTCCTTTATTAAGGACTGCCATTAGATTGCTACTCAAAACTAAAAGACAATTTTCAGTGTTTAGTTGCATATCTTGAACTGGGTAAGTCATCGAAAAAAAATGTCCTTTTTGAAGGACTTTCACATGGGAGGTGCAGGAAGGACTCACTCGATTTCTTACATATTTATCCTTTTCCTTGGAACCATTTAAAAATGAACTTGTACAAAATTTGAAATTCGTAGCTTGAAGCGTTCAAAAGTTATCGAAAAATATTGTTGAACACGTGGACATTTTGGACATTTTGTATGGCAGCTACCAGAAGGAGTAAAAGGATTACGCTGATTAGTAAACTCGAACTTCGTTTTTACTCAAAACTAATTTGTACAAAATTTCCAATTTATAGCTAAAAGATTACTTGAGTTATAGTAAGTTCCGTAAATTAAGTGAAGACGTTTTGACAGGATATTTGTATGGCAGCTACACGAAGGACTAATAGGATTTTTTTCATAATCATACATTTAGCTTCAACTATTGGAAAAATACTACGTACAAAATTTCAAAGACGTAGCTTAAACCCATCTGAAGTTATCGGCCAATATTCTTGAACACGTATTTTAATGACATTTTGTATGCCAGCTACCAGAAGGAGTGAAAGGATTTCGCTGACTAGTAAACTCGAACTTCGTTTTTACTCAGAACTAATTTGTAAAAAATTCCGAATTCGTAGCTAAAAGGTTACTTGAGTTATAGTGAGTTTCGTAAGTTAAGTGAATACATTTTGACATGATATTTGTATGGCAGCTACACGAAGGACTAACAGGATTTTCTTCATAATCATATATTTAGCTTGAACTACTGGAAAAATAACACGAACAAAATTTCAATGTCGTAGCTTAAACCCTTCTGAAGTTATCGAAAAATATTCTTGAACACGTGTTTTAAGGACATTTTGTATGGCAGCTACCCGAAGGAGTAGGACGATTTTGCCCGTTAACGAACTTAGCCTTACAAATTCAACCAAACATCCAGATTCAAAATTTCAAGATCCTAGGTGAAGGCGTTCTTGAGTTATCGTGCTAACGGACAGACGGACGGACGGACGGACGGACGGACGGACGGACGTCAGGCGGATTTGAGGTTTTTGGGCACAAATAAACAAAAAATAATATATGACTTTTTTTCGTCCGAGGCTTGGTTCTATGCGTTACAAACTTTTCGGCTGGATTAAACTTATAATACTCTATATGATTTCATCTAGAGTATAAAAATGAATGTTTGTCTGTCTGTTTGTCCTGTATAGGCTCCTAAACCACTCATCCAATTGCGATGAAACTTTGGTGATTTGTTGAGGGTACGCCCTCGATGGTTTCTGCGTTAACAAAATTATTTAACAGTTGGTGGTTCGCGAGTTATTTCAACATTTGAGTGTTTTTCATATGATTTAGCGGCAGTTCGTTTTTGGTGTATTAGTTATGCCTATTCCTATTACTAAATGGTATAAGAGGATAGTGGATGGAAGATGGAATATGGAGGATGGAAGATGGAGGATGGTGGATAGAGAATAGAGGATGGATGATGGAGCTTGGGGGATGGTAGATGGAGGATGGTGGATAGAGGATGGAGGATAGAAGATGGAGGATAGAAGATGGAGGATGGTGGATGGTGGGCGGAGAATAGTGGATGGAGGATGGAGGATAGAGAATGGGGGATGATAGATGGAGGATGGTGGATGGTGGATAGAGGATGGTGGATAGAGGATGGAGGATGGTGAATGGTGGATGGAGGATGGATGATGAAAGATGGAGGATGGCGGATAGAGGATGGAGGATGGATGATAGAGCTATTTCAACATTTGAGTGTTTTTCATATGATTTAGTGGCAGTTCGTTTTCGGTGTATTAGTTATGCCTATTCCTATTACTAAATGGTATAAGAGGATAGTGGATGGAAGATGGAATATGGAGGACGGAAGATGGAGGATGGTGGATAGAGAATGGAGGATGGATGATGGAATTTGGGGGATGGTAGATGGAGGATGGTGGATAGAGGATGGTGGATGGAGGATGGGAAATGGTGGGTGAAGGATGGTGGATAGAGGATGGATGATAGAAGATGGAGGATGGTGGATGGTGGGCGGAGAATGGTGGATGGAGGATGGAGGATAGAGAATGGGGGATGATAGATGGAGGATGGTGGATGGTGGATAGAGGATGGTGGATAGAGGATGGAGGATGGTGAATGGTGGATGGAGGATGGATGATGAAAGATGGAGGATGGCGGATAGAGGATGGAGGATGGATGATAGAGCTATTTCAACATTTGAGTGTTTTTCATATGATTTAGCGGCAGTTCGTTTTCGGAGTATTAGTTATGCCTATTCCTATTACTAAATGGTATAAGAGGATAGTGGATGGAAGATGGAATATGGAGGATGGAAGATGGAGGATGGTGGATAGAGAATGGAGGATGGATGATGGAATTTGGGGGATGGTAGATGGAGGATGGTGGATAGAGGATGGTGGATAGAGGATGGTGGATGGAGGATGGGAGATGGTGGGTGAAGGATGGTGGATAGAGGATGGAGGATAGAAGATGGAGGATGGTGGATGGTGGGCGAAGAATGGTGGATAGAGGATGGAGGATAGAGAATGGGGGATGATAGATGGAGGATGGTGGATGGTGGATAGAGGATGGTGGATAGAGGATGGAGGATGGTGGATGGTGGATGGTGGATAGAGGATGGATGATGGAAGATGGAGGATGGCGGATGAAAGATGGAGGACGGTGGATAAAGGATGGTGGATGGGGATGGTAGATGGTGGATGGAAAATGGTGGATGGTGGATAGAGGATGTAGGATAGAGGATGGTGGATTGGAGATGGGGGATGGAGGATGGAGTAACAGGAGCAAGAAATGGGAGTAACGGTAGAAATGGTAGCAACAGAAGTAAAAGGAGCATCGTGAGAAACAGGAGCAACGGATCAACGGGAGAAATGGGAGCAACGGAGAAATAGGAGCAATGGATCAACGGGAGAAACAGGAGCAATGGATCAACGGGAGAAACGGGAGCAACGGGAGTAACAGGAGCGATGGAACAACGTAAGCGAAGCTAGCGTAGCCGCGGTACGCGGCTAGTATAACATATGAATTACATAATTGGGTCATACACCGGGACGAGATCTAGTCCTAATATAATATCAGTTGTTACGCCATTAGAAGGTTTTTCGAGATTTAGTTTCGGGCCATTACATGAAATCGGAAATGCGTTTGAATACGATTATATAAAAAGTCTGTGGAAGTGCAAACCAATCTAATATCTCATCAATCCTGAGAAATGTGTCGAAAGCCTTACGTCCTATTGGAGTTGAATAACAAACATCCCGAAATCAACTTTTTGACGATTATGTTAGAAGCCTTTGGAAGTAAAAATGAATTCGATATCTAATTAGAACTAGAAAAATGTAAGAATTTGTGAAAACATATGCAACCCCCTTGCACCCACTTTGGGGTTGAATATCCAAAAATCCTGAAATGAGTTTTTAGATATATATAAAGAAAGCCCGAGGAAGTAAAAACCAATCCGATGTCTTATCAATCCTAAGAGATATGACGGAATTCGTGAAAATGTGTTCAACACGTTTTTACCCTCGTAGGGGTTGAAAAAGGAAAAACCTTGAAAACAAGTTTTAGGTAATTATTAAATAAGCCCGTGGAAGTGAAAAGTTATTCCATATCTAATCAGACCTGAGGGATACGGCTGAATACGTGAAAATGTATAATCCCTATACCACCTTGGGGGTCCAATTTTAAAAAAGAACCCGTAGAAAAAAAATGAATTCAATATTTTGAAAGACCTAATAGATATGACGAAAATCGTGAAAATATATGCATTCCGTTTTCACTGATCATTTTTTTTGCCCCATTTCCGAACGCCAATAGATATTTGAATTTTTTTTAATCAAAATTACTTTTCTAGTTGATTTACATATACGTACCGAATTTCAACTTTCTAGCATAAGCCGTTCTATAGTTAGGAAAAACACCCCCCACCCCCGTACCATATTATACATTATATTTTTCCAACATGCTACTAATATAGTTCTATCTAAATACCAAGTTTCAGCTTTATATCATTATAGGTTCTTGAGATATAAAAATCGGAACTTTTTCCTTTTCACCCTCCCCCAGCCTCACCCTCAACACACTAACCTTCAACATTTTTTTTCTGCCGGGGGTCTATTAGGTCTTTTTCTGGTAAAAATTTTAAGCATCTATCTTACATTGTTCTTGAGATATAAGACGTGATTTTTTTAAAAAATGCTTACCCCCTCCACTTTCATGCTCCACCGCCCCCTTAAAAAATTTTACTTTCAGCAAACTTTATTTGTCAACATTTATACAGAAACCAAATTTTATTTCTCTAGTGCAATTGGTACGTGAGATATCGTAATCTAAAGTTTTTCAACCCCCACCGCCGTACGTCACTGCCCCCTCTCAAAAATTTGTTTCGAATCTATTCTCCTAGTATACCCACAGATGTTCATAAAGTTTTAATTTCGTGACATTAACCAAATAGGAGATCTGGATTTCAGAATGTCTCGTTCTCGGCTTTCGAGCGTTTCGGACGCATTGTTATTCCCCCCACTCCCACACCCCTTTACCCATATTATTATTTTTTTTCGCAAATGGGTCCACTATCGATGTTCTATATAAATTCCAAGTTACAGCCTCCTAGCCTATGCGGTTGCTGAGATCTAGAAACCAAAATTTTCGTCTAAAACGATTCCCCCACCTCCCCACTCATACTCCAACCACCCAAAAAGTGGTCACTTCAAGGAACCTACCCAGTCTATAAATAAAAAAAATTTCAATTTAATAGCTCATAGGGTTTAGGAGTTATAAGCCTTCAAACGTTTTGCGTACGGCGGACGGTGGACTGAAATTTTTTTTTGCTTTTTTGGTGCTTATTGGTCATAAAACGTTTAAAAAAAACATACTGCAGTTACGATCGGCTGCAAGCCAATCGTATAATACTCTAGATGAATACTGAACTCCGATTTATATTGTAGTTGGGGATAAAGTAGAATTACGTGTGTGCATGTTGTATGTCCTTTATTAAGGACTGCCATTATATTGCTACTCAAAACTAAAAGACAATATTCAGTGTTTAATTTCATATCTTGAACTGGGTAAGTCATCGAAAAAAAATTTCCTTTTTGAAGGACTTTTACATGGGAGGTTCAGGAAGGACTCACTGGATTTCTTACATATTTATCCTTTTCTTTGGAGCCATTTAAAAATGAACGTGTACAAAATTTCAAATTCGTAGCTTGAAGCGTTCAAAAGTTATCGAAAAATATTGTTGAACACGTGTCTTAAGGACATTTTGTATGGCAGCTACCAGAAGGAGAAAAAGGATTTCGCTGATTAGTAAACTCGAACTTCCTTTTCACTCAAAACTAATTTGTACAAAATTCTGAATTCGTAGCTAAAAGATTACTTGAGTTATAGTGGGTTTCGTAAATTAAGTGAATACATTTTGACAGGATATTTGTATGGCAGCTACACGAAGGACTAACAGGATTTTCTTCATAATCATATATTTAGCTCCAGCTATTGGAAAAATAACACATACAAAATTTCAAACGCGTAGCTTAAACCCTTCTGAAGTTATGGACCAATATTCTTTAACACGTGTTTTAAGGACATTTTGTATGGCAGCTACTCGAAGGAGTAGGACGATTTTCTTCGTTAACGAACTTAGCCTTACAAATTCAACCAAACATCCAGATTCAAAATTTCAATATCCTAGGTGAAGGCGTTCTTGAGTTATCGTGTTCACGGACAGACGGACGGACGGACGGACGGACGGACGGACGGACGGACGGACGGACGGACGGACGGACGGACGGACGGACGGACGGACGGACGGACGTCAGGCGGATTTGAGGTTTTTGGCCACAAATAAACAAAAAATAATATATAACTTTTTTTCGTCCGAGGCTTGGTTCTATGCGTTACAAACTTTTGGGCTGGATTAAACTTATAATACTCTATATGATTTCATCTAGAGTATAAAAATAATGTACATAAAGAACTGAAGCACTGGCAATTCGCATACGCCTGGGACCTCTGAGAACCCATTTCATTCCTGTGGCGCACTTTTATAAACTGCGCCAGATACCATGAATACATATAACATATGCACTCAGCGGAATACAAGGAATGCCGTCGCGCATAAAAACGTTGACAGGTCACAGTACCGTGCGTGTTGGATGTCGAACCATGGTGCAGATGAAATTTTTGCGCCAAAGAGTAAGTCAATAGATTCGCACATGTTTGATCGAACAAAACGATGTACATGTCGGATCGGTGGAGGAAAATGATGTTGGTTATACAAAATCGTATATGTATGTACCATGTATTTGGAAGAGGGTGCTTCGAACATGTATTTATATGATAAGATCAAACAGCAATCACATATTTAAGGGAATGAAACAAACGTTTGGGAGTACGACGTGTTATAAATTTGCATTTGGATGGATAGGTAGGGTAAATACCCCAGTTCCGAGCCCCCTTAAGACAAATGTTGACTTTGAGTCATCGCTAAAAATCAAAATACACAGTTACCAATCTGATATTTTAATGTTCTGATTTAATATTTTATTCTTATTTGTTATAATACCTATTCAACAAAACATTGGTATAATAGATTAAAGAAAATCAATAAAAAGTTTAAAATGGCCTTTGTTCCAGTTCCGAGCCGCTCTGATCCCTATTCCGAGCCATCATGTGCCAGTTCCGAGCCTCACATGCTCTCATAGCAAATAGTACCTAACATTATTTAAAGAAGCCAAGATTTTAAATAAAATTAAATATATTTTTCATTTTAACAAAAAAAAAGGTGTTGATGAAATAATGAAACTTTGTTTTTCGGTTTGTCGTATCGCTAACCGCTCAGGAGTATCAGGCTTCGTAAGAAACGACGTAATGTCTGATACATTTGAATCTCCCATAAAAATAATTGGCATTTCAGATATATTGAAGTTTTCAACGTTCTATAATTATGAAAAATGTTAAGATCACATTTATATAGTAATTTAAATTGGAGCTGGCATCAGTAATTGCTTCAGTTGTCCTAACTGATAAAGAAGGGTGTCGCTGGAGGAATCTCTTGTATCATTCATTCCCGGGGGTGTTATTTTTAAATGGATTTCCTCTAGGCAGGGCATCCAAAAAAACCTTTACAGCAACTATAATATCCTCTTTTCTTCTAGGGAAGCCTTTGAGATGACATTGTAATATCCAGTCGACAATTTTCTCTTCTTCTTCATCAGTTAAAATAGGTGAAGGGCCACTGATTGGTTTATGCGTTCTATTATGCAAACGGCTTTGTATTGTACCGCGCGGAATCCCATATTTCTTATCTACAGAACGAATTGTTGACCCTTTCCTTATTTCCTCTAAAGCAACTAATTGCTCCTGTGTATATTTCGGTTTTGGCATATTCAATTACCTTATATCTAAAACAAGTGAATATTTTTTAACTTTATTATAGTAAACACACTTCGTAACCAAAAATATCTATAATAATTCATAATAACAATATAATATTAAAATATTTTCGGTATAATTATATGTTTAATTAAAATTGTATTTTTAAGGAAATTGTCTTAAAATTCGAAGGAGGCTCAGAACTTGGGGCTCGCAACAGGGTCGATGAAAAAGATACATAAATGCCAGTTGCGAGCCACCCGGCTCGAAAATGGAAATTATCAGAAATACAGTACCAGTCTCCTTATTATTCTAATTAAATATAAAATTTTCAATACTTAATAAATTACATAATAATATTTGTAACATACACTTTCCATATTGTCACAATACTTACACCAATTATATAAAACTAATGTTTTAAGCACTATGGTGTCACTGAAGTTTCTTAACGAAAACTATAAGGAACTTGCCGTTTTGTGGAACACGTGTGTTCTTTACGAATTCTGACAACAATTGAAAATATTTCACACGAAGCCTATAGCTGAATTATTAAAAACAGTTGAAAGTGATTGCTAAAAATGATAGTGAAGGAAAAACTGTCATGAAATCTTAGCTATTCGTGTAATTAAAGATGGTGGCTCGGAACTGGCGTAGGGCTCTGAAAATTTGGCGCCCTGAAAATTTGGCGCCCGGCGCAGTTGCTCCTGGACATTATGTATGAAAGCTACCTTTTAACTCCATGCACATCAGTCTTTCTACTGTACCATCAGGACAACCAAAAATCCTTACATAGTATAGCTAAATATTTGTTGAAATTATTATATTATTGTTTTATAACATCCACCTTAATACAGTATGGGCATGAATACAGTCTTAAATCTTTCTTTTAATCTAGCGCAAATAATGTGTAAATTGAGGACATACGAGTTATAGATAAATAATAGATAAATGCATGATCGTATTATAAATATTTATTGTCAAAATAATATGTTGCTTTATTTATCCCAGTTTAACGTAAAAGCAATATAGCATCTATATGATGCAATAAAATATCTTAATACTGCATTTCGCAAATGCTTTATATGTCTTAATTGACAATTACAATAAATTATATGTACATTGTTAATATCGAAGTTAAGTCCGTATTATATTATTATTACTTTCGCATATTATAAATAGGTGAAATTCGTAAGGAGAAGTTCATATCAACCCTGAAGTTGACAAAGTTATACTACATATTTTGAGTAATAGATTCAATAGTTCTTAACGATTGTGTTGCAAGAACTAAATCGTTTGTTGAAAATATAATAAAATCAGTTAATGGTAATAATTAATATCAAGTTCTGCATAGTATTTACGCTTTTCATAAAACCTGCAGGGTGTAAGGCATAATTGCGAAGTCCGATATATCGTAGGATGAAGCATCGTGGTAAACCTAGACGCAGCTAGTAAAACTTAAAGTGATCAAGATTCACTACGGGCGTCAACAATTTGAAGTATTGATAAAAGTGTTTGTATTCGCATGAAACGAAACAGCGATTTCACTATAAAGTTAGTTAATTCATTCTGTTTATACACTGTTTTAAAAAAAATTTGTATTTTTAATCCAATTTTTACTTGACATTTCCAGTATATTTCATTTTATTAAGTAAAAGTACTCATTTCAAGCACTTTTACACGAAATTACTGGTATAAGTAAATTATTCATGTACTTTTTAACTGAACCGTACAATTTACATGAAAAGTCTTACAAAATTACACAACATTTCGAGTAAAATTAACTATGTTATACTATATCATATAAACCACGAAGTTGGACGTTTCGTTCGATTTCGTGTTCTACTGAAATGAAAATGAAATGCCTTCGGTGGCGCAATGGCTACGCGCGCCAAACCTACGCACCAAAACCACAATTAATCTCGGGTTCGATTCTTACCTTCAGCCAAGTATTTTATTTAGAGCAAGTAAATAAGAAATAGTAATAGATGTAGAAATAAGTGTATTTTAAAGAGTACTAATTACACACTTTTTCTAGAGTCTAAATTCAAGAGAATATCCAGTGAATTTGCTGCTTTCGAAGTTGAAATTTACTGATTGCAAATTGAAATTTACTGGCCGAAAATTGAAAATTACATTGAAATTGACCTTTACTTGAAAAGGTAAGGCATATTTGCCTACTATTCAATAGATGAAAAATTCAATGGATTTAACTTTATTATTTTAATAATAAAGTATTTTTTCCTGTGTACGAAATACCGATATTAGGTTCGTACTGGAATACTTTGCTTCGTCTACGTCTACGTCTAGTTATAACAGTTTATGACGTCAGACATGGCAGAGCTGTGTCGCAATTCCTTTTCGGTTCGTGTCTTGACTACTTTGACGACAGCTGAGCTATCAGTCAATCTTAGCAAACGTAAAAAAATTAAAATTTTTTTATTGAATTTAATTTCATTTTACTAATCTGTTGGACCCATTCTGGGAACTATGATCACTGACAATGACCTTAGCAGCACCTTCCAATTAGCTATTTGGAACGCCTGAGCGGCCCTGATGTCCCTCGCTCCCAATATCTCTCCTCCTCTCCCAGCCCCAGCCCCCTCGTCTATCTATCCCTCCCCTATTAGTAATATGGTAGATCACAGACGATACCCCGGCAAATCGAACACCCCCGAAGCAGTCTACCAGCAACTTCACCATATCAATGAATTGGTCGGCTACACCCAGATATACAGTGACGGTTCAAGATGAATGGTCACCTTCATCCAATCCACGGCTGCGGTCATTATGAACACCCCTACTGCGTCAGCATCACCCCGAAAAATTAAATACAAACTTCACCCTGACACCAGCTCCTACGAGACTGAGGTCTTCGCCCATCTCCCGGCCGCCAAGGCGGCGGCGCTGGGAAACGCTCCAGCTGCCATATTTTCGGACTGCAAAGCCGCATTCATAGCCATCCGAAACACCAGCTCCCGTGAACCAACAATACGACTAATTAGGGAAATGATCTTAATCAAAAAGGCAGGCACCAAGCTCTTCTGGATACCAGGCCATGTGGGTATTCAGGGCAACGATGAAGCAGACGAACTGGCCAGAGCTCCGTCCAACCCACACGAAGAGGATATTGTATCAACCTTTATATCCCTGGTACGCCATGTGGCCAAATGGCAACTACAACTGCTGAAGTCCTTTGCATGGCAAACTAGCTCCACTTTTATGGCCAAGTATCGACCGCCCAGACTACAGCATGCAAATGGACAGGAGGTCGGCCATCACCTTAACCAGGATTAGACTCGTCCATTCAAGGTTAACACCCCAACACAGATTCTACAAGTCGCCGCAACCGGGGGCCTGCATTGCCAGCAGGCACTCACAGTCGAGTACATTGTCTACCACTGCAGAAAAACCCTCCACTTCTTTCGCCCTCCTATTGGCCTACTGCTGTCCACTCAAGACAACTCCCTCCTGCTACAACTCCTAGATCACCTAAACATCAGGCAGCTCATATAAAATAAAAATTGGTCGCATAGTCCTAGACCTAGTCCTGTAGCAAGTAAATTCTAATTCTCCCCTTTGTTGCTTTTGCGCTTAATTACTTCTCAATTATTTCACATTCTATAACTTTTCATTCATGTATATTTACCTCTACATTTATCTTCTTTTGTTACTTTCGTTATCATCTTTATCTTCTCATTTATGTTTCATTTTCATGTTTTTTACCGGTTTTATGAATTTCATGCGGTGGAGCATGGAAGTGGAGGTGGTAAGAATTTTTTTAAAAAATCACGTCTTATATCTCAAGAACGGTGTAAGATAGATGCTTAAATACCAGAAGTAGGCCTAATAGATCCCCCGCAGGCAAAAAAATTTGAGAGGGAGGGTCAAAAGTAAAAAGTTTCGATTTTTATATCTCAACCTATAATGATATAAAGCTGAAACATGGTATTTCGATAGAGCTATAGTAGTAGCATGTTTGAAAAATAAAATTTTTTCTAGGGGTAGTACGGTACGGGGGTGGGGGGTGTTTTTCCTAACTATAGAACGGCTTACGTTAGAAACTTGAAATTCGGTACGTATTGTATATCCACTAGAAAAGTAATTCTGATTAAACAAAAATTCAAATATCCATTGGCGTTCGGAAGTGGGGCAAAAAAAATGGTCAGTGAAAATGGAATGGTCTTTCCAAGAATTGAATTAATTTTTTTTGTACGGACTCTTCATAGAAATACCTAGAAAGTGTTTTCAGGATTTCTTGAAATTCGACGCCTAAGGTGGTGTAAAGGGGATGTATACATTTTCACGAATTCAGCCGTATTCCTCAGGTCTGATTAGATATCGAATAACTTTTCACTTCCACGGGCTTATTTAATAATCACCTAAAACTCGCTTTTAAGTTTTTTTCCTTTTTCAACCCCTAAGAGTGTAAAAACGTGTTGAACACGTTTTCACGAATTCCGTCATATCTCTTAAGAGTGATAAGACATCGGATTGGTTTTTACTTCCTCGGGCTTTCTTTATATATGTCTAAAAACTCATTTCAGGATTTTTGAATATTCAACCCCAAAGTGGGTGCAAGGGGGTTGCGTATATTTTCACAAATTCTTACATATTTCTTAGTTCTAATGAGATATCGAATTCAATTTTACTTCCTAAGGCTTCCTACATAATCGTGAAAAAGTTGATTTCCGGATGTCTGTTATTCAACTCCAATAGGACGTAATGCTTTCGACATATTTCTCAGGATTGATGAGATATTAGATTGGCTTGTACTTTTTATATAATCGCCTACAAACGCATTTCCGATTTCATGTAATGGCCCAAAAGCAAATCACGAAAAACCTTCTAATGGCGTAAAAACTGATATTATACTAGGACTAGACCTCGTCCCGGAGTATGACCCAATTATGTAATTCATATGTTATATGTGGCAGCGGCCTATGTATTCGCGCGACCCCATTCTAACCGCTTCACAAACTTTTTTTTAGGTTTTCAGTCACATAGTTACCTGCACCGCATCTTAGAATTAAACTCGTTCCGAACTTCCACCCAGAAAATAATAAAGTTGCGCCCAGACTGTTGGCAGATTTTTTTTATTTATTTTCACTCTCTTTTTATATTTTTGCATACATTACATGTATAGTCACTAGATCAGTATTCAGAACTATATATAATTACCCCCCAGCCCCCCCCCCCCCCCCCCGGTTTGGTCGTAACAAAATGGGTATAAATAAATAAATAAAAGTGCCAGAACGTTATCAGTTTAACGATCACACGATGTATTATTTAAATGAAAACAAAATGAAATTAAATTATGGTATAAATATTAAGGGACCGTGTTGTAGGTTGTTTCGTAGCGCCTATTTCATTCAGAGCAGATTACTTGGTTATTTCTGTCATGAATAAAAATAACTAATAACTAAATAACTAATAATGACCAAAAAATACTTTATTATTAAAATAATAAAGTAATATAACATCAACAAAAATTGCCGCTCCCAAAAGGCTTGCGCCCCTGGGGCTATTGCCCATTTAGCCCTGTGATTAGGGTGGCCCTGGGTACAATCGGTCTAATTATTGGACTGTGTACCAAGGGCACTATTGGCGCCACCTTTCATATTCATAATATTAAAATGCAAATGTGCTTTACACGAATAATCGTCTATTTCCTAAAGAACAATTCGTCTTGCTTCTATAAAATTTCAGATCTGATTTTATCTTATTTACACATAATACGATTTGCATTCGTCACACTATAAGGCGGTAAGCAACTTTAAACTTTTTCAATTGATTTATCATGAAATTTTTTATTACTGTCGGTATGATTCTAACCTTTGGAAGTGAGTATTTCTTGAAATTTTAATTATAGAATCGAATTATAGAATCGCACATATTATATTTCAGCGCTACTAGAGGCACGAATATTTGGATATTCACCAGGAGATCAAGATGAATGGTCGCTCGATTCTCCAGAGTGTAGTGGAAACAGACAATATCCAATCGATATTCCACCCAATGCGGTATACGAGTACTTTTGCTAACAATTTAATTACAAAATTTAATCAATGGTCAATATAGCTTGCCCAATTTCGAAAATATAGTACGGAAAACATATATTTGGTGCTAAGTTAAGCTCCTCTCATAGTAACCTACACCGCATCTCAGCATAAACGCGTTCCGTGCTTCCTCCCAGATTTACAGATTTTTATACTCAAGATGAAATCTCAGAGTATAATAGTTTTCATACAGCCTAAATATTTGTAACGCATAAAACTGAGCCTCGGACGAAAAAAAATTGTAGGTATAATGGGTTTTATTCAGATGTCGCCGAAAACCCCAAATTCGATTGCGGTCAATCCGTCCGTCTGTTCGAAACCACGATAACGCAAGAACGCTTTGACCTAAAACTCAAAATTTTGAATCTGGATGTTCGACTGAATTTGTAAGTCTAAGATTGTTAACGGGCAAAACCGTCTTACTCCGAAAGCTGTTATATAAATATACTGCAGTCACGACCGGTTGCAACCCAATCGGATGATACTTTAGATGAAATACTGAACTTCGATTTATTATTGTAGTTGGGGATAAAGTAGAATAAGGTGTGTGCATGTAGAATGTCCGTTACTATGGTCTCCCATTTGGTTGGTACTCGAAACTAAAAGACAATATCATCAATATCAATACTGCCGTAAACTCATTTTACGAACTAGTCAACGAAGTTGTTTATAGCTACGTTCCCAGTACAGTGGTTTTTAATTCATCATATCCATGTTGGTTCAGTAAAGATCTTAGAAAACGTATTATTGATAAAAAAGTTGCTCATTCAAATTATAAATTAACAGGCTCAACTGAAGACTATAACGATAACATTTTTGCTAGATTGCGTTCTGAATGTAAAACTCTAAAAACATTCAGTTATGAACAGTATATAGCTGGTATTGAAAATCAAATTCCACACAATTTGAAATCCTTCTGGAATTACATCAACTCGTTGAAGTCAGATAATATATTATCTAATTGCATGTATCTGGATGAGTAGTGATTCCGTAGGTATTGCTGAGCTCTTTGCTAAACATTTTTCTGGCGTATATACTGATAGCATTATTTCTGTTAATTCAAATTTCTGTCATAATAACTATAATTCTTCTATAGTGATAGGCAATATTGATTTGCTCGAAGTAGATGTATCTAAAGGCCCAGGGCCTGACAATATTCCACTGCTATTTCTTAACAAGTGTTCGGCGGTATTAGCTTCACCTCTGTGTGCCTTGTTTAATCGTCCACTAAGCTCAGGCGTATTTCCTGAGGCATGGAAATCAAGTTTCATCGCTCTAATTTTTAAGTCTGGTAATAAATCCGATGTAGCTAACTACAGGCCAATCGCCATTCAATCAACAATTGCTAAAATTCTCGACAGTTTTGTTACACAGAAAATAACTCCATTGTGCGCTCATTTGATTTCTCCTTGTCAGCATGGTTTTCAAAAGTCTAAGTCCACTGTTAGTAATTTGACCGTCTACACGGAGCACATAACCTCTGAGCTCGAAGGTAAAGCGCAGGTTCATTCTATCTATACTGACTTTGTCAAAGCATTTGACAGAGTTAACCATATCTCTTTCAACGTACAGGCTGTGTTAAAATAAAGACATCAACTTCGGAATAACATCAGGTGTACCGCACACCTTGGTCCTTTACTTTGCCTGTTATTTATTAACGATATTGGTATGATTTTTAAAGGAGTGAACTTTCTTTTATTTGCTGATGATTTAAAATTATACAAAGCAGTAAAAACTTTTGAGGATTGTCTCATGCTTGCATGAACACTCGTCATGGTGTGACAGAAATCTTTTATATCTTAATATTGATAAATGTAAATTTATAATTTTTAAAAAAAACCAATCTTTATTTGCAGTTAGCTACAAAATTAATGGCACTCCGTTAGCTGAAGTTGGTGTTATAAAAGACCTTGGGGTTTTCCTAGACTCTTCACTTACATTCGTCCCTCATGTCACTAGTATTTGTAACGCTGCAAGAAGAATGCTCGGTTTTATTACTCGCAATACAAGGGACTTTAATAACATATATACGCTTAAATGTTTATATTGTAGCTCGGTTAGACCCATTCTTGAATATTGTTCTGCAGTGCAGGGCCGGATTTCCCATAGGACTAAAAGGTTTTGTAGCACAGGGCCCCCAACAAATTTCACTGGGGCCCGACATTTTCATATATTCAATCCAATTAAATCCTGTTGAGTTGCCGCTGGGCGAGATTTGTATTCCCTGCTGGCGTTGCAAGTGCGTTCAGAAGTCAGCACTTCGCTGATATTTGAGCGCACCCGCAACTGCCTCCAATCTAACACCGGACGCGGGAGGACCGTTAGGTGTTAGAAGCCGCCGTGGGTTTTTGAGATTATGACAACTCTTAGTAATTTGGCGTGTGATAGCACCCAAAACCAGATAACCAAAACTGAAGCAAATGGCATTCTGAATAAAATGAAAGAATTCGATACTCATGGTTATTTTTTGGAACAAAATTTTAGAACACTTTCATGCAACTAGCGAATCGCTTCAGAGCGCTGATATTGATTTACTGACTGTATGTCAACTATATAGGTCTTTGTCAGGTTCTCTGAATAAATTTCGAGATTATTTTAATAATATAGAGGCCGAAGCAAAGCAACTTGTGGATGATCATCAATATAGAAAATATAATAGAAGAACAAGAAAAAGAGCACGTTTTTTTGATGAAGGCGATGCAATAGAAACGTATTTTTCTGCCAATAATCGACTATCTGTATCAGGAATTAGAGAAGAGAAGCGCAGCGTACAACAGCATTGAAAATTTATTTGGATTTTTAACGAATTACGAGTATCAATTGCAGAAATTCAAGGTAAATTGTAAAACTCTTATAAGTGCATATCCCAATGATTTGAAGATTGGTTTCGTTTATAAATTCTTGCAATTTTCTGAAATTGTTAAGAACGAAAATATTGCAAAAACTAAGCTCGCACGTATGAGCGAATTACTTGAATACGGTAGTTCAATTCTTGTCACGTTTCCAAACATAAGGATTTCGTTGCGAATGTATTTAACTATACCTGCAACAAATTGTGAAAGGGAAAGATCCTTCTCTACTTTAGCAAGGATTAAAAACTATTTGCGTAATACAATTGGCGAAAATCGTTTGAACTCATTTTCTCTAATGTCAATAGAGTTTGACGTAATAAAATCGATTGACTTTGATGAAATAATAAATGATTTCGCTAAAAGTAAAGCACGAAATGTTCCCATATAAATGAGCATATTTTAAAAGGAGCTAAGATGAGTAAGCAATTAAAGAATTAATAAATATTTCAAACTTTTCAAAATTGTTTATCATAGTCTTCATGATTTGAGATCATCTGGTTCAGTTAAAAATCCATTTTTATCATATAAGGCTGCCCTGATGATACACTTCCTAAAAACTAAGTAAAATCCGTTTTGATCTCCACTTTGAAGAAAAGAAGCAGTGAGTAGTTACCATTTAATCCACCAATGATAATCGTGAGAGAGAAGGTGATATTTTGATGTTTATTTAAATAAGTTCGCTGCCAGTGAAATAATTGAAAATCTTTTGATTTAGAAAAATTCAATGGATCCAAAGCTTTCTGAAATTTATAGTGCAGTACCAGCAACTTGACAATATAAAATACGTACCTGGCCTTAATGTTTTTTGTCGGTTAAGTTCCTGGTTTAGGTTTAAACCCTTTGTCGGTTAAGTTCCTGGTTTAGGTTTAAACCTAAACCTAAACCAGCAACTTAACCGACAAACAACATTAAGGCCAGGTACGTATTTTATATTGTCATAGTTATAATAGAATCCTTGGAAAAAAATTAATTATTGAAAATAGTGGGATCCTCTAAAAAATAATGAAGTATGTGAAATAAATGAGAGTCTGGCAATGTTTTTGCAGTTGTGGTATTGGCACGCAATGGAAAAAAGCTGATATCTTTGGTGAACAAAAATTTTTTTTCGGCATTATGTGATACAAACAAACAAATTTTTTCAAATATTTTTCCGATTAGGAAAAAAATTAAAAAAAATCATAAACCTTAGTTGTTAGGGGCCCCCAAAAGTGGAATAGCCCCGGGCCCCTTCATAGGTAAATCCGGCACTGCCAGTGTGGAATCTTTATTACCAGATTCACATCAATCGAATCAATACAGCATAAGTTTTTGAGACTTGTCGCCTATAAGTTACACATTCCAATTGAGTGGATAAATTACGATTCCCTTATGTTTCAATTACACTTACGATCTTTAAGCGATCGACGAGAGCAATCAGAACTAATTTTTATACTCTAGATGAAATCATATAGAGTATTATAAGTTTAATCCAGCCCAAAAGTTTGTAACGCATAGAACCAAGCCTCGCACGAAAAAAAGTTATATAATATTTTTTGTTTATTTGTGGCCAAAAACCTCAAATCCGCTTGACGTCCGTCCGTCCGTCCGTCCGTCTGTCCGTGAACACGATAACTCAAGAACGCCTTCACCTAGGATCATGAAATTTTGAATCTGGATGTTTGGTTGAATTTGTAAGGCTAAGTTCGTTAACGGGCAAAATCAAACTACTCCTTCGGGTAGCTGCCATACAAAATGTCCTTAAAACACGTCTTCAAGAATATTGGTCGATAACTTCAGAAGGGTTTAAGCTACGACTTTGAAATTTTGTATGTGTTATTTTTCCAATAGTTGGAGCTAAATATATGATTATGAAGAAAATGCTGTTAGTCCTTCGTGTAGCTGCCATACAAATATCCTGTCAAAATGTATTCACTTAATTTACGAAACTCACTATAACTCCAGTAATCTTTTAGCTACGAATTCGGAATTTTGTACAAATTGGTTTTGAGTAAAAAGAAAGTTCGACTTTACTAGTCAGCGAAATCCTTTTACTCCTTCTGGTAGCTGCCATACAAAATGTCCTTAAAACACGTGTTTAAGAATATTGGCCGATAACTTCAGAATGGTTTAAGCTACGTCTTTGAAATTTTGTATGTGTTATTTTTTCAATAGTTGGAGCTAAATGTATGAATATGAAGAAAATTCTATTAGTCCTTGGTGTAGCTGCCATACAAATATCCTGTCAAAACGTCTTCACTTTATTTACGGAACTTACTATAACTCAAGTAATCTTTTAGCTATGAATTGGAAATTTTATTCAAATTATTTTTGAGTAAAAACGAAGTTCGGGTTTACTAATCAGCGAAATCCTTTTACTCCTTCTGGTAGCTGCCATACAAAATGTCCTTAAGACACGTGTTCAACAATATTTTTCGATAACTTTTGAACGCTTCAAGCTACGAATTTGAAATTTTGTACACGTTCATTTTTAAATGGTTCCAAGGAAAAGGATAAATATGAAAGAAATCGAGTGAGTCCTTCCTGCACCTCCCATGTGAAAGTCCTTCGAAAAGGACATTTTTTTTCGATGACTTACCCAGTTCTCGATATGAAATTAAACACTGAATATTGTCTTTTAGTTTTGAGTAGCAATCTAATGGCAGTCCTTAATAAAGGACATACAACTACAATATAAATCGGAGTTCAGTATTCATCTAGAGTATTATACGATTGGCTTACAGCCGATCGTGACTGCAGTATGTTTTTTTTTAAAATTGTAAATTATATAGTAGATTGTTCGTGTCTTCTTGAGCCTGTTAATTTTCGTGTTTACAATGTTCGTAATCAGTGTCAATCTCCATTCTCTCTGCTAATGCACCAAACATTGTATGGTCAAAATAGTCTACTGTCAAGACTAATGAGAACCGGCAATAAGTACAGTCATTGCATTGATTTATTTAATATTAATCTCGTGACATTGAAGTCACTCTTGCAAGTCACATAGCTTCATTAGTTGTTCAAATTTTTATTCTTTGGTTTTCTTTTTGTAATGACATTATTTAATTCGTTACTTCTTATATATATTATTATTGTAAGGATTCATTCCGTTGACTAAAAAAAAAAAAATGTCATCAGTGTTTAATTTCATATCTGGTGTGTCCAGAAAAATTCTTTTTCCTTTTTGAAGGACTTTCACATTGGAGGTGCAGGAAGGACTCACTCGATTTCTTACATATTTATCCTTTTCCTTGGAACCATTTAAATACTTTATTATTACAAAATAATAAAAATTAATGTGTACAAATCTAAAATTCCTAGCTTGAAGCGTTCAAAAGTTATAGGATAAAATTGTTGAACACGTGTCTTAAGAATTTTACTTTATTATTTTTTAATAATAAAGTATTGTTATCGACCTGAAATTTCAAAAAAATTTGCTACCCTGAAATTTTGTATTTTCACGTTTTAGAACTAGTAGACCCCAAAAAAGCAAAAAAAAATGTCTGTCTGTCCGCCATAGACGCCGTACGCAAAACCGTTTAAAGGTGCGTAGCTCACAAACCCTTTGAGACATTAAGTAGAATTTTTTATGGTGGGTAGAGTGGATGAACGCCTACAAGTGGTAGCTTTTGGTGTGGTGGTGGTATAAGGGAGGAGGAGGGGATTTTAGGGTTTTAGATGAAAAATTTTGGTTTCTAGATCTCAGGAACCGCTTATGCTAGGAGGCTGAAAGTTGGAACTTATGAAGTACTATGATAGTGGACTCATTTGCAAAAAAATGGTCGATAGAGGTTGAGAGGTGTGCGAGTGGAAAGGAGAACAATACGTCCAAAACGCTTGTCAGCTGGGATTGATATATTCTAAAATCTATATCTCCTGAACGATTAATGTCAGATGGCCGAAATTTTGTAGTTGTATTAAGGGATACTAGGAGATTAAAAAGGGGTTAAAAGTTTTAGGGCGAGTAGTGAGGTATGGGGGTGGGAGGTGAAAAACTTTGAATTACAATATCGTCCGACTCAATTGTGCTAGAAAGATAAAATCTAGTTTCTGTATATACAATTACCAGTGAAGTGGGGTGGGGGGGGGGGGTTTGCTTTAATTCATCACATCATACCTAAAAAGAGAATGATGTGCGACCCAACACCCTCCATTTATTCACACTTATAACATCAGAGTCCGAGACGAGCGTGATGTCCAGCAATTTATTCCTGACTTTAGTCGCGAAGGTTGGATCCACTCCCGTATTGCAAATTACTAGATTGAAGTTAATTATGAAATCAAAAAGAGACTCACTTCTGTCGTTGATATCCGAGCTGCTCACTGTGGTGAGCGTTGGCATCAGCACCTATAATGAGGCTATCTCCTTTTCTACTAGTGTTCGTGCTCCGATCGCAGTAAGCTTAATTCAACCACACCAGCTGAATAAGCCTATCGCTGTTGTCGCTCGAATGTGTTGCTGCAGTCCCAAACTCCTATGAATGGGAGTGCAGGTTGTAGATGATTTAGGTTAAGGTTTGTTGCTTATAGTTACGGCCACACCAGCCGTAAATATAATTGGAAATTAAATTATTCGTTCCTAATGGTTGTAAGGAACGGATAATTGTAATGATTTATGGGACACTGGGAATGCTTAAATGAAATACATTCATTCGCGCGTATAAAATGAGGAATAGATTTATTTAACTTTCTTACAGACTATTTATAATAAGAAAATGCTTAATCTAAGTAAATATTAATTAGGCTTAAGTTTAATGATCGCACAATGCATACGGAAAATTTTAGCATACGTATGACGAAATGCATACGTATGAAAAAATGCATTGTGCGATCATTTTACATGTTTGAAACTGCAATATGGGTCAATTGGTTGAATGATAGCACATAAAAGTTGATTACCTTTGATGGGTAATTATGTGCGATCATTCACCCAATTGTGTCATCAAAACGATGCAAATTATGTCGAGTCGTACATAGACCTTTTAATTTGCAGCGTTTTGATGACTTTATGTTTCACTATGTTCTGCTATTGAACAGGTTGGGGCCCGGGCGGCATGAACCTTGTTGAACCTTTCCTGAAGTGTCAATTCTGCATCTGGCCGGATATCATTGGATTCTTCGTTTTTCTTTGGGGTCCAAGTATTTCTACATCTTCTACATTGCAGTGTTATCAAAACGATGATAACGGTGATGAGAATAGTAGTTGCGGTCGGTGCGGCATGCCTCTTGATAGTTGCAAGTATAGTCGTAGGCCCCGTTGTGTGATAGGATGCTTCGTTGAATAATTGTTCCGAAACCTTAGAAATGATTTCATGACTTCTCTCAGTTGCTGAACTAGGCTCTAAAACATGAGGAGGTATTTCACGTGAGAAGCTGCTGATTACCCTTCGACGTTCTTCCACGGATGACCGAAGTGTAATCTCGTCGGTCTGGATGATGCAATTGTCCTTGAGTTGGATTATACCGATGCTTTGCAGGAGGATTTTTTCTCTGGAGTCCTTGCATACCACGGATGCTACCGCTGGAATGTCTGTTACGAAGAGCCAGGTGTTAGTCATCATCAGCTCCTTCCACAGAGTTTGTGTTGTTTCAATCTCGATCGTTGGACATGGTTTCCTTTTGTGCCTATTGTATAGTTCGTCTAAAACACAGTTCGGGTTGGTGTTCATGTTCTTGACCATATCAGGAATACATAAGTGTAAGTCTTCTTCAATCATGCACGCCTTAAGTTGTTCTTCATCCAGATTGAAATACAATTGATGATTGAAGCTGACTGCTATCGTTGATGATTTGATGATAGGTACCAAATATTTATGTTCTTGCTTTTTGTGAGGTATTGCTGTTACATGGATCAAATCATACTTGATTGCCTCGACAATGTAAAAATATCCGTAAACGTTTATTTCATCTTCATGTTTCTTCATCGATGTTCGCTTTTGTGGGGTGCGTATTATTCTGAAGTGACTACCCAATTTCATAGAGACATCCTTCAAGGTATTATTTATGCTGTCTACGGTGAGGAAGTCGAGAATATTTCCATGGCCGAGAAGCATTGTTGTTAATTTTGAATATTTGGCTTCGATTTCATCGTAGTAATCAACCGCTGTGAGATAGGTCGAAATCACTTGTATGCTGATTCTGTTGTGGTCAACTTTTACGTACCATTTATTCATTTCGTTTATTGAGCTTATTACTTGATTGACTTTGTTTCCGAATTGTACAAGTTTATTCTCCATTCGAAGATTAGACTGCGTTATTCGGTTGTTAAGTAATATTGCTTGTTGAGTGGTTGTTTGTAGAATGTTGTGCTGGTTTCGTTCTAGGGTGTCGATATTCTGATAGACTTCATCGTTGACGCCAAAAACAGTTGTAAGTAGTTTTCCCAAAAGACCCCTACGTCGTCTCGAAGTTGTAGTCGGTTTTGAGACTATTTCCTGAATTTGTGCAAGAATATGATGTCGTTTGTTATTCAGATGCATTAATAAGGTCTTACAATGTGTAAGATCGGATAACTCTTTCGTTTTTTGGCACATATTTTCTGCTTGGTTCCAAGTGCTCGTAACATCTTTCTCATCTTGTAGGATATCCTTTATGGGATAATTCACTTCTAGTCGTAAATTGCCTCTTACTATTTGAGTGGGTCCCAATTTTTCGATGTAGAGACCACTAGCTGGCGTAACTATATTGAAGTGTTGAGGTTCAGAGTGATTGAATGTTTTATCGGCTCCCACTGATAGGATTGAAAATAGTAGTATTGCTATGTTTAGCAAGTTTTTTGCCCAGGTACAAGGAGTGATTCGCAATTTCTTCGGAGGATTTGAGGCTGGTGGAGATTGTTTTCTTTTATTTTCTTGTGGTTTCCTTGTTACCACCGTTTTGTGTATACATCTTGTAAAATTTGCAACTAAGTTGGTTTTTGGAACGCTTGGAGTGTTTGCAGGAATATCTATTGGAAGCTTGCAAATGTTTGCAACTGTGTTGGTTTTTGGAGCGCTTGGAGTTTCTGCAGGAATATCTATCGGAAGCTCGCAAATGTTTGCAATAGACGTCTGTTTGAGCTGATTTCCATGATACCTTACGGTTACTACTCGAGTCTTACCGTCTTTCCCGGGATGAACTTCGTGGATTCGTCCAAGTGGCCACTTCGTCGGCGGGGTATCTGATTCTCTTATTAGGACCATTGCACCTACAGTTGGAGTTGACGTTTCTTTTGTCCATTTCCAGCGACGTTGAAGAGTGTGAAGGTACTCTGTAGACCATCGCCTCCAAAATTCTTGATGTATTGCTATGAGAATCTTCCAACGATCGTGTAGAGTTCTGCAGGATTTATCTGGCTCAGGATGTGCCAGAAGAGGTCGACCAATTAGCAGGTGTCCGGGTGTTAAGGCTTCCAAATCATTTGGGTCGCTGGAGATAGGAGTGATTGGTCTTGAATTTAGGCAAGCTTCAATCTGGCATAAAATAGTTGCGAACTCCTCAAATGTTGGAATGATGGGCGTTTCATCAAGAATTCGCTTGAGGTGTCCCTTGGCTGACTTTACTTCAGCTTCCCATAGCCCACCCATGTGAGGGCTGGCTACAGGTATAAATTTCCAAGTAACGCCGTCCTTAGCGGAGATTTTGGCGATTTCATTAGTGGATATCTTTGTCGAGCTTGTTGTTTGCTCCCACAAAGTTCGTTCCGTTGTCGCTGTATATTTCTAGACAAAGTCCTCTTCGACTAGTAAATCATTTGAATGCTGCCAAGAATGCTTCGGTCGTCATGTCGCTGACGAGTTCTAGGTGTATTGCCTTGGTAACCATACATACAAAGAGAGCGATGTAACCTTTCAACGTGATAGATCCTCGGCCTTTAGACATTCGTGTTTTGAATGGTCCTGCATAGTCAACGCCACAATAAGTGAAAGCGTTTGCAGGCGTTATTCGAACAGCAAGTAGATTTCCCATCAGTTGATTGTTGACTGTGTTTGCAAATTTGCAACATGTTAAGCAGCGGTGAATTTCATAGCGAATGACCTTCTGATCGTTAATTATCCAGTATCTGGTACGTAGATAGTTCCGTACAAGTTGAAGTCCTCCATGCAAGGTCCTTTCGTGTGCGTCTCTAACGATCAGATACGTGATGTTGTGTCGTTGCGGTAATAACATGGGGTGTTTTATATCTTCCGAGATGTTCGCATTTTGGAGCCTGCCGCCAACTCTCAGGATGCCATTACTGTCTATGAAAGGATTTAACGCTCTGAGTCTGTTGTTCGATCCCTTGGATTTCAGATCTTTTATCTCTTCGCGAAATTCGGATTGTTGAGTTAAAAGAATGATTCTGTTGTGTGCCTGATCAAGTTCTATCGCTGTTACTCTTCCGAATTTCTTTTGCTTGTTCCTGTTTTTCAGATTATTTATAAATCTTAGGCAAAGCGCGACAATTTTAGTAAGCTTCGAGAAGTCCGAATATCGTTCAAAAAATATTTTTTCGTCATATATTGTGACCATAGACGTTACGTTGATATGAGTATCGGAGGCAGTTGTAGACTTTAACCAGTCTGGACCATTCCACCACAAATTGTGTTCTTTTAGCTGCATTGGACTGATGCCTCGTGAAGCGCAGTCTGCTGGATTTTCTTCAGATCGAACGTGATTCCATATCCAATTGCCTCCATCTAATTTTTGTATTTTTGTCACTCTGTTCGCGACGTAGGTCTCCAGTGTTGTTGGGTTCTTTTTTAGCCATGCAAGAGCAATCGTTGAGTCGGACCACGCATATGTCTCAACATGTGGAACGTTTAAAGAATCTATTGTTTGTTTAATCAGGTTCGCCAAGAGTAACGCTCCGTTTAATTCTAATTTTGGAAGTGTTATCTTAGCTTTGATTGGAGTGACCTTTGTTTTGGCACATAATAGCTGGACTTGTATTGTTCCGGTTGCAGTAGTGGTTTTGCTGTACACGGCTGCGGCGTATGCTAGTTCTGACGCATCACAAAATCCATGAAGTTCAATTTTAGGCTCACCTTGGTAAATTATCCATCTAGGGATTTTTATTTCTTCCAATAGATGCAATTGAGAATCGAGGTTATTCCACTCAAGTTGGATGTCATCAGACGGAACATCATCCCAACCTATGCCAGACTTCCAGATTTTCTGCATCAACAGTTTGGCTTTGACTGTTACTGGTGCAAGCCATTGAAGTGGATCGTATATAGTTGCAATATTCGATAGCAATTGCCTTTTCGTTAATTTTTTTGTTTTATCAAATTTCATGATTTTGAATTGAAATTCATCTTTTTTAGGATTCCAATTCAATCCTAAAGTCTTGATGGATGAATCTTCAATTATTTCCAACAATCCCTGTTCTCTATCTGTCTCCGGGATCATTGCCAGTAGCTCTGGAGTATTGGAAGTCCATTTCCTTAGATTGAAACTACCTTTCTTCATTAAATTGCGAATCTCAGCTTGTAATTGCATTGCTCCGGTTAAGGTATGGGCACCAGTCATCATGTCATCGACATAAAAATCGTTTCGAAGCGTTGCAGCTGCGATTGGGTGGTTATTTCCTTCATCATGTGCTAACTGTAGAAGGGATCTTACTGATAGGAATGTTGCAGCAGCTGTGCCATACGTCACCGTATTTAAACGATATTCTTCAATGCAGCTATTCTCACTGCATCTCCATAGGATTCTCTGATAGTCACGGTCAGCTTCTGCTACTTTAATCTGTCGAAACATTTTTTCAATGTCCGCGGTGTACACATACTTATACTTTCGCCAACGAAGTAGGATGCTTGCTAAGTCTTGTTGTAGTTTCGCGCCAGTAAGCAAAAGTTCGTTCAGGCTGCTTCCTCCCATGGTTTTGGCGGAAGCATCGAATACAACTCGTAGTTTCGTCGTCGTACTCTCTTCTTTAAACACGGGATGATGTGGTAGATAGTATACGTTGCGTTCATCACCAATATAAGGCAGGACCTTCTCCATATGTCCAAGCTCTACATATTCTTTTAAAAAATCGTTGTACCGTTTTTCTAATTCTGGATCCTTTCTTAGTCTTTTCTCAACCTGCCGGTATCTGAGCACTGCCAAGTTTCTGGATTCGCCGATCGGCTCTGAACCGAGTTCATCCTTGAAAGGTAGACGAACAATGTATCTGCCATTGGTATCTCTGGAGTGAGTAGACTGGAAGATTTCTTCACACCTTATATCTGAATCCGATGGTTCTCTTTGACCATCTTCACTGTCTATTTCAAAGAATCTTTCAATTTTTTTGTGAAAGTCAGTCATGGAGATCATGGATGTAACTTTATGACTTTGTACGTTGGACTCCATAATCTTACCAGACATCAGCCATCCGAGTTTGCTCTTTTGACACAATAATGGGTTTCCTTTCATTAATCCGTCCTCCATTATGTCTTCGTATACGTCTGCTCCAAGGATAAGATCGATGGCTCCAGATATGTTGAACCCGGGATCTGCTAGTTTTAATGACCAGATCTGACTCGATTTGTGTATTGTTACCGTTTGTTCTGGCAATACTGCTGTTAACCTTGGCATGACAAGTGTCTCAGCTAGGATAGTGAAGTTCGAAGGAAATCTCGGAGCTATTGTTATTGATACCTTCTTTCGAATGGTTTTGGTTTCTATACATCCGATTCCAGTGACACTTGCCATAACATCTTCCTGTTTGGCGCCGATTTTCTTGACGGCCTTGGATGTAATGAAGGAGGACTGGGAGCCTGGATCAATTAGTGCTCGAAGTTGAATCCTTTGTCCGGACTTGGCAAAAACGTTGACGATCGCTGTTGCTAATAGGACTGTGCCACTGTGTCCGAGAGTGATTTTTCTTGCGGGCCTACCATTTGTTGCTATATTAGCAGCTACAGGTGTTGGGGCTGCTTTAAAGTAGTGCAGCAACGTGTGATGGGGCTTACTGCATTCGTAGCATTTGTATTTGCTATTACATGGCGTGGCTTTGTCGTGTGAAATGCAGTTTGTACATAACTGCTTAGATTTGACGTATTTTTGTCTCTCATCAACTGATAATTTTTTGAAGTCTTCACAGCGAGAGATAGCGTGATTCGTGTCCTTGCAGTAGATGCAACTGATTTTTGGGTCGTTGGTGGGCCGTCTCATTGCTGACACAAACGAACCTTTCTTGTTGGTCTGCTTTTGCGTGTAATATCGACTCGAACCGTTTGAATTTTCGGGTATTTTAATTGACGTTAACGTTTGATGTCATTTCAACAGGAATTTATAGAGTTGGGCTAAAGTTGGCATCTCCTTGATGTTTTCAATTCCCTCTTCAAACAAACGCGCACTTTCATTGTCTAGTTTCCTCATAGCGATTCGTACAACAAGCGGGTCCCATTCATCGGTGTTATATTGCAAGTTCTTTAGCGCTGCCAAGCAGTTTATTAGGGTATCATAAAGTTTTATCAACCCCGTTTGGCTTCGATGACCAACTTTTTCTACATCGAGTAGTGTATCGATGTACGTGGTAACCATTTTTCGGTTGTTGCAAAATCGTTCTTGCAGGATCGTTAGTGCAGGTTCGTAATTGCATCCATCTAATGTGAGATGGGCGATAGAGTCTCGCGCGTCACCATCCAGATAGCTAAGGAGATACTGCATTTTCTGGATAGGACCTATAACTGGGTTTGCGTGGATAATGTTCTTGAACATGTCGATGAAACATTTCCAGTTCCTGTAGTCCCCGTTGAACTTTGGGATTTCCAAGCGCGGTAATCTTGGGAGATTGTTGGGGATGAAGTTTACAGGATTTATGTTGTTGGTCGGGCCATGAAGTACTGGCCCAGCAGTAGGAGGTTGCCATGTGGTCATCTCGGGCATCTTCAAATCACTTGTTGTCGTTGTAAAAGTAGATGGCCATGTCCAGGATATCGTATTTGACGATCTGATTGAAGAGGTGGATGGGATTGTTCCAACAGATGATATTTGAGTTCTGGTACTTGGCTCTGGTTGCTTCATAATAGCAATTTGTCCCTCTTTGTATGTAGCCTTCGTTTGGTTATACAGAAGCTCTACTTCCTCCAATATCTTAGTCGAGATATATGGATGGTCTTCTGCTACTTGTTTCACGATTGTTTCGTGGTTTAGGAGAAATGATTCCCAGAGACAATCTATGTCTCTTAGTTTTTTGGAAAAGTAATCCTCAGTTTTTCGGGAACTACCATCCTTTCGGTAATTTATTCCCAAATTTTTTAAGAACTCAGCAATCTTTTCCTGATCCTCAATGATTTTATGGATCTCTGATTCCATTATGTTTGGAAGGGTTATGTTGCGTCTCAGCGTTGAATCTGAAGAACCTGGCGTTTGGGCTCGTTGAACGTGTGAAATCGCTGCTATATCGACGGCTCAGTGTCCAGAATAAATCCGGCTCGACGGACCAATGTTCGTGCTCCGATCGCAGTAAGCTTAATTCAACCACACCAGTTGAATAAGCCTATCGCTGTTGTCGCTCGAATGTGTTGCTGCAGTCCCAAACTCCTATGAATGGGAGTGCAGGTTATAGTTGATTTAGGTTAAGGTTTATTATTTATAGTTACGGCCACACCAGCCGTAAATATAATTGGGAAGGGAATTATTCGTTCCTAATGGTTGTAAGGAACGGATAATTATAATGGTTTATGGGAGACTTAGGAGTGCCAAAGAAAATACGTTCCTTCGTGCGTATAAAATGAGGAATAGATTTATTTAACTTTCTTACAGACTATTTATAATAAGAAAATGCTTAATCTAAGTAAATATTAATTAGGCTTAAGTTTAATGATCGCACAATGCATACGGAAAATTTTAGCATACGTATGACGAAATGCATACGTATGAAAAAATGCATTGTGCGATCATTTTACATGTTTGAAACTGCAATATGGGTCAATTGGTTGAATGATAGCACATAAAAGTTGATTACCTTTGATGGGTAATTATGTGCGATCATTCACCCAATTGTGTCATCAAAACGATGCAAATTATGTCGAGTCGTACATAGATCTTTTAATTTGCAGCGTTTTGATGACTTTATGTTTCACTATGTTCTGCTATTGAACAACTAGCATACTTTGCCAGTGTCTTCAGCTCGACTGACGGAATGCCGCGGTCGTGTCGTGGTTATCCGGAACATCGGAAAGGGCGCACTCAACCTGGACACCCTTGACGCCTTCTGTTCTTAGCTGGTTGCAAGCTCCTGGATGGGCACTTGACGACCCCACTTCTAGCTTATTGCCAGCGCCTGCATTGGCGCTTAACGACCTAACTTCTACGGTGCGAGCCACGTTCTTGTCAATGAACTTGACGCTCACCACCCCAATGGCAAAGACTAGCCGCCCACCGTTCTCCTTGATGATGGAGACGGTATCTGGCCCCAGTCTCAGCACGAAGGGCTGGCTCCCCTCCGTTGGTTCCTCCGCCTTAAAGATCTCCTATTCACTCGGCGGGATTGTTAGATTTTGGTATCGGAGCATGTCTAGGACATCCCCCTTTGTAATAATTGGCGCTGGCACCCAGATTCTCCGTTTTGGCCTCTCGGGTATGTCTTCCCGTTGATCACGGATCGACAAATAGCAATTTCGTCCGTCGTCTTCACGAAGTCCAGAGAGGGCTCGTCTAGACATTCGATCAACCTGAACTCTCTGCGCCATCCTCTGGCACTAAAATGCGGAGCCGAGAGGCCCTGCTTACTTCTGAAGCGGCTTAGCAGCCCGCTACGTAGAGCCGCCGACACTAGCTTCTAGTTGTCTTCGAAAACTTTACCTTCGCTGTAGCGTAGGTCGACGATGGCCACCTTTAGGTGCTTCCTAATAACTGAGCAAAATGTCTGCCGCTCACCCTCTTGGGTTGGCAATTTCCTCGGCTTTTTCGGGTCACTGGGACTATCCTCCTCGGACCGGAGCCCCTTGCACGGACTCCTCTCTGGATTCCTCCACACGCACTCGCGCGTCGCCAGCTGGTAGTGAGGTATGGCTCCGAATCCCTTCTTATTCTGCGATTGGGACAACCTGGGTTGCTCCGAACCGCCGCGCTCGAAGCCGCGCTTTGTACTACTGCTAGTACTTGCAGTCGGTGCCAGCTCGTGGATAAGGATGAGGATGGTCGCCCATGGCTGAGCACCGCTTTACTATGGGAAGGCTAATTAGAACCAGAGGTCGCCGGGTATCTTAACTTCACCGTTCGCGACTGAGCTCACCGTCAGCCATGCAGCCCTCGGCACGGTAATTCACACCTTGGCTTGGCTGTGCTAATCTTAAGCCAGCCAACTTGTAGTTCGATTAGCATTTCCCGGGAATCGCCAACATGGAGGCTCCCCAACTCGGCAACTTGGAGCCTACGGCATCAGGTCCAATGTGAAAGCATACATTTGGTCACGTGGGCAACTAGGTACTCGGTCGCCGTCCAGTCGCCGTCCAGTCGCCGTGGGTTGCAGTGGCGCGGACGAGCCTTAGGCTCGTTTCCGTACGGTGGAAATTTTTTAGTGGCGCGAATAAGAGTATGGTTCCTTTCACATTGCACGGCCACGGCACGGCGAGGTAGCAGCCGTCCGCGCCACTGCAACCCACGGCGACCGGACGGCGACCGAGTACCTAGTTGCCCACGTGACCAAATGTATGCTTTCACATTGGACGGTGTTAGGTGGCGCCGTGATGGTCCCAAATTTGAACTTGATACTGAACCAGTGCTGTCGTTTGTACCAGTATAGGAGTATTTGTACTACTATTGTACTTCACGTACTACACTTAAATGCACTACTGTCGAAAATTACAAAACGACAACACTGTACTGAACGTAAGAAGTTTGAGATGGGAACAAAACCGTGCATAAAACGTACAGTGTGAACGACTGCCCATTTTGAGTTTTGCCGTACAGTTTCTCGCCATACGGTGAAAACCGTGCAATGTGAAACGAGCCTAAGTGTGTTCTCCGTGTTCTCACCTACCTATCTATCTACCTAGTCAAATGGATAATATTCAGAAGTTTTGTTCATCTATGAACTATGTAATGGTCACGAGCGATACAATTGAAGTATAATCATACACATCTTAATCGACGCTTAGGGAAGTATTTTATGACATTTACATTTGTTAGGACAAGAAGAGCAACTGCAAATCCTGTGCCGGCATTCGGTGTCCAACTCGACAAAAGAGTACTACAAGCAGTTTGAAATAAATCAGTGACAGACAGATATCTCTAAATACACTGTTAATTTGCACAAAATTTCGACTTCGTGGCTAAATGGTTTCTTAAGTCGCAGTAAGTTCCGTAAATTGAGTAAGGAAATTTTCACTGGATTCTTGTGTAGCGGTTACACGAAGGACTCATGGAATTTCCTTCATATTCATACGTTTAAATGCAATTATTGCAAAATCAACGTAAACAAAATTTCAAAATCATACCCTAAAGCTTTCTGAAACCAGCGACCAATATTTGTAAACACGTATTTTAATGAATATATATGACAACTTCCCGATGGAATAGTGCGTTTTTGCCTTGACTACATATCCAGTTTCCAAATTTCTTCATCGTAGGTAAAGTCGTTCTGGAGTTGTTACGCATTCGGACAGACGTATGGAGAGCAAACGGATTTGGAATTTTTGACCAAAAGTGAACAAAAATAATATAACTTTTTTTCGTCCGAGGCTCTAATTACAAATTAAGAGGGTCCTATTTGCCGGGTCAGTCAAATTTTTTCTTTTTTTTACTAAATTACTTTCAAATTATTCCTAGAATATGTATGTATGTAAAAGGATTTCTCCAAATTCGAAGTCGTTATAAAGTAATAGCCGTATAATTGAGCAGCTGTTCGAAGCTCGCCCGGGCCACCACCAATTACGTTCAATTGCGTTTTTCTCAAAACTGCATTTTTCAAATTGGCTGCCACGATTCAGAAAAAATTACTGAACCGATTGCGCTGAAATTTTAATAACATGTTCCTAGTTACAACTTGTACCAAAAACTTAGCGATATCTGTTATCTTTCAAGAGCTCTGCACACAAAAAAAAACAATGTTTCTCCTTAAAAAAATTTCAAACGTTTTTTGAGATATGAATAAATATGTGGTAAAAATTTCAAAGTTGGTTCTTTCATAATCTGCAAAAAAAATTCCCGAAAAAAGCAAAAAAAAATGGCCGTCACATAAGACGACCCCCTTAAGTAAAAGAATTCAGTGCCTGTAGAATCTTAATAGTTTTTGGTAAAATTTTCAAAATATTCTAAAGTTACAAATACATGTTCGTCGTACTATTTATTTTCAATTTGTGCAATATTTAGTTTTTCGGCATTGCCTAATATTCAACTCAATTTAGGTCGAGTCTGTAAAATTACCACCTCTGAAACTAATGGGATTTAATGAAATCTTTCCTTCTAATACTTTTCAAGCAACTAATATCGGTCACGCAGGTAAGTAAAATAAATACATATTTTTTTAAAATCCAATAAATTCTACTGTTGCAGTTGAATTTACTATTAATAACACCGCAAACAGTGCCCCCACTCCATCCGTAACCGGGGCAAATTTAAATGGAACGTATGTTTTCGATGAATTTCATTATCATTGGGGCAATGGAAGTGAACAACGATCTGAACCTGCGATAAATGGAAGCAAGCATGTGGTGCTCAAGAAAATGATGGCTTTCATAAATAATAAAAACGATACATGTGAAGGCAACGAAAATAAATATGTTCTGTTTCAATTTTTTTATCATGTGTGCGATTCAGATTTGAAATTTTCGCTGGTTAGTAATATCTCAATTATTTTTACAGCTTTCAAACTGTGATGGTTTGGATTTAATGCCTCTTATTGAAAATATTCAATATGTTCAAATGGTCAACGTAGCCCACATTGTAAGCCAAACATTTTCGCTTAGGTTTATCCTTGGTCGAATTAATTTAGGAAAATTTTACACTTATCAAGGTAAGACTTTGCAGTATTTAGTAGCTCCGTCTTCTATAGATAATTTCAGTGTCGATTGCACCACCTCCTTGCTCGCAATCAGCTACATGGATAGTTTTTATGGATGAACTGCGGGTTTCTGAAAGTCAGGTATTTATCACTCATTTAATTTTCATTGAATATACGTATAATATTCTATATCTTCTTTAAATGTTTTTCCAGCTCGATCAGCTCCGCATCGTTTCACTTGTATAGGTATGACTATAAACAAGTTACTAATAACCGTTTTTTGCAGCCACTTAATAATCGTACAGTCGAATTTTGATCGGGGGGATTGGTAAATATTTTTTAGCCTATTGAATTCACAAAATATTAATAAAAATATTATCGGTTTTTTGGGTTAAGTTACTTCAACTAATTGTATTTATATCAATAAACACTTTATTAAAATAGCGACCATTTTCGCTATCGATCCAACGCTGTAATTGGGTGTGGGAATTTAATATCTATAATAATAAAACGTACTTGTCTAATAACAACGTGTAGATGAATATATGTTATTTGATTAAATCTTAAATAATAAAAAATATGCGTACCTAAAACCGAGGCTAATTCACTTTGATTGCAATAGGTGTTAGAAAGTAGTGAAGAACGTATTGGAAACCACAGCGATTGTCGAGAGACTGAATTTAATAATATATTCTTAAAAGCTATATACAATACAAACAAACAATATATTTCAACACCCCCACTAAAATATGGAATAAATGATTATAAAATTTCTAATTCAAAATAACCAAAAATAAATACATGTAATTCATTAAAATTATAATTCAATGTGATCAATTTTCCTTTTTAAACTTAACGTAAAATATCCTATTTCCGTCCACCTTCCTAATTCCGACTATTTTGGTTTTTTATTAATATATTTTTATTATCGCGAGTAATAAGGTAAATTCTAGGATCAATATATTTCTATATGTGTTCTCTATCCGTTTGCTATTCACAACGGGAGCTGCATGTTATTTCTTTACATTGTGGTTTCAATTAATCGGCAGTGGATCTAAAAAACTTATATTTTAAATCTAAAATTTAAATTTTGTGTTCTTTATTTTTCGGAAATTTAAAAGACTCACTTTCATCAAAGTGGGTAATTAAGGGTTTCTTTTTGGCTTTAGAAACATTTAATCTGTATTGAAATGTAAAAAACTGATTTCAATACATAGAATTTGTGAATTAAACAATGATTATGAATGAATGAAATGAATTAAACAAATGAAGTGGTCGGAAATAAAACGAACCTATCACCTTCTTGCAACTGATATACAGGGTGTTTGGCACTCCGTCCGCCACCTTGTAAGGGGTTATTCCTTGATATATTTGGAGAAAACAATTGTTCTACAGGGTGGGTCAATTTTCAATATCAGTGGAAATACAGGGTGGTTAAGAAAAGTGTTTTTGACCGGTACCATCACTCACTTAAAACGTTATATCTTGAAAACGAATAATCACAAGGCAAAGTTTTATAACTCGTTTTTTAGGCAATCGAATTACCTTTCATTTGATGTAACAGTCTAAATTGTAAATGCACCCAATCTTGAGATATTTACTCAAAAACACAAATTTTTGCTACGTCAACCCTAAAAATTCAGTGATCAATGTAATTTTTCTGAAATTATAAAAATGTCATCTTAATGAAAATACAAGTTTTCCGGGAAACTTGTATTTTCATTTCAACATGTACTGTGAAAACATTCACCAAAAAAAAAAAAAAAATCCTCTTAATTTTATTCTTTATGAACCGTATTATTACCTACAAAAGCTGCATACATATGTATGAGTTACGATTAACATTTTGGAAGTAATAGGTAAAAATACATATCGCATAAAAATTAAATATTTCAAAAGTCAGTGCCATAAAGTGAACCTCGTCTAAGAAACTGTTTAATTTGTCGGTAGTACCGAACTATTTTTATTGCACAATTATTACTATTTAAAGTATGTAGGAAAACAATGAAATGTAAGTGAGTTTCAACATAATTGATGCTTTTACCTGGATGTGGTAGGTAATACTGGGTGCGGTACTATGCCTTTTTTAATAGGGTGCCTTACAAAGTAAAAAGCCTATAAAAGCAAAACTACCTTCATATTTTTATCAGTTTTAGTTACGTTGCTAAAAGAAGAAGGTGTCAGTAGAATTAAAACAAGCCAATCGTATAATACTCTAGATGAATACTAAACTTCGATTTATATTGTAGTTGGGCATAAAGTAGAATTATGTACGTGTGTGCATGTTGTATGTCCTTTATTAAGGACTGCCATTAGATTGCTACTCAAAACTAAAAGACAATATTCAGTGTTTAATTTCTTATCTTGAACTGGTTAAGTCATCGAAAAAAAGTCCTTTTTGAAGGACTTTCACATGGGAGGTGCAGGAAGGACTCACTCGATTTCTTACATATTAATCCTTTTCCTTGTAACCATTTAAAATGAACGTGTACAAAATTTCAAATTCGTAGCTTGAAGCGTTCAAAAGTTATCGAAAAATATTGTTGAACAAGTGCCTTCAGGACATTTTGTATGGCAGCTACCAGAAGGAGTAAAGGGATTTCGCTGATTAGTAAACTCGAACTTTGTTTTTACTCAAAACTAATTTGTACAAAATTTCCAATTCATAGCTAAAAGATTACTTGAGTTATAGTAAGTTCCGTAAATTAAGTGAAGATGTTTTGACAGGATATTTGTATGGTAAGTGAATACATTTTAACAGGATATTTGTATGGCAGCTACACGAAGGACTAATAGGATTTTCTTCATAATCATACACTCAGCTTCAACTATTGGAAAAATAACACATACAAAATTTCAATGTCGTAGCTTAAACCCTTCTAAAGTTATCGACCAATATTCTTGAACACGTGTTTCAAGGACATTTTGTATGGCAGCTACCCGAAGGAGTAGTACGATTTTGCCCGTTAACGAACTTAGCTTTACAAATTCAACCAAACATCCAGATTCAAAATTTCAAGATCCTAGGTGCAGGAGTTCTTGAGCTATCGTGCTAACGGACAAACGGACGGACGGACGTCAGGCGGATTTGAGGTTTTTGGGCACAAATAAACCAAAAAATAATATATAACTTTTTTTCGTCCGAGGCTTGGTTCTATGCGTTACAAACTTTTGGGCTGGATTAAACTCATAATACTCTATATGATTTCATCTAGAATATAAATATGATTTCATCTAGAGTATAAAAATCATATGTGATTTAAAAGCTTGAGACTTCAGCTTTATGTTGGTACTATTTTTATCAATATTTGCTGAGTACTTCTGAAATGAATGCTACCTGGAAGAAATGGTAGGGAAAATGGGAATTTATGAAAATGGTTTGTGGTTTGTGGTTTTTGAAAATAAAATAAAAACTGTTGAAAAAAACTTATATCAGGACGTTCGGTCGATTGTGTTTGTCGGGTTCAAAACCCCAAGCACCGACCGGACGTTCTTTACTGTACAGAACTCATATGTCACACGGCGGCTTTATCTGCATGCTGTGTACATGAGAGCTTTCTAGATACTCGCCATACATTTCACGCATGTGTATGAATTTATAATTTCATTCATTATTTTCAAGTCAGACGCCGATGACGTCACTATGCCAACTGAAACCTCCGTTGAAAATTAATACCACCAGATGGCAGTACACGCGATTAAAGTGTGTATATGCTAAAATGTGTATATGCTAAACTTTAGATTACGATAGCTCACGAAGCAATTGCACTAGAGAAAAAAAATTCGGTTCTGTACAAAGGTCGATAAACAAAGTTTGCTGAAAGAAAAATTTTTGAAGGGGAAGGTGGAGCATGGGAGTCCAACAAAATGGGATGATATTCACAGAGTCGGTTTTCTTTCTATTAATATTTCCACTTAAGGCGGATTTACATGATGACAGTAAATAACATTTACTGAAAATGTGAGGGAGAAGGGAGGTCTCTTATGAGAAACTGATCAGGAGTGAAACGACCAAAAATTATCCGCAGTAAAAAATACTGTCGATATTTCTGTGAATGTATGTGTGTCAGTAATTTTTGTTGCCATAAAAAGTTCTCGAGCTGAGGTATTTTTATGGTTACTGCTCGTAATATGTATACTCTGGCATCTCTAGTTTGCCATAAATTCGATATTTCTAGCTACTTGCAACACTGAATTTTATAGTTACTTGGACATTTATCAAAATGAATAACGAAAAATGTAAGTACAAAAACACAATATTTTAATATATTATTCATATTACAAATAATTTCCTTTACAGCCAAATGCAGCATAATTTCGCAATCGGTCTTCAACGAGAGCGATGAAGATTACAAAGGCTGGCTGCGGCGATCATTGTCAGAAGAAGCTACAGCTACACCGAACAACAGTCGAATTATCGGTTTGTACATAGTTAAATTCAGAAAAACTTTCTTTCTAATTTCTTTCTAAATTTTATTTGTAGTTGAAAATTTAATCGAGGCAGTTAGGGCGCGTGAATTCCTGTGGGATGTTGGTAAATCCCAATATAAGGACCGCGTTCATGGACCGAAACTTTGGAAGGAGGTTGCCCGTGAGTTGAGTATGTACGCAAATCGATTAAAAAAACATAACTTCAATAATACCTTTCTTTTTTATAGACTACAGTGAAGAAAATTATGTGGACCTGCGGAAGAAATGGGGTATGGTTAAGTGTGCATACGCTAGAAGCAAGATAGGTGCTCCTAGCGGATCTGGCTGCTTCCGGAAACCATACAAGTATGCCCGCTTGCTGTCATTTTTAGATGACACATGCCAGCCTCGGGCGTAAGTGAAACATGTCTGGCTTGCTTATATTATAATATGAACAATACTCTTGAATTTCAGAGAAATTACTACAGTACGAACTGTGGAGCCCAGTACGCCATCGCCATCATCAAGTGAAGTGTCGTCCTGGGACTCCTCACAACTGCCACCTAGACGTGATGTAGAATCTTCCGCGCTGAAAAGGCGAGCAATCGAAATCCTGGAAAGCCGGGAGAAAAAGCAATTCCGGTCCGAGGAGTTATTCGGACAGTTTGTAACAGCAGAGCTGTTTCAAATTCCGGAAAAGCGGAGATCTCAGCTCCAACTGAAAATTATGCAGTGCATTGTAGAAGCGAAGGAAGAAACCACTGCATAAATTTATTTATTTATTCTGAAAAAAAAAACTTTATTAACTTTTATTTCTGTTTAAATTCTATCGGTTTGCCACGCCACAGCTCCCTCTGATTGGAAATAGTCAGCAAAATTCAGCCTAACATTCTTTGCTGCTGTATTTGAGTTGTACGTGTTTGGCTCAAAAGGAAGCATTGCTGACTCCTCATCCCTCCAGGTTCCCGAAATAATGGCGCCAATTCCCTCGCGATCCACTAAATCGTGCGGGATGAACTCCTCTTGCGTCTCTCGTAGCCAGTTATGTAGACATACACATGCCCCAACGATTTTTTCAACAGTGTTCACGTTGGCAATGACTGGCTTTCTAAAAATCCTCCACATTGATGACAGAATACCAAATGAATTTTCAATTGTACGACGAGCTCGGCTTAGTCTGTAGTTGAAAATTGTTTGTGTTGTATTCAGATTCGCTCCAATGAAAGGCTTCATCAAATTTTCTGAAAGTGGAAACGCATCGTCGGCCACAAAGACGTGTGGGACCGTATGCCTTGCGGAAATCGCCTTAGGCTCCGGTATGCTGCAATATAAAAAAATAATATTAAAAAAAAATCAAGGAAGTAGTAATGGGTGACTTACTCTAATTGGTGTGATGAAAACAGTTGTCCGATTTTCGAATGGCGCCAAATCCCACCGTCGCTTTGCCGACCGGCTGCCCCAAAGCTGCACATTATGAAGTTATAATTTGCGTCACAAATGGCAAGAAGAACGATGGAGTGGGACTTTTTATAATTATAAAAGGATGACCCTGAATTAGCAGGTGCCTATATACATTATTCATATAAATTTAGATTGGAATAAAAAAAAAATGATTTCCAATACCTGCATAAGAATGTGTTTCCCATCGATTGCACCCAAACAATTTGGAAAATTCCAGAGAGCTGAAAATCCATTCGCGATTTCCTCAAATTTAGATTTCGTCAAATCTGGGAATACATCATTCTTCAATGCATTCCAGATAGCCTGGGTTGTTTCCTGAATAATGAAATGCACTGCTGGCGGCGAAATTGCAAATGCAAAAGCAATGCTTTTCTGGGAATCGCCAGAAGCTAAATAGCTGAGGAAAAACAATCATTGTAACCTTAAACAATAACTAACTACAAGCGTGACGGCTTCCAAAACGTAGGAGTAAATTGATTAATACTTTATTTACATATTATCTTACCGTAAAGTAAGTGACAATCTTTCACTAGCACTAATGGATTCACGGACGAAATTACTTTTAGTTATGTGCGGACCGACTATCTCCAAAAGTTTTTGGAAAACATCAGGAGTCATTCGCAAATAGTTTCTGAACAGTTGCGGATTGCTTACACTTAGTCCTTTCACTATGATGCAATGTGCACCATATTGCTCGCGGTTTTTATAAAAATCACGGACCCACATTTTACGTTTTCTCTTATTTTTTTTTAAAGGCAAATCTTTTTTTTCTTGTTCACATTTCAAGTCTTCAAAAATAACACCAACCAAAAATTTAATTTCTTCGTCGGAATCCATATTTATTTCACTATTATTTATTATTAACAAATCATAAACAATGTTATAGCCACTTTGAAGTTTATTGTCTGACCGAGATAAACTACGAATTTTTGCTTGCTTCAGATTCATTACATTTCTGTTCGTTGTCTCGCTCTTAACTAAAATGTTTGCCATAAAGTGGAAGGGAGTGTACGTGAATGTCGTCGCAGCGGTTGCTTCTACTCCGTTGAGAATTCGATAAACTATCTCTCTCACACTTTCAGTAAATATTATTTACTGTCGTCATGTAAATCCGCCTTTACGCTTGTATAAAAATTTGTGATATTCATTTTCCCAAAAAAACTCGACAATCGCTCGGCGTATGGCAAAAAGATGATGTGCAAAGTTTACTTTTTGGTTGCTTTTAATCCTAAACATACTGCAGTCACGATCGGCTGTAAGCCAATCGTATAATACTCGAGATGAATACTGAACTCCGATTTATATTGTAGTTGGGGATAAAGTAGAATTACGTGTGTGCATGTTGTATGTCCTTTATTAAGGACTGCCATTAGATTGCTACTCAAAACTAAAAGACAATATTCAGTGTTTAATTCCATATCTTGAACTGGGTAAGTCATCGAAAAAAAATGTCCTTTTCGAAGGACTTTCACATGGGAGGTGCAGGAAGGACCCACTCGATTTCTTTCATATTTATCCTTTTCCTTGGAACCATTTAAAAATGAACGTGTACAAAATTTCAAATTCGTAGCTTGAAGCGTTCAAAAGTTATCGAAAAATATTGTTGAACACGTGTCTTAAGGACATTTTGTATGGCAGCTACCAGAAGGAGTAAACGGATTTCGCTGATTAGCAAACTAGAACTTCGTTTTTACTCAAAACTAATTTGTACAAAATTTCCAATTCATAGCTAAAAGATTACTTGAGTTATAGTAAGTTCCGTAAATTAAGTGAAGATGTTTTGACAGGATATTTGTATGGCAGCTACACGAAGGACTAATAGAATTTTCTTCATAATCATACATTTAGCTCCAACTATTGAAAAAATAACACATACAAAATTTCAAAGACGTAGCTTAAACCCTTCTGAAGTTATCGGCCACTATTCTTAAACACGTGTTTTAAGGACATTTTGTATGGCAGCTACCCGAAGGAGTAATAGGATTTCGCTGACTAGTAAAGACGAACTTCCTTTTCACTCAAAACCAATTTGTACAAAATTCCGAATTCGTAGCTAAAAGATTACTTGAGTTATAGTGAGTTTCGTAAATTAAGTGAATACATTTTGACAGAATATTTGTATGCACCTACACGAAGGACTAACAGGATTTTCTTCATAATCATATATTTAGCTCCAACTATTGGAAAAATAACACATACAAAATTTCAATGTCGTAGCTTAAACCCTTCTGAAGTTATCGACCAATATTCTTGAAGACATGTTTTAAGGACATTTTGTATGGCAGCTACCCGAAGGAGTAGGACGATTTTGCCCGTTAACGAACTTAGCCTTACCAGTCTTGATGTAACTCTTAGCAAGTGCACAAGCTTAGCTTTTCTCTCTCGCGTAGTTCTGAAGTACAATATAACCAATACAGTAATTTTAGTTTTACCAGTTTTCGATTTGATTTTATTCTATCAGTGCCGGTAAACAAAAAATTTGAACGCGATAACAACTGCTATTAAGACTATTAAACGGGGACGGGAGGTTTCTCCGCCCGGAATGCTTTTAAGGGATAAGCTGAAGCATCCTAGAATTGATATCTCCACCATGCCGAACCGCGGAAATAGATTTCAGCCTCTTGCCAATCTTTCCGAAGACGACGACAATATGTCGCCAAACGTGACTCCTAATTCAACACCTGTAAAGAAAACTAAAATACCGCGCATCGTAGTTACTGAGCTAACTCGATCAACAGTGGATGCCATCATGGAGGAACTTCAAATCCAAGATCACGAGGTAAAGCTAATGTCCACAGGAATCCGAATTGATCTCTCATCCAACGAGCATTACGAAAAGGTTAATAGTCATCTTATTGCGAAAAAAGTACAATTCTTTACCCATCGTCGAGCTGACCTAAGACCGCTAAAAATTCTGCTTTCTGGGCTCTTCGACATGCCCTGCGAAGACCTTAAAAAATATTTAAAACAGGAACATAATCTGAGTTGCCTTGATGTGAAAAAATTTCAACTTAGTGTAGGTTCTAATAAACAACACATACAACCACACTATATCCTATACTTCCAATGAGGTACTGCAAAACTAACCAAATTAAAGAGAATTAGGGCACTGATGCATACAATTGTGCAGTGGAATTACTATTCCATTAAAAAAACCGGTCCTACGCAATGCCGCAATTGCCAGTTGTATGGCCATGGATCAACGTACTGTCACCTTCCTACGAAATGCCTAATCTGCAGCGGACCACATCAACATACGGCATGCCCTGCCGAGGATATCGAACATATCAAATGTGCGAACTGTGGTCACGAACATCTCACCAACGACTTTGACTGCCCGAAAAGATTAGAGTATATCTCCATCAGGGAAAGAATATCAGCCAAATGGAGGAAAAAACACCTGCTAAACAGACATTCACTCACAATATACCCATCAACTGTGAGAAAAACTTTCCGGCTATGACCAGAAGCAGCAACCCACCCAACGAACTACCAAGCGCTCTGAAAGCTTCATACAGTGCAGTCACCAAATTAAACCCGCAGAGCAGCTCAGCATCAATACCTTTCCTATCTGCTTCAAGAAACACTTCCACCGTCACAATCGATACATTACTTTCGCCGCAACAGTTGATACAGATGTCAACCGAGCTCATCCAAAATCTGGCCAAGTGTATTACAAGGCAAGACCAATACACCATCCTCGTTAATTTAGCAATTAAGTTCTTGTACAATGTCTAACTCTAAGCAAATCAAAACCTTGCTGTGGAATGCACAAAGCATCCGGAATAAATCCACTGAAGCGTTCGACTATATCGTCAGTTCGAATGTAGATTTATTTATTATCACCGAAACTTGGCTTAAATCGCATGACAAATTATCGCATTCAAATTATATTATTCACAGAAACGATAGGACGGATGCTACAGGCGGAGGAGTAGCAATTTGCGTGAATAAATCCATTAAACATTCGGTCCTACCCAGTTTTAACACCAAAATTATTGAAACGATTGCCATAACAATTGAACAGTCCAATATGACGGTGGTAGCCGCATACTTTCCTGGCACCAAACTTTCCGCGGACAAGCTGAACTATTTCCAGGATGACCTAACATTTCTATTAAACCTAAAAGATAAATACCTACTCTGTGGTGACTTTAACTCCAAACATCGTCAATGGAATTGCTTCAGGGCAAATCAAGCTGGTCGTATTCTCTTTAATCTTTTCTGTCGTAGGAACTTCTTCATCCAGGTTCCTACTGAACCAACCTTTTACCCACACAAGGGCAAGGAATCAACACTTGACCTTATTATCAGTAACGGTGATGTGCCAATATCACAGCCTACTACGGTTCATAAATTATCGTCACCTCATCTTCCCATATCATTCTTTATTAAAAGTGATGTTCCCATCTCCCGGCTAAATAAGCAAGTTTACTGTTTCAGCAGAACTAACTGGCCGAAGTTTGGAAGAATTTTAAATAGGCAAACCCAGATTAACTCTCTTAATATGTCGGAAGTAATACGAAATGATCAAATTGATGACCTGTTAAATACTTTCACCACTAATATTTGGAGTACAGTTGAAGAATGTACACCCCTCATAACCATGTCTAGGCCTCACGCTAACCTCATTGATGAAGAAACTAAACTATTAATCAATGAACGTAACACACTACGACGTCAATGGCAGAGGACTAGAGACCCGATGATTAAGACACGGATCAATCGCATTTCTAAAGCCATACAATCAAGACTATTCCAAACCAGAAACGAAAACTGGAACACAATGCTCTCTTCCTTGAACAAGAGTTCCAAAAAAATCTGGAAATTAAACAAAGTCTTTAAAAACCGCAACTCCCACATACCACCCCTTATTGGTGAAAATGGCAAAACCATATACACCGACAATGAAAAAGCCGAGCTGATTGCAAATAACTTCCAAGCAGCGCATAGAACTACCGATCAGATGGGTAATGCAATCACCGATATATTTGTCAAACGCGCAGTCGAAACTATACCCGACTCGCATGAACTACCTGCCAACTGTCTCTGCAAACCTACTGAAATCTGCAGTATACTTAAAAGACTAAAAACAAACAAAGCTCCAGGTGTGGATGGTCTCCCAAATGTCCTTCTCAAACATCTTCCCAAAAAACCCATCATCTTACTAAATTTTATTTTCAATTGCTGTTTGAAACTAAGCTATTTCCCAAAAACTTGGAAGCACGCAAACGTCATACCAATTCCTAAATCTGGTAAGGACCCTAGCTGCCCTAAAAACTTCCGACCTATTAGCCTATTACCCTCACTCAGCAAAGTCTTTGAGCGAATTATCTTAAATAGAATAAACACTTTTCTCGAGATCAAAAAAATTATACCCAACTTCCAGTTCGGATTCAGACTAGGACATTCGACTACACACCAACTATATAGAGTCACGAAGGACATAAAAAAATCGCTTAACGCCAAGGAATCTGTTGGAATGGTCGTCCTAGACATCGAAAAAGCTTTTGACTCTGTCTGGCACCGAGGTCTATTATGTAAACTATTGAAGTTCTCATTTCCAATATACATTGTGAAAATCATAAGTTCATTTCTATACAATAGATCCTTCGCAGTAAATATTAAATCAAGCAAATCCAAACATTATTCGATACCCGCAGGTGTTCCACAGGAGTCATGCTTAAGTCCAACACTACATAATATTTATACTGCTGACGTACCTACCAGCGCTAATTGTGAACTAGCAATCTTTGCGGATGACACCAGCATATACACTTACTCAAAATACCCTGCCTCAATAATAACCGAACTAGAGCTATATCTGGACAGGTTATACCAATATTACAATAGATGGAGGATCAAAATTAATCCCACGAAAACCCAGGCGATATACTTCACCAAAAAACGGAAAAGCCACAATCTTCCGAACAGGCCTATCAATTTCTTAGGACAACCCATCGAATGGGCTAACCATATCAACTACCTTGGGCTTACTCTTGACAAGAAGCTGATACTAAAAGACCATATCGAGAAGTTATGCTCCAAGGTATCCAAATCCATTCATGCCCTGTACCCATTAATAAACAGGAAATCTAAGCTTTCAACGGACAACAAGCTCCTTATTTTTAAACAGGTGATTCAGCCCATAATTTCCTACGCCGCTCCTGTATGGAATCAGACTTCAAATATCCAGAAAAAGACGCTACAAATAGTTCAAAACAAATGCTTGAAAATCATACTTGACCTACCATTTTATTTTTCAACTAAGCGTTTACACAAAACAGCTAATGTGCTTGAAATCGCGGCTCTTGCTGAAATTAGACTTAGCTCCTTCTTGAGGAAATCAATTCATCTAGACAACTCTCTTGTAGCATCCTTCCTATAATCTGATCGTCAACGAATGTAGCCAACATGTTTACTTGCATTCCTTTATATTATTATTTGCTACAATCACTTCAGTGGATTTATCTGTTTTAGTAGTAAGATCGATTAAATAGTTTAAGTTTAAATAGTCAAGGTTTTTTTGCAATTTTCCTTGTATAAACTCACAATAATTTTTTTTTTAAATTACTATCCTACAGTCATGCACTAAAAATATAACGTAGTTGTACAGATATTTGTCTAATCTCTAAAATAAGTCATACATGTAATCCATAAAAATTATTCCTGGCAATAAAGAAATTTGAAATTTGAAATTTGAACTTAGCCTTACAAATTCAACCAAACATCCAGATTCAAAATTTCAAGATCCTAGGTGAAGGCGTTCTTGAGTTATCGTGCTAACGGACAGACGGGCGGACGGACGGACGGACGGACGGACGGACGTCAGGCGGATTTGAGGTTTTTGGGCACAAATAAACCAAAAAATAATATATAACTTTTTTTCGTCCGAGGCTTGGTTCTATGCGTTACAAACTTTTCGGCTGGATTAAACTTATAATACTCTATATGATTTCATCTAGAGTATAAAAAGAATTTCAAAATGCCTGAGTACTTTAATGAAGAATATGCTGACATTGTGTTAATTTATGGAGAGGGTCACGGAAATGGACGAGCCGCGCGAAGGCTTTACCATCAGAGACATCCTCACCGACGGACACCTGACAGGGGAGTATTTCAAGACGTTTACAGGAGAATTAGGGAAACTGGCAGCGTTAGAACAAGCAGAGTAAATGCAAATCCTGCGCCGAAAAATCGCTGTTCAGATTGATGAGAGAATACTGCAAGCAGTTCAAAATGATCCATCGATCAGTATCCGACGCTTGGCATTGCAGTTTAACATCTCTACTTGAAAAGTTTGGAGTATTTTAAAAGTAGAACGCTTCCGTGCCTACCATCACACACCAGTACAGGAGCTGCTACCCATTGATTTCCCCAAAAAGATGGAGTTTTGCAATTGGCTCCTTGAACGACAAATAGATGACGATAATTTTTTCAACAATATTCTGTGGACGGATGAGTCCCAATTTACCAGAGACGGTATCACAAACTTCCACAATCTACATACGTGGGCTCAGAGCAATCCACACACAAGAAGAGCGGCATCATTTCAGCACAGATTCAGCGTCAATTTATGGGCAGGCGTGATTGGTGACGATTTACTTGGACCTATTAGGCTTCCGCCTACTCTAAATAGCTCGAATTATAATAATAATAATGATAATTCTTTGTATGGGGACGGATGAAGGACCTTGTCTACTCAACGGCAGTAGTAACATTGGAAGATCTAAATACCAGGATCGATGCGGCAGCCATAGAAGGAAGGCAGCAGTTGAGGAATATGAATACCAAGAGAACACTCGCCAAACGAGCGTTAGCGTGAATTCCAAGGGAAGGTAGCCATTTTAAACATTTATTATAATAAAAAACTTTTAAATGAAACATGAAAACCATTATTAAATTCTTTCAGTTCAAGCAAGTAGTGTAGATCAACATGCACATGCACTGACTTTTTAAATATTTAATTTTTATGCGATATGTATTTTTACCTATTACTTCCAAAATGTTAATTGTAACTCATACATATGTATGCAGCTTTTGTAGGTAATAATATGGTTCATAAAAAAATAAAATTAAAATGACGTTTTTATAATAAGGTTTTCTGAGAAAAACTATTAGGTGTACAAATAAGTTTCCGGCGTTTTTTGTCAAACTTTGAGCCTTTATTGTGGGAAATTGGTTGCATTATTTTATACTCTAGCTGAAATCATATAGAGTATTATAAGTTTAATCCATCGTCCTACTCCTTCGGGTAGCTGCCATACAAAATATCCTTAAAACACGTGTTCAAGAATATTGGTCGATAACTTCAGAAGGGTTTAAGCTATTTTGTATGTGTTATTTTTCCAATAGTTGGAGCTAAATATATGATTATGAAGAAAATCCTGTTAGTCCTTCATGTTGCTGCCATACAAATATCCTGTCAAAATGTATTCACTTAATTTACGAAACTCACTATAACTCAAGTAATCTTTTAGCTACGAATTCAAAATTTTGTACAAATTAGTTTTGAGTGAAAAGGAAGTTCGACTTTACTAGTCAGCGAAATCCTTTTACTCCTTCTGGTAGCTGCCATACAAAATGTCCTTAAAACACGTGTTCAACAATATTTTTTGATAACTTTTGAAGTCTGGTTCCAAGGAAAAGGATAAATATGTAAGAAATCGAGTGAGTCCTTCCTGCACCTCCCATGCGAAAGTCCTTCAAAAAGGAATTTTTTTTTCGATGACTTACCCAGTTCAAGATATGAAATTAAACACTGAATATTGTCTCTTAGTTTTGAGTAGCAATCTAATGGCAGTCCTTAATAAAGGACATACAACATGCACACACGTAATTCTACTTTATCCCCAACTACAATATAAATCGGAGTTCAGTATTCATCTAGAGTACTATACGATTGGCTTGCAGCCGATTGTGACTGCAGTATGTTTTTTAAAAATATTGTCCATCGCTAGCCACAACCTTTCCCCATCTTTTTGGCAGCATTCGAATTCCGCGTTGAAAAAACTCCACGTCCTTTGAGGCGATCCACTAGTCTACCCAATTTTTGACATCTTCAAAAGAACGGAAGCGCTGCTCAGCCAAGCCATGCGCCATCGATCGGAATAGGTGGTAGTCGGAATCGGAAGGAGCGATGTCTGGTGAATACGGCGGGTAGGGTAGGACGTCCCATTTCAGTTTTTCCAGGTAGGTTTTCACAACCGGAGCAACATGTGGCCGAGCGTTGTCGTGTAGCAAAATCACTTTGTCGTGTCTCTGCTCATGTTGCGGTCGTTTTTCTTTCAATGCTCGGCTCAAACGCATTAGTTGTCTTCGATAAAGAGGTCCTGCGATGTTTTCACTCGGTTGCAGCAACGCTGAGCTGGTCCCACCAAATGCATAGCATCACTTTGAAACCATGGATATTTGGCTTTACGGTCGATGTTGATGCAGGGCAAGGGTATCCCACGATTTTTGGCGCTTCGGGTTGTCGTGATCTATCCACTTTTCATCACCAGTCACGATACGATGCAAAAATCCTTTCCTGTTCTGCCGTCGGAGCAGCTGTTCGCACGTGAAAAAACGCCGTTCGACGTCTCTAGGCTTCAATTCGTACGACACCCAATTTCCTTGCTTTTGCAAGCCTTAGGCTTTCAGACGATGTGCAATGGCTTGTTGAGTCACATCCAATGAATTCGCAAGACTTTGTTGTGTTTGGCATGAATCCAGTAGTGCCTCCAATTCTGCATCTTCGAAATTGTTTGGCCGGCCGGAACGGTTCTTGTCTTCCACGCCAAAATCACCCATTTTGAAGCGATGAAACCATTCGCGACATTTTAACGAAATTCGTAAAAATGTAGATTCACGGATATTTTTTTTACTCAACCTCTGGACGCCAATAAAAATCTGAACTTTTTTTTTACTCTAATAGCACATCTACATATACATAGTTTCAACTTTCTAGCATAAGCCGTTTCAGAGATATAAAAAAACACCCTTCACCCCCGTACCTTAAAACCACTATGAACAATTTTACTTTATTATTTTTTAATAATAAAGTATTTTTTTCTAGGATGTCTCTATAGTGGCTCTATATAATCCTAAATTTTTAGCTTTCCATTCATTACGGTTTTCAAGAAATAAAAATCAGAATTTTTTCCTTTCTATCCCTTTTTACCACCTACACCCCCACCACTAAATTTCTACCGATTCCAACTCCTGTAAAATTTTCAAGATCATATCTGGTACGGTTTCTGAGATATAAAAATGACATTTTTTGAGAAATTGCTATCCCCCCACTTTCGTGCTCCACATCCACCCTCAAAAAATTTACGTTCAGTAGACTCCTCTTGTGATCCCATATACAGAAACTAAATATTATCTTCCTGGTGTTAAGGGTTCGTAAGATATTATAGTTCAAAGCTTTCCTTCTAGCATAAGTGGTTCCTGAGATCTGGAAACCAAAATTTTTCGTCTAAAACGCTCAACCATCATCCCCCCCAATCCCTCGTACACCCCCACCCTCCGAAAAGATACCAGTCGTAGAAGTGTACCCAATCTACCCACCATAAAAATTTCAACTTAATACCTCAACGGGCTTGGGAGCTATGCGCCTTCATCGATTTTGCGTACGGCGGACAGACGGACATTTTTTTTTCCTTTTTTGGTGTTTACTAGTCCTAAAACGTGTAAATACAAAATTTCAGGGTAGCAAATTTTTTTGAAATTTCAGATCGATCACAATACTTTATTATTAAAAAATAATAAAGTAAAAATAATTGAAATTAAATTTTTTCTTTTTATCTCATTTTACTTTTTTGTTAGTTATAGTATGTTAAAGTTTTCGCAAAAATGGTGTCCGAGTCCTCTTTGAAAATTCATATCTCTGTTTATTTTACTTTATTATTTTCTAATAATACAGTTGTGTTTCGTCAATTGACAATTGGTAAAGTCGGAAATCGCCACCTGGTGGAAATAAAAACAATCCTCCAAGATAGACAAATTTTCGTCAGCTGACTGTTGTATAGCGGTTCATGTGTAATTTTGGGATTTGGAGCCCGGGAAGTTTTCGATTCTTTCTAAATTTCATTATGAAACCAATAATAAAAAATCTGCCAATGGTCTGGGCGAAGCTTTACTATTTTTCGAGCCAAAGCTCGGGAGCGGTCAAAGTCGGAGCATATCATCAATTTTTTCGAGATTATGAAGTTTCTTGGAAAGTTAATTTTGTTCTTAAAATAAAAACATACTGCAGTCACGATCGGCTGTAAGCCAATCGTATAATACTCTAGATGAATACTGAACTCCGATTTATATTGTAGTTGGGGATAAAGTAGAATTACGTGTGTGCATGTGTATGTCCTTTATTAAGGACTGCTATTAGATTGCTACTCAAAACTAAAAGACAATATTCAGTGTTTAACTTCATACCTTGAACTGAATAAGTCATCGAAAAAAAATGTCCTTTTTAAAGGGCTTTCACATGGGAGGTGCAGGAAGGACTCACTCGATTTCTTACATATTTATCCTTTTCCTTGGAACCATTCAAAAATAAACGTGTACAAAATTTCAAATTCGTAGCTTGAAGCGTTCATAAGTTATCGGAAAATTTTGTTGAACACGTGTTTTAAGGATATTTTGTATGGCAGCTACCAGAAGGAGTAAAAGGATTTCGCTGATTAGTAAACCCGAACTTTCTTTTCCCTCAAAACTAACTTGTACAAAATTCCGAATTCGTAGCTAAAAGATTACTTGAGTTATAGTGAGTTTCGTAAATTAAGTGAATACATTTTGACAGGATATTTGTATGGCAGCTACACGAAGGACTAACAGGATTTTCTTCATAATCATATATTTAGCTCCAACTATTGAAAAAATAACACATACAAAATTTCAAAGACGTAGCTTAAACTCTTCTGAAGTTATCGACCAATATTCTTGAACACGTGTTTTAAGGACATTTTGTATGGCAGCTACCAGAAGGAGTTACAGGATTTCGCTGATTAGTAAACTCCGACTTCCTCTTCACTCAAAACTAACTTGTACAAAATTCCGAATTCGTAGCTAAAAGATTACTTGAGTTATTGTGAGTTTTGTAAGTTAAGTGAATACATTTTGACAGGATATTTGTATGGCAGCTACACGAAGGACTAAAAGGATTTTCTTCATAATCATATATTTAGCTCCAACTGTTGAAAAAATAACACATACAAAATTTCAAAGACGTAGCTTAAACTCTTCTGAAGTTATCGACCAATATTCTTGAACACATGTTTTAAGGACATTTTGTATGGCAGCTACCAGAAGGAGTTAAAGGATTTTGCTGCTAGTAAATTCCGACTTTCTTTTCACTCAAAACTAACTTGTACAAAATTCCGATGTCGTAGCTAAAAGATTACTTGAGTTATTGTGAGTTTTGTAAATTAAGTGAATACATTTTGACAGGATATTTGTATGGCAGCTACACGAAGGACTAAAAGGATTTTCTTCATAATCATATGTTTAGCTCCAACTATTGGAAAAATAACACATACAAAATTTCAAAGACGTAGCTTAAACCCTTCTGAAGTTATCGACCAATATTCTTGAAGACGTGTTTTAAGGACATTTTGTATGGCAGCTACCCGAAGGAGTGGGACGATTTTGCCCGTTAACGAACTTAGCCTTACAAATTCAACCAAACATCCAGATTCAAAATTTCAAGATCCTAGGTGAAGGCGTTCTTGAGTTATCGTGTTCACGGACAGACGGACGGACGGACGGACGGACGGACGGACGGACGGACGGACGGACGGACGGACGGACGGACGGACGGACGGACGTCAGGCGGGTTTGAGGTTTTTGGCCACAAATAAACAAAAAATAATATATAACTTTTTTTCGTCCGAGGCTTGGTTCTATGCGTTACAAACTTTTGGGCTGGATTAAACTTATAATACTCTATATGATTTCATCTAGAGTATAAATATTTAAAATGAAGATTTTTAGCCAATTAAACATTGAAAAAGCCCCTGTAGACTATACGAATTTCGGTATATTATGTGCACTAAAAGCCCATAGAAGAAAAAACGAATTTGTTGCCTTATCAGACTGAAGAGATATGACGAATTGTTAAAACGTATACAAACTCATTACTTCCACTTGGGGTTTGAATTTCGAAAACGATTTCATAAAAACCAACTTCACATCTCATGAGACACGAGGGATTTTGAAAACTTAAACAAACTCTTCACACCCCCTTGGTTCTTGAAATTCGAAAAATCGTGAAATAAATTTTTAGGTCATTACATCAAATGCCGTAATAACCAATTCTATATCTCATCAGAACTAAGGGGTGGCAAAATTTGTGAAAACATATGCAAACCCTTGGGGGTTGAATATCCAAAAATTGAGAAATGGGTTTGTAGGCGATAATATAAAAAGTCTGTGGAAATGAAAAGCGATCTAATATCTCATTAATCCTAAGAAATATGTCGAACCTTCGAAAAGCATACAACAGGATTGAATATCTGAAAATACTGAAATAGACTTTTTGGCTCTTATATAGGAAACCTTAGGAAGTAAAAATGAATTCGATATGTCATCAGATCTAAGCAATATGTAGGAATCTGTGAAAACATATGCAATCTCCTTACACCAACTTGAGGGTTGAATATCCAAAAATCCTGAATGGAGTTAATAGATAAATATGAAAACAGCAAGAGAAAGTAAAAACAATTGAATTACTTATCACTTCTAAAGGATATGACGGAATTTGTGAAAACTTGTTCAACCCTTTTATATCCTCTTAGGTGCTGAAAAAGGAAAAAACTTAAAAGAAAGTTTTAGGCGATTATTACGCAAGCCCGTGAAAGTGTAAAGATATTCCATATTTGATCAGATATGGAGGATATGGCATAATTCGTGAATAAGTATACAATCCCTTTACACCACCTTAGGGGTCAAATTTCAAAAAATTCTGAAAATGCTTTCTAGGTATTTATATGAAGAAGCCGTAGAATAAAAATGAATTAAATATTTGGGAAGACCTAATAGATATGAAGAAAATCGTGAAAATATATGTATTCCATTTTCACTGATATATTTTTTCGCCCCCCTTCCGCACGCCGATAGATATTTAAATTTTTTTTTATCTAAATTACTTTTCTAGTTGATTTACATATACATACCAAGTTTCAACTTTGTAGCATAAGCCGTTCTATAGATAGGAAAAACATCCCCCACACCCGTACCATACTACCCTTATAAAAACTTATATTTTTCCAAGATGCTACTACTATAGTTCTATCTAAATACCAAGTGTCAGCTTTGTATCATTATAGGTTTTCGAGATATAAAAATCGGAACTTTTTCCTTTTCACCCTCACCACCAAAATTTTTTTTCCTGATAGGAGTCTGTTAGACCTACTTACGGTAAAAATTTTAAGCATCTACCTCGTACTGTTCTTGAGATATAAGACGTGATTTTTTAGAAAAATTCGCATCCCCTCCACTTTCATGATCCACCGCTCCCTAAAAAAATTTTACTTTCATCAAACTTCATTTGTCAACCTTTATACACAAACCAAATTTTATTTGTCTAGTGCAATTGGTTCGTGAGATATCATAATCTAAAGTTTTTTACCCCCCACTCTTGTACGCCACTGCCCCCACTCAAAAATTTGTTTGCGATCTACTCTCCTAGTATACCTACAGATATTCATTAAGTTTCAATTTTGTAACTTTAACCGTTTAGGAGATATAGATTTTAGAATGTGTCGTTCTCGGGTTTTTTGCGTTTCGGACGCACTATTTTTCCCCCACTCCCACAACCCTTCACCCATATTGACAATTTTTATGCAAATGGGTTCTACATAAATTCCATAAGCGGTTGCTGAGATCTAAAAACCAAAATTTTCCGTCTAAAACGCTTCCCCCTCCTCCCCCTCACACCCCCACCCTCAGAATTTGGTCACTTCAAGGGGCCAATTTAATATCTCAAACCGTTTGGGAGCTACGAGCCTTCAAACCATTTTTCGTACGGCGGACGGCGGACGGCGTACGGCGTACGGCGTACGGCGTACGGCGTACGGCGGACGGCGGACGGCGTACGGCGTACGGCGGACAGACGGACTGAAATTTTTTTTTGCTTTTTTCGTGTCTACGAGTCATGAAACGTGAAAAAAAAAATTTTGAGGGTAGAAAATTTTTCTTTTTTTGGCCCAAAACCAAAGCACGAAAAACATCCTAATCACTTAATAACTACGAAGTATTATACTACTACTTTAACTGCGTCCCAGAGTATGACCCAATTATGTAATTCATATTTATATGTGGCAGCAGCGTAAGTATTCTAGCGCGACCCCATTCTACCCATTTTTTTAGGATTTCAGTCACATAGTAACCTACACCGCATCAATCTTAAACGCGTTCTACCTAACTTCTACCCGAAAAATAATAAAGTTGTGCCCAGACTGTTGGCAGATTTTTTTTAAATATATCAAGTGTTTCAACCAACTTCATGTTTCAACCTGCCTCGATCTCCACTACTTTTATAAACATAATGCAGTCAATCGTATGATACTCTAGAAAAAATACTGAACTCCAATTTATATTGTAGTTGGTGATAACGTAAAATAAAAAGTACGCATGTAGTTTGTGTAGTATAAGACAAAGTGTAACTTAGCATAAGTAACTTAACAAGGTTGACACCGGAAGCGTGGAGACTTGGCACTCGGTGAAATAAATAGCTGTTGTACAGACGTGGATGCTCTTTAATTTTCTAAAGCCTTATCATACAAAACATGGCGACGAGGATTTAAAAAGTGAAAATAATAAAGTAAATTAAGTGAAGGTGCAGTAAATCTGGTATGTACTCTGTCACGTGAAAACACGAAATACGAGATGTAGTTAATGGGTGTTAAAAAGAATACAAGTCTTCTTAACACGTCACACAACAAGAAACCACGTGGAAGACCACCGCGGACAAGAATAGTAACGCTAGTGAAAACAATGGATTTTTTAAAAAAAATTGAACCATTAGATGTAAATGGGGATATCGCAGAGAATTGGCGGATTTTCAAGCAAAATTTCGAGATTTTTTACATTGCGGGCGAATTAAGCAAAAAGTCCGATGAGGTCCAAGCAGCTATTTTGCTAAACGCAATTGGATCAGATGCCGTCGAATTATATAATTCATTCAATTTAGCGGCAGATCAGAGAAAAAAATATGAAAGTGTAGTAACTGCATTCGAAGATTTCTGCACGCCAAAGAAAAATCAAGTGCATTCGAGCTTCATTTTTCATAGTCGGAATCAGAGTACTTCAGAACCGTTTGATTCGTTCTTAATCGAGCTAAAAAAATTAATAAAACCTTGTGGATTCGATACGCAAGAATCCCGGTTATTACGCGATCGCATCGTCATTGGAGTTTTCAATAAAAGCCTTCAAAAAAAACTGTTGGAAACAGATGACCTAACGGTGGACAAGGCAATTTCAATGGCAAGGGCAGCCGAAGCATCAGTAAAGTATGCAGAGGATTTGCAACGACCGTGAACATCATCTGCTAGACCGGAATATACACATGCTGTGACAACTACGCGAAATATGGGATCCAACCTCAACAACGATAGTAATAAGTATCAAAAAACTAATGAATTTTGTTCTAATTGTAATAATAAACATACTGCAGTCACGATCGGCTGCAAGCCAATCGTATAATACTCTAGATGAATACTGAACTCCGATTTATATTGTAGTTGGGGATAAAGTAGAATTACGTGTGTGCATGTTGTATGTCCTTTATTAAGGACTCCCATTAGATTGCTACTCAAAACTAAAAGACAATATTCAGTGTTTAATTTCATACCTTGAACTGGGTAAGTCATCGAAAAAAAATGTCCTTTTTAAAGGACTTTCACATGGGAGGTGCAGGAAGGACTCATTCGATTTCTTACATATTTGTCCTTTTCCTTGGAACCATTCAAAAATTCATGAGTACAAAATTTCAAATTCGTAGCTTGACGCGTTCAAAAGTTATCGGAAAATATTGTTGAACACGTGTTTTAAGGATATTTTGTATGGTAGCTACCAGAAGGAGTAAAAGGATTTCACTGATTAGTAAACTCGAACTTCCTTTTCGCTCAAAACTAACTTGTACAAAATTCCGAATTCGTACTGAAAAGATTACTTGAGTTATTGTGAGTTTCGTAAATTAAGTGAATACATTTTGACAGGATATTTGTATGGCAGCTACACGAAGGACTAACAGGATTTCCTTCATAATTATATATTTAGCTCCAACTATTGGAAAAATAACACATACAAAATTTCAATGTCGTAGCTTAAACCCTTCTAAAGGTATCGACCAATATTCTTGAACACATGTTTTAAGGACATTTTATATGGCAGCTACCAGAAGAAGTAAAAGGATTTTGCTGATTAGTAAACTCCGACTTTCTTTTCACTCAAAACTAACTTGTACAAAATTCCGAATTCGTAGCTAAAAGATTACTTGAGTTATTCTGAGTTTTGTAAATTAAGTGAATACATTTTGACAGGATATTTGTATGGCAGCTACATGAAGGACTAACAGGATTTTGTTCATAATCATATATTTAGCTCCAACTATTGGAAAAATAATACATACAAAATTTCAAAGACGTAGCTTAAACCCTTCTAAAGTTATCGACCAATATTTTTGAACACGTGTTTTAAGGACATTTTGTATGGCAGCTACCCGAAGGAGTGGGACGATTTTGCCCGTTAACGAACTTAGCCTTACAAATTCAACCAAACATCCAGATTCAAAATTTCATGATCCTAGGTGAAGGCGTTCTTGAGTTATCGTGCTAACGGACAGACGGACGGACGGACGGACGGACGGACGGACGGACGGACGGACGGACGGACGGACGGACGGACGGACGTCAGGCGGATTTGAGGTTTTTGGGCACAAATAAACAAAAAATAATATATAACTTTTTTTCGTCCGAGGCTTGGTTCTATGCGTTACAAACTTTTGGGCTGGATTAAACTTATAATACTCTATATGATTTCATCTAGAGTATAAAAATGAAAAGAAAACTAAAATAGATTTGAATTCCAGAAATTATAATAGTGACATAAAGAAATGTTCGTATTGCGGTAAAGACCACATAAGAGGAAAATGTCCAGCTTTTGGCAAAAGGTGCTCCGAGTGCAATAAATTCAACCATTTTGCTGCGGCTTGTAAGACTAAAACGGTACGTGAAATACAGAATATTAGTGATATACAAAATATTAATGATAGCATGAGTGATTTCTATATAAGTTCATTAACATATGGCTCGGTATCCAATATTATAAGAAAAGCTAATGTTTGGGTAAAAGAAATTGAAATTAATAATAGAAAAATAAATTTTAAATTGGATACGGGAGCTATGGTGAACACTATTCCAAAGCAAACATTCGCGTCACTTGGAGATGTGCCTTTTCGTCCTTCGATTAATAATAATTTGGTAGCTTATGGTGGATCAAAAATTTAAACAATTAGGACAACAACGTTATGTTGCAAAATTGACAATAGCTTGGTGGAAATTGAATTTATTATAGTGAACGAAAAAGATACACCAATATTAGGTTTACAAACGTGTGAAGATTTAAATTTAATAAAAGATTAGATGAGATTGATAAAGTAGAAGGTGTAGAAAAATTTCTAGAACAGAATAGCGGTGTTTTTGAAGGATTAGGCACATTCAATCAGATGTATAGAATGGAACTGAAACAGAATGCAAAGCCGGTAGTAAGAAATGCGAGAAAGATACCATTAGCATTGGTAGAACCACTTAAAAAGGAACTAAATATATTATGCGAACGAAATATAATTACTAGAGTAGTTGAACCGTCAGAATGGGTTTCGAATTTAGTTATCGTAGAAAAGAAAAATAAAACCTTACGATTATGCTTGGATCCCAAGCATTTGAACGAGGCATTAGTGAATGATATACATCCCATCCCTTCTTTCGAGTATATACACTCAGCGACAAAACTTTAAGACAGGGTTCAATTTTTGGCTTAGTTTTCAAATAAAATATTTTTTATTTAATTTTCGTGATTCATATTTATTAGAAATATGTCTTAACTACATTTGACAAATAAAAATGGAATAACATTAATTTTTAATGCTTTAAAGAAATATAAACTTTAAACTGTCAGTATTTCGGTGCGACAAAACTATAAGACACAATGAATAAATTATCAAGAAAATAGTTCAAAATAGCAAACTTAATGAAATTTTCATTCTTTAATAATTAGTTGAAGCTCCGTTATTTTTTATAACTTCTCTCATTCTTTTTGGCAAGGATTTAAATAATTTTTTGATCGTTTTTTGGCTTAAGAGCCTCCATTGGTCCAAAATGCACGATTTTAAGTCTTCTATTGACTGATATTGACGGCCTTCTGAATAAACTGCACGTGCTAAGATCCCCCAACAATTTTCGATTATATTTAGGTCGGGGGATCTTGCTGGCCAAGGAAGAGTTTGTATTCCATTTGCTTCAAAGTAGTTTTTTACAGTACGGGCCGGGCCGTGTGAACTGAGGCATTGTCCTGTTGAAAAATAAAGTTTTCTGACGCAATTTGCGTTCCAAATTGAGCTAACTGTTCACTAATTACGTTCACGTACGCTTCGCTATTGATTTTACCTGGAACAAATACTAAATCGCTCTTTCCATTATACTTATCCAATAGATGCTCAGACCATAACACCGCCACCTCCCATCTGTCTTTTCTGCAAAAAAAGTCGATGTTTGCGTAGGTCGGGAAAATAATAGTTCAAGCCATCAGGCCCATCTAAATTAAAACGGATTTCATCAGAAAAAATAACTTTTTGCCAGCGTTTTTTCCAGTGAAGTCGTTGTTCCGCAAAATCCAATCGCACTTTTTTTGGGCAGCAGTCAAAGGGGGCTTCTTTCATAATCCTTTGAACGGATATTCGTTGTTACTCCTGCTTTTGCGGTAATTTGACGCGCTGTTGAAGAAGAATTTGACGCCTCCTTTAAAATACGCCACTTTTCTCGAACTGTTGTTGCACTTGGTCGGCCTCCAGGATTCTTTTTAGTATAATTTTCTTTATTTTTTAAATAATTGCTAACAGCGCAGCGACTTCTGTTCAATAATTTAGCAATTTTACTAATTGATTCATTTTTCTCCTTCAATTTATTAAAATTGTCTATTTCACTGCTATTTAAATTTTTTCCTCTCGGCATGTTCACAACTCAACACAAATAACTTCAAACATCTATCAAAAACAAAACTCTCAATCACACAAAGTACTATCCGCGTCGAACACCTCGAAATAACTGCAGAATTACACATTTACTTCTGCCTGTCTTATAGTTTTGTCGCACCGAAATACTGACAATTTGAAGTTTATTTAAAGCATTAAAAATTAATTTTATTCCATTTTTATTTGTCAAATGTAGTTAAGACATATTTCTAATAAATATGAATCACGAAAATTAAATAAAAAATATTTTATTTGAAAACTAAGCCAAAAATTGAACCCTGTCTTAAAGTTTTGTCGCGGAGTGTAGCTGCAAAATTAGCTAACATGAAATATTTCAGCGTACTAGATTTAAAGGAGGGATATTGGCAAGTGCCACTGGATCCAGAATCCAGCAAACTTTGTACATTTTCAACACCATTTGGGTGTTTCAAATTTAATAGACTTCCGTTTGGCATTAAAACAGCACCAGAAGTCTTCCAAAAATTGAATGAGGAAAATTTTGCTAACATCCCGGGAACAATAGTCTATATTGATGATATACTAATTGGAGGTCATACATTAGAAGAACACGATACCAACTTTAAATTAGTGATAGATAGGGCTGTAGAAAAAAACATCAAATTCAATCGGGATAAACTACAATTCAGAGTGAGTCAAGTTACATATTTAGGACACGTAATTTCAGCAGAGGGTATTAAAATTGATCCTACCCGAATGCGGGCAATTCAAGAACTTAAAAGGCCAGAAAACAAGAAAGAGTTACAGTGCATACTAGGAATGATAAATTATATGCGACCATTCATCCCTGATCTTTCTGGGATTTCCCAACCGCTAAGGGACTTATTAAAAAAAAATGTAATATTCAATTGGCTTCCTATTCATGATAGTTGTATGAATAAGATCAAAGAGGAAATAATGCATGCTCCTGCTCTTGCACCGTTTAATTCAGATAAGGATATTCTAATTCAAGCTGACGCTTCAAAATTTGGTCTTGGTTGCGGGTTAATTCAAGAGGGCAAGCCAGTTAGTTTCGCTTCCAGGAGTCTCACCCCTGCGGAGGTAAACTACGCCCAAATTGAGAAGGAATTACTTGCCATTGTATTTTCTTGCGAAAAATATCATAAATATATTTACGGTAGAAGAGTAACCATTGTAACAGACCATAAACCACTACTCGGGGTTCTAAGCAAAGAAATAGGGCAAATAGGGTCTTCAAGATTACAACGAATGAAACTGAAGTTAATCAAATATGATCTGGATATTAAATATGAATTCATTGCAGATCTTCTATCCCGTAACTTTGAAAGACGAAATTGTGAACTTGAAATAGAAGATTTAGATGAAATGGTTCAGAGCATAAATATGAGTGATGAAAAGAGAGAAAAATTTAAGATAGAAACAAGTAAGGACCCAATATTGAACGAGCTTATAACAGTATTAAAAATCTGCCAACAGTCTGGGCGCAACTTTATTATTTTTTCGGTAGAAGTTCGGAACGAGTTTAATTCTGAGATGCGGTGTAGGTTACTATGTGACTGAAAACCCAAAAAAAAATTCGGAAAGCGGTTAAAATGGGGTCGCGCTAGAATACTTACGCCGCTGCCTCATATAACATATTAATTACATAATTGGTTCATACACCGGGACGAGATCTAGTCCTAGTATAATATCAGTTGTTACGCCATTAGAAGGTTTTTCGTGATTTGGTTTCGGGCCATTACATGAAATCGGAAATGCGTTTGAAGACGATTATATAAAAAGTCTGTGGGAGTGCAAACCAATCTAATATCTCATCAATCCTGAGAAATATGTCGAAAACCATACGTCCTATTGGAGTTGAATAACAAACATCCCGAAATCAACTTTTTGACGATTATGTAGGAAGCCTTTGGAAGTAAAAATGAATTCGATATCTCATTAGAAATAGAAAAATATAAGAATTTGTGAAAACATATACAACCTTGCACCCACTTTGAGGTTGAATATCCAAAAATCCTGAAATTATTTTTTAGATATATATAAAAAAAGGCCGAGGAAGTGAAAACCAATCCGATGTCTTATCACTCCTAAGAGATATGACGGAATTCGTGAAAACGAGTTCAACCCGTTTTTACCCTCTTAGGGGTTGAAAACGGAAAAACCTTGAAAACAAGTTTTAGGTGATTATTAAATAAGCTCGTGGAAGTAAAAAGTTATTCGATATCTAATCAGACCTGAGGGATACGGCTGAATTCGTGAAAATGTATAATCCCCTTTACACCACCTTAGGGGTCTAATTTTAAAAAATCCTGAAAACACTTTCTAGGTATTTATATGAAGAACCCGTAGAAAAAAAATTAATTCAATATTTGGAAAGACCTAATAGATATGACGAAAATCGTGAAAATATATGCATTCCATTTTCACTGATAATTTTTTTTGCCCCACTTCCGAACGCCAATAGATATTTGAATTTTTTTTAATCAAAATTACTTTTCTAGTTGATTTACATATACGTACCGAATTTCAACTTTCCACCATAAGCCGTTCTATAGTTAGCAAAAACACCCCCCACCCCCGTACCATACTACCCCTATAAAAAATTATATTTTTCCAACATGCTACTAATATAGTTCTATCTAAATACTAAGTTTCAGCTTTATATTATTATAGGTTCTTGAGATATAAAAATCGGAACTTTTTCCTTTTCACCCTCCCCCAGCCTCACCCTCTACACCCTCACCTTCAAAATTTTTTTTTCTGCGGGGGGTCTATTAGGCCTACTTCTGGTAAAAATTTTAAGCATCTATCTTACATTGTGCTTGAGATATAAGACGTGATTTTTTTAAAAAATGCTTACCCTTTCCACTTCCATGCTCCACCGCCCCCTTAAAAAATTTTACTTTCAGCAAACTTTATTTGTCAACATTTATACAGAAACCAAATTTTATTTCTCTAGTACAATGGGTTCGTGAGATATCGTAACCTAAAGTTTTTCAACCCCCACCCCCGTACGTCACTGCCCCCTCTCAAAAATTTGTTTCGAATCTATTCTCCTAGTATACCCACAGATGTTCATTAAGTTTTAATTTCGTGACATTAACCGATTAGGAGATCTGGATTTTAGAATGTCTCGATCTCGGCTTTCGAGCGTTTCAGACGCATTATTATTCCCCCCACTCCCACACCCCTTTACCCATACTATCATTTTTTTTTGCAAATGGGTCCACTATCGATGTTCTATATAAATTCCAAGTTTCAGCCTCCTAGCCTATGCGGTTGCTGAGATCTAGAAACCAAAATTTTTCGTCTAAAACGCTTCCCCCACCTCCCCCCTCATACTCCCACAACCCAAAAAGTGGTCACTTCAAGGAACCTACCCAGTCTATTAATGAAAAAAATTTCAATTTAATAGCTCATAGGATTTAGGAGTTATAAGCCTTCAAACGTTTTGCGTACGGCGGACGGCGGACGGCGGACGGCGGACGGCGGACGGCGCACAGACGGACTGAAAATTTTTTTTGCTTTTTTGGTGCTTATTAGTCATAAAACGCATAAAAAAAAAATTTCAGGGTAGCAAATTTTTTTTTTTTAAAAATCGATAACAATACTTTATTATTAAAATAATAAAGTAAAATCTGCCAATGGTCTGGCGAAACTTTATTATTTTTCGGGTCAAAGTTCGGGAGCGGTCAAAGTCGGAGTGTATCATGGGTTGCTTCGAGATTATTGGATTTCTTGGAAAATTATTTTTGTTCTTAATAAAAAATATTTAAAATAGAGATTTTTAGCCGATTAAACATTGAAAAAGTCCGTGTAGACATTCGAATTTCAGTATATTATGTACACTAAAAGCCCATAGAAGCAAAAACGAATCTGTTGCCTTATCAAAATTAAGAGATATGACGAATTGTTAAAACGTATACAAACCCATTACTTTCACTTGGGGTTTGAATTTCGAAAAAATTGTGAAACACGTTTTTAGACGATTTCATAAGAAGCAACTTGATATCTCATGAGACAACACGGATTTTGAAAAATTTGTGAAAACGTAAGCAAACCCTTCACACCTCCTTCTGGAAATTCGAAAAATCGTGAATTGGTTGGCCGTAATGATCAATTTTATACTCTTCAGAACTAAGGAATGGCAAAAATTGTGAAAACATATACAAACCCTTGGGGATTGAATATCGAAAAATTGAGAAATGGGTTTGTAGGCGATTACATAAAAAGTCTGTAGAAATGAAAAGCGATCTAATATCTCATCGAACCTAAGAAATATGTCGAAACTTTGAAAAGCATACAACCCCCTTACACCCATTAGGATTGAATATATACGAGTAAAATACTGAAATTGACTTTTGGCTTTTTTATATAGGAAACCTTAGGAAGTAAAAATGAATTCGATATATCATCAGATATGCAACCACCTTACACCCACTTGGGGGTTGAATATCCAAAAATCCTGAAAGGAGTTAATACTATAAATAAATATGAAGGTAGCACGAGAAAGAAGGAACCAATTCAATTTCTTATCACTTCTAAAAGAAATGACGGAACTCGTGAATACGTGTTCAACACGTTTATACCCTCTTAGGGGCTCAAAAAAGGAAAAAACTTAAAAACATGTTTTAGGCGATTATTACGCAAGCACGTGAAATTGAAAAGATAATCGATATCTGATAAGACGTGGGGATATAGTAGAATTCGTGAAAAAGTTTACAACCCCCTTTGCACCCCGTTAGGGGTCGAATTTTAAAAAATCCTGAAAAAGCTTTCTGGGTATTTATATGAACAAGACGTACAATAAAAATGAATTCAACATTTGGGAAAACCTAATAGATATGATGAAAACCGTGCAAATATATGCATTCCATTTTCACTGATAATTTTTTTAGCCCCCCCCCCTCCGAACGCCAATGGATATTTGAAATTAGTTTTCTAGTTGATTTACATAAACGTACCGAGTTTCAACTTTGTAGCATAAGCCGTTATATAGATACGAAAAACAACCCCCACCCCCGTACCATACTACCCCTATAAAAAATTATATTTTTCCAACATGCTACTAATATAGCTCTATCTAAATACCAAGTTTCAGCTTTATATCATTATAGGTTGTCGAGATATTGAAATCGGAACTTTTTCCTTTTCACCCTCCCCCACCCTCACCCTCTACACCCACACTTCCAAAATTTTGTTCTCTGCTAGGGTTCTATTAGGCCTACTTGTGGTAAAAATTTTAAGCATCTATCTTACACTGTTCTTGAGATATGAGATGTGATTTTTTAGAAAAATTTTTATCCCCTCCACTTTCATGCTCCACCGCCCTCTTAAAAAATGTTGCTTTCAGCAAACTTCAGTTGTCAACCTTTATACAAAAACCAAATTTTATTTGTCTAGTGCAATTGGTTCATGAGATATCGTAATCTAAAGTTTTTCACCCCCCACTTCCGTACGCCACTGCCCCCACTCAAATTTTTGTTTCCAATCTCCTAGTATACCTACCAATATTCATTAAGTTTCAATTTTGTTACATTAACCGTTTAGGAGATATGGATTTTAGAATGTGTCGATCTCATCTTTTTTGCGTTTCGGACGCATTATTTTTCCCCCCACTCCCGAGCCCCTTCACCTATATCGGAAATTTTTTTGCAAATGGGTCCACTACCAAAGCTCTATATAAATTCCAAATTTCAGCCTCCTAGCATAAGCGGTTGCTGAGATCTAGAAACCAAAATTTTCCGTCTAAAACGCTTCCCCCTCCTCCCCCCTCACACCCCAACCCCTCCAAATTTGGTCACTTCAGGGGGCCTACCCACTCTACCCACGAAAAAATTCAACTAAATAGGTTGTAGGGTTTGGGTGCTACGAGCCTTCAAACAATTTTGCGTACACCGGTAGATGTACGGCGTACGGCGGATAGACGGACTGAATTTTTTTTTTGTTTTTTTCGTGTCTACTCGTCATGAAACGTGAAAAAAAAAATTTTGAGGGTAGCAAATTTTTTTTTTTTAAAAATCGATAACAATACTGTATTATTGAAATAATAAAGTAAAAATGGATGGCCGGAAACAAAGACAAAACTAAGTACAAATCTCAAATATTACTGGAAATTTAAAAATGATTTGTTCTTAGAGGATGGGTTAATATTTATGAACCATAAAATTATAGTTCCAACTGCGTTAAGAGAAGAAATTTTAAGCTTACTTCATGATTTTCATATGGGTATTGTGAACACGAAAAATAGGGCAAGAGGGTGTATATTTTGGCCAGGTCTAAATGAACAAATTGAGAATATGATCACAAAATGTTCAATATGCCAAAAATATAGAAACAGTAACATCAAGGAACCGTTATTACAGCATTCTGTACCCGATTTTCCATACAACAAAATTGGGATGGATGTAATGGAATTAGCGGGCAAGTCATATTTGATAGTTGTAGATTACTTTTCCAAATATTTTGACATAATTCTGCTAGCTAAAAAAAATTCACAGGAAATAATTCAACAGTTGAAGAAATTATTTTCGATTCATGGCATTCCAAGAACAATAATTGCAGATAACATGCCTTTTGGATCTTATGCTTTTCAGCAATTTGCGAATGAAGTTGATATCCAGATTATTACCTCGAGCCCGCATTACCCTCAGTCGAATGGATTTGCGGAAAAATTTGTGAATGTTGCAAAAACCATGGACAGTAAAGTAGATATTTGGAAAGTTATGCTAGAATATCGAAATACACCTATTAATAACTCCTTACTATCACCTGCAGAATTATTGTTTGGTAGGAAAACGAGATCAGTCTTACCCATTAAAACTAGTTTATTTAAAACTGAATTTAACGAAATAATAAAACCAATCTTGGATCAAAATGCAAAAAAGAATAAATGGTACTACGATAGGAATTGTAGAGTAGCTAATGATTTCATAGATGGTCAACTTGTTTGGTATAGAGAAGGAAAGGAGTGGATAGAAGCCGAAATTGTTCGAAAAGACACAGCTCCAAGGTCGTATTGGATTAAAACTGTATACGGATCAATAGTAAGAAGAAATACGCGAGTCTTGAGAATAAGAACTTAAATAACGATTAGCACTAGACGCATCTTATCTTTGTTAGTTACATACTTGTTTGGTGTTATGTACCAATCTATATTGTATGATAATGTATTTGTATACATAGCTACGAACAGTGGCGGTCATATTGCCTTGCCAAGGGGGGGGGGGCATTGAAGTTCAGTACCTACTATAGAGAAAATAGGTGCGGTAGCTACCCGTTAATGCAAATGTGCAAATGCTATGGTCGCTGCGGTTGGTACTGCTTGAAAATATTAACTTTTCATTTCCGCATCTAAATCGCCAGATTTTGGCATCCGAATTTCAGAATATTAACAAGCTGAAGGAATTTCTTTAACATCGTTCAATTTATCAGCTGATTGTATGACATCAAAAATTGGAACCTGTATTGTATGATTGTAAGTCTTTAAGCAATGGTTAATTGAATAGCATGGGTAGGAACTAGAAAATAAAATTAATTGATTCCAAAGCTTGGTGAACATAATTTTCGATTTCAGTAGAAGTCGATGTCGATGTCGATCTCGATTTCGACAAAATTTAGAAGCCCAAAGAGACTTCAAGATCTCTCACATGTATGAGAAAGATTTTGAGAGTTTTGTTAAAATTTTGAGATTTCGTCAAATTCAGTTTGAAATTTGTGTATGTAAATTAGCTGTTTTTTGAGACCACTAGAAAAGCAGTGTATTTAATTTTTATTAGTTCTACTATCATACATATTTGATGAAACTCAATATTGGGCATTAAAATCCGAACCCTATATCTCATAATCTAAACACTTCAGGTCCGACGAAGAAGTGATCACCCCAGTGCCTAGTTATTAAGTTATCCTACAATACTTAAAATCTACGAAAGAAATATTTTATGCCTATGTAATTTATTAGGTACATATATACATATTCACTTAGTCTCCTTATTGAGTCGATCTATAGTTTAGATGACTGCCACCATAACCTAACCTAACCTACATACTCTCCCAATTCAAAAATTTAAAAAGTAAAACACGAAAATTCTCTAAAACTATTTTTAATTATAATAACTTCATAAGCAGCATCTTATATCTGATTTACATCGCAAGATTTTGACAAGTAGAATTTGAAATCTCGAAAAGCGTTTGCAACGCTCTGAAGATATTTGTTTGACAACGACTATAATGATAAAATGTTTAATTTTGAAAGAGTTAACTTTTGGAAACGAGGAAATTTAAATTGAATGAACAAGAGTCGAAAGCTTGCATTATCATGCAATTTGAAATTTTGTAATATTTTATACAGGTAGTTGTGGTGACAGATAGTTTCAGGGCTGTTCAGTAACTATTATTTGTATTGAGGATTTTTTTCCCAAAATTTTTTTCACGGTACCTCTTATAATGGTTTTAATTAGTGTAAAAAATTTGTTTTAAGTTTCACCTCGATCAGAAAAAAAAATGGAGATTCCGAGAAATGGGTCCCGATGTATTGATAAAACTGCCAAATAATATTATGCTGGGGATGATTGTAATGCTAAGTTTATACGTTATATAACATACCATCGGAAATACCATCTAGTGGTCGTAATGAGAAAGTGAAGTTTTTCAAATTCAATCAGTTTCCACCGTATTTTGATAATGGTTAATAATACGAAGTTAGTATTGTCGCCAAAAATATCTGATTTCTAATGCTCAATATTAAAAAAGAGAAAGAGAAAACGGTTCAGAAAGTCCTTCACCAAGTACGAAATTAAAACTATGACTGATTAGTGATTAAATGTCAAAAATCATCTTTTTCGTTCTTGCTGAAGGACCCTTTTTTCTTTTTTCATAATATTGAGGACTCGAAAATAAATGTTGCCGATGACACTAAGATCGTATCCTTTACCGTTATAAAGTTACGCTCAAAAATTTATTTTTTAAGAAAAACTTCAATTGCTGAATTTAGGCACAAGATGGCATTTTCATTGATACACCACCTATATATTTAGAGTAACAATCACCCACAGAATAGTACTATATAGGCCCTATGTCGATATCTTGGTAGTTTTCGGAATTTTATAGATATAATTTAGGTTTCTTCAAGGTCCTTGAGGCACGTATTCCCCATATATTATCGAGATGAAACTTAAAATATTTTTTTTACACTAATTCAAGCCATTATGATGGGTGCTGCGAAAAAATTCAAAATTTTTAAATTGAGTGATTAGCTTTGAACTAGATACCCTTTTTACCCGAGTAGATTTCAAATTTATCCAAATGTGGGAAATATATTAGAATTTGATAGAATCTTATCGAAATCTCGTGATTTTGACAAAACTATTAAGATCTACTGGATTACCCATAAATTTGAATAAGTTTGATACCTGCTCTGTTGACTAGATTTTGTGAAAACATAGTTCAAAACGACCTGGACAGCAATGATATTGTGTTTCACTGCATTTACCACAATTTACGTCTTAATTTAGGATTAGGATGCACATAATGTAAAATGCACATAATGAAAATTGCACATAATGAAAATTGTCCAAGCATAATCAAAATCTAAATTTTTCAAAATTAGTTTCAAACAGTAAAAGCTACTTCCATAACATAACACACCACAACCCAAAGATTGATTACATATTCGAAATTTTATTACTTTTTGATTGAAATATTTTTAATTAGTACAGTCTTCTTTTCAATTAGGAGGCAAAAGACAAAAGAAGGATTAAAGAAAGACATAAGGTGAAATCAGATTTAATTGCATTATACTGTATTAAGTGTATCTATTAATCTAATAGTCTCAAATAATTTGTCTTTAAAGCAGACGTGATAAAGTCACCATGGGTGACGAATTTATCAGGGCGGGGCCATGGCCCCCATGCCCCCCCCCCTCTATGACCGCCACTGGCTACGAAGAATGGATATTTGTCAAAGCTTAAATAAGTAAATTCAGACCTTAAACATATTCTAAATTGTTATAAAATTATATGAGAAGATTTAAAAAAAAAACATACTGCAGTCACGATCGGCTGCAAGCCAATCGTATAATACTCTAGATGAATACTGAACTCCGATTTATATTGTAGTTGGAGATAAAGTAGAATTACGTGTATGCATGTTGTATGTCCTTTATTAAGGACTCCCATTAGATTGCTACTCAAAACTAAAAGACAATATTCAGTGTTTAATTTCATATCGTGAACTGTGTAAGTCATCGAAAAAAAATGTCCTTTTTGAAGGACTTTCACATGGGAGGTGCAGGAAGGACTCACTCAATTTCTTTCATATTAATCCTTTTCCTTGGAACCGTTTAAAAAAGAACGTGTACAAAATTTCAAATTCGTAGCTTGAAGCGTTCAAAAGTTATCGAAAAATATTGTTGAACGCGTGTCTTAAGGATATTTTGTATGGCAGCTACCAGAAGGAGTAGCTGATAAGTAAAACCCAAACTTCGTTTTCACTCAAAACTAATTTGTACAAAATTCCGAGTTCATAGCTAAAAGATTACTTGAGTTATAGTGAGTTCCGTAAATTAAGTAAATTCATTTTGACAGGATATTTGTATGGCAGCTACACGAAGGACTAATAGGATTTTCTTTATAATCATATGTTTACCTCCAACTATTGGAAAAATAACACGTACAAAATTTGAAAGAAGTAGCTTAAAGCCTTCTGAAGTTATCGGCCAATATTCTTAACACGTGTTTTAAGGACATTTTGTATGGCAGCTACCAGAAGGAGTATAAGGATTTCTCTGATTCGTAAACTCGAACTTTGTTTTTACTCAAAACTAATTTGTGCAAAATTCCCAATTTATAGCTAAAAGATTACTTGAGTTATAGTAAGTTCCGTAAATTAAGTGAAGACGTTTTGACAGGATATTTATATGGCAGCTACACGAAGGACTAATACGATTTCCTTCATAATCATACATTTAGCTCCAACTATTGGAAAAATAATACATACAAAATTTCAATGTCGTAGCTTAAACCCTTCTGAAGTTATCGGCCAATATTCTTGAACACGTGTTTTAAGGACTTTTGGTATGGCAGCTACCAGAAGGAGTAAAGGGATTCCGCTGACTAGTAAACTCAAACTTCCTTTTCACTCAAAACTAATTTGTACAAAATTCCGAATTCGTAGCTAAAAGATTACTTGAGTTATAGTGAGTTTCGTAAATTAAGTGAATACATTTTGAAAGGATATTTGTATGGCAGCTACACGAAGGACTAACAGGATTTTCTTCATAGTCATATATTTAGCTCCAACTATTGGAAAAATAACACATACAAAATTTCAAAGTAGTAGCTTAAACCGTTCTGAAGTTATCGACCAATATTCATGAACACGTGTTTTAAGGACATTTTGTATGGCAGCTACCCGAAGGAGTGGGACGATTTTGCCCGTTAACGAACTTAGCCTTACAAATTCAACCAAACACCCAGATTCAAAATTTCAAGATCCTAGGTGAAGGCGTTCTTGAGTTATCGTGTTCACGGACAGATGGACGGACGGACGGACGGACGGACGGACGGACGGACGGACGGACGGACGAACGGACGGACGGACGGACGTCAAGCGGATTTGAGGTTTTTAGGCACAAATAAACAAAAAATAATATATAACTTTTTTTCGTCCGAGGCTTGGTTCTATGCGTTACAAACTTTTCGGCTGGATTAAACTTATAATACTCTATATGATTTCATCTAGAGTATAAAACATACTGCAGTCACGATCGGCTGCAAGCCAATCGTATAATACTCTAGATGAATACTGAACTCCGATTTATATTGTAGTTGGGGATAAAGTAGAATTACGTGTGTGCATGTTGTATGTCCTTTATTAAGGACTCCCATTAGATTGCTACTCAAAACTAAAAGACAATATTCAGTGTTTAATTTCATATCTTGAACTGGGTAAGTCACCAAAAAAAAATGTCCTTTTTGAAGGACTTTCACATGAGAGGTGCAGGAAGGACTCACTCGATTTCTTACATATTTGTCCTTTTCCTTGGAACCATTTAAAAATGAACTTGTACAAAATTTGAAATTCGTAGCTTGAAGCGATCAAAAGTTATCGAAAAATATTGTTGAACACGTGTCTTAAGGACATTTTGTATGGCAGCTGCCAGAAAGAGTAAAAGGGTTTCGCTGATTAGTAAACTCGAACTTGGTTTTTACTCAAAACTAATTTGTACAAAATTTCCAATTTATATTAGCTAAAAGATTACTTGAGTTTAGTAAGTTCCATAAATTAAAAGAAGACGTTTTGACAGGATATTTGTATGGCAGCTACACGAAGGGCTAATAGGATTTTCTTCATAATCATACATTAAGCTTCAACTATTGGAAAAATACTATGTACAAAATTTCAAAGACGTAGCTTAAACCCTTCTGAAGTTATCAACCAATATTCTTGAACACGTATTTTAAGGACATTTTGTATGGCAGCTACCAGAAGGAGTAAAAGGATTTCGCTGACAAGTAAACTCAAGCTTTGTTTTTACTCGAAACTAATTTGTACAAAATTCCGAATTCGTAGCTAAAAGATTACTTGAGTTATAGTGAGTTTCGTAAATTAAGTGAATACATTTTGACAGGATATTTGTATGGCAGCTACACCAAGGACTAACAGGATTTTCTTCATAATCATATATTCAACTCCAACTATTGGAAAAATAAAACATACAAAATTTCAATGTCGTAGCTTAAACCCTTCTGAAGTTAAAGACCAATATTCTTGAACACGTGTTTTAAGGACATTTTGTATGGCAGCTACCCGAAGGAGTAGGGCGATTTTGCCCGTTAACGAACTTAGCCTTACAAATTCAACCAAACACCCAGATTCAAAATTTCAAAATCCTAGGTGAAGGCGTTCTTGAGTTATCGTGTTCACGGACAGACGGACGGACGGACGGACGGACGGACGGACGGACGGACGGACGTCAGGCGGATTTGAGGTTTTTGGGCACAAATAAACAAAAAATAATATATAACTTTTTTTCGTCCGAGGCTTGGTTCTATGCGTTACAAACTTTTCGGCTGGATTAAACTTATAATACTCTATATGATTTCATCTAGAGTATAAAAAGGGAGATGTAGTATAAGACAAAGTGTAACTTAGCATAAGTAACTTAACAAGGTTGACACCGGAAGCGTGGAGACTTGGCACTCGGTGAAATAAATAGCTGTTGTACAGACGTGGATGCTCTTTTATTTTCTAAAGCCTTATCATACAAAACAGTTTGTCCTTTATTTAGCACTCTAATTTGCGTGCTTCTCGAAAGTAAAAGACAATACCCTCAGTGTTCAATTCCATATGTAGAACTCGGTAAATCACCAAAAGTAAAATTTTCCTTTCACATGGTGGAGATGCAGGAAGGACTCTCTTGATTTCTAAGATATTTATGGTTTTACCTCGTAACATTTTAATATTAATGTGTACGAAGGTCAAATTCGTAGCCTGAGGCGTTCAAAAGTTATTGAACAATATTCGTCAATACTTGTCATAGGGACATTATGTATGAAAGCTACCTTTTAACTCCATGCACATCAGTCTTTCTACTGTACCATCAGGACAACCAAAAATCCTTACATAGTATAGCTAAATATTTGTTGAAATTATTATATTATTGTTTTATAACATCCACCTTAATACAGTATGGGCATGAATACAGTCTTAAATCTTTCTTTTAATCTAGCGCAAATAATGTGTAAATTGAGGATATACGAGTTATAGATAAATAATAGATAAATGCATGATCGTATTATAAATATTTATTGTCAAAATAATATGTTGCATTATTTATCCCAGTTTTACGTAAAAGCATTATAGCATCTATAGGATGCAATAAAATATCTCAATACTGCATTTCGCAAATGCTTTATAGGTCTTAATTGACAATTACAATAAATTATATGTGCATTGTAAACATCGAAGTTAAGTCCGTATTATATTATTATTACTTTCGCATATTATAAATAGGTGAAATTCGTAAGGAGAAGTTCATATCAACCCTGAAGTTGACAAAGTTATACTACATATTTTGAGTAATAGATTCAATAGTTCTTAACGATGTGTTGCAAGAACTAAATCGTTTATTGAAAATATAATAAAATTAGTTAATGGTAATAATTAATATCAAGTTCTGCATATTATTTACGCTTGTCATAAAACCTGCAGAGTGTAAGGCATAATTGCGAAGTCCGATATATCGTAGGATGAAGCATCGTGGTAAACCTTGACGCAGCTAGTAAAACTTAAAGTGATCAAGATTCACTACGGGCGTCAACAATTCGAAGTATTGATAAAAGTGTTTGTATTCGCATGAAACGAAACAGCGATTTCACTATAAAGTTAGTTAATTCATTCTGTTTATACACTGTTTTAAAAAAAATTTGTATTTTTAATCCAATTTTTACTTGACATTTCCAGTATATTTCATTTTATTAAGTAAAAGTACTCATTTCAAGCACTTTTACACGAAATTACTGGTATAAGTAAATTATTCATGTACTTTTCAACTGAACCGTACAATTTACATGAAAAGTCTTACAAAATTACACAACATTTCGAGTAAAATTAACTATGTTATACTATATCATATAAACCACGAAGTTGGACGTTTCGTTCGATTTCGTGTTCTACTGAAATGAAAATGAAATGCCTTCGGTGGCGCAATGGCTACGCGCGCCAAACCTACGCACCAAAACCACAATTAATCTCGGGTTCAACTCTCACCTACAGCCAAGTATTTTATTTAGAGCAAGTAAATAAGAAATAGTATTAGATGTAGAAATAAGTGTATTTTAAAGAGTGCTAATTACACACTTTTTTTAGAGTCTAAATTCAAGAGAATATCCAGTGAATTTGCTGCTTTCGAAGTTGAAATTTACTGATTGCAAATTGAAATTTACTGGCCGAAAATTGAAAATTACATTCAAATTGACTTTTACTTGAAAAGGTAAGGCATATTTGCCTACTATTCAATAGATGAAAAATTCAATGGATTTTACTTTATTATTTTAATAATAAAGTAAAATCCTAATTCCAAATTCGAATACTTTGCTTCGTCTACGTCTTCGGTTCGTGTCTTGACTACTTTTACGACAGCTGAGCTATCAGTCAATCTTAGCAAACGTAAAAAAAATACAATTTTTTTATTGAATTTAATTTCATTTTACTAATCTGTTGGACCCATTCTGGGAACTATGATCACTGACAACGACCATAGCAGCACCTTCCAATTAGCTATTCAGAACGCCAGATCGGCCCTGATGTCCCTCACTCCCAATATACCTCCTCCTCTCCCAGCCCCACCCCCCTCGTCCATCTATCCCTCCCTTATTAGTAAAATGGAAGATCACAGACGATACCCCGGCAAATCGAACACCCCCGAAGAAGTCTACCAGCAACTTAACCATATCAATGCATATCAGTGAATTGGTCGGCTACACCCGGATATACAGAGACGGTTCAAGATGAATAGTCACCTTCATCCAATCCACGGCTACGGTCATTATACTAACCACTACTGCTACTACAAACTTCACCCTGACACCAGCTCCTACGAGACTGAGGTCTTCGCCCATCTCCCGGCCGCCAAGGCGGCGACGCCGGGAAACGCTCCAGCTGCCATCTTTTCGGACTGCAAAGCCGCTGTCATAGCCATCCGAAACACCAGCTCCCGTAAACCAACAATACGACTAATTAGGGAAATGATCTTAATCATCAAGCTCTTCTAGATACCAGGCCATGTGGGTATTCAGGGCAACGATGAAGCAGACGAACTGGCCAGAGCTCCGTCCAACCCACACGAAGAGGATATTGTATCAACCTGTGGATGTATACATTTTCACGAATTCAGCCGTATCCCTCAGGTCTGATTAGATATAGAATAACTTTTCACTTCCACGGGCTTATTTAATAATACCCTAAAACATGTTTTCAAGTTTTTTTTCTTTTTCAACCCCTAAGAGTGTAAAAACGGGTTGAACACGTTTTCACGAATTCCGTCATATCTCTTAAGAGTGATAAGATATCGGATTGGTTTTTACTTCTTCGGGCTTTCTTTATATATGTCTAAAACACAGTCTTATCGTAGCTTCAGATTTGTTAAGTGTTCGAACAATAAGTCTAATTTTATTTCTGTTATGAAGTGTTTTACGATATTAATTGCAGTTATTAGTTCAGAAGGTTATTAAAAACATTCGTTATTAGATTCTGTAATGCCAGTAGCTTAACTTTGCAGTATTAGCAATTTGCAGTGACATTTTTGGATAGGAATAAGATCAGCAAAATCAGTGCGTTGAAAGTTGCCCAGAATGTGAAGGAAACAAAAAATCTCCTATTGGAATTAAAACGAATAACGTAACGATATTAATCTACTTGAATACCACTGAAATAATTAATTTTTTTATTCGGATAAATTGAAGGTAGTTCCAGCAATTATTCCACCACTAATTCTAAACGGATATAATGAAATTATGCTTACTCCTTTCACATTGCATAATGATGGAGCATCAAGTTAATTAAGCCTTGATTTTTTTTGGACTATTGTTTTACATCTGATTGAAAATCTTCTTTCAGTTGAGCGGAACATTTGAATTTGATCACATAAGTTTTCACTGGGGAGCGACAAATGTCGGAGGTGCTGACAACGTGATAAATGACTTTCGGAAGCCTTTAGAACTTCATTTGACTCACAGAAATGTTATATATGAATCGGATTCACAACGTGATCTATTTGTTGTATTCACTGTTTTGTATAATGTGAGTAATTGGATTTATTATTACATATGCCTTAACTGAGATAGTGTGTTCAACTTACAACCAAAGATGGACCGGAACTATTTCCTATAGTAAATTATCTTCATCAAGTTCGAAAATTCAATTCAATCTTTTATGGGTTCAATAAATACCGGATTCTATTATACTTATCAAGATAAATCCACACACGAAATGTTAATGTGAGTGCACAAATTATAAAGCTCTACTTTTTCAATTACGCATACGCCTTGTTCTGAATCGACTGAATTGGTTTTCTCTGATACCTTGCCAGTATCAAATAGACAGGTATTATGTACTTCTTATTCAGTTCAAAATCTGTAACGATTTTTACTGTCCAAATTTTACTTTATTATTTTTTAATAATAAAGTATTGTGATCGAACTGAAATTTCAGAAAAAATTGCTACCCTGAAATTTTGTATTTACACGTTTTAGGACTAGTAAACACCAAAAAAGCAAAAAAAAAAAATATATCCGTCTGTCCGCCGTACGCAAAATCGTTTGAAAGCGCGTAGCTCCCAAACTCGTTGAGGTATTAAGTTAAAATTTTTATGGTGGGTAGATTGGGTGAACCCCTACGGATGGTATCTTTTAAGGGGGTGAGGGTGTAAGGGGGATGAGGGGGGAGCGTTTTAGACGAAAAATTTTGGTTTCCAGATCTCAGGAACCACTTATGCTAGGATGCTGAAACTTGGAACTTATGTAGTACTATAATAGTGGACTCATTTGCAAAAAAATTATCGATAAGGGTTGAGGGGTGTGGAAGTGAGGGGGGAAACAATGAGTCCAAAAGGCTTGAAAGCCGGGATTGAAATATTCTAAAATCTATATCTCCTGAACGATTGATGTCAGAAGATTGAAACTTTGTGGTTACCTTTAGGGATACTTGAAGATTATACAAGGGCTAAAATTTTTAAGGGGTGTGTGGGGTTGGGGGGTGAAAAACTTTGGATAACAATATCTTCCGAACCAATTACACCAAAAAGATAAAATTTAGTTTGTGAATATGGGATCATAAGAGGAGTCTAATGAAAGTAAATTTTTTGAGGGGGAAGGTGGAGCACAAAAGTGAGGGGATAGCAATTTCTCAAAAAATATCATTTTTATATCTCAGAAACCGTAACAGATATGATCTTGAAAATTTTACAGCAGTTGGGATCGGTAGACCTCTAGTAGGGAAAAAGAAAATTAGTGCTGGGGGTGTAGGGGCTGATGGTGAAAAGGGGTAGAAAGGAAAAAATTCTGATTTTTATTTCTCGAAAACCGTAAGTTGCGCCCAGACTGTTGGCAGATTTTTTTTATTTACTTACGTATTTTTTTATCAATAGAATAATTCATAGTAGTAAAAGCGAATTCGATCACATTAAACCTAAGAGATTTTCGGAATCCGTGAAATCTTGAACAATACCCCCAGGGGGTTTAATAGAGAAAAATACTTAAATCGGGTTTTTCCCCGACTACGTTTAAAACTTATAGAAGTAAAAGTTAATTCCAAATCTCAATATACTTTAGGAATATATATGAATTCGTGAATATGTACACAACCACTTTACACCCCTTTAGGGGTTGGATATCAAAAAATTTAAAGAACGTTACTAGGCGCTTATATAAATAGCCCACAGAAGTAAAATTGCTTTGATAGCTCGATATGTCTAAAAGTTTTAACGAAATTCGTTAAAATGTGGATTCACGGACATTTTTTTTACTCAACCTCTGAACGCCAATAAAAATCTGAACTTTTTTTTTGCTTTAGTTACTCTAATAGCACATCTACATATACGTACTAACTTTCAACTTTCTAGCATAAGCCGTTTCTGATATATAAAACATACTGCAGTCACGATCGGCTGCAAGCCAATCGTATAATACTCTAGATGAATACTGAACTCCGATTTATATTGTAGTTGGGGATAAAGTAGAATTACGTGTGTGCATGTTGTATATCCTTTATTAAGGACTGCCATTAGATTGCTACTCAAAACTAAAAGACAATATTCAGTGTTTAATTTCATATCTTGAACTGGGTAAGTCATTGAAAAAAAATGTCCTTTTTGAAGGACTTTCACATGGGAGGTGCAGGAAGGACTCACTCGATTTCTTACGTGTACAAAATTTCAAAATCGTAGCTTAAAGCGTTCAAAAGTTATCGAAAATATTGTTGAACACGTGCCTTAGGGACATTTTGTATGGCAGCTACCAGAAGGAGTAAAAGGATTTCGCTGATTAGTAAACTCGAACTTTGTTTTCACTCAAAACTAATTTGTACAAAATTTCCAATTCATAGCTAAAAGATTACTTGAGTTATAGTAAGTTCCGTAAATTAAGTGAAGGCATTTTTACAGGATATTTGTATGGCAGCTACACGAAGGACTAATAGGATTTTCTTCATAATCATACATTTAGCTCCAACTATTGGAAAAATAACAAATACAAAATTTCAAAGACGTAGCTTAAACCCTTCTGAAGTTATCGGCCAATATTCTTAAACACGTATTTTAAGGACATTTTGTATGGCAGCTACCAGAAGGAGTAAAAGGATTTCGCTGACAAGTAAACCCAAGCTTTGTTTTTACTAAAAACTGATTTGTACAAAATTCCAAATTCGTAGCTAAAAGATTACTTGAGTTATAGTGAGTTTCGTAAATTAAGTGAATACATTTTGACAGGATATTTGTATGGCAGCTACACGAAGGACTAACAGGATTTTCTTCATAATTATGTGTTTAGCTCCAACTATTGAAAAAATAATACATACAAAATTTCAATGTCGTAGCTTAAACCCTTCTGAAGTTATCAACCAATATTCTTGAACACCAATTTTAAGGATATTTTGTATGGCAGCTACCAGAAGGAGTGAAAGGATTTCGCTGACTAGTAAACTGGAACTTTGGTTTTACTAAAAACTAATTTGTACAAAATTTCGATTTCGTACCTAAAAGATTACTTGAGTTATAGTGAGTTTCGTAAATCAAGTGAAGACATTTTGACAGGATATTTGTATGGCAGCTACACGAAGGACTAACAGGATTTTCTTGATATTCATACATTTAGCTCCAGCTATTAAAAAAGTAACACATACAAAATTTCAAAGTCGTAGCTTTAGGCGTTCCGAAGTTATTGGTAAATATTCTTGAACACGTGTTTTAAGGACATTTTGTATGGCAGCTACCCGAAGGAGTAGGACGATTTTGCCCGTTAACGAACTTAGCCTTACAAATTCAACCAAACATCCAGATTCAAAATTTCAAGATCCTAGGTGAAGGCGTTCTTGAGTTATCGTGTTCACGGACAGACGGACGGACGGACGGACGGACGGACGGACGGACGGACGGACGGACGGACGGACGGACGGACGGACGGACGGACGGACGGACGGACGGACGGACGGACGTCAAGCGGATTTGAGGTTTTTGGGCACAAATAAACAAAAAATAATATATAACTTTTTTTCGTCCGAGGCTTGGTTCTATGCGTTACAAACTTTTCGGCTGGATTAAACTTATAATACTCTATATGATTTCATCTAGAGTATAAAAACCACCCCTCACCCCCGTACCTTGCTACCCCTATGAATAATTTTATTTTTTTAGGATGTCTCTATAGTGGCTCTACTAAGCTTTAGCTTTCCACTCATTACATTTTCAAGAAATAAAAATCAGAATTTTTTCCTTTCTACCCCTTTTCAATATCACCCCCTACACCACCACCACTAATTTTTTTTCCTACTAGAGATCTACCGATCCCAACTCCTGTAAAATTTTCAAGATCATATCTGACACGGTTTCTGATATATAAAAATGACATTTTTTGAGAAATTGCTATCCCTATACTTTCGTGTTCCACCTCCCGCTCAAAAAATTTACTTTCATTAGACTCCTCTTATGATTCCATATACAGAAACAAAATTTTATCTTCCTGGTGTAATTGGTTCAGAAGATATTGTAAACCAAAGTTTTTCACCCCCCAACCCCACACCCCACCACCCTCCTCAAAAATTTTCTAATCTTTAAGTATCGCTAAGGGCAACCACAAAGTTTCAATTTTCTGACATCAATCGTTCAGGAGATATGGATTTTAGATTGTTTCAATTCCGGCTTTCTAGCGTTTTGGACTCATTGTTTTCCCCCCCACTTCCACACCCCTCAACCCTTATCGATAATTTTTTTGCAAATGAGTCCACTATCATAGTACTATATAAGTTCCAAGTTTCAGCATCCTAGCATAAGTGGTTCCTGAGATCTGGAAACCAAAATTTTTCGTCTAAAACGCTCCCCCCTCATCCTCTCTTACACCCTCACACCCTTAAAAGATACCATCCGTAGGGGTTCACCCAATCTACCCAACATAAAAATGTTAACTTAATACCTCAACGGGTTTGGGAGCTACGCGCCTTCAAACGATTTTGCGTACGGCGTACGGCGTATACGGCGGACAGACGAACATTTTTTTTTTTTGCTTTTTTGGTGCTTACTAGTCCTAAAACGTGTAAATACAAAATTTCAGGGTAGCAAATTTTTTTTGAAATTTCAGTTCGATCACAATACTTTATTATTAAAAAATAATAAAGTAAAAATCTGCCAACAGTCTGGGCGCAACTTTATTATTTTAGCGGTAGAAGTCCGAAACGTGTTTAATGATGAGATGCTGAGTAGGTTACTATGCGACTGACAACCTAAGAAATAACCAGGAGACTATTTGGAACGTTATTTTTTAGGTTGTCAGTCGCATAGTAACCTACACAGCATCTCATCATTAAACACGTTTCGGACTTCTACCCATAAAATAATAAAGTTGCGCCCGGACTGTTGGCAGATTTTTTAAATTTATTTTCACTCTCTTTTTATACTTTTGCATACATTACATATATGTATAGTCGCTAGATCTAAGGTTACACAGTATTCAGAACTATATAATATTACCCCCCGGTTTGGTCGTAACAAAATGGGTAGCATCATTTACCACATACATACATTGAATAAATAAATAAATAAAAGTGCCAGAACGTTATCAGTTTAATGATCATTTTAATGAAAACATAATGAAATTAAATTATGGTATAAATATTAAGGGACCGTGTTGTAGGTTGTTTCGTTGCGCCTATTTCATTTAGAACAGATTACTTGGTTATTTCTGTCATGAATAAAAATAACTAATAACTAAATAACTAGTAATGACCAAAAAATACTTTATTATTAAAATAATAAAGTAATATAACATGAACAAAAATTGCCGCTCCCAAAAGGCTTGCGCCCCTGGGACTATTGCCCATTTAGCCCTGTGATTAGGGTGGCCCTGGGTACAATCGGTCTAATTATTGGACTGTGTACCAAGGGCACTATTGGCGCCACCTTTCATATTCATAATATTAAAATGCAAATGTGCTTTACACGAATAATCGTCTATTTCCTAAAGAACAATTCGTCTTGCTTCTATAAAATTTCAGATCTGATTTTATCTTATTTACACATAATACGATTTGCATTCGTCACACTATAAGGCGGTAAGCAGCTTTGAACTGATTTATCATGAAATTTTTTATTACTATCGGTATGATTCTAACCTTTGGAAGTGAGTATTTCTTGAAATTTTAATTATAGAATCGAATTATAGAATCGCACATATTATATTTCAGCGCTACTAGAGGCACGAATATTTGGATATTCACCAGGAGATCAAGATGAATGGTCACTCGATTCTCCAGAGTGTAGTGGAAACAGACAATATCCAATCGATATTCCACCCAATGCGGTATACGAGTACTTTTGCTAACAATTTAATTACAAAATTTAATCAATGGTCAATATAGCTTGCCCAATTTCGAAAATATAGTACGGAAAACATATATTTGGTGCTAAGTTAAGCTCCTCTCATAGTAACCTACACCGCATCTCAGCATAAACGCGTTCCGTGCTTCCTCCCAGATTTACAGATTTTTATACTCAAGATGAAATCTCAGAGTATAATAGGTTTCATACAGCCTAAATATTTGTAACGCATAAAACTGAGCCTCGGACGAAAAAAAATTGTATAATGGGTTTTGTTCAGATGTGGCCGAAAACCCCAAATTCGATTGCGGTCAATCCGTCCGTCTGTTCGAACCCACGATAACGCAAGAACGCTTTGACCTAAGAGACTCAAAATTTTGAATCTGGATGTTCGACTGAATTTGTAAGTCTAAGATTGTTAACGGGCAAAACCGTCTTACTCCGAAAGCTGTTATATAAACATACTGTAGTCACGACCGGTTGCAACCCAATCGTATGATACTTTAGATGAAATACTGAACTTCGATTTATTATTGTAGTTGGGGATAAAGTAGAATAAGGTGTGTGCATGTAGAAGACAATATCATCAATATCAATACTGCCGTAAACTCATTTTACGAACTAGTCAACGAAGTTGTTTCTAGCTACGTTCCGAGTACAGTGGTTTTTAATTCATCATATCTATGTTGGCTCAGTAAAGATCTTAGAAAACGTATTATTGATAAAAAAGTTGCTCATTCAAATTATAAATTAACAGGCTCAACTGAAGACTATAACGATAACATTTTTGCTAGATTGCGTTCTGAATGTAAAACTCTAAAAACATTCAGTTATGAACAGTATATAGCTGGTATTGAAAATCAAATTCCACACAATTTGAAATCCTTCTGGAATTACATCAACTCGTTGAAGTTATATAATATATTACCTAATTGCATGTATCTGGATGAGTAGTGATTCCGTAGGTATTGCTGAGCTCTTTGCTAAACATTTTTCTGGCGTATATACTGATAGCACTATTTCTGTTAATTCAAATTTCTGCCATAATAACTATAATTCTTCTTTAGTGATAGGCAATATTGATTTGCCCGAAGTAGATGTATCTAAAGGCCCAGGGCCTGACAATATTCCACTGCTATTTCTTAACAAGTGTTCGGCGGTATTAGCTTCACCTCTGTGTGCCTTGTTTAATCGTCCACTAAGCTCAGGCGTATTTCCTGAGGCATGGAAATCAAGTTTCATCTTTCCACTTTACTTTATTATTTTAATAATACAGTATTGTTTTCGATTTTTAAAAAAAAAAAATTTGCTACCCTGAAAATTTTTTTTTTTCACGTTTCATGACTAGTAGACACGAAAAAAGCAAAAAAAATTTTCAGTCCGTCTGTCCGCCGTACGCCGTACGTCGACCAGTGTACGCAAAATTGTTTGAAGGCTCGTAGCACCCAAACCCTTTGAGCTATTTAGTTGAATTTTTTTTTCGTAGATAGAATGGGTAGGCCCCTTGAAGTGACCAAATTGTGTGGGGTGGTGGTGCAAGGGGGGAGGTGGGGAAGCGTTTTAGACGAAAAATTTTGGTTTCTAGATCTCAGCAACCGCTTATGCTAGGAGGCTAAAACTTGAAACTTATATAGAGCTTTGATAGTGGGCCCATTTGCAAAAAAATTGCCAATTTTAGTGAAGGGGTGAAGGGGTGAAGGAGTGGAGGGAAAAATAATGCGTCCGAGACGCAAAAAAACCGAGATCGACACATTCTAAAATCTATATCTCCTAAACGGTTAAAGTCACATAATTGAAACTTAATGGACATCTGTAAGTATACGAGGAGCATAGAGCGGAAGTAAATTTTTGAGTGGGTGCAGTGGCGTACGGGGGTGGGGGATAAAAAACTTTAGATTACGATATCTCACGAACCAATTGCACTAGACAAATTAAATTCGGTTTGTGTATAAAAGTTGATAAATAAAGTTTGCTGAACTTAAAATTTTTTAAGGGGGAGGTGGATTATGAAAGTGGAGGGGATACGAATTATTCTAAAAAATCACGTCTAATATCTCAAGAACCGTGTAAGGTAGATGCTACAAATTTTTACCAGCAGTAGGCCTAATAGACCCCTAGCAGAAAAATTTTTTTTTTTTGAGGGTGTAGAGGGTGAGGGTGGGGGAGAGTGAAAAGGAAAAAGTTCCGATTTTTATATCTCGAGAACCTATAACGATATAAAGCTGAAACTTGGTATTTAGATAGAGCTCTAGCAATAGCATGTTGAAAAAATATAATTTTTTATAGGGGTAGTATGGTAAGGGGTGGGGGCTGTTTTTCCTATCTATATAACGGCTTATGCTACTAAGTTGAAACTCGACATGTGTATGTAAATCAACTAGAAAAGTAATTTAGAGTAAAAAAATTTTCAAATATCCATTATAGTTCGGAAGGAGGGCAAAAAAAATTATCAGTGAAAATGGAATGCATATATTTTCACGGTTTTCGTCATATCTATTAGGTCTTTTCAAATATTAAATTCATTTTTATTCCACAGATTCTTCATATAAATACCAAGAAAGTGTTTTCAGGATTTTTTGAAATTCCACCCCTAAAAAGGTGAAAAGGGATTGTACACTTTTTTACGAATTCTGCCATATCCCTCAGGTCTATCGAATATCTTTTCACTATCATGGGCTTGCGTAATAATCGCCTAAAACTTGTTTTTAAGTTTTTTCCTTTTTCAGCCCTAAGAGGGTATAAAAGGGTTGAACAAGTTTTCACGAATTCCATCATATCCTTTAGAAGTTATAAATAATTGATTTGGTTTTTACTTTACTTTGTTTTCACAGATTCCTACATATTGCTTAGAACTGATGATATATCGAATTCATTTTTAGTTCCTAAGGTTTCCCATAAAAGAGCCAAAAAGCCAATTTCAGTATTTTCAGATATTCAATCCTAAGGAGTGTAAGGGGGTAGTATGCTTCGACATATTTCTTAGGTTTGATGAGATATTATATTATTCCACAGGCTTTTTATATAATCCCCTACAAACCCATTTCTCAATTTTTGGATATTCAACCCCCAAGGGTTTGTATATTTTTTCACAAATTTTGCCATCCCTTAGTTCTGATGAGATATAAAATTGGTTATTACGGCATTTGATGTAATGACCTTAAAACCAATTTCACTATTTTTCAAATTTCAAGAACCAAGGGGGTGTGAAGAGTTTGCTTACGTTTTCACAAATTTTTCAAAATCCCTCGTATCTCATGAGATATCAAGTTGCTTCTTATGAAATCGACTAAAAACCTGTTTCACATTTTTTTCGAAATTCAAACCCCAAGTGGAAGTAATGGGTTTGTATACGTTTTAACAATTCGTCATATCTCTTAAGTGTGATAGGGCAACAAATTCGTTTTTACTTCTATGGGCTTTTAGTGTACATGATACACCGAAATTCGAATAGTCTATTTTAAGTATTTTTATTTTAAGAACAAAACTAACTTTCAAAGAAACGTCATAAACACGAAACAACTGATGATATACTCCGACTTTGACCGCTCCCGAACCTTGACCCGAAAAATAAAAAATTTTCGCCCAGACCATTGGCAGATTTTTTTAAGTCTGGTAATGAATCCGATGTAGCTAACTACAGGCCAATCTTCATTCAATCAACAATTGCTAAAATTCTCGACAGTTTTGTTACACAGAAAATAACTCCATTATGCGCTCATTTGATTTCTCCTTGTCAGCATGGTTTTCAAAAGTCTAAGTCCACTGTTAGCAATTTGACCGTCTACACGGAGCACATAACCTCTGAGCTCGAAGGTAAAGCGCAGGTTCATTCTATCTATACTGACTTTATCAAAGCATTTGACAGAGTTAACCATGTCCTACTTCTACAAAAACTCTACGCCATGGGTTTCACAGGTAATCTTTTTCACTGGATTACCAGCTATCTCTTTCAACGCACAAGCTGCGTTAAAATAAAGACATCAACTTCGGAATAACATCAGGTGTACCGCAGGGGTCACACCTTGGTCCTCTTCTTTTCCTGTTATTTATTAACGTTATTGGTATGATTTTTAAAGGAGTGAACTTTCTTTTATTTGCTGATGATTTAAAATTATACAAAGCAGTAAAAACTTTTGAGGATTGTCTCATGCTACAGGCTAGCTTGCATGAACACTCGTCATGGTGTGACAGAAATCTTTTATATCTTAATATTGATAAATGTAAATTTATAATTTTTAAAAAAAAAAACAATCTTTATTTGCAGTTAGCTACAAAATTAATGGCACTCCGTTAGCTGAAGTTGGTGCTATAAAAGACCTTGGGGTTTTCCTAGACTCTTCACTTACATTCGTCCCTCATGTCACTAGTATTTCTAACGCTGCAAGAAGAATGCTAGGTTTTATTACTCGCAATACAAGGGACTTTAATAACATATATACGCTTAAATGTTTATATTGCAGCTTGGTTAGACCCATTCTTGAATATTGTTCTCCAGTGTGGAATCCTTATTACCAGATTCACATCAATCGAATCGAGACAATACAACATAAGTTTTTGAGACTTGTCGCCTATAAGTTACACATTCCAATTGAGTGGATAAATTACGATTCACCTATGGTTCAATTACACTTACGATCTTTAAGCGATCGACGAGAGCAAACAGAACTAATTTTTCTTTTTAAAATTGTAAATTATATAGTAGATTGTCCGTGTCTTCTTGAGTCTGTTAATTTTCGTGTTTACAATGTTCGTACTCAGTGTCAATCTCCATTCTCTCTGCTAATGCACCAAACATTGTATGGTCAAAATAGTCTACTGTCAAGACTAATGAGAACCGGCAATAAGTACAGTCATTGCATTGATTTATTTAATATTAATCTCGTGACATTGAAGTCACTCTTCCAAGTCACATAGCTTCATTAGTTGTTAAAATTTTTATTCTTTGTTTTTCTTTTTGTAATGACATTATTTAATTCGTTACTTCTTAAATATATTATTATTGTAAGGATTTATTCCGTTGACTAAACAAAATAAAATATCATTAGTGTTTAATTTTATATCTGGCGTGTCCCGAAAAATTCTTTTTCCTTTTTGAAGGACTTTCACATTGGAGGTGCAGGAAGGACTCACTCGATTTCTTACATATTTATCCTTTTCCTTGGAACCATTTAAATACTTTATTATTACAAAATAATAAAAATTAATGTGTACAAATTTAAAATTCCTAGCTTGAAGCGTTCAAAAGTTATAGGATAAAATTGTTGAACACGTGTCTTAAGGATTTTACTTTATTATTTTTTAATAATAAAGTATTGTTATCGACCTGAAATTTCAAAAAAATTTGCTGCCCTGAAATTTTGTATTTTCACGTTTTAGAACTAGTAGACCCCAAAAAAGCAAAAAAAAAATGTCTGTCTGTCCGCCGTACGCAAAACCGTTTAAAGGTGCGTAGCTCACAAACCCTTTGAGACATAAAGTAGAATTTTTACGGTGGGTAGAGTGGGTGAACGCCTACAAGTGGTAGCTTTTGGAGGGGTGGTGGTGTAAGGGAGGAGGAGGGGGTTTTAGGGTTTTAGATGAAAAATTTTGGTTTCTAGATCTCAGGAACCGCTTATGCTAGGAGGCTGAAAGTTGAAACTTATGAAGTACTATGATAGTGGACTCATTTGCAAAAAAATGGTCGATAGGGGTTGAGAAGTGTGCGAGTAGAAATGAGAACAATACGTCCAAAACGCTTGTCAGCTGGGATTGATATATTCTAAAATCCATATCTCCTGAACAATTAATGTCAGATGGCCGAAATTTTGTAGTTGTATTAAGGGATACTGGGAAATTAGAAAGGAGTTAAAAGTTTTAGGGCGAGTAGTGAGGTATGGGGGTGGGAGGTGAAAAACTTTGAATTACAATATCGTCCGACTCAATTGTGCTAGAAAGATAAAATCTGGTTTCTATATATACAATTACCAGTGAAGTTTACTGAATGTAAAATTTTTAAGGGGGGAGGTGAAGCGCTGAAGGTGGGAGGCAGCCATTTTTAAAAAAACAAAATTCTTATATCACATGAACCGTATTAGATATTATCTTGAAATTTTTACAGGAGTTAGAACCATTAGACCTCTAGCGGAGAAAAAAGTTTTGAGGGTGTGGGTGTAGGGACTGACTGGGTGGAACGAAAAGAATTCTGATTTTTATTTCTCGAAAACCGCAAAGCATTGAAAGCTAAAAATTTACGAATATATAGAGTCACTGTAGAAGTATCCTAGAAAAATATAATTTTTGACAGATGTGGCAAGGTACGCGGGTGGAGGGTAGTTTTTTATGTCTCAGAAACGGCTTATGCTAGAAAGTTGAAAGATATGTATATTTAGAAGTACTACAGGTGTAATTAAAGCAAAAAAAAGGTTCAAAATTTTAGATGGAGTATAAAAAAACCGCGAAAAGGGGTTTTCCAACATTTTCATGAATTTCGTTATTTCAAGCTAAAGAATAACCAGGAGTCTATTTGGAACGTTATTTTTTAGGTTGTCAGTCGCATAGTAACCTACACTGCATCTCAACATTAGACGCGTTCCGGACATCTACCAAAAATAATAAAGTTGCGCCCAGACTGTTGGCTGATTTTTAAATGGTTCGAGATATAGTAATTTAAGTTTCGGTAATTAACCTTAAGTCCCAGAAATGAAATTGAATTCATTTACCCAGAGTTCCAGTAGAGTTCGAGTAGCACCAAAACGAGAGTCCTTAAAAAAAAGGCAACTTCCTTGGCAAATTGCATCCCTCCATTTGCAGGGAATGTGGCCAAGAGCAAGGCATCCCCTTGAATCTGCCCGTAGTCAGGGAATTAACCAGGGCAGAGCATTTGCATCATAGCTGGAAAAACCTGTCTACTCCTGGCGATTTAAAAGGCAGAAGAGACTTGATTGCCCAAATTATCTTCTCCGAGCTGACTATTGAGTTGCAGGATTCCCGCCCCACGTACTCGTTCATTGGACTGACTGTGCTGTCCTATGGTACTTCGGAGCAACCCGGACAATACACACTCATTAGCAGCTCCAAAGTCTGGCTGCTAGACTCCGTCCAATCCCCCGCCGAGTCCCGGAAGTAGCTCGGTGCGACCTTCTCGTCCTTGGATAAAATTCTTCTCAGCCTAGCAGCTTCGTTGGTCTCCTCGATTGATTGACAGAAGCGTCCCCAAGATTCTCGCTTGGCCCGTTTGACTGTCTTCTTAAAATCTCTGAGACTTTTCTGTACGCCATCCTGTCCTCCAGCAGAATACTGTCCTTAGCTAAGTTGAACAATCTGCGGGAGATGCTTCTGTACAGCCTAACGTCGGCATCCCACCACGGAGGATATGTCCTCCCTGAAGGTTTACTAATAGGGTACGACCGGCTAAATGCGTCGACGAACTTCCCAGTCAGTACATCGACTTATTTGTCCAACTCTAGCCCAGACTCTATATGACTCGTCGGTGGTTCTGCCCAGTTATTTGAGACCAGTCTAGCAAATTTGGTTCAATCTGTTTTTCGCGGATTTCTGAAGGGCGCACTGGGGGGGGGGGGGGTTGGCTTTGTCCATCACATCATACCTAATCAGAGAATGATGTGCAACCCGACACCCTCCATTTATTCACCCTTATAACATCAGAGTCCGAGACGAGCGTGATGTCCAGCAATTTATTCCTGACTTTAGTCGCGAAGGTTGGATCCACTCCCGTATTGCAAGTTACTAGATTGAACTTAATTATGAAATCAAAAAGAGACTCACTTCTGTCGTTGATATGCTCACTGTGGTGAGCGTTGGCATCAGCACCTACCATGAGGCTATCTCCTTTTCTACTAGCATACTCCATAGCATACAACATCGGAAAGGGCGCACTCAACCTGGACACCCTTGGCGCCTTCTGTTCTTAGCTGGTCGCAAGCGCCTGGATTGGCACTTGACGACCCCACTTCTAGCTTATTGCCAGCGCCTGCATTGGCGCTTAATGACCCAACTTCTGCGGTGTAAGCCACGTTCTTGTCAATGAACTTGACGCTCACCACTCACTAGTCGCCCACCGTTCTCCTTGATGATGGAAACGGTATCTGGCCCCAGTCTCAGCACGAAGGGCTGGCTCCCCTCCGTTGGTTCCTCCGCCTTAAAGATCTCCAATTCACTCGGCGGGATTGTTAGATTTTGGTATCGGAGCATGTCTAGGACATCCCCCTTTGTAATAATTGGCGATGGCACCCAGATTCTCCGTTTTGGCTTCTCGGGTATGTCTTCCCGTTGACCACGGATCGACAAATAGCAATTTCGTCCGTCGTCTTCACGAAGTCCAGAGAGGGCTCGTCTAGACATTCGATCAACCTGAACTCTCTGTGCCATCCTCTGGCACTAAAATGCGGAGCCGGGAGGCCCTGCTTACTTCTGAAGCGGCTTAGCAGCCCGCTACGTAGAGCCGCCGACACTAGCTTCTAGTTGTCTTCGAAAACTTTACCTTCGCTGTAGCCTAGGTCAACGATGGCCACCTTTAGGTGCTTCCTAATAACTGAGCAGAATGTTTGCCGCTCGCCCTCTTGGGTTGGCAATTTCCTCGGCTTTTTCGGGTCACTGAGACTATCCTCCTCGGACCGGAGCCCCTTGCACGGACTCCTCTCTGGATTCCTCCACACGCACTCGCGCGTCGCCAGTGCGGCTTCGAATCCCTTTTTATTCTGCGATTGGGACAACCTGGGTTGCTCCGAACCGCCGCGCTCGATGCCGCGCTTTGTACTACGGCTAGTACTTGCAGCCGGTGCCATTTTGGCGTGTCGGGCCGCTCTTTTCGGCTCGCCTTAACCCGGTTTACGCTTCATAGTCGGTGATACGCACCTGTACACTCTGCATCGCCTTGCGGTCTTTAGCGTATATCTATTGGTGTTGTAGCGCCTATTGGCCATCTTGGCTTTCGAATAACGGCGCCTGGCTATGGTGCGCACACGCGCGGGAGTAGCTTCGGTGTTCCCGGCATTAGCCTCCATCTGCCCAGTTAAATCGCCTTTAGTTGGCCGTGTGACACGCTCTGTTGACTTCACCTCTTTGGCGATGGCTGCACCATCGATGGTGTGCTGAGGACTCCTGTATTAATTTTTTCGATACTCATTCGACGAGTGGATAAGGATGAGGATGGTCGCCCATGGCAAGGCTAATTAGAACCAGAGGTCGCCCGGTATCTTAACTTTACCGTTCGCGACTGAGCTCACCCTCAGCTATGCAGCCCTCGGCACGGTAATTCACACCTTGGCTTGGCTGTGCTAATCTTAAGCCAGCCAACTTGTAGTTCGATTAGCATTTCCCGGGAATCGCCAACATGGAGTCTCCCCAACTGTGCCACTTGGAGCCTACGGCATTAGGTCCAATGTGAAAGCATACATTTGGTCACGTGGCCGTTCAGTCGCAGTGGGTTGCAGTGGCGCGGACGAGCCTTTTTTAGTGGCGCGAAGAAGAGTATGGTTCCTTTCACATTGCACGGCCACGGCACGGTCGACGTTCAGCCCCCGTATAGCAGCCGTCCGCGCCACTGCAACCCACGGCGACCGGACGGTGACCGAGTACCTAGTTGCCCACGTGACCCGTGAAATGTATGCTTTCACATTGGACGGTATTACGTGGCGCCGTGATGGTCCCAAATTTGAACTAAAGGGTTTTCCAATAAGGACTTGACAACTTTTTTTCAAAATAAAATGCAAACCATTTGAGATATTTCAAAAACTTTATTATCGGGTTGAAGTACAATCAAAACATTTATGAATGGAACTCGACTTCGTTCATATGGCCACCGCGGGCACGTTTGCAGCGGTCGATTCGTTGGACCCAATTTTCGATGACTCGGCCACACATTTCGGCCGAAATGGCTGCTATTTCGTGTTCAATGTTGGCTCTGAGCTCTTCCAACGTCGTCGGCTTGTTGGCATAGACCAACGACTTGACGTGGCCCCAAAGAAAAAAATCCAGAGGCGTTAAATCGCACGAACGAGGCGGCCAATCGACTGGTCCATTTCTTGAGATAACACGCTCATCAAACTTACTCTTCAATAAATCGATTGTAACGTGTGCTGTGTGGCTTGTGGCACCGTCCTGTTGAAACCACATGTTGTCCAAGTCCATATCTTCCAATTCGGGCTAAAAATAATCGGTAATCATGGCGCGATAACGATTACCATTCACAGTAACGTGACGATCATTATCGTCGACGAAAAAATATGGCCCTATGACGCCGCCAGCATGCAAACCGCACCAAACAGTTATTTTTTGTGGATGAAGTGGTCTTTCATGAAGCACATGTGGATTTTCACCGGACCAATAACGCATATTTTGCTTATTGACGAACCCACTGAGCCAAAAATGAGCTTCGTCACTGAAGATGATTTTGCGATGAAATTGATCATCTTGGCGCATCTTTTCCAGAGCCCAATCGGAGAACGTACGTCGCTTCAAATGGTCCATCGGCTTCAATTCTTGAGTCAGCTTGATCTTGTATGGGTGTAAACCAAGATCCTTACGCAAAATTCGCCATAACGTGGTCTGGGCGATGCCCAACACTTGAGAACGCCGTGGAATTGACTGATTTGGATCATTTGCTACGGACGTTTCAACGGCAGCGATATTTTCGACACTTCGACCAACCCGTTATCTCACTGGCACGGCAACATCACACAACGAATATGTAGACTCAAATTTTTGCACTAAACTTGTTACTGCCTGTCTACTAGGGCGAGAATTACGACCGAAAATCGGAGTTAACGCTCTTAAAGTAGCGGTCACCGACTCCGAATTTCTGTAGTAAATTTTTATAATTTGCAGACGTTGTTCCTTCGTGTACTTTACCATGATAAAAATGTTAAGTTTACTGAATAAATTGACAGTGACAGTTCGATGATTAGTGAAAGGGTGCGTTCACAAATTGAATTCAAAGTTGTCAAGTCCCTATTGGAAAACCCTTTAGATACTGAACCAGTGCTGTCGTTTGTACTAGTATAGTAGTATTTGTACTACTATTGTACTTCACGTACTACACTTAAATGCACTACTGTCGAAAATTACAAAACGACAGCACTGTACTGAACGTAAGAAGTTTGTGATGGGAACAAAACCGTGCATAAAACGTACAGTGTGAACGACTGCCCATTTTGAGTTTTGCCGTACAGTTTCTCGCCATACGGTGAAAACCGTGCAATGTTAAACGAGCCTAAGTGTGTTCTCCGTGTTCTCACCTACCTATCTATCTACCTAGTCAAATGGATAATATTCAGAGGTTTTGTTCATCTATGAACTGTGTAATGGTCACGAGCGATACAATTGAAGTATAATCATACACATCTTAATCGACGCTTAGGGAAGTATTTTATGACATTTACATTTGTTAGGACAAGAAGAGCAACTGCAAATTCGGTGTCCAACTCGACAAAAGAGTACTACAAGCAGTTTAAAATAAATCAGTGACAGACAGATATCTCTAAATACACTGTTAATTTGCACAAAATTTCGACTTCGTGGCTAAATGGTTTCTTAAGTCGCAGTAAGTTCCGTAAATTGAGTAAGGAAATTTTCACTGGATTCTTGTGTAGCGGTTACACGAAGGACTCATGGAATTTCCTTCATATTCATACGTTTAAATGCAATTATTGCAAAATCAACGTAAACAAAATTTCAAAATCATACCCTAAAGCTTTCTGAAACCAGCGACGAATATTTGTAAACACGTATTTTAATGAATATATATGACAACTTCCCGATGGAATAGTGCGTTTTTGGCTTGACTACATATCCAGTTTCCAAATTTCTTCATCGTAGGTAAAGTCGTTCTGGAGTTGTTACGCATTCGGACAGACGTATGGAGAGCAAACGGATTTGGAATTTTTGACCAAAAGTGAACAAAAATAATATAACTTTTTTTCGTCCGAGGCTCTAATTACAAATTAAGAGGGTCCTATTTGCCGGGTCAGTAAAATTTTTTCTTTTTTTACTAAATTACTTTCAAATTATTCCTAGAATATGTATGTATGTAAAAGGATTTCTCCAAATTCGAAGTCGTTATAAAGTAATAGCCGTATAATTGAGCAGCTGTTCGAAGCTCGTCCGGGTCACCACCAATTGCGTTTTTCTCAAAACTGCATTTTTCAAATTGGCTGCCACGATTCAGAAAAAACTACTGAACCGATTGCGCTGAAATTTTAATAACATGTTCAGCGGATTCCTAGTTATAACTTGTACCAAAAACTTAGCGATATCTGTTATCTTTCAAGAGCTCTGCACACAAAATAAACAATATTTCTCCTTAAAAAAATTTCAAACGTTTTTTGAGATATGAATAAATATGTGGTAAATATTTCAAAGTTGGTTCTTTCATAATCTGCAAAAAAAATTCCCGAAAAAAACTGACCGTCACATAAGACGACCCCCTAGCCTAGAATCTTAATAGTTTTTGGTAAAATTTTCAAAATATCATAAAGTTACAAATACCTGTTCGTCGTACTATTTTTTTTCAATTTGTGCAATATTTAGTTTATCGGCATTGCCTAATATTCAACTCAATTTAGGTCGAGTCTGTAAAATTACCACCTCTGAAACTAATGGGATTTGATGAAATCGTTCCTTCTAATACTTTTCAAGTAATTAATACCGGTCACGTAGGTAAGTAAAATAAATACATATTTGTTAAAATCCAATAAATTCTACTGTTGCAGTTGAATTTACTATTAATAACATCGCAAACAGTGCCCCCACTCCATTCGTAACCGGGGCAAATTTAAATGGAACGTATGTTTTCGATGATTTTCATTATCATTGGGGCAATGGAAGTGAACAACGATCTGAACCAGCGATAAATGGAAGCAAGCATGTGGTGCTCAAGAAAATGATGGTTTTTATAAATAATAAAAACGTTACATGTGAGAGCAACGAAAATAAATATGTTGTGTTTGAAATTTTGTATCATGTATGCGATTCAGATTTGAAATTTTCGTTGGTTAGTAATATCTCAATTATTTTTACAGCTTTCAAACTGTGATGGTTTGGATTTAATGCCTCTTATTGAAAATATTCAATATGTTCAAATGGTCAACGTAGCCCACAATGTAAGCCAAAAATTTTCGCTTAGGTTTATCCTTGGTCGAATTAATTTAGGAAAATTTTACACTTATCAAGGTAAGACTTTGCAGTATTCAGTAGCTCCGTCTTCTATAGATAATTTCAGGATCGCTTACAACACCTTCTTGCTCGCAATCAATTACATGGATAACTTTTCTGGATGAACTACGGGTTTCTGAAAGTCAGGTATTTATCACTCATTTAATTTTTATTGAATATACGTATAATATTCTTTATCTTGAAAATACAAGTTTTCCGGGTTCAATACTGTTCTTATTTATTTTTGCGTGACGTTTCGGACTCGACTGAGTCCTTTATCAAACTGATCGATAATATCTTTACAAACTGTTTTTATATGGAACCAGGTAGAAAAAAGGTTACAATATTTAAACAAACGAGTCAATTAAAAACAAAGGGGGAAATTACGTTAACAAGGGTAGTCATAAAACTATTAAAAGGAGCGGAGTTAATTAAAAGGGGATATAAATATAAATATCCCCTTTTAATTAACTCCGCTCCTTTTAATAGTTTTATGACTACCCTCGTTAACGTAATTTCCCCCTTTGTTTTTAATTGACTCGTTTGTTTAAATATTGTAACCTTTTTTCTACCTGCTTTCATATAAAAACAGTTTGTAAAGATATTGTCGATCAGTTTGATAAAGGACTCAGTCGAGTCCGAAACGTCACGCAAAAATAAATAAGAACAGTATTGAACCCGGAAAACTTGTATTTTCATTTCAACATGTATTGTGAAAACATTCACCAACAAATTCTATATCTTCTTTAAATGTTTTTCCAGCTCGATCAGCTCCGCATCGTTTCACTTGTATAGGTATGACTATAAACAAGTTACTAATAACCGTTTTTTGCAGCCACTTAATAATCGTACAGTCGAATTTTGATCGGGGGGATTGGTAAATATTTTTTAGCCTATTGAATTCACAAAATATTAATAAAAATATTATCGGTTTTTTGGGTTAAGTTACTTCAACTAATTGTATTTATATCAATAAACACTTTATTAACACTTTAAAATAGCGACCATTTTCGCTATCGATCCAATGCTGTAATTAGGTGTGGGAATTTAATATCTATAATAATAAAACGTACTTGTCTAATAACAACGTGTAGATGAATATATGTTATTTGATTAAATCTTAAATAATAAAAAATATGCGTACCTAAAACCGAGGCTAATTCACTTTGATTGCAATAGGTGTTAGAAAGTAGTGAAGAACGTATTGGAAACCACGGCGATTGTCGAGAGACTGAATTTAATAATATATTCTTAAAAGCTATATACAATACAAACAAACAATATATTTCAACACCCCCACTAAAATATGGAATAAATGATTATAAAATTTCTAATTCAAAATAACCAAAAATAAATACATGTAATTCATTAAAATTATAATTCAATGTGATCAATTTTCCTTTTTAAACTTAACGTAAAGTATCCTATTTCCGACCATCTTCCTAATTAAGACTATTTTGGTTTTTTATTAATATATTTTTATTATCGCGAGTAATAAGGTAAATTCTAGGATCAATATATTTCTATATGTGTTCTCTATCCGTTTGCTATTCACAACGGGAGCTGCATGTCATTTCTTTACATTGTGGTTTCAATTAATCGGCAGTGCATCTAAAAAACTTATATTTTAAATCTAAAATTTAAATTTTGTGCTCTTTATTTTTCGTAAATTAAAAAGACTCACTTTCATCAAAATGGGTAATTAAGAGTTTCTTTTTGGCTTTAGAAACATTTAATCTGTATTGAAATGTAAAAAAATGATTTCAATACATAGAGTTTGTGAATTAAACAATGATTATGAAATGAATTAAACAAATGAAGTGGTCGGAAATGAAACGAACCTATCACCACCCTGCAACTGATATACAGGGTGTTTGGCACTCCGTCCGCCACCTTGTAAGGGGTTATTCCTTGATATATTTGGAGAAAACAATTGTTCTACAGGGTGGGTGAATTTTTAATATCAGTGGAGATACAGGGTGGTTCAGAAAAGTGTTTTTGACCGGAACACTCCCTCACTTAAAACGTTATATCTTGAAAACGAATAATCACAAGACAAAGTTTTATATTTCTTTTTTTAGGGAATTGAATTACCTTTCATTTGATGTAACAGTCTAAAATGTAGCTGCACCCAATCTTGAGATATTTACTCAAAAACATAAATTTTTGCTACGCCAATTCTAAAAATTCAGTGATCAATGTAGTTTTTCTCAGAAAACCCCATTATAAAAATGTCATCTTAATTTTATTTTTTTATGAACCGTATTATTACCTACAAAAGCTGCATACATATGTATGAGTTACGATTAACATTTTGGAAGTAATAGGTAAACATACTGCAGTCACGATCGGCTGCAAGCCAATCGTATAATACTCTAGATGAATACTGATCTCCGATTTATATTGTAGTTGGGGATAAAGTAGAATTACGTGTGTGCATGTTGTATGTCCTTTATTAAGGACTGCCATTAGATTGCTACTCAAAACTAAAAGATAATATTCAGTGTTTAATTTCATATCTTGAACCGGGTAAGTCATCGAAAAAAATTTCCTTTAAAATTTAAAAGTTATCGAAAAATATTGTGGAACACGTGTCTTAAGGACATTTTGTAAGGCAGCTACCAGAAGGAGTAAAGGGATTTCGCTGATTAGTAAGCCTGAACTTTGTTTTTATTCAAAACTAATTTGTACAAAATTTCCAATTCATAGCTAAAAGATTACTTGAGTTATAGTAAGTTCCGTAAATTAAGTGAAGACGTTTTGAAAGGATATTTGTATGGCAGCTACACGAAGGACTAACAGCATTTTCTTCATAATCATACATTTAGCTCCAACTATTGAAAAAATAACACATACAAAATTTCAAAGACGTAGCTTAAACCCTCCTGAAGTTATCAGCCAATATTCTTAAACACGTGTTTTAAGGACATTTTGTATGGCAGTTACCCGAAGGAGTAGGACGATTTTGCCCGTTAACGAACTTAGCCTTACAAATTCAACCAAACATCCACATTCAAAATTTCAATATCCTAGGTGAAGGCGTTCTTGAGTTATCGTGCTAACGGACGGACGGACGGACGTCAGGCGGATTTGAGGTTTTTGGGCACAAATAAACAAAAAATAATGTATAACTTTTTTTCGTCCGAGGCTTGGTTCTATGCGTTACAAACTTTTGGGCTGGATTAAACTTATAATACTCTATATGATTTCATCTAGAGTATAAATATGATTTCATCTAGAGTATAAAAATCATATGTGATTTAAAAGCTTGAGACTTCAGCTTTATGTTGGTACTATTTTTATCAATATTTGCTGAGTACTTCTGAAATGAATGCTACCTGGAAGAAATGGTAGGGAAAATGGGAATTTATGAAAATGGTTTGTGGTTTGTGGTTTTTGAAAATAAAATAAAAACTGTTGAAAAAAACTTATATCAGGACGTTCGGTCGATTGTGTTTGTCGGGTTCAAAACCCCAAGCACCGACCGGACGTTCTTTTCTGTACAGAACTCACATGTCACACGGCGGCTTTATCTGTATGCTGTGTATATGAGAGCTTTCTAGATACTCGCCATACATTTCACGCATGTGTATGAATTTATAATTTCATTCATTATTTTCAAGTCAGACGCCGATGACGTCACTATGCCAACTGAAACCTCCGTTGAAAATTAATACCACCAGATGGCAGTACACGCGATTAAAGTGTGTATATGCTAAAATGTGTATATGCTAAACTTTAGATTACGATAGCTCACGAAGCAATTGCACTAGAGAAATAAAATTCGGTTCTGTACAAAGGTCGATAAACAAAGTTTGCTGAAAGAAAAATTTTTGAAGGGGAAGGTGGAGCATGGGAGTCCAACAAAATGGGATGATATTCACAGAGTCGGTTTTCTTTCTATTAATATTTCCACTTACGCTTGTATAAAAATTTGTGATATTCATTTTCCCAAAAAAACTCGACAATCGCTCGGCGTATGGCAAAAAGATGATGTGCAAAGTTTACTTTTTGGTTGCTTTTAATCCTAAACATACTGCAGTCACGATCGGCTGTAAGCCAATCGTATAATACTCTAGATGAATACTGAACTCCGATTTATATTGTAGTTGGGGATAAAGTAGAATTACGTGTGTGCATGTTGTATGTCCTTTATTAAGGACTGCCATTAGATTGCTACTCAAAACTAAAAGACAATATTCAGTGTTTAATTTCATATCTTAAACTGGGTAAGTCATCGATCAAAAATGTCCTTTTTGAAGGACTTTCACATGGGAGGTGCAGGAAGGACTCACTCGATTTCTTACATATTTATTATTTTCCTTGGAACCATTCAAAAATGAACGTGTACAAAATTTCAAATTCGTAGCTTGAAGCGTTCAAAAGTTATTGAAAAATATTGTTGAACACGTGTCTTAAGGACATTTTGTATGGCAGCTACCAGAAGGAGTAAAAGGATTTCGCTGATTAGCAAACTAGAACTTCGTTTTTACTCAAAACTAGTTTGTACAAAATTTCCAATTTCCAAGATTACTTGAGTTAGAGTAAGTTCCGTAAATTAAGTGAAGATGTTTTGACAGGATATTTGTATGGCAGCTACACGAAGGACTAATAGAATTTTCTTCATAATCATACATTTAGCTCCAACTATTGAAAAAATAACACATACAAAATTTCAAAGACGTAGCTTAAACCCTTCTGAAGTTATCGGCCACTATTCTTAAACACGTGTTTTAAGGACATTTTGTATGGCAGCTACCCGAAGGAGTAATAGGATTTCGCTGACTAGTAAAGACGAACTTCCTTTTCACTCAAAACCAATTTGTACAAAATTCCGAATTCGTAGCTAAAAGATTACTTGAGTTATAGTGAGTTTCGTAAATTCAGTGAATACATTTTGACAGAATATTTGTATGCACCTACACGAAGGACTAACAGGATTTTCTTCATAATCATATATTTAGCTCCAACTATTGGAAAAATAACACATACAAAATTTCAATGTCGTAGCTTAAACCCTTCTGAAGTTATCGACCAATATTCTTGAAGACATGTTTTAAGGACATTTTGTATGGCAGCTACCCGAAGGAGTAGGACGATTTTGCCCGTTAACGAACTTAGCCTTACCAGTCTTGATGTAACTCTTAGCAAGTGCACAAGCTTAGCTTTTCTCTCTCGCGTAGTTCTGAAGTACAATATAACCAATACAGTAATTTTAGTTTTACCAGTTTTCGATTTGATTTTATTCTATCAGTGCCGGTAAACAAAAAATTTGAACGCGATAACAACTGCTATTAAGACTATTAAACGGGGACGGGAGGTTTCTCCGCCCGGAATGCTTTTAAGGGATAAGCTGAAGCATCCTAGAATTGATATCTCCACCATGCCGAACCGCGGAAATAGATTTCAGCCTCTTGCCAATCTTTCCGAAGACGACGACAATATGTCGCCAAACGTGACTCCGAATTCAACACCTGTAAAGAAAACTAAAATACCGCGCATCGTAGTTACTGAGCTAACTCGATCAACAGTGGATGCCATCATGGAGGAACTTCAAATCCAAGATCACGAGGTAAAGCTAATGTCCACAGGAATCCGAATTGATCTCTCATCCAACGAGCATTACGAAAAGGTTAATAGTCATCTTATTGCGAAAAAAGTACAATTCTTTACCCATCGTCGAGCTGACCTAAGACCGCTAAAAATTCTGCTTTCTGGGCTCTTCGACATGCCCTGCGAAGACCTTAAAAAATATTTAAAGCAGGAACATAATCTGAGTTGCCTTGATGTGAAAAAATTTCAACTTAGTGTAGGTTCTAATAAACAACACATACAACCACACTATATCCTATACTTCCAACGAGGTACTGCAAAACTAACCGAATTAAAGAGAATTAGGGCACTGATGCATACAATTGTGCAGTGGAATTACTATTCCAGTAATAAAACCGGTCCTACGCAATGCCGCAATTGCCAGTTGTATGGCCATGGATCAACGTACTGTCACCTTCCTACGAAATGCGTAATCTGCAGCGGACCACATCAACATACGGCATGCCCTGCCGAGGATATCAAACATATCAAATGTGCGAACTGTGGTCACGAACATCTCGCCAACGACTTTGACTGCCCGAAAAGATTAGAGTATATCTCCATCAGGGAAAGAATATCAGCCAAATGGAGGAAAAAAACACCTGCTAAACAGACATTCACTCACAATATATCCATCAACTGTGAGAAAAACTTTCCGGCTATGACCAGAAGCAGCAACCCACCCAACGAACTACCAAGCGCTCTGAAAGCTTCATACAGTGCAGTCACCAAATTAAACCCGCAGAGCAGCTCAGCATCAATACCTTTCCTATCTGCTTCAAGAAACACTTCCACCGTCACAATCGATACATTACTTTCGCCGCAACAGTTGATACAGATGTCAACCGAGCTCATCCAAAATCTGGCCAAGTGTATTACAAGGCAAGACCAATACACCATCCTCGTTAATTTAGCAATTAAGTTCTTGTACAATGTCTAACTCTAAGCAAATCAAAACCTTGCTGTGGAATGCACAAAGCATCCGGAATAAATCCACTGAAGCGTTCGACTATATCGTCAGTTCGAATGTAGATTTATTTATTATCACCGAAACTTGGCTTAAATCGCATGACAAATTATCGCATTCAAATTATATTATTCACAGAAACGATAGGACGGATGCTACAGGCGGAGGAGTAGCAATTTGCGTGAATAAATCCATTAAACATTCGGTCCTACCCAGTTTTAACACCAAAATTATTGAAACGATTGCCATAACAATTGAACAGTCCAATATGACGGTGGTAGCCGCATACTTTCCTGGCACCAAACTTTCCGCGGACAAGCTGAACTATTTCCAGGATGACCTAACATTTCTATTAAACCTAAAAGATAAATACCTACTCTGTGGTGACTTTAACTCCAAACATCGTCAATGGAATTGCTTCAGGGCAAATCAAGCTGGTCGTATTCTCTTTAATCTTTTCTGTCGTAGGAACTTCTTCATCCAGGTTCCTACTGAACCAACCTTTTACCCACACAAGGGCAAGGAATCAACACTTGACCTTATTATCAGTAACGGTGATGTGCCAATATCACAGCCTACTACGGTTCATAAATTATCGTCACCTCATCTTCCCATATCATTCTTTATTAAAAGTGATGTTCCCATCTCCCGGCTAAATAAGCAAGTTTACTGTTTCAGCAGAACTAACTGGCCGAAGTTTGGAAGAATTTTAAATAGGCAAACCCAGATTAACTCTCTTAATATGTCGGAAGTAATACGAAATGATCAAATTGATGACCTGTTAAATACTTTCACCACTAATATTTGGAGTACAGTTGAAGAATGTACACCCCTCATAACCATGTCTAGGCCTCACGCTAACCTCATTGATGAAGAAACTAAACTATTAATCAATGAACGTAACACACTACGACGTCAATGGCAGAGGACTAGAGACCCGATGATTAAGACACGGATCAATCGCATTTCTAAAGCCATACAATCAAGACTATTCCAAACCAGAAACGAAAACTGGAACACAATGCTCTCTTCCTTGAACAAGAGTTCCAAAAAAATCTGGAAATTAAACAAAGTCTTTAAAAACCGCAACTCCCACATACCACCCCTTATTGGTGAAAATGGCAAAACCATATACACCGACAATGAAAAAGCCGAGCTGATTGCAAATAACTTCCAAGCAGCGCATAGAACTACCGATCAGATGGGTAATGCAATCACCGATATATTTGTCAAACGCGCAGTCGAAACTATACCCGACTCGCATGAACTACCTGCCAACTGTCTCTGCAAACCTACTGAAATCTGCAGTATACTTAAAAGACTAAAAACAAACAAAGCTCCAGGTGTGGATGGTCTCCCAAATGTCCTTCTCAAACATCTTCCCAAAAAACCCATCATCTTACTAAATTTTATTTTCAATTGCTGTTTGAAACTAAGCTATTTCCCAAAAACTTGGAAGCACGCAAACGTCATACCAATTCCTAAATCTGGTAAGGACCCTAGCTGCCCTAAAAACTTCCGACCTATTAGCCTATTACCCTCACTCAGCAAAGTCTTTGAGCGAATTATCTTAAATAGAATAAACACTTTTCTCGAGATCAAAAAAATTATACCCAACTTCCAGTTCGGATTCAGACTAGGACATTCGACTACACACCAACTATATAGAGTCACGAAGGACATAAAAAAATCGCTTAACGCCAAGGAATCTGTTGGAATGGTCGTCCTAGACATCGAAAAAGCTTTTGACTCTGTCTGGCACCAAGGTCTATTATGTAAACTATTGAAGTTCTCATTTCCAATATACATTGTGAAAATCATATGTTCATTTCTATACAATAGATCCTTCGCAGTAAAAATTAAATCAAGCAAATCCAACCATTATTCGATACCCGCAGGTGTTCCACAGGGGTCATGCTTAAGTCCAACACTCTATAATATTTATACTGCAGACGTACCTACCAGCGCTAATTGTGAACTAGCAATCTTTGCGGATGACACCAGCATATACACTCACTCAAAATACCCTGCCTCAATAATAACCGAACTAGAGCTATATCTGGACAGTTTATACCAATATTACAATAGATGGAGGATCAAAATTAATCCCACGAAAACCCAGGCGATATACTTCACCAAAAAACGGAAAAGCCACAATCTTCCGAACAGGCCTATCAATTTCTTAGGACAACCCATCGAATGGGCTAACCATATCAACTACCTTGGGCTTACTCTTGACAAGAAGCTGATACTAAAAGACCATATCGAGAAGTTATGCTCCAAGGTATCCAAATCCATTCATGCCCTGTACCCATTAATAAACAGGAAATCTAAGCTTTCAACGGACAACAAGCTCCTTATTTTTAAACAGGTGATTCAGCCCATAATTTCCTATGCCGCTCTTGTATGGAATCAGACTTCAAATATCCAGAAAAAGACGCTACAAATAGTTCAAAACAAATGCTTGAAAATCATACTTGACCTACCATTTTATTTTTCAACTAAGCGTTTACACAAAACAGCTAATGTGCTTGAAATCGCGGCTCTTGCTGAAACTAGACTTAGCTCCTTCTTGAGGAAATCAATTCATCTAGACAACTCTCTTGTAGCATCCTTCCTATAATCTGACATACTCTTGCGTCAACGAATCTAGCCAACATGTTTACCTGCATTCCTTTATATTATTATTTGCTACAAACACTTCAGTGGATTTATCTGTTTTAGTAGTAAGATCGATTAAATAGTTTAAGTTTAAATAGTCAAGGTTTTTTTGCAATTTTCCTTGTATAAACTCACAATAAATTTTTTTAAATTACTATCCTACAGTCATGCACTAAAAATATAACGTAGTTGTACAGATATTTGTCTAATCTCTAAAATAAGTCATACATGTAATCCATAAAAATTATTCCTGGCAATAAAGAAATTTGAATTTGAATTTGAATTTAAATGTAATATGTTATGTTCGAAATATTTTCCTTGGAAAAGAAAGTCAGATCATTCAATTTTACTGCTAAATGACTATTAACCAAAATTGTTTCTATAAAATGCAATAAAAACGGTAATAAACCGACTGAAAACAATAAACAGAAGTTTCTTTAAACGTCATGGTAAAACAATATTTGAACTAACTGTAACCACCTAGGCATCTCAAGAACTATGGACCAATGAACAAAAAAATTCTCAAATTCTAATCGTAACGAAAAATTAAGACTTTGAAAAATATACGATATTTTTGAATACGGAAAAAATTGGCAATAATCCAAAAATGTATGCTCATTTGGCGTAAAGTTTTCGTTTAAGAGTGTATCTATCGCGTAAATTGTGGACTCCATGATATTTTAAAAAAAAATCCGAAGTTTAGTCTGAAGTAGATACTACACACCTTCGGTGTACAAAATATTTCTAATACAATTTGGTGACGTTATTTTACATAACATATTAAAAAATAAAATATGTCAACAAAGTGCATTGTTAAATTTGATAATAATCCTCATGGAGTATTCCACTCCGGCGATTTACTATCCGGATTTGTTGAATTAATCACAGTCAAAGTTAAATCAATTAGAGGTGCGTAAATGTGAAAAGTAGATGCAAGTAATTTGTAATGTGAAATTTATAATGTATGTGGTATTGAGAAACTGGAAAAATTTTATTTCGAAAGATTTATCCTATTTCGAGAAGTTCTATTTTAAAACGGTTGAATGAAAATATCTCTGTACTTCCACAAAAATTTCGGGTTAAATAGTTTGACAACACGCTTTAGTCAAACTATCTATTTATAAATATCTCAGCATGTGAAGCACAATTATCTGCTTTTATTTGTTTATTGTACTTTATTATTTTATTAATAAAGGATTGTTATCGGTTTTAAAAAAAAAAAAAAAATTACTACCCTGAAAATTTTTTTTTACATGTTTCATGACTAATAAATACCAAAAAAGTTAAAAAAAAATTTCAGTCCATCTGTACGCCGTCCGCCGTACACAAAATCGTTTGAGAACTTATAGTTCCCAAACCCTATGAACTATTAAAACGAAATTTTTTTTCTGAAAAGACAGGGTATGCCCCTTGAAGTCACCACTTTTTGAGGGTGGGGGTCTGAGGGGGGAGGTGGGGGAAGCTTTTTAGACGGAAAATTTTGGTTTCCAGACACCGCTTATGTTATGATTATGATTGAAACTTGGAATTTATATAGAGCTTCGATAGTGGACCCATTTGCAAAAAAATTGCTGATGAAGGTGAAGGGGTGTGAGAATGGGGGGAAAAATAATGCGTCCGAAACGCAAGAAAACCGAGATCGACACATTCTTAAATCCATATCTCCTAAACCCTTAGGCGCTGAATTTTCCGATCCGAATTTTCGTTTTTCTGCTTATTGTCAAATCTTTAGTTATTAGAAAATTGGTTGAAATCGTTAATTATAACATTTTCAAGAATATTATAAAAGAAAATTTATAGGAATTTGGATTGTGATTGATAATATTAAACAAAGTCTATCTGTCGGTACGAATACGTCTTACGACGGATTCATTTTACTTTATTATTTTCTAATATACAGTATTGTGATCGTATTTAAAAAAAAAAATTTGCTACCCTCAACATTTTTTTTCACGTTTCATGACTAGTAGACACGAAAAGAGCAAAAAAAAATGTCAGTCCTTCTGTCCGCCGTACGCAAAATCGTTTGAAGGCTCGTTGCTTCCAAACGGTTTGAGATATTAAATTGATATAATTTATATAAAATTTAATAATTTTTTTTATAAATAGACTGGGTAGGCCCCTTGAAGTGACCAAATACTGAAGGGATGGGGGTATGAGGGGGAGTAGGGGGAGTAGGGGGAAGCGTTTTAGACGGAAAATTTTGGTTTTTAGACCTCAGCAACCGCTTATGCTAGGAGGCTGAAACTTGGAATTTATATATAGCTTTGATAGTGGACCCATTTGCATAAAAATTGTCAATATGAGTGAAGGGGTGTGGGAGTGGGGGGGAAAATAAGCGTCCGAAACGCGAAAAAACCCAGATCGACCCATTCTCAAATCCATATCTCCTAAACGGCTAACGTGACAAAATTAAAACTTAATGAATATCTGTAGATATAATAGGACAATATATCGGAAACATATTTTTGAGTGGTGACAGTGTCGTACGGGGGTGGGGAGTGAAAAAATCTGCCAACAGTCTGGGCGCAACTTTATTATTTTATGGGTAGAAGTCCGAAACGTGTTTAATGATGAGTGTAGGTTACTATGCGACTGACAACCTAAACAATAACGTCCCAAATAGCCTCCTGGTTATTTCTTAGGTTGTCAATCGCATAGTGACCTACACCGCATCCGCATCGCCAATTGTTTCGTTAGTATAGGGCTTAAGACGCGACGTTCATTTATTTTTGTCAGTATTTTGTAGGACGTACACAACAATGATATTCCTCTGCAGTTTTCACAGCAGAGTTTGTCTCCTTTCTTATAAATTGGACATATAATCGCCAATCGTCGGGTATATTTTCCTCTGTCCAAATTTTGCATATCACCTTGTGTATTATTTCCGCGACTAAAGGCCGGCTTACATGGCGGTTGCAAACAATTTTTACTGAGATTGTGAGGGAGCTATCTTATCGAATTTCAATGGAGTAGAAGCAACCACTGCAAAAAAAATTTTGGCACAAACACATTCACAGAAATATCGTCAATATTTTTGCTGGATATAATATCTGTTCGTTTCACTCCTGATCAGTTTCTCATTAGAGATTATCCTTCTCACTCACAATCTCAGTAAAAATTGTTTGCAACCGCCATGTAAACCGGCCTTAAGGCCGGCGATACATGTAAACGCCTGAATTTAGACCGTTTTCAGAGGCTTATTTAAAATAGAAGGAATAAATGAATCGTTTTGAAAGTGATCATATTTATTCATTACATATTAAAATACAATAATCTGATTTTATTTAATTTTTTTTTCAAAATGGCCGCCGTAGTAACCAATCTCCTGAGACCCTCGCGGCGAAAGGCATCAATCGGCGGGATTTTTAGCAATCTGAAATCAAAAAAATCTGCCAACAGTCTGGGCGCAACTTTATTATTTTCTGGGTAGAAGTTCGGAATGCCTTTAATTCTGAGATGCGGTGTAGGTTACTATGTGACTGAAAACCCAAAAAAAAGTTCGGGAAGCGGTTAAAATGGGGTCGCGCTAGAATACTTACGCCGCTGCCTCATATAACTTATGAATTACATAATTGGGTCATACTCCGGGACGAGATCTAGTCCTAGTATAATATCAGTTGTTACGCCATTAGAAGGTTTTTTGTGATTTGGTTTTGGACCATTACATGAAATCGGAAATGAGTTTGTAGGCTATTATATAAAAAGTCTGTGGAAGTGCAAACCAATCTAATATCTCATCAATCCTGAGAAATATGTCGAAAGCATTACGTCCTATTGGAGCTGAATAACAAACATCCTGTAATCAACGTTTTGACATTATGTAGGAAGCCTTCGGAAGTAAACATGAAATTGATATCTCACTAGAACTAGAAATATGTAAGAATTTGTGAAAACATATGCAACCCCCTTTCACCCACTTTGGGGTTGAATATCCAAAAATCCTAAAATGAGTTTTTATGTATATATACAGAAAGACCGAGGAAGTGAAAACCAATCCGATGTCTTATCACTGCTAAGAGATATGATGGAATTCGTGAAAACGTGTTCAACCCGTTTATACCCTCTTAGGTGTTGAAAAAAGAAAACATTTGAAAACAAGTTTTAGGTGATTATTAAACAAGTCCGTGGAAGTGATAAGTTATTCGATATCTAATCAGACCTGAGGGATACGGCTGAATTCGTGAAAATGTATAATCCCCTTTACACCACCTTGGGGGTCCAATTTTAAAAAATTCTGAAAACACTTTCTAGGTATTTATATGAAGACCCGTAGAAAAAAAATGAATTCGATATTTCGAAAGACCTAAAAGATATGACGAAAATCGTGAAAATATACGCATTCCATTTTCACTGATCATTTTTTTCGCTCCCCCTCTGTACGCCAATGGATATTTGAATTTTTTTTCAATCTAAAAGATTTTCCTAGTTGACTTACATATACATATCGAGTTTCAACTTTCTAGCACAAGCCGTTCTATAGTTAGGAAAAACACCCCCCACCCCCGTACCATACTACCCCTATAAAATATTATATTTTTTCAACATGCTACTACTATAGTTCTATCCAAATACCAAGTTTCAGTTTTATATCTTTATAGGTTCTCGAGATATAAAAATCGAAACTTTTTCCTTTTCTCCCTCCCCCACCCTCACCCTCTACCCGCTCACCACCAAATTTTTTTTCCCTGCTAGGGGTTTATTTGGCCTTTTTCCGCTAAAAATTCTAAGCATCTACCTTGCACTGTTCTTGAGATATGAGACGTGATATTTTAGAAAAATTCTTATCCCCTCCACTTCCATACTCCACCGCCCCCTTAAAAAATTTTACTTTCAGCAAACTTTATTTGCTAACCTTAATACAGAAACCGAATTTTATTTTTCTAGTGTAATTGGTTCGTGAGATATCATAATCTAAAGCTTTTCACCCCCCACCATCGTACGCCACTTCCCCAACTCAAAAATTTGTTTTCGATCTATTCTCCTAGTATGCCCACAGATGTTCATCAAGTTTTAATTTCGTGACATTAACCAATTAGGAAATATGGATTTTAGAATGTCTGCGTTTCGGACGCATTATTATTCCCCCAACTCCCACACCCCTTTACCCATATCCTCCCTTTTTTTTGCAAATGGGTCCACTATCGATGCTCTATATAAATTCCAAGTTTCAGCCTCCTAGCCTAAGCGGTTACTGAGATCTAGGAACCAAAATTTTCCGTCCAAAACGCTTCCCCCACCTCCCCCCTCACACCCCCACCACTCAAAAGATGGGCACTTGAAGGAGTCTGCTCAGAGTTTGAGAGCTATAAGCTTTCAAACGTTTAGCGTACGGCGGACGGCGTGCGGCGTATGGCGCACAGACGGACTGAAATTTTTTTTTGCTTTTTTGGTGTCTATTAGTGGAAAAAAAAATTTTCAGGGCAGCAAATTTTTTTTTTTAAAAAATCGATAACAATACTTTATTATTAAAATAATAAAGTAAAATGGGTTGGAGTGTGTTTATTAAACATGTATCTTCTAAGTACGATTTTTGACCCTTTTTCCGACAGTTTTTGGGTCAAAAACGCTAAATTTTGAAATTTTTTTTGGCATTTTTGAGGTTCAACTAGAAGCTTATACTATAGAGAAAACATGTGCCAAGTTTCATAAGAATCGTTTGAGAACTTTTTGAGTTATCTTGCCCGCCAATTTAAAAAAAAGTTGTCTCGAGAAAAACGCGTTTAAAGTTTTGACACACAGAAACTCTTACTTACCAACTAATCAGCGATTCCAGGCCCATACAGAAGTCCTTCAGTACGTTCATAGTACTCGTTTTTTATTTCTCAACTCTTCTTGACGTCCTTGACGAGCTTTTTTACTTGTCGAAGAGCTGCGGCGATTTTCTCGACTCACTCTCTGGTCATCGATACGGACTCAATAGCGCTCGAGCGTCAAGTTGAGGCGGAGTATTTAAATGAGTTTTTAATCGATAAATAATGCGAATTTCATTCTAAAACTTTACAAACATATTTTTTAGATGTTAATTTAACTATTTATGCAAAAACAAGAAACTCGAATTTTTGAAAATTTTACATGTATCGCCCCCCTTAAGTTTCCACCGTTTTTCAGAAGTTCGACTGGTATTTCGTCAATTCTCGGCGCTTTGTTCAATTTTTGGTCACATAGGGCTCCTTTGATTTTGGCTAGTGTGGGCAGTGTTGCCAAGTATTTTTCTTGGTTGAGCACTAAAATATGAAATTTTGAGCGTTAATTTCAACTTAAAGGCACTAAAATTTAATTTTTTCATAACAATCGCAGGCACATTTAAATAAAGCGCAAGCGGTTAAACTAAATTTTGACCGCTGAGAAGATATTTTGAGCACCAAATTTAACGCTGAAAGCACTAAATTGGCATCACTGAGTGGGGGTAGTCTCGATGCTGATTCTTCTTCGTCAGTTGAAACCTCTTTTGAGATGTTTCCAGTCATGATCGGCCCTGCTATTGGAGTGGGATTGAGAAGATATTCGAAGTCGGAAGCCCTTCTCCTTTTAATTTCTTGTGTGTCGCTGATGATGTTTCCCTCTGCGTCTATGAAGAGACTGGTTTTGGGCTTATATGTCTTTCTTAGGTCTTTTACTATTGCGTATACGTCCCGCGTTTTATTTTGTTTCATATAGTGCCGGTTTCACAGTGCGAGCTTAAGCTCTGACTCAGTTAAGCCTGAGCCGGTAACTTAAGCTTTAGTTCAAATCAATACTGTTTCACGATCAATGTTTGAGTATAGTTTAACTTAATTAATTGTGTAGGTCACTGTTGTGACGGTTCTGTCATGTTCGTAATTAAAAATATTAAAAAAACCGTTAGAAACTCGAGAAAGTGTTAAGAAATTGCTCGCGAGAACTTTCATTAAAATGGCAGATAAGAAAAGATGTCAGAATACAACAATCAGTGCTCAATAACAGCAAAAGGAAAATTACATTTGCACGACCTGTTGAAATTACAATTCGCCTACTTAAGATCCGAGCTCAAAGTTGAGCTCTTATTGTCTTCATTGGCTTAAGTTGAGCCAGTGGCGGTCATAGAGGGGGGGCCATAGGGGCCATGGCCCCCCCTACAAAATTTTTCAACCAACGTTGATTTATGTTATCTCATCTGCTTAAAAGAAAAATTATATTAGAATATTAGATACACTTATTAAAGTATACTCGTATTGTGTCCACTATGTAAGTGAATCTGATTTTCCCTCTTTGTCTTTCTTTAATCCTTCTGTTGTCTCCTAATCGAAAATAAGACTACTAATTTAAAATATTTCAATGGAAAAGTAATTAAATTTAGAATATAAATATACTTCAAACACGATAAGGAGGTATGTAAGTGCCCAATATTGAATTCAAGGTATTTAAGATTTGGATAGAGTACGAATACGATACTATTGGATCGGCAGCATTGATTTGGCAGAGGTAGCACCTTTATTTTCTCAAAAACTAGTCCCGGAGTAGATTTCAAATTTATTCATATGGATTGGTAATCTAGTATGTATATCTTAATAGTTTTGTCGATCCAGTTTGAAATCTTGTATTGTAACTAAGCTATGAGATAATTAAGAGCATTTTCAGTAACTACTACTACTCCACATATTAATTTTTTGAATACCGATTAACATCCAAAAATTTAAAACTCGATTTGGCGCAATCTCAAGATTTCGATAAGATTCTTTTAAATTCCCAAATTTGAATGAATTTGAAATCTAATCGTGTAAAAAGAGTAGTTCGTAGGTTAGGAATTTGTTTCGGAATAATTTTTATTTTTTTAACGAGCTTATCTGATCGGGATAAAATTTAAAACATATATGCAGTTCTTACACTAATTAGGACCATTACAGGGGGTGGAATCGCGAAAGAAATCTTTGGGACAGATTCACCATACAAATAATAGCCACTTTAGTGTACTGCCCTGAAATTGTCTTTCATTCATCACAATTACCTGTACAAAATATGAAAATATTTGAAATTTATTGATAGTAATGCAAGCATTAAAAAATCTTTAACACTAAACCTACCACGACGAGTCAAATGACCCATTTTAAACTTTTTGTCAGAATTTCTTCTAAATAACATTATCACATTTTTAAATTTAATAAATAAATATTTTTGAATCGTTATTTGGAAAAATTGCTTAATTCATGTACCAAATTGTGCTACATTTTTCACTATACATAGTATAATATATATATAACATTTTAAAGACGGGTCACTTGACCCGCTGTGGTAGGAATAGGTATACATGAAGTATCGGTAGGTTTAGTGTTAAAAATCTTACAAAGTAAATTAAAAAATTTAACATCATCAACAAATGTTTCAACAACAAATGTTTCAGAGCGATGGATATGCTTTTCGACTTTTCAAAATCTACTTGCCAAAACCTTGCGATGTAAATCAGCTATAAGAGACTGCTTGTGAAGTTATTATAATTTAAAATAATATTAGAGAATTTTCGGGCTTTTTTAAGTTTTGAATAAGGAGAGTAGACTAGGTAAGGGTATAGTGACAGTAATCTAAACTCAATAAGGAGACTAATTGAATATGTATAGGTATATACTTAATAAATTACATTGATGTAAAATATGCTTTTCGTAGATTTTAAGTATTGTAGGATAACTTAATAACTGGGGTGATCATTTCTTCGTAGTCGGCCTGAAGTCTTTGGATTTTACGATACAGGCTTCGGATTTCAATACCAAATCTTTGGTTTCATATATATAAATATATATGAAAGTTAAACTATTAAAAATTCAATACACTACTTTTCTAGTTGTCTTAAAAACTGCTGGTTTGCATTGATTAAATATATAATAGAACAGAATTGACGAAATTTTGATAAAACTATCAAAATATTCTTAATTTCTCATACATTTGAGAGATTTTAAAGTAATTTTGGACTTCTAAATTTTGTCGAAAATGAGATCGAGTTCTACTGAAAGCGAACAGCCTTGAAATTTTATTCACCAAGCTTTGGAATCAAATAATTTTATTTTTCAGTTTTTGCTTATGCTATTCAATTTTCCATTGTTTAAAGACTTACAATAATACAATACAGATTCAAAATTTTGGCACCATATAGTCAGCTGATAAATTAAAAAAATATTAACGGAATGTGTTCAGAGCGATGTTAATGGTTGTCGAGATTGCGAAATCTAGTTACCTAAATCTGGCGATGTAAATTAGTTATTAGATGCGGAAATGAAAAAGTTGATATTTTCAATCAGTAAGAACCGCAGCGATCATAACATTTGTACAATTTCCATCCTCACTGTACAAGCGGCTAACCACCACACCTAGTCTCCCTACAGTACCTTCTGAACGTCAGAGTGGCCCCCCTCTTGGAAAAGCAATATGACCGCCACTGAGTTGAGCTTTGGTTTTAACTCATGAAACACTACTGTGAAACAGTGATACCAGTTGAGCGAAAGCTTAAGTTTCATTTGTATCTTAAGCTCGCACTGTGAAACCGGCCCATAGTGTGTTTAATTTAGTTATATTATGAAATATGTATGCTTTTATTTTTTAGCTATCCATGTCTCAATAAATGGCTATGCAAAAGTACGCTGGAAACAGCAAAGAGCGCAACGAGGTCGTGGAAATACAGCGCAGCATCCTATAATTTATTGCAGTAATCAGCAGTACTTGGCAAACAGGTCTTTCGTGATTGGTAAGGAGGGAGGAGAAACTTTGGAAGTACCACCCAGTGCCTACCTGTACAGGTTTCAAGTCCAACTGCCGGCAGATTTACCAAGCTCCTTTGAAGGACAATACGGTAATATACGCTACGAGGTCATAACTCGCATCGATCGCCCTTATAAATTTGATAATATCTTCAAACATCCGTTCAGCATTATTGCACCTTTTGATTTAAATTTAGATCCCGTTTATAAGGTACTAGAACATTATTGCAAATAGATCTGCACTCAATCTGCAAACATTTTTGAATTATTTCAGCTCGGCAAAGAAAGATGCGTGGAGAAACAATTTTTCTGTGGTTTATGTTGTGCGCAGACACTAACGGCCAAAGTGAACATTCCAGTTAGTGGTTATGCCCCTGGGCAGAACATAAATTTCGTCTTAGGCATAGATAATGCTTCTTCGATCAGATGCACGGACATTGTTGTAACTTTAGAGAAAACTGCGTGCTATATAAGCCACTATCCGATAACAGCAACACGTTTCGATTACATAAAAATTGCGGAGAAAAGCCTAGGCCCTGTATCGAAAAAGAACCAGACAGAATTTCGCGACTTTATCCCATTGCCTTGCATTCCGCCAACATCGTCACCTGCCGAAGCCTGTAAAATTATTCAAGTATCGTATCGTCTGAATTTCGATATTAAGACGGCGGGATGTCATCGAGATTTGGATTTGTCGGTACCAGTAACAATAGGAACAGTGCCTTTGGATGAGATGGTGAACGTCATTCGGACAGAACCATCGGCACCTCAGTCATCCTTTGATAGCGCCAATTATTCATCTAAAAGTGGAAACTGTTAGTAATTTTTATTTGAGTTTATTAACTAATAAATAATTTCATTAATAAATTTCAGCGCTACCGTCTTACGAAGAAGCGATCAGAACAGGTCAACGTTTCGTGGATGAAGAAGAGGAGAAGCATACAACAGAAAATTCCTACATGCCTAAATACCCAGTGTACTATAATACCCTCACACCTTCTCCCTAAATAAATACTTTATTATTAAAAAATAATAAAGTAAAAAATAACTTAATATTTACCAAATTATACTAAATTTACAATTATTATTATATATTAGTAGCCCCGTTAGGAATCGGTTAAAATGGGGTCGAGCTATGGCCACTGACATATAATGGATAACACACGAACTACGTAATAGTGTCATTTTTCGGAACGCTCTCAAAGTCGGAGTATAACATCAGTTGTTTCGAGATTAGGAAGTTTTTTGGAAAGTTAATTTTGTTTTTAGAACAGAAAAAAATTTAAAAATTTGTGAAAATGTAAACAACCTCTTCACACAATCTTGGGTGTTGAATTTCAAAAAACCGTAAAATTGGTTTTTAGTCCAGTACATGAAATGCTCGTAGAAGTAATAACTAATTTTATATCTCATCAGAATTAAGAGATGGCAAAAATTGTGTTTAACTTAACATCGTCCTCAAAACAAAGCGCACATCTAACACCTTCGATTGTAAAAATAACTACATTACTTGGCGCTAAAATTCATTAAGTCTTGGACGGAGTTCAATGAGAACTTCATCATGGAGTTATCATTATTATTTTCTTGCAACCCCGATATGGAGTTAATCTGCACCAAGTTAAGTTGCTACATTGGGCAATGAAAATGAAAAGCCTTCGGTGGCGCAGTGTCTACGCGCTCGTACCAGAAACTTTGATCACGGGTTTGATTCCTACCTTACTGCAATGGGTTTTATTAAGTAAATAATATTTGAAGTAGGAAAATAGTGTCTCAGAAGAGTTCTACATGGAAGGGCCTGTGTAACAAAAAACTTTTAATTTTTTTTTGCAGTTTAGGATTTAACATAAAAGTTTAGTTAAATGAGTAGTAAGTAAGTGAGTAGTAAGTAAGTAACAGGCAGAGATATGACGAAATTCGTGAAAATATATACATCAAATTTTCATTGATCATTTTTTTACCCCGTTCTGTACGCCAATGTATAATAGAAATTTTTTTCATCCAAATTACTTTCCTAGCAGATCAACCCTTCAGATTATGCCGGAACATCAGAATCTGGGTGTGCCTCTCTCTACATGTAAACTGCTACTGGGATTGAACTCAATTGAGAAAACCAACTCAAGATAGGCAGACGGTGTTACATGTCACACTGCGAGACAGATCTGGCCGGAGCTGGATCTAAAACGCTCCAAAAAGCTGACTTTGCTCAAAAGGGCGAATATCAGCACCACAGTCGGTGTCCTGACCGGACACTGTCTTGTAGGTCGACATGCTAAAAGACTCGGTCTCTTCTTAAACGACTTCTGTAGAAGCTGCCTGGATGAGGAAGAGGAGGAGACAGTCCTTCACCTTCTCTGTACCTGTCCAGCTCTATCAGCCAGAAGGAAAGCTCATCTTGGAGCTTACTTCTTCAACTGTCTCGGTGATCTTGCCTCAATGGAGGTCGCGAGAATCCAACGCTTCATCGCAAGCTCTAAATGGTTCGACGAGTAGGACCGGATTCGATGATCCTGTGGAAACACAACGGACCTTTTAGGTCTAAGTGTGTCCGTGTTCTCACGGGCAGCCACGCGTACCTACCTACCTACATGTACACACCAAGTTTCAACTTTCTAGCATAAGCCGTGTTATATATAGGAAAACACTCTCTACCTCCGTACCATACTAACACTATTAAAGATTACATTTTTACTACATGCAACTACTACTAATACTTGGCTGTATCCAAATATCAAGTTTCAGCTATCTATCATTATGGGTTCTCAAGATATAAAAATCGAAACCTATTCTTTTTTACCCCGCATTATTTTTTCCCCACTCCTCCACCCATATCGAAAATTATTTGCAAATGGATCCACTATCAAAGCTCAAGGCTTCATGTATAAGCGGTCGCTGATATCTAGAAACTAACCTCTCCCCCCACAACACCACCCCACAAAATGTGGCCACCAAAAAAATTCAACTTAATAGCTCGAAGTGTTTGGGAGCTACGAGCCTTCAAACTATTTTGCGTACGGCGGACAGCGTAGGTGATGCTTTATATACAATCGCCAAGAAAAACTATTTCACAATTTTTCGATATTCAACCTCCAAGTGGATGTAACGGGTTTGTATACGTTTTCACAAATGTGGCAGTGGCGTAGAACATTTGCGACCCCATTTTAACCGCTTCCCGAACATTGAGACAATTGGCAGATTTTTTTCTTCTTTTTCGATATATTATACGAGTCGATATTATATCATGTTATGTTATGAAACGCGCTAGAACCGGTATTTTTCTTAGCAAACCAGTCGTTAATTTCGTTTACTAGATGCCGCTAGCGTCGGAAAGAACGATATCTCTGTCTTTAAATGTTGTTCGCCTTGTCGTACGATTGATTTTTCCTGCGCTTTTTTTAAGCTTGAAAAATAACCAGTGTCATAACAGCATGAACATACTTAGGGCCGGTTTCACAGTCGAAGTTTAAACCAAAAGTCTTATTTAAACTTATGCTTGATTTGATAGCTCAAAATGTCTAAAAGATTTAACGAAAGTCGTGAAAATGTGGGAAAACCCATTTCACGAAAAATTTTAGATTTTACTTCTGCGGGCTCTTAATATAAGCGCCTAGGAAGGTTTTTCCAAATTTTTCGATATCTAACCCCTAAGGAGGTGTAAGGCGGCTATGTACTTTTTCACGAATTCCGATATATTTCTTAGGACTAATGAAATATTGAATTCACTTTCAATTCACGAATTCCGATATATTTCTTAGGTCTAATGAAATATTGAATTCTTTTTCAATTCTAAATGCTATGAATATAGTCGGGGAATAATCTGATTTAAGTATTTTTTGATATTAAATCCCCTGGGGAGTGAGACATTGTTCAAGTTTTGACGAATTCTGAATTTTTTTTAGGTTAAATGATATCGAATTTACTTTCACTTCCATTGAATCATCTATTGAAAAATCAAATACGTAAATAAAAAAAAAAAATTTGCCAATAGTCTGGGCGCAACTTCATTATTTTATGGGTAGAACTCCGAAACGTGTTTAACGCTGAGATGCGGTGTAGGTTGCTATGCGACTGACAACCTAAGGAATAACCAGGAGGCTATTTGGAACGTAATTTTTTAGGGTGTCAGTCGCATAGTAACCTACACCGCATCTCAGCATTAAACACGTTTCGAACTTCTACCCATAAAATAATAAAGTTGCGCCCAGACTGTCGGCATATTTTTATACTGTAGATCTGAGAGTATTATAAATTTAATCCAGACCAAAAGTTTGTAGCGCATAGAACTCGTGATCAAGAATATTGACCGATAACTTCAGAACGGTTTAAGTAACGACTTTGAAATTTTGTATGCGTTGATTTGTCAACAATTGGAGCTAAAAGAATGATTATTAAGAAAATTCCATTAATCCTTAGTGTAGCTGCCATACAGATATCCAGTAAAAATTTTTCACTCAACTTACGAAACACACTACAACTCAAGTAATCATTCACCCACGAATTCGGAATTTGGTACAGATTAGTTTTTATTTAAAACAAAGTTCGAGTTTACTAGTAAATGAAATCCTTGCACTCCTTCCGACAGCTCCATACAAAAAATTCTTAAGACGTGTTCAACAATATTTTTCGATAACCTTTGAACGCTTCATGCTGGGGATTTTAAATGCTGTACATATTAATTTTTAAATGGCTCCAGGTAAAAGGATAAATACGTTAGAAATCGAATGAGTCCTACCTTCTCCTCCTATTTGAAAGTCCTTAAAAACGGAAAATTTTACTTTCGGTGATAGATCCAAATATAAAAACATACTGCAGCCACGATCGGCTGCAAGCCAATCGTATAATACTCTAGATGAATACTGAACTCCGATTTATATTGTAGTTGGGGATAAAGTAGAATTACGTGTGTGCATGTTGTATGTCCTTTATTAAGGACTGCTATTAGATTGTTACTCAAAACTAAAAGACAATATTCAGTGTTTAACTTCATACCTTGAACTGGGTAAGTCATCGAAAAAAAATGTCCTTTTTAAAGGACTTTCACATGGGAGGTGCAGGAAGGACTCACTCGATTTCTTACATATTTATCCTTTTCCTTGGAACCATTCAAAAATTAACGAGTACAAAATTTCAAATTCGTAGCATGAAGCGTTCAAAAGTTATCGGAAAAAATTGTTGAACACGTCTTTTAAGGATATGTTGTATGGCAGCTACCAGAAGGAGTAAAAGGATTTCGCTGATTCGTAAACTCGAACTTCCTTTTCACTCAAAACTAACTTGTACGAAATTCCGAATTCGTAGCTAAAAGATTACTTGAGTTATAGTGAGTTTCGTAAATTAAGTGAATACATTTTGACAGGATATTTGTATGGCAGCTACACGAAGGACTAACAGCATTTCCTTTATAATCATATATTTAGCTCCAACTATTGAAAAAGTAACACATACAAAATTTCAATGTCGTAGCTTAAACCCTTCTAAAGTTATCGACAAATATTCTTGAACACGTGTCTTAAGGACATTTTGTATGGCAGCTACCAGAAGGAGTAAAAGGATTTCGCTGATTAGTAAACCCAAAATTTGTTTTTACTCAAAACTAATTTGTACAAAATTTCCAATTCATAGCTAAAAGATTACTTGAGTTATAGTGAGTTTCGTAAATTAAGTGAATTCATTTTGGCAGGATATTTGTATGGCAGCTATACGAAGGATTAACAGGATTTTCTTCATAATCATATACTTAGTTCCAACTATTGGAAAAATAACACATACAAAATTTCAAAGTCGTAGCTTAAACCCTTCTGAAGTTATCGACTAATATTCTTGAAGACGTGTTTTAAGGACATTTTGTATGGCAGCTACCAGAAGGAGTAAAAGGATTTCGCTGATTAGTAAACTCGAACTTCCTTTTCACTCAAAACTAATTTGTGCAAAATTCCGAATTCGTAGCTAAAAGATTACTTGAGTTATAGTGAGTTTCGTAAATTAAGTGAATACATTTTGACAGGATATTTGTATGGCAGCTACACGAAGGACTAACAGCATTTCCTTTATAATCATATATTTAGCTCCAACTATTGAAAAAGTAACACATACAAAATTTCAATGTCGTAGCTTAAACCCTTCTAAAGTTATCGACAAATATTCTTGAACACGTGTCTTAAGGACATTTTGTATGGCAGCTACCAGAAGGAGTAAAAGGATTTCGCTGATTAGTAAACCCAAAATTTGTTTTTACTCAAAACTAATTTGTACAAAATTTCCAATTCATAGCTAAAAGATTACTTGAGTTATAGTGAGTTTCGTAAATTAAGTGAATTCATTTTGGCAGGATATTTGTATGGCAGCTATACGAAGGATTAACAGGATTTTCTTCATAATCATATACTTAGTTCCAACTATTGGAAAAATAACACATACAAAATTTCAAAGTCGTAGCTTAAACCCTTCTGAAGTTATCGACTAATATTCTTGAAGACGTGTTTTAAGGACATTTTGTATGGCAGCTATCAGAAGGAGTAAAAGGATTTCGCTGATTAGTAAACTCGAACTTCCTTTTCACTCAAAACTAATTTGTGCAAAATTCCGAATTCGTAGCTAAAAGATTACTTGAGTTATAGTGAGTTTCGTAAATTAAGTGAATACATTTTGACAGGATATTTGTATGACAGCTATACGAAGGACTAACAGGATTTTCTTCATAATCATATATTTAGTTCCAACTATTGGAAAAATACCACATACATAATTTCAATGTCGTAGCTTAAACCCTTCTGAAGTTATTGACCGATATTCTTGAACACGTGTTTTAAGGACATTTTGTATGGCAGCTACCCGAAGGAGTAGGACGATTTGGCCCGTTAACGAACTTAGCCTTACAAATTCAACCAAACATCCAGATTCAAAATTTCAAGGTCCTAGGTGAAGGCGTTCTTGAGTTATCGTGCTAACGGACAGACGGACGGACGGACGGACGGACGGACGTCAGGCGGATTTGAGGTTTTTGGCCACAAATAAACAAAAAATAATATATAACTTTTTTTCGTCCGAGGCTTGGTTCTATGCGTTACAAACTTTTGGGCTGGATTAAACTTATAATACTCTATATGATTTCATCTAGAGTATAATTAAACACTGATGATATTGTATTTTAGTTTCGAGTAGCGGCCAAATGAGAGTCCTTAATAAGGGATAAACTACATGAGCACTTCTTATTCTATTTTACCCAACTATAACATAAATCGGAGTTCAGTATTTCGTGTAGACTATCATACGATTGTCTTGCAGCCGATCGTGACTGCAGTATGTTTATTCATTAATTTTGCGTGCTTACAAAGAATCGGCGATAATAAGGTCATAAATTTCGTCATTCTTCATGGATTGACCCTTCCACTTACTTTCAAATATTGAAAATTTATAGCGTAGAAAATTTCAATAGCCTAGCCACAGACAAGGTAGCCTAGTTTTATGAATTCTTTGTTAATCGTTGGATAAGTGTAAGTGTAAGTCTTTGATCACTAACTTACTTTAAGTACAGGGTCCGGCAGTGAAACCTGACGGTTTTTGAAATGGAATAATTCAATAAATATTCAAGATATTGTTGCGAGCTAGGGGTTCGCCGGGATTTCAAGTAAAACACAATTCGTTTAAAATCAAAATAAGTAGCAATTTATTTATTCGCACTTTAATTCTGTTCGCACAATTATTCGCACTATATGGCAATACCGCCCGCTTATCTATATCGCTTGATTCGATCACACGCAATCGTTCGCTTTCCACCAATACGGTCGCGTATACACGCTGGCTGTCACAGTCGACGTAATAAAAATTACTATGTCCCTCGCTAAAAGCTTTATCTGCTTCTATACCAGTTGTCTGCAGTCGATACTGTTCTTGAATCTTCGTTCGGTGGTGTGTGTAGAGGGTTCTAGTGAGCTTGAGATCTTTCCATTTGATCCTCTACGCTGTTCTAGTACATTCGAGCACATTCGATAAGAAGGGGGGTATAATCGTGTTGCTCCGCTCTCCTTATATACTTCAACTAGGTTTCTGATTGGGTTACTTTGTAGCTAGGTATTCGGTTGTTGATGCGAAACGATCGAGTTGCGCGGTTGCCAGGTTTACATGTAACAATATTTTGTTATAATTTTTTTTATTTAAAAAAGAAAGAATGGAAGTTTAAGATGTATACAAAAAAAATTCGAAAAAGCATTATGAAGCAAAAATAACATCACTCAAATGATAACCTCCATTTTCTCTGCACTGCTCAAGTTTGTTAGCAAAGTTAGTCATCACTCTTTACAAGGTTTGGCGCGGGATCCCACGCATTTCCCGCTGAATATTTGCTCGCAGTTCTGCCATATTTTTAGGCTTATCAAGGTACACTTTTCCTTTGAGGTAACCCCTTATCATCATCAATCATTTCAGGGTCTTCATTCAGAAGTGTTTGATATCCCCAACATTGTTTCTGCAAAAACTAACCTTCTTGGGAAATCTTGAAGCTGTAATTCTTGAACTACAGCAATTGTGTACGGGTGAAAATGCTAGTCTTCATGAAGTATCCGCCGAACAGTCCTATCGGACATCCCTAAAGCCTGCGCATAACAAATAGCTGATCGCCGGGGACTCCGTTCAAAAGCAACTCGTACAGCCACGATGTTTGCAGGTGACCTTGCCGTCCTGTGGGACCCCCCTCTTCCCAATTTTGTTCCGAAAGCTGTATTGCGAAAGTTCCGAACCCACAAAAGAATAGTGTTCCGAGATGGAATCGGCCCACGAGGAGGAACAGTAAAACATAAACGAAATTGCCGCTGTGTTAGGGTCACAGAATCGTTATTTCTGAAGAACGTCTCGACGACAAAGACGGTGTTCACTGGTCCAATGCTCCATTGTACCTAAACTTCCACATCAGGAGAAGGGAACGAGACCGACCCCCACCACCTAAGCTCCCACCACCACCCACTACCCACGTTCAAAAACCGTCAGATTTCACTGCCGGACCCTTTATTTGTTGGCTGAACTATTTCATTAGTGAGAACTAGTTTGTTAACAGAAGAGCTGAAAGATTTCGCTCCAAAACGTACTCGATCTAACTTTTTAGCGATTTCCTGTAAAATTTCGATCTCCTGGCTAATTAATTTCTTGTATTACTGCGCGTTCCTAAAGATGATTCCAAAATTGGTTGACACACTTTCGTATAGCACGAAGGTTTCACTCGATTTATGGGATGAACTAAACATAAACATCTCATAATTTCCATCTTTGAGCATTATCGCAAACTTTCGCGCCTTACTTAGCCTTATAAAAAATGAAGAAGTGACTACGAAAAGTCCTGGATATTTCAAGTTGTTGGCGTAAAACATTTTCCCGTCCGAAGCTCCCTTTCATTTGTGTGACTTAGGCCCGTTCCTACGAAGTTCAGTTACGTTCTAACTGGAACTTTAACTGACAGATTTTCATACAAAACTTCCAGTTAAAGTTCCGGTTAGAGTTTAACTGAAGATCGTAATAATGGCCCTTAAGATATCTTTGAGTATAAAGTACTTTATTAAACATTTACCTAATAAATAGGTACGTATTTGACGAATGAGTCAATACCTTACTAAAAAATCTTACTTTTCACTGAAATGATTTAAATGCACCGTTTATAAACAATATAAAATAACAATACATAGTAGAACTTAACATTTTATTTAAAATAAGCGTCAGTTTATCTTCGTTTCGTCTTAATCATGAACGGTAGCGTAACTAATTTCTCCTCATAATATGGATATTTCGGTAAGTAACGAGCGTTTTTTATGCAGCTGCTTTCGTCGTAGTTATTTTCATAATGTGGTAAAAAACTTTCCAACTCTCTATATTTTATTTCAGGATCTACAATATTCGATATAACAATTTATTAGTGCCAACAACATTTTATAGTCGATTACATACCTGTTATTTCCGTTAAACTAATGGCCGTTTCTGCTTTTCTTTTTTCTTCTCTTTTATCACCGCCATCTTCTTTGCATTTAAACGGACTGGTCCCTATCGTAATTGGTATAGTAATTTTTAAACTTTTATGCCATCCTGCTACTGAAGCTTTAATTTTGATAAGATAGCTGATATCAATTAAGGAACAAGTACCCAGCGTACTTGGTGGTACAGCTAAGACCGGAATTGTTGCTAGAATATGTTTTCTTCGAAATTTCGGAATTGATCCGAAATGTCCTTCGCGCACTACGAATTTCATAACCCTGCTTTCAACTTTCGGAAATGTACTTGTATATTTTGCAATTCGATTCAATTTCACTTTAAGCGCAGTGCAATTTGAAAAGGAATAGTTCTGAACAAAAATATGCGCGGTAAATAATTGTCCTGGAACATATCCGGAATGTGAAAGATCAACAGAAATACGTAATTGTGTATTTAAGCAGAAACCGCCTAACATGCGTTTGAATGCCGCCTTCGTGATGGGGACCTGGAAGTTGAAAAAAATAATTCATATATTACATTTGCTCTAAAATAATATTAAAAAAAAGGAGCAAATACAATCAAGCGTTGGAGGTGGGAGAAGAGAGCGATACAGGATACGATCCTGTGTTCCGCACTTAGCAGTCACAAGACTGTCTTGCTTTTTGAATTCCTTCTGAATTGTTCGAGCTTAGAGGAAACGGAAGCTTTCAGATTTAGAGAACTTGAAAAGAAGTCATTGAACAATGGGAAGATCTTCGCACCAGCCACCTAGTCTTGAAGATATACCGACCAGATGCCCATATAGAAGAGCATGCGAATGCTAAATTGGAATATGAAACCGTACAATGCAACTATTCAAAAATTTCAGGATGTCGGAGAAATGCACCCAATTTATTTTTTCATAAAGTGTTCATGCTTTGAACTGGAAACATTTGCAGTTGTTCATGCATTACAGAAGTTCAAAGTCTCTTTGGCAGGACCAAAATTCGAAAAATCCGCCAACAGTTCGGGCTCAACTTTATTTTTTTCGGGACAGCAGTTAAAACCGAGGTACAACAAAAGTTCCGGTGCTGCTGAAACACTGAAAATACCATTAACAACTTTGGGTCTTTTTCCTGGTTATTTCGAAACAAGGAGGTTATTTTGAAAAACAATTATTTGTTTTAGAACAGCTCTGTGGAAGACATAACTTTTAACATTCATTGGTGAATCATTATTCAAACATTGAAATAAATAAACTACCCATGGTGATTACAAAGAATTTTAAATTAAAAAAATTATATTCTAGATGAAATCATAGAGTATATTGTTCGCCGGGATTTCAAGTAAAACACAATTCGTTTAAAATCAATAGAAATAATAAGGTTTATTATTCGCATTCTATAATCGAACTCTCGACAAACATGCCCGATCTTATGTACTACTTTATCACTAAATCGACCGCCGCTACCAATCAAAATCACTATACAAGTACTTCCGTGTATCGCGTCACCGCAGTAAAGCTGTCTCGGATGCAAATTCTATCCTCCTTAAATACTGCGTGAGTAGAGTCAAGAGCTTTCCTACATATTCGGTGGTGTTTGTGGAATATTCGAGAGGGCTGGAGAACATGCGACGGGAGAGTACTCGAGAAGCTTGCAAATTTTCCATGCCTTTCTCATTATGAATCGCAATATGACCAGTCGGATGTTTTCCATGTTTTCTAATTAGGTACTGAAAGTTTGTTCTTTGCTGACTGGAAACTGATTCAGTTTTGCGGGTTGCCAGGTTAGAACGTAACAGTATTATAAGTTTAATCCAGCTCGAAAAGTTTGTTACGCATTGAACCGAATCTTGGACGAAAAAAAGTTATGTGTTATGTTTTGTTCATTTGTGATTAAAAACTCCAAATCCACTTGCTGTCCGGTCGTTAGCACGAGAACTCAAGAACGTGATGGCCTAGGAAGTTCAAATTTTATCATAACCTATAAAATTTAAAAGTAAGGCGAGGATCGTTAACAGGCTATACCCTTCCACTCTTTCGAGTACCTCCAATACAAGAGTCCTTAAAACACCTATTTGCTATTATTAGTCGAATGATTGAAATTAGGAACTTCATATTATGCGCATATAAACTTTCCAATGTTTGAAACTGAAATTCCGAAAATAATGCAAATCGAATGAGTCCCTCGTGTAGTTTTGAGTAAAAATAAAGTTTGAGTTCATTAGTCTGTCTTTACTCATTTATCTAGCTAACATACAGAAAGTCCTTAACATACGTGCTCAAGAATATTGGCCAATTGCTTTAGAATGCTTCAAGCTAGAAATTTCAAATTTTTTCCCGTTGACCTTGGAAGTCTCAATTTTACAGGAATTCATTTTAAGCTAAAAGTAGAATCGACTTTGTTATTGACGCACTGCTTCCAGTAGGTCCCATACAAAAGTCCTTAAAACACGTGTCGACGATTGTTGGCCGATAACTTTTGATCGCTTCAAGGAATTTTAAATTTTGTACACCTTAATTTTTAAATGGTTCAACTTAAAATGATAAATATGCTAGAAATCGAGTGGTTGGCTTAGATTAGATTAGATTGGAAATAGGGGTTGGTATGGTTAACCTCTGTCACTGCAGCCACAGTTGGGCTTATTGTGACGTCCCCCCGGTTTGATTATGATTCCTCTTCGATCCCTGCGCTTTCAATGAAGCCTAGTATTTTGCGAAGAGGAATGGTCAGGAATTCCGATGGGTCCATGAAACCGATTCATTACCCGGAATACCCTCATGTCCTGGCACCCACATCAGAGTTAGACTATTATGATGTGCCAGCTCTTTAAGAAGAGTATGACAGTCTCACACAAGCCTAGAACGGAAACAGTAAGATTTCAGCGCTAGCAGTGCCGCTTGGCTGTCAGATAGGATAATAACTGTAGCGCCTTTTGGTTTATTCAGTAGAAGTTTACCCGCGCACAGCTCTATGGCATGTACCTCAGCCTGAAACACAGTGGCGGTTTGTCCCATTGCCGTCCATATTTTACAATTGGGTCCAAATACGCCCGCTCCAGTTCCACTATAGGTCTTAGAGCCGTCCGTGTACCAGACTGAAGCACCTTCCCCAAAATCTGGTAGACCAGATTGCCATGATACACGATCTCCCAGAGTCACCATATATGGTTTCTCAAAATCATATACCTTTGGCATGTTATCGTTTACTGAGTCGGTTAGGTACTTCTGATTAAATTCCTGTAGAATTTGAAGGTGACCGACAAGGTCTCCTGCCTTGAATTTATTGTACTGCTGTAGCCTTATGGCCTCTCTCAGAGCCTCCTTCTTTATCTCTAAGTGTAATGGGGACAAGTCTATCATGGCTTCCATTGCAGCAGTGGGACATGATTTAAGTACCCCTGTAATGCTAAGAACGGCACGCCTCTGAATTTTTTGCAGGGCCTTCTGTGCTGTGATTTGTTCAACCTTTGGCCACCACAGCATAGCGGCATATGTGATCATTGGTATTATAATAGACTTGTAGGTCCAGTATACCATATTTGGTCTGAGACCCCAAGTGGTACCACAGAGCCTTCGACACGCCATAAAAGACAATGTTACTCGTGTGGAGATGTTTTTAAGATGTAAATTCCAAGTCAGACACTTGTCCAAGGTAATTCCCAAGTATTTGACATCGGACGAGAATTCAATTGTAGTTCCTCTCACAATCGGGGGCCTTAAGTTTACCTTCCGTCTTCTAGTGATTGGCACTATAATTGTTTTACTTGGATTTATACTTAATCCCTGTTGGATGCACCAGTGATCTACTATCTCTAGGGCCTCTTGCATGCGGTCCGAAATGACACAGTCATGTTTACCTCTTACAGTGATCACCAGGTCATCAGCGTATGCTTGAGTCTCAAAACCCTTGATGCTCAGATCCTTAAGGAGATCATCTACAACAATGCACCACAGTAGTGGGGAGAGTACACCTCCCTGAGGGCATCCCTTCACCGCTCGTACAGTGAGACCTTTACCTCCGATCTGAGCCGAGATTCTACGAGAGTGAAGCATCGCTACTATCCATCTCGTTACCGTTTCTTCTACTCCTATCTTACGAGTAAGTAGTTCAATGGATTTGTAGGAAGTGTTGTCAAAAGCACCTTCAACGTCAAGAAAAGAGCATAACGCTATTTCCTTGGCTGTCAACGTCTTATCAATTTTTTGCACTAAATTGTGAAGAGCGCTAACAGTCGATTTGGCAGCTTGATAAGCGAATTGATATTTGTTAAGCCGGCTGAAAGCAGCAGAGCTCCTTATGTATCTGTCTAATACCTTTTCCATAGATTTAAGTAAGAAAGAGGTTAGACTGGTTGGGCGATATGACTTGTGAGTCCAACATCTATTCCCCACTTTTGGAATAAAAGTCACATTTACGTCTCGCCATGCCAGTGGCACGTAAGCGTATTCAAAACTGGCTCTAAATAATTTGACCAGTATGGGAAGAAGCACATCGAGTCCTTGTTGCAGTAATGCAGGAAAGATGCCATCAGCTCCTGGGGATTTATATGGGAGGAATGACATTACCGCCCATTCTATTGTATTAGGAGTAAAGATTCTGCCAGATAAAGCCCTAGTTCTGTTATTTGGCATAATCCCATAGGGCCTAATTTCATTCGTATGATACCCTCTGAGCCAGGAAAATGTGTTTGCATCAGAACTTGCACAGTTTCCTCGATACTAACGGTGTTACTTCCATCTTGCTTTTGCAAGAGTCCAATACCGTTATTGTGAACTCTAGAGAATGTCTTTTGCATTCTGGCAGCTTCTGGTAGGCTATCAATACCCTCGCAAAAGTTGCGCCAGGTGCGTCTCTTTGAGTCCCTAATTTCTTTATTATATACTATTAGAGCCCTTTTATACTCAGTCCAATTATTGGACCTTTTAGCTCTATTGAACAGTTTCCTAACTCTTGCACGGAGTTTTTGAAGTTCTCCATTCCACCATGGCACATCTCTTTTGGCCTTGGCCTTCTTGAGTGGAGAACTAACTTCATAGCTATCAAGCACTCCACTTCTATGCTCCACCGCTCTCTGAAAAATATATTCCGCGAACTCCCCTTGTTCACTTTATACTATACACAGACCATTTTTTTGAGTCATGAGATATAGTAATCTGAAGTTTTTCAACCCCACCACCGTACGCTAATGATCCCACCAACAATTGTATTTCCAATATATTCTCCTAGTATACCTATAAACAAGTACCAAGTTTCAATCTTGTGCTATAAACAATTCAGGAGATATCGATTTTAGAATATAACTATTCCAGATATGTTTATCACCACCTCATGTCCCCCCTCATACCCACACCGACAAAGTGGTCACTTTAAGATCACAATAATTTATTATTATAAAAATAATAAAGTAAAATTAAAAAGCAAACTCACCTTTAAGTATGGGTTCGAATTTAAATTCAAATCATGGATAACAGAAAACGGCTGCTTGTAAATATTATCATATCGCCATGCTCGATCAATTGTTAGAATGACTTCATATCGAATTTGTCCGAACTCTCCGTCGAACGATGTCGGACAGTGATCTGGCAGGTCGGCTTCAAAACTATACGAATACGAACCCGCGGGAAAGGAAAATGACTTTCCATTTTTTTCACCTTCCACATATTTTCGTACAAATAAATACTGTTCGTCAGCACCTAACAAGTCCTTGTATTTATCAGTTGGATCATGGCGCTCACTCTCTTTATCATCTGTAAATCGAACCTCGGCAAAACCAATCACTGTTATGTGGATTCCTGAAATTTGTTAAAAACAGAAAATTTCAATCATTATATTATATTATATAAATTAAATACGGATACTATCTTGAACTGGGTAAGTCATCGAAAAAAAATACGGATCATATCTTGAACTGGGTAAGTCATCGAAAAAAATGTCCTTTTTGAAGGACTTTCACATGGGAGGTGCAGGAAGGACTCACTCGATTTCTTACATATTTATCCTTTTCCTTGGAACAATTCAAAAATGAACGTGTACAAAATTTCAAATTCGTAGCTTGAAGCGTTCAAAAGTTATCGAAAAATATTGTTGAACACGTGTCTTAAGGACATTTTGTATGGCAGCTACCAGAAGAAGTAAAAGGATTTCGCTGATTAGTAAACTCGAACTTTGTTTTTACTCAAAACCAATTTGTACAAATTTCCGAATTCGTAGCTAAAAGATTACTTGAGTTATAGTGAGTTTCGTAAATTAAGTGAATACATTTTGACAGGATATTTGTATGGCAGCTACACGAAGGACTAACAGGATTTTCTTCATAATAATATATTTAGCTCCAACTATTGGAAAAATAACACATACAAAATTTCAAAGTCGTAGATTAAACCCTTCTGAAGTTATCGACCAATATTCTTGAACACGTGTTTTAAGGACATTTTGTATGGCAGCTACCCGAAGGAGTAGGACGATTTTGCCCGTTAACGAACTTAGCCTTACAAATTCAACCAAACATCCAAATTCAAAATTTCAAGATCCTAGGTGAAGGCGTTCTTGAGTTATCGTGTTCACGGACAGACGGACGGACGTCAGGCGGATTTGAGGTTTTTGGTCACAAATAAACAAAAAATAATATGTAACTTTTTTTCGTCCGAGGCTTGGTTCTATGCGTTACAAACTTTTGGGCTGGATTAAACTTATAATACTCTATATGATTCCATCTAGGGTATAAAAATATGTTTTATCTCAATGTTAGATTTAGATGAGTTTTGAGGCGTTTAGGTATATGAAAAACGCGTTAAATTAAAAATCAATTCAATATTATTATTCTTTACTAGATAGAAAGAGATAGCAATAAAACCATGTGCTCCTACCACGATCTATTTGAATTGCAGAAAACAGCCGCATATCATCGAACGCTACAGCTGTCATCCGCCACTTAGCCGATCAAAATGAAATGCGTGAAAAGTTTTCTTCTCAAGTGCGGGTGTAATAAAAACGACACAAGTGTGATTTGAAGTGGCTTGAAATGATGTAATAATGTGTCACTACATTATTTGTTTTTTGTATTTATTATATTGCAGTAAGTTAACATCGACCGTGTCTCTGCACGTTTCATTTGATAACCCCCTTTCTTATTCCCAGCCAATGTCAATCTACGTGAAATATTTTTCATCGACTTGACGAAGAACGCGCTTATTTTAATCTGAAATACATATGTCGCTCTCGGTTTGTAGCTGGTAATAAACAGTACATTAAATATTATTTTTGCTTATTTTATTTTGAAGTAAGTATGACCACAAAGCTAAATCCACAACAAGCTATCTTCAAACAGATGGCGCTCCGCCAAACATAAACTTCCTATCCCGACATTCGCAGATTTCGGGGAGCATTTATTTTGATACCGTGTATTTTTCCCATAAGGCGTGTAGAAGAATCTCGCAGACAGACCGACATGTCTCCGAGAAATCTGCGAGATTCTCGCAGACGCGACCAACTGGGATATTCGATTTCAAGTCAAACCTAACCAAGGGGTGCCAATAGTTTGGTGTCAATTTAATACAAAATTTTGATTTTTAAATTTATTATTAACCCCCGGCCATTATTCTTTTGGTGGTATATTGTTTAAATTAGTGAAGAGATTCGGATTAACTGTAACATCCTAGATGAAGGTGTTTTTCAGTTAGCATACGTTTTCACTGACAAATGGATTTGGGGTTACAAACTTCAAGGCTGGATTAAACTTATACAACAATGCACCGTCGCTTGCGCTCTCGACTTAGAGAAGGCGTTTGCCTCTGTGTGGATTGAGGGTCTCATCCTCAAACTCATTGATTTTAACTGCCCCATCCCTTTAACTAGACTGCTAGTAGACTTTCTATCAGACAGATCCTTTAAAACCACCATCGGTAGCCAATCTACACGCGTCCTCCCATCCTGCTCTTGCGTCCCCCAGGGTTCCATTCTTAGTCCCTCCCTATTTGACTTTTTTTATGTGGGGCATCCCTCTCCCATCTTTTCTAACCCCCTCCTCCTCCGAACCCTCAGCTTTATCTGGTAGTCTGATGTACGCCGAAAACATCTTCATTTGCTAACGACACTCTACCCTTTCGTGCCCAGACTGTGGTTCAGGAAATAATCAACCGAACATCGGCATTCCTCAGTGATTGGGCCCTCAAGGTCAACGTAGACAAATCCGTAGTCGTCTGCTTCCGTAACACTACTGGCAAGGGTCACAGGAATGCCGTCCCAGAAAGTAAAGCCGTCTCAATTTCCGTAAACATTCCGTAAACATTCCGTAAGCATCCATTCCGTAAGCATCACTCTAAAGAACAATGTTAAATACCTGGGAGTCAATATGCACTACAGACTCAAGTTCAACCCCAATGCTAGATCTGCTCTTTCTAAGGCAAAATTTGTTGCGGCTTCTGTGGGCGCACTTCTCTCCTCTAAGTCGGTCTTTCCAGCTACTAAGCTCCTCATCTACAAGATTCTGATTCTCCCAGTGGTCTTCTATTGTTTCCCAGCCTGGCTCAGTATCTCGCCAACGGCCGCTGAAGAAATAAACATCTTCGAGAGGAAAGTTCTTCGCAAGTGCCTCTCTAAGTTCAGAAGACTTAATAAGAGGTACTACAGGAACGAAATTCTCTACTCCGAGTCGGAGATCACCCCCATCCTGCACTACATGCTTTCATCCGCAAAAACCCGAGTAGGCAAGTGGCGTACCCACCCCCTTCTCTCCATCCGCTCCCTCTTCCCGGAACTACCCAGGCCAGATGACTCTTATCATATCAACCCACTTAAGGTCCTGCCTGACTATACTCTACCGCTGACTGAAATGGCACTCCCTCACCCCTGACGCTATTTTACTCCCATCCTCCTCCACATTCCTACAGAGGCTAGACACCCGACGCCGCGTACTTCCTATCGGTCATTTTTGTCGCGTACCATGCTTGGAGTTATTCGCCCTCAACCCTTAAATACTGTGCTCCTGCGCAACGTTGGACTCTTCAACTCTCACCCCATCAATTTTTGTCACTACAATTAAAAAATTTAAATTAACTGTTTTATTTTACTTTATTATTTTTTAATAATACAGTATAGTTATCGACCTGAAATTTCCAAAAAATTTGCTACCCTGAAACTTTGTATTTTCATGTTTTAGAACTAGTAAACCCCCAAAAAAAAAAAATGTCCGTCTGTCCACCGTAGACAGTCCCATAGTCACCTACACCGCACCTCAGCATTCAACACGTTCTGGACATCTACCCATAAAATAATAAAGTTGCGCTCAGACTTTAGACCGATTTTTTATTTTGTTTGTTCCCTCTGAACAACTGGTGTTAGTTCGGCAAGAGTCGCGCGCTTCCCGTCTATATCCTTTGGGGATGGCGTCGGGTGCGCGCCTCTGTCTGAACACAACTTTTATTGTTCCGATTTGTTAATTTGCGTTTCTCGATTCATGCCAAGTTCCTTGGAGCTGCTCATTTAGCGCCATGTTTATACAGGGTGCGCCATCTTGTATATCGGTTTGTAAACATTGAATAACTTTGACATTTTTCAACAGATTGACTTGATTGGACAAGTTTTAGAAACGACAATTCAGTATAATATTGCCGACAGACCGTCCACGTCGCTTGGAATAGGGCCAAACAGTCGCTGGAATGGTTGACACTGAACCTGATTTTTGGAAGCAAATTTTGATGACCGAATAGGACCATTTCACACTCTTTGGCGGCGTTAATAAACAAAATTGCCGCATTTGGGGAACGGAAAATCCACACGAGATCCATGAAACGCCATTGCATGATCAAAAGGTGACTGTTTGGGCCGGCGTTTGTGCCAAAACCATAATTGGGCCATTTTTTTCCGACAAAACGAAACAGTCGATGGAAAACGATATCGGTGGATGTTAGCTCATTATGTCTGCCCGCAAATGCGTGAAAAAGGTCTGGATGGTTACTGGTTTCAGCAAGGCGCCGCTACAATTAAATTAATGTACAGGGTTGAGCACGACGCAGCCGTGCTCCCGCACCCGGAAACGCACGGGAACCAGAGTAAAAAAAATACCGGGAAGAACAAGAGTTTCGGTTGTCTCCCCTTGACGCTTTTCTTGACGCTCTTTCTTGACGACGGAACAATATTACCAGCCAGCTGCATCGTGCTCAATCCTTTCAATTTTCCGATAAATTTGCTAAACTACTAAAGGTAAAACTGTTTTTTGAATTAAATACTTAAATATTTGTATAACCTCTGTAATTACAGAAACACTGAAATAAATTTAAAGTTTCTCACTTTCAACGGAGGTACTATAAAATTTATATTAACAATGCCACACTGCAAATAAAACAATTCAGTTTCTGCAACGAAAATTCCCTGGACGTCTGATGTCGAAAAGAGGTGACATTGATTGGCCACCGAGATCTCCAGATTTGACTCTTCCGGACTTGTCGACGCTATACCTATACTATTTTTTTAGGTTAAGTTTTATTATTATATTAGTTATAAAGCCCACGATCCAATCAATGCAGCGCTGCATGCAATGGCTTTACTCACATGCAATTTGCATGCTCCATGATCCAATCAATGCATTGCAGTAAGTGTTCCGGCATGCAGTACCTCAAATTTTGCTCTGAGTGAAAATTTTGTATAGCGTTGCGTAAGGCCAGCCAACAGTCAAATAAAAAACGTACTAAATTAATCGAATTTTTCTGGAGGGAAAAGAAGAAAATTTGAATTTTAACAGTTTTAGAAAACTATAGTACCCTTAGAGAAACACTGAATTAAAAATTTTATTTGATGGAAAATCAGAGTAACAAGACTAATATTTGAATTTGATGTGGCATGCAGCGCTGCATTGATTGGATCATGGAAAACATTTCGCTGCCCTTCAATGCAGTAATGAATGCAGTGCTGCATTAATGTGATCACGGGCTTAAGTCTTGATATGTCATATGCCAAACTGAGCAATTTGGCACGTCAATAATCTAGTACATTCAACACATTGCACGACTGCGGTCGGTATTTACTCGTTAGTGCTGCCTGACATTAAATTGCTGTCACGCTCTCTCTATTTTTCTTTGTAAAATATCATGTTTTTTTGTCTCAATAAAAAAATTTTAAGTTTGATTAAACTCAATTTCAGTCAGAAAATCTTGACACGGGGCCTGATATGAATACTTTATTATTATATATTAAGAAAGTAAAATATACGTGAGCTTATCTTATAGTTTTGTCGATTAACGTATATATTTGATAATGATTATAGAAGTTATTTCTGGTTATAATTCATGAATTGTACGTGATATGTTCTTCCCCTTTTCCTATAACGTAATAAATGATTTATGTATAGATTATGCCAAAAACACTGTAATTGTTATTGATTTTCTGCAATTTAACTGTGCTTATCACTTGATATCATTAAAGAGATAGCGAATAAAAGCCGAATATTTAATAAAAAATAATCTCTTCAATTCGATCTCAATGTAGTCGAACTATAGCCACTTTATAAGTTGAGTTAAATTAGTGATATGAGATACGATACATGTACGCAACGTAGACTTGAACATTTATCCACGCACAGTTTTTATACTCTAGATGAAATCTGAGAGTAACTATTATGGTATAAGTTTAATCCAGCCCAAAAGTTTGTACAGCATAGAACGGAGCCTCGGACGAAAAAAATATTTATATTATTTTTTGTTTATTTGGGGCCAACAACTTCAAATCCGCTTGACGTTCGTCCGTCCGTCTGTCTGTCCGTTAGCACGATAGCTCAAGAACGCCTTGAACTAGGATCTTGAAATCTTGAAATCTTGAAACTGGATGTTTGACCGAATTCGTACGGCTAAGTTCGTTAACGGGCAAAATGGTCCTACTCCTTCCGATAACTTTAGAAGGGTTTAAGTTACGACTTTGAAATTTTGTATGTGTTGATTTTCCAATGATTGATTATGACGAAAATCCTATTAGTCTTTCGGTGTAGCTGCCATACAAATATCCTGTCATTATGTCTTCACTTAATTTACGGAACTCACTATAACTTAAGTAATCGTTTAGCTACGAATTTGGAATTTTGTATAAATCAGTTTCGAGTCAAAACGAAGTTCGAGTTTACTATAGTCAGCTAAATCCTTTTACACCTTCTGGTAGCTTCCATACAAAAAATCACGTATTCAACAATATTTTCCGATAACTTTTGAATGCTTCAGGCTAGGAATTTAAAATTTTGTACAAATTCATTTTTAAATGGTTCCAAGGAAAAGCGTAAATATGTAAGAAAGTTGCGATTCCTTTGTGTAACCATAATATACTTGCCCGTATACTCTAGATGAAATCCGAGAGTATTATAAGCTTAATATGTTGTGAACGGAGGCCTTGGAGTGAATATTTCGACTTGAAAAAGTCGACTATTTTCCAAATAGGGCGTGAAAGACCAAAAAGCGGTGGAGTTGCTCGACTTCTCGATTTATAAGGGCACTCAAATAGTATAGCGCCCTGCCTGCCCACACTACTTCAGTCAAGTTTGTCCGAATAATTATCATTAACTTGCCCCCTTATTGAGGTTCAGGGATCGGGTTCATTTCAATAAAACTAGCCTACCGGCATTTCAACGTATACAATTACAATGCTTAACGCCAACTGATTTTAGACTTCGCAAAAAACAATCGAAAGACTATCTCCAAAAAGGACGCACGCGCAAAAACAAAGGCCATGACAAAAAAAATAATAATAATGGGCGACATCGCCGAGTCAGCCCAAGCGTATACCGAAATAGGAGTGGGTGCATGATATAACAAAAATACTTCAACGAAAATAAAATATGTGCAATAGTAGACTATATATAGGTGTAAATAATAAGATATTATAAATTCAGACTCGCCCTTTACATGTTTGAACACTTGTATCAATTTTTAAATTTTCATTTCCTAAGTTTTCGGATTTATTGTGTATGTATTATATTGTAGTATTTAGGTTATTTTAATTCACGTATTTATGTTGTTATAATATATCGACTACCACGCTCTAAAAACATTAAGCTGTAAATGCAATAAAGTCTCATACTCTTTGCAATAAACGTCAAATTGTTTATTCGGTAATATTTTTTCACCGAACGAATAGAAAACGTGTGTTCAGTGAGTATTTTAAAAATGTTTAAACCAAAAAAAACTAAAATGAATAAGAAACGAGTGTTCAGTGAGTGTTTTAAAATTGTTTAAACCAGAAAAACTAATTGGAGTGAGGCTTTTCCAGATCTCAGCCTTGTGCGAAATGGATGTCATTCGCAGGCATGGATGGCAGGTATGGATGAAGTTGCGATTCTGCAGTTGCTACTTTTACTACAATTAATATGTGCTACCTATTTTGTTTCATATATTTTGTTCTTATAGAAGGCAAATTCTCGGAAAGCAAGAGACGGGAAGTAACTAAGGATCTTGTACTTGTTGACGTAAATTTGGTATGAACATTGAAAATATCATTTCACATTGAAATTCACATTTTGTTTCATTTTCTACAGGAAATACCGATGTCTCACGAAAACCAATTACATCATCATCGAGAAAAAGAGCTTCAATGAAGGCATGCAGAATTTTTTTCACATCGAAATCAATAAGACACCAAAAAGTCGGTGTAGTTGTCTAGTTTATAAGTGATTCCTATGTAAATACATTTGTTAAATTTTTCCTGTGGCAATAAACTTAAACTTGAGCTATATTATTTTAGTTTCTCGGAGTAAAATTACATTGAATACTTTATTTATATTTATTTGTACCTTATAGTCTGAATTCTGTTCGGTTAAATTAATACCATATAGCTTCTCAATCTACTATCCGATATAACATTTAGCGCGGATTCGAACCAAATCCAAATGTAGTAATCGACTGAGACTATGGAGGTGCTGAAACTCGATACGGTTTTTTCTGTGGAGCTTATATGCGCGCTTCCACTCTATCTCATACTCTTTGGGTTACGTATTTCGATTTATTTTTATGTATTTATTTTATTAAATTTTCTTCTGTCAGTCCTGTCTGGTCATGTCACTTTTTTTTTATTATTATTTGCTCCATTTAGTTTAATTTAGGTTTATATAAGTATTTAAATTAAATATAATATTAAGTATTTAAAAAAATCATCGTGGGTGAATTATATTTTAATTTTTTGGACTTCGTTAAAATTCAGCGTGTATGGTTCGGTATTATTTCATTTTCGTAAAATTTGTAAAGTTCGAATAGGAACGTATACCAAATTGGATGAATCTCGTTTTCAGTTTATCGTTGCGACTATTTTGTGACGTATCGTTTATTTATCTTAGTCATTTTATTTAATTTAATAATTCATCTTATTTATAATTTTTATTATAGTTCGTACTATTTATTTTAATGATTCATCTCATTTTTTTTTTATTCAAAACTAAAGTTCGCGTTTCACGTTTTCTTTGTTCTCTTTCTCTCATATTTACCATTTTTACATCATTTATTTTATTCCCGTATTGCGCGTTCCCTTTTCCATTTTTTCAAACTTAATTCTTAGACTTTAGCATTTATCTTCTCGTTCACCTCTTTTCTCCTTGCTTCCAAAAAAAATGGCTACCACGCCGGTTCCGGCATCTACCGAATAACGGTTTCCTTCCCGTCGTTATTGTGGCTAGGGTGGTGGCAGTTGCGAGCGCGATCAGGGCTCTGCTCATGATTTCTGCTATAGCTGCAATTAGCTGCTTTTGTATACTTTTGTGTGTCCAAAGCAACCAAAAAGCTGCTTTCTCGTACTTCCTATTTGACACTAGATCTGTCCAAGATTTTTAAAAAGCTGCTTCCATAGCTGCTTTTTGTTGCTCATACTGCGGACTGAAGAAAGCAGCTATTGCAATATTCATATGTGTGTGTAGCTGTTAGTTTCGTCTCAACGTCATTTTGAATGTTTAAAAAGGAAAATGATGTTTTATTAACAATGGAAATAAGAAAAAAAAGTTTAGCGCACTACTAGTAGTACTCATTTTCACTTTATTTTATTATAATATATGCCATATGTTACGCCAATTTGTGTATGTATGTGTCGAACAGCTGTTGTAAGCTATACAAGCTGCTTTTGCCTGTCCAAACCCCGAAGAAGCTATTTCTTGCTATGGCTGAATTTGACTGTTGCTTCAGTCTTGCTATGCTATGCTTTCAAAGCAGCTATAGCTGGCATCTTGAACACACCCCAGCAGATGTCAGCGAAATGCTGAACTCTGAACGCACTCGCAACCGCCCAGCAGGGACGACGCAATCTCGAGAAGTGACAACTCCACAACTCCAGCCCAAAAGTTTGTCACGTATAGAACGGAGCCTAGGACGAAAAGAAGTTATATATTAGTTTTTTCTTTGTTTGTGACCAAGAACTCTAAATCCGTTTGACGTCTGTCTGTCTCTCCATGCGCACGATAACTGAAGAACGCTTTGAAATTTTGAATCCGGATGTTTGGTCGAATTTGTAAGGCTAAGTTCGTTAATGGGCAAAATCATTTTACTGCGTTAACTCCTTCCGGTCAAAAAGTCCTTAAAACATTTGTTCCAGAATATTTTCCTATAACTTATGAACGCTTCAAGCTAGAAATTTGAAATTTTACACACAATAATTTTTAAATGGTTTAAAGTGATAAATATGCTAGAAATCGAGTGAGTCCTTCCTGCGCCTTCCATGTGAAAGTCCTTGAAAACGGAAAAATTTACTTTCAGTTATTTTCGAAGTTCCAGATATGAAATTGTCCTTTAGTTTTAAGTACCAACCAAATTAAGGTCCTTAATAAAGGATAAACTACAGGCGCACTCCTTAATTTACTTTATCCTTAACTACAATATAAATCGGAGTTCAGTATTTCATCTAGAGTATCATCAGATTGGCTTGCAGCCGATCGTGATCACGATCGGCTGCAAGTATGCGACTTCAGTATATTTATACTCTAGATGAAATCATATAGTGGATTATAAGTTTAATCCAGCCCAAAAGTTTGTAACGCATAGAACCCAGCCTCGGACAAAAAAAAGTTATATATTATTTTTTTGTTTATTTGTGGCCAAAAACCTCAACAAAACCGTCCGTGAACACGATAACTCAAGAACGCCTTCAACTAGGATCTTGAAATTTTGAATCTGGATGTTTGGTTGAATTTGTAAGGCTAAGTTTGTTAAATGGCAAAATCGTCTTACTCCTTCGGGTAGCTGCCACCCAAAATGTCATTAAAACACGTGTTCAAGAATATTGGACGATAACTTCAGAAGGGTTTAAGCTACGTCTTTGAAATTTTGTATGTCTTATTTTTCCAATAGTTGGAGTTAAATGTATGATTATGAAGAAAATCCTATTAGTTCTTCGTGTAGCTGCCATACAAATATCCTGTCAAAATGTATTCACTTAATTTACGAAACTCACTATAACTCAAGTAATCTGTAAGCTACGAATTCGGAATTTTGTACAAATTAGTTTTGAGTGAAAACAAAGTTCGAGTTTACTAGTCAGCAAAATCCTTTTACTCCTTCTCGTATCTTCTATACAAAAAATCCTTAAGACACATGTTCAACAACATTTTCCGATAACTTTTGAACGCTTCAAGCTACGAATTTGAAATTTTGTACAAATTAATTTTTGAATGGTTCCAAGGAAAAGGATAAATATGTAAGAAATCGAGTGAGTTCTTCCTGCACCTCTCATGTGAAAGTCCTTCAAAAAGGATATTTTTTTTCGCTGACTTACCCAATTCAAGATATGAAATTGAGCACTGACGATATTATCTTTTAGTTTCGAGTAGCAACCAAATGGTAGTCCTTAATAAAGGACATACGACATGCATATACCTATTTCTACTAAATCTCCAACTACAATAGAAATCGGAGTTCAGTATTTCATCTAGAGTATCATACGATTGTCTTGCAGCCAATCGTGACTGCAGTATGTTTTAATTTATTAACACTATTTTTTTGGCTTTCTAAAAATCCCAATAACGTGTATGTATTTATTTTTTACTAGTTCATAACTGAACATGAGAATAATTCAGTTTGTTTAACGTTGATTTCTTCAATCTTAAACGTTTAGTGCCGGTGTGATACAATCGGAGTAGCTTATTTACTAATTGAAGAAACCATGAAGTTATCTTCATGGACTGCGGAGCATAAACAAAATATAATTTTTCGCACACCATTTCTGACGATATTCAAGAAATGATTTGATTTTATCTCAAGATATTATCCGGTCGTTCATTCTTAAATAGTTATCTATCTGGCAAAAACTACAAAACAGTCTTTTACCCACTATTACATAATGTCGTATATTACTGTAGCTCCACCAAAAACGTATCGTAATCCAACAATTTTCATAATTATTGTTTTGTTCATAAAGCTACACCATACCGACATTAATTCAACTAAATTTATGAAAGCAGTTATCAAAATAAAATATTAATATTCTCCAAAAGAAACATGTATTTTTGCGTCGTGTGATTCCAGTATGCAATATAATTTAGTCTCTTAATAAAAACATACTGCAGTCACGATCGGCTGCAAGCCAATCGTATAATACTCTAGATGAATACTGAACTCCGATTTATATTGTAGTTGGGGATAAAGTAGAATTAGGTGTGTGCATGTTGTATGTCCTTTATTAAGGACTGCTATTAGATTGCTACTCAAAACTAAAAGACAATATTCAGTGTTTAATTTCAAACCTTGAACTGGGTAAGTCATCGAAAAAAAATGTCCTTTTTAAAGGACTTTCACGTGGGAGGTGCAGGAAGGACTCATTCGATTTCTTAAATATTTGTCTTTTTCCTTGGAACCATTCAAAAATTCATGTGTACAAAATTTCAAATTCGTAGCTTGAAGCGTTTAAAAGTTATCGGAAAAAAATTGTTGAACACGTGTTTTAAGGATATTTTGTATGGCAGCTACCAGAAGGAGTAAAAGGCTTTCGCTGATTAGTAAACTCGAACTTCCTTTTCACTCAAAACTAACTTGTACAAAATTCCGAATTCGTACCTAAAAGATTACTTGAGTTATTGTGAGTTTCGTAAATTAAGTGAATACATTTTGACAGGATATTTGTATGGCAGCTATACGAAGGACTAACAGGATTTTCTTCATAATTATATGTTTAGCTCCAACTATTGGAAAAATAACACATACAAAATTTCAATGTCGTAGCTTAAACCCTTCTGAAGTTATCGACCAATATTCTTGAACACGTGTTTTAAGGACATTTTGTATGGCAGCTACCAGAAGGAGTAAAAGGATTCCGCTGATTAGTAAACTCCTACTTTGTTTTCACTCAAAACTAACTTGTACAAAATTCCGAATTCGTAGCTAAAAGATTACTTGAGTTATAGTGAGTTTCGTAAATTAAGTGAATACATTTTGACAGGATATTTGTATGGCAGCTACACGAAGGACTAACAGGATTTCCTTCATAATCATATATTTAGCTCCAACTATTGGAAAAATAATACCTACAAAATTTCAAAGACGTAGCTTAAACCCTTCTGAAGTTATCGACCAATATTCCTGAAGATGTGTTTTAAGGACATTTTATATGGCAGCTACTAGAAGGAGTAAATGGATTTCGCTGATTAGTAAACTGCAACTTTCTTTTCACTCAAAACTAACTTGTACAAAATTCCGAATTCGTAGCTAAAAGATTACTTGAGTTATTGTGAGTTTTGTAAATCAAGTGAATACATTTTGACAGGATATTTGTATGGCAGCTACACGAAGGACTAACAGGATTTTCTTCATAATCATATATTTAGCTCCAACTATTGGAAAAATAATACATACAAAATTTCAAAGACGTAGCTTAAACGCTTCTAAAGTTATCGACCAATATTCTTGAACACGTGTTTTAAGGACATTTTGTATGGCAGCCACCCGAAGGAGTAGGACGATTTTGCCCGTTAACGAACTTAGCCTTACAAATTCAACCAAACATCCAGATTCAAAATTTCAAGATCCTAGGTGAAGGCGTTCTTGAGTTATCGTGTTCACGGACAGACGGACGGACGGACGGACGGACGGACGGACGGACGGACGGACGGACGTCAGGCGGATTTGAGGTTTTTGGCCACAAATAAACAAAAAATAATATATAACTTTTTTTCGTCCGAGGCTTGGTTCTATGCGTTACAAACTTTTGGGCTGGATTAAACTTATAATACTCTATATGATTTCATCTAGAGTATAATCAATACTGTGTTACAAAAAATTAAATTACTTATAAGAAAAACTTGTTACTAGGAAGTACGAATTGTTTATGGTTGGGTGAGTCACACTTCTGTATTCCTCGCAGTTCCCACTTGCATACAATGTGAGGTAAATTAATACATTCTACTATGTTATAACTTCTCCAATAAAATCGATTCTAGTAAGAACAAACACCTGTGATGTGATATACCTGATATTTACATATTTACTATACTAAAACATTCACATTTCTACACATACCGCATAAACACACCGCATAAACACACCGCGTAAACAGATAAGATATTTTATGCCCATTACATACATAATCCTCACCATTTAACTTTTTTTTTTTTTAAAATAAACTTCTTTTATTATTAAACTTAAGCATTTTAATGATAGTTTCATTATACCGGAACCGTGAATATTTTTTTTCAATATTTTTTATTATCTCCAGGGTCACGTACATTCATATAAATTGAAAATGAGCGTGCAATTATAGCTCACCTCGAATTTCTTTTAATTTAGTTGTCGTCAATTTAATATCACCCGAGACAGTCTGCCCGGAGTAATAAACTCCATCTGGATTATTATTAAATGTAACTAAACACTCTGACGACATTAAGGCATCCAAAACAAATTTATTTTTACCGCGAAATTCCTGCACTAAACTACTTGTAGCACTTACACAAAAAGCACCTGAAGAGAAACGAACCGTAACTAACTAAACTAACTCAGACTCAGAAACAGAAACCAGAATTCTAGAGGCTAGCAATTGTAGTAATTTCGACTTTCGATTTCGAGTCGAATGATTTCAGCTTTAAGAGTCCAAACTTTTCAAATGTAAGAGAATTTAAAGTATAGTTTTAGTGATTTTATTTTCTTAAGTTGCGCACACAACTTTTAGAAACACTTATCTCCTCTCCTCAATGTGAATCGAGCTATCGAGCATAAAATACACGTTGAGCTTTAAAATTAAATCATTCGTATGCCAGTGATTACCCATTCGGAAAATGTGGAAGCGCTGCCCTGGGTAGCAAGTGTGAAGCGCTCCCCTGGGTAGCAAGTGTGTAGCGCTCCCTTAGCGTTTCCCTAGGTAGCGTTATTGAAGCATTTTAAGCAAATTTACTATTTTTGACACCAATTTTGAGACGTGGTTGATGAGACGATGAAGCCAAATTAAATAGTCAATTATTAAACCCTGCTCCCTATAGGAACTATATTTTACGTTTCAATAAATCGTGTTTCTTCAATTTGAAATTTTAATAAAAAATTAAAAAATCTTAACGGATACAGGAATTACTGTTAAATTCGTGAAAATATATTCAACCCCTTTCCACTAGAATTCAATATCTAATGTACTCGTATATCATTTTAGACTTTTAGATATGAGTAAACAAATCGCTGGAATTAGCAAAAGGCATTACAAGAGATTGGTGAAAAATTAAATTCTTCAACAGCAAGCTTATTTTTATTGAAGTTAAAGGAAAATGTTTTACTGACAAATATGATTTCAGTTTATTGTTGTTTTGTTTCTTTTATATAGCTAGCTAAAAAGCTAAAGAGCAACAGAACATGCATGGAAGAAGAATTGATCCAAGCTACCAAAGAAGCGCGATAGTTGTGTAATGAATGCGCTATATTTCCTAATGGGTAGCGACGCTTTATACACAAAACACAATAAAAAAAGTAAAAAATGTTATCTTATATAGAAAAAGCTCGAAAATAATTTTGGGTTTGAGAACTGAAATAACAGATGTTTTGTATACTGATATATTAAAAGGTGTTTGCGGTGCTTTTAGTGACGCGTAAGTATCTTATTGATATTGTTCATTTTCTTGGTATGCATTTCACTTTTTAATATTTTTAATCAAGATGAAATCTTGTAAGGTATTAAAATTTTAATCAAACCGCAAAAGATTGTAACGGAAGAAAGAGCCTTGAACGAAAGAAAGTTCTTTCACATCATTATTTCAATAATAAAATTTCGTGGTATTTAAAAAAAATCTGCCAACAGTCTGGGCGCAACTTTATTATTTTATGGGTAGAAGTCCGAAACGTGTTTAATGATGAGACACGGTGTTGGGTACTATGCGACTGACAACCTAAAAAATAACGTTCCAAATAGCTTCCTGGTTATTTTTTAGGTTGCCAGTCGCATAGTACCCAACATCGTATCTCATCATTAAACACGTTTCGGACTTCTACCCATAAAATAATAAAGTTGCGCCCAGACTGTTGGCAGATTTTTTTTATTTATTTACGTATGTTTTTATCAATAGAATAATTGAAAGTAGTAAGAGCGAATTCGATCACATTAAACCTAAGAGATTTTCGGAATTAGTGAAATCTTGAACAATACTCCCAGGGGGTTTAATACGCAAAAATTCTTAAATCGGGTTTTTCCCTTATAGAAGTAAACGTGAACTCCAAATCTCAATATACCTTAGGAATATATCAGAATTCGTGAATATGTACACAACCACTTTACACCCCCTTAGGGGTTGGATATCGAACAATTTTGGAGATCGTTAGTAGGCGCTTATATAAATAGCCCGCAGAAGTAAAATTGCTTTGATAGCTCGACATGTCTAAAAGTTTTAACGAAATTTGTGAAAATGTGGATTCACGGACATTTTTTTTACTCAACCTCTGAACGCCAATAAAAATCTGAACTTTTTTTTTGCTTTAATTACTTTAATAGTACATCTACATATACGTACTAAGTTTCAACTTTCTAGCATAAGCCGTTTCTGAGATATAAAAAACCACCCCTCTCCCCCGTACCTTGATACCCCTATGAAAAATTTTATTTTTCTAGGATGTCTGCATAGTGGCTCTATATAATCCTAAATTTTTAGCTTTCTCTTCATTATGGTTTTCGAAAAATAAAAATCAGAATGTTTTCCTTTCTACCCCCTTTCACCATCACCCCCAACACCCACACCACCAAAATTTTTTTTCCTACTAGAAGTTTACCGTCCCCAACTCCTGTAAAATTTTCAAGATCATATCTGATACGGTTTCTGAGATATAAAAATGACATTTTTTGAGAAATTGCTATCCCCCCACTTTCGTGCTCCACCTCCCCCCTCAAAAAATTTAGTTTTGGTAGACTCCTCTTGTGATCCCATATACAGAAACTAAATTTTATCTTCCTGGTGTAATTGGTTCGGAAGATATTGTAATCCGAAGTTTTTCACCCCCCACCCCCACACCCCACCACCTCTCTTAAAAATTTTAGCCCTTGTCTAATCTTGAAGTATCCCTAAGGACAACAACAAAGTTTCAATCTTCTGACATCAATGGTTCAGGAGATATCGATTTTAGAATGTTTCAATCCCGGCTTTCATGCGTTAAAGACTCATTGTTTTCCCCCCGCCTTCCACACCCCTTAACCAATATCGACCATTTTTTTGCAATTGAGTCCATTATCATAGTACTACATAAGTTCCAAGTTTCAGCTTCCTAGCATAAGTGGTTCCTGAGATCTAGAAACCAAAATTTTTCGTCTAAAACGCTTCCCTCTCCTCTCCTCTCCCCTTGTAACCCCACCCCTCAAAAATATACCAGTCGTAGGGGTTCACCCAATCTACCCACCATAAAAATTTCAATTTAATATTTCAACGGGTTTGGGAGCTACGCGCCTTCAAACGATTTTGCGTACGGCGTACGGCGGACGGCGTACGGCGGACGGCGTACGGCGTACAGACGGACATTTTTTTTTTTTTTGCTTTTTTGGGGTTTACTAGTCCTAAAACGTGTAAATACAAAATTTCAGGGTAGCAACCTTTTTTGAAATTTCAGGTCGATCACAATACTTTATTATTAAAAAATAATAAAGTAAAATTACTACCATGATATTTTTTTATTTTAACCTGTACTTTATTATTTTAATAATAAAGTATTGTTATTGATTTTTAAAAAAAAAATTTGCTCACGTTTCATGACTAATAGACACCAGAAAATCAAAAAAAAATATCAGTCCGTCTGTGCGCCATACGTCGTCTGCCGTACGCAAAACGTTTGAAAGCTTATAGCTCTCAAACTCTTTGATCTATTAAGTTGAATTACTTTATTATTTTAATAATAAAGTACAGTGGATGCCGCTTATTGTAATCACTTTGGGACCGGCCATAAGCAATAACATTAACCGGATGATAACAATAGCCGAAGGGGAAAATTTTTCTCATTTATTTTCCTACGCTTCAATATAGATTGCTCGAAGCATCTAATATTATTTTTTTTATTCATTAAGTGTTATTTACAACTCCAGCTTCAATGTTTCACAAAGTTACAGAGAATATGAAATACTGTTTCCTCTTCCTCCTCATTCAGGCAGTTTCTACAGAAAGTCGTTTGAAAAGAATCGCCGTCTTTTAGCATGCCGGATTATAAGACAGTGTCTGGTCAGGACACTTACTGTGGTGCTGATTCTCTCCCTTTTTAGCAAATTCAGCCTTGTACAGCGTTTTAGATCCAGCTTCGGTCATGTCTGTCAGCTCAGCGCGCCACTTCTATTAAACTGTCTCGAAAACTTACTCGAAGTTGAGCTCATTCTGTTGAACGAGATCAACATCAATAGCTTTCAGAAGCTACGAAAAGACTGAAATTTCTCATAGTAATCTATGATATGTATCTCCTTGTGTTTACATAAATGTTAAACCATGAGCAATCATTTTTAATTTTGAGATTGTTTTTATTTTGCCTTTTTGATCACATTCACATGAAGAAAAAAGAGGAGCGATTAAGAATACAGTCACAAAACGTGTAATGTTGTATGGAAATCTGGCCCGAATGATAACATAAAGCGAATTTTTATTCCAATAAGCGATGAATTTCGTTTGTGGAAAATGGTACTAACTTGTTTTGATAACAAAATGCGGCTTTTAACATTATCCGCGATTACTATAAGCGGCATCTACTGTATTGTTATCGATTTAAAAAAAAAAAATGTGATGGCCTGAAATTTTTATACTCTAGATGAAATCATATAGAGTATTATAAGTTTAATCCAGCCCAAAAGTTTGTAACGCATAGAACCAAGCCTCGGACGAAATAAAGTTATATATTATTTTTTGCTTATTTGTGGCCAAAAACCTCAAATCCGCTTGACGTCCGTCCGTCCGTCCGTCTGTACGTTAGCACGATAACTCAAGAACGCCTTCACCTAGGATCTTGAAATTTTGAATCTGGATGTTTGGTTGAATTTGTAAGGCTAAGTTCGTTAACGGGCAAAATCGTCCTACTCCTTCGGGTAGCTGCCATACAAAATGTCCTTAAAACACGTGTTCAAGAATATTGGTCGATAACTTCAGAAGGGTTTAAGCTACGGCATTGAAATTTTGTATGTATTATTTTTCCAATAGGTGGAGCTAAATATATGATTATGAAGAAAATCCTATTAGTCCTTCGTGTAACTGCCATACAAATATCCTGTCAAAATGTATTCACTTAATTTACGGAACTCACTATAACTCAAGTAATCTTTTAGCTACGAATTCGGAATTTTGTACAAATTAGTTTTGAGTGAAAAGAAAGTTCGACTTTACCAGTCAGCGAAATCCTTTAACTCCTTCTGGTAGCTCCCATACAAAATGTCCTTAAAACACCTGTTCAAGAATATTACCGATAACTTCAGAAGGGTTTTAGCTACGTCTATGAAATTTTTTTTGTAGTATTTTTCCAATGGTTCAATAGTTATGTGATTATGAAAAAAATCCTGTTAGTCCTTCGTGTAGCTGCCATACAAATATCCTGTCAAAATGTATTCACTTAATTTACGAAACTCACTATAACTCAAGTAATCTTTTAGCTATGAATTGGAAATTTTGTACAAATTAGTTTTGAGTAAAAACGAAGTTCGAGTTTACTAATCAGCGAAATCCTTTTACCCCTTCTGGTAGCTGCCATACAAAATGTCCTTAAGACACGTGTTCAACAATATTTTTCGATAACTTTTGAACGCTTCAAGCTACGAATTTGAAATTTTGTACACGTTCATTTTTAAATGGTTCCAAGGAAAAGGATAAATATGTAAGAAATCGAGCGAGTGGTTCCTGCACCTCCCATGTGAAAGTCCTTCAAAAAGGAAATTTTTTTTCGGTGACTTACCCAGTTCAAGTTATGAAATTAAACACTGAATATTATCTTTTAGTTTTTGTAGAGTACTTGCAAATGATGGAACGATGCCCTTAAACAGGTGCAACACCAAAAAGAAAATAAAACTTAACGAGACAGCTGTTCAAGAGACCGTGAGCAGAACAGACGGGCACTGCAAAAGGGACCGTAGCATTGTAAAGACGTACATTCGAGGTTGCAATAAAGTTTATTATAAAATATTACAAAACGTGTTTAACTAACTAAATTAAGAAACACGACATGGCGCAGTCGGTAGTTTTTTAAAACCAATCGGATAAGCAAATATTTGTGAGAGTGATTGCTAATGACACTTTGCAAAGAATCCCTCAGTACTAAGCCGCGTGGTAGACCTCCGAAAAAAATACGGTATATTACGAAAGTGCTGGAAAAAGTAATCGTCGACCACATGGAGTTCGTGAAAAAAGTCGAAAATCTATCTCTGGATGGAAATATAGCCAAAAACTGGGCAAAATTTAAACGGAGCTACGATATTTTTGAAATTGCGGTTGGAGTCTCGACAAAACCGGAAAAAGTTCGGGTTGCAACATTTTTAAACGCCATAGGGGACGACGCTTTGGAGCTGTTTGGTACTCTGGACATTTCTGACGAAAACAAAGACAATTTTGAGGAAGTAATTAAGGTATTTGAGAACTTTTGTGCACCGCGTAAAAATTTAGTTTTTGAACGATTTGTGTTTAATTCGCGAAACCAACCCAAAGGAGAACCGTTTGACAATTTCTTACGCGATTTGAAAAAGCTAATCAAAAGTTGTGAATTTGAAGCTCAAGAGCTATCGTGCTTACGGGATAGAATAGTTTTGGGAGTCTCGGACTCCAAATTACAAGAGAAACTGCTAGGTATGCAATCTCTTCAATACGAGAAAGCGGTCGAAACCTGTCGAGCGTTCGAAATTACGAAGGAACAGTCCATTAAAATTCAAAGTACAGACAATAACGCGGCAATTGATAATGTTCAACAACATTGGCAGGCGGCATCGAAATACGGGTTTCGTGGAAATAAAGACCAAACGAGAAGTGGTAATCAACGAGAGCAGCAGTCTACGGATCGAAAAAAAAAATTCAAGTGCAGCAAATGCAATTCTAATCATAGCGTTAATCAGTGTCCGGCATTTCGGAAAAGCTGTTTGAAGTGTGGTAAATTAAACCATTTCGCTGTCGCGTGCAGGAGTAAAGATGTCCATGAGGTGAAAAACGAGCAACGATTGGCTTGCAGCCGATCGTGACTGCAGTATGTTTTTTTTATACGTTTCATGACTAATAAGCACCAAAAAAGCAAAAAAAATATTCAGTCCGTCTGTGCGCCGTCCGCCGTACGTAAAACGTTTGAGGGCTTATAGCTCCCAAACCATATGAGCTATTGAATTGAAATTTTTTTCTTTAATAGACTGGGTAGGCCCCTTGAAGTGACCACTTTTTGGTGGACCGTGGTGTGAGGGGTGAGGTGGGGGAAGCGTTTTAGACAAAACAATTTGGTTTCTAGATCTCAGCAACTGCTTATGTTAGGAAGGTCAAACTTTGAATTTATATAGAGCTTTGATAGTAGACACATTTGCAAAAATATTGATGATATGGGTGAAGGAGTGTGGGAGTGGGGGGAAAAATAATGAGTCCGAAACGTTCGAAAGGCGAGATTGAGACATTCTAAAACCCATATCTCCTAAAAGGTTAATGTCACAAAATTAAAACTTAACAATCATCTGTAGATATACTAGGAGAATAGATCGGAAATAAATATTTGATTGGCGGCAGTGACGTACGGAGGTGGGGGGTGAAAAACTTTAGATTACGATATCTCACGAACCAATTGCACTAGACAAATAAAATTTGGTTTTTGTATAAAAGTTGACAAATAAACATACTGCAGTCACGATCGGCTGCAAGCCAATCGTATAATACTCTAGATGAATACTGAACTCCGATTTATATTGTAGTTGGGGATAAAGTAGAATTACGTGTGTGCATGTTGTATGTCCTTTATTAAGAACTGCCATTAGATTGCTACTCAAAACTAAAAGACAATATTCAGTGTTTAATTTCTTATCTTGAACTGGGTAAGTTATCGAAAAAAAATGTCTTTTTTAAAGGACTTTCACATGGGAGGTGCAGGAAGGACTCACTCGATTTCTTACATATTTATCCTTTTCCTTGGAACCATTCAAAAATTAATGTGTACAAAATTTCAAATTCGTAGCTTGAAGCGTTCAAAAGTTATCGGAAAATATTGTTGAACACGTGTTTTAAGGACATTTTGTATGGCAGCTACCAGAAGGAGTGAAAGGATTTCACTGATTAGTAAACTCGAACTTCCTTTTCGCTCAAAACTAACTTGTACAAAATTCCGAATTCGTACTGAAAAGATTACTTGAGTTATTGTGAGTTTCGTAAATTAAGTGAATACATTTTGACAGGATATTTGTATGGCAGCTACACGAAGGACTAACAGGATTTCCTTGATAATCATATATTTAGCTCCAACTATTGGAAAAATAACACATACAAAATTTCAATGTCGTAGCTTAAACCCTTCTAAAGGTATCGACCAATATTCTTGAACACATGTTTTAAGGACATTTTATATGGCAGCTACCAGAAGGAGTAAAAGGATTTCGCTGATTAGTAAACTCCGACTTCCTTTTCACTCAAAACTAACTTGTACAAAATTCCGAATTCGTAGCTAAAACATTACTTGAGTTATTCTGAGTTTTGTAAATTAAGTGAATACATTTTGACAGGATATTTGTATGGCAGCTACACGAAGGACTAACAGGATTTTCTTCATAATCATATATTTAGCTTCAACTATTGGAAAAATTATACATACAAAATTTCAAAGACGTAGCTTAAACCCTTCTAAAGTTATCGACCAATATTCTTGAACACGTGTTTTAAGGACATTTTGTATGGCAGCTACCCGAAGGAGTAGGACGATTTTGCCCGTTAAGGAACTTAGCCTTACAAATTCAACCAAACATCCAGATTCAAAATTTCATGATCCTAGGTGAAGGCGTTCTTGAGTTATCGTGCTAACGGACAGACGGACGGACGGACGGACGGACGGACGGACGGACGGACGGACGGACGGACGGACGGACGGACGGACGGACGGACGGACGTCAGGCGGATTTGAGGTCTTTGGGCACAAATAAACAAAAAATAATATATAACTTTTTTTCGTCCGAGGCTTGGTTCTATGCGTTACAAACTTTTGGGCTGGATTAAACTTATAATACTCTATATGGTTTCATCTAGAGTATAAAAATTGCTGAAAGTGAAATTTTTTAAGGGGGCGATGGAGCATGGAAGTGGAGGGGGTAAGATTTTTTTCCAAAAAATCACGTCTTATATCTCAAGAACGGTAAGATAGATGCTTAAAATTTTTACCAGAAGTAGGCCTAATAGACACCCAGCAGAAAAAAAAATTTCAGGGATGAGGGTGAGGGTGAAGGAGGGTGAAAATTAAAAAGTTCCGATGTTTATATCCCGAGAACCTATAATGACATAAAGCTGAAACTTGGTATTTAGATAGGGCTATATTAGTAGCATGTTGGAAAAATATAATTTTTTATAGGGGTAGTATGTTACGGGGTGGGGGGTGTTTTTCCTACCTATAGAACGGCTTATGCTAGTAAATTGAAATTTGGTACGTATATGTAACTCAACTAGGAAAGTAATTCTGAGTAAAAAAAAATTCAAATATCTATTGGCGTTCGGAAGTGGGGCAAAAAAAATGTTCAGTGAAAATGAAATGCATATATTTTCACGATTTTTGTCATATCTATTAGGTCTTTCCAAATATTGATTTTTTTTTTGTACGAGTTCTTCATAGAAATACCTAGAAAGCGTTTTCAGGATTTTTTTAAATTCAACCTCAAGGTGGTGTAAAGGGGATGTATATATTTTCACGAATTCAGCCGTATCCCTCAGGTCTGATTAGATATCGAATAACCTTCCACGGGCTTATTTAATACTAAAACTCGGTTTCAAGTTTTTTCCTTTTTCAACCCCTAAGAGTGTAAAAACGGGTTGAACACGTTTTCACGAATTCCGTCATATCTCTTAGGAGTGATAAGACAACGCATTGATTTTTACTTCCTCTGGCTTTTTTTATATATACATAAAAAATAATTTCAGGATTTTTGGATATTCAATCCCAAAATGGGTGCAAGGGCGTTGCATATGCTTTCACAAATTCTTACATATTTCTTAGTACTAATGAGATATCGAATTCATTTTTACTTCGTAAGGCTACATAATCTTCAAAAAGTTGATTTCAGGGTGTTTGGTATTCCTCCAATACTCCAATAGGACGAAAGGCTTTCGACATATATCTCAGGATTGATGAGATATTAGATTGGTTTGCACTTCCACAGACTTTTGGTATAATCGCCTACAAACGCATTTCCGATTTCATGTAATGGCCCGAAACCAAATCACGAAAAACCTTTGTAACAACTGATATTGTACTAGGACTAGACCTCGTCCCGGAGTATGACCCAATTATGTAATTCATATATTATATGTCGCAGCGGCGTAAGTATTCTAGCGCGACCCCATTCTAATCACTTCCCTAACTTTTTTTTAAGTTTTCAGTCACATAGTAACCTACACCGCATCTCAGAATTAAACTCGTTCCGAACTTCTACCGAAAAAATAATAAAGTTGCGCCCAGACTGTTAGCAGATTTTTTTTTTTGAATCGATCACAATACTGTGTTATTGAAATAATAAAGTAAACATACTGCAGTCACGATCGGCTGCAAGCCAATCGTATAATACTCTAGATGAATACTGAACTTCGATTTATATTGTAGTTGGGGATAAAGTAGAATTACTTGTGTGCATGTTGTATGTCCTTTCTTAAGGACTGTCATTATATTGCTACTCAAAACTAAAAGACAATATTCAGTGTTTAATTTCTTATCTTGAACTGGTTAAGTCATCGAAAAAAAAAGTCCTTTTAGAAGGACTTTCACATGGGAGGTGCAGGAAGGACTCACTCGATTTCCTACATATTTATCCTTTTCCTTGGAACCATTTAAAAATGAACGTGTACAAAATTTCAAATTCGTAGCTTGAAGCGTTCAAAAGTTATCGAAAAATATTGTTGAACACGTGTCTTAAGGACATTTTGTATGGCAGCTACCAGAAGGAGTAAAAGGATTTCGCTGACTAGTAAACTCGAACTTTGTTTCCACTCAAAACTAATTTGTAAAAAATTCCGAATTCGTAGCTAAAATATTACTTGAGTTATAGTGAGTTTCGTAAATTAAATGACTACATTTTAACAGGATATTTGTATGGCAGCTACACGAGGGACTAATAGGATTTTCTTCATAATCATATATTTAGCTCCAACTATTGCAAAAATAACACGTACAAAATTTCAAAGTCGTAGCTTAAACCCTTCTGAAGTTATCGACCAATATTCTTGATCATGTGTTTTAAGGACATTTTGTATGGCAGCTACCCGAAGGAGTAGGACGATTTTGCCCGTTAACGAACGCAGCCTTACAAATTCAACCAAACATCCAGATTCAAAATTTCAATATCCTAGGTAAAGGCGTTCTTGAGTTATCGTGCTAACGGACGTCAAGCGGATTTGAGGTTTTTGGCCACAAATAAACAAAAAATAATATATAACTTTTTTTCGTTCGAGGCTTGGTTCTATGCGTTACAAACTTTTGAGCTGGATTAATTTCATCTAGAGTATAAAAATAAAAATAATTTATTTAAAATTTGAAATTCTTAAAGGAAAACATATACATAACTACTTATTGAAAACAAATCTTGAAATAAGAATATGTTAAATATCACATAGCCTTGACGGCTTCTTAACTTATTTAATAATAGATAATTTCCTATCCTACAATTTGAATTCCTTCTCAAGTACTTCCACTAGCTGTTTCTTGTAAATTATAAACAGGATATCTCGGAAGGAAATCGGTCCTTTGAGTTGGGTGCAGCTCGTGATCATCGACTTGAGCTCGTGTTATATTAACCGCTTCTTCATAAGATGGTGGAGCTGTGATAAATGGAAATAAATTTTAGTAATACTTCAAATTTTATAAAAATATAATTAAGGCTTACGTATTGCGTATGCTGAAGAAGGTTGCGAGGTTGAATTAGGCTCTCCAGTCACCCTTCCAGACTGCCCTCGCTCCGATTGGCCAACATTTGTCTGATTCATAAGTGTTTCATATGGCGGCAAACTATTCATCAAGGGAATTGTACCGATCTTAATTGGGCACACCAGAAAAGGATTCTTATGAAATCTTGGTGTTATCGCCTCCACTCTGATTTCATAGTTGATTTGAATGATTTTCGAGTGGGTGGCATCACTCGACGCAGGTAGTGCTGGTATCAATAAACTTTCTTCAAACTTAACACAACTTTTCCGAAGGACTTGTCCTGCTGTCAAGCATAATACATCAATTACTTCTTCAGTGTATGCAAATCGAACCTGTTGCGCGTGATAGGATATGATCGAACGTAAATAAAAGCGAACTTGGGAAACGTCAATGTTACTGGTGTTATTAATTTCAGCACGTATGTGAATTATTTGACCTGGAACATATCCCGTTTGTGGCAAGGACACTGTCATCTGCAGTGGTTTAGAAGTACATAGACCGCACCAAAAGGTCTGAATGCTTTCAACCTCGGATGGCGTCTTAATGGGAAAAAAGATTCAAAAATACGTCATAATTGTTGTATATTCCATACTAATCACAATATTATTTTTTTTTGACAATAACTCAGGTAGTAACCCTTACCTGTAGAAGTGTTGAGTGTTGGTTTAAATCAAGCTTTCTAATTACTGTAAAGCCCATTGAGTACGTTCGATCAAATTTCCAGGGTCGATCTAAAATTACTTTTGTAACATAACGAATATGTCCGAAATTTCCTTCAAAGGAAGAAGGAAGTCCATGTGATAGAGTATATGAGAAACTGTATATGTAACTTCCAGGTGCGAACTCAACTCTAGTTCCTAAGGACGTTAAAAATTCGATTAGACTAAAATGATTAAAAAAACATATCCGAAATCAATGAAATACATATGCATGTAAATAAAAATAGAAGAACAAAATAGGTACGTCAAGTTCAAATATTTACCGTCCTCAGATCTAACTAAATATATGATGTTTGATATGTATTCCTCCTTTCCATAATAATCATAATATGATGAACGTTTTTTTTGTACATTCCTTTTCCGAAAGGATTCATCCCATCGAACTTTAGCGAAGCCTCGTATTTGTATCGCAATACCTGCAATAAAGAAATGGTAGATATCAAAATTATGTCAAAATACTGGACGCATTTTTATTAGTTTTGGTATCAAAGACCGCGACGCGGTTGACAAGAAGATGCGACACACGTGATTAATTTTGATTATTCTGAAAGCCTTCAATTTTCCGTCTTACCTCATGACGAAATTTGTTCCTTCAAAACTGTAACCTATGTACATATATGTAGAGAAAATCGGGGTGAGATACCGCACTGGGGAAAATGTTGCGTTAGCTACTTAAGTACCCTGCAAACCACGACTACCCGAGCAGAAATTTTCTCGGGCCAGCCTGATTGGCCGTTTATCTGATCAGGGCTACCTCTGGTATGAGAAAGGCAAGCCTGCTCAGGCTCGTCGAACTTGCACCGGATCAAAGCCACGTCTGGTATGAGTAAGGCAAGCATGCTTAGGATCACTCAAACTGTCCAGGCACGCCGAATTTATACCGGACCAGGGCCACGCCTGGTATGAGTAAGGCAGACCTGCTTAGAATCGCTCAAATTGTTCAGGCTCGCCGAACTTATACCGGACCAGGGCTACGGCCTTTTCTTGCGGATCTCGAGATATATATCGCACATAATTTTCTAAAATCTCATTTATTTATTTTCCGGTCTGGGCTAGCTCTGGCTCATGTTTGGACTTGGCTTAAGTCCGGCCCAGAAATAGACAAAATTAGGTTTACTTCAGTCACCATGTCAGGCCCATATTCGCGAGAGCGTTACACCCTGATCAGGTCCACACTGGGCTCACCTGATCTCGGCCGGATTTATTTTAAGGCACGCCAGATCTGAGCCGGAATCCCACCGGATAAAATTTCTACAAGAGTAAGTAATTAACCGGTTAACTACTAAATAATATACTGGTCATTTTTCTGTTAAAAAGAATAGGCCTTCGGGGAAAAAATTACCCTATATGCCTGTTATGTATACTTTCAATCCGTCGGCATACATGTCATTACCCATCTATCTCGCCCCTTCAGTATTTTTTGATTACTTGTTGCTCTTTCATTCTCAGTAATTTACTGTTAATTTTTAAGTAATGAGCTGATATATCTACCAGTTATGTCACAAGAGAGTTACTAATAAAACACTAGTAGAGTTTCTTAGTAATTATCTGGTATATCTACAAGCACTATCTTAAGAGTATCAGCGATAGTAGTATATTTATTTAGTAATTAGCCGGTATATTTACCATTAATGTAATATGAATAGCACCGGTAAAATACTAGTAATTTTATAATTTAAAATCTGCCAACAGTCTGGGCGCAACTTTGTTATTTTTTGGGTAGAAGTCCGGAACGCGTTTAATGCAGTGATGCGATGAAGGTTACTATGTAACCCCCTTATAACCCGCTTAGGTTGAATATTTAAAAATTCTGAAGTTAACTTTCTGGCAAATTTACAGGAGGAAATAAATTTGATATCTCATCATCTAAGAAATATGTAGGAATTTGTGAAAATGTGTGCAACTCCTCGGGGATTGGATATCTGAAAATACTAAAATCGGTTTGTAGGCTATTATATGTAAAAAAAAACTCTGCAGAAGTTGTAGCCAATTTGATATTTCATCATACCTAAAGAAGGTTGAATATTTAATAATCCTGAAGTTAGTTTCAAGATAAATATGAAGAAAGCCCGAGGAAGTGAAAAGCAATTTGATGTCTATCAGTCCTAAGAATTATGACCGAATTCGTGAAAACGTATTGAAACCTTGTATATCCTCTTAGGAGTTGGAAAGGCAAAACCCTTGAAAACGTGCTTGCTGCGATTATAAGACAAGACCGTGGAAGGGAAAACTTATTCGATATAAAATCGGACCTGAATAATATGGCTGAATTCGTGAAAATGTACACAACTCCTTTACACCCCCTTAGGGGTTGAATTTCAAAAAACATTGAAAGGTCTTTCTAGGAATTTATATGAAGAACACTGAAAGGTCTTTCTAGGCATTTATATGAAGAATAGGTGGAATAAAAATTACTTCAATATATTAGAAAACCTAAGAGATATGACGAAATTCGTAAAAATACATATATGCATTTTATTTTCACTGATAATTTTTTTAGCCCCCATTCCGTACGCCAATGGTATTTGATATTTTTTTTAATCTAAATCACTTTTCTAATAGATCTACATATAATCACCAAGTTTCAACTTTCTAACTTAAGCCATTCTATAAATAGGAAAAACACCCCCACCCCCGTACCATAAACCCCTATAAAAAATTATATTTTCCTAGCGTGTTACTACTATAACTCTATCAAAATATTCTGGCTTAGCTATCCATCCAGATATAATAATTTGAACTTTTTCTTAATCACCATACCCACCTTCACCCCCTACACCCACACCCCCAGACATTTTTTTTTTGTATGGGTCTTTTAGGTCTTTTTTCCTGTAAAAAATCTAAGCATTTACACTGTTCTTCAGATATGAAACGTTATTTATTAAAAAAAAATTTATTCCCCCCACTTTCATGTTCCACCACCCCTTGAAAAATTTTATTTTCAGCAAACTTCACTTGTCGATTTGTATACATAAGCCGAATTTAATTTTTCTGGCGCAATTTGGTCGTGAAATACCGTAATCTAAATACACAAATATAAACTGATACGAAGTATATAATTGTTGAATGTTTTAATTGTTTAAAACTCTGGAGGGCTTAGATAAGGTCAATAAAAATATTAAACAGTAATTTCAGGGACACTAATATTGTCAGTGAGTTAACCTGAATGGCCAGTAACACCTGTGCGACCCAGGAAGTAGGCAACAAGTATGACATAGTTGGACTCGCGTCATAGCTGGGCGAACACCAACATGGCATCACCGGAAAAAAGAGCACTGTCCAGAAACCTGCAGGAGGCCAGGGCCCGATTTAGGCTGTCGCGCCATTGATGATGAATATTGCCAGTACTTTCACACTAAGCAGTAAAAAATTAACCGGAAACTAACTATACCCGAGTTTCATAAACGGCAAAAGGTTCTGAAGATACTTCTAGCATATAAGCTGGAAGAAGAAAGGAAGCGAAGATGCTGGCTTAGAGAAATCTTGGGAAATCGGGAGCAACATGGCTCTGTTGGATACGTCGATGTGGAAGACAGTTGTGGGCAAATAAAACAGTGACGGCGTGAAGTTGAAGGAGCGGGGACCCTCCTACATATTGGCAGAACAAGTTCCAACGTTGAGTTGTCGCTCTATCAGTAAGGAACAATTTTTAAACGTATTTCTCTACAGTTCACCAACTACCTTGGCAGAATGATCGACTCTATAAGCATTAGGACAGACGAATGTCAACAGTATTGATTTTTTTTTTATACTCTAGATGAAATCATATAGAGTATTGTTGCGAGCTAGGGGTTCGCCGGGATTTCAAGTAAAACACAATTCGGTTAAAATGAAAAATAAGTAATTATTTTTTCAATCGCACTTTTAATTCACAGAATTATACTCGCACAATAATTCGCACTGTATGGCAATACCGCCCGCTTATACCATATATCGCTTGACTCGTTCACTTTCGTTCTCTCTCAACACGGTCGCGTGTACCCGCTGGCTGTCACAGTCGACGTAATCAAAATTACTGTGTCTCCGCTGAACGCTTCACCTGCTTATATACTAGCCGCTTGCAGTCTAGGATGTACTTGAATGTTCGTTCAGTGTGGAATCTTCTCGAAAGCTTTAGAGCTTTCGATTTCGATCTTCGTTCAGTGGTTTATGTACAGGGTTCTAGTACATTGGAGAGCATTCGATAAGAAGAGAGATACAATCGTGTTGTTTCGCCTTATCTTCAGCTAGGTTTCTGATCAGTGGCGGATCCAGACTTTGCTGTTGGGGGGGCCGGAAATTTTTTTTATTTCGCTATTTTGTTTGATCAAGTTTTGTGTGAATTTAGCTACATAGACTGCTCTTAGCAAAAACGGGATGAAACTGTTTTCATCTTATTATGGGTCATTTCATCAAGAATCACCAAAGTTATGGCCTTGCCATTTCCGATTCTTTTGAAAATTTTTGTACTTGAGTTTTTGTTTCTATCTCATTTTTTAACTAACAAAAACAACAACAATCTTTAAAATAAGAACTACTTTATTATTCGAGGATAAAAATTACTAGAGATATGAATTTTCAAAGAGGACTCGGACATCTTTTTTGGGAAATCTTTAACATACTATAACTAACAAAAAAAATGAGATAGAAACAAAAACTTGAAATCATATTTTTTTTTCACTAATTCTTCGAGTACACAAATTTTCCAAAAAATCGGCGATGATAAGGTCACGCTTTTGGCGATTCTTGATTAAATAACCCTTTTTTATAAAATAATTGAGAACCGCTATAATATTCTTCTATTTTTTTGACCCCGATCCCATTGAGATCCCAAGTTAATTTTTTGGTATGTTTTGAAAAACAGTATAACCTACAAAATACAAAAAATTAAAAAAAATACCGTTTTGAGATATTCAAGAATAAAGGACAAAATCATTATCCTTGAAAAAAATTTCAAGGATAATTTTTATTGCAACAACCTTCCCCGCCTCGAGGCGAGCCTCTACCCCATTGGCCATTGCAAACCGGTTTTCGTCGGCTGTGTTCTTTGCTGTGTTGAAAGCAATTTACACTCAACATGCCTTTGCGGCGCAACTTGCCTATAAGTGCGAAACGACAGAAATACGATGAGTTGCGAAATGTGTGGTACCACAGTTCATTGTCTGTGTGTACACATATGGAAGCGTGCGTCGGAGAAAAAGTTGAAGAATGTTAGACTCTTGCGACTGCACGAGCCATCTGATTGGTTGATTTTATGATGGGGATAGAGGCGCACCTCAAACGTTGAGTGTATGGTAAATCCACCATCATGGTTCTGTTCTGTACTTTGCATTGCACCGCAGAACTACAGTAAATGCTAATTACAGTCCACATTGCAGTGGAGTAAAAAAAATCGGAGAACGGTTGAAGTATGTATGTTTAGAAAATTCGGAATTGCTCTTGGGGGGGGCGGCCGGCCCCTCCGCCCCCCCCCCCCTCCGCCCCCCCCTCCGCCCCCCCCCCCCCCCTGTATCCGCCAATGTTTCTGATTGGGTTATTTTGCAACTAGGTATTCGGTTGTTGTTGTTTTCATTATGTGAAACGATCGAGTTGCACGGTTGCGCGGTTGCCAGGCTTACACGTAACAGTATTATAAGTTTAATCCAGCCCAAAAGTTTGTAACGCATAGAACCAAGCCTCGGACGAAAAAAAGTTATATATTATTTTTTGTTTATTTGTGGCCAAAAACCTCAAATCCGCTTGACGTCCGTCAGTCCGTCCGTCCGTCCGTCCGTCCGTCCGTCCGTCCGTCCGTCTGTCCGTTAGCACGATAACTCAAGAACGCCTTCACCTAGGATCATGAAATTTTGAATCTGGATGTTTGGTTGAATTTGTAAGGCTAAGTTCGTTAACGGGCAAAATCGTCCTACTCCTTCGGGTAGCTGCCATACAAAATGTCCTTAAAACACCTGTTCAAGAATATTGACCAATAACTTCGGAACGCCTAAAGCTACGACTTTGAAATTTTGTATGTGTTACTTTTTCAATAGTTGCAACCAAAAGTATGATTATGAAGAAAATCCTATTAGTCCTTCGTGTAGCTGCCATACAAATATCCTGTCAAAATGTATTCACTTAATTTACGAAACTCACTGTAACTCAAGTAATCTTTTAGCTACGAATTCGAAATTTTGTACAAATTAGTTCTGAGTGAAAACAAAGTTCAGGTTTACTAGTCAGCGAAATCCTTTTACTCCTTCAGTTAGCTCCCATACAAAATGTCCTTAAAACACGTGTTCAAGAATATTGGTCGATAACTTCAGAACGGTTTAAGCTACGTCTTGGAAATTTTGTATGTGTTATTTTTACAATAGTTGGAGCTACGTGTATGATTATGAAGAAAATCCTATTAGTCCTTCGTGTAGCTGCCATACAAATATCCTGTCAAAATGTCTTTACTTAATTTACAGAACTTACTATAACTCTAGTAATCTTTTAGCTATAAATTGGAAATTTTGTACAAATTAGTTTTGAGTAAAAAGGAAGTTTGGGTTTACTTATCAGCGAAATCCGTTTACTCCTTCTGGTACCTGCCATACAAAATGTCCTTAAGACACGTGTTCCACAATATTTTTCGATAATTTTTGAACGCTTCAAGCTACGAATTTCAAATTTTGTACACATTCATTTTTAAATGGCTCTAAGGAAAAGGATAAATATGTAAGAAATCCAGTGAGTCCTTCCTGCACCTCCCATGTAAAAGTCCTCCAAAAAGCAAATTTTTTTTCGATGACTTACCCAGTTCAAGATATGAAATTAAAGACTGAATATTGTCTTTTAGTTTTGAGTAGCAATCTAATGGCAGTCCTTAATAAAGGACATTCAACTACAATATAAATCGGAGTTCAGTATTCATCTAGAGTATTATATGATTGGCTTGCAGCCGATCGTGACTGCAGTATGTTTTTCATTACCGACATTATTTGTAGTTACTCTGCAATAATTTTTAATTTGTTAAATGTTCTATACGTGACAACTAATATACTAGAACCAAATAGAAATTCACATTTGTTGTTCATACAAATATATTCAACAAATATATTGACAGAGCCTGTAACTAGAAATGACAAAATAGACACCTTCGTTTTCAATGTGCCAATTGAGAAATTGAACATTTTGGCCGGCTATTGGTCAACCATTTTGAATGTAAATTTAGACATCATATTGTAAATCAACGACCACAGCTATATAATAGCTAAATTTGACGAACACCTCTATAAATTTGAACATTACTGTCGCCATAATCGATCCGCCATTTTGAATATGTGTAACTCCGAAAACTCCCGAAGTCTTATTCAAATTTAGTGAACGACTGAAGTGTTGTCGGTTTTGCACAATTTGTAAGTAGCCAGACTAACCTTTTATTTTTAAGCACATATTCTGCTAAATCTTAAAAACACAAAATTTTACGGTATCTTTTTTGAAATTTCAAGTCACAACATGTTGGTACCTTATTATTTGAATAATAATAAAGTAAATTTCTGTCATCAGTCTAGGCGCAACATTACCATTTTTCGTCAGAATCCGGGGCGTTATTAAAAGTCTAAATGGAAAATAAGCTGTAAATTTGCTTTCATAAAAAAAATATTAGGTGTGTTTTTTGCGCACTTATCCAGAACAGAGTAGGTTAGAAAATTTGTAAACAAAATAACAACAAAATTGCTGTTTTTATGATTCTTTATAACTTTTTTTCATACATAGTAGGCTATATTAAAGAATTTATCACGAATAGCTGCCCCAGTGAGCTTACTGGGGCAGCTATTCCTGTTAAAATCTATATTCTAGACGACTATATACAGGAAAAAGCAATAAAAAAAAATAACAAAAACAGCAATATTCATGGTGTTTTCAATGTAAATTTTAAACACTACTCTGATCTGGATAAATGCGCAAAAAAACACACCTAATAAAACTTTCTAAATAGGCTAACTACAGTGAAAATTTCTAGAAATTTTTTCTGGCATGAAGCGCACCGCCAACGCAATTTACAGACAATGTTCATTATTTCTTATTCTTTTTAGGGTCTAACTACCACGAGATAAAAAATTAGAGGTATGCTAATTTTATTTCACAATTTTATTCGAGAAAACCAAATGTAAGTCTAAATGCGAAATTATACCTTTTATCACTTGAATTAATTTTACTGAACTTAGCTAATGAAAAAGATTAACTTTATGATTTCAATTGTAGCACGTCAAAGTTGTAAGCAATTTCTTGAGCACCACGAAAAGTTTTGCGCACGCTTTTCCTTTTCAATTCACCTATAGACACGTTACATTTGCACTCTAATTCACACGGTTCAGACGGCATTCCTGTAGCGCCATTTAAGACGACATATTTGATTGTTAAATATGACGCATTGGAATAACATTGCCGTCTAGTGTAACGATTAAGACGCATTCGACTTGAATTTGTAGAGAACTTTTTGGTTATTGCTAATTTCGCATAATCTAATACAAGTTACACGAAATTCAAAATTCTAAAACTACTACTCTTCAGCTAAAAAATGTACACACCTCGAACTATTTTCTTCTTCGCAAAAGATATTTCGACTTTTCCCGATACAATTTCTCCATTAAAATACACGCCGTGCGGATTATTATCGAATTTTATATTAATTGTTGTCGACATTATTAACTTTTAACTACGTCTATTCACTTTTGATATTTTGTTTATGTTATAATTTCACTAATGACTGAACATACTTTCGAAATTGTGGATTTATAAGAAAATTTTTATTGTCAGAAGATTACAAATTATCTTGATTATCAATAATTTATAGATAAAATAAGCTTTCAGCATGTACAACTATAAATAAATGAATTTCATTAAAGAATATCTTATCTTATGTTTATTGAGCGGTACATATTTTTGAGAACCACAATACAATCGTAAAATTTAAGCTAACTTTTCAGACTGTTGTACTTTTATCTGCAGAATTATGCACATAGACTTGCAATAATCCGGTCTTCTTAATTGAAAGCAGATAAAATCTGAAAGGATTTTGTAGAACATGTTAAGAGGGTGCCCAAAAACTACTTATTAGTCAGCCCTCATAGAAAAATGTTTTGCTATCCCGACATATTGGAGTCCTCTATGGGAGAACCCATATATGTACAGGGTGCGCCATCTTTTATATCGGTATGTAAACATTGAAAAACTTTGAAAAAAAACTGATTTTTATATGTGAGGTATTTTTATTCAATTTGGTCCTTTAGAATTTATTTCGATTAGTTTTTGAATACAACATCAATCAAGTGGCTGCCTCTATTGGCCACAGCAAAATGTGCCCTTTCTGCTGCGTTTTCCATTACTTTTTCGAGCATCTCGGACGGTATAGCGATGAATTCAGCACGAATGTTTCCTTTGAGTTCGTCAATGGTCTGAGGCTTGCTGACGTACACTTTGCTTTTCAAATAACCCCATAAAAAGAAATCCAGAGGAGTCAAATCTGGAGATCTTGGTGGCCAGTCACTGTCGCCTCTTTTCGACATCAGACGGCCAGGGAATTTTCGTTGCGGAAACTGAATTGTTTCATTTGCAGTGTGGCATGGCGCACCGTCTTGTTGAAACCAATAACCCTCCAGACCCTTTTCATGCAATTGCGGGCAGACATACTGATCTAACATCCAGCAATATCGTTTTCCATCGACTGTTTCGTTTTGTCGGAAAAAATGGCCCAATGATGGTTTTGGCGCAAACGCCGGCCCAAACAGTCACTTTTTGATCATGCAATGGGGTTTCATGGATCTCGTGTGGATTCTCCGTTCCCCAAATGCGCCAATTTTGTTTATTAACGCCGCCAAAGAGTGTGAAATGGGTCTCGTCGGTCATCAAAATTTGCTTCCAAACATCAGGTTCAGTGTCAATCTTTCGAGCGACTGTTTGGCCGTATTCCAAGCGACGTGGACGGTCTTTTGGCAATATTCTTTGTGTTAATTGCACTTTATATGGAAACAAATGTAAATCATCCTTCAAAATCCGCCGCAAAGTGGTTCCACTGACGCCAAAATGCTGAGCGCGGTGACGATATGACATTTCTGGGTTCTCGGCAACGCTCTCTCTGATCGCTTCAACCAGTTCATTGGAACGTCTTGGTCGTCGATGAACGGCATGTGGATGATCTCCCGCTGTCCCGTGCTCAAAAAAATTCGAGACCAAACGATAAATAGTGTTGTCAGACGGTTCCTGTTGGCCACGATATTTTCGACGATATACACGTTGAGTTAACATCACGGAACGACTATTCTCAATGTACAGCGTCACTATTTCGGCGCGTTGTTTCGGTGTGAAACGATTCATGATTAAAATTTTACTGAATTGATGTTTCCAAAACTTGTCCAATCAAGTCAATCTGTTGAAAAATGTCAAGGTTATTCAATGTTTACATTCCGATATAAAAGATGGCGCACCCTGTATATTAATTTATATTGTTAAGAGCTGAGTGAAAATAGGTTTGCAGACTGTTCTTCAAAGTTTTCTAAACAGCTCACATATTATTTATATATTTTTTCAATTTCAATAAATATCTACATGAGACATAAAATATTACATAACTTCTTAGGGGTTAAATATCAAAAAATTCTGTAGTCGATCTTTAGGCGATTATATAAAAAGCCCGTTTAACTGAAAAACAATTCGATACCTTAGTATGCCTCAAAAATTTACAAAGATTTTAAATTCCACCCTCTCCCACCCTTACACCCAATAACTTTTTCAACTGGACATAATCCTTCAAAAATTTCAAGACCATATCTGAAACACTTCTTGTTCTTTGTCTTGTCTGTTTAATTTTTAAAAGAAAATTGTATCCGCCTCTTCCGTGCTCACTGCTCCTTAATTTTTTTCTATTTAGCGTACTCCATTTATAAATTTTATTTATTTGTATCGTCCACATGAACAGGAACAATGCCTAATAATAACCTTGGTTAAAAATAAAATAAAACAAAAAAGAACACAAAAAGGAAATGGTATCAATGAAAAACATACTGCAGTCACGATCGGCTACAAGCCAATCAAATGATATTTTAGATGAAATACTGAACTCCGATATATATTAGTTATTTGTTATAGTTAGTATATTTTTGGAAGGTTTTTCTATGGCAGATATACGGAGAACTCAAGGGATTCATAAAATCAACGTTTTCAAAATTCCAAAGTCGTACCTTAAAGCGTTCTGAAGTTATCGTTCAATATTGGTTAACATGTGTTTTAAGGAATCTTGTAGGAAAGCTACTCAAAGGATTTGACACTAATTAATGAACTTAGTCTTGCTTATGACGTAAAACCAATTCCTTTAAAATTGTTATTTCCTGATTTACCATAGTTGTATTGGATTCTGTAACCTGCATACATTTTTGAAAGATTTTTGTTGGCTGCTACACGACGGACTTATTCGATTTCAATTATATCCGGAATTTTAGCTTCAAGCATTAGAAAGTTTGTCTGTGCAAAATTTCAAGTTTCTAACTTGAAGCATTCGACCAATAATCGTGAATATGTGTTTTAAGGAATCTTGTATGGAAGGTAACCGAAGGAATAGAAGAATATTACCCATTAACAAACTGAGCCTTACTTTTTCCATTGTAAGAGTGGTGACAAAATTTCAATTTCCTAGGTCAACGCGTTCTTGAGCTATCATGCGAACGAACAGGCAGACGCAGACGGACGGACAGCAAATGGATTTGAAAATTATGGAAACAGCTGAACATAAATAATATAACTTTTTTTCGTCCGAGTCTCGGTTCTAAGACTTACAAACTTTTCGGGCTGGACTGAACTTATAAAACTCTAAAAAAATCTTTCGACAGTATGAACGAAACTTTATTATTTTTCGGGTTAAAGTTCGGGAAGCGGATAAAATGTCGCGGTAGTGCCAGAGTTATATCTGGTCATAGATATATATATACTGGACATGACATGCAGCGATTGAGTTAAAGGGGGACGTCGATGCATTCACTTGCACGCAAAACAACACAAATTGACATAACGAACCTGTTCTGTCTCACTCACTCGCACGCTAAAACAACAATAATTTGATAAAACGACCCTGTTTTGTCTCACTTCTCTGGCTTCAAAGAGCTTTATACAAAACCGGTGGCTTGTCGTCTCCAGTAGCTCTATGTATCTGGTAGAGTTTTAAAAGTCAACACAGATTTAATATTACAATTTATTATTTATTTCACGCTTTAAAGTATTCAGTGCCACGACTGTTTAGGTCTATTAAGGCTTTCGAGAGTCCAAATTAAGAGTGACTTACATTCTAACTTAACTTTAGAAGAAACCTCGGATGGTTTCGATATTATCTTTATTATCGCTAAGTGTACAAGTGATGAACAATAAGCCAGAAGGGCTTATCTGCGAGTGCAGGTCAAAGGGCTGTGATCGCAAAAGTGCGTTATCGATACAGCGGGTGTGAGTCATCCATACTGGATGGGTAACGTGTGGAGGGTGACGTAACTCCAGCACCACATATAGCACAAAGTACCACATACGAGTATAGCAAATGAAAATTGGGTCATACTCCGGGACGCGGTCAAAGTCGTAGTATAACATCAGTTGTTTCGACATTAGGAGGTTTTTTCGTGTAGACGAATTTAAAAGATATGACGAATTGTGAAAGCGTATTTAAAAAAATAGTAAAAATTGGTTTTTAGGCCATCACATGAAATCGTGAAATCGTTGGGCGATTATATAAAAAGTCTGTGGAAGTGATAACGTATCTCATCAAACCTAGCAATATGTCGAAAGGTATGAAAATATGCAACCTTCGTCCTCCCCATTGGGTTGAAAATCGAAAAACTCTGAAATCAACTTTTTGGCGATTAAGTAGGAAGAAAATATGAATTCGATATCTGAACAGATCAAAGAAATATGTAGGAATTTATGGAAATATATGCAACCCCCGTACACCAACTTTGGGGTTAAATATCTAAAATCTGATCCTGACAGGAGTTTTTAGATAAATATAAAGAAAGCCCGAGGAAGTGAAAACCAATTCGAAGTCTTATCACTCCTAAGAGATATGACGGAAGTCGTGAAAACGCGTTCAAACCGTTTACACCTTCTTAGGGGTTGAAAACGGGTTTCCGGTGATTATTAAACAAGACCTTGGAAGTAAATAGTTATTCGATATCTAATCAGACCTGAAGGATATGGCTGTGTTCGTGAAAATATCACATTTTCCGTCTAAAACACTTCCTCCTTCACCACGCAATAAGTCGCTATTTTAAGGGATTCACCCAATCTACCCATAAAACAAACTTCAATTGGATAGCTTAAAGGGTTTGGGAGCTACGAGCCCTCAAACTGTTTTACGTAGAACGGACGGCGCACAGTGGAAGGCGATCAGATGGACTATAATTTATTTTTTTTTCCTTTAAAATGCTTCCCCGATCTCCTGTCTTACAAACCCTCCCAACCAAAAAGCCACTTAAATATCCATCCACCAAGAAAATACACACTTTTGACACAGCCCTATCGAAATTTACTAGATTTTTCGTACATTTCAGCAATTTTAAAATGTCTTTGAGTGACCATATATTGTGAAAACTTTGCTCAAAATCTACTGGACAGCACTGAAATTTATGTTTCACTACGTTCATATTTCACCACAATATTCATTATCACATATTTTAAATAAAAATCAGAAATTACTTCCTCGGAATGCAGCTTTCTACTGATGCCAGTTTTCCATAGTATTAATCAAAACTTGAGACACAACAGTCAGCTAGACCCTTTTTGAGATTTTGAAATCTACTTGCCGAAATCTGGCGATGTAAGACACATAAATCATATGGCTATGGTAAGGGTGGACGAGTATCCAATATGCGACCTAATTCTGGGTCTACCAGTTTTTTTTGTATTCAGCTCCCAAGGAAGTGTGAAGAGGTTACATACTTTTTCACAAATTCCAACATATCTCTTAGGTGGTGATGTATCGAATTGGTTTATATTTCCATGCCATTTTTATGTAATCGCATATCAGTATATCGCACTGGGAGGATAACCGTCTCTAATCGGTTCCCAAGCTAGATAAGGTTATGGATTTATTCCCCTTTGAAGGTTTGAGATCGGCTAGTTCATGATCATGTCCAGAAAGAGCAGAGACGAGCCAAGCCAAGCAGAGCAGAGCCAAGCAGAGCAGAGACTAGCCCAGCAGAGCAGAGCTGGGCAAGCAGAAGACGAGCCAAGCAGAGCAGAGTCAGCCAAGCAGAAGACGAGCCAAGCAGAGCAGATCTAAGCAGAGTTGAGCCAAGCAGAGCAGAGACTAGCCCAGCAGAGCCAAGCAGAGCAGAGACTAGCCCAGCGGAGCAGCGCTGACCCATGCAGAGCAGAGCAGAGACAAGCCCAGTAGAGCAGTGTAGAGACAAGCAGAGCAGAGCAGAGCTGAGCTAAGCAGAAGACGAGCCAAGTAGAGCAGAAACTAGCCCAGCAGAGCAGAGCTGACCCAAGCACAGCAGAGACCAGCCCAGCAAAGTCAAGCAAAGCAGAGACTAGCCCAGCAGAGCCAAGCAAAGCAGAGCAGAGTTAAGCAGAGCAGAGTTAAGCAGAGCAGAGCCAAGCAAAGTAGAGCCAAACAAAGCAGAGCCAAGCAGAGTAGAATCGAGCAAGCCACAACGAGTAGAGCAAGCCACGACGTGCATAACGAGCCACGAAGAGCAGAGCCAAAGCAGCGACAAGCACAGAGTAAGCCACGATGAGCAAAGCAGATGAACAGAGCAAAGCAACCGTCGACAGAGCAGATCAGGCGAATGGAAACGAAATGACGATCAGTAACAGGGTCAAGTTAAGGCAAGCAGAGTCGTGCCAGCCAGGAGTCGAGCTAAAGCCAATCAGATACAAGAGAGCCAATACAAACAAAGCAGAGGCCACACAGAGAGACGAAGACAGGGAACGACGAAGACAAGGAAGAACAAAGACAGGGAGAGCAAAGGCCGCACAGAGAGACGAAGACATGGAGAGAGCAGAGAGAGTTAAGGCAAGGCGAGCGAAGTCGTACCCACAGAATCACGAGTCGAATCACGTTGCTGCTCTCGAGTAGAGCAGACGCGCGGAGGCGAGCTACGACGACGAGCAGCGGAGAACCAGAAGAAATCCTATTTAAATTATATGTGTCATCAGATGAATAAATAAGTGAAGTCAAATCTAAGAAATAAATATTTTGTAACGGATCCTGGCACTCGTTGAGCCTACCTCGGCTGTAAATCAAGTCGTTACAGTATTCAGCATTTTTTGATATTTGTTTCTAGAAAAGGATCACAAATAAAAAAGTTTCAGAGATGAAATAAATAGTCTTTGAAACGGTTTAAAACTGTCACTGCAGTCGGAAACTAATTTCCAATCATCAACACAAAAAAAGCAAATAAAGTCCCTTAGTATTCAGCTCGATTTTTTTACGCGTTTTTGGGATTTTATGTATATCGAATCGCACATTAGTCTCATGCCACATTTACACTATGACGACTTTTGGAAAAAGTATGGTGTTTGCACATAATATGCAGAATGATGAAGAACGAGTAGGCATGATAGCACAGTTGCTATAATTTTACTATAGTCAACAAAGGGAAATTAAACAGCCGACTTTGGCAGTTTCTTTTTTCAAATAAATATATAAAACATACTGCAGTCACGATCGGCTGCAAGCCAATCGAATAATACTCTAGATGAATACTGAACTCCGATTTATATTGTAGTTGGGGATAAAGTAGAATTACGTATGTGCATGTTGTATGTCCTTTATTAAGGACTCCCATTAGATTACTATTCAAACCTAAAAGACAATATTCAGTGTTTAACTTCATATCTTGAACTAGGTGAATCACCGAACAAAATTTTCTTTTTTGAAGGTCTTTCACATGGAAGCTGCAGGAAGGACTCACTCGATTTCTTACATATTTATCCTTTTCCTTGGAGCCATTCAAAAATTAATGTGAACAAAATTTCAAATTCGTAGCTTGAAGCGTTCAAAAGTTATCGGAAAATATTTTTGAACACGTGTCTTAAGGAATTTTTCTATGGAAGGTACCAGAAGGAGTAAGAGGATTTTGCTGACTAGTAAACTCAAACTTCGTTTTCACTCAAAACTAATTTGTACAAAATTCCGAATTCATAGCTAAACGATTACTTGAGTTACAGTGAGTTCCGTAAATTAAGTGAATACATTTTGACAGGATATTTATATGGCAGCTACACGAAGGACTAACAGGATTTTCTTCATAATCATACATTTACCCCCAATTATTGGAAAATAAACACATACGAAATTTCAAAGTCGTAGCTTAAACCCTTCTGAAGGTATCAACCAATATTCTTGAACACGTGTTTTAAGGACATTTTGTATGGCAGCTACCCGAAGGAGTAGGAGGATTTTGCCCGTTAACGAACTTAGCCTTACAAATTCAACCAAACATCCAAATTCAAAATTTCAAGATCCTAGGTGAAGGCGTTCTTCAGTTATCGTGTTCACGGACAGACGGACGGACGGACGGACGTCAGGTGGATTTAAGGTTTTTGGCCACAAATAAACAAAAAATAATATATAACTTTTTTTCGTCCGAGGCTTGGTTCTATGCGTTACAAACTTTTGGGCTGGATTAAACTTATAATACTCTATATGATTTCATCTAGAGTATGAAAAGTTAGTCATGAGTCGTTTAATAGAACTTTCTAATTCAATGCAACTACTTGTAGATGATGTCGAACTACACTGATCAATTTGAAGTTCTAATAGGGTCATTTTTCCTGCTAAACGCCCATAACGTCTAGATACGCTACTGTTAAGTACCATCACACCTCAGGAATTTGTAAAGCTTAAAAATATCGTATAAATCTCGAAAGCCGTGAAAAGACTGAAACGATACCGCGATTTATTCTGATTCGTCAGTGCGTAATTGATAACTGATCCATTTGAATAAAACACACACTAATTCCATTTAGTTAACAACTCTGATATTTATTCATCTCGAGAAGAAATGAGAACCTCTTCAACTCCATCTTCATTTTCATTCTTTGTCGTAATTTCACTTGCAATTTCCTCGTCTTGTGACTGTAGCTCATTCTGTACTATGTCCTTAAGCAGTACCGTACCAATCGTAATTGGACATATCAAATGTGGATTTCGATGCCATCCAGCAATTACTGCTTCGACCTTTATATCGTAGTCGATTTGTATTATTTTCGAATGTAATCTGTTAGTAGTAGTCGACGTCTTTGGAACGGCTAAATACTCCTCAAATTTATTGCGTCCTTTTCGAATTATGTGTCCTGATGTCATAGTCACAAGTTGTACTACTTCTTTTTTATTGTGAGCGGTAAACATATCCGAATTATATGAGACTATCTTTCGGAGATAGTATCGAACTTCGAGAATATCAATATTACAGGAGTTATTGATTTCAGTTCGGATTGGAATTATTTGTCCGGACACAAATCCTGTTTGCGGTACACTTACCTTCATATGAAGCGGTTTCGATATACACATTAAACACCAGAATTCGTGAACGGTTTCAACTTCAGCTCGTAGCTGTTTTTTTAAAAAAAAATCATCGAATATTAGATTGAGGCTACTGACAAATATAAAGTCTGTTGGCTTACCTTTAAAACAGGAGTGTCTTGATTTAAGTCGAGCCTATTAAGTACTGTAAATCCTTCAATAAATATTTGATCATTTTTGTACGGTCGCTTGATTATTACCTTCGCCAAGTAACGTATGTAGCCGTGATTTCCCTCGAAAGAGCAAGGCAGAACTTGGGGTAGATCACATGAGAAATTATATGTGTGCATGCCAGGAAGCAGTTCTTTTGGGGTTGCTGAAATTCAGATAAAATTTAGACTTGGATAACCTCTTTCATATGAAATTATTATAAACCTACCATCTTCCGAACCTATCAGATATGTATTAGTTGAGACATACTCTTCCCTTCCCGAATGGTCATAATAAATCAGGCGATTTCTTTTTATAGAGTTCATTTTCAAGTATGTGTTATCCCAGTAAGTTTTGGCATATCCCAGTATTTGGATTGCAATATCTGTACATAAAAATATGTTAAATGACTTAAAAACAAGTTGACCTACGTAGTATTGAATTTTGTTAAGACTTTTTTTGCTTTTCACATATTTGAAAACTATTCTTTTCTCTCAGATATTTACTCACTTTGAACAAGTTTGGCCTTTGAACATGAAATCTCGACTTTTCCTGACACAACTTCACCACTAAAGAACACCCCATTATCGTTTTGATCGAATTTTACGCTAACAATTGCTGGCATATTTATTAAACTCAAATTAAAATATTTAGTAATTATTTAGGTAGGTATTACTATTTTACATGGACGTGAAAACATGCTTTCCTTTCAACACTAGCAAGAATACTGATAGATTTTTCAAAAGGAATATTTTCATAACACATTTTCATTACAAAACGATAACGCACTAGTAATCGTTATTTTTCGTAATCTGTAGGTACGATTTTACCATATTATTGAAGATAAAAAAAATATTTTGTATGTGACCAATAAAGTTTATACTTGTAGTATGTGGAAGAATATCTTATCAAATGCCGAATGGGACATTACTTCGTAATTTTAGGGAGATATGTATTAATCGAATTCGAAGTGAGAACATTTCACTATCAAATTTAATCGTGAATCAAATAATTGATTACTTTCTAGCTAGGCGTTTCCAGGCATAATTTTTATACAGACAGTTGCAAATTTTTGCTAGTAGAAAAGAATCTTATTAGAATAATAATATCAATATAAATTTTTCAGTTAAAGTTTTTTAACGTATGATGGTATCCATATACGAGTAAGTTGTGCCATATTAATAACATAACGTTAAAAAAACAATAACTATAATTTATTGATTTTTTATTCAGAAAGATTAAAGAGAAGTATTTTTTTTCTAGCATTAGAAATGTTACATTTATTTTATGAAAAAAATTTACTTTACGCATTTACACCATTTTTCTACTCAAATGCCGCCAAACGCACATCTCGCTCCTCCTCAAACGTGGAAATATAAACTTAAAGAATAGCAAATTTCTTTTTAAATGTCAATTCGTTCACAATACTTTATTATTAAAAAAAATAGTCATTTAAACACCTGCTCACCAATATTGGCTGATAATTTCAAAACTTTTGAATTTTTGCCCAATCTATTATTTCAGTGCTTGCATGTAGAGGAATGAGTATGAAAAAGTCTAGTAAATCCTTGAAGTAGCTGCCATATAAAGTTCCTTGTATGCCCAGCAAAAAATCGCGTCAGGTATATCAGGCTAACTTATAAGTAAGGGATACCGCGTTATAAGAAAAGTCGACAAATTTATTGAATAACAGTACTAATGCTTAGATAAGTCTTATTTTAAGGTATACTTAAGGTTTTGAATACCAAGAATATAACAAAAGTTGACTATTTTATTGAATAACCATACCAATGCTTAGATAAGTCTTATTTTAAGGTATACGTAAGGTTTTGAATACCAAGAATTTAACAAAATTCGAAAATTTTATTGAATATCCATACTAATGCTTAAATAAGTCTTATTCTTAGGTATACCGTTTAAATATCAAGAATAACGAGAACATGCGCTATTTTGTTTTGTCATTCCAGTGCGAACTGTTGAGTGATTGTGCAGTGAAGTGGAATAAAGTGTGTAGTTAAAAAATTAAATAAAGTAAGTATAATGACTTCTTCTACGTTGGGCTACTCTAAATGCCATTATAAAAGACTAATAAAACAAGAGAAAGAGAAAATGCTGTCAGAAGGCAGCAACAGCGGAGATAATACAGTTAAACCTCTGAAAGCCGGAACCTGTATGAGGCGAAAACCTTCCAAAAGCAAAAATGTTCCCGGCAGAACGATTTTTCAGCTTATTAAATATTCTGCGAAAGCCGAAAACCTGCGAAACGTGGACGGAAAAAAAAAATTTGAACATTGCGACTGAAATACGCGGAACTGTCGTGGTTTTTCTTATATTGAGATTAAATCTTAAACTTTGAGCCCTATTAATAAGTTCCTAATCTTTTGTTTTTTTTTGGACTATTAACTTAAGGTTGTAAAAGTCTTATACACACCCATTTCAATCCCCTTTCGGTTAATAAGAGTTTATTTCTTTACAGTTATGTCTAAAAGAGTAAGAAATTTATCTCTAAAAGAAAAGGTTGAAGTTATCAACATGATAGAAGGAAACAAAAGAACCGTTGCAGAAGTTGTAAAAAAGTTTAATTGCGGAAAAACTCAAATCTACAAAATCATGAAAGATAAGTATCAAATCAAAGAAAAATATATGTACTCCAGCAATGTAAATGTAAAGAAAAAGAGGGATGGTATCCCCAAATTAATAAAGCAGTTTTTGAGTGGTTTCTTCAAGCTTCTGCTGAAAATATTCCCATTTCCGGACCAATATTGCAAGCAAAGGCTAAAGAAACAGCGAAACTTTTGAAAATTGATGGATTCGCAGCATCCAACGGGTGGCTCCAAAGCTTTAAAAAGAACAATAACATCACTTGCAATGTGTCTCGTGGAGAGTCGAACGAAGTGGATAGCGGGGTTGTTCAAGATTGATTCACACGCGAGATCATTCGATATTATGATCCTAAAGATATTGCAAATGCTGATGAAGCAGCCTTGATTTACAGAGCTATGCCTACAAGAAATATGCAAATCAAGGTTGAAAAATGTTCCCGTGGTCGGTTTTCGAAGGAAAGACTCTCCATCCTTTTCATTTCTTTTGCAGACGGTACATTGTGGAAACCATGGGTCATTGGAAAGAGCCAAAAACCACGGTGCTTCAAGGCGATTAAAATTAATCAACTTCCTGTAGAATGGAAATGGAACAAAAAGCTTGGATGACGCGAGCTATTTTTGAAGAATTTTGGAATAATCTCAACAATACTATGAGAAAACAAAATAGCAAAATTCTTCTATTCCTTGATAACGCTACTTGTCATCGGTTTCATCACTTACCCAACATTAAGTTAATATTTCTACCACCACGCACTACATCAGTTTAACAACCCTTACATAACGACATTATTCAAAATATCAAAGTAAATTACAGAAAACTTTTGCTTCAAAAAGTAATCGCAAATATTGACTCGTACAAGCTGGCGTCTGATATTGCTGTGAAAATTTACGTTCTTGAAGCAATCACGTTTGTTAACCGATCATTGAAAATGGTCAAGCAAGAAACCGTAAAAAAATCTTTTAAAAATTGTGAAAAATACGGAAATTGAAATAGTGAAATCATGGAGATTTAGAATATGATTGATGTATAGTGATGACAATATGGTAAATGCTGCATCATACATCGACTGTGATAACGAAACTGTCACGGAAAATATTGAAATTAACCTGCGCCGATGACACAGATCATGATGGAAACAGATGAAGTTGAACCTCTAAATCAAAAACAGGTTCCAGCCTATATACATGCTTTAAAAGAATTCGGAAAAGCGAATGGGGACCAAGAATTCTATGGCAAAGCCTCAGATGTAGAAATATGTTTTAATAAACCTGAAAAGAAATCTAAACAAACCAAACAATTAACTCTGGATATTTTTATTAGAAAACGAATTTTCTTTGCTTAATTTTCTTTCTACTTGAGATATATATATATGTATGTAAGTAACTGATCTTGTAAAAAACATAATTTGAATAAACATAATGTAAATCTTACTATTTTTTTTCTAATCATAAGGAATCATTTTGGGGACATCATTAGTATATTTTATATTTGGTTCTCTGGAAGACGGAAAACTTGCGAGAGCCGGAAAAAAATTTAGTCCCCTAAGGTTCCATCTCTCGAAGGTTTTACTGTAGTAAATTTTAGCTGGCTACAAACAATTTTTTAACAAACAATCTTAAAATCTTTTTCATCAGAAAATATTGATTATAACAAAGATAAAAGGTAAAATTTCACAAAATTTAAGCCTTTAGATAGCTGACACTCTGTTAATTGAAATTAACTGGAAAGGTCGGAAAAAAATTAAGGCCATAAATAAATATAAATTTTTTAATTATAATACGGTAAGTTTAAAATATTCTTAGCATAATTATAAAATTTCATTCATCGTTAAATGTATTTTCCAAATTAGGCTGCCTACATCAAATTTATGCTTCCTTTGAAGAGTATGAAATGGATGTGAAAGAAGCCATGAAAAAAGGAAAAAACCGTATGGATCAGCGGCGGCATTAACTACGTCTGCAGTCCGAAAAAGAAACGTAGTTCTATATCTCTATATATAGGTATATGTATATTATTTTTAAGAATAAAAATATTACTTTTTTTTAAATGTATAACAAGAATAAATTTAATTTCAAATGACATACCCTTTTTTTATAAAAGTGCGCAATAAATTGAAGTTTTTAATTGAACTTCGTATTGTTTTTTTATTATTACTCCCCTTACAGCAACACAATATAAGTGTTTTTAATAACGTGATTACATAATTCATTGTATGATAACTTCGAGAAAAATCTTCAAGAAGCAGTAAAAAAGAAAAAAAAATCATTTAGATCAAAGTTTTCATAAGCTTAAGGTGGTTACTACAAAGCGCTTCTTACAAAATCTTTAACCTAATCGTATTACTAAGCCTGAGCATTGTCAAAAGTAATGGTTATTATAACTGGGGTATAAGGCTTAACCTAATCCTTGTATTAAGCCTGATCAGTTACAAAAGTAAAGCTTAGTATAAGCTTTAACCTAATCTTTACATAAGCACTATCATTAACAAAAGTCAAGTTTAGTATAAGGCTTAACCTAATTCTTACAAAAGCATGATCATAAGGTATATGTTATAGTATCCGCTATATACCTGATTGCCAATGCCCATGTTAGATTCAGGGATAAAATAATGTAATTCGTTTGCGTTCAAGTTTCCCTTACAATTCATAGGCCTTTTTCACTAAGGAATAGATTGCACGTAAGTAAGACTTATATAATGATTACGGTGTTTGCTGGGTGTGCGGTTAACTTGCTAAACCTATAACACAACTACAACTCGAGAAATCGTCAAGCAAAGAAATGAAATTTTATAGGAATTAGTGCAATCTTCCGGGTAACTCTCTTTATTGCTTAAAACACGTGTCCAAGAGTATTGGCCAATAACTCATATGAGTATGTTTATACGGTGAAAAAAATGCCGGCTCATTAAGATCTCTCGTTCTTTAAGCTGTCGGTTGTGGCTGCAGGTAGGAGGCCATACTGTCTTCGACTTATTTAATTCAGAAATAGTTATCCATTTTTCATGAAGAAATTAAATTAATAATAACGTTATTTTTTCAGGTAGAGTGATATAAAGGGTTATTCAATAGGTTAGGTGGGTAGCTATTGGCAGCATGTAGTAAGAAAACGCTCCCCCCGTGGTGGAACGAAGACCTATCCAATCTCAGGAAGATTACCAGAGATGTATTCAACATCTGCTACAAGCGCAAGTACTAGCAACCTTACAAGGACTGCCTAAAAATATACAAAAAATCTGTTAGAACAGCCGAGATTCTGCGAGGATGAGTAAGATATTGTTCAAACAGCACACGAACCCGTCATTCGTGAAGCGAGGGGACGGGAACTGAACTGACTCCACTGCCGAGACACTGGAGCTCTTAATAAATACCCACTTCCCCGGATCTAGGGACAGCTGCACGGACACCCAAAGCCTTCAGGGTGAGCGGCGAATATCAGACTACGACACTGAATTGATTGTCGACGAGAGGAAGACTTGTTGGGCAATCAACAGCTTTTCACTGTACAAATCTCCTGGCCTCGACGGTATAATACCAATTATGCTGCAGAAGCTACAAGATATAGTAGCTCCCTGGCTGGTGGCGATTTTTAGAAGTTGCATCTCCCTGAATCATGTGCCTCAGACTTGGAGACAAGTCAAAGTTGTGTTCATACCGAAGGTGGGCAAACGTAGTCATGAACTCGCGAAAGATTTCAGGCCAATTAGTTTGACCTCTTTCGTACTGAAAACACTAGAGCGCATATTAGACATCCATTTGCGTCTGATCTTAGATAGATCTCCGTTCTCAAAATCCCAGCATGCATACCTCAAGGGAAGATCCACAGAGACTGCTCTGCATGAGGTTGTGCGAACAATTGAATACACAATGCATTACAAACAATATACCCTAGCTGCCTTTCTAGATATTGGAGGTGCTTTCAATAACATTCATACTGAGGCTATTCAAGAATCTCTTATCGAGTTCGGTGTCGAGGAATGTCTCAGCGACTGGATAGTATCCATGTTGAGAACGAGAATTATTCACTCTTGCTTAGGGAACAGCCATTTGGAAAAATCTGTGTGCAGAGGTACACCCCAGGGTGGTGTCATCTCGCCTCTTCTCTGGTTAATGGTCATGAACAAGATCTTAGTAAAACTGGAGAGGGAAGGGGTTAAGGTGGTGGCGTATGCGGATGACGTGGTTATACTGGTATCTGGGATGTTTCCTTCAGTGATCAGTGAAATCATGGAAGGTACGCTGGGTAAGGTAAACCCGTGGGCTGCTAGCTGCTGCCTGGGTGCAAATCCGGAGAAAACTGAGCTGATGCTCTTCACCACTAAAACTAAAATACCGGACTTTAACCTCCCCCGCCTTAACGGCCATCAACTACCATTATCACCTAGTGCAAAGTATCTTGAAGTTATGCTCGATACGAAACTCAGCTGGAAGTTAAATATAGAACAACGGGTGGAGAAAGCACGTATCGCCTTTTACGCCTGCAAACGAACCTTCGGCAAAAAGTGGAGACTTAAACCAAGAATGGTTCTGTGGTTGTACACAGCCATAATACGTCCAATTCTTACCTTTGGATCGCTTGCCTGGTGGCCAGCGTTGAGTAAGAGTTACAACATAAACAAACTCAGCAAGGTTCAGAGAACTGCAGCCGTCGGAACTACAGGTGCAATGAGGTCATGTCCGACTGATGCTTTGAACGTATTGTTGCATTTATTACCTATTGACTTACATATCAGAAGTACTGTGTCATGTAGCGCTGTCAGACTCAAGGAATCTGGGTGCTGGTATGGCAAACCTTACGGTCACAGTAACATTCTAGAATCCTTACCAGCGGAAATAGTTAAATCGCCGACCGACTACATTATCCCGAGACTGACCTTCAAGAAGGATTTCGCTGTGGGTTTTCCAACCAGGGCGGAATGGAAGAATGGTTCAGTTATACATGAATTCGACATATACACTGACGGTTCAAAAATGAACTGTGGAGTCGGAGCGGGAGTTTTCTCAGACACACACTATATCGCAAGGTCTTACCACTTACCGGACTACGCCAGCGTTTTCCAGGCGGAGATACTGGGGATCCGGGAGGCCTGTCGGACTTTGCAGCAAGACGCTACGCCAAAGCGAAATGTTGTAATCCTCTCTGGCAGCCCAACCGCAATCAAGGCCTTAGATTCCGCTACCACCTCCTCTAAACTCGTCGAACAGTTTCGAGAAGAGCTAACCCACTTAGGAAGTCAAGTCAAAGTTACTCTGCTTTGGGTCCCAGGTCACAGCAAGATAGAGGGTAACGAGCGAGCAGACGAATTAGCTAGGCAAGGTTCTGCTCTTCAGGGCTCTCTCGTAGAATCCGTTCAGGTCCCACTAGGGACTGTTAAGCGCCAAATATCTACCCACTTTCTCACAAACGCGAACTCCAAATGGAGAGGACTGACCAACTGCGTCATATCTAGGAAGATATGGCCATCCTACTCCCGGAGCAGAACAGACGAACTCCTGAGCAGGAGCCGTGTGGACGTCTCCAGAGTCACGGCAGTCAGCACGGGTCACTGGCCGATCGGCGACCACGCGGCCAGACTGGATATTCCCTTTAACGTCAATTGCCGCAGTTGTGGGGATGCAAATAAGAGGGAAACTGTTACTCACCTTCTTTGCGAGTATCCCGCCCTAGCTAGAGCCAGACTTCGCGCACTAGACAAACCCTTCTTCAATAACCTCGATGAGATCTCGAAAAACAAGATAGGAGAATTGATTATCTTCTTGAACAGCTCTGGATGGATATGATAATCCATTCAAGCCCCAGGTCTCTGTAAAACTATGTATCTACTTCATCAGCCTTCAACGACCAGGTTAAACGAGTTGTGGTATCAAAACGGCGCTTCCTGTGCTAATTGGGCCCTGTTTTCGTTAGATGGGCCACCACGTAAACCAACCAACCAACCAGCTATTGGCAGAGATAGCTAGCACTTAGACCACTATATGGTTGTGATCCCACTGTACCATGGCAATCCGAGCACTTTTGGCCACGGATTTTTTTTGCCCACGTCGCCCAGCCGATGGCTGTTTTGGCTAATTTTCAAGAACAAACTGCTCACTGCTCAACGAATTTTTCAGAGCAGGTACCTGTCGCGAGGAGTGGTATAGCTGCCGAGTTATTCCTATTCCAAAGCCCAAGAAGTCTCTCGTGTGTCAGGAAAACTCTTGAAAAAATGCTTCATACTCGGCTAGAATGGAGGGCAGAGCATAACAATAAGTATTCTCCATCCCAATACGGTTTTCGTAGAGGTAAGAGCACAAACCATTGCATTGACTCCCTAAGTTCCTCCATTTATAACACCTTTGCGAAGAAGGAAGTATGTGTAGCAGTGTTCTTAGATATCCAAGCGGCCTACGACAAAGTGCTTATCAATATCCTTTATCAAATCCTAAGTGATCTTGGATTTTCGACTTCGGTTGCCCGTTTCTTGTACACGCTAATGCGTAAGAGGGATTTCATATTTACTATTAACGGAAAAGCTATTGATAACAGAACAGGTTTCCTCGGACTTGCACAGGGTTCGGTTCTTTCACCCCTGCTGTACTGTTTGTACACCTTGGCGTTTTCCGCTAATATTTCGCTTCTGCAATATGCAGACGACGGAGTTGTTTTCATTTCTGGTAAGGATCAAAACACTATTCAAACCAGCATTCAACTAGCTTATACGACAGTGGGTACCGTAGTTGATGCCTGCTCATCAGATGGAGCACTTGGTGTAATAATTGGGTTGGCGGCCGTCACTCTGTTAGGGTTTAGCAGCTTTTTAAACAGCCCATCAACCCATCTTTGTTTAATTTGTTCTGCGTCACTAAGGACACTTCCTTCCTCTTCCTTACAGAGGTTAGTTCGTGGTTTATAGCCTTGTCTTATTTGTTTGACGGCAGTATATGCGGATCGTAGATTATGTGAGTTCATGTCGTTGTTTAGGTTTATAATTATGTCATTGTTGTGTTTTCGTTTCTTTCGTCTGCAGATTTTGTTTGATAATCGCCTAAGCTCGTTGTATCTTTCCTTTTTGGCTTTCGTCTGTCTTTCAATGTATTCTTTGTAAGCTTCATTCTTCTTCGTTATTCCGTCACTACAATCTTTATCGAAACAGTCATTACGTTTCTGTTGGGATCTGAGTCCTATGATCTCTTCTGCTGCCGTTCTGACACCATCTCTCAACTGTGTCCACTCTTGATCGATTGTTGTCTCTTCGTCAGTTAGTAACGCTTCAAAGCGTGTTTGCAGCGCTGACCTATAAGCTGACGCGACAGTCTCGTCCTTTAGTTTATCGATATCAAATTTGGGTGTCCTACCCTTTTTTGAATACCCACATAATGCCACTCAACATCGATATTTCACTTTGACGAGGTAGTGGTCGGAGTCGCAGTTTGCTCGGCGAAAAGATCGTACGTCTAGAATGCTAGTCGCAGCCCTTCTCTCGATCAGAACCTGGTCAATTTGGTTGAAAGTGCGGCTATCCTGAGATCCACCACGTTCTTTTATAAATGTTGCGATGGGGAAGCATGTCGAGCTTATAACTAAGTTTTTGCTGGTAGCGAAGTCGATCAAACATTGCGCATTGTCATTGGTGGTATCATGCAGACTGTGCCTTCTGGTGGTTTCTCTGTGTGTCTCCTCTCGTCCAACTTTTGTATTAAAGTCTCCTAGAAGTATCTTTATGTCGTTGGATGGTAAAGAATCAAATATTTGCTCTTGGGTGTTATAGAATATGTCCTTCACTTCATCATCTTTTTCCTCTGTTGGAGCGTGACAATTTACCAGCCATACATTGAAAAATTTTGTTTTTATCACAATCTTTCGTTTACGTTTAAATTTGTTATCTACTCCAAATTCCCTACTCCCCGAGGGTTTTCCACTGGTTAGTATTGTGTGTGTCCGCAAGTCATTAATCTCGCTGCCAAGCCATCCCGTTTCTTAGACCGCCAGAATGTTGGTGGTGTATCCTGAAACTTCGTTAAGAAGCTCTCACAGTGCATCTGTTCTGTAAAGGAAGCGAACGTGCCAGAGTCGTTGCCGTTGATCCAATCTTATCCGAGTCCTGCTTGCGGATCAATAATTCGGTGATGAGTTGTTAGCCCATCGCCCAACCCCCAATCTGGAGGGCCAGGTCTATAGCACATAGACATGTGAACATCTTTCAACCGATTATGGTATGTTGGAGTTCTCACAACTATGTCGCGAGTCCAACTACACCGGCTTCTGACCTAATTCCTGAGACAGACTGGTCTTACTGGCCATTCACGATGTATTTATTCTCTCCTCCTTATCTCAACCTGGGCTTGCGACCGACTATGGCGGAGTTATAAAGTTATTACTGTTCTCGGTTTAATTTAGTCTAGTTCTGATCCATGTACCGAACTCAACTAAGTTAGTTGCCTGTGTTTATATCGCTTGTTAATTCGAACTAAATTTTAATACGGACTATGTCAATACCGGAGTATACGAGGCTATTAATTCATTCAATACTGCAAATTGGCATAATCTTCTGCGGAAGTGCAACAAACACGGTCTTAGAACCCGTTCAAATTATGTAAAAAACTGTAGTGAAAATATTACTCGGGAAAGAACGAACATATCCCTCTAATTCCCTATACCCACTTTTGGACACACTGAATATTCGACATATATATAATCCTATATCTACAATTCAAATATACAAAGATGTGATTTGCTACAGGCAACATTGCTGTTCTGGTAGATCATATCACAGCCAATCAACACTAAAAATCATTAACACCTACTAGTTCACTATCATACCCGACCGGATTTCCGACCTTCCATTCCTAAACTGGACTATACACTACTGTGTATTAAAGGCTAACCTCCTAAGTTCAGTTCAATATCCTTTAAAAAAATAAAAATAAGAAAAATGTTATCCTTTTCCTTGGAACCATTTAAAAACTAATGTGAACAAAATTTCAAATTCCTAGGTTGAAGCGTTCAAAAGTTATCGGAAAATTTTGATTTTTTTATGGAAGCTACCCGAAGGAGTTAATGGATTTCACTGACTAGTAAAATCAAACTTTCTTTTCATTCAAAACTAATTTGTACTAAATTTCGAAGTCGTTGCTGAACGATTACTTGAGTTATAGTGAGTTCCGTCAATTAAGTGAAGACATTTTGACAGGATATTTGTATGGCAGCTAGTTATACGAATTACTATTAGGATTTTCTTCATAAACGTACATTTAGCTCCAACTACTGGAAAATCAACACATACAAAATTTCAAAGTCGTAGCTTAAATCCTTCTGAAGTTGTCGGTCAATATTGTTGAACGCGTGTCTTAAGGACTTTTTGTATGGCAGCTACCGGACGAACGTCAAGTGGATTTGGAGTTTTTAGCCACAAATAAACAAAAAAAATTCGAGACTCGGTTCTATGCGTTACCAACTTTTGAGCTGGATTAAACTTATAATACTCTCAGATTTCATCTAGAGTATAAAAAGCAATAGCCTTGTTAACTTCAAAACGAATTTTAAAAAATTGTTTTATATTGTTTCATCTATCTTATAATATATGTATGTATGTATGTATGTTCCCTATAGACTCTTAAACCGCTCAACCGATTTTGATCAAATTTTCAGGAAACATGTAGAACAGTGGCGTGGCGTCCATGGAAGCAAAGGAAGCATTGCTTCCCTTACATTTTGCGGAAAAATATTATATCTAAAACATTTTCTTGGACACAGTATAAATAAAAGTTCGCAAGAAACAACACGCGAATATCGCACACAGCCGATTTGGCAACACCACGAAAAAGCCAAGCGAAAAGAATCCAAGAAGAAGACACATGGAAGCAATTTCAAATACCTCGTTCACGTGGTAGCGTAGTGTAGTGTAGCGTATTATGAAATCCGGTTGATATATGAGTGTTCACGTGAAGTGAATTGACGTTTCGCACTCTTGATTATTAATTGACAGCTGTCACAACTGGTATTTATTTTATTAAAAAAAAATTACATTCGTCGTTTTATTTCTTAAATAACCTTTCTTCTTTTATTTTTCAGCGAAATGGAGTCATTAAAGGCACTGGTATTAGAATCGTTGAGAAAATCCAAACAAATAAAGTTGTCTGTCAACACAGTTTTTTGACAATTCACTCGAAAAGTAATACGGAGCGCAACGGCAAGTGTTCTCGTGGGAAGGATTCGCAAATCCACTACACTACACTACGCGGTTTTGCTACGTTGTAGAAAAACCGCTCCGTAGCAAAATTGCGTGTGTTCACGTGGTACTACGAAGTGCTACGTAGCGGTACGTCGTTGACCACGTGAACGAGGTAAAAGTTGCATCTATGAGCGTTCATTTCATTCCGTAGTAAGCCCACTGTGACGTCATGAAAAAAAATTTTCGTACACGCCACGGTGGATGCAACAAAATATTTGCTTCCACACATTCCTGGCTGCGGCGGTGAAGCTATCAGCAAGCAGAGATTTGATAAGAAATAAGTGCTACCAGAGTAGGATAGGAATTGAATTCTGATAGAAGTTTGGAATTGAATTGTGGTAAATAGTTGAATTATATTTAATTTGGTTTTTAGATCTCAGGAACCATTTACGCTAGGAGACTGAAACTTGGAACTTATGTAGAACTATGATAGTGGACCTATTTGGAAAAAAAATGGCGATAAGTGTTGAGGAATGTGGGAGTGGAGGGGAAAGCAATGTGTTCGAAGTGCCTGAAAGCTGGAGTTGAAACATTCTAAAATACATATCTCCTGAACGGTTGATGTCATAAAATTGAAACTCTGTAGTTGTCTTCAGGAATAATAGGAGATTAATCAAAAGCTACAATTTTTGAATCGGGTAGTGGTATGTAGGGGTTGGGGTAAAAAACTTTGGATTAGAATATCTTCCGATCCAATTATACCAAGAAGGTAAAATATGGTTTGTGTATATAGGATTACAAGTGGAGCCCATTAAAATTTTTGAGGTGGGAGGTGGAGCACAAAACTGGGGCGATAGCCATTTTTAATAAAATTTCTTTTGTATGTATATCTCAAGAACCGTACCACATATGATCTTAGAAATTTTACAAGAGTTAGGCCCAGTAGACTTCTAACAGGGAAAACATGTTGGAGGTACTGGTGAAGGGGCTGATGGTGGGAGGGGGTGGAAAGAAAATAATATCGATTTTTATTTTTCAAAAACCACAAACCATAGAAAGCTTAAAATTGACTACATAAAGCCAATAAAGAGGTATCCTAGAAACAATTTTTTTATATGGGCAAGGCAGTGGGTTGGTGGTGGTTTTTTAAATCTCAGAAACGGCTTATGAAGAAGAAAGTTGGAACTTAGTACGTATATGTACGTATGCTACTCAAGAAATTAAAGGAAAAAAATTCAGATTTTTAGGCATAGAGGTTGAGTAAAACAAATGTCCATGAAAAGGCATTTTTCCACATTTTCACGATTTCTTTATATATATTGGACATGCCGATATAGATTTTATTTCTGCGGGTTCATTATGTAAGCACCTAGAAATGTTTTTTTTTTTTCAATTTTTCGATATCCAACCCATTACGGGGTGTAAAGTGGTTGTGTACATTTTCACGAATTTCCATATATTAGGTTTAATGAAATATTCAATTCACTTTTATTTCTAAAGGCTTTAAATTTAATTGAAGAAAAATCTGATGCAAGCATTTTTTGATATTAAACCCCTGGGGGTTTTCACGAATTCCGAAAAACTTTTATGGTTAATGAGATTGAATTCGGTTTTACTTTAATTTAATCTTCTATTCAGAAAAATACGTAAATAAATAAAAAAAATGTGCCAATACTCTGGGCGAGACTTTATAATTTTTTTTATAGAAGTCCGGAACGCGTTTAATGATTAGATTAGGTGACTGCGACTGACAACCTTAAAAAATAACGTTCCAAGTAGCCTCCTGGTTCCCGTTCGTGATTGCTGGGTGCTTTTATATTAGTAATGTTAAAAGTAGCTAATGGAGGAGGTTCAAATAATACCCAGTAAATTTGTAGGTAGAATAATAATAATAAATTTTGGATATTAACCAATTGCTTCCCCCTGTTGAATTATCACGCCACGCCACTGATGTAGAATAGTCTCGGGATGGTTCCTGTGAAGTTTGGTACCGATCGAATCAAAAACAAATGTTTTTTTTACATTTTTTCCCTTTTTTCGCGATTTTAGTACCCTGGTGCTCTAATTATTTGTGTGTTTGTTCCTTATGCCTTCCTATACCATTCATCCGTTAGCTAAGCGCACGCCCGCGGAGCTTTCTGTATTAGTAAAACTATTCTACAATAGGTGGCGAGCGACACAAACAAATGAATGTAATTCATATAGTTTAGCGACAGTTCGTGTATTTTCGATGTGCACGTCTGACAAAATCGAACAACGGGAGCAACGGAAGCAACAGAAGAAACGGGAGCAACGGAAGCAACGGGAGTAACGGGAGAAACGGGAGCAACGGGAGCAACGGAAACAACGGGAGTAACGGGAGCAACGGGACAAACGGGAGCAACGGAGCAACGGGAGCAACGAAGCCACGGAAGCAACAGGAGCAACAAAGCAACGGGAAAAAACGGGTGCAACAAGATAAACGAAAGCAACGGGAGCGACAAGATAAACGAAAGCAACGGGAGCAACGGAGCAACGCAAGCAACGGGAGTAACGGCAGCAACGGAAGAGAAATGGGAGCAACGGAAGCAACGGGAGTATCGGGAGAAACAAACGGGATGCAAGATTGGAAACCGTTGGCTTTGCAGTGTCGATAGTATAGCACTATACAAACGTGAGCGTAACCGCGGGACGCGTCTAGTATTAGTATAAATAGAAACAAAATACTTTATTATTAAAAAATAATAAAGTAGGTCATGTGGAGCGAATGGACGACGGAAGAATTCCCAAACGCACACTGAAAGATAGAGCTCATGGCAAACGACCGTGGGAAAACCGCGGAAAGATACTAGGACTCAGTTGACACAGATTGCAGATCGCTTCTTAGATGCACAAATTGAAGGACGCGGGCGCTGAACCGATATGACCAGACAATGTATCCTACAGGCCCTGGCTTGATTTGGGCTGTCGCGTCATTGATGATGATGATGATGAATACAGTAAAATTGCCAACTATTAATTAAAAAAAATTGTTAATACGTAATATGGATTGCCGTATCTCAATTAGTATTAGAAAACTTGAAAATTTTTATTTTTTGTTGTTGTTTTTTTGTACATATGAGTAATAGTAGAATTATTAATTAGTTATTATTAATATGGATTACCTCATCTCAATTAGCATTAGAGAACCTGGAAAACAACATTTTGAAATGAGAAATGTAACAGTTATAGGCATCTGATATAATTTTCCACACCCCTAACACAAGGATATGTCCTTAGAAGGATATGTCCTAGTGCAATAAAATTAATAGAATAACACATATGGAATAAATAAAGCATTTATAAAAAAAAATTTCATTAATTAAAATAAACATTCGTATTCTATCTTACATACGAGAAAACCGATTTTGATTCACTCTTTACTAATATCTAGGAGTTGCTTCAGTTTTATCTTTCACAACGGGAATATCAAAGTGATAGACAGGATACCTTGGAACAAAGGCGATTCTTTCCTTGGCTTCATCGATCATTACTCGACTTAATTCAACTGACTCCTCGTACGTCGGTGGAGCTGTAAATGAAGACGTTCAGGTCAAATGAAGGTGTAAATATACATAATACTTACAGATATTGCAATTTACTGCTTCTGCCTCCTTATTCAAAATCGAAGCAGTCACTGGTACACTGCTACGTCTTTCTTCGCTACTGAAATAAGAATTCGTTTGGAGATAAGAAGCAGATGGATCCGATTCTGAATGGGTAACAGCAATTTGTTCGTTTAATGTTGACGATTGGTCCGTCAACGGTACTGTCCCTATTGTTATCGGGCACCGTACAAAAGGATTTTTCAATCCAAAAGCAAAAAAAGCTTCTACTATGATGTCGTAACTAATTTTAATAATATTGGAATGAGAGTCACTAGTGGGTGGTACTGCCGGTATGAGCAAACTTTCATCAAACTGCACACATGTGTTTCCGTCGACATGTCCGGAGGTCTTACTAGCAATATTTATGATTTCCTCTTTGTAATTAGTCATAGGCGTGTTGGCACGATAAGAAATAACTTGGCGTAGAAAAATTCTAATATCCGCTATTTGCCCCCTACTTGCGTTGTTGATATCAGTTCGAATGAAAATCATTTGTCCTGGAACAAATCCAGTTTGGAATAGCGACGCTTTCAAGAAAATTGGGTTCGACTTACATATTCCGCACCCGAATGTTTTTACAACTTCAACTTCGATAGGAACCTGCAAATAAAAATACAAATAAACAATCAGCCCAATTAACTGAATTTATATTATTCTCACCCTTAAAAGTGCAGATTCTTGGTTTAAATCTAACATTTTCAGTACAGTAAATCCAACTGTATAAGTTTGATCGAATTTCCATGGTTGGTCCAATACTACTTTTGCCTCATACCTTATATGCCCGTCAGTTCCTTCGAAAGATGATGGGGCTTGTGGCGGTAAAGCACAGACGAAATTATATATGTGCAATCCTGGTAATAGTGTTGTTGGAGTTGCTGTAAATTTAAAATATTACATAACAACATCTAGAGTTATAGGTAAATTCACTTTGCAAGCTTAAAAATAACGTTACACGGAAAAAAAGTATCATTGGTTAGATTAACTATTTTGCATAGTTAAAATACTATTCTTTCCATTTCAATTGAAATACATAGTATGTTCAAATAGTTTAATATTTGCAGTAAACAACTGAGAAATAGTGAAATTAAATAATTAAAAATAGTACCACAATTAAACAGAAGAATAGTTGACGATATTGTTTGATTTAATAAATTGTGTTGTTCTGTAACTAAGAAATTGTTATCTGACATTGTAAATAGTAAAAACTACGAAGGAAATTGTCAAATTGAACAATGATTAGTAGTGATTCAAACATTGATACTGTTTTCTAGTATTCAATTTGAATAAGGATCGTAGTCAAAGAATCAGTAGGTACGAGAGTGATTGTTAAACCGTTGTCATTTTGCAGTGAAATACCACGTGCAGTAAAGTGTATAATCATATGTGCGAGTAGTGTTACAAGTAAATTGGAGTCATGTATTTCAATATTTCAATTTTTGAAATTTCTGAAAAATGTAAGTATACATATATTTGGTTGTTTTCTTGTGTAAATATATATAAACTCTTGATTGCTAACTTCCGGCATCAGGAAATTCATTCATAAAAGATTTTCTGTCTGTGATTGCTATAGTTCAACCCAAATATTTTCAGCTCGCTACATTGTTCACTTTCCGAAGAAGAAGAATACTATATATAAAACGCTTTCACTCGCAAAATAATTCTTATTATTTAGTAGCTGCAATGTGGTACGTTGAAATTAATCAAAACTATATATGGATGTTAGATTGAAAGTGTTTTTAGTAAAGAATTTATTGCTAATTACTTTTCATCAATATTATAAGTTACTCATAGTAAACAAATGGTGTTTTATTTAAATTATTGAACACTTTTATAGATCTGTATATTACTTTTTATGTATTGACACGTATGTATACATACATTTATTTTTAATATTATTTAAATGTTTAAATAAATGCAATACTGTTTATCTTTTAAATTAGCAGTTGTTACAATAATTAATTATGTTAAAATTATATTAAATAAATATTTTTCCTATAGTACCAATTGATATTTATGTTTTAATATAGTAAAAAGATTTTATTCAAGGGTATCTAGGTATGAAGTGTACATCTATTTGTCTATATACGAAAAGAGGAAGATTCAAAAGTATAATATTCTTTATTTTACAGATTGGAAGAGTACTTGAAATAGGTACGTTAGTATTATTAGGAAAACTACTGAAATTGTTGGGGTAACATTATGAATAGTAAACTAATTAATATTTAATCAAACTGTATTATAAAGTAACTATTAAACATACTGCAGTCACGATCGGCTGCAAGCCAATCGTATAATACTCTAGATGAATACTGAACTCCGATTTATTTTGTAGTTGGGGATAAAGTAGAATTACGTGTGTGCATGTTGTATGTCCTTTATTAAGGACTGCTATTAGATTGCTACTCAAAACTAAAAGACAATATTCAGTGTTTAATTTCATACCTTGAACTGGGTAAGTCATCGAAAAAAATGTCCTTTTTAAAGGACTTTCACATGGGAGGAGCAGGAAGGACTCACTCGATTTCTTACATATTTATCCTTTTCCTTGGAACCATTCAAAAATAAACGTGTACAAAATTTCAAATTTGTAGCTTGAAGCGTTCAAAAGTTATTGGAAAATATTGTTGAATACGTGTTTTAAAGATATTTTGTATGGCAGCTACCAGAAGGAGTAAAAGGATTTCGCTGATTAGTAAACTCGAACTTTCTTTTCACTCAAAACTAATTTGTACAAAATTCCGAATTCGTAGCTAAAAGATTACTTGAGTTATTGTGAGTTTCGTAAATTAAGTGAATACATTTTGACAGGATATTTGTATGACAGCTACACGTAGGACTAACAGGATTTTCTTCATAATCATATATTTAGCTCCACCTATTGGAAAAATAACACATACAAAATTTCAATGACGTAGCTTAAACCCTTCTGAAGCTATCGACCAATATTCTTGAAGACATGTTTTAAGGACATTTTGTATGGCAGCTACCAGAAGGAGTAAAAGGATTTCTCTGATTAGTAAACTCCGACTTTCTTTTCACTCAAAACTAACCTGTACAAAATTCCGAATTCGTCGCTAAAAGATTACTTGAGTTATAGTGAGTTTTGTAAATTAAGTGAATACATTTTGAAAGGATATTTGTATAGCAGCTACACGAAGGACTAAAAGGATTTTCTTCATAATCATATATTTAGATCCAACTATTGGAAAAATAACACATACAAAATTTCAAAGACGTAGCTTAAACCCTTCTGAAGTTATCGACCAATATTCTTGAACACGTGTTTTAAGGACATTTTGTATGGCAGCTACCCGAAGGAGTAGGACGATTTTGCCCGTTAACGAACTTAGCCTTACAAATTCAACCAAACATCCAGATTCAAAATTTCATGATCCTAGGTGAAGGCGTTCTTGAGTTATCGTGCTAACGGACAGACGGACGGACGGACGGACGGACGGACGGACGGACGGACGGACGGACGGACGGACGGACGGACGGACGGACGGACGGACGGACGGACGGATGGACGGACGGACGGACGGACGGACGGACGGATGGACGGACGGACGGACGGACGGACGTCAGGCGGATTTGAGGTTTTTGGCCACAAATAAACAAAAAATAATATATACCTTTTTTTCGTCCGAGGCTTGGTTCTATGCGTTACAAACTTTTGGGCTGGATTAAACTTATAATACTCTATATGATTTCATCTAGAGTATAAAAATGTTAACAGACAATTTTTTCTCAGTCTCTCAACTATTTTTTCGTAGTCATTATACTATTTACACTTGTTTAATATTACCTATTTCGTTGTTTGAGGCAAATTTAAACAACGTTTTTCTTTCATTTTACCAAGGTTTTTCTTTATTTATTTATTTATTTACCAAACAAGATATTTACCAAACCAATCTGATATCTTATCAATCCTAAGAAATATGTCGAAAGCCTTACGTCCTATTGGAGGTGAATATCTATAAATACTGAAATCAACTTTTTGACGATTATGTAAGAAGCCTTAGGAAGTAAAAATGAAATTGATATCTCATTAGAACTAAGAAATATGTTGGAATTTGTGTAAACATATGCAACCCCCTTGCACCCACTTTGGGGTTGAATATCCAAAAATCCTGAAATGAGTTTTTAGATTATATAAAGAAAGCTTGAGAAAGTGAAAACCAATCCGATGTCTTATCAGTCCTTAGAGATATGACGGAATTCGTGAAAACGTGTTTATCCCATTTATAACTTCTTAGGGATTGAAAAAGGAAAAAATTTACAACGAGTTTTAGTCGATTATAAAACAAGCCCATGGAAGTGAAAAGTTATTCAATATCTAATCAGACCTGAGTGATACGGCCGAATTCTTTAAAATGTATATAACCCCTTTACACCCCTTGGGGGTCGAATTTCAAAAAAAAACTGAAAACGCTTTGTAGATATTGATATGAGGAATCCGTGAAATTAAAATCAATTCATAATTTTAGAAGACCTAAGAGATATCACGAAATTCGTGAAAATGTATGCATTTCGTTTTCATTTATCACTTTTTTAGCCCGCCTTCCGAACGCCAATGGATATTTATAACAATATAACTTTACTAATTGATTTACATATACATACCGATTTTTAACTTTCTGGCTTAAGCCTTTCTATAGTTAGGAAAAACACCCCCTACCCCCGTACCATACTACCCCCATAAAAAGTTACATTTTTCCAACATGCTACTATAATATTATAGTTCTATCTAAATACTAAGTTTCAGCTTTATATTACTATAGGTTCTTGTGATATAAACATCGAAACTTTTTCCTTTTCACCCTCCTACACCCTCACCCCCAAAATTTTTTACTTTTTAATAAAGTAAACGAAGTCGATTTCTTATTGGGTTTAAGATCAGGAGCTTACACGAGTTCACGTAGTGTCTTGAAAAACACGTTTAAATTTTAGCCCCATATCCATAATCTACCAATTTGCTATTGGGAAATTAGTTAACAGATACTGATTTTCGTCATAACCACTGCTCAATTTTTATTCAAAAATTTTCTGCACATTTCAAAATTTCAAATTTTGTACGTAAGTGATTCGTGAAATACAAACATGTCTACTCTGGCCTCTCTCCTATACATCGCTACCTCCGTCAAATCCCAGCGAAAAATTGCAAAGCGCATTGACTTAAAGCGCGCATAAAGCGCTTTGGTAACCAGAAACATTAAAGTGCTTTGAAAGCGCTTTGAAACAAGCGAGAGCAAAGCAGATACCAATTTTCATTTTGATATTATTTATATATATATATTCTAGAGTTCTGTGTAAATTTCCATATATTACGGGGATTCCCGACTTATCGAAAGAAGCGCGCTATTCTTCGCATTCGCACTCTTAGTGTTCATCAGTGATCGTGAAGTGGTAATTTCAATTTAAAGCGTAAAATTAGTGATCACATGTGAGTAGAATATTATTATTATTATTATTATTATAGTATTTTATTTGTTGTATATACAGTCACACGGATATTGGCACACCTATAATTTTTTTAGATTCCTTCAAACATATTTAAAATTAACCTTTGTTTTTAGATTAAATTTAACGTAATGTAATTTGCCAATGTATCAAATATTATTACGTATTATATAATAAATATCAAGAACGATTTTACAGGTTACCTATTTACTTTTCATTGGAGAGCAATAAATCCGGAAATGTATTCCGATGTTTTAAGTGACGAATTCCTTTTGACCGTGAGCTGGGACGGTCAACAAAAGAAAATCCCATTGAAAAAAAAAATTTTTCTCGCAATATGCATACGGTAAGATGATTTTAATTTATTCATTATGGAAATCAACATTTCTTTTACACAGATGCCGTAAAGGATTCGTTGACTCGTGAGGAATATGAAAAAGAAATGAGGGTTGGAATTCGAGCTCAGGAGAACAAGTTCCACTATGGAATACATATTAAAAAAAATAATAAATAAATAACTCATGAATATTTAATATTTAAATTAAATATAATTAATTTTAATTTTCCTAAATGAAGTGTAATTAAGTTTAATTAATAACATAATTTGTTAACAAATAAAATACCACAGTAAAGTTGTAAAGACAATAATTTGTTTTCCCCGTCTGATCTCTTGTTTCATGTTTCTTGCTTATCTTTAACTTTGTTTTTGGATTTTATTTTATTTTCCTACGAAGAATGTAAGGCTTTATTTTTATTTTTAGGAAAATAAGGTCTATAAGAATTTTATTATTCCTACATCGAATTTTATTTTTTGGTCTTTTAGGTTAAAGTTTTATTTAGAATTAAAATTTACTAAAAAATTAACAACAACAATAGTGCAATAATAAGATCAAACGTCAATAATTTCTAGTCCTGTTGATGATGTTTCTTTTTGGAAATTGAAACGCTTTCCAATTGATCAGGCAAAGCACTTCACAATAGCTTAGAAAAGCGCTTTGTAATTGCTTAGGGAATGCGCTTTGCATTTGCTTAGGAAAAACGCTTTATAAGCGTTGAAATGATAGCGGGGTCCAAGCGCTTTATAAGCGTTGAAATGATAGCGAGGCCCAAGCACTATGTAGCAATGACATGCAATGTTAAATTTGAGTGAACCCAAAGCATGTTCAAAGCGGTTTGCTGCTTTAGTAAAGCGCTTGCATATCGGTTATAAAGCGCTTTTTTTTCGCTGGGATATTATATCCACCAAACAATCACATGAACTGTGAAAGAGATATGAAGGTCTTGATTTCAGCTTCCGAGAACACATATTTCTTTACTCTGACTCCCGTACTTCACCTCGACTTGGGTGAACCTTATCCACTCTTATTCGAAAATATTTTAATACAAAGGGTGTATATAAAAATATTTAGAATTTATTTTTTACTTACCACTGTCGGATCCTACTAAGTAAGTTGTTGCTGATAAATATTCCTCTTGTCCTAAAAATGGTGTAGAGGGAACATTCCGCGTTCTGGTGAAAAGATCCAATGCTTTAAGTTTATTACTCCACTCTGCTTTCGAAGAGCCACAGATATTAATAGCAATGCCTGAAAAAAATAATGAGCGTTTTACTTTTTTATTTTTGAATAATAAAGTATTGTGATCGACCTGAAATTTCCAAAAAATTTGCTACCCAAATTTTGTACTTTCACGTTTTATGACTAGTAAACCGGAAAAAAAAACAAAAAAATATGTACGCCTGTTCGCCTTAGACGCCTTCAGGCGTACGCAGAAGCGTTTGAAGGCGCGTAGCGCAGAAACCCGTTGAAATATTAAGTTAAAATTTTTATGGTGGCTAGACTGGGGTAACCCCTACGAGTGGTATCTTTTGAGGGGTGGTGTGATGGTGGAAGAGGGCGAGCGTTTTAGACGAAATATTTTGGTTTCTATTTCTTATGAACCACTTATGCTAGGAGGCTGAAACTTGGAACTTATGTAGAACTGTAGGGCACCCATTTGCAAAAAAATGGTCGATAGGGGTTGAGGGGTGTGGGAGTTGGAAAGAAAACAATGCGTCTGAAAAGCCGAAACATTCTAAAATCCATATCTCCTGAATGGTTGATTCCAGAACTTTGTGGTTATCTTAACCCATGTGCGAAATGTCGGAGTCCAACCAGAGTTCCGTACACTGCCCAGAATTGGCATTGCATTATCCGCCAAGACTTGTCGATCGGTATTGTTTTGGTACTGACAAACCACCAGACCAGTGTCAGGCCAATCCTGGTGATCAGTACTCCCACTTGATCTGAGCCGACTTTGGTTCGAGTTGCTGTGCCTATGTCGGGCCTAGAATTGGCTTATTATTGGTGTCTAAGCTCTTTCGGCAGTGGCTCGACGGTCGGCTCTGTATTGGGCACATCTTGGTAGAAATATTTTTTGTTTCTCAACATATCAATTGATTAGGTTTCAACCTTATTACGAGAATGTGTCAGATTGGTCTAGTGGGTAGCGTAGCGGACTAATGTGTGACGGGACCATGGTTCGAATCCGAGAGTGTGCAAGGTGTGTAAGTAAAATCAATTCGCATTTTTCAAAAAAAAATAATAATAGCAAAATAAATTCGTAGTAAATAAAAAAAAAAAAAATATAATAGTTTTATTTTTGTTTCTTTTCTTTACTGAGACCCAGTATCGGGCCAGAATTTCACCAAGAGTAGGACCGGTGTGATCAAATCGACATTGGTTCGGCAATGATTTGGTCTAGGCCACATACTGGGCCCGAAACATTAGCCAGTACTGGCAACTCTGGCACCAGTACTAAGCCTGTGCTGTGCCGTTCTGCTTTTCGTACATGGGAAGGGATACTAGGAGTTTAAACAAGATCTGAAATTTTTAAAGGGAAGTGAGGTGTGGGGTGGTGTGTTAAAAACTTTAGATTACAATGTCGTCCGAACCAATTGTACCAGGTAGATAAAATTTGGTTTCTGTATATGGATCATAAATGGAGTCCACTGAATGTAAACATTTTCAGAGCGGAGGCGGAACTCGAAAGGGGGAGGATAACCATTTTTCAAAAAAATTTAATTTTTATGTATCAAGAACCGTACCAGATATGGTCTTATATATTTTGCAGGAGTTAAGCCCAGTGAACTTCTAGCAGGGAAAACAATTTTGGAGGTGCTGTTGAGGAGGGTGATGGTAGGAGGGGAGAAAAGATTATAATTCTGACTTTTATTTCTCGAAAACCGCCAATAGAAAGCTAAAAATCTACGACTATGGTATATAGAGCCACTGCAGAGGTATCATAGAAAAAACAGAATTTTTGATAGTGGCAGCAAAGGAAAGTACGGGGTGATTTTTATATCGCAAAAACGGCTAATGCTACAAAGTTAAAACCTAGTACGTATATGTAGATGGGCAACTAGAGTAATTAAAACAAAAAAAAATATAAATTTTTATTGGCGTACATAGGTGAAGTAAAAAAGATTTCAGTGAAAAGAGTTTTTCCACATTTTCTCGAATTTCGTTATATCTCTTAGACAGAAGAAATAAAATTAAGTTGATAACTCGTCATTATCAACTTAATTTTATTTCTGCGGGATTTTTAAATAATCACCTAGAAACACTTTTCCAAATTTTTTGATATCAAACCTCTAATGGGTTGTAAAATGGCTGTGTACATTTACACGAATACCGATATATTTCTTAGGTCTAATGAAATATCTAATTCACTTGCACTTGTAAAGGCTTTAAATATAAACAAGAAAACAAAAGCCGATTTAAGCATTTTTCGTTGGGGTGCAAGGTATTGTTTAATTTTTCTCGAATTCCTAAAATCTCTTAGTTTTAATGAGATCAAAATGAATTTTACTTCTATTGTATCTTCTATTGAAAAAATACGTAAATAAGTAAAAAAAATCCGCCAACAGTCTAGTCGCAACTTTATTATTGAGTAGAATTCTGGAACGTATTTAATGCCTCAGCATTAAATACGTAAGTTACTAATCGACTGACAACCAGATTTGTTAGTTACATATCTGCACTGAATTCACCTCGTCTTTATATTTCTTCAATTCGGTATCTTCGATCAGAAATACTCTCATATCCATACACAAAATACCTTTTCAGTTGTTTGATCCCAACTATAATTAAAATATGATTCATTGTTTCATCTAGATTTCACAACAATCTTTGTTGTAAATATAACCACAATCTTTATTCCAATTCCAATCAACCACATTATCATAAATGAAATCTGATTATTTTTGTGCGGCGTATTTCTATGTTAGTATTATTGAATAATTTTAGACTAATAAAAATATCGACACAAATTTTAACAAATAATTAAAAGCGTTATTATTCTGTCGACTTTTTACCAACACCGAAAATATGGTTTCGAATCCTTGTCAACAAAGGAACCAATAAAAAGCATTATTATAAAAGCTTGCTTATATTTATTAAAAATTCTGTCGAATAACGCAGCTCTATCGATTTCGTTTATCTTAAAAGTTATCTTTTAAAGTATACTCTTATAGTCTTACTTTATAAAGTTGTAAAATAAGTGTACGAGGTATACATACTTCGAACCTTTTTTTCCTCTTGCAGCACTATTTCAACTTTACCAGAGACAACTTTACCACTAAAATACACTCCTTGATCACTGTCATAGAATTTGATAGTTATATTTGGACTCATTTTGAAAATTAAGTGTGTTATCTTCTAAATATTAAATTATTATAATGTAAAAGAAAGGAGACTAAGAACTGGCCGTGACCGAGAGTGATAGACAGACTTGTCAATAACGCACTGTGAATAATACCCAAAGAAAATTTATAAAACATCAACACCACAAGTTTTTCATATCACAATTCCTTATCTGCAGATAGGCTAAGTGTAAAGGCTGTATAGGTAGGTACACGTGAAAATACCAAAGTGATATCATATATCATTAATTTTGTGAAAGCTGCTTGTCTCATAGAGACAGATTTACAATAATAAAGTATTAACTATCAGAAACACGAACAGTTCAAACATATTGGATTTTTGGAAATTTGCCTAGGATTACAATTTGCGAAATGACTTTTAAAATTTCGTGCTTGCATCAAGCATTTTTTTGACAATGCATTTATAATTTGTCGATTTTGCATTCAAACCTCTGGCATTATAATTGTTCAAATATTATTTATTGGTCTTACTGATATACGCGCATGTCGTTATCTCTCCATATCATGCAGACATGAGGAGGACATCTGTGGTATAAGCCATAAGAAGTGGCAACGAGTTAAAGGATATTTTAATTATCCCAAGAAAAGTTTCTCTAAAGTGCGGAACTTTAAAAAAAAATCTGTCAACAGTCTGGGCGCAACTTTATTATTTTTTGGGTAAAAGTTCGAAACGCGTTTAATTCTGAGACGCGGTGTAGGTTACTATGTGACTGAAAACCTAAAAAAGGTTCGGGAAGCGGTAAGAATGGGGTCGCGCTAGAATACTTAAACGCCGCTACCACATATAACATATGAATTACATAATTGTGTCATACTTCGGGAAGAGGGCTAAGTCATAGTATAATATCAGTTAATACGCGATTAGAAGGTTTTTCGTGATTAGGTTTTTGGCCATTACATGAAATCGGAAATGCATTTGTAGGCGATTATACATATAAAAAGTCTGTGGAAGTGAAAACCAATCTGATATCCTATCAATCCGAAGAAATATGTCCTAATGGAGTTGAATATCTAAAAATACTGAATCAACTTTTGAAGATTATGTAGGAAGCCTTAGGAAGTAAAAATGAAATTGATATCTCATTAGAACTAAGAAATATGTAGGAATTTGTGAAAACATATGCAGCCCCATTGCACCCACTTTGGGGTTGAATATCAAAAAATCCTGAAATTAGTTTTAAGATATATGTAAAGAAAGCCCGAGGAAGTGAAAACCAATTCCATGTCTTATCACTCCTAAGAGATATGACGAAATTCGTGAAAACGTGTTCAACCCGTTTATACCCTCTTAGGGGTTGAAAAAGAAAAAAACTTGAAAACGAGTGTTAGGTGATTATTAAACAAGCCCGTGGAAGTAAAAAGTTATTCGATATCTAATCAGACCGGAGGGATATGGGTTGAAAATATATACAACCCCTTTACACAACCGTGGGGGTCGAATTTCAAAAAATCCTGAAAAGACTTTTTAGGTACTTGTATGAAGAATCCGTACAATAAAAATGAATTCAATATTTTTATATGACGAAAATCGTGCAAATATATGCATTCCATTTTCACTGATAATTTTTCCCCCTTTCCGTACGCCATTGGATATTTAAAAATTTTTTTAATCTAAATTACTTTTCTAGTTGACTTACATATACATACCGAGTTTCAACTTTCTAGCATAACCCGTTCTATAGTTGGGAAAAACACCCCCAACTTCAGTACCATACAACCCCTATAAAAAATTATATTTGCTACTACTATGGTTCTATCCAAATACGAAGTTTCAGCTTTATTTCATTATAGGTTCTCGAGATATAATAATCTGAACTTTTTCTTCTTCACCCTTCCTCACCCTCACCCTCTACACCCCCAACAATTTTTTTTCTGCTAGGGTTCCATTGGGCCAACTTCTGGTAAAAATTCTAAGCATCTATCATACACTGTTCTTGAGATATGAGACGTGATTATTTAAAAAAATTCTTATCCCCTCAACTTCCATACTCCACCGCACCCTTATAAATTTTTACTTTCAGCAAACTTCATTTGTCAACCTTAATACAGAAGCCGAATTTATTTGTCGATCTATTCTCCTAGTAGTGTAGAATGTAGTCTGGGTGGCTTAGTGGATAGAGCACTTGCCTTCGGCGCACCTGGTACCAGGTTCGAATCTGCTTGGCGACAAGTAATTTTCGAGAATGGGATTGGGTGCCGGACTACCAGTTCACTCAGCTGTAAATGAGTACCTGAGTTAAAAATCGGGGTAATAATCACGGACGAGCGTGTGGCTGACCACTTCACCTCCTAGAGTTCCGTTTGTCCAGTAATGAAGTAACTCTAGCATTACTTCATGGCCTAGGCCCAATTTGGGCTGTTGTGCCATTGCTTATTATTATGAATATTCTCCTAGTATACCCACAGATGTTCATCAAGCTTTAATTTCGTGACATTAACCGTTTAGGAGATATGGATTTTAGAATGTCCCGATTTCGGCTTTCGAGAGTTTCGAACGCATTATTATTTCCCCCACTCCCGCACCTCTTCACCCATATCAGTAATGGGGGTAGCAAATGGGTCCACTATCGATGCTCTATATAAATTCTAAGTTTCAGCCACCTAGCCTAAACGGTTACTGAGATCTGGAAACCAAAATTTTTCGTCTAAAATGCTTCCCCCAACTCCCCCCTCACATACCCTCCTCTGAAAAGATGGGCACTTGAAGGAGTCTGCTCAGTCTGCCAACAAAAAAAAATTCAACTTAATAGCTCAAAGAGTTTGAGAGTTATAAGCTTTCAAACGTTTTGCGTACGGCGGACGGCGTACAGACGGACTGAAATGTTTTTGGCTTTTTTGGTGTCTATTAGTCTGAAACGTGGAAAAAACATTTTTCAGGGTAGCAATTTTTTTTTTTTTAAAAATCGATAACAATACTTTATTATTAAAATAATAAAGTAAAACAGCGTAGTTGATCTCGAACGTAAGGGCTACAACAATTATATAAAATGTTTGAATTTCTTTCTCGGCATCCCCCTCCTCCTTAGCCGATTTTTAATAAAAACTTCGATTGCTGATTATGACTACTTGATGCCATCTTTGATGGTGCAGAATCTATATATTAAGAATCACCCACAGAAAAATTGTATATTTTGTCAATATTTAGGGACTCATTTTTCGAAATCTTAAATTATTACTTTTTTAACGTCATTCACTCACATGAAGCTTAAAAACATATTTTTCTTACCATTCTAGAAGATACCGCAAAGAAAATGTATACAAAAAAATCTGCCAACAGTTCTGGGCGCAATTTTATTATTTTGTGGGTAGAAGTCCGGAACGCGTTTCATGCTGAGAAGCGATGTAGGGGTTACTATGCAACTGACAACCTAAAGAATACCTTTTCAGTAGCATCCTGGTTATTCCCTACTAGAGGTCTACTGACTCCAACTCCTATAAAATTTTCAAGATCATATCTGATACCGTTTTTGAGATATAAAAATTAAATTTTTTTAAAAAATTGGTACCCCCACTTTCGTGTTTCCCCTCCCCTCAAAAAATTTACATTCAGCAGACTCCACTTGTGATTCCATATAAAAAAACTTAATTTTATTTTCCTGGTGTAATTGGTTCGGAAGATATTGTAATCCAAAGTTTTTTACTAGTTCGGTACATGAATAAGAACAAGACTAAATTAAAGCGAAAACAGTAACAACTTTATCCCCATAAATCGAAATTTAGTGCTGCCAAACTAATTTTTGATTAAAATTTATGGGGAATAATTTGTTTTCTGCGATTTACCATTTTTTTAAATCACTCTTGTTTATGGAGACGACAAAAATGTTTGTTTCAATTAGAATATCTCTTGGACATGTGACATTACACCTGCATGTCAACTTTACATATGACGTTTAAAGCAAAGTGAATTAGTTTAGTACCGGCAGTCAGGGCCACCCTAACCACAGGGCTAAATGGGCTATAGCCCCGGGGTGCAAGCCTTTTGGGGGCGGCAATTTTTATTGATGTTATATAACTTTATTATTGTAATAATAAAGAATTTTTTAGTTATTATTAGTTATTTTTATTCATAATAGAAATAACCAATTAACCTGTTCTAAATGAAATAGGCGCTACAACAACCTACAACACGGTCCCTTAATATTTATACCATAATTTAATTTCATTTTGTTTTCATTTAAATAATACATCGTGTGATCGTTAAACTGATAACGTTCTGGCACTTTTATATTTCGTATTTGCTGCTTCCACTAGCTATCAAAATTGTATTTTCTTATGACGAGGGGCGCATTATTTTTAGTAGCCCACGGGCGCCGAATATCTTAGGTTGGCCCTGCCCTCAGTCTAACTTAATTCCGAGATCAGTGTAATACGAATTAACGAATGCGATATAAACAAGGTCAATGATATATTATTGGCAAAGAACATTAGAAGCTATTGAAGAGGGATCTGATTTACCACATTTTAAATTAATTATACACGTCCGATTTCTCAAAAAGATTGTAATACAGTCAATTAACTTGCCACCTATGCTAAGAGAATTTATGATTCATAAATGATTCACCTTGTCGAAAGTCTTTGCCAAGTTAGTATAAAAGTTATGTACTTCTTGACTATTATCTTGACTATTTATACTCTAGATGAAATCATATAGAGTATTATAAGTTTAATCCAGCCCAAAAGTTTGTAACGCATAGAACCTAGCCTCGGACGAAAGAAAGTTATACATTATTTTTTGTTTATTTGGGGCCAAAAACCTTAAATCCGCCTGACGTCCGTCCGTCCGTCCGTCCGTCCGTCCGTCCGTCTGTCCGTTAGCACGATAACTCAAGAACGCCTTGACCTAGGATCTTGAAATTTTGAATCTGGATGTTTGGTTGAATTTGTAAGGCTAAGTTCGTTAACGGGCAAAATCGTCCTACTCCTTCGGGTAGCTGCCATACAAAATGTCCTTAAAACACGTGTTCAAGAATATTGGTCGATAACTTCAGAAGGGTTTAAGCTACGTCTTTGAAATTTTGTATGTGTTATTTTTCCAATAGTTGGAGCTAAATATATGATTATGAAAGAAATCCTGTTAGTCCTTCGTGTAGCTGCCATACAAATATCCTGTCAAAATGTATTCACTTAATTTACGAAACTCACTATAACTCAAGTAATCTTTTAGCTACGAATTCAGAATTTTGTACAAGTTAGTTTTGAATGAAAAGGAAGTTCGAGTTTACTAATCAGCGAAATCCTTTTACTCCTTCTGGTAGCTGCCATACAAAATGTACTTAAAACACGTGTTCAAGAATATTACCAATAACTTCAGAACGGTTTTAGCTACGTCTTTGAAATTTTGTATGTAGTATTTTTCCAATAGTTTGAGTTAAATGTATGATTATGAAGAAAATCCTATTAGTCCTTCGTGTAGCTGCCATACAAATATCCTGTTAAAACGTTATCACTTAATTTACGGAACTCGCTATAACTCAAGTAATCTTTTAGCTACGAATTCGGAATTTTGTACAAATTAGTTTTGAGTAAAAACGAAGTTCGAGTTTACTAATCAGCGAAATCCTTTTACTCCTTCTGGTAGTTGCAATACAAAATGTTCTTAAAACACGTGTTCAACAATATTTTCCGATAATTTTTGAACGCTTCAAGCTACGAATTTGAAATTTTGTACACATTAATTTTTGAATAGTTCCAAGGAAAAGGATAAATATGTAAGAAATCGAGTGAGTCCTTCCTGCACCTCCCATGTGAAAGTCCTTTAAAAAGGACATTTTTTTTCGATGACTTACACAGTTCAAGGTATGAAGTTAAACACTGAATATTGTCTTTTAGTTTTGAGTAGCAATCTAATAGCAGTTTTTAATAAAGGACATACAACATGCACACACGTAATTATACTTTATCCCCAACTACAATATAAATCGGAGTTCAGTATTCATCTAGAGTATTATACGATTAGCTTGCAGCCGATCGTGACTGCAGTATGTTTTAAAATATATATTTAAAATACCAGATTTATGTATTACAACTTCTTTTCCAAGAATCAAGAAAGGAACAATTTTGGATAGATGAATTGAAAAGAAAGGTTATAGGAAACAACTATTCAAACATACTGGAGTTAATCGTATGATACTCTAGATGAAATACTGAACTCCGATTCATATTGTAGTTGGGGATAAAGTAGAATAAGGAGTGAGTATTCGTTTATATTTATATTAATATTTAATCTATATTAGCAACATCGGTAGTTATATTGAAAGGGCGATATTAATATCACGAGTTTCGTTAAAGTGCTCTTAATACGACTATATTTATATTCCAGAATATTAGTTTTAATGACTTTCGTATGGTAGCACACATGGTTACCAAATTTTAGCTTCCTTGGTCAAAGTGTTCTTAAGTTATTTTGCGTTCGAAGGGACAGACGAACCGACGGCAAACAAATTTGGGTTCTTGGTCACAACTGAAAATAAAATACTTATATAACTTATTTCCTTCCAAACTTTACAAACTTTTTCGCTCTACGCTGGACTATACTTATAATTAATGCTATATAGATTTCATCTAGAGTATAAACATATTTCAAAAAACACGTTCAAAGCTCGGTATGTTACACTAAGCACATTGAGCTAAGCCTAAAATCAAAATTTAAATAATGTTGGATATGAAGTATCAAAATGTATTTTAATTTTATTTTCTAAATATATGTACAATGTAAAATAAAATAGGAAATGCTATGGTGCATTTCTACCATTGTACATGTCCTCGACCATTTCAAATTCTTGTGGAGCTGTTGGAGTTTCAAAATGGTAGACAGGATATCTAGGAATGAAATCGTTTCGCTGAATCGAATGTTCTTCTCCTTCGTCGACCTGTGCTCGTGCCATGTTTACCGATTCTTCGTAAGACGGTGGGGCTGTAATTTAACAAAAAAAAATTATTAACTGTCGAAGTTAATAAATTTAAGGAAATCTTACGAATATTGCAATTCGGAGAAGAAGGCTCGCGGTTTAAAACAGGTGAAATAACCGGCAAGCTGTTCGGCGCTTCTTGGATATGATCACCTTTCGTCTGGAAATATAAAGATGAAGGTTCCGAATTCGGTCCAGTAACTTCAATTGTAGTCATTGGTACTTGTGATCCGCCCATCAATGGCACTGTTCCAATTGTAATGGGACACGTAACGAACGGATCAATATGGCCGCCAATCACGGCTTCGACTTTAATATCATAATTGATTTGAATGATTTTCGAAAGGAAGAGACTCGTGGGTGGTACAGGTGGGATTATTATATCTTCTTGAAATTTACTGGTGCTTTGACCTGCTACGTTCCTCGATTTCTGACAAACTAGATTAATTATTTCTTCTTTTAAATTGTTTGCTGGACAATCGGCTCGGTAGGTGATTAATTTTCGTAAATAGAATCGAACTTCGGAAACATTCACACGACTGGTGTTATTTATTTCGGTTTGAATCGGAATAACTTGTCCTGGAACGAAACCAGTTTGTGGTAGACGTGCTTTCAGGAATAGTGGCTTCGAGGAACATAGCCCACACCAGAATTTCTTTATTGTCTCAACCTCTGAAGGAATCTGAAAGAATTAAAAAATAAATTTCATTGTACTATCTAAAAATTTCGATATATAAAATAGTGAGAAGTTTATGCTGCGCAAGCATCAATGTGATAATTTTAAGATAAACTAAACACATGCATATCATTTCCCTTGATAAAACATACAGCTAACGGACAGACGGACGGACGGACTATAATAAAATAATAAAATAATATATAACTTTTTTTCATCCGAAACATGGTTCTATGCGTTGCAAACTTTTGGGCTGGATTAAACTTATAATACTCTATATGATTTCATCTAGAGTATAAAAAGGGGCTTATACCCTGTACAGACTATGCATTTTAAACGCATTTAAGTAGGTAAATTTAACATGTTAAAAAAGTAGTGTTCAGACTAGGCAACTCGTTTTATTTTGATACATGATAGCTTGATGTGATTTGCTTTGACAAGTAGACACTCAGCTGTGTTTCATTAGCAAATTTATGCTTTCTAAATTGTTTGAAACCAATTAGTTTGTATAGCAGTAATGAAAAGGGAATTTATTAGCTAATGCAGTCGTTGCACAAGCACAAAATTAAGTTTCTGCAGCATTAAATGGTTTCTTCCAAGGTTTACTTCGATTTCCGCGAGGGTCGCAGGTTTTCGGAAACGCGTCCGGGAAGTGTTTTCAGCGCATTTAACTCGATTTAAACTCGTTAATATCGTAGTTTGAACATGGTATTAGATTTCAGTAGTAAAAAATTTAATATAAAAGTATATTAAATTCCATCGTATAAATATATGATTGCCAAAAACAACGTCAAAGTAAACAATAATAAGAGAAAAATTAAGTAATAAGCAACTTACACAAAAAAGATCCTTAATGATTGAGAAAGAATGGTATAAGCAAATAACGGTAATATACAGTGTTCCAAATCCAAAATAACGTAAAATGACCTATTTCCGACCACCTAAGACCCCGCAAAGATTTTTTATTCATATAAAGCAAACAATTATATGTTTCTTCTCAAAATTTTTTTTTACGGATTCATAACATGCTACCGATACTCAATAAATTCAATTTTGGTATGATATATTTATATATTGATATAAAACATGGTTGGAAATAATTAATTTCATAATGATGGCAATCTTCCTATTTCCGACCACATAAACAACTATTTCCTTATACCGACCGCACATTAGCCTATTTCCGACCTAGGTGTTCTATCATATAAAACAACATTGTTGTTGCATATTATTAACGACATTATTTTTTTTTATTAAATTTGATGAAGAAAACAGGATAATAAAAACATACTGCAGTCACGATCGGCTGCAAGCCAATCGTATAATACTCTAGATGAATACTGAACTCCGATTTATATTGTAGTTGGGGATAAAGTAGAATTACGTGTGTGCATGTTGTATGTCCTTTATTAAGGACTGCCATTAGATTGCTACTCAAAACTAAAAGACAATTTTCAGTGTTTAGTTTCATATCTTGAACTGGGTAAGTCATCGAAAAAAATGTCCTTTTTGAAGGACTTTCACATGGGAGGTGCAGGAAGGACTCACTCGATTTCTTACATATTTATCCTTTTCCTTGGAACCATTTTAAAATGAACTTGTACAAAATTTGAAATTCGTAGCTTGAAGCGTTCAAAAGTTATCGAAAAATATTGTTGAACACGTGTCTTAAGGACATTTTGTATGGCAGCTACCAGAAAGAGTAAAAGGATTTCGCTGATTAGTAAACTCGAACTTCGTTTTTACTCAAAACTAATTTGTACAAAATTTCCTATTTATAGCTAAAAGATTACTTGAGTTATAGGTAGTTCCGTAAATTAAAAGAAGACGTTTGGACAGGATATTTGTATGGCAGCTACACGAAGGACTAATAGGATTTTTTTCATAATCATACATTTAGCTTCAACTATTGGAAAAATACTACGTACAAAATTTCAAAGTCGTAGCTTAAACCCTTCTGAAGTTATCGGCCAATATTCTTAAACACGTATTTTAAGGACATTTTGTATGGCAGCTACCAGAAGGAGTAAAAGGATTTCACTGACAAGTAAACTCAAGCTTTGTTTTTACTCAAAACTAATTTGTACAAAATTCCAAATTCGTAGCTAAAAGATTACTTGAGTTATAGTGAGTTTCGTAAATTAAGTGAATACATTTTGGCAGGATATTTGTATGGCAGCTACACGAAGGACTAATAGGATTTTCTTCATAATCATATATTTAGCTGCAACTATTGGAAAAATAACACATACAAAATTTCAATGGCGTAGCTTAAACCCTTCTGAAGTTATCGACCAATATTCTTGAACACCTGTTTTAAGGATATTTTGTATGGCAGCTACCCGAAGGAGTAGGACGATTTTGCCCGTTAACGAACTTAGCCTTACAAATTCAACCAAACATCCAGATTCAAAATTTCAAGATCCTAGGTGAAGGCGTTCTTGAGTTATCGTGTTCACGGACAGACGGACGGACGGACGGACGGACGTCAGGCGGATTTAAGGTTTTTGGGCACAAATAAACAAAAAATAATATATAACTTTTTTTCGTCCGAGGCTTGGTTCTATGCGTTACAAACTTTTCGGCTGGATTAAACTTATAATACTCTATATGATTTCATCTAGAGTATAATAATTAATGTAGATTCCATTAATTTTTTTTTATTAAGTGTATACGATTATACTAACATAAAATGTATATAAGCTTTATAGAGATAGGAATATATTATAAATTTGAAATGATTTCAATTAATGATTCCAAGTAATGAAAAAATACTTTATTATTAAAAAATAATAAAGTAAAATATGTTTTAAATTTTATCTTTATCTGGCCAAGGCCTTTTAAAAAATAAAAATTGTACAAGATTCTGAAAAAGCCACTAGGGGAGGCGGACTAAATATCGGATACGTTCGTAATACTGGATAGGTTAGGAGGGCATAGAGACTAATAAAATAGTAGATTAGAGACGGATCCGCTGTTCGCCCAAGTGGTCCTTTCTGTGGAATCTCAACCTGATCCAACAAGATGGAGGCAAAAGGTTCAGGGAGAAAAAAAAGAAGTGTCAATACTAGGCTACACTGTCCAGGATTTTGCGATCCCAATTTTGTGGTCGCATATCTTCTTAACAGAGTACATAACCTCAAAATATATTTTAAGGAGTAGTGTGACTATTATTTTAAAAATATTTGTGAAATCTATCGTGTTGTTTGGATCATCTATCTTTTCAGGTTCTGTGCTCAATGGCGCCACTTTGTCGACAAAAGACAAAATAACAGGCTCACACAAACAGTTAATTTGGCACAGGTTCAAATTATATTCAGCTGTTTCGTTAAATTATCAAAAATAGAAAATTTAACAGTTACATCAAGTATGCGAATTTGCAATCCCATGTTAGCAATAGTAACTGATAGTCTGTGCAGGTTCTGCCAAACGGAGGTAAAAACCTGAACACATTCTGTGGTATTGTGAGGCAAACTGCAATTCCAAATATACTAAAGGTACTAGCTGCGTCCCGTGGCTAAGTTCTCGTGTGTACGGTACACCTCTAAAACTGTATTAAAGAACATTCTACAACGATCTGCATTATTGTACTGTTTTCCCCATACATCATTATGTTTTTTTGTTTGCGAGCGCAACGAAATAATATCCCGACACGCATTGCAGTACGAGCGGTGTTTCCATTACTTCCATTACTCCCTTTGCTCCAGTGCCCGTATTATTCCCGTTGCTCCGTTGAATGGGGAACAAACAAACAATCAAAACATTCATTGAAAAAAAATTATTAATTTTCTGTTGTCCTGATCATAAAATTACACACGAATCGTAATGCAACAGTCAGCTGCCAAAAATTTGTCTATCTTGGAGGATTGTTTTAATTTCAACCAGGTGGAAATTTCCAACTTTACCATTTGTCAATGGCATAAATAATACACCGAAAACGCACGAACTGCCTCGAAACTACAATATATAATAAACAGTCAATTATTGAAACGACTCGCGTACCACCAATAATTGTAAAATGATTTTACTAATTCACAAAACTTCGCGGGCGTGCGCACAACAAATCACCAAAATTTCATCACAATCAGATGAGTGGTACAGAAACTCGTACGGGACAAACAAACAAACTTCAATTTTTTTATATATAGAAATGTATGTATGTTTAATTATACTCTAGATGAAATCATATAGAGTATTATAAGTTTAATCCAGCCCAAAAGTTTGTAACGCATAGAACCAAGCCTCGGACGAAAAAAAGTTATATATTATTTTTTGCTTATTTGTGGCCAAAAACCTCAAATCCGCCTGACGTCCGTCCGTCCGTCCGTCCGTCCGTTAGCACGATAACTCAAGAACGCCTTCACCTAGGATCTTGAAATTTTGAATTTGGAAGTTTGGTTGAATTTGTAAGGCTAAGTTCGTTAACGGGCAAAATCGTCCTACTCCTTCGGGTAGCTGCCATACAAAATGTCCTTAAAACACGTGTTCAAGAATATTGGTCGATAACTTCAGAAGGGTTTAAGCTACGACTTTGAAATTTTGTATGTGTTATTTTCCCAATAGTTGGAGCTAAATGTATGATTATGAAGAAAATCCTGTAAGTCCTTCGTGTAGCTGCCATACAAATATTCTGTCAAAATGTATTTACTTAATTTACGTAACTCACTATAACTCAAGTAATCTTTTAGGTACGAATTCGAAATTTTGTACAAATTAGTTTTTGGTGAAAAGGAAGTTTGAGTTTACTAGTCAATGGAATCCTTTTACTCCTTCTGGTAGCTGCCATACAAAATGTCCTTAAAGCACGTGTTCAAGAATATTGGTCGATAACTTCAGAAGGGTTTAAGCTACGTCTTTGAAATTTTGTATGTATTATTTTTTCAATAGTTAGAGCTAAATGTATGGTTATGAAGAAAATCCTATTAGTCCTTCGTGTAGCTGCCATACAAATATCCTGTCAAAACGTCTTCACTTAATTTACGAAACTCACTATAACTCAAGTAATCTTTTAGCTACGAATTCGGAATTTTGTACAAGTCAATTTTGAATAAAAACAAAGTTTGGGTTTACTAATCAGCGAAATCCTTTTACTCCTTCTGGTAGCTGCCATACAAAATGTCCTTAAAACACGTGTTGAAGAATATTGCCGATAACTTCAAAAGGGTTTAAGCTACGTCTTGGAAATTTTGTATGTGTTATTTTTCCAATAGTTGGAGCTAAATGTATGATTATGAAGAAAATCCTATTAGTCCTTCGTGTAGCTGCCATACAAATATCCTGTCAAATAGCCTTCACTTAATTTACGGAACTCACTATAACTCAATTATTATTTTAGCTATGAACTCGAAATTTCGTACAAATTAGTTTTGAGTGAAAACAAAATTCGAGTTTACTAATCAGCGAAATCCTTTTTCTCCTTCTGGTACCTGCCATACAAAATGTCCTTAAGACACGTGTTCAACAATATTTTTCGATAACTTTTGAACGCTTCAAGCTACGAATTTGAAATTTTGTACACGTTCATTTTTAAATGGTTCCAAGGAAAAGGATAAACATGTAAGGAATCGAGTGAGTCCTTCCTGCACCTCCCATGCAAAAGTCCTTCAAAAAGGACATTTTTCTTCGATGACTTACCCAGTTTAAGATATGAAATTAAACACTGAATATTGTCTTTTAGTTTTCAGTAGCAATCTAATGGCAGTCCTTAATAAAGGACATACAATATACACACGCGTAATTCTACTTTATCCCCAACTACAATATAAATCGGAGTTAAGTATTCATCTAGAGTATTATACGATTGGCTTGCAGCCGATCGTGACTGCAGTATGTTTTTATTAGATAAATCGCAAAATTAAAATGTAATTTCCACTGAGTAAACTTGTTATCCTGCTGTACGGCTACTAGGTCGGAAATGGGTAAACCGATCAAATTGGATGTCCTAATTACCGACCAGTGATATAAGTAGATTTAATCTAAGGTAAAACTAATATAGAAACATAAATTTCGCATCAAAGAACATACTGCAGGTATTAATATTTAAATAGAAACCAATTTATTACTTCAACCGTCAAATAAAGCCAAAACTCTTAAACGAAAAAGGTATGGATTCTGCAATATATATCAGTTCAAGTAGGTGATAGGTCCCTTTCATGTGAACTTTCGAGATCTAAAATATATATATTGAGTACGTCGGAATTAGGATCAAAGACAGTAAAGACAATAGTATAATCATAAAATATCGATTTTTACTATTTACAGTATATAAACATAATATTTTAGTTTTTTGAAATATTCCCTTGATATTCCCTTATACCGACCACTGGTCGGAATACGGACATTACATGAAATCAGAGAAGCCTATTTCCGACCACTTCATTTTATTTGTTTGTTTCACTCTATGAATTTACATTATTTTTTTATATTTCAATATAAATTAAATGTTTATAAAGCCAATAAGACCTTAATTACGCACTCTGATGAAAGTTAGGTAGGTAGGTACGCGTGGCTGCCCGTGAGAACACGGACACACTTAGACCTAAAAGGTCCGTTGTGTTTCCACAGGATCATCGAATCCGGTCCTACTCGTCGAACCATTTAGAGCTTGCGATGAAGCGTTGGATTCTCGCGACCTCCATTGAGGCAAGATCACCGAGACAGTTGAAGAAGTAAGCTCCAAGATGAGCTTTCCTTCTGGCTGAAAGAGCTGGACAGGTACAGAGAAGGTGAAGGACTGTCTCCTCCTCCTCCTCATCCAGGCAGCTTCTACAGAAGTCGTTTGAGAAGAGACCGAGTCTTTTAGCATGTCGACCTATAAGACAGTGTCCGGTCAGGACACCGACTGTGGTGCTGATATTCGCCTTTTTGAGCAAAGTCAGCTGTTTAGAGCGTTTTAGATCCAGCTCCGGCCAGATCTGTCTCGCAGTGTGACATGTAACACCATCTGCCCATCTTGAGTTGGTTTTCTCGATTGAGTCCACTCCCTGTAGCAGTTTACATGTAGAGAGAGGCACACCCAGATTCCGGTGTTCCGGCATAATCTGAAGGGTAGTACCGCGTCGAGCGAGTTCGTCAGCCATGCAGTTCCCTGGAATATCCCTGTGTCCTGGCACCCAGCACAGGAGAATATTGAACTGTTCAGCCATCTCCTTAAGAGATGATCGACATTCTGCGGCGACCTTTGATGTTGTCGAGGCCGATTCTAAGGATTTTATTGCCGCTTGGCTGTCTGTGAAAATGCTAATATCCCTAGTAGATATTACATTACACCTCAGCTAGGACAAGGCCTCCTTGATCGCCATAAGCTCCGCCTGAAAGACACTACAGTGGTCCGGAAGGCGGAAGGAGCTGCTAATGTTAAGCATATCAGAGAAAACACCTCCACCTACCCCGCCTTCAGTTTTGGAGCCGTCCGTATATATTTGGGCGGACTCCCTTTCCCATTCTAGACGGGTTGGGATGACTGTTAGAAAATTTTTCTCAAAATCATAACTGGAAGGGGTGTAGTCGGTGTTTTCAGCAATGTTATTGAACTGAAAGTTAGTCTTTTAAATTTACGAAAAATAATGAACCAAAAATTTCGATTTTAGGCTTAAAATTCATGTTTTTTGGTCCACCGCCGATTAATTTAAACCACAATGTAAAGTAAGGACGTGCAGATCTTTTTGTGCACAGCAAATGGATAGAGAACACATGTGGAAATATATTGATCCTAGAATTTACCTTATTACTCGCGATAATAAAAATATATTAATAAAAAACCAAAATGGTCGGAATTAGGAAGGTGGTCGGCAATAGGCCACTTTACGTTACCTAAATAAATTTGTTTCGTCTTCATGCGTGAACATAATTATTGAAGGTAAGACCTCGACGATAAATAGATTAGCTGGATCGCTTATAATATGAGAGCAGATCTTTGGGAGGAATGATGTTGATAAAAGGAGCCACTTGCGACTGCGAAGCAATCTTTTTCCGTCCCCATTTACCTTCAAAATTCAAACCTACACTGGGTCCAGATTCTTCAGTCCTTCAGTAATGCTGCTCTGCTGTCAGAGAGAATGTAGATCTTATGACTTTTGTATCCTCTTCTAATGTTTTTCCTGATGCATAGTACAATTGCATGGATTTTTGCTTGGAAGATCGTACTTGACTTGTCGAGGCCGGCATATATATCGACCTTTGGTCTGTGTCTATATACTTCTGCTCCAACTCCCGCATTTGTCTTGGATCCATCTGTGTACCAGGTAAGTGCTCCTTTTTCAAATTCCGGCCTATGTGTTTCCTAGCCCTTACGAGGTCGGAACACTACTTTGAATGTTACATATTTCAAAGTTGTATCTTGGTATGATATCTAGCTTAAAACGTTCAAAAGTTATCGGCTAAAATTCCTGAACACGTATTTTAAGGACTATTATGCAACAGCTACTCGAAAGAGTAGTATAATTTTGCCGGTAACGAACTTATGGTAGTTTTACAAATTCGACCAAATAAACCAAAATTTCAACATGACCAAGGTGCTCTTGAGTAATAGTGCGTTCCAACAGACGGACAGCAAACGGATTTCGGGGCTTTAACCACAACTGAACATAAAACAGTATATGAATAACTTTTTTTCGTCCGAGGCTCGGTTCTATCTTTGCGTAACAAAATTTTGGGCTGTACTAAACTTATAACGCACTCAGATTCCATCTAGAGTATAAAAGGAGCAAACTATGTTACACATGGTAGTGTTATTCAATAGGGACATGACACTTTTGTATTTAAATAAAACACAGAACTTCATTCGTTCGTTCGTGAATTTCACCATGATAGAAATTTAAACATTGACTAACGTTTTAACATTAACACACCAACAAAACACTTTAAGGATGCATTTGAATTAAAATACAAAATTGTTATGTACCTATTGAATAACCCTTTAGATGACGATACTGAATGGTGAGCTTACTATACAGGGTGTTTGGCACTCCGTGTGCCACCTTGTAAGGGGTTATTCCTTGATATATTTGGAGAAAAAAATTGTTCTACAGGGTGGGTCAATTTTCAATATTAGTGGAGATACAGGGTGGTTAAGAAAAGTGTTTTTGACCGATACCCTCACTCACTTAAAACGTTATACCTTGAAAAATATTTAATTTTTATGCGATATGTATTTTTACCTGTTACTTCCAAAATGTTAATCGTAACTCATACATATGTATGCAGCTTTTGTAGGTAATAACACGGCTCATAAAAAAATACAATTAAAATGACATTTTTATAATGGGGTTTTCTGAGAAAAACTACATTGATCACTAAATTTTTAGAGTTGACGTAGCAAAAATCTGTGTTTTCGAGTAAATATCTCAAGATAGGGTGCAGTTACAATTTAGACTGTTACATCAAATGAAAGGTAATTCGATTGCCTAAAAAACGAGTTATAACACTTTGCCTTGTAATTATTCGTTTTCAAGATTTAACGTTTTAAGTGAGTGAGGGTACCGGCCAGAAACACTTTTCTTAACCACCCTGTATCTCCACTAATATTGAAAATTGACCCACCCGGTAGAACAATTTTTTTCTTCAAATATATCAAGGAATAGAATAACCCCTTACAAGGTGGCACACGGAGTGCCAAACACCTTGTATAACTGAAAATCAACTAAAACATTTAAAACTAAAATTGCAAAAGGTATGTGTAACTAATAAATTAGACGATCTAAGACCGTGATTTATAATTTTTCAACTAATCGATAATGTCTGATCTTACCCTTATGAGTGGTGAATCGTAGTTTAAATCGACTGATTTCAGAACAGTAAATCCTACAGTATAAGTTTGATCGAATTTCCATGGCCGATCCAAAATCACTTTCGTCAAGTACCTAATATGCCCGTGAGTTCCTTCGAAAGAAGACGGAGCAAATGACGGTAAGGCACATGCGAAATTATATGTATGAATTCCTGGAAGTATTTCCATTGGTGTTGCTAAAATTTGATATTAAGTTAAATTTGCAAGTAAAGTAAACAGTTATATTGATAATATTTTACCATTTGTAGAGCCCACTAGATATGTTGTAGCCGAAAGATAGTCTTGCCTTCCAGTAAAACGAGTTGTCCTCCTTCGTCGATGATTTTCACTCGAATATCTATCCGTCCACTGAGCTTTTGCATATCCGCTTATCTTAATTGCAATGCCTATTAATTAAAAAATAATTGTAAAAGTATAGTACTTATAAGTTATTGAATATTGCTAAATACTATTTACGGGTACTTATAAAATTCTAAAAGTCTTCTATGAGAGAATTATCAAGCATTTATTTACTCCACAGATATTTAAGAAAAATTAAGATGATAATTTAATGAAGTCAGTAATAAACAAATAATAAAACATACTGCAGTCACGATCGGCTGCAACCCAATCGTATGATAGCGATCTCTTCGGAAATAACGTGGAACTAATTAATCACCCCCAAAACATCCTAAGTCCCTAGAAAATTTTACCATCTTGTCATGCCCTATCAGCCTCAGATCTTCCAAATTGTCGAAGAAAAGACTGCCCACTTTAGGCTCCTCCTTGCAACCGCCTGACATTCACACAAAATGTGGGTAAAGTCCTCCTCAGCATATAGGTCAGTACCTACACACGTCGGAGTCGGCTATCCCCAGCCGCATAGCATGCTTCCCTAGCAAGCAGTGCCCCATCAGTATTCCGATGAGTAACCGCAATCTTTCCCTATTCCATGTCAATATTTCCCTAGACTTTAGTCTGTCCAGCCTTGGCCAGAGTGCCCTAGAGATCCTACAGCTCGTCAGCCGCTCCCACCTTGAGTTCGCTGCGTCCGTGGCCAGCTCCCTGATAAGCGCTTTGATGCCGCTTAGTGGTGGACTAATCCCCTCATCCACTATTTCGGCTGACTCCGATCCCAATCTCGCCAGCTCATCGGCCAGTTCGTTTCCTGGTATGCCGCTATGCCCTGGTACCCAGCATAGTTGTACTCTATTCTGACAGCAAAGTACCTTGAGCACTTCTCGACAGCGCTTTACTAGTTGGGATTGGGGACAAATAAGAATGACGTGTGTGCATGTTGTATGTCCTTTTTTTAAGACCCCCAGTCGGTTGCTACTTGAAACTAAAAGACAATATCGTCAGTGTTTAATTTCATATCTTGAACTGGGTGCGTTTTTTCGGTAAAAAAAAAATTTCTTTTTTGAAGGACTTTTACATGGAAGGTGCAGAAAGGACTCACTCGATTTCTTACATATTTATCCTTTTCCTTGAAAACATTTAAAAATGAATGTGTACAAAATTTCAAATTCGTAGCTTGAAGGGTTGAAAAGTTATCGGAAAATATTGTTGAACACGTATCTTAAGGATTTTTTGTATGGAAGGTACCAGAAGGAGAAAAGGATTTCGCTGACTAGTAAACTCGAACATCGTTTTCACTCAAAACTAATTTGTACAAAATTCCGAATTTATAGCTAAACGATTACTTGAGTTGTAGTGAGTTCCGTAAATTAAGTGAAGACATTTTGACAGGATATTTGTATGGTAGCTACACCGCTACACGAAGGACTAATAGGATTTTCTTCATAATCATATGTTTAGCTCAAACTATTGAAAACCAAACGTAGACAGAATTTCAAGGTCGTTGCTTTAGGTCTTCCGAAGTTATTGGTCAATATTCTTGAACACGTGTTTTAATGACATTTTGTATGGCAGCTACCCGAAGGAGTAAGACGATTTTGCCTGTTAACGAACTTAGCCTTACAAATTCAACCAAACATCTACAGCCAGACAGACAGATAGACGGACGGACGGACGAACGTCAAGCGGATTTGGAGTTTTTGACCACAAATAAACAAAAAATAATATATACCTTTTTTTCGTCCGTCTCGGTTTTATGCGTTACAAACTTTTGGGCTGTATTAAACTTATAATAAATACTCTATATGATTTTATCTAGAGTATAAAAAAAAGCATCAACCTTAAGCTCAAAGATACATTATACTAATATTAAGGCTTTAAAGAACCTTATAGACATGCGATCAAATTATATACCATGGAAGCACTAGACTACTCCACTATTTAATAGTTCCCAATTCTCCGTATATCTTGAAATAACTTGAAATCGCTTTAAGTTGGGGTGGACAGATTGTCTTCTATATTTTGTTATAACTGAATTTAATCTACATCTTTATACTCTAGATGAAATCATATAGAGTATTATAAGTTTAATCCAGCCCAAAAGTTTGTAACGCATAGAATCAAGCCTCGGACGAAAAAAAGTTATACATTATTTTTTGTTTATTTGGGGCCAAAAACCTCAAATCCGCTTGACGTCCGTCCGTCCGTCCGTCCGTCTGTCCGTTAGCACGATAACTCAAGAACGCCTTCACCTAGGATCTTGAAATTTTGAATTTGGATGTTTGGTTGAATTTGTAAGGCTAAGTTCGTTAACGGGCAAAATCGTCCTACTCCTTCGGGTAGCTGCCATACAAAATATCCTTAAAACACGTGTTCAAGAATATTGGTCGATAACTTTAGAAGGGTTTAAGCTACGACATTGCAATTTTGTACGTGTTATTTTTCCAATAGTTGGAGATAAATATATGATTATGAAGAAAATCCTGTTAGTCCTTCGTGTAGCTGCCATACAAATATCCTGTCAAAACGTCTTCACTTAATTTACGGAACTTACTATAACTCAAGTAATCTTTTAGCTATGAATTGGAAATTTTGTACAAATTAGTTTTGAGTAAAAACAAAGTTTGGGTTTACTAATCAGCGAAATCCTTTTACTACTTCTGGTAGGTGCCATACAAAATGTCCTTAAGGCATGTGTTCAACAATATTTTTCGATAACTTTTGAAGGCTTGAAGCTACGAATTTGATATTTGGACACATTCTTTTTTAAATGGTTCCAAGGAAAAGGATAAATTTGTAAAAAATCGAGTGAGTCCTTCCTGCACCTCCCATGTGAAAGTCCTTCAAAAAGGAAATTTTTTTTCGATGACTTACCCAGTTCAAGATGTGAAATTAAACACTGAATATTGTCTTTTAGTTTTCGGTGCAATCAAATGGGAGTCCTTAATAAAAGACATACAACATGCACACACGTAATTCTACTTTATCCCCAACTACAATATAAATCGGAGTTCAGTATTCATCTAGAGTATTATACGATTGGCTTGCAGCTGTTGTGTGTTAGGCTACCTTATGAGCCTAACACGTGTTGATGATGCTGAAAAGGATGTGGGGGCGTGCCTAGCATCTTTCGATGCTGTTTAGCGGGATGACCTAGCGCCCTAAGGGACGCCGGTTAGTCAGGATAGGTAACACAATTAAAAAGCATAGTTCACTGTTTACCTTTTTATTTGTTCACCGACACGATTTTCCACTCAACTGTGCTTAATCAGCATAACTTAAACCTATTTTTATACTCTAGATGAAATCATATAGAGTATTATAAGTTTAATCCAGCCCAAAAGTTTGTAACGCATAGAACCAAGCCTCGGACGAAAAAAAGTTATATATTATTTTTTGTTTATTTGTGGCCAAAAACCTCAAATCCGCCTGACGTCCGTCCGTCCGTCCGTCCGTCCGTCCGTCCGTCTGTCCGTTAGCACGATAACTCAAGAACGCCTTCACCTAGGATCATGAAATTTTGAATCTGGATGTTTGGTTGAATTTGTAAGGCTAAGTTCGTTAACGGGCAAAATCGTCCTACTCCTTCGGGTAGCTGCCATACAAAATGTCCTTAAAACACGTGTTCAAGAATATTGGTCGATAACTTCAGAAGGGTTTAATCTACGTCTTTGAAATTTTGTATGTGTTATTTTTCCAATAGTTGAAGCTAAATATATGATTATGAAGAAAATCCTTTTAGTCCTTCGTGTAGCTGCCATACAAATATCCTATCAAAATGTATTCACTTAATTTACAAAACTCACAATAACTCAAGTAATCTTTTAGCGACGAATTCGGAATTTTGTACAGGTTAGTTTTGAGTGGAAATAAAGTCGGAGTTTACTAATCAGCGAAATCCTTTTACTCCTTCTGGTAGCTGCCATACAAAATGTCCTTAAAACACGTGTTCAAGAATATTGGTCGATAACTTTAGAAGGGTTTAAGCTACGACATTGAAATTTTGTACGTGCTATTTTTCCAATAGTTGGAGCTAAATATATGATTATGAAGAAAATCCTATTAGTCCTTCGTGTAGCTGCCATACAAATATCCTGTCAAAATGTATTCACTTAATTTACGAAACTCACTATAACTCAAGTAATCCTTTAGCTACGAATTCGGAATTTTGTACAAGTCAGTTCTGAGTGAAAACAAAGTCGGAGTTTACAAATCAGCGAAATCCTTTTACTCCTTCTGGTAGCTGCCATACAAAATGTCCTTAAAACACGTCTTCAAGAATATTGTTCGATAGCTTCAGAAGGGTTTAAGCTACGTCGTTGAAATTTTGTATGTGTTATTTTTCCAATAGGTGGAGCTAAATATATGATTATGAAGAAAATCCTGTTAGTTCTTCGTGTAGCTGTCATACAAATATCCTGTCAAAATGTATTCACTTAATTTACGAAACTCACAATAACTCAAGTAATCTTTTAGCTAAGAATTCAGAATTTTGTACAAATTAGTTTTGAGTGAAAAGGAAGTTCGAGCTTACTAATCAGCGAAATCCTTTTACTCCTTCTGGTAGCTGCCATACAAAATATCCTTAAAACACGTGTTCAACAATATTTTCCAATAACTTTTGAACGCTTCAAGTTACGAATTTGAAATTTTGTACACGTTTATTTTTGAATGGTTCCAAGGAAAAGGATAAATATGTAAGAAATCGAGTGAGTCCTTCCTGCACCTCCCATGTGAAAGTCCTTCAAAAAGGACATTTTTTTCAGTTCAAGGTATGAAGTTAAACACTGAATATTGTCTTTTAGGTTTGAGTAGCAATCTAATAGCAGTCCTTAATAAAGGACATACAACATGCACACACGTAATTCTACTTTATACCCAACTACAATATAAATCGGAGTTCAGTATTCATCTAGAGTATTATACGATTGGCTTGCAGCCGATCGTGACTGCAGTATGTTTTATTTATAACGTAATAACACTTTTATTGATTTTTCACTATCGGTGTCAAATACCGAGTTTTCTAAAGTAAGACAGAGTTTCGGTGTCGAGTGCCGAGTTTCGGAAATAATACAAAAAATCTCGGTCGCGACACACTTTTATAAACCTAAAAATGCATTCGACCCATAACGCTGACCTTGTTACGTTATGCCGGTAAACATTAGGTCAAAACATTATGAGTCGATTGCATTTCTGGTCATTACGCAATCCGGTAGTACTAATTGTTTTGTGTACGAAATTCAAGACGGCATTCCATAGGTACTGCTGACCGGCGGTATGCCGACTTGCAGTTCGCACAAGAAGGTCGTTAGATTTTAGCGAGCGATGCATTGTAAACAAACACTGACTCGAGTTCACTTGCTTGTTTACAACGCGGAAAGAAGAATCTTGTTACAAGGAAATGAATATGATCATTGTAAATAAACATAGACTCGTATTCGTATGTTTATTTACAATGCGAAAAATACTGTATTTGGAAATGTGATGTGGTTAGAATGTTAGATGACTGTTAGGTGATTTGTAATGTACCAGGACGACGTAATGACTACTCAGGAAGGAGTACAAGGTACAACACAGCCGATCGTGACTGCAGTATGTCATATATTTTAAATTCAATTCAAAGAAAACAGCGCAACCCCTCTTCCTCTACCCTCTACGCAATATGTGATTTGCACACTTTTTTATTAACCCCAATTAGAAATTGTTCCAAAGTTTATCTAGAGTAGCGGTTATCAAATTTTTGACTAAATTTGACTTACAAACATTCTTCTAGCTGATTTGAATTATAATTGGGGACCTCTTTATTATTTTTTAGATCAATGTCTGGAACGCGTACAATGCTGAGATGCAGTGTAGATTTCTATGCGATTGACAACCTAAAAAATACTTTATTATTAAAATAATAAAGTAATAGCATTCCAAAGAGCCTCCTCTTTATAAATTAATAAAAAAAAAATAATATTGTTGCGATTTTTTTTCATTTATTTTCATTTTTTTTTTCAATTTCAATAAAAACATACAGGAAGAAATATCGACAAAGCTCTTTGGGGGTTGAATATCAAGAAATTTTAAACCTATTTTTTTCGATTATATAGAAAGTTCGTTAAAGTAATAAAGAATTCGATATCTTTCCCATCAGACGTAAGTAAGTGATATATCGGAATTCGTAAAAAATTACAGAATCATCCCTTAGGAGTGGAATATCGCAAAATCACGAAAATAATTTTTGGATCATTATACATAAAGCCTGTTGAAGTAAAAGCGAATTCGATCTCGTAAAACCTAAAAGATTTGTCGGAATTCGTGAAAACTTGAACAATCTATACAGCCACCAGTTAGTTGGGTTGAATATCGTTAAATTTTTAAATCAGTTTTTTCCCGATTATATTTAAAGCCTTTAAAAGTGAAAGCGGATTCGATATCTCATTAGACCTAAAAAAAAATATATTAGAATTCATGAAAATGTACATAACCATTTTACACCCCTTTATGGCTGGATATCGAAAAAATGTTTCTAGGCGCCTATTTCCTTTACGCACTAACAAAGCCTTGCTTCGAGACAACATTTTTATCATAACAGCTAGATTGGTGTAAAGCCCCCCATAGACACACGAGCATGTTGGCGCAAACATAGGTTTGCGCAAACACTAGCTGTAGCGCATACACTAGCGAGCATGTTGGCTAGCCTCAGTTGCTTATTGGATTCCACCATGGAAACAACGTGTCCCTGTGCCGTTCTAGTTATACTATAATAGTAGAGCTAAAAAAGAAAAGAGGAAACGAAAATTATGGGCGACAAAAAGACTTTTATGTCCCTCCTTTTAGGGTTTTTGTGCCCCTTCTTTTTATTACCCAAATCCTTTTCATTATCCATATTCAGTTTAGAGATGGGCAAAGCAGTTCCTTTTAGTGAAGGAGTTCACTCCGAGTCACTCACTTGAAGGAACGAGTTCAGTGAACTAGTTCCAGTGAACTGTTCGTTCCGAGATTCTGATGACCAAAAAAAAAAAAAAAGGTCATCGTTCTTCCTCATGTGTCGAATGGAACTACAGTTTACCAAAAGGGAGTGACGTCCGTCAGTGTTTTATGGGTAGAAGTGAAACGCCTGTACTATGACTGACAACCTAAAAAAAAGCGTTCCAAATAGCACGCATCTGAGCATTAAACACATTTCGGACTTCTAACCATAAAATAATAATGTTGCGCCCACAGACTGTTGGCCGACCTTTTTTTTAGTCTTAATTACCTTAGTAGCATATCTACATATAGGTACTAAGTTTCAACTTTTTACCATAACCCGTATCTGAGATATGAAAAACCACCCCCGTACCTTGCTACCCCTATCAAAAATTTTTCCGGGATGTCTCTATAGTTGCTCTATACAGTTTTAAATTTTTAGCTTTCTGTCCTTTGCTGCTTTCGAGAAATTAAGATCAGAATTTTTTCATTTCCACCCCCTCCCACCATCACTCCCTACACCCACACCCTCAAAATTCTGCTAGAGGTCTAACAGTCCTAACTCCTGTAAAATTTTCAAGATCATATCTGATGCGGTTCTTGAGATATAAAAATTTCATTTTCTGAAAAACAATTGTCCCCTCACTTCCGCTCTTCACGTCCCCCCCCCCCCCAAAATCTTATATTCAGTAGACTCCACTAGTAATTCTATATACAGAAACTAAATTTTATCTTCCGGAGATAATTGAGTCGGAAGATATTGTAACTATAAGTTTTTCACCCCCCACCCCCATAATTCTGTACCACCCTTAAAATGTTTAACTAGTTTCTAATCTCCTAGTATCTGTTAAGATAACTACAAAGTTTCAGCCATCTGACATCAATCGTTCAGGAGATATGGATCTTAGAATGTTTCAATCCCAGCTTTCAAGCGTTTTGGACGCATTGTTTCCCCCACCCCACCCATATCGACAATTTTTTTTGCAAATGAGTCCACTATCAAGATAATATCTGATACGGTTTCTGAGGTATAAAAATGACATTTTTTGAGAAATTGCTATCCCCCCACTTTCATGCTCCACCTCCTCCCTCAAAAAATTTACGTTCATTAGACTCTTCTTGTAATCCCACATACACAAACAAAATTTTATCTTCCTGGTGTAATTGGTTCGGAAGATATTGTAATCCAAAGTTTTTCACCCCCCAACCTCACACCCCACCACCCCCCTTAAAAATGTTAGCCCTTGTCTAATCTTCAAGTATCCCTAAGGGCAACCACAAAGTTTCAATCTTCTGCCATCAATCGTTCAGGAGATATGGATTTTAGAATGTTTTTATCCCGGCTTTCTAGCGTTTTGGGCTCATTGTTTTCCACCCCACTTCCACACCCCTCAACTCTTATCCGTAATTTTTTTGCAAATGAGTCCACTATTATAGTACTAGATAAGTTCCAAGTTTCAGCCTCCTAGCATAAGCGGTTCCTGAGATCTAGAAACCAAAATTTTTCATCTAAAACGCTCCCCCGTACACCCACACCACTACAAAATATATCACTTGTAGGGGTTCACCCATTCTACCTACCATAAAAATTTCAACTTAATATCTTAAGGGGTTTGTGTGCTACGCACTTTCAAACGGTTTTGCGTACGGCGTACGGCGTATACGGCGGACAGACGGACATTTTTTTTTTGTTTTTTTGGTGTTTACTAGTCCTAAAACGTGTAAATACAAAATTTCAGGGTAGCAAATTTTTTAGAAATTTCAGGTCGATTACAATACTTTATTATTATAAAATAATAAAGTAAAATTATTATTATTATAAAATAATAAAGTAAAAGGGTCCTCCCACCCTCGTTCTTCATGTTTTTGACACGGAACTGCAGTCACTTGAAAAATTCAATTGAAGTGTTCGCTAAAATGGAACTCTTCGCTCCTTCGTTCCGGACTCAGTTCCGGACTTAGTTCCGGACGCAGTTCCACTAGTCACTTCAATTGAACTCTTCGTTCCTTCGTTCCGGACTTAGTTCCGGACTTAGTTCCGGACGCAGTTCCACTAGTCACTTCAATTGAACTCTTCGTTCCTTCGTTCCGGACTTAGTTCCGGACTTAGTTCCGGACGCAGTTCCACTAGTCACTTCATTCCTTCGTTCCGGACTCACTACCACAGTTGTGCTTGTGGTTTGGAAAATAGAAAGAAGAGCGGTGTATACACGAACATGTACATTTCCTCTTTCTTTTTCCTCATGATGGAAAATGGAATGTCATGGTATTCTTCTCGTACCGCGTCGCGTATACATAATTATTCTATTAAGGCGGGAAAAATACACAGTGAACAGCAGAAAAGACTTAACACCTTATACATTAATGTACAACAGAGAAAAAACACGGTTGTGACGACTTTGTTTAATTATAAATTTTTATTTAAAAAAATCAGCTTGGAGAATTGTGACGATGTCAACAATTACTTGGACGTTTTAAAAATGTAAATCTGAAATTAGTACCCGAAATGTGTGAAAAATTACAGATATCGGTTGATGTGTAATACTGATAAATACTTACGAACTGGTTGAGCAATATCATAATAATATGGAAGATCTAATTATTACTTTAGAAACGAATGGGAAGAAATACATCTTTAAAACCTTTCAGTTGTATCACATTTAAAACTAATACGATGACCAAAAGATAGTCTGTATCTTTAATAAATGATCTTATGACTTTATGGGGATTTTTAATTTACTGCAATCAATCGTGCCTTTTTTTAAGTAAATAAGCTGCTAAATCCCTATCAAATTAGAAATTAATATTATTAGAAACGTTGTTCTACATATGAAATTAATTATCAATAAAGTCGAAGTAAATGCAATTAGTAATTTTTTGAAATTCGTTCAAATGGGAATTTGATGAACAAATACAAGTCACTCAAATGTCAACTCCAGCAAGTTTTGTTCTGGCAAAAGTAATGTTAATAATTACTGATAGCCTAATATACTTTGTAAATTATAAAGCTGACATTCCCCGTGCACCATGTTTTTGTTCAATTTAAAAACTAAACTGTTCAATTACTGTAGACATGGACTTTAGTTATTGATATTGAAGCCGACAGCACTGTTTATAATATCCATACATGCAATACAAATTACCACACGAATATAAAATGAATATGAATGAAATATATGATAATCCGAGAGAGAAGAGCTGATACTTGGCGTTGCGGTGCTAGTGAAGCCGACAGCACTGTTTATAATATACATGGAATGGAAAATACCACTCATATAAAATAAATAGGAATGAAATATATGATAAACTACTGAGAGAGAAGAGCTGACTGGTACTTTGTGAAAAATGAAGTTTTGTCTTCGTTGTGTGTGTTTTCCGTCTGTGGAGACGTGCAAAACGAGAAGATTTTGTTGGTTGAAAAAAAAAGGTCGTAGTCGTCACTGAAAACAACACTCAATGTGATGATGACAAAAAAAAAAAAAAAGATCGTGCGGCTGTCGTTCTTCATGTTTTTAGTTTTTGTCACGTGTCAAATGGAACTGCAGTTCACCAAAAGGAGTGAGTTACTTCACTCACTCACTTCAATGAAGTGTTCCTTTGGAACAGTTCACTCCGGAACGACCCATCTCTAATTCAGTTATTACTTAAATGCATTTTATTTTCATAATACGTTTTTCATATCCGAAAAAGAGGAAGCTAACCAATATGTAAGAGAGATCTTCGCCAACTCACAAATAAAAACTACAGTGAAATAAAACTATCCTCTTTTATTTCAAAAAATAATTTAAAATATAAAATCTAACCCGGTCTCTTTATCGGAAGGCTGTAGAAGAAACAAGGCACTGTAACGCCATACCAAGCATTACAACTTACAACCTTGGTAAAACTCTTCCGTGCGCGGATGAGTTGTTTCGGGCAAGCCCCGACAATTAAGTTATATGTTCTTTACATTACAAATTAGAAAATGGTAGGCATACGAAGAAAAAACTAATAAATATTGATTGAATTGGATTATATTATATTATATCCTTAATTCATTAGTAAAGCCTTGATAACGACTGTACTACTACCTTCAACAAATGCAATTCAACAACTGAACACTGAAGTTTGCGCAAACATCACCACACACGTGAAAACATACGACCAACACCAGCATGTTGGCGCTGAAAAATCAAAATATTTTGATTTTTGGGCTAGCATGTTTGCGCAAACGGCCAACATTGCCATACACGAGCGAATTGGCTCGCGTAAACCTATGTTTGCGCCAATATGCTCGCGTGTCTATAGGGGGCTTAAGACACTCAGTATAACAATTGTAACAATATCATTTTCTTTGTGTTATACATCACTTTAATATCAGAAATTTATCTATAAAATTGTTCATTCAATCACCAACCAGCTTGATGTTTATCACAGGAAAATGAAATTAATAGCGATATTTTTGGCAAGTACGATTACATTTCCAAGATAAAGTTAATCAATTTATTTGCACTTAGCTTAGTATATTTATTTGGCCGCATTATTTAAAATAGTAACAAAAAAAATAAGAGTTTTAATTAAACTCACAACGTTTTAATTCATTCGATAAGCACATTGATTCTGAAATATTTAAAAATTACACACCTCGAACTTTTTTAGCTTTCGCAAATGAAATTTCAACTTTCCCGGAAACAACTTGACCACTATAATACACTCCGTGGTCGTTCTGGTCAAATTGAATTTTAATAGTTGGCGGCATTTTTTATAAACGTACACAAAAAATAATTTAAATAAAGGATTTATTGCAAACTGAAGTAATCAAAATACTATATCCTTGCACTGAATAAAATTATTCAGTATAATACAAAAACAGTAATTATTGCATTGAAATGAAACAACTTCTGTAAGGCGGCCAATGAAGTACTGATGATTTTATCTGAAGTATACGAGTATGTCTATAAAATATGAACTTTTATCACAATATGTAGATTGCGTATTAATCATCAGTACATAGTAGAATACATACTTTTACTGTTTTAATCTTATCTACGAGTAGGTTCAAGACAATTATTGCTTGGTATACTACCCCATTCGTCAAAAAATTGTTATGATGCACCTGTATTATTAGTTTGATAATAGTATTATTGGAGCTGTGTCGTAACGTATGCAAGATATTCCATTCATGACAGAAACACGAATATTATATTATAATGTTATCAGTGAGTGAACTGCTACTGTTTTTAAGTGCACACACTCATTTATTAATGTATTTATTTTATTTGCTATTGTAGCACGTCACTGGCTTTCCCTTATGCAGCACGCCGATGGATTTCCAACAGGATCTAATTATAAGCACATTATATACATAGAATGTTATGTACAAGAAAACTATAAAAGTGGAGAGTCCCTACGAGGCAGCCACAGTCACTTGTGAATAAATCTGAATTAATCAAATAAATATCAAGTTTGTTTTTATAAGCGGCTACACTGTAATATTTATTTGACATTCCACGAAAATTCGATCAATGTCTGTCGCCGATTGTCATGAAATTTTAAATTCAATGTTAGTCATGGTCATTTTGGTTAATCGGACGAGTTTTGATGGAATTCCGAAGTCAAGCAATATCATATATAGTACATTCCGATCTATACTATCGTATGCCTGTTGAAAGTCCACGAAGATCTGGTGCACGTCAATTTTATACTCCCAGCATTTTTCTAGCATTTGTTTGACTGAGAATATCTGGTCAATAGTAAATCACCCGGTTCTGAAACCACCTTGGTATTCGCCGATAATACTTTCTGTATATGGCTTTAGTCTTTCTGAATCACTTTCGTCAGTATTTTTTAGGACGTACGCAACAATGATATGCCTCTCTAATTTTCACATCTCAGTTTATCTAATTTCTTATGGATTGGACCTCTGTGAATGTGAGGGTTTAACTCGCAAAAGGCTTCGTCACTTCGGTCAGGGTTTAATGGACCCATCGGAATTCCTGACCATTCCTCTTCGCAAAATACTAGGCTTCATTGAAAGCGCAGGGATCGAAGAGGAATCATAATCAAACCGGGGGGACGTCACAATAAGCCCAACTGAGGCTGCAGTGACAGAGGTTAACCATACCAACCCCCATTCCCAAATCTAATCTAAATCTATGGATTGGACATATAATGCTCTTGCGTTGGGTATTTTTTCTTCAATCCAATTTTTTGTCATGGTTTTGTGTTGGAGATTGATGAGGTATGAACCACAACTCTTTAGGAGCTCCACTGGTATTGGATCAACGAACTAGAAGAACGTAATTCTGCCGTACTTGTGTTGGTAAACTCATTCAGCGGACTACTAATTATTTGGTAATGTCACACATTTAGGGCTCTTCTTTCAGAACAGAGATTTGACACTTACTTGTACATCTTTAAAGACAATTTTAACGCTTCAAAATATGGTACACCAGAAGGTCAAAGATGTTTTATAAGAAAAAATTCAAATTGGAGAGGACAACGATCCAAAAAATCGAAGTCGTCTTTGTTTTGCGTAGAATCAATCAAACCTATGGGAAAATCGAATGATGCAGAACACCACCTAAAATTTTTCCGAAGCTGAATGGGTGTAAGCTAGTGAATTAAAGTAGCGCTTTCTTGCAGGGACGATGACGTACTGGATTGACCGACACATTCATCAGATTCAAATCTTGTAGAAAATGGTTTTTGTTGAAGATCAAGATTCGACATAAAAGTTTGTAACGCATAGAACCCTGCCACGGACGAAAAGAAGTTATATATTATTTTGTGTTCAGTTGTGACCAAAAACCCTAAATCAGTTTGCTGTCCGTCCGTCTGTCCGTCCGTATGTACGTTCGTCTGTCCGTCTATCCGTCCGTCCGATTGCACGATAACGCAAGAACGCGTTGACCTAGGAAGTTGAAATATTATCACGTTAATGGGCGATATCCTTTCACTACTTCGGGTACTTCCCATACAAGAGTCCTTAAAACACGTATTCACAATTATTGCTCGAATACTTCAAGTTAGGATCTTGAAATTTTACATACTTAAAGTTTACAATATTTGAAGCGAATGTTCCGAATACGATGCAAATCGAATGAGTCCTTCGTGTAGCAGCCTACAAAAGTCCTTCGAAAATTGCAGATTCCACTATAACTCTAGTACGAGTTAAAGCAGGGATTCATAATGTTGCTTGAATTAGTTTTATATCAAAAGCAAGACTGAGTTCATTAATTAGCGCCATCCGTCGACTCCATCGGGTAGCTCAGTGGCGATGCTGATAGTTTTGGCGCCCGTCGCAATTTTTACGTTTTGGTGCCCCAAATTTTATATTTTGTTTTCGAAAAATCAAAGGTGATTTTCAAGATTTTGCATGAAATAAATAGAGGAGAAGTGCCCTGGTGTTTATTTGGCCCGCTAATTATTTCTTATAATTCACAATACCATTTATGGTTTGTGTTACATATCGGGCTTTCTGATATGTAACAGATAAACACCATGGACCAAAACCGAAGTGCATTGTTTATTCATACGAAGGATCGCCTTGCTTCCGCAAGATATGCAAAATTTATTTATTTTGTGATTTTATTTTGTGATTGTCTTCAAAGGTGCATCTTACCTAGAATAATATATCAAGAGATCTCAAGAAGCGAAACGTAGCAGCTGACAAGACTGTAGATGTGATACAGGATCATGAAAAGATCAGTACTGAAAGTGGTGAAAATGAGGCTTCTTCGACTGAATACAATTCGACCAGGGACGTCATTTCAGTTTTACCCAGGGGGGTGCACACACAGTTCAAGGAGTACATTATTTAAACTGCTTTGAAAATAATCTTTCTTGAAAAAATCAAAAAGTCACGGTTCCCTTTAATTCTGAAATTGAACCCACTCCCCTATATTACGTCCCTCAATTCGCCATCTTATATTTAAGACACAAATTGTTGAGGATCCTTTCCTAGTGACTAAAGAAGTGAAATATGCATTCAATTGCGATTTGTTGGAGCACAATGAATGTCCTGGAGCAGACGGCGATAGTTGAGGCTATGATAGCAAAATTGGCCTAATCCACCAGCATACCTATTGGAGATAAATGGAATTTTTTTTTTATAATATTTTATAGAAATGTTTCCCACTAATAAGATTTGCTACCATCTGTCCGCAGTATAAAAAACTATTTTACTTTATTATTTCAATAATACAGTATTGTTATCGATTTTTAAAAAAAAAAAATTTGCTACCCTCAAAATTTTTTTTTTTACGTTTCATAACGAGTAGACACGAAAAAAGCAAAAAAAAATTTCAGTCCGTTTGTCCGCCGTACGCCGTACGCCGTACGCCGTACGCCGTACGTCTACCGGTGTACGCAAAATTGTTTGAAGGCTCGTAGCACCCAAACCCTACAAGCTATATAGTTGAATTTTTTTTCCTGGGTAGAGTGGGTAGGCCCCCTAAAGTGACCAAATTTGGAGGGTTGGGGGTGTGAGGAGGGAGGAGGGGGAAGTGTTTTAGACGGAAAATTTTGGTTTCTAGATCTCAGCAACCGCTTATGCTAGGAAACTGAAATTTGGAATTTATATAGAGCTTCGATAGTGGACCCATTTGCAAAAAAATTGTCAATATGGGTGAAGGGGTGTGGGAGTGGGGGAAAAAATAATGCGTCCGAAACGCAAAACAGGTGAGGTCGATACATTCTAAAATCCATATCTCCTAAACGGTTAATCTCACAAAATTGAAACTTCATGAATATCTGTAGGTATACTAGGAGAATAGATCGGAAACAAAAATTTGAGTGGGGGCAGTGGTGTACGAGGGTGGGGGGCAAAAAACTTTAGATTACGATATCTCATGAACCAATTACACTAGACAATTAAAATTTGGTTAGTGTATAAAAGTTGACAAATGAAGTTCGTTAAAAGCAAAATTTTTTAAGTGGGCGGTGGAGCATGAAAGTGGAGGGGATAAGAATTTTTCAAAAAAATCACGTCTCATATCTCAAGAACAGTGTAAGATAGATGCTTAAAATTTTTACCAGGAGTAGGGCTAATAGACCCCTAGCAGAAAACAAAATTTAGGAAGTGTGGGTGTAGAGGGTGAGGGTGGGGGAGGGTGAAAAGGGAAAAGTGTCGATTTTAATATCTCGACAACTTATAATGATATACAGCTGAAACTTGGTATTTGGATAGAGCTATATTAGTAGCATGTTGGAAAAATATAATTTTTTATAGGGGTAGTATGGTACGGGGGTGGGGGGTGTTTTTCCTATCTATAGAACGGCTTATGCTACAAAGTTGAAACTCAGTACGTTTATGTAAATCAACTAGAAAACTAATTTAAATAAAAAAAAATTTCAAATTTCCATTGACGTTCAGAGGGGGAGCGAAAAAAATGAACAGTGAAAATGGAATGCATATATTTTCACGGTTTTCGTCATATCTTTTAGGTCTCCCCAAATATTGTATACATTTTTATTCTGCGGTTTCTTCATATAAATACCTAAAAAGTGTTTTCAGGATTTTTTTAAATTCGACCCCTAAGGGGTTGCGAAGGGGTTGTAAACTTTTTCACGAATTCTACTATATCCCCACGTCTTATCAGATATCGAACTTGTTTGTAAGTTTTTCCCTTTTTCAGCCCCTAAGAGGGTATAAACAGATTGAACACGTTTTCACGAGTTCCGTCATTTCTTTTAGAAGTGATAATAAATTGAATTGGTTCCTACTTTCTCGTGCTGTCTTCATATTTATTTATTAACTCCTTTCAGGATTTTTGAATATTCAACCCCCAAGCGGGTGTAAGGAGGTTGCATATCTGATGATATATCGAATTTATTTTTACTTCCTAAGGTTTCCTATATAAAAAGGCCAAAAAGTCAATTAGTATTTATTTTAGATAATGGGTGTAAGGGGGTTGTATGCTTTTCAAAGTTTCGACATATTTCTTAGGTTGGATGAGATATTAGTTCGCTTTTCACTTCCACAGACTTTTTATATAATCGCCTACAAAACCCATTTCTCAATTTTTCGATATTCAACCCCCAAGGGTTTGCTTTCACAATTTTTTGCCATCCCTTAGTTCTGATAAGATATAAAATTGGTTGTTACGGCATTTGATGTAATGACCTAAAAACCAATTTCACGATTTTTCGAATTTCAAGAACCAAGGGAGTGTGAAAAGTTTCCACAAATATTTCAAAATCCCTCGTGTCTCATGAGATATCAAGTTGCTTCTTATGAAATCGTCTAAAAACCTGTTTCACAATTTTTTCGAAATTCAAACTCCAAGTGGAAGTAATGGGTTTTGTATACGTTTTAACAATTCGTCATATCTCTTAATTCTGATAATGCAACAAATTCGTTTTTACTTCTATGAACTTTTAGTGTACATAATATACCGAAATTCGAATAGTCTACACGGGCTTTTCCAATGTTTAATCGGCTACAAATCGCTGTTTTAAATATTTTTATTTTAAGAACAAATTAATTTTTCAAGAAATCTAACAATCTCGAAGCAACTCAAGATACACTCCGACTTTGACCGCTCCCGAACTTTGACCCGAAAAATAATAAAGTTTCGCCCAGACCATTGGCAGATTTTTTATATTAATCTAATGACAACAGAATAATGCACTATAGATACTAGAAATATAATTTTTTCAGTTTTCATGGTTTTGTGGGTTAGGTCACTGTTGCCCTCATAGCCTTAGTTATATGCGATTTTTGCTGATAAAATTGAATTATTGAGCTATTTTCCTTATGGTTTTATGCACACATTTAATTTGGCTCTCCGGTGCTATATTACCCACATATTTTGAGTGAGTTTAAATAATTTTTTAGAAACTGTGAGGCTTTATTCCTATTTTAAGTGGATTTTAAGTAATTAAGTTTGAAGCCATTGAAACGTATTAGATATTAGCACTTATTTTTTTCCACATTAAAACCTAGCAAAAAAAATACTATTATACATTTTCTTTGGTCGTCCAACAGTGCTCCCAACTCGTGAAAATTCTGAACATTTCAATTTTCTCGATAACATTAGAACAAATGTACCCGTATTGTCATTTAATTATTAGATAACACTTCTTAATTGCATTCGTATAGTGGTAATCACGTCATAAGAGTTTAATTCCCTAAATTAAAAAACATACCTAGCGAAAATTAAAAAGCCTATCGGAAATGATATAAAAACAGAGTAGTAAAAAACTGAGGCACTGGCACCGTGCATGCGCCTGGGGCATCTGTCTGAGGTCATTCATATGGCGCACTTTTATAAACTGCGCCAGATACCAGGAATACATATGCTCTCAGCGGAATACAACGCATGCCGTCGCGCATAAAAACCTTGAACGTTCACTGTACCGTGCGTGTTGAATGTCGAACCATGGTGCGGATTAAATGTTTGCGCCAAAGAGTAAGTCAATAGATTCGCACATGTATGATCGAACAATGCGATGTAGACAGACGTGTCGGATCAGTGTAGGAAAATCATGTTAGTCATACAAAATTGTGTAAACTAGTTGGAAAAGGGTGATATGAACATGTAACAAATATTTGGGTGTACGACGTGTTGTTAAATTGTATTTGGATGGATAGGTATATGTAGGTAAGATGCCGTGTTTTAGAATTGCAAAATTTACAATCAGTGAATTTAGTGATAATTGCAGGATTGTATGGTTCATGACCGAGCAATTTTGTAGGTAGGTGAAACAGTATGTGTGGCGCCCTAAAAATTTGGCGCCCTAAAAATTTGGCGCCCGGCGCAGTTGCTCCACTTGCTCCTATGGAAGCTCCGCCCCTGGGGTAGCTGTCATACAAAAGTCCCTAAAACGCATGTTCACCAATATTGAACGAATATTGATCGTAGAGTTCATAAAACCCAGTCCGTTCCTTCCTTCACAGGTCCCAAGATTCTTCGGAGTACCTTTCTTTCAAATGCGTTAACTGCTTTTTCGGAAGTTCGCGTTAATGTCCACGTCTCGCTGCTATAACAGAGCACAGGTCGTATATTAGTTTTATATATTCGCAGACCGAATTGCCGTCCTTTACTAGACTAGCCCCAAGGTATATGAAGTTGTCCTCACTCCCCAAATTAAACTCCGCAATTGTTATATTCTGTCTGATTGGCGTTCTCTTTCTTATATTTTATTTTGTATATTTATATATTGGGGATAAAATAGAATAAGGAGTGCGTATACGTTTATATTTATATTAATATTTAATCTACATATATTAACAACAACGGTAGTTATATTGAAAGGGGGATATTAATAACACGAGTTTCGTTAAAGTACTCTTAATACGACTATATTTATATTCCAGAATATTAGTTTTAATGACTTTCGTATGGTAGCGCACATGGTTACCAAATTTTAGCTTCTTTGGCCAAAGTGTCTTAAGTTATTGTGCGTTCGAAGGGACAGACGAACCGACGGCAAGCAAATTTGGGTTCTTGTTCACAACTGAAAATAAAAAAACTTTACAAACTTTTTCGCTCTACGCTGGACTATACTTATAATAAATGCTATATAGATTTCATCTAGAGTATAAACATGTTTCAGAAAACACGTTCAAAGCTCGGTATGTTGTACTAAGCACATTGAGCTAAACCTAAAATCAAAATTTAAATAAAATTGGATATGGAGTATCAAAATGTATTTTAATTTTATTTTCTAAATATATGTACAATGTAAAATAAAATAGGAAATGCTATGGTGCATTTCTACCATTGTACATGTCCTCGACCATTTCAAATTCTTGTGGAGCTGTTGGAGTTTCAAAATGGTAGACAGGATATCTAGGAATGAAATCGTTTCGCTGAATCGAATGTTCTTCTCCTTCGTCGACCTGTGCTCGTACCATGTTTACCGATTCTTCGTAAGACGGTGGGGCTGTAATTTAACAAAAAAAAATTATTAACTGTCGAAGTTAATAAATTTAAGGAAATCTTACGAATATTGCAATTCGGAGAAGAAGGCTCGCGGTTTAAAACAGGTGAAATAACCGGCAAGCTGTTCGGCGCTTCTTGGATATGATCACCTTTCGTCTGGAAATATAAAGATGAAGGTTCCGAATTCGGTCCAGTAACTTCAATTGTAGTCATTGGTACTTGTGATCCGCCCATCAATGGCACTGTTCCAATTGTAATGGGACACGTAACGAACGGATCAATATGGCCGCCAATCACGGCTTCGACTTTAATATCATAATTGATTTGAATGATTTTCGAAAGGAAGAGACTCGTGGGTGGTACAGGTGGGATTATTATATCTTCTTGAAATTTACTGGTGCTTTGACCTGCTACGTTCCTCGATTTCTGACAAACTAGATTAATTATTTCTTCTTTTAAATTGTTTGCTGGACAATCGGCTCGGTAGGTGATTAATTTTCGTAAATAGAATCGAACTTCGGAAACATTCACACGACTGGTGTTATTTATTTCGGTTTGAATCGGAATAACTTGTCCTGGAACGAAACCAGTTTGTGGTAGACGCGCTTTCAGGAATAGTGGCTTCGAGGAACATAGCCCACACCAGAATTTCTTTATTGTCTCAACCTCTGAAGGAATCTGAAAGAATTCGAAAAATTAATTTCATTATACTATCTAAAAATTTCGATATATAAAATAGTGAGAAGTTCATGCTGCGCAAGCATCAAAGTGATCATTTTAAGATAAACTAAACACATGCATATCATTTTGTGGAATTACCAACAATATTATAGTATCGAGAAGTAAGATAAATAACCTAGCTGGAAGAACTCTATTATAAGTTAGGTTGCAGTGGCGGCCTAAGGTCCACGACGATATCTAGCGATTCCACTACTTTCGGGAGATCATATGTGCTCACATATTTGTTTATTATTACAACATAACTTATTATAATTATCGAATAGTTCAGTTCGTATATTACAAACAATTTAACTTTAAACTTAAATTGCTATAATGTATTAGATTTCAATAATAAAAAAATTAATATAAAAGTGTATTAAATTCCATAGTATAAATATATGATTGTAAAAAACAACGTCAAAGTAAACAATTATAGGAGAAAAATAAGCAAACAAAAAAGATCCTTAATGTGTGAGAAAGAATGGTATAAGTAAATAACGGCAATATACAGTGTTCCAAATCCAAAATACTTAAATAAATTTGTTTCGTCTTCATACGTGAACATAATTATTGAAGGTAAAACCTTGACGATAAATAGATTAGCTGGATCGCTTATATAAGAGCAGATCTTTGGGAGGAATGATGTTGATGAAAGGAGCCACTTGCGACTGCGAAGCAGTCTTTTTTCTTCCCCAATTACCTTCGAAATTCAAACCTACACTGGGTCCAGATTCTTCAGTCCCAGTAGGCAAACATAATTGCTACGCACCGGTTTCTCCTTCCTCAAGCGGGTTCCTTATTTAAGGAGTCATTCAGTTGCCTGAAGCCGGTTCAACTCCTTGATAAAGTTGAACACCTTGGCTAGGTCAAAATCTATGAGTGCCTCACTCCTTCTGAAGTTAGCACCCAATATGTTCATTCGTGTTCGACCAAAAGCTGGGCATTGATACAAAAAGTTTTGTGCGGACTCCTTCTCATCACAGCATTGGTCACTTCTGGCAGAACTTAAGTTTTTCATCTTCCATAAATGCTTATTCGGCCTACACTGGCCGGTTAAGAATATCACTCCGTTTAAGTTCTATAAGAAACTTCATATTCGTTCGGACAATTATCATTGAAAATGCTAAGTCGCAATTTGGGCTGTCGAGCGATAGAAGAAGAAGTTGCACAAATTTAGAATTCCGTTCAAATGGCAGATGAAATGGAGTAAACGGAAACATACGAAACCATGAGCTCTGTTCCGATTAACGCTTAAGGTGCGCGTCCACTAGGGCGGACGCGCCGGGCCCGCCCGCATCGCAAAAATCCGCCTGCCATACATTGTTATGGAAGTGCGTCCACTGAAGGCGGGCCACATCGGTGCTCGACGGATTTTGCTGGCGGATCGCTTTACGAGCGGATTTCTGCTGGAGCAGAGCGCCCCGGCTCGTCCCACTTCGTCCCATCACAGTGGACACAGCGAAACAGATGGGGTCGACATTTTCCGTCTCCCGTGATCCGTTCCAAGTGGACGCAGAAACAAAAATCCGTCCCGCACCGTTGCAATGCGGCCTGCCTCTAGTCGACCTTTAAGGCTGGCATCCAATAGGGCGGACGGGCCGGGACGGGCCGGGCTGCATCGCAAAAATCCGCCTGCCATATATTCGTTCGTCGTCAAAATCGCAATTTTGTTCAACACGTTTAAGTAGGTATATTAAAATTGCATTGGGGATACAAGCCTTCATGCGGAATTTGGGCTATTTCATAAGCTCACTCGGCGGGTTCTACAGCCAACTATCTGGCAACCCTGCTTATAATATACTCAGATTCCATCTAGAGTATAAAAAATCTGCCAACGGTCCAAATAGCCTCCTGGTTATTTTTTAGGTTGTCAGTCGCATAGTACCCAACACCGTATCTCATCATTAAACACGTTTCGGACTTCTACCCATAAAATAATAAAATTGCGCCCAGACTGTTGGCAGATTTTTTTTATTTATTTACGTATTTTTTTATCAATAGAATAATTCATAGTAGTAAAAGCGAATTCGATCACATTAAACCTAAGAGATTTTCGGAATCAGTGAAATCTTGAACAATACCCCCAGGGGGTTTAATAGAGAAAAATACTTAAATCGGGTTTTTCCCCGACTACGTTTCAAGCTTATAGAAGTAAAAGTGAATTCCAAATCTCAATATACCTTATGAATATATCAGAATTGGTGAATATGTACACGACCACTTTATACCCCCTTATGGGTTGGATATCGAAAAATTTTAAAGATCGTTACTAGGCGCTTATATAAATAGCCCGCAGAAGTAAAATTGCTTTGATAGCTCGGCATGTCTAAAAGTTTTAACGAAAATGTGGATTCACGGATATTTTTTTTACTCAACCTCTGAACGCCAATAAAAATCTGAACTTTTTTTTTGCTTTAATTACTCTAATAGTACATCTACATATACGTACTAAGTTTCAACTTTCTAGCATAAGCCGATTCTGAGATATAAAAAACTACCCCTCTCCCCCGTACCTTGATACCCCTATGAAAATTTTTATACTCTAGATGAAATCATATAGAGTATTATAAGTTTAATCCAGCCCAAAAGTTTGTAACGCATAGAACCAAGCCTCGGACGAAAAAAAGTTATATATTATTTTTTGTTTATTTGTGGCCAAAAACCTCAAATCCGCTTGACGTCCGTCCGTCCGTCCGTCCGTCCGTCCGTCCGTCCGTCCGTCCGTCCGTCCGTCCGTCTGTCCGTTAGCACGATAACTCAAGAACGCCTTCATATAGGATTTTGAATTTGAATGTTTGGTTGAATTTGTAAGGCTAAGTTCGTTAACGGGCATAATCGTCCCACTCCTTCGGGTAGCTGCCATACAAAATGTCCTTAAAACACGTGTTCAAGAATATTGGTCGATAACTTCAGAAGGGTTTAAGCTACGACTTTGAAATTTTGTATGTGTTATTTTCCCAAAAGTTAGAGCTAAATGCATGATTATGAAGAAAATCCTGTTAGTCCTTCGTGTAGCGGCCATACAAATATCCTGTCAAAATGCATTTACTTAATTTACGTAACTCACTATAACTCAAGTAATCTTTTAGGTACGAATTCGGAATTTTGCACAAATTAGTTTTTGGTAAAAAGGAAGTTCTAGTTTACTAGTCAACGAAATCCCTTTACTCCTTCTGGTAGCTCCCATACAAAATGTCCTTATAACACGAGTTCAAGAATATTGGTCGATAACTTCAGAAGGGTTTAAGCTACGTCTTTGAAATTTTGTATGTATTATTTTTTCAATAGTTAGAGCTAAATGTATGGTTATGAAGAAAATCCTATTAGTCCTTCGTGTAGCTGCCATACAAATATCCTGTCAAAACGTCTTCACTTAATTTACAGAACTTACTATAACTCAAGTAATCTTTTAGCTATGAATTGGAAATTTTGTACAAATTAATTTTGAGTAAAAACAAAGTTCAGGTTTACTAATCAGCGAAATCCTTTTACTCCTTCTGGTAGCTGCCACACAAAATGTCCTTAAAACACGTGTTCAACAATATTTTTCGATAACTTTTGAACGCTTCAAGCTACGAATTTGAAATAGTTCCAAGGAAAAGGATAAATATGTAAAAAATCGAGTGAGTCCTTCCTGCACCTCCCATGTGAAAGTCCTTTAAAAAGGACATTTTTTTTCGATGACTTACCCAGTTCAAGGTATGAAGTTAAACACTGAATATTGTCTTTTAGGTTTGAGTAGCAATCTAATGGCAGTTCTTAATAAAGGACATACAACATCCACACACGTAATTCTACTTTATCCCCAACTACAATATAAATCGGAGTTCAGTATTCATCTAGAGTATTATACGATTGGCTTGCAGCCGATCGTGACTGCAGTATGTTTTTTTTCTAGTATGTCTCCATAGTGGCTCTATATAATCCTAAATTGTTAGCTTTCTATTCATTATGGTTTTCGAGAAATAAAAATCAGAATGTTTCCTTTCTACCCCCCTTCACCATCACCCCCAACACCCACACCACCAAAATTTTTTTCCCTACAAGAAGTTTACCGACCCCAACTCCTGTAAAATTTTCAAGATCATATCTGATACGGTTTCTGAGATATAAAAATTAAATTTTTTAAAAAATTGCTGTCCCCCTACATTCGTGCTCCACCTCCCCCCTCAAAAAATTTAGTTTCGGTAGACTCCTCTTGTGCTCCCATATACAGAAACTAAATTTTATCTTCCTGGTGTAATAGGTTCGGAAGATATTGTAATCCAAAGTTTTTCACACCCCACCCCCACACCTTACCACCCCTCTTAAAAATTTCAGCCCTTGTCTAATCTTGAAGTATACCTAAGGACAACAACAAAGTTTCAATCTTCTGACATCAATTGTTCAGGAGATATCGATTTTAGAATGTTTCAATCCCGTCTTTCATGCGTTAAAGACTCATTGTTTTCCCCCCCACTTCCACACCCCTTAACCAATATCGACCATTTTTTTGCAATTGAGTCCATTATCATAGTACTACATAAGTTCCAAGTTTCAGTCTCCTAGCATAAGTGCTTCCTGAGATATAGAAACCAAAATTTTTCGTCTAAAACGCTCCCCTCTCCTCTCTCCTTGTACCACCACCCCTCGAAAATATACCAGTCGTAGGGGTTCACCCAATCTACCCACCATAAAAATTTCAATTTAATATCTCAACGGGTTTGGGAGCTACGCGCCTTCAAACAATTTTGCGTACGGCGGACGGCGGACGGCGGACGGCGGACGGCGTCTATGGCGGACAGACGGACATTTTTTTTTTTTTGCTTTTTTGGTGTTTACTAGTCCTAAAACGTGTAAATACAAAATATCAGGGTAGCAAACTTTTTTGAAATTTCAGGTCGATCACAATACTTTATTATTAAAAAATAATAAAGTAAAAAAAACAAACTATGGTTTATCTATAATACATACATCGATGTCTAATTCGAAGTTTGCTATTCATATAGATGTCGATACTGAATGGTGAGGTTATAAGTGAAAATCAACTAAAAATTTTAAAACTAAGGTTGCAAAAGGTATGTGTAACTAATAAATTAGACGATCTAAGACCGTGATTTATAATTTTTCAACTACTCGTAAATGTCTGATCTTACCCTTATGAGTGGTGAATCGTAATTTAAATCGACTGATTTCAGAACAGTAAATCCTACAGTATAAGTTTGATCGAATTTCCATGGCCGATCCAAAATCACTTTCGTCACGTACCTAATATGCCCGTGAGTTCCTTCGAAAGAAGACGGAACAAGTGACGGTAAAGCACATGCAAAATTATATGTATGAATTCCTGGAAGTATTTCCGTTGTTGTTGCTAAAATATGATGTTTAGTTAAATTTGCAAGTAAAGTAAACAGTTATATTGATAATATTTTACCATTGGTGGAGCCCACTAGATATGTTGTAGCCGAAAGATAGTCTTCCCTTCCTGTAAAACGAGTTGCCCTCCTTCGTCGACGATTTGCACTCGAATATCTATCCGTCCAATGAGCTTTTGCATATCCGCTTATTTTAATTGCAATGCCTATTAATTAAAAAATAATTGTAAAAGTATAGTACTTATAAGTTATTGAATATTGTTCTATACTACGTACAATACAAAAAGTGTTCTAGGATAGCATTATCAAGCATTTATTTACTCCACAGATATTTAAGAAAAATGAATATGATAATTTAATGAAGTCAGTAATAAACAAATAATAAAAAAGAGCATCAACCTTAAGCTCAAAGATACGTTATACTAATATTAAGGCTTTAAAGAGCCTTATAGAAGTAGCCCATATATTAAAATAACAGCCCCTACACAATCTCTATTCAAGTGTTAATTAGGAAAGTATACTGAAGCTAAGACCAAACTCTACTATTTAATAGTGCCCAATTGTCCATATATCTTGAAATAACTTGAAATCGCTTTAAGTTGGGGTGGACAGATTGTCTTCTATATTTTGTTATAACTTCATTTAATCTCCAACTTAAATATTTCAAATTTAATTCAAAGAAAACAGCGCAACTCCTCTTCCTCCCACCCTATACGCAATATGCGGCTTGCACACTTTTTATACTGATATCTGAAAGTATTATTAGTTTAATCCAGCCCAAAAGTTTGTAACGCATAGAACAGAGCCTCGGACGAAAAAAAGTTATATATTATTTTTTGTTAATTTGGGACCATAAAACCGTCCGTCTATCTCTCTGTCTGTTAGCACTATAACTCAAGAACGCCTTAACCTAGAACCTTGACATTTTGAATCTGGATGTTTGGTCGAATTTGAAAGGCTAAGTTCGTTAACGGGCAAAATCGTCCTACTCCTTCGGTCCTTAAAACAAGTGTTCAAGGATATTTGCCGATAACTTCAGAAGGGTTTAAGATACGACTTTGAAATTTTGTATGTGTTGATTTTCCAATAGTTTGAGCTAAACGTAGGATTATGAAAAAAAGCCTTTTAGTCCTTCGTGTAGTTGCCATACCTTAAGACACGTGTTCAAGAATACTTTCCGATAACTTTTGAACGCTTCGAGATAGGAATTTGAATTTTTGTACACACTAATTTTTAATTGGTTCCAAGGAAAAGGATAAATATGTGTGAAATTGAGTGAGTTCTTCCTGCACCTCCCATGTGAAAGCCCTTGAAAAAGACAATTTTTTTTTGGTGATATGACATTAAGCACTGATGATGTTGTCTTTTTGTTTCGAGTAGCAACCAAATGGGAGTCCTTAATAAAGGACAAACTACATGCACACACCTTATTCTACTTTATCCCCAACTACAATTTAAATCGGAGTTCAGTATTTCATCTAGAGTATCATACGATTGGTTTGCAGCCGATCGTGACTGTAGTATGTCTTATTATCACCAATTAGAACTTCTTCCTAAATTTATCTAGAGCAGCGGTTATCAAATCATTGATCTATAAATCTCAATCAATCTCAAATTTGACCTATAAACATCCTTCTAGCTGATTTCAATTATAACTGGGAGCAACTTTATTTTTTTTGTTGGGTAAATCTCCGTAACGCGTTTAATGCTGAGATGTAGTCTAAGTTTCTATGCGATTCACAACCTAAAAAATAGCGTTCCAAAGAGCCTCCTGGTTATAAAATAATAAAGTTGCATTTTTCTTCATTTATTTTTTTTTTTTTTTTTTTTTTTCAATTTCAATAACAGGATGAAATATCGACATAGCTCTTTAGGGGTTGAATTTCAAGAAATTCTGAAACATTTTCTCGATTATATAGAAAGCCCGTTAAACTAAAAAAGAATTCGATATCTCGAATTCGTAAAAACTTACAGAATCAGTTTACACCCTCTAACGGTTGGAATATCGTAAAATCACGAAAAAACTTGAATATCGAAAAATGTTTAAATCAGTTTATTGAACCCGATTATATTTAAAGCCTTTAGAAGTGAAAGCGGATTCGATATCTCATTAGACCTAAAAAATATATCAGAATTCGTGAAAATGCACACAACCACTTTACACCCTCTTATGGCTGGATATCGAAAAAATGTTTCTAGGCGCCTAATTCCTTTACGCACTAACAAAGCTTTGCTTCGAGCCAAAATTTTTATCATAACAGCTAGATTGGTGTAAGACACTCTGTATAAAAATCGTAACAATTCTTTGTGTTACACATCATCACTTTAATATCAGAAATTTATCTACAGGATGTTTGGCACTCCGTTCGCCACCTTGTAAGGGTTATTCCTTGATATATTTGGAGAAAAAAATTGTTCACTCACTTAAAACGTTATATCTTCAAAACGAATAATCACGAGGCAAAGTGTTATAACTCGTTTTTTAGGGAATCAAATTACCTTTCATTTAATGTAACAGCCTGAATTGTAACTGCACCCAATCTTGAGGTATTTACTCGAAAACACAAATTTTTGCTACGTCAACCCTAAAAATTCAGTGATCAATGTAGTTTTTCTCAGAAATCCCTATTATAAAAATGTCATTTTAATTTTATTTTTTTATGAACCATATTATTACCTACAAAAGCTGCATACGATAAACATTTTGGAAGTAATAGGTAAAAATCATATCGCATAAAAATTAAATATTTCAAAAGTCAGTGTATAAAATGGACCTCTTCTAAGAACCTGTTTAATTTGTCGGTAGTACTGAAGTATTTTTATTGCTCATTATATGCAGGAAAACAATGAAATGTAAGTAAGTTTCAACATAATTGATGCTTTTACCTGGATGTGGTAGGTAATACTGGGTGCGGTACTATGCCTTTTTTCATAGGGTGCCTTACAAAGTAAAAAGCCTATAAAAGCAAAACTACCTTCATATTTTTATCTGTTTTAGTTACGTTGCTAAAAGAAGAAGGTGTCAGTAGAATTAAAAAAATAATTTCAAAATGCCTGAGTACTTCAATGAAGAATGTGCTGACATTGTGTTAATTTATGGAGAGTGTCACGGAAATGGACGAACCGCGCAAAGGCTTCACCATCAGAGATATCCTCATCAACGGACACCTGACAGGGGAGTATTTCAAGACGTTTACAGGAGAATTAGGGAAACTTGCAGCGTTAGAACAAGGAGAGTAAATGCAAATCCTGCGCCGATAATCGCTGTTCAGATTGATGAAAGAATACTGCAAGCAGTTCAAAATGATACATCGAAGAGTATCCGACGATTGGCATTGCAGTTTAACATCTCTACTAAGTTTGGAGTATTTTAAAAGTAGAACGCTTCCATGCCTACCATCACACACCAGTGCAGGAGCTGATACCATTGATTTCCCCAAACGGATGGAATTTTGCAATTGGCTCCTTGAACGACAAATAGATGACGATGATTTTTTCAACAATATTCTGTGGACGGATGAGTCCCAATTTACCAGATACGGTATCACAAACTTCCACAACCTACCTACGTGGGCTAAGAGCAATCCACACACAAGAAGAGCGGCATCATTTCAGCACAGATTCAGCGTCAATTTATGGGCAAGTGTGATTGGTGACGATTTCCTTGGACCTTTTAGGCTTCCGCCTTCTCTAAATAGCTCCAATTACTTACATTTTTTATCAAATGATCTACAGGACTTGTTGGATGATATTCCACTGTTACGATTGGCTTCCATGTTTTACCAACACGATGGTGCTCCTGCTCATTACTGCCGACAGATCACAGATTGGTTAAATTCCAATTATAGCAATGGATCGGTAGAAATGGACCGATACACTGGCCTGCAAGATCTCCTGATCTTACTATTGTGGATTTCTTTGTATGGGGATGGATGAAGGATCTTGTCTACGCAACGGCAGTAGTAACATTGGAAGATCTAAATACCAGGATCGATGCGGCAGCAATAGAAGTAAAGCAGCAGTTGAGGAATATGAATACCAAGAGAACACTCGCCAAACGAGCTTTAGCGTGCATTCAAAATGAAGGTGGCCATTTTGAACACATATTATAATAAAAAAACTTAAATAAAACATAAAAACCTATTACTTCCAAAATGTTAATCGTATGCAGCTTTTGTAGGTAATAATATGGTTCATAAAAAAATAAAATTAAAATGACATTTTTATAATGGGGTTTTCTGAGAAAAACTACATTGATCACTGAATTTTTAGGGTTGACGTTGCAAAAATCTGTGTTTTCGAGTAAATATCTCAAGATTGGGTGCAGTTACAATTTAGACTGTTACATCAAATGAAAGGTAATTCGATTCCCTAAAAAAAGAGTTATAACACTTTGGCTTGTGATTATTCGTTTTCAAGATATAACGTTTTAAGAGAGTGAGGGTACCAGTCAAAAACACTTTTCTTAACCACCCTGTATATCCACTGTTATTGAAAATTGACCCACCCTGTAGAACAATTTTTTTCTCCAAATTATCAAGGAATAACCCCTTACAAGGTGGCGGACGGAGTGCCAAACATCCTGTATAAAATTTTTGATTCAATCGCCAACCAGCTTGATCTTTATCACAGGAAAATGAAATCAATAGCGATATTTTTGGCAAGTACGATTACATTTCCAAGATAAAGTTAATCAATTTATTTGCACATAGCTTAATATATTTCTTTGGCTGTATTATTTCAAATAGAAACAAAAAAAATAAGAGTTTTAATTGAACTCATAACGTTTTAATTCATTCGATAAGCACATTGAAATATTAAAAAAACATACTGCAGTCACGATCGGCTGCAAGCCAATCGTATAATACTCTAGATGAATACTGAACTCCGATTTATATTGTAGTTGGGGATAAAGTAGAATTACGTGTGTGCATGTTGTATGTCCTTTATTAAGGACTACCATTAGATTGCTACTCAAAACTAAAAGACAATAATCAGTGTTTAATTTCATATCTTGAACTGGGTAAGTCATCGAAAAAAATGTCCTTTTTGAAGGACTTTCACATGTGGAGGAAGGACTCACTCGATTTCTTACAAATTTATCCTTTTCCTTGGAACCGTTTAAAAACGAACGTGCACAAAATTTCAAATTCGTAACTTGAAGCGTTCAAAAGTTATCGAAAAATATTGTTGAACACGTGTCCTAAGGACATTTTGTATGGCAGCTACCAGAAGGAGTAAAAGGATTTCACTGATTAGTAAACTCGAACTTCGTTTTTACTCAAAACTAATTTGTACAAAATTTCCAATTCATAGCTAAAAGATTACTTGAGTTATAGTAAGTTACGTAAATTTAGTGAAGACATTTTGACAGGATATTTGTATGGCAGCTACACGAAGGACTAATAGGATTTTCTTCATAATCATACATTTAGCTCCAACTATTGGAAAAATAACACATACAAAATTTCAAAGACGTAGCTTAAACCCTTCTGAAGTTATCGGCCTATATTCATAAATACGTGCTTTAAGGACATTTTGTATGGCAGCTACCAGACGGAGTAAGAGGATTTCGCTGACTAGTAAACTCGAAGTTTCTTTTCACTCATAACTAATTTGTACAAAATTCCGAATTCGTAGCTAAAAGATTACTTGAGTTATAGTGAGTTTCGTAAATTAAGTGAATACATTTTAACAGGATATTTGTATGGCAGCTACACGAAGGACTAATAGGATTTTCTTCATAATCATATGTTTAGCTCCAACTATTGGAAAAATAACACATTCAAAATTTCAATGTCGTAGCTTAAACCCTTCTGAAGTTATCGACCAATATTCTTGAACACGTGTTTTAAGGACATTTTGTATGGCAGCTACCCGAAGGAGTAGGACGATTTTGCCCGTTAACGAACTTAGCCTTACAAATTCAACCAAACATCCAGATTCAAAGTTTCAAGATCCTAGGTGAAGGCGTTCTTGAGTTATCGTGTTCACGGACAGACGGACAGACGGACGGACGGACGGACGTCAAACGGATTTGAGGTTTTTGGGCACAAATAAACAAAAAATAATACATAACTTTTTTTCGTCCGCGGCTTGGTTCTATGCGTTACAAACTTTTGGGCTGGATTAAACTTATAATACTCTATATGATTTCATCTAGAGTATAAAAATTACACACCTCGAACTTTTTTAGCTTTCGCAAATGAAATTTCCACTTTCCCGGAAACAACTTGACCACTATAATACACTCCGTGGTCGTTCTGGTCAAATTGAATTTTAATAGTGGGCGGCATTTTTTATAAACGAATACAAAAAATAATTTAAATAAAGGATTTTTTGGAAACTGAAGCAATCAAAATATTATATTCTTGCACTGAATAAAATTATTCAGAATAATACAAAAACAGTAATTATTGTATTGAAATAAAACAACTTCTGTAAGACGGCCAATGAAGTACTGCGGATTTTATCTGAAGTATGTCTATAAAATATGAACTATTATCACAATATGTAGATTGTGTATTAATCATCACAGGTTATCAGTAGATAGTAGAACACCTACTTGTACTGCTTTAATCTTATCTACGAGTAGGTTCAAGACAATTATTGCTTGGTACACTACCCCATTCGTCAAAAAATTGTTATGTTGTACCTGTATTATTAGTTTGATAATATAATGGGAGCTGTGTCGTAACGTATGCAAGATATTTCATTCATGACAGAAACACGAATATTATATTATAATGTTATCAGTGAGTGAATTGCTACTGTTTTTAAGTGTACACACCCATTTATTAATGTGTTTAATTTATTCGACCAATGTCTGTCGCCGATTGTCAGTGTAAATTTAACCATATATACATTAAAAAATTAATATACTTCTGGCAAAATAGTTTCTCGAAGGACATAGCATTACGGAAGTTAAAGATCCTTAAAGTTTTCCACTATCTGCAAACAGCGAGATACTTAAAAATTAACGGAAAAGTCTACATTCATCATAGGATCTTCATCAATGGCTTATTCTTAATTCCGAGCTGCGGTTAAAAAATAAAAAATGAAACATTTTTCAAAAAATGACAAAAGAGTATATCAAAATTGCCCTTCTTTAAATATAAACAACAAGAACACGTTGGATTGTTTATACTCTAGATGAAATCATATAGAGTATTATAAGTTTAATCCAGCCCAAAAGTTTGTAACGCATAGAACCAAGCCTCCGACGAAAAAAAGTTATATAATATTTTTTGTTTATTTGTGGCCAAAAACCTCAAATCCGCTTGACGTCCGTCCGTCCGTCCGTCCGTCCATCTGTCCGTCTGTCCGTTAGCACGATAACTGAAGAACGCCTTCACCTAGGATCTTGAAATTTTGAATCTGGATGTTTGGTTGAATTTGTAAGGCTAAGTTCGTTAACGGGCAAAATCGTCCTACTCCTTCGGGTAGCTGCCATACAAAATGTCCTTAAAACACGTGTTCAAGAATATTGGTCGATAACTTCAGAAGGGCTTAGGCTACGACATTGAAATTTTGTATGCGTTATTTTTCCAATAGTTGGAGCTAAATATATGATTATGAAGAAAATCCTATTAGTCCTTCGTTTAGCTGCCATACAAATATCCTGTCAAAATGTATTCACTTAATTTACGAAACTCACTATAACTCAAGTAATCTTTTAGCTACGAATTCGGAATTTTGTACAAATTAGTTTTGAGTGAAAAGAAAGTTCGACTTTACTAGTCATCGAAATCCTTATACTCCTTCTGGTAGCTGCCATACAAAAAATCCTTAAGATACGTGTTCAACAATATTTTTCGATAACTTTTGAACGCTTCAAGCTACGAATTTGAAATTTTGTACACGTTCATTTTTAAATGGTTCTAAGGAAAAGGATAAATATGTAAGAAATCGAGTGAGTTCTTCGTGCACCTCCCATGTGAAACTCCTTCAAAAAGGCCTTTTTTTTCGAAGGCTTACCCAGTTCAAGATATGAAATTAAAGACTGAATATTGTCTTTTAGTTTTGAGTAGCAATCTAATGGCAGTCCTTAATAAAGGACATACAACATGCACACACGTAATTCTACTTTATCCCCAACTACAATATAAATCGGAGTTCAGTATTCATCTAGAGTATTATACGATTGGCTTGCAGCCGATCGTGACTGCAGTATGTTTGGTTAATAGGACGTTATATACGCGAACAAAAAGTTTGAATTCATTAGCGTTTTGGACGAAAAATTTTTGTTTCTATATCACATGAACCACTTATGGTAAGAAATGGTTAAATGGTTAGTAGCGACGGCACTTTTGTCACACCTCGACTTTAACCGGTCCCAGACTGTTGGTAAATTTTTATATCTCATAAGCAACATATGCTAAAAGTTGAAATATTGTGGATAGATAAGGAAGCATTTTGAAAATTTTTTAATGAGAGGCATTGATGTTCGAGATTGCCACGAGAGCTTGAAGCCAAAAGTTGTATATTTTGAAAATTATAACTTCGGTTTTAGGTATAGTAAAACACATTCAAAAAATAATTTCGGGAATTAGGACATATATAAAATTGGTGGAATTAATTCTCTTCCGCGTTTCGAAAAAAGAAAACAAAAATTTCAAAGTCACGGTGAGATATCGACTGCAAGAAGGAACATTTTTTCTCTTTATATGCAATCTTTTATTTGCAACTATTACAGAATTAACCAATGCCAAATTCAAACTTTTTAGCTTAAAGATTTGTCAAATTGTCGGTCGTTTAGAGACTTCAGCCCATGATCCAATCAATGCAGCACTACATGCAGTACTGCCTCCAAATGCAGCGATATATTTGTCATGATCCAATCAATGCAGCACTACAGCAGTCATGTGTCATGTCAAATTGTCAACGCAAAAATATTCAGAAATCAGCTGAAAATAATTTTTTTGAAATTGAAATGGATAGTGACGATATTGTTGATGTTTTAATTTTATTGTGCGCAACTTGTAATGCCTACAGGAACCTTTTACGCTTATGCCAAAAGTATAAAAAGCCCAGACGATTTTGGACACGCGAAATATATACTGTCGAGGAAAGGGATATCATATGATAAATTCAAATATCTCTAAGGTTTTTAATAATGGAATTTTTTCATGGAAGTAAATTTGAAGAAATTTTTGTTGTTTTCCGGCGTCAGTGGAGTGAAACCCCAACACGAAATCCCCGACTGTTGATTAATCGCTGTCCTTGAGGACATTGGTTGAAATATTAGGTGATCTTCAGTGCCACCTACCTGAAGTATTGGGATGCGAAGGCAAGAAGGTTACTTCATTTATAATTCGCGATAATAAAAATTGGTTTCAAGATCACCTATATAGAACAATCCTCAGCAATACCACCAGCTGTAAGGGTTTTCGGATAGTAGGCATGATACACCCTTTGACGAGTCTATGCCATCCGATGACGAAACAGCTCCTTCGGACCTGGTCCAACACAATCTTATAAAAACTGGCCTATCCAGTGAAGGTTTTCCAACTGTCATGTCCTCAAGGACAGCGATTAATCAACAGTCGGGGATTTCGTGTTGGGGTTTCATCTCTAAGGTTACTATAATTTTCCTGATCTAAATCTTTCAAAATTCAAATTTACCTCCAGAAAAATCCCATTAGTTTAGTACGTTTTTTATTTGACTGTTGGCTGGCCTTACGCAGCGCTATATAAAATTTGCACACCGAACAAAATTTGAGTTACTGCATGCCGAAACATTTACTGCAATGCATTGATTGGATCGTATGTGGGCAATGCACTGCATGCGCACTGCATTGATTGGATCATGAGCTTAAGCCTTACAAATTCTATAAATCGAATGAATACCAAATCACAAATTCTGATGCCAACGTGTTATCTTAAGTTATCAGGTGTGCAGACTGGTGGACGGTCAAGCAGCGGATTTAGGGATTTTTATAGAGCGATTGAGTTCAAGGCGGACGTCATCGCATTTACTCACACGCAAAACAATAACAATTGACATAACGACCCTGTTTTTTCTCACTCATATTTATATTATGTCCCGCTCTTGAAACACGCTAAACAACAACAATTTGACACTACGACCCTGTTTTGTATCACTTCTCTGGGTTTCAAGTCGTCTCCAGTACATATATCTCTATGACCACAATTGACCAACAAATTTTTTATGGACTCTATGGGTGTTATACTTTTCGGCTATATTAAATTTATAGTTTCATCTAAGCTATTTCTGATGGTTTTTCACTACATACAGGGTGCGCCATCTTTTATATCGATATGTAAACATTGAATAACTTTGACATTTTTCAACAGATTGACTTGATTGGACAAGTTTTGGAAACGTCAATTCAGAAGAATATTGCCGACAGACCATCCACGTTGCTTGGAATACGGCCAAACAGTCGCTTGAATGGTTGACACTGAACCTGATTTTTGGAAGCACATTTTGATGACCGACGGGGCCCATTTCACTCTCTTTGGCGGCGTTAATAAGTAAAATTGGCGCATTTGGGGAACGGAGAATACACACGAGGTCCATTGCCATTGCATGATCAAAAAGTGATTGTTTGGGACGGCGTTTGCGCCAAAACCATCATTGGGCCATTTTTTTCCGACAAAACGAAACAGTCGATGGAAAACGATATCGGTGGATGTTAGCTCAGTATGTCTGCCCGCAATTGCATGAAAAGGGTCTGGAGGGTTATTGGTTTCAACAAGACGGTGCGCCATGCCACACTGCAAATAAAACAATTCAGTTTCCGCAACGAAAATTCCCTGGACGTCTGATGTCGAAAAGAGGCGACATTGACTGGCCACCGAGATCTCCAGATTTGACTCCTCTGGATTTCTTTTTATGGGGTTATTTGAAAAGCAAAGTGTACGTCAGCAAGCCTCAGACCATTGACGAGCTCAAAGGAAACATTCGTGCTGAATTCATCGCTATACCGCCCGAGATGATTGAAAAAGTAATGGAAAACGCAGAAAAAATGGCACATTTTGCTGTGGCCAACCGAGGCAGCCACTTGATTGATGTTGTATTCAAAAACTAATCCAAATTAATTCTAAAGGACCCAATTGAATAAAAAGAACTCACAAATAAAAATCAGTTTTTTTTTTTTAAGTTATTCAATGTTTACATACCGATATAAAAGATGGCGCACCCTGTATGTAATGCCAGCAGCTATAAGGGTGTTTCGGATAATAGGCATGATACACCCTCTGATGAGTCAAAGCCATCCGATGACGAAACAGCTCCTTCAGACCTAGTCCAACACAGTCTTAAAACTGGCAAGCTGGCTTCTCCAATGAAGATTTGTCAACCGTCCTCAATGGCAGGACAGCGATTGATCCCAATCGAGCTTTAGTGTTGGTGTTTCGCACCAGAAACTCCTCTGACGCCGAAAAACAATCAAAAACATACTGCAGTCACGATCGGCTGCAAGCCAATCGTATAATACTCTAGATGAATACTGAACTCCGATTTATATTGTAGTTGGGGATAAAGTAGAATAACGTGTGTGCATATTGTATGTCCTTTATTAAGGACTGGTATTAGATTGCTACTCAAAACTAAAAGACAATATTCAGTGTTTAATTTCATATCTTGAACTGGGTAAGTCATCGAAAAAAAATGTCCTTTTTGAAGGACTTTCACATAGGAGGTGCAGAAAGGACTCACTCGATTTCTTACATATTTATCCTTTTCCTTGGAACCGTTTAAAAACGAACGTGCACAAAATTTCAAATTCGTAACTTGAAGCGTTCAAAAGTTATCGAAAAATATTGTTGAACACGTGTCCTAAGGACATTTTGTATGGCAGCTACCAGAAGGAGTAAAAGGATTTCACTGATTAGTAAACTCGAACTTCGTTTTTACTCAAAACTAATTTGTACAAAATTTCCAATTCATAGCTAAAAGATTACTTGAGTTATAGTAAGTTACGTAAATTTAGTGAAGACATTTTGACAGGATATTTGTATGGCAGCTACACGAAGGACTAATAGGATTTTCTTCATAATCATACATTTAGCTCCAACTATTGGAAAAATAACACATACAAAATTTCAAAGACGTAGCTTAAACCCTTCTGAAGTTATCGGCCTATATTCTTAAATACGTGCTTTAAGGACATTTTGTATGGCAGCTACCAGACGGAGTAAGAGGATTTCGCTGACTAGTAAACTCGAAGTTTCTTTTCACTCATAACTAATTTGTACAAAATTCCGAATTCGTAGCTAAAAGATTACTTGAGTTATAGTGAGTTTCGTAAATTAAGTGAATACATTTTAACAGGATATTTGTATGGCAGCTACACGAAGGACTAATAGGATTTTCTTCATAATCATATGTTTAGCTCCAACTATTGGAAAAATAACACATTCAAAATTTCAATGTCGTAGCTTAAACCCTTCTGAAGTTATCGACCAATATTCTTGAACACGTGTTTTAAGGACATTTTGTATGGCAGCTACCCGAAGGAGTAGGACGATTTTGCCCGTTAACGAACTTAGCCTTACAAATTCAACCAAACACTCAGATTCAAAATTTCAAGATCCTAGGTGAAGGCGTTCTTGAGTTATCGTGTTCACGGACAGACGGACGGACGGACGGACGGACGGACGGACGGACGGACGGACGGACGGACGGACGGACGGACGGACGGACGGACGTCAGACGGATTTGAGGTTTTTGGGCACAAATAAACAAAAAATAATATATAACTTTTTTTCGTCCGAGGCTTGGTTCTATGCGTTACAAACTTTTCGGCTGGATTAAACTTATAATACTCTATATGATTTCATCTAGAGTATAAAAATCTTAAAATAAGCTTCTATGGTAGCTTCACCATGACAAAATTCCATTCTCACTAAGTATCATTTATTCCAATAAAAAATTTGATAATATTTTGGTTCATATGTAGGTACCTTAATAAAGTTCAGGTTGTCTAGGATATAATACAAGATGGTATCTAATGAAATAATTGGGTCCGAAATATTTTCTTTATTTACTTAAGTTTCATTTATTTCAATTTGTTACGTTTCTCTACGTATCTTTGTAAGTACCGGAAGCGATGAAATAAATTTTAGAAATTATTAATTTAAATAAGATTTAATCGTCTGTGCAAGTGCTTACCTAGTAATTAAATGGCTGTCAAAAATGGTGCTTCCCCAAAAAACAAAATAATTCTGTTTGATAATGAGTCACAAATTTTATCGGGAGCTTACATCTGTTCTCATTGAGTTATTACCACTCACGAACATTGTGATTCTTATCAATATTTTATGAAATACATACATATATAGTTAATTAGCTTATGACTAATATGAATATTTTGCGTACGCAATTGTAGCGTCACGTGCTTCGTTAAACACATATCTCTTGTAAATCGTTAATAATAAAAGCTGTTAAACTCTAAAAAAAATTGATTAAAATCAAGTATTTACAGTCCTGGAAACGTGCAGTAAAACTCATAAAAATTTTCAAGGGTTGTATAAAGTTATAAATTAATGCGATAACTAATAACCATTATATTTGTGTAGGTATTGGGGTACATACATTTTTTTAATAAGTACTAAATAATGTATCATAGTATTTAATTATTTTATCAATGAAGTCTGTCTGTAAGTTTGATTTCGCCTACTTGAAAATATTATGCGATATGTCAGAGAACAATAGACAGTTTATTAATAGCCTCGCCATAAAGGCCGAATTATTACTCATATCTTAGAAGTTTTAATTTATTTACATACATATGTATACCATAGAAGATGATTTGTAATATTCATATCTTTTTTATTTTAATAATACAGTATTGTGATCGATTTTAAAATAAATTTATCATCCTGAAAATTCACCCTGAAATTTTTTTACGTTTTATGACTAATAAGCCTCAAAAAAGCAAAAAAAAATAACTTTGTCCATCTGACAGCCGTTCGTCATACGCAAATGCATTTGAACTTAGATTATATACCTAAAAGGATAGAACACCCCGGTGTAAAAGCACGAAAAAAATAGAGACCAAAACTATTTTGACAGCACCATGGGATCCAAGGATGCCAAGGGATCTTGCTTGTCAAAAACACACGTAAAATAATTATGAAGGAATATTTTATTGTTTGTTTTTATTGGTTGTTATGGTAACCTGAACGGCTTGAATCTTGGATCCAATGGCGTAGCAAAATAACGTCATATTTGGGGCCATCCAAAAGCGTTACAAAGGTGAACATTTCGAACATGCAACTGTACTTAGAAAAGAAATATTTATTGAAATATCCATTTCTGTACAAATGCTTTGTATCGAAAGAAATCTTTTCGATGACTAGTCTCCCTTGAGTTCACAACAATATAGCCTTCTTATTAAATTAGTAATAGAAACATACTGCAGTCACGATCGGCTGCAAGCCAATCGTATAATACTCTAGATGAATACTGAACTCCGATTTATATTGTAGTTGGGGATAAAGTAGAATTACGTGTGTGCATGTTGTATGTCCTTTATTAAGGACTTCCATTTGATTGCTACTCAAAACTGAAAGACAATATTCAGTGTTTAATTTCATACCTTGAACTGGGTAAGTCATCGAAAAAAAATGTCCTTTTTAAAGGACTTTCACATGGGAGGTGCAGGAAGGACTCATTCGATTTCTTACATATTTGTCCTTTTCCTTGGAACCATTCAAAAATTAATGTGTACAAAATTTCAAATTCGTAGCGTTCAAAAGTTATCGGAAAATATTGTTGAGCACGTGTTTTAAGGATATTTTGTATGGCAGCTACCGGAAGGAGTAAAAGGATTTCACTGATTAGTAAACTCGAACTTCCTTTTCGCTCAAAACTAACTTGTACAAAATTCCGAATTCGTACTGAAAAGATTACTTGAGTTATTGTGAGTTTCGTAAATTAAGTGAATGCATTTTGACAGGATATTTGTGTGGCAGCTACACGAAGGACTAATAGGATTTCCTTCAGAATTATATATTTAGCTCCAATTATTGGAAAAATAACACATACAAAATTTCAATGTCGTAGCTTAAACCCTTCTGAAGTTATCGACCAATATTCTTCAAGACGTGTTTTAAGGACATTTTGTATGGCAGCTACCAGAAGGAGAAAAAGGATTTCGCTGATTAGTAAACTTCGACTTTGTTTTTACTCAAAACTAACTTGTACAAAATTCCCAATTCGTAGCTAAAAGATTACTTGAGTTATAATAAGTTTCGTAAATTAAGTGAATACATTTTGACAGGATATTTGTATGGCAGCTACACGAAGGACTAACAGGATTTTTTTCATAATCATATATTTAGCTCCAACTATTGGAAAAATAACACATACAAAATTTTAAAGACGTAGCTTAAACCCTTCTAAAGTTATCGACCAATTTTCTCGAACACGTGTTTCAAGGACATTTTGTATGGCAGCTACCCGAAGGAGTAGGACGATTTTGCCCGTTAACGAACTTAGCCTTACAAATTCAACGAAACATCCAGATTCAAAATTTCATGATCCTAGGTGAATGCGTTCTTGAGTTATCGTGCTAACGGACAGACGGACGGACGGACGGACGGACGGACGGACGGACGGACGGACGGACGGACGGACGGACGGACGGACGGACGTCAGGCGGATTTGAGGTTTTTGGCCACAAATAAACAAAAAATAATATATAACTTTTTTTCGTCCGAGGCTTGGTTCTATGCGTTACAAACTTCGGCTGGATTGAACTTATAATACTCTATATGATTTCATCTAGAGTATAAAAATGATTGCAAAAAAAAATGATTGCAAAAAAAAATGATTTCGCCGAGATTTCAGTTACAGAATCGTACCAGATCATAAGTGAATATGTAAATATATAATAAAATAACATACATCTGTAAAGCATACATACATAGATTACAAAGAGATAGATAGTTTTATACTATAGATGAAATCTGAGAGTATTATAAGTTTAATCCAGCCCAAAAGTTTGTATCGCTTAGAACGAAGCCTCAGACCAAAAAAAGTTAAATATTATTTTGTGCTTATTTGGGGACAAAACCTCTAAATCCGCTTGACGTCCGTCCGCCCGTCCTTCTATCCGTTAGCATGATAACTGAAGAACGCATTGACCTACAGTATGTCAAGAATGAGTTTACACATAGAAAATAAATTCAATGTTTGAACTTTCTAATCAAAAAATACTACTTTTTATTTATGTATATAATTTTTTTTTATCAATTATAGTTATTTACAGTATTTAAAAAAGTTACATAAAAAAAAGTACAAGTTCAGCGCAAGAGAAACGAAAAAAAACAACAAAAACAATTATTACCAAATGTTTTAAGTGTCAAATAACTCTTTTCACAACAGATAGGAAAAAATAAGAATTGATTAATTAAATTTACTATTAATGAAGAACTTGATCTTAAAACATATTTAATATTTAGTATGGCCACCTTTAGCATTGTAGCCGTTTTTTCATGGAATGAACCAACTTTTCCAGGTCATAATTGCTCGGTATCTTTTGCCATTCTTCTAGTATTGCTGTTTTTAATGCTGTTCGATTTTTAGGTTGCCTTTTAGCGACCTGTTTCTTTAAGTGGACCCATAAATTTTCTATTGGATTTAAGCCGGGACTCTGGGCTGGTGTATCCATCACTTTGCCGCAGTTATACAGAAGCCACATCCGCACTATTTGCGCCTTATGTTTTGGGTCGTTGTCCTGATAAAATTTAAAATGCGGTTTATTGTTTCTAATATACCCAAATTTATTCGCACTGCTTGTCAAATGTTTTTTCAAAATATTCAATTATTGTTGGGTGTCCATGGTGTTCTCGATAAAAGCTATGTCTCCTACTCCTTTGCTTGAGATGCACCCCCAAATCATAACGGACAACTTTCCAAATTTAACTGTCGGAATGATGTTGCGATTTTCTAACGATGTTAACGCCTTGCGCCACACTCTAGTTGGTCCATCGTTGTAATACAATATCATTTTCGTTTCATCGCAGAATATGACGTCGTCCCAAAAGTCAACAGGTTGCGAAATGTGCATCATAGCGAAGGAGAAACGTTTTTCAATATTTTGTGCAGAAAGCAGAGGTTTCTTACGTGCAGCTCTTGATGAGTATTTGTTTCGCAGTATTGTCTGTCGTACTGTTTCATGGGAAACAACAACATCACATTCTTCCTTAAGTTCCCTTGCAAGAGTTCTGGTTGAAATCTGAGGGTTTTCACCGAGTTTCCTCATCATTACGCGCTCTGCACGATCAGTTATTTTTCGTTTAGGACCACCTCCACGCTTTGGCTCCAATCTACCCTCGTTTTCAGCTCGATTTAAAACATTATGGACTGTCTTCCGTGTTACAGAGAACATTTCCGACAGCTCCTGTACACTTTTGCCCAATTGGTGATTGTAGTATACCAGCTGAACCACCTCAAACGATAACCTCTTGCCAGGCATTTTTAAAACACAATATTTTATTTATGATGCGTATAAAGTAAAAATTAATCATCAACTAACAAACAAATTCATAGAAATTTACAATGCGGATCAAAGATTAGGGTAAATGTATCGCTCATCGTTGAATTCGTGCAAACAAAAGCAGTTGTGAAAAGAGTTACTTGACACTTAAAAAATTTGGTAATTATTGTTTTTGTTGTTCTTTTCGTTTCTTTTGCGCTGAACTTGTACTTTTTTTATGTAACTTTTTGAAATACTGTAAATAACTATAATTGATAAAAAAAATTATATACATAAATAAAAAGTAGTATTTTTTGATTAGAAAGTTCAAAAATTGAATTTATTTTCTATGTGTAAACTCATTCTTGACATACTGTATGATCTTGAAATTTTGAATCTGGATGTTTCGTCGAATTTGTAAGGCTAGAGTATCGTACGATTGGCTTGCAGCTGATCGTGACTGCAGTATATTTATGCAATATATTTAATATATGCAAAAAAAAACTTTTAAAATGCGCGCCAAAATTGTTGCCCCTAAAATAAGCAGTTTTGTACGCCCATGCAGCTTTGACTTTGACATGCGCATAAAACATCTTGGCTCTTTTTTATTGTAGCATGTCCAATCCTTTTAGGTATATAATCTAAGCATTTGAAGGCTCGTAACTATAAAATCCTTTAAAGTCGAATCACTTACGGTGGAAACTTTGAATTTATGTAGATCAAAAATGTTCGAGGAAGGGCGCACAGAAGTTAGGAGCAACTTTATTATTTCAATAATATATAATAGTATTGTGACCGATTTTAAAAAAAAACTGGGAGCAACTTCATTATTTTTTGGTAGAAGTGTAAAGGACATTCGTCACGACCTTACGCGTTGGAGTTCTCCCGGCTATGCCGAGAGTCCAACTTCGGTAAGGTCGTGAGCGACGGCAGTATTCGGTGCCGTCGCGTGTCTGGGGGTGTTGTGGTCGCTGCGTCGGCAATGTCGCTGCCGACGGCTCAAGTCGCAGCCGTCGTCTTCGCGGCGACGGCATTAGTCGCTGCCGTCGAGCCGCGCCGTCACCATCGCTGGCTCGTGCCATGTATGCCGGTGATGGCTGACCGCAGAGTCGTGCGGTTGCTGCGTCGGCATAGTTCGGTGCCGACGTCTTCACACCTATGGTGTGTGAGCTGCAGCGGAAGATGCAACCGCCGTGTACGGCTGGTTGCTACCGCTGTTTTAGCGCAGCTGTGTGTGTGTAACTGCAGTGATGACTATCGGCATCATCACTTTGCGGTGTGTTGTGAGTCGTCCGCCGGTCGGCGAACGACTGGCTGCCACTTCAATTTCTCGTCCTTATAATGGTATAAACACAATTGCGACGAAATTTGCCAGCGGCGGCGAAGTTCGCTGTCAAAATTTTAAAATTGTACCGCAACACACGTACTGACGCAGAATTACGACGGCGAGCGGTTGGGCGAACTTTTCGTTGCCGCTGGATTAAATGTAATCTCTAATTTTGCCGTCGCCGTCACAGTTGGCAGTGTTTTTTATTTCAGTTGACAGTGAAAATTAGACACAACAACTTCTTGCGACACATATTTTGGCGAAAAGTGCATTTTGTGTGTTTTTTTAACCTATTGGTAAGTAAAAAGCATCAAATTATAAATAAAGAAGCATAAAATCGTCGGCGAAATTCGCTCGCATTGTGTTTCTCCATTAACGAAGGCGAACATTTTCGACGAATTTCGCTCGCCGCTTGCGAAGTTCGTCACAATTCTGTTTATACCATATAGGAATCGAAATGACAGCCAGCGTCCTTGGATCTGTGATCCGATTTGTGAGGAGTGTTTTCGGCCTGAGTTGTTTGGCCGCAAAACATCTCCCCACAGAAGTTCGGAACGACCTTATTTCTGAGATGCGATGTAGGTTACTATGTGACTGAAAACCTAAAAAAATGTTCGGGAAGCGGTTAGAGTGGGGTCGCGCTAGAATAATTACGCCGCTGCCACATATAACATATGAATTACGTAATTGGGTCATACTCAGAGACGCGGTCAAAGTCCTAGTATAATATCAGATGTTACGCGATTAGAAGGTTTTTCGTGATTTGGTTTTGGGCCATTACATGAAATCGGAAATGCATTTGTAGGCTATTATATAAAAAGTCTGTGGAAGTGGAAACCAATCTGATATCTTATCAATCCTAAGAAATATGTCGAAAGCCTTACGTTCTCTTGGAGTTGAATATCTAAAAATCCTTAAATTAACTTTTTGTCGATTATGTAGGAAGCCTTAGGAAGTAAAAATGAATTCGATATCTCATTAGAGCTAAGAAATATGTAGGAATTTGTGAAAACATATGCAACCTCCTTGCACCCACTTTGGGGTTGAATATTAAAAATTTTTGAAAAGAGTTTTTAGATACACATATATAAAAAAAGCCCTAGCAAGTGAAAACTAATCCGATGTCTTATCAATCCTAAGAGATATGACAGAATTCGTGAAAACGTGTTCAACCCGTTTTTACCTTCTTAGGGGTTGAAAAAGGAAAAAACTTGAAAACGAGTTTTAGGTAATTAATAAACAAGCCCATGGAAATGAAAAGTTATTCGATATCTAATCAGACCTGAGGGATACGGCTGAATTGATGAAAATGTATACAACCCCTTTACAGCACCTTGGGGGTCGAATTTCAAAAAATCCTGAAAACATTCTTTTCACTTTCTCTTCACTTATATGAAGAATATGTAGAATAAAAATGAATTCTATATTTGGGAAAACCTAATAGATATGACGAAAATCGTGAAAAGATATGCATTCCATTTTCATGGGTAATTTTTTTTTAATCAACATTACTTTTCTAGTTGATTTACATATACATACCGAGTTTCAACTTTCTAACATAAGCCGTTCTATAGTTAGGAACCCCCTCCCCTCCCGTACCATACTACCCCTATAAGAATTATATTTTTCCAACATGCTACTACTATAGTTCTATCTAAACACCAAGTTTCAGTTTTCCATGATTATAGGTTTTCGAGATATAAAAATCAGAACCTTTTCCTTTTCACCCTCCCCCACCCTCACCACCAAAAATTTTGTTTCTGCTAGAGGTCTATTAGTCCTACTTCCGGTAAAAATTCTAAGCATCTATCTTACACTGTTCTTGAGATATGAGACGTGATTTTTTAGAGAAACTCTTATCCCCTCGTCTTCCATGCTCCACCGCTAACCTAAAAAAAATGTACTTTCATCAAACTTTATTTGTCAACCTTTATACAAAAACCGAATTTTATTTTTCTCGTGCAATTGGTTCGTGAAATATCGTAATCTAAAGTTTTTGATTCCACACGCCCGTACGCCACTTCCCCCTCTGAAAAATTTGTTTCCGATCTATTCTTCTAGTATACCTACAGATGTTCATTAAGTTTTAATTTCCTGGCATTAACCGTTTAGAAGATATGGATTTTAGAATGTCTCGATCTCGGCTTGCGAATGTTTCGGACGCATTATTATTCCCCCCACTCCCACAACCCTGAGAGAGCCATAAGCCCTCAAACGTTTTACGTACGGAGGACATAAATTATTTATAAGGATTTTTCAGTTCCTATTGGCTTTGAAATATTAATATAAAAAGTGAACAAAGCGGAATATTTAATAGGGTCACTACAAAAGGATTTAACACCGAGCAGATGAGTTCTGTTTACAATCTTATCAGATTCACAAACGCCATCAGAGCAGACAGTAGTTGATTTGTTATAGCCAACATTGCTATTCTGGTAGATCATATCACAGCCAAAAAGCACTAAAAATTATTAACACCTACTAGTACTCCACCATACCCGTCCCGATTTCCCACCACCCATCCCTAAGCTGACTGGACTGTAAACTACTGTGTATTAAAGGCTAACCACCTAAGTCCAGTTGGCTATCTTTAAAAAAAACTTAGATCTGATGAAATATACAAGTGTTTATACATAGAATTAGTATACGGGCACTTCATGTATCGCCTAAAAACAAATTTACAAAGGGATGTAATGGTTTTATATATTGTTGCGAGCTAGGGGTTCGCCGGGATTTCAAGTAAAACACAATTCGGTTAAAATAAAAATAAGTGATTATTTATTAATCGCACTTTAAATTCTATTCGCACTGTATGGCAGTACCGCCCTCTTATTTATATCGCTTTACTCGATCACTTTCGCTCTCTACTAACACGGTCGCGTAATAAAAATTACTATCTCTTCGCTGAAAGCTTCACCTGCTTATATACTAGCCGGTTGCAGTCTAGGATGTACTTGAATGTTCGCTCGGTGTTGTGGATGTTTCTCGAAAGCTTTAGTGCTTTCGATTTTGATCTTCGTTCAGTGGTTTATGTACAGGGTTCTAGTACATTGGAGAGCATTCGATAAGAAGGGAGATACAATCGTGTTGTTTCGCCTTATCTTCAACTAGGTTTCTGATTGGGTTATTTTGCAACTAGGTATTCGGTTGTTGTTGTTTTCATTATGTGAAACGATCGAGTTGCACGGTTGCGCGGTTGCCAGGTTTACATGTAACAATACGTTTTCACAAATTTCGTCATATATCTTAGGTCTGATGAGGCAGCAATTGGTTCTTACTGCTTTAGGCTTTTAGTGTAATCGCCTAAAACAAATTTCAGGCCTTTTTGATATGCAACTCCGAAGGGGATGTAAAAAGGATATATACGTTTTACGTCTACAAGGCCTTTTGCTATGTATAATCGGCAAAAAACGATATATTCGATATTTTTACTTCTATTTTAGTGACAAAATTAACTTTCGAAGAACGTGCTTATCTCGAAATAACCATTGATATATTTCGACTTTAGCCGCGTTCCGAAGTATGATCCAATTACGTAATTCATATATGTATAGGTTCTTTCAATGGGGTCGTTCAATTTTTAAATGTAAATAAAACAAGTTGTGTGTGAGATATCCACCCAATTCTTTTTTTATTTGAAAGAATATTTTATGGCAAGTATGGAATATAAAGTCGTTCAAATGTCCGTTCTGGCTTTGCTTGGTGGCATATATTCGAGAGGTCCAATCTGGCTGAATTTGCTGGATGGCGTTCGTTATGTTGACTTTAAGGTCATCAATTGTTTGCGGATTATACGCATCGACCTGCGATTTAAGATAGCCCCAAAGAAATAAGTCTAAAGGCGTTAAAACGCACAATCATGGTGGCCAGTTCCAGCGCTGCCGATCTTGCTACTATAGTAGTATTTTACTACTATTTCAAGCTCGTACTACTTATACTACTCAAATTTCAATTATGCTACCCGCATGAAAAAAATAATTTACAATTATAGATAAGTTTTTTTTTTGTAGTAAAATACCGAAAATACAATTCGCCAAAAATCTAATCTTTATAACTATTGCGAATTGAATTCTTTCCTGCATTGATTGTCGCTTATAGTTTACTCCACAATCCACATGCACATCCACTCCACAATTCCCCTTCCACTAGGAAGGTGGCTATCATTAGAATATGTTGTTGCACGGATATTTGAGCAGCAACATTTTATTACGATAGCAACGAAAAAGTAACGCTGATTTAGCACATGCGCAGAAATGACGGAAATAAATAGAGCATACTTTATGTTTTTGGTATATACAGTAAAACCTCTGAAAGCCGGAACCTGTATAAGGCGAAAACCTTCCAAAAGCAAAAATGTTCCCGGCAGAACGATTTTTCAGCTTATTAAATATTCTGCGAAAGCCGAAAACCTGCGAAACGTGGACGGAAGAAAAAAAATTTGAACATTGCGACTGAAATACGCGGAACTGCAGCCGCGAGAGCCGGAATATATTCCAAGAATCATACGCCTAGTCGCAGTTATCTAAATTTTCTGGTTCCTCTGTTGTTCGAGGAAAGCGAATGTGAAGGTATTTCCTAAATCGAATTTCCAACAAGTCGGTCGTGGTTTTTCTCATATTGAGATTAATTTTTTTTCAAGTTTGGTGGTGGGGACCAAGAATTCTATGGCAAAGCTGCAGATGTAGAAATATGTTTTAATAAATCTTTAAAAAAATCTAAACAAACCAAACAATTAACTCTGGATATTTTTATTAAAAAGATTCACCAAATGAACAACGTTGATCGAGTCTTTCAAATTAGAAGCGATAAAATATTAATTGATTTTCTTTACTTAATTTTCTTCCTACTTGAGATATATGTATGTATATACATATGTATGTAAGTAACTGATCTTGTAAAAAACATAATTTGAATAAACATAATGTAAATCTTACTATTTTTTTTTTCTAATCTTATGAATCATTTTGGGGACATCATTAGTACATTTTATATTTGGTTCTCTGTAAGGCGGAAAACTTGCGAGAGCCGGAAAAAAATATAGTCCCCTAAGGTTCCGTCTCTCGAAGGTTTTACTGTATTTTAAATTTAACAAATAAAATAAATATCGAATTTGAAGTGTAGGCACCGAGGATACATATATCTTGCTTCGAACAATAAAAAACTTATTGTAACACAATTTTTTAAAATTTCGTAAAACCACAATTTATTGGAAATGTTTTACGAAATGATATAGATTTCATCAGTGATGAAATATATTTACCTATTGAAGATGTTTACATTGGTGCAAAAGCAGCTATTTTAATAAATAAACTATTGATACCAGAAGCAGATGTAATTAATATTTAAGATACCTGTCGAGATTATTACATTGAAGTTTTCAACCAAGTTCTATTTCGGATTGATTTTAATAATAAAGTTCTAGTCGCATTGCAGGTCATTGATCCAAAAAACTTATTATCTTGCTCAGTTCCTTTGATGTCATTCTTACCTAATTTAGTAGATGAAGCTAACGTAGAAATATTTAATGAGGAATGGCGATCATTTCTTAGTGGTATCTACAGATTTGCCTTTGACGATTTCTATCAAAATATTTTTAATAAGAAAACGGATTAAAGACATTTTATCGGAACTATATCCGCTTTCCTCCATGGAAGTACAACTGCCGAAACAAAGTTTTCTGAATTTAATTTAATTAAGGACCAGAAAAGAAATTCACTTCTCATGGTGCGTTTACACTCACCCTTGAGGCTCGCCTCGAGGCGAGCCTCTACCCCCATCAAGCCATTGCAAACCGGTTTTCGTCGGCTGTGTTCTTTGCTGTGTTGAAAGCAATTTACACTCAAAATGCCTCTGCGGCGCAACATGCCTATGAGTGCGAAACGACAGAAATACGATGAGCTGCGAATTGTGTGCTGCCATAGTTTATTGTATGTGTGTACACATATGAAAGCGTGCGTCGGAGAAAAGTTGAAGAATGTTAGACTCTTGCGACTCCACAAGCCATCTGATTGGGTGATTTATTGGTGGGGATAGAGGCTCGCCTCAAACGCTGAGTGTAAATGCACCATCACTGGTTCAGTGAATGCTGTCTTAATTGCCAAAGAACTTGCTAATAACAACTTTGCCGAAAAGTGGGAACCGTCGAAAACTTTAATTTTTAAGTATTTACAAGACCTAGTAAGTGCTTCTAAGAAAATTTTAAAGTAGAGTCTCAAAACTTATATTTACTCAACCTTCAAAAATAAATATTAATAATCCGATACAGATTATTCAGATAAGGAGAACTATGAAGAACTACTAAAATATCGAGATACCAACATTTATTTCTGAGGACTGACAAAGTTTTTGGGTACTCCTATAACATTTTTTAAAAAATACTTACTGGGTTTAAATTCAAATTCAAATTTATTTCCAATAATGTAAATTTCTCTTAAATGTTAACATTGCTGTAAGTGGTCAGGCTGTCGCCTCTTCAACTATTGGTTACATTAGTTTAGCATGTGCTAATAAATAAAGTTCATAGTAACTTACTAGGTTTAGCCGATCCAGTCAAGATAAAGTCTCATTTTTTTATATTCAAAATATGTAATGATTCAAAGATTTCATACAAAAAGTAATATATTTTTATTGAATATTTGATAATTTAACAAATTTTTAGTTTTTTTAGGTAATTATAAATAGTTTATGTAAAATGAGAGGTTTGATATTTTTACGCCTTAACTAGATGGAATATGAACAGTTTTGTTTGCTTTATTTTTATGTTTAGTAAGTAACAATAGAACTGAGGCTGTTTTGAATACAACTGGATTTTTTTTTAATTTTAATTATTTTTAATGAAAGATTTTGTAGGTCTATACGATATTTTTGTAACTATAAAGAGGAATACTGTTTTTCTAATTTAATCATAATTAGTATGAATAATTCATTTTATTTTGTTTAGTTATTATATAACGAAACTGAGTATATTTTTAAAATAATTTAATTACAAAAAATAAAAAACAAATAGTACAAACATAATGCTGTATGTGTTTATGTATTTCAAAAGGTTCGACCGCTGCTACCCTTCGCATCCAAATACTACTGGAAAACGACAGCACTGGCCAGTTCACGTCGCCGCCTCGCAAGATAACGATGGCCTCAAATCACTCGTGTAGAATGTCCATCGTGACATGCGCTGTGTGGCACGTAGCGCCGTCCTGTTGGAACCACATGTCGTCGGTATCCATATCATCCAGTTAAGGCCAGAAGAAGTTGCTTATCATCGATCGTTTGACGGTTATGGCAGTGCCAGTTTCGTTTTAGAAGAAATACAGACCGATGATTTCACCAGACCAGAACCCGCATCAAACAGTGACTTTCTCGGGATGCATTTGATGCTGGTGTATCTCGTGTGGATTGGTATCGTCCCAAATCCGACAATTTTGGTTGTTCACACATCCATTCATCAAGAAATTTGCCTCGTCGTTAAAAATCACGCAATGCGCGGAACGTTTTTCGAACAGAGCTCTAATTCAAAATAAAATAAAATTTGATGACACGTTGTTCAACGCTATAGCCTTCCATGACCATACACTACTGAACAATTCACAACAAATTCGACAGATGTTGCTTTAACAACATGGCCGCTATAACCTAACAAATTTCGAGCGTTCCTACTGAAACATCCTATATTAAATGTGGCAGAGGCGTATCGTACCCCCACTTAAACCGCTTCTCGAACTTTGACCCAATAAATAATGAAGTTTCGCCCAGACCATTGAAAAATTTTTGTATTTAATTTTAATCTTTAATTCAATTACTATTTAACAATTCAATTATGCAGTTCATCCTTTGTGCATATCCTCTGCCATTTTGTATTCTTTAGAATCTTTTGAATTTTCAAAACGGTACACCGGATATCTGGGTAGAAAATCATTTCGTTGAATCGAATATTCGTCGTCTTCATCGACCTGTGCTCGTGCCATGCCAACCGATTCTTCGTAAGACGGAGGAGCTGTAATTCAATCGAAAAATTAACTTAACTATAAAATGTGGAATGAAAATCCGATGAAATCTTACGAATATTGGAACTTTGCGTAGTCGGTACAATAATTGGCAAGCTAGTTGGTGCTCCCTCCCGAGGATAATGTGACGTCGATGGTTGCGGTTCAGTAAATTGATTTGTGGCAACCGGTACGAGCGGTATGCCCATCAGAGGAACTGTTCCGATTGTTATTGGACAGGTAACATACGGATCTATATGAATGCCGCCAATTACGGCTTGTACTTTTATGTCATAGTTAATTTGAATGATTTTTGAATGCATGAGACTAGTGGGCGGTACAGCCGGAATTATAATATCCTCTTGGAATTTACTGCAGCTTGCATGTGTAACGTATCCCGATGTTTTGCATACCAAGTTAACTATCTCATCTTTTTTATTATTTATTGATAAGTCAGTTCGATATGTGATTATTTTTCGCAAATAAAACAGAACTGCGGAAACATTCGAAGTACTGGTGTTGTTTATTTCGGTTTGTATTGGAATTATTTGTCCCGGGACGAAGCCAGTTTGCGGCAGACGGACTTTGAGAAAGAGCGGTTTCGATGAAAACAGTCCAAACCAGAAGGTTTTAATTGTTTCAACTTCAGCTGGATTCTGAATGTATTTTGGAAAAAGAAAATTAGGTGTGATAGCTTGAATCTCACCATCGAAAATAAATAAATTAATAAATTCTTACCCTTAAAAGTGGTGAATCGTAATTTAAGTCGACAGATCTCAGTACAGTAAATCCGACAGTATATGTTTGGTTCGATTTCCTTGACCGATCGAAAATTACTTTTGCCACGTATCTTATATGACCGTAACTTCCTTCGAAAGAGGACGGAGTAAATGGCGGTAACGCAGTTGTAAAAGTATACGTATAAAAGCCGGGAAGCATATCCATAAGCATTCCTGAAAATTTCATTTAAATTTAAATTTGAGCCGAATATATTTAATGTGCTTTTCCTTACCATTTGGAGAACCTAACACATAAGTTGTAGCTGAAAGATATTCTTCTCTCCCCGAATAACGAGCTCTTCTTCGTCTACCTTGACGACGCCTATGTCTGTCATGCCTATCGTTCCAATTAGCCCTAGCATATCCACTTATTTGAATTGCAATACCTTTGAAGAACCAGATTATTATCATATAGAACCAAATTTGTTTCAGATAAATGTCTAAGATTACTGGAACTGTTGCAATCTTTAAAATGCAATTATCTCAAAAACTGTTTTTGGAAGTTACGACATTTGTCATCTCATAGTGCGATATGGTCTATCTACGTGATTAGTAGTTAAACTTGCCAAATAATACCAACAAACAAAAATTGTATAAAATTAATTGCACTTCACTTACACACCTTGAACTTTCTTTGCTTTCAATAATGATATTTCAACTTTTCCCGAAACAACTTGTCCACTGAAATAAACTCCGTCATTCTGATCGAAATGAATTTTAACAATTGGCGCCATTTTATTTCATTATTTTTAAATAGTAAAGTCTTTTAAATAAAACAATTTTAAATAGAATCGAAATATTATTAAATTTATAAAAATATTTATTGGGAGGTGTTCAGTGGAGAACTGCGAATTTTGTCTGATTTATGGGCCTTTAGTCCAAGTAGATACATCATTCGTTAAAAGTAGATAGTAGTATCTATATCTAGTTAAATGAACTTAATCTTATCTAGATCGGATTGTTCGGTATTTTACCTTGTTCGACAAAATAATTTATTATGCTATCATAGTGTGATAAATATTATGTGATTTGTGACGTAGCATTTTATATATTTGCATTTCAAGGCCACTAACGACAGAAATAAGTCCGATGGATTTATTTTATCGGTAAGCGACCGCGTATAATTAAGTACATAATTGAACTGATTTGATTTGGTACAGAGGCGTATTCAAGGAGAGACAGATTCTCCCTTATGATCAACACAAAGTTTTATTAAATGAAGAAATATAATAGAAAGGAGGATATCTAAATATGTAATATCTAATTGTATATTTAAAAAAAAACTCTCCATCCTATCATTTATACCATAAGATTAGACAGACGTTGATCAGTTGTCAAATGCCAAAAGCAAATCTATTTTATGTCTTATTACTCGATTCGTTTTTCGAATCCTCGGCTGTATACCCTAGACATACTAGACTGCTTGTTTGTTTCTCAAACAATTGTGGAAATTTTGAAGACACACCCACAAATTAAGAGGAATTTTCTTTCAGACGCTACCTTCAGTGTGTTTCGTTTGTGTGGTTACAAGCAGCTACTACCCAGCAAACGCGAGTTCAGCACTTTGCACACTAGTGCAATGCATTTGGCTATGTGTTTGATGCGTTTTAGGTGTGTTTGTGAATTCCACTTCCCGAAACAAATTTAAAAGTACTGCTATACTACTGCCAAACTCCTGATCAGATATTCATGCATGTATATTTACTTTTTCGAGTCAATGTACATACTTTTTTAGATAATTTATTAGTTTTTCGAGTATTTCCGAATCAGTTAGTCAAAGTGTGGACTCGAATGAGCATCATCAAGTGTCTCGCGTAAAGATTGATTTACACTGTAATGCAATTTGCGCTTAATGGGTTAATCACAGTGGCGTGGCGTGATAATTCAACAAGGGGAAGCAATTGGTTAATATCCAAAATTTATTATTATTATTCTACCTACAAATTTACTGCGTATTAATTGTACCTCCTCCATTAGCTACTTTTAACATTACTAATATAAAAGCACCCAGCAATCATGAACGGGAAGCAGGAAGCTATTTGGAACGTTTTTTATAATTATAAAGTTTTTTTTATTTATTTACGTATTTTTTTGAATAGAAGAGTCAATAAAAGTAAAACCGAATTCGATCTCATTAACCATAAAAGTTTTTCGGAATTCGTGAAAACCCCCAGGGGTTTAATATCAAAAAATGCTTGCATCATATTTTTCTTCGATTAAATTTAAAGCCTTTAGAAATAAAAGTGAATTGAATATCTCATTAAACACAATATATGGGAATTCGTGAAAATGTACACAAACACTTCACAAAAAAAAACATTTCTAGACGCTTACATAAAGAACCCGCAGAAATAAAATCTATTTCGGCATGTCCAATGTATATAACGAAATCGTGAAAATGTGAAAAAATCCCTTTTCACGGACATTTGTTTTACTCAACCTCTATGCCAATAAAAATCTGAATTTGTTTTCCTTTAATTTCTTGAGTAGCATACGTGCATATACGTACTAAGCTCCTACTTTCTTCTTCATAAGCCGTTTCTGAGATTTAAAAAACCACCACCCAACCCCTGCCTTCCTACCCATATTAAGAAATTATTTCTAGGATACATCTCCTATTATCCCTTAAGACAACTACAAAGTTTCAATTTTCTGACATCATCCGTTCAGAAGATATGTATTTTAGAATGTTTCAACCCCAGCTTTCAAGCACTTCGAACACATTGGTTTCCCCTCCACTCCCACACTCCTCAACCCTTATCGCCAATTTTTTTGCAAATAGGTCCGCTATCATAGTTCTACATAAGTTCCAAGTTTCAGCCTCCTAGAGTAAGTGGTTTCTGAGATCTAAAAACCAAATTAAATATAATTCAACTATTTACCACAATTCAATTCCAAACTTCAATCAGAATTCAATTCCTATCCTACTCTGGTAGCACTTATTTCTTATCAGATCTCTGCTTGCTGGAAGCTTCACCGCTGCAGCCAGGAATGTGTGGAAGCAAATAGCGTATTACATCCACCGTGCCGTGTACAACAATTTTTTTTCATGACGTCACAGTGGACTTACTACAGAATGAAATTAACGCTCATAGATGCAACTTTCAAATTGCTTCCATGTGTCTTCTTCTTGGATTCTTTTCGATTGTCTTTTTCGTGGTGTTGCCAAATCGGCTGTGTGCGATATTTGCATGTAGTTTCTTGCGAACTTTAATTTAGACTGTCTGAAAGATAATGTTTGAAACATGAAGTTTTTTCGCGATTTTTCTGCGCGATTTAGAAAACGCATTTTAGATATAATATTTTTCAGTAAACTGTAAGGGAAGCAATGCTTCCCTTGCTTCCATGGACGCCACGCCACTGGTTAATCAACACCTCCTTGTTAAACTTGACATGAATAAGCCTATTTGCGCAAATTGCATGAGCCTGTTAATCGCATTTAAGAAAAAGGAAAGAAATATATGGTGCATTCAGAAGTACTGCTATACTTCTCTTAAATTTATGCACGCGCAGTATATGTATAGTACTGCTATGATACTTCCGAAGCTACTTTTAGCCGTAGTACAAAAGCACTTCTTATAATGCGCTTTGGCAGTACTATAGTACTACTGTTGCATCTAGTCTTTGTCTTTCTCTCTCGCATATAGATAATAGGTTTATTCATGAAACAAAACACATAACACACACGTTTATATACACGAAATAAATAGGTGAAGTTTTGGGCAAAGCCTCTATCATTTGCAGCAAAAGCATTCATGTGATTGTTCATTACTTTAGCAGTACTATGGAAGTAGTACTGTGTTTGCTGGGTAATTATTCATATATGTATAAGATCACAGAAGCGCTACAATTTTTTTCGTAGCAAATACTTATATCTTGTTCGGTCCTAATAAACGTGATTTTGGCGAAACAATTGTTGATCCTCTTTTAAATACAGTAAAGCATTATTTTTCCTTAGTCCCGAAATAAATTCGTAACTTATCACTTCACTTGCAGATTCCATCGATTATATGTATGGCACTACGTATATGACACGACAAACCAAACAATTCAACTGAAAGAAATTTTAAGTGCAGCGTGTTCAATATTTTGTACCTGGCATTTTGTCCTGTCTGCTGCAAACAGTCGTAAAGTCCATGGACATTATGCCTTATTTGAAATAGACATAACGTCCATGGACATTAGGTTTGTTCTTTTTGCATACACTTTTCTACACTCACTCGAGAGAGAGTGCAGAAACGTGTAGAAAGTGTGTACAAAAAGAACAAACCTAATATATCCGTTTGAAACGGACACATTGGTCGCGTTTACGTGCAGACCAGACCAGTCCACATAGACCGGTTTGGTATTTTTCGATCTTTCATTTATGTGCGCATTTTCACAGTACGAAACTGGCTTGGTTTCATTTGGTCCGTACCAAAATCAAAACCAAAATCAGTCCAAATGGACTGGTTTGGTTTGCGTTTATGCGTACGGCCAAACCTTTTTTTTTCTATTCAGACTGGTCTGGTCCGCAGGTAAACGCGACCGATGTCCATGGACGTTACGGCCATGGATAGAGATGGCAACGATTGAAATAATCGATTATTATTATTATTCGATTAATCATTTGATACTCTCCTAGTCACCGAATGCAAAATTTTCCCTTTTCAACGACTTTCACATAGGAGGTGCAGCAAGGACTTACTCGATTTCTAGTATATTCATCCTTTTACCCAGAACTATTGTGTTAACATACAATGTTGTACAAAATATCATATTCCTAGAATGAATCGTTCAAAGACTATCGGAAAGTAATCTTCAACACGTGTCTTGGGACTTTCTGTATTGGAGCTATCCAAAGGAGTAGGACAATTTTGACCGGTAACGAACTTAGCCTTACAAATTCGACCAAACATCCAAATTCAAAATTTCAAGATCATAGGTCAATGCGTTCTTGAGTTATCATGCTAACGGACAGACGGGTGGGCGGACGGACGTCAAGCGATCGTAGAGGTTTTGGCCCCGAATAAGCCCAAAATAGTATTTAACTTTTTTTGGTCTGAGGCTTCGATCTAAACGTTACAAACTTTTGGGCTGAATTAAACTTATAATGCTCGATTCCTAGCGTATAGAACTATCTATCTCTTTGTAATCTATGTATGTTTTCTTTGCAGATGCATGTTATTTTATTATATATATATATATTTACATATGATCTGATTATGTATCTGAAATCTCGGCGAAATACCAGAAACGAGTAGCTTTTTCAAATGCGTATTTTTTTGATAAACACCAAATATTGATACATATTTCGTCAGACTTATTTTTAACAATAATGCAACCAATTTTCTAATACTAATTTAATGAAAAGGCTATATTGTTATGAACTCAATGGAGACTAGTCATCGAAAAGATTTCTTTCGATGCAAAGCATTTGTACAGATGTGGATATTGTTGCGAGCTAGGGGTTTGCCGGGATTTCAAGTAAAACACAATTCGGTTAAAATAAAAATAAGTGATAATTTATTTATCCGCACTTTAATTCTATTCGCACAATAATTCGCACTGTATGGCAGCACTGCCCGCTTATTTATATCGCTTGACTCGATCACTTTCGCTCTCTACCAACACGGTCGCGTATACACGCTGGTTGTCACAGTCGACGTAATAAAAATTACTATGTCCCTCGCTGAAAGCTTTATCTGTTCTTATACCACTTGTCTGTGGTCGAGACTGTTCTTGAATCTTCGTTCGGTGGTGTGTGTAGAATATTCTGGAAAGCTTGAGAGCATTCCATGTGATCTTCTAGGCTGTTCTAATACATTCGAGCGCATTCGATTAGAGGGGAAATATAGTCGTGTTGTTTCGTTCTCCTTATTTACTCAACTAGGTAGGCTTTTGACTAGGTTACTTTGCAGCTTAGGTATTCGGTTGTTGATGTTTCCATTATGTGACACGATCGAGTTGCGCGGTTGCGCGGTTGCCAGGTTTACATGTAACAATATTTTAATAAATATTTCTTTTCTAAGTACAGATGCATGTTCGATATGTTCACGTTTGTAACGCTTTTGGATGCCCCCAAATATAACGTTCAAGGTTACCATGACAACCAATGAAAACAAACAACAAAAAATTCCTTCATAATTATTTCACGTGTGTTCTTGACAAGCATGTTGGCCGTATGTTCTCACGTGTGTGGTGATGTTTGCGCAAACTTCAATGTCCAGTTGTTGAATTGCAGTCGTTGAAAGTAGTAGTACAGTCGTTATCGAGGCTTTATTAATGAATTAATGATATGATATAATGTTATTCAATTCAGTCAATATTTACTAGTTTTTTTTTTATAATTTATAATGTAAAGAATATATAACTTAATTGTCGGGGCTTGTCCGAAACAACAACTTATTCGCGCACGGAAGAGTTTTACCAAGGTTGTAAGTTGTAATGCTTGGTATAGCGTTACATGTGCCTTGTTTCATCTACAGCCTTCCGATAAAGAGCTTTATACAAGATCGGGTTAAATTTCAACTTTTAAATTATTTTTTTTAATTAATATGATAGTTTTATTTCACGGAGAAAAAAAATTGTGCAATATACCATTTTTTTTATATACGTCGCATCATATTTATAGTTGAAATCAGGACAGCAATAAATACTAGTGCAAGAAGCTATATATATTTTGCCATACAAATATATTTCATGCAGCTTTATGTATTGCCATTTGAAAAAATATAAATAGTAACTATAATCATACGCATTTGCTATTCTTGTGATTTGCATATAGCAGTTATAGCTATTCAAATCGCGTATTCACTTTTAAAAGGTAATACGAAATGTTATGTTACATTGCTTATAACATCATATTCATAATGTGTAGAACCATATCGTTTTACTACCTTAACCAAAAAAATTGTAATAAATCGCAAAATAAATGTTTTCAGGGCTTTTAAAATGGCGGTATTAACTAAAAGTATTCCCAATTTGTCCTACACAATATTGGGAGAAAATCAATCTATGTTTAGTTAGTATGACTACAAATTATAGTCATAGGCGTTGAAATAAAAGACAATGGGCTTAATTCAAGAATATTTCCATTATATATTTCACTGAATTTGCATTAGAATTAATATAATTAATATATTGTAATGTTTCGTCAATAATATGAGGTAATTCAAAATATGTTTAAGAGTTCTTTTTAATTAAATCATATTAATTTTTATAGGTACTGTTTTCAAAAGTAACTCATTCTTTTTTAACCGTATTAGTTCTTTCATCAATAACAATAGAAGAAGATAGAGAAAAAAGATTCGCATTTTTAAGAAGTAATTCTGTTTTATATGCAATAATTGCAATAATTTCTTGAATTAAACTTTTACATATATTTTCTTTAAATTCAAATTTTCTTTTTCAATAATATTTTTGCTTTTTATAAAAAAATCTAATTGATTTTGAACATCACTGTGAACAGATTCAAATTCACTTTCTGTATATGATAATGATGTTGTATTGGTATTATTTTCTTCCAATATTAGACTATGGTTATTGGTATTTAACATTGTATTATTACAAAAATGTTGCAATATATGTTTTTTGAAAGAGATCTTGGAATCAAGTAATCGTTTTACTTTACAATTGTTGCAAACAAAGATATTTTCCAATTTATGATATATTGTAATTCAGGTTTTAAAGATCAGGTTTTAAAGATATCTAGTCGTTATTACCGTTATATATTCTTCAGTAATTACAACGATATTAATTACTGACACAAATTTTTTATCAAAAATGGTGTTAATATCATATATTTTCTTTTGAAAAAACAACCAAACAACTTCACTGTCTTCTGGATACTTCGCATGCAACGAATGGAAATTTTTGGAGCAAACATCCAGCGCTGTTAATGGGGAGTCTTCAATAAGACACAAAATATCTTCCACAGAAATATACTAGCAGATTATATTATCTGTAAAATAAAAAAATATATAATGTACTTTCTAGATTTTGAAAATATTTTGAACATACCTAAAGAATCGCCAACAACTATGACAATGGGCTGTACGGTGCGCATATGTTTGTTATGGTAGTCACTTATTTGTTGAATCGTCTCTTCAACTAAGTTAGCATCCTATATTTTAAGAACACATTATTGGCAATTATTTCTTTTTAAGTTATTGATTGGTCTTACTTTAATATGTATAATAAAGTTGTTTGATATTTCTATTTTACTCAATTTAGTATGTTGTGCATTATAGGACCTCTTTCTGGTATATGACGCAGAGCACAGCAAGTGAGGAAGTAGAAATTATCCAGTTATTTCAGATGTAAATTTTAAAAATTTGTTTGCCTCGTTACAATTTCTCTCTTTGCAAATAGCAATAATTTGATCATTAGTTCTTGGCCAAATTTCCAGAAAAGATGTCAGATGATACATCATATATCACACCATCATTTACATAACAATCACTCGAAGGCTGACTTAATGTTGTTGCCGTGGATGTGCTCTGAAATTGTTGTTACATTTTTTTTTATATTAAGAAAGCAAAATAATTATTATGGCTTTTTTATTACAAAGTCCTTTAGATATTCTTTTTTGTATTTAATCCAAAATAGTTGTCTGGGCTCAGCCTTCGGAATAACATCTCGCAATAATTCGTATTGTAAATTTTAAAACGCGGGTTTTTCAATTTCTTGTACTGTAAAGGAACAAAATATTGTGTTTGTATCATAGAATCGATGTTTAAATGATGTAATTGTCAAGAACGTTGGGAGTAGAATTAGTATTTCATCAGAAGACATCAGTTTCAATATACAAGGAAAGAAACTTGCATGAAAATAATATAGTGAATGAAATAATAAATTCTACCAAACATCCGAATTCCACCTTTCAACATCCTAGGTTAAGACGGTCTTGAGTTATCTTGCATGCGGATAGATAAACCGATAAAGAGACAGACGGAGTGTTGAAACTTGGACTGGATTAAAATGAAATACTTTCAAATTTCATCTACAGTACAAAAATGTACCAATAATCTGGGTTTAACATTATTATTTTTAGTTTTTTTTTTTAAATGTTGCGCTGGGGATTTTTTTATAATCGTGTATATTTTTCGATATTTAGCCACCCAGGGAGTGATATGGCGTTTATTTTTAATTCTTTACATTTATGAGCTCTTTACACACCGCACTAAAAATCAGTATTTTTTTTCGCACATTATTCACTTTTTCACCTCACAGCACTCACCAAAGAACCAAATTGAAATGATCATGCAAATGTGGTATGCGAACATCGAAACAAAAGAACGCCACCGCTAGGTCACACACACATCCATGTAAATGCAATTACAATTATGGTCTGCTTGCTAGTGTTGTCGTTTGAGTGTTTTGCCAGTTTCAATCGCCAGTTTCGATCGAACGAATGGTCATAGGCGCCATTTGAAAAACGTTTACTGCGATTTTACTTGGTATTTCATACAATAATGTAATTAAAATATACTTAAAAGAATAACATCAAAGAATATGATAGGTTGCGTTTATTACTAAAAAAAATTGTAACAGATATTGTACTCTCAGCTATAATACTTTTTTTTAAACCATAAGTTCCTTGGTTCGTGCGACTATATACATTAGTCACTCTAAAATCTTCTTTTATGCAATAAATATATGCATAATATACAAAAAAAAATAGTGTTAAAGATCATAATAGGTTACGTATGACACTATAATAAGTGTGCAATAAATATTGTGTGAATAGCTACAGAAATTTTTCTCCTTGTTCACTAGAGTTTTTATTTGTGTAGTCTTTGGTCACTAGTTGGCCAAGATCTCTCTAACATATTGGTTAGTTTTCTCTTTATAGGATAGGAAAAGCGTATTATGAAAATAAAAAGAATAAAAGAATTTTTTTCGCCTATAATTTTCGTTTCCTCTTTTCTATGTTTGCTCTACTAGTATAACTAGAACAGCAGAGTCACACGTTGTTTCCATGGTGGAATCTAATAAGCAACTGAGGCTCGCCAACATGCTCGCTGGTGTATGCGCTACAGCTAGTGTTTGCGCCAACATGCTCGCGTGTTATGTGCGGCTTAAGGTTCATCATCATCAATGGCGCGACAGCCTAAATCGGGCCAGGGCCTGCATCTTATCTAAGGTTATAAAGGCAAAATTAATCGATCAATCGATTATTTTCTACATGTTTAATCGTAAATCGATTATTACATTCTGATTAATCAAATGATGGATTAATCGATTAGTTCATTTTAATTGCCATCTATAGCCATGGACCTTATGTCACCCCACCAAATTTTTGGTCGAGTCGAGTTTCGTAACTTTTTCTGGACGAAAAACAAAAAGGAAGGAAACTAAATGTACGAGGGCGGATTGATAATGACGTGCAAAAATTGAAAAAACATAATTTTATCCGGAAAAATTTATTTTATTTTTCAACGTAGTCTCCTTTTAGCTCGATACACTCAGTCCAGCGTTTTTCCAATTTTTTGATCCCTTCCAAATAATATGATTTGTCCAACCCTTCAAAATAGGCGTTGGTTTCACTTATGACGTCAGTATTAGTGGTAAATCTCTTTCCAGCAAGCCATTTTTTCAAGTCTGGAAATAATAAAAAGTCGCAGGGTGCCAAATCTGGAGAATACGGTGGGTGAGGGAGCAATTCGTGCAGTAATTCAAACAGTTTTGCCGTTGCAACAACGGACGTGTGAAACAACACTTTTTTCTTCGCCAAATGAAGCCGTTTTGCCTTGATTTCAACATCCAATGGAACCAATAACTCAGAATAATATGCTCCCGTCATTGTTTTTCCTTTCTCCAAGTAGTCGGTGAATATCATTCCATTGGAATCCCAAAAAACTGTCGCCATAACCTTTCCAGCCGATAGAACGGTTTTACCTTCTTCGGTGCGCTTGAACCGACATCCTTCCATTGTTTTGACTGTTGTTTGATTTCTGGAGTGTAGTGGTGAATCCATGCTTCATCAACAGTTACGAATCAACGAAAAAATTCATTTGTATTAGGTTAAAACAGTTGCAAACCGTGCTGCGAAGCTGTCACACGATTGCGTTTTTAGTCGTTTGTGAGCAAACGCGGCAGCCATCTTGCGAATAGCTTTCTCATGTCCAAATGGTTTTTCAAAATATTCCAAACACGTTCAAATGAGATGCTTACTACGTTAACTATCTCACGCACTTTTACTCGACGATCTTCTATCACGATATCATGGATTTTATCGATCATTTCTGGCGTGGTGGCCTCATTTGGATGACCTGGACTTGGTATGGTTTCAGTGCTCGTAGGTCCACACTTGAATTCAGAAAACCATTTGTAAATCATTCGGATCGATGGTGCAGAGTCCTCATAATGCTTATCTAATTTTTCTTTGGTTACTTTAGCTGTTTTCCCTTTTATAAAATTGTGTTTAATCAACACACGAAATTCACTTTTATCCATTTTCAACAATTTTTGTAAGTCGACTTGCTTAGACGGCTGCTTCTCGAAAACTAAACGAGGTATCAGGCTTAAACTTTGCAGGTAATCTATTTAAGGATGGTCCAGGTAAAAAAAAATAACGAATTCCATACCTGCCCACTCCTTCTTGATTTTTGCACGTCATTATCATAATCCGCCCTCGTATGTACCTGTTTGCTTCAAATGTTACAAACGTTTCATCGATCTCTGCGTTAAAATAACGCTGTAGCACAACAAATTTCACTTTAATTCGCGTACCGCACTAGCGAATAGACTGAACCAATATCGCGTAAAAGGTTGTTTTCTGGATTTTCTGATGTACAGTGAAGGGTGAGAGTAAGAGGGTTGCATACGTTATCATAATTAAAATAAAAAAATCTGAAAATGGTCTGGGCGAAACTTTATTATTTTTCGGGTCAAAGTTTGGGAGCGGTCAAAGTCGGAATATATCATGAGTTGTTTCGACATTATTAGATTTCTTGAAAAATTCATTTTGTTCTTAAAATAAAAATATTTAAAATAGAGATTTTTAGCCGATTAAACATTAAAAAAGTCCGTGTAGACTATTCGAGTTTGCTATATTATGAACACTAAAAGCCCATAGAAGAAATACGAATTTGCTGCCTTATCAGACTTAGTGATATGACGAATTGTTAAAACGTATAAAAACCCATTACTTCCACTACTACCATTGGGGTTTACTTTCGAAAAAATTGTGAAACAGGTTTTTAGACGATTTCACAGGAAGCAACTTAATATCTCATGAGACACGAGGGATTTTGAAAAATTTGTGAAAACGTAAGCAATTGGTTCTTGAAATTCGAAAAATCGTGAAATTGGTTTTTAGGTCATTACATCAAATGCCGTAATAACCAATTTTATATCTCATCAGAACTAAGGGATGGCAAAAATTGTGAAAACATATACAAACCCTTGGGGGTTGAACATCGAAAAATTGAGAAATGGGTTTGTAGGCGATTATATAAAAAATCTGTGGAACTGAAAAGCGAATTAGTATCTCATCAAACCTAAGAAATATGTCGAAGCCTTGAAAAGCATGCAACCCCCTTACACCCCTTAGGATTGAATATCTAAAAATACTGAAATTGACTTTTTGGCTCTTATATAGGAAACCTTAGGAAGTAAAAATGAATTCGATATATCATCAGATCTAAGCAATATGTAAGAATCTGTGAAAACATATGCAACCTCCTTACACCCACTTGGGGGTTGAATATCCAAAAATCCTGAAAGGAGTTAATAAATAAATTTGAAGACAGCACGAGAAAGTAAAAACCAATTCAATTTCTTATCACTTCTAAAAGATATGACGAAATTCGTGAAAACGTTTCCAACCCTTGTATACCGTCTTTGGTGCTGAAAAAGGAAAAAACTTAAAAATAAGTTTTAGGCGATTTTTAAAGAAGTGGAAATATATTCGATATCGATCAGACCTGGGGGATACGGCAGAATTCGTGAAAAAGTATACAACCCCTTTCCACCCTTTTAGGGCTCGAATTTCAAAAAATCATAAAAACGCATTTTAGGTATTTATATGAAAAAGCCGTAGAATAAAAATGAATTAAATATTTTGAAAGACCTACTAGATATGACGAAAATCGTAAAAATATATGTATTCCATTTTCACTGATCATTTTTTTCGCCCCCCTTCCAAACACCAATAAATATTTGAAATTTTTTTTTATCTAAATTACTTTTTTAGTTAATTTACATATGCATACCGAGTTTCAACTTTGTAGCATAAGCCGTTCTATAGATAGGAAAAACACCTCCCACCCACGTACCATACTACCACTATAAAAAATTGTATTTTTCCAACATGCTACTACCATAGCTCTACCTAAATACCAAGTTTCACTTTTATATCGTTATAGGTTCTCGAGATATAAAAATCGGAACTTTTTCTTTTTCACCCTCCCCAGCCCTCACCCTCTACACCCCAACCACAAACTTTTTTTTCTGCTAGGGGTCTCTTATTCCTACTTCTGGTAAAAATTCTAAGCATATATCTTACACTGTTCTTGAGATATGAGACGTGATTTTTTTAAAAAAAATTCTTATCCCTTCCACTTCAATGCTTCACCTCCCTTTTAAAAAATTTTACTTTCATCTAACTTTGATTGTCAACCTTTATACAGAAACCGAATTTTATTTTTCTAGTGCAATTGGTTCGTGAGATGTTTTAAATCGCCATTCGGTTTGAGAACTTCCATCGAGCGCGTGGAATCCTCCTGTGACCCGGAACCCAACAAATTGTTATGTTAAAATGAGTGCATAACGCACTAATCTTATCCCTGCATAGCCTCACGAGGCGGGATTTGATCAGGTGTGTGTCGAGCGCTTTAATCGCCTTAATCTAGTATCTATAATGAAGTGCGAGAGACCTCGTTTTATGCACCCTTACAACAGTTTTAAAATGGTTCCTTGGGAGCTACAATGGAAATCTGATCAGAGGACGTTTTCTTGCAAAAAGGAGGTAAAATGGAGGAGAAAACGAGGTCTCCGAACTGCCCTGAAGAGTACTGCAGAATTAATCACGGGGCATTTTCTAGTTGGGCGAGTACTCCAGAATTAGTTCCATGAGAGACCTAATTTTAAGCTCCCCTAGAAGTATTTTTAAATGATTTCTTAAGAGGTACAATGGAGATCTGATTTTAGGGGACATGCTCTTGCAAAATGGAGGAGAAAACAAGAACTCCAACCCTCCCTAAAGAGTACTCCGAGATTAATCATGGGATGATTATTGGTTTAAGTGTTATGAATTACAAAATATTTTAAAAAAGAATATCCTAAGTATTTGATTTTTAAATTTTAAATAAGTTGAATACTACAAACGTATTTACCAAACTTATAAATCATTTTACTTTATTATTTTTTAATAATAAAGTATTGTTATCGACCTGAAATTTCAAAAAAATTTGCTACTCTGAAATTTTGTATTTTCACGTTTTAGGACTAGTAGACCCCAAAAAAGCAAAAAAAAAAATGTCTGTCTGTCCGCCGTGGACGCCGTACGCCGTACGCAAAACCGTTTGAAGGTTCGTAGCTCACAAACCCTTTGATATAAAAAATTTATGGTGGGTAGATTGGGTGAACCCCTACGACTGGTATATTTTTGAGGGGTGGGGGGTACAAGGGGAGAGGAGAGGGGAGCGTTTTAGACGAAAAATGTTGGTTTCTAGATCTCAGGAACCACTTATGCTAGGAGGCTGAAACTTGGAACTTATGTAGTACTATGATAATGGACTCAATTGCAAAAAAATGGTCGATATTGGTGAAAGGGTGTGGAAGTGGGGGGGAAAACAATGAGTCTTTAACGCATGAAAGACGGGATTAAAACATTCTAAAATCGATATCTCCTGAACAAAAACTTGATGTCAGAAGATTGAAACTTTGTTGTTGTCCTTAGAAATACTTCGAGATTAGACAGGGGCTAAAATTTTTAAGAGGGGTGGTGGGGTGTGGGGGAGGTGAAAAACTTTGGATTACAATATCTTCCGAACCAATTACACCAGGAAGATAAAATTTAGTTTCTGTATATGGGATCACAAGAGGAGTCTACCGAAACTAAATATTTTGAGGGGGGAGGTGGAGCACGAAAGTGGGGGGATAGCATTTTCTCAAAAAATGTCATTTTTATATCTCAGAAACCGTATCAGATATGATCTCGAAAATTTTACAGGAGTTGGTGTCGGTAAACTTCTAGTAAGGAAAAAAATTTTGGTGGTGTGGGTGTTGGGGGTGATGGCGCAAGGGGGTAGAAAGGAAAACATTTTGATTTTTATTTCTCGAAAGCCATAATGAATAGAAAGCTAACAATTTAGGATTATATAGAGCCACTATGGAGACATCCTGGAAAAATAAATTTTTGATAGGGGTATCAAGGTACGGGGGAGAGGGGTGGTTTTTTATATCTCAGAAACGGCTTATGCTAGAAAGTTGAAACTTAGTACGCATATATAGATGTACTGTTAGAGTAATTAAAGTAAAAAAAAGTTCAGATTTTTATTGGCGTTCAGAGGTTGAGTAAAAAAAATTTCCGTGAATCCACATTTTCACAAACTTCGTTAAAACTTTTAGACATGTCGAGCTATCAAAGCAATTTTACTTCTGCGGGCTATTTATATAAGCGCCTAGTAAGGATCTCCAAAATTTTTAGATATCCAACCCCTAAATGGGTGTAAAGTGGTTGTGTACATATTCACGAATTCTGATATATTTCTAAGGTATATTGAGATTTGGAATTCACTTTTACTTCTATAAGCTTTAAACGTAGTCGGGGAAAAACCGATTTAAGTATTTTTCTCAATTAAACCCCCTTGGGGTATTGTTCAAGTTTTCACTGATTCCGAAAATCTCTTAGGTTTAATGTGATCGAATTCGAATTCGAATAATTTACCATGAAAAAAATTCCATTCTTAAATTTAGCGGAAAAATAAAATTGCTGTTGGTGGGTCTCGAAGTCGCGCTCTTAGCGTTTAGCTCTATATATCCTGACTTACAACCAAAAATTCCACCAAATTGGTTGAAATATTTGATGATCTTCAGCGCCACCTCCCTTAGTATAGGGTTGCGAGGGCGGGAAATTAGTTAAAGTTTATAATTCGTTATCGCAAATTTGATTTCGAGGTCGCTATATAGAAATTATGCTCAGCAATTCCACCAGCTGTAAGGGTGTTTCGGATAGTAGGCATGATACCCCCTCTGACGAGTCTATGCCCTCCGATGACGAAACAGCTCCTTCGGACCCAGTCCAACACAATCTTATAAAGACTGGCGTATTCCAGTGTAGTGTTTTCCAACTGTCCTGTCCTCAAGGACAGCGATTAATCAACAGTCGGGGATTTCGTGTTGGGGTTTCACACCAGAAACCCTACTGACGCCGGAAAACAACCAACATTTAATCAAATTTGCTTCTATGGTAGCTTACCATGAAAAAAATTCCATTCTTAAACTTAACCTATTTTTACTATCCTAATACTAATTAATTAACTAATTCTAAGGTGAGGTCACCCCATGTTTTACGTTTTTTTTATTATAACTGAAGATGGTTCGCCCATTTTGAAATTAGCAAATTATAATACATTATGTTTATTATACATTTTTACCTAGATACATTTATTTGCAATATTATATACATTTTTGTTTAATATAAACTGAAGATGGTTCAACCATTTTGGAATAGCAATTATAATACATTTACTTCTTTTATACATTTTTGTCTTATTATACTCTTAAATTTAACTAGTTGCAATAATATTTACATTTTTAGTTATCTATTAACTGAAGATGGCTCTATCATTTTAAAGAAAGGAAAAATTTCCATAATTATTAAGTCAATCATATATATATATACATTTAATGTTATTTTCTTAATTATTTTACCAAATTGGTCCTTTATTCGATTTATTAGTCTATCCTTCTTGGGATAGGGATTGCATATTTTTTATTTACATTTAGCTTATTTGCATTTATTTTTACATTATAATACATATTTACATTTATTATACCTATTCTTTTTTTTATTTACTTATATTTATCTAGGTGCGCTATTATTTACATTTAATTTACTTCCTCAGAAGCTTTCAACATACAAATTTGAACGGAATCGGATTTAAAATTTAAGCATTGAAAAAGATTATTAATAACTAGCACAATTTTTCTTATTTCTTAACACAGCTGGCTGTCACTGTCATTGATCAAAATTCGTCAATATCGTGGTGAGCGCTCCTATCTCGTTTTAAATTTACGCAATGTCGTTTTTAAGGAGTTCTGCTCGACTATTGCTACCGCATAATGTTTCATATTCGGTTTTATACGGTAACAATACTGCTAAAGTGCTATAGATGTTCATCACGTAACAATTTCGTTTCATTTTTAGAGCAAAATCGCGAAATCAAAAGATGGGCCGCACCGGTGCTCCGTGAAATCAACAGACGCAAGAAGAAAATGGGCCCGCAGCCGATCACACCTCGCTCTTCCTTCATTGAATGGAACTACAATGCCGAATTGTTTGCGTTCAGTAAGCGGTTGAATGAGAATTTCGATTTGAAAAAGCTGCAACAAGCATTCGTAAACCGTTCGTACATAGTCCAGGAGGAACAGAAGCAGCGAGAGCTGGGAATCGAAGAGCCTAACATCGAACTAAAAGATAATCGGGAACTGATCGAGCAAGGTGAGGCTCTTATAAAAAGCTACGTGGACAATTTCTTGAAAATATCCCTGCCGAAAATGCCATCCGAACTGATTGCTTCTATTCAATCTAATCTGACTTCGGACAAATCGCTCGCACACATTTCGTCTAACATTGGTGCGGTTGACTTGGTTTTAAGTTCCGATTTCCCGGTGCAAGTCGGTACTATGGCTGATACACTTAAGGCGGTTGTTGGATCGCTCGCACTATCGTCAGGGGAATTAAAAGCATTTACGTTTATCCGTGATTTTATTTGTACACAATTAAATCAAAAAGACCTGGCCGAATGGTGTCAAATCGAAAATCCGTTCGATCGATTGAAGGAAGTTTGCAATAATATGAAATTAACGGAACCGGAACCGCGATTAATCGGAGATTCTGCAAAGAATACGGTCCTGGCTGCGTATCATGTGGGGATTTATAGCGATAAGAAATTGATTGGAACAGGTAATGAGTCGAATCGTTTTTAGTTGCTTTGATTTCAATGACTTTTGTTGTAGGTTTTGGCGAAACAATTCCAACCGCGACCGATCTAGCTGCTTATGATGCGTTACGGAATATTTGGGGGTTCCCTGACCATATGAAACCGTTTAATTTCAATATGGAACTTGAACAAGTGTCGAAACAAAACAAGCAGCAAAAAATAAATTGAAGTAGTTTTATATATGTGTACATTTAGTTGTTTTGGTTATTTAAAAAAAAAGTGTAAAGCCCGTACTACTTAGTAGGTGTTTTTCTTTAAATTCTATCGATTGATAAGATACTTTTAGCTTAGGGCAATACATCCTAAAGCGATCGGCTTTAGGATGTATTGCACTAAGCTAAAAGTAAAAGTTTCCTTTCAAAGCCCTGCGATGTAAGTGTTTGTTTTTCTATCGCAAAGCTCGGGATTCTCATTTTCGTAATTGAACAATTCTTTTTTTCCATGTGGTCAAATTGCAGTAATAAGCGATGCGAAATAGCGAATTCCAATTATTCTCGCAATATCCACTCGATCAAATTCGCTATTTCGCATTACTTATTAATGCACTTGGTCAAACAGTGTAATACTAGCTTAATACCGTTCTGATCGTTCACGAGATCTAAAATTTAAAGTTCCAACTCCATTATCCTTTTTTCTTTGTAGTAAAAAAAATTACTCCCCCTGGGACTGTTGTCATAACCAAAACTCGCTTGTAGGGTGTCCTTCCCAGGGACTCGCTTCACGCACTTAAGAAGAACGCGAAACACTTTACACTCGTTTATTTCTCGTATTCAAGGAATCATCTCAAGCGTTTGAACCTCTTATTAAAAGATCATGAACTCAAACTTCGGACAACTTATTAAAAGACAATCAACGTAAACTATTGTTGTGCCCCGCACATTTCCAACATACCGCTTCCATGTCGATTAGTTTAGATTTGCTCTCAACTGCCAGTTACCAGCAAGTCGGCTTACCATCTGTAAACGAACAGAATGAAAAAACGTAAACAATCGTATAGCTCGCAAACTGCAACCAAACGCAAGAACCGTAAACAGCTGCTATTGACGAATATACCATGTGCTCTGGTGGCAAATTTCGGAACCCTTTAAGATAGACAGAAACTGGCAGTTGCATATGATTTTCATACAAAATTAAGATTGAGCTCGAATAAAAGTGTTTTACTCCAAAATATCGCTTAAAGTGAATTTAAATGAACCTCATAATTAAGTAAGAAGGACAAACGTATCATAACATATCAAAAACAAAATTTATTTTTTTCAGAAACCAATTTCAAGTACCAAAATGAAAGAAAAATGTAACGAAAAAACGGTTTATGTTCCTTTTAAATAACTTAAAAATTATTCTATATTTCCTTTTCTCGGAATATTCAACATATGTGAAGTTATTTCGAAGTTTATACCGCGCGTTCATAAGGAAAAATTGTTCATTTTCTGACTTCGTTGTGCGGGTTTGAGTCTAACATTTTTGGAATGTAGAACCGGAAATGAATACCTTACTATCAACCGCACCGATCGTCATCAATTCTTATTATGTCTTTCATAATGAAATTAAGAGAGAATCGAAAACTTCCCGAGCTCCAAATCACAAATTTACACACAAACCGCCATATAACAATCAGCTGACAAAAATTTGTCTATCTTAAAGGGTTGTTTTTTTTTTGCCACCAGATGGAGATTTTCAACTTTACCATTCGTCAATAGCTAGTTTCTGTCGGCGACTTGCTGCTAACTACCGGCACCACATGTAAATTAGTCATAAGTATTTATATTTACGACGGAGTTTCCGTCTTGGGTCTTGACGCCGGCTCGCATTATGAAACACGAGGCGGCAGCTCTAGACAAATGGTCGGCCGTTCGCCTAGAGTTCCCAATTCTGTTGCACAAATACGACCTGGTTACGGTTCGCATTGCAAAACATGAAATTGCAACTCTGGACAAGCAGTCGACTATTTGCTCGAGGTTCGCGGTTTTCCGTTGCGCAACTGCGACCCGGTTAAAGACACGGACTGGACTCCACGGAATTTCGAGAAGTCGATCGAGTGACCCAAAATTGATCATATTCTCAAAGTGGAACAAAATAATCAATTTCGTGTCACTCGACACTTTTTTAGTATATAAGTTTCAATTGTGTTATCATTAAGTCACAGTTATTTTTACAATCTACGAGGAAACGCTGTCGAATAAATTATTAAATTCAAAGCAACAAATATTGTCTTCTTTTCTTTTGATGTACAAAATCGGTAAGTATCCGGGATTAACAGCACTTTGTTTTTCTTTTTCAGCGAAAAATACTAAAAGGTAATTTGCGTCTCTTATTGAGGCGCTTATACCTTCTTTACGGTTCCCAACTGCGGCATTCTCACGAATGCCGGGACCACTTTTCAGCTTTTAAACATACTCTCCGATTCTCCCTCAACACAACTTACTGTCTGTGATATCCTGGGAATATCGCGGACACAACACTATGAACAACTTCTTCAAAACAATGGCCTTAAATTTTGTCCAACTTATTAAAACAATCACATTGCAACTTGCTTACGTTAAATACCGGCTTGAACCGCGACTACTCAACCACATGCCCTTAAAAATCGCGACAAGACACACTGTTTTCCCGACTCCATCAGCAATTATCGCTTAATCACCGAGCCGATAATTGCTGATCTGCATCGGTGATCTATCAACTCTTGGCAATCGACTCGAGTTGGATTTTAACTGATCGATAGCCGATGTCGCATATTTCTTCCTGAACGTGGGGCACAGGTGTTCGACCCTTGTACTAATTTAAGTACATCACCTCGTATCGGAAATTATGGCATAGATCGAATATTGAACACAATTACCGGTACGAGGTATGCATACATAGTAACAATCGGGGTCAGACCTACCTAGGACACTATGTAGTGCTAAGTAGTTGACGAAACCGCGATCTATAAATCTTACATCTCTGGAAACATCATCTTTCTTAACACAAAGTCGAAAGTATATATTCATATGAAATATAGGCAGGATGTTTTTAGCAAGGCATCACGAGGAATAAGATAGTTTCCTGCAAATCTTTTTACATTAAACTCTGACAAATCTAAACATTTATGTTTTATCACAAAAAGGATAAATGGGTCACCTAAAGATTTTAAGCTTATTGTTCACAAGTGTGACTGTAAATTATCCAATAACTGATTGTGCATCTGGATTATGTCGAGCTACCAGTGTGAGATATCTTGGTGTAGTTATTGATAAGTTTATGACATGGAATGATCCTATATCGTATCTATATAAAAAAAATCGTAAAACTATACCACTATTTCTTCAACTGAGGAATATATTAAATTGTACTTCCTTAAAATCACATTATCACTCGTTGTTTGAATCGATACTTCAGTATGGTGGTGAGAAGCCTTCAAATCTCATCTGTATCCTTTGAGCATACTTCAGAAAGCTATTAAAAAAATAATCAGCAACCGTCCCATACGCTTTCCATCACTCCTTCACTTTAAGGAGCTAAAAATATGAGACTTAAATGAACTTTTAAAAAAATCAGTTGTCCTGCACGCTCATAGAAAGAATAAAACTTCTATAGCTCTTGATTGTAACATCACATATAAAACCAGATTTTGGATTAGTAAAAATATGATTCCAGTAAAATCTAGACTACATAAAAATCAGCAGCATGCATCCTATTGCGCATCAATGTATTTTAACGAACTTCGATTATCGCTAATAGAGTGAGGAAAACTACTATGCTTTTTGCTTTCAAATCCGGTTTATGGCTTAACTACAATAGTAACGTATTGACAACCGCTATGATTATTTATTTGCAATCTATGATCACGACTTAAAATGTAATGTAATTTATCATGAACATCAATGAAAGTCATGTTACCCTGCTTTATATAAAGTATGCTGTGCACGCTAACTCAAGTCTTTTCTTTTTGCTCCTTTTCAAATTGCAAAAATGTAATTAAAAATAAAATCTATCAAAAGAAAAAGGGCGCGATCAAACGGGCGGCTTTTAGCCTTTGCCTTTTCCCAGCTTCTTTACAAGTTATGGCAAACTCAATGCATTTCTCTGTAGGAAAAATGTTGGGTGTGAAATTTAATTACAAACCGTTTTTCAGGCAGTCGTCCACTTACCTTAGCTACCTTAGATATTTTTATTTTATTTATGTTTTTAAATTTGATTTACAATTCAACGTATTTTTTAACAAATGAAACAATTGTAATACGGATGCATCTAAAAAGATGTTCTGGATTTCACTTTTATTTGCACCTACGCGGTCAAATGCCGTTACCAAATGAATGGCTGGTATGAATATTTGATTGCGACTAGAGATTTGTTGGCTAATGACTTGAACTTCTTTAATAATCGAGAAATTATAGTCCGAATCGCAGGCACACGTTCTTAGTCTTGGCCGCTATGCAAGGCTTTCCTCTATTCGTCGTGTTGTTCCTTAACGCTCTCTCTATCTCTAACTTGATCAAAAACCCTAAAACTTGTAAGCATAAAATTCATGTATGTAGATGATACTTTTCTGATAATCAAAATGAATGTCCAGTTGAGGCGGTAAAGAAAATAAAATAAAGTTTTTAATGTAATATTGAACTGGGCAACTAATTCGGGCACAAACATTTCGATTCGAAAATATAAATGCCTACATGTTTGTAGGAAAACCATGAATCAAAACAGCATCGAAAACCTCCCATCAAAGAACCACTTGGAAATTCCACATAACATTACTGAGCACGAAAACTCGACAGCAGACTCCACGACTTTGATCAACATCACCAGAACGATTTATTCTCACAAAACTTCCGATCTACGGCAAACGCCCTCCTAATACATTACAGCCGCTCAAAGCTCCATACCATGCCCCAATACACTTAGAGCTTCGTACAACTGCAATAGCGAGTATGGTAGCCGAAACAAACCATCGAAACCAGAAAGGAATACCTGACCACTCTTCTCAATCCAAAGATTACCAACAACGGTAACAACATCTTACAAAAATAGATAACAAATCCAAGATAAAGAATAACACACAAAATCCCTTCAACCATTCAAATCTGCTTCGAGATAGCCAGCAAATCTTTAGTGCACCGGCTAAAGCCTTTTGGGCGCTATCGAATTCGCAGCCAAAAATAGGAAAAATTCTGTATTTCTCTGATAGCTTATCATTTATAAATTCAACATCTAGCGTAAACCACAATGATATGATTTAATAAATCAGAGAAAAAGTAATAACACACACCAAAAAAAAAATCATGATTTGCTGGATGATCACCAGATCACTCGGAAATACCTGAATTCGCGAAAGAAACTGCTTTCAACAGCTCTAAGCTGCATGAAACAAGACTCGCTACCATATCCTCTTTGCCACATCGTCATATCTGGAAGATATGACGAAACTTATGAAAACGTATAAAAACCCACTTGGATGTTGTTTCGAAAAAACGTGCAATCGGCAACCATAATATAATACATAAAAAACTTGCAAAAGATAAAACTAATTTCAAATTTCATCAGGACTTAAAAATATTGCAAAATTTTTGAAAACGTGTACAATCCTCCCATGGGTAATCGAAAAAACGGGTTTTAAGCGATCACATACAAAACCCGTAGAAATAAAAGCCAAATCCTTATCTCATTAGACCTAAGAGATATGGCGAAAATAGTGAAAACGAATATGTGCTCCGGTGTTCAGTCATCGCAAATTCTGCACATATTGGTCTCAGAGAGATCAATCCTATGGAGATACTTCCTCTTGTTACAATGTCCAGTCAGAGCTCTTCATAAGACCTAGGAAATATGATATGTGAAAATATATGATCCCCTTTTTCATTGATAATTTTATTTCACCTCCGTATGCCAAAGCATATATGAAATTATTTTTAGCTAAACTATCTTTCTAGTACATTTACATACACCCACCAAGTTTCAACTATCTAGCATAAGCGGTTCTCGAAATATAAAAATCTAATTTTTTTCGTTTTCATCCTTACGCCCTGACTCTAATTTATTTTGTCTGGTAGGAGGCATACTTCCCGTATAAATTCCAAGATCCTATTTAAGATGTGATTTTTTAGAAAAATTCCTATCACTCTACTTCCATGCTCCATTGCCTCTCGAAAAATTATTTATTCAGCGAACTCCTTTTTTCCACCAAAACCAAATTCCTTCTTTCTGGCGTAATTGATTCTGTGGTAATCTGAAAGCACTGTCTCTCCTCAAAATTTTACATCCAATATGTCCTCCTGGTATACCTACAAACAATCACAAAGTTTCAACCTTGGGGTAAGAACCGTTCATATGGATTTTAGAACATCTCGATTCCAGCTTTCCGGATCCGTTTTTTTTCAGTTTTACTATTAGATATATTTATATTTACAGGCTGAACAGGCGAAAGCTTTTAAACTTCATTGTAATTGAACACTGAATTTTGGTTATTGTAGACTTTAGGAAATAACTAGGTACACTAAAAACAAAACCGCACAGAATAAATATATACATAACAATAAAATAACATAAAATAATAAGAAAAAAAGAACAAGGTTTAATGATAGTGCATAGGGCTGGCAGTGAGATTGAGGGGGTGCAGATAAAAGAACAAAAATGCAAGTAAGGTGTGGATAGGCTTAGAAATAAAAGGAGTACTCGCAAAAAGTGATTTCCATTAAGAAAAACACAAGAGGCAAAACCAAAGAGGAAGTAAAGTGAAAGTGAAGTACAATCCTCGAGTATAGCATAAAACGCGTCGGATATAATCAGCTAGGCCCCTAAGTTAAGCTATTATACCGCTTTTTTACTGTTTACTTGTGTATTCCCATGTTAAGTGTGACTAGAAATAATATTGGATTGTGATTTGGATCTGAATGCCTTATATTTCCATTTTTCCTCTTTCAGCCTGAGAATTTTTTTAGGGTACTTCGACCATCTACGACTTGTCTCTGGGATCAATCGGACTCGCCACCGATTGCCTCCATCGTTTAAAGAATCCGGAGGAAAAAATCGTAATAACTTAAAAAGGTCCACCCACTAAAAATATTTAAACTTAATAGCTCAAAGGATTTAAGAGCTTCAAACTATTTTGCGTACGGCGGACAAACGGACTAGAATTTTTTGGCAGTATTGTGGTCTACTAGTACCAAAACGTGACAAAAATTCTAAATCAAAGTTCTAAAAGTCGATCACAATACCGTATTATTGGAATAATGAAGTAAAACTACGTCACCAATATTTGACCCATTACTAAAATTGATTGTCCGATTTAAATAAATTCAAATCAACTGACTTATCAAGATTTTGATAGAAACAACTTAACTTGTTATAAGTTTTCCGTGTGACTCTCGATGTGTCATAAGGCGGTCTTCACAAATTATTTGATATCTTACCGCCTCTGCAACTAGTCCAACTCACAAAATCGAATTTAGCCACCTTTTATATTCTTTAAGCTGATGTAGTTGGTTCTAAAAAATGCAAAAAACATAATAATTTGAAAGTTTCGTCTTATATTTGTTCAGAGTCCATTACTAAATTTCCATCTTTATCCTTTAATCGAATTCTACCATTGGAATATCTTGTCTCTTGACTCCCATCTGGATAAACAATTTTCACTGTTCCATCCGGATATTCACGTCGTTTATGAATCTTTGTATGAATCTCCTTTTGCCCATTTGGCATCGATAAAATTTTATCGCCACTCTTCAATTGAATCAGATTAGTACCGTCCGGATATCGCCATTCCTCAGTTTTAACCGGATCCGTAGGATTTGAAATGCGTATTGAACCGTTCTCGAAGTGCACTTCTATCGTTCCGTCTTTGTATCTATGTTCGGTTTGTCCGTTCGGAAATTCGAGAATTTCAAGACCATCCAAGTATGTTGTGTGCCACGTATTCGTTTCGGCATAATAGTACTTAACAGTTCCTTCATTTATATTTGTCTCTTTGATGTCCTTGTTGTAATAGAGCATGCGAATGATCATACCATCGGCAGAGATTTTTTTCAAATTGCCATTCGAATACCAAATGTCCTTGCTACCATCGGAGTTTTGTATTTCACGTTTGAAATCGTCTTTCGTCGAGAATCCGCTGTTGTTCGAGGCCGATATTTCATTATCGTTAGGACGATCAGCCTCATCCTGTGACTCATCGTCATCTTCTTTTTTACCGCTTTTTCTTTTTGACTTAAAATATGCACTACGTTCTTCTTCAGCTTCATCGCAAGACGATTCGTCATCGTGTGTAGAGCTATCACAATTAATGGGTTCTTCTTGGGGGGTGCTGCGCACGAATTTTGATTTTGATGGTTGATACGAGACTCCACTGGTATGCGATGTAACACGTGCTACGGCAGGTTTAGGATTCCTATTTTTTACTTCCGTTACAGTGGGTACCTGAAATTAACAAACAATAATTATTAACGAAGTGGTTCGAAATTGGCGCGCACACACTTTATAGGAAAACCCCAGCGCTTCATAAAAAAAATGTAAAAACCACGAGCGAACTTTAGAAGAAAAAAGAAACGGGTTGTTAAATGGTTCAAACCATGTGTATACTTGTATTATAAAAAAATTATACAAATTCAATGATGAAATCAAAAAAAAATCAAGAAAGGTTTTAACCAGCATTCAACAACACAAACATAATATTTGATTTTCAAGACTGTTTTAGCCTCTCAAAATCATCTTCATCGCCTTGTTGGTAATAGCCCTTAATGTTCACAATTCTGGCCTGGCAACTTCAGTTATATGCTTTGCTAGTTTCAATATCTAACTTCAGTTATATGCTTTGCTAATTCTAGTTTCAATACCTAGATTCACTTATATGCTTTGCTTATTCTAGTTCAATACCTAAATTCAATAAATTAAATTATGTACCGTTGTTTTTTACAATGGATTCTGTACCTTTTGCTTGTTGCCGGCCAGTTCTCGAGTAGCTATTGTTATAGAACATTTAATTCAATAAAGCTTTTATTTCGTGTTTAATTCTTTCGTATTTTTTAATATCAGAGTACACGTCCGATAGCCGCATTATCTTGGTATAGCTTATACAAAGACCAATAACCGTAACCGAAAGCCATTCTCGTCCATGTTATTCATTATAAAGTACTTGTTCAACAAATAGAAATGTAAAACTGAATTTCTTTTTGTGAGCATCGTTACTGCGTAGAATTCGACGCAAATCTTTCTTTTAAGAGTTTTCATCTCGTTCAGTCCAAACATTCCTTTCGCGTAGCACTTAATCTCATTTTTGTAATTCGAAAAAATTGTAAATAATTCGAATGATGCCAATACGGCGATTAAAATGGGTACAAATAAAGCCTTACCTTCTAGCAGTCAAAATTTAGTGGAAATTAGCTGTTCAATTCCCAACTAGTTTATCAGGATGATTCTGACCGACATTCTGAAAAGCCGTCCAAGAGATGACATGAGTTACGCCAGCCTCCACGTTAAGCCCATCCGGCACATCAAGCTGCGCACACATGCCAATAACCGATAAGCCCATCTGGCATTAACAATGAAACAATTTTAATTATCACTTCCTGCAAGCCCATTCGGAGCAAGCAAACTACTAACCCTAACTAACAATAGAAACAACATCTGCAAATAGAAACAACATCCCAACGAAGAAGTAACGGAAAACGAGTTAGCACACGAAACCAAAAAACATTCAATGGCAGTCCTTTTGTTGGCCTGCAAGCCTTAAGTACGAAACTAGAAGCTGTAACTAATTTTGAAAGTAATAAATACATTTTTCTCAAAAATTAAGTGAAAGACTTAAAATTAAAAAGAATTAAAACTCTCTACTTATAACTCATGTCCAATTTTCTCAATAAAACTATAATTGATCGTCATTCGTTAAGTAAAACCAAGGATTACAGATGTATGCCTTGTTTTCGAAGCGGAAATTATGACTGTGTTGCAGGCAGCAAACATCCTGTTTGGGGTTATGCGATCAGAATATCTCACTCTACATTGACAGCCTGGCAGCCATAGAGGTGCTGGAATCGGTCACCATTAAATCCCAGTTAGTGAAGCGCTGTCGAGAAGTACTGAAGGTACTTTGTAGTCAGAACAGAGTACTGATTTGCTGGGTGCCAGGGCATAGAAATATACTAGGGAACGAAATGGGAGTGTTTTTGAGGGGATGGAACAGCCCACGACAATCTGAAGGATCGCAATGGGTCCGTATGGCGCCTAGTGAGTGCGGTGGTTCTAGCGCTGCACCCCTTCTTAAACCTAAACCTAAACCTAGAGGGGTGCCAGTAGAGGCACTTGTCCCCACCATTTTACCAATTCAAAAAATAGTGAATATTTTACAATGAACTAAAGTATAATTTCGAAACCAAACGTGGCTCAACCTTTATGCAATTCAGCTTCACTATAAATTTTATGTTCAAATCCGGCTCGACGGACAAATAAATATTAGATTCCTTCCCAAAAAATAGACTATTACTTCACTTTTCTTCGAGAATCCAATTATCCCAATAACAGCTTTCCAAAAGGGAAGCTTCCATATTAACATTGTGAGGACTGAAAATTAATTGAGCTGTACAAAGTAGTTGTATTGTGTCAGTAAAGTCAATTACCATTAGAATACAAATAAGAAAACTTTTCCATGTTGTGTTTTGTGGAAATTTTGTGTCTACTAAAAAATTAACAATAGTATTGATAGAAAAATACATAACATAAAAATTTCTCAACTAGAGAATAATCATTCGCTCAAAGATGTACAGTGTACACGGCTACAGTTATTTGTGAGTCTTCAGGTCAATTTAATTTTTTTTCCAACTTCTTGTGGGACCTACTGCTTGGTATTTTTCTCCACAAATATTCGTCACATAATTTCACCTTCTGAACCACAGTGTTGTGCCCAGTACCCTACCGGTACCCAAATTCCATGTTTGGATTTACTCTCGATCACCAATTACCGGCAGGTCGGCGTGCAATTTGTTAACAGAATGAAAAAGCACAAACAACCGCACAGCTTGCATGTTGTAAACAAATGTAAACAACTGCATTAGCTCGTTCTGTCGGCAACCTGCTGGAAATTACCGGTGACAACACATTTTGTATCATATTCATAGCATTTAATTAATTATAAGTAAATTTCGGAGTTCCGTCTCAGGTCTTAGCGCCGGCATGCATTACGGAAGCGAAATTGCAACTCTAGGTAAACAATCGATTGTTCGGCTAGAGTTCCCAATTCCGTTACGCAAAGTGCGACCCGGTTAAGGTTTGGATTGAATTACAAAACAAAGTTAACCGAGTGACACAGAATTGACTATTTTCCCAAAGTGGAACACGATACTCAATTCCGTGTCAGTCGGCACCTTTTTAGTTACCAATTTTGTCTTTAAGTTCGATCCAGTGAGTATCAAATTAACTAACTTGTTTCCTTTTCCAGCGAAATCCAAAAGGGCAATTTGCTTCTCTTTCTCTTGCTTCTCTTTCTCCTTTCCATTCACCGAATGCCGGAACCAATTTACAGGTCCAATCAATAACTTCTTCGTATTTTCACGTTTCATCCTTTTTGACTGTAATATCCAGGGGATATTGCAGTCTCAACAACAGCTTTGCCCCTTTCTATGGAAATTCAAGGAATAATGCCTGGGGTGAGATAAATGGGGTCATATATATGAGAGAAGAGCTGTCCGAGCGATTCCGCGTGCTAACCGATTTAAGACAAGGCTCAAATCTTGCACTTGGAAAAGATCCGAAAAAGGAATGTGATGACCCGGCTGTGGGCTATTTAGATGGACGACACTGTAACCATCTAAATGCCACAAATTATTTTCATGTTGATTGTAAATTGGACCCGTTAGGTCAACTAGCAAATGCACTTAGCATTAACGGCTGACCGTTAGGTCGAATTGTAACAATGAGAAATTGTATTAAATGCACTTGGTAGGAGAAAGACCAAGACTGATTTTAGGTTAAGTAAATAAGTTAGTTTTTAGTAAAATTTGAATTGACATCAAAAGGAGAAGGTCTTGCGGGCGTTATACGCAAACCCAAAACGTTCCTGTCGGAGCGCAAACTAAGTAGAGTAAAACGAATCCGCCTCAGTTCTTATAAGAACTAATGGCGATTTAAGCAGAAGAGTAAAACGAATCCGCCCCAGTTTTTATAAGAACTCAGGGCGACGTAAGCAAGTACTGAACTACTAACAGCTCTTGTTAGAGCTGCCAAAGGGTTCGCCCCCGGACGCAGGCGACCTTTGGTTGCCAGACGTGCCAGCATACGGCACACGCATCCATCACTCCGGGACGCCAGCTACCTGGGCCGCAGATCGTAGCCCGTACAACGCTCGCCCCGGACGCTGGCGATGCTATCACGGCACATTGAGTGCTCTAATGTGGCGACTCGACCACGAGACCGTTACACCAGCGATGTAGATACCGTGTGTTCTCGAACATACAAAAACGCCCCGATTTGCTTCACAGGTAGGTTCCACGAAAATGTAGCGCGATTTAAATCGACGCAGACATTCTAGTTAATATTCCTATAGAATGTTTAAAAAACATTCACAAGGAAAAATAAATTTATACTTTCATTTTGCACTAGAGTTCATTTCCATGACATACGAGTATTGAAGTCAGAACTGAAATAATACATTGCATGCCAATTTCATAAAAATACTAACTAATTTCTTAACTGAAATTATTCAATTATGAGAAAATGGTCGACAGAAACGTAAACTAAGTTTAAATGAGATTTTTCGGTAACGGTGCAAATTCGAAACGAAACAAAGTGAAGCGATGCAATGCGGGGCAATTGGTCGATGTTTGTGACTTAAGTCTAATTTTTCCTCTTTTGATTCTAAATGAAATGAGCAAGGACTGAAAATAAATGTGTGAAAAACACATGGGTGCAAACAATTGCCCTAAATGAGTAAAATATGGATGCAACGATCTTGGATGGAAACATTAGTAAATTGAAGGTAAAAAAGATGTTAAGAATGGCATAAATAAGGAAGCCAGCCCGTTATCCAGTTTTAGGATGATAAATGATGTCATATGTCGAAATGAATCCCATGGATGGCATCTTAAATCACGGAGAAACTGAAGACCTAGTTCAACTTATCAAGTCCGTCCAATCAACCGGATTTGTGGCACTAGCTAAACATATAACTTTTTTACTCTATTCATGGTTCTATGCGTAACAGATTTTAACTTAAAATACTATTTGTAAGGAATAAGAACTCACCGGTTTCGGAACCAATTTGGCAATGCTCTTATTGATCTCCTGCAACATTTTACTATTATTATTTCTGATCAGTTTAGCGTTTTCGCTTTCCAGTCGTTTCTTTTCTTTCTTCAAGTGATCGATTTCGAAACTAAACTCCTTCAGATCCTTCTCCATGTTTCGCATTTGTGCTCGAAGTCGTGCCTGCGCTCCTGTATGTTTACTATCCTTATCGCGATTTTCGTTCTGTAGGTGTTCGACTTTCTCCTTCAATTTCGTTATTTCTTCACGTTCCTTTCGATTCAACGTTCGATGATCTCGAATTAATTTCTCGTATTTTTTCTTTTCATCTTCGATTTTCATGCGTTCGTCATGCAATTGAATTTCTATTTTGATACGTTCGTTCTCTAATTTTTCGTTACATTCGATTTGTTCTTGATCGATACGGATCTTTTCGAGCTGAACTTCCTGTTTAAGTTTGATCAGTTGGCTGTTGTGTGCTTGGAATTCGGCAATTTCCTTCTCAAGATCGGCAAGGCGTGATTTTAGAAGATCGGTTTTTTCGACGAGTTCCGACTGTTTGTTATTGATAGAGCTATTAGTAGTGATGGTGTTGGACAGATCACCGTCTGTGAGTGTTGTACTTTCCGCAAATAGCTGGGCTCGAATCGTTTCGTAGTCGAACTTTTCGTTGGGTGTAGAGATCTTACTTGTATCGATTGACACCATTTCCTGTGAAAGGACGGTTTCGGTTTCGGCTTCGGAGTCATCGGTGTCGAGTTGGTTCACAATAATTTCATCAGAGAAACGTACCCGGCATTTTTCTGGCTTGTAGGCGGCGCTATCTTCGTCGTCACTGGATGTTGTTACGGCATCGGAATCGTCTATTATTATCTTATTTCTAATATCACAGGGAAGTGGTGAGACTCGTGCCTTCTGAACAGATCGCATGTCGATTAGCGACTGCTGTTCCACTTCATCCGTTTCTGGCTTCCGTGTAGTTTTCACCCAGCGCTGCAGAATGCTAGAATCCAGCAGAATACTTCCATCTTCAGCTTTCTTCTCCAACAACTCAAAGAGGCTTAGATTTTCTAAATCGTCGTCGTCGTAACTGTTGTCGGCATTTTCGATGTGCTTTCGGAGACTTTCTATCGAAATCGGCTTTATATTGTTCGGGTTGAAGACGTCTGCCCAGGATATTGGTTCGGAACCATCCAGTTTATCTGAAGCACTAATTAAACTGTCTTTAGTCACGTTATCTTTTTCCTGTTCGTGATTTTTTAAACTAAAATCAACTTTTGGAAGTTTAAGCGTCGCTTCTTGGGACGCTACGTACTTTCGTGGTTTAAGTTCGCTAGCTTGCGTGGGTAAAACCTCAGTAACAGGCTTTGGTTTCTGCAAAACTAACTTCTTGAAATCCGGTTTTTTAACTGGCAATTTTTCCGGTTGTTGAATAAATTTTCTGTGTGAATTTGTGAATTTATACTTGGGCAAATTGTGCAGCCTGTAATTATTCGGATCCACTTTGAATCGAGTAGACAGACCTTGTCCTTTTCGCAGGAACGGTTTCTTTTCTACTTGTTTCTTATCACTGAGAATGGCACTTTCTCTGTTTAGGGGACCTGTGCCATGTGCCCCACTTTTGGCGGGAGTTTCCTGACAGGAGTTCGGAGTGTCCTCTGTTCGGGTAATGCCGGATAAATTGCAACTGTTGAAACTATTTTCGTCCATAATTTTGCTCTTGTCACATTCGGCGACAATATGCACGCCGGCGTTAATCGACGGACTTGAAAATCCTAATTTTGCGTACATTTCCCGTTGTTCTTTACCAAGAAGTTGTCTTTGAGAATTCTGTTTTTCTATCAAAATCCGTTGCTGTTCTTCTTGCCATCGTCGTAACTCTTCCAGCCGCCGAAGGACATCTTCCGGAGATTTTGATTTATTTTCGAACATTTTATTATAGTTTTTCACATAGTTTTCTAAATAATTCGCAACTTGAAAATAGTTGTTTACGATGTTTGACGTTTTTATCTGTTTGCGATTTCAAATATCTGCTTTGCAGGTCCACCAATATAACAGCCTTTGTAATACGATTGTGCCAGATCTTCTGGTAGAGAATTGGCTCCGAAGATTTTCTTTCAACTTGTACAAAGAAGAAGATAGGTTTTTAGCTGTCATATGAAGAAAAATATTTACTGTGTTTATTATTGTTGAAGAAAAACGTAAGAAGTTCGGTGCCGAATATCCAAACACACAATGAGGTAGTCCGTTATTTTCAACACGAAGCCAAATATATAATTTACAAAAAAAATACCTTTATATTTTAGCGAACTATCGACAACTTCGTCACTCGCGGACCCCTCGCACTTAATGCCGAGTCCTCCGGATGCTCCTTGGAACGCAAAAGAAATGCCGTGGACTGTTTCGCCGTATAACGGCCTTATGGAGTTTACGGGATCCCAACTAGATTTGAGCAATAGCAATTATTTATGTCAGAATAAAAGGAAAGCCGATACCGAGGATGAAATGTAAGTTGGAAAAAGTTCAGCATTTTGTTAGTCGACAGGCCGCAATTTATGAAAAATTGAGCGAATTTTGAACAACTATATTCCAACTGATTGCTAGTTGATTCACGCGAATGTTTGGTAAACGCTTTTCTTTTTATACGAGTTATTCCCTTTATGCAAAATGTGTAATTTTCTCCAAATTCAAAAAGTTGGAGACATAGTAGCCTCTTGCAACCAGAACGGACCAATAAAGCATCCTAAACTCGGTGAAATTGAACAAAGTTCCTATTTTCACAATTCACCTGCTAAGGGTGCTTTTACACGAGCGATTAAAATTGCTCAATTTTCACCAACATTCGTCAATTTTGACGTCACGAAAATAATAATAATAATAGATTTAACCCCTTCATGCAAAATGGGCGAATCCTTCCCAACTCAAGAGTTGGAGAAGAATTCCCCATTTGGGCGCACTTTCTCAGCTTAGAGAACTGGTGAAAATGCTGTCACTCAGCTCAATGAACTGGAAAAATTTTCACCGTATCGACATACTCATGCATGTATGCCGACATTGGGCTCAATGTCCAATCAAATTACCTTAACCCGAAGGTACTCCCCAGTCAGTGCAACTCACTGGTATACCGAGATCGTACCGAGATCAATAGTTTTCAAATATTTGAATATAGAAAAATAAAAATAAAATTATTAATAAATTCAAACAAATATAAGTGAACAGAAAAGAGGACTGTGAAAAGTTTTAAAAAATAAACACTTAATACATGCAACAACACAATCTGCAACCATTCCTTAGAATCTTCGATAATCTCGAGAGCCGCCTGAATAATTATCTGTTTTCAGGTCGTTTATAAATGCAACAATTCTTGATACCGTTCCTAGTTTCGACCTAGAAGATGCTTTTTTGCAAGACGTTTCAACTGAAACACATTCTTTGCCATTTGTATATTTGTCGGTAAAGCATTATATTCTCGTATTGCCTCAAAGACAGGATCCTTTCTAAGTCGATCTGTCCTCGGAACATGTTGCTGTTTAATAGAGTTCGCACTTCTTGTGTTAAAGTTGTGTATTTCGTGGTTGTGGATCAATTTGATGGAGGTTTTAAGTTTCTTATTTTTTACATTGTGAATTAGCTTTATTCGTTCCAGGCTTATGTGCTGGTGTATGGTTAGTTTCCCATAGGTAGGGTAAAGTTCCTCCGATGGTGTCAGATGAGGTAAATTATATACGGCTTTAATGCCCCTATTCATCAGTTTCGCAATTTTGTCCAAGTTTCTTTTCGAGGTCTGGCTCCATATAAGGAGACCGTAACTTATGTTGGATAGGATGAATGCATTATATATCACATTCTTTATTGGGACTTGTAGGTTTTTGTTCCGTCTTATTACTCCAATAATCGGGGCAATTTTATTTCTCAGTTTAGTTATGTGAGGAGTCCAAGTGAGTTTGTCGTCAATTGTCAGCCCTAAGTATTTTGTTTCCTGTGTTCTCGTTAGTTGCATTCCTTCTATTTCTAGTTTTAAATCAATGTCTAATTTGTTAGTTTGTCTAAAGAGCATATAGTTTGTTTTCGAAGTATTTAATGTTAGCATATTGCCTAAGAGCCAGTTTTTGAAAATTTTCAGGTCAGAGTTAACCAACATCTCTAGTTGTTCTGGATTTTTACCTTTGTAAAGAAGTAATGTGTCATCAGCAAAAGTTATATATTTGGCTTTAAGTCCTGTGAACTGTAGATTGTGAATATACAGAAGATACAATGTAGGTCCAAGAATTGAACCTTGTGGAACTCCTATATTGACAGTCTTAGTTGAGCTCAGTATGTCAAGATTTTTGGTAATGTTCTGTCGTCCAACTAAAAAGTTTTTTAATATGTCATTAGCCTTTCCTCGAATTCCAATTTCCTTTAATACTTCAAGTAATATTTTATGGTTTACAGTGTCGAAGGCTTTTTTTAAATCCACAAATATCGCAGTGACATAGGAACCTTCATCGAGACCTTCGTTTATAAACTGAATAGCGTCAATCAAGGCTGACGTTGTATTGCTGCCTTCTTGAAATCCGTATTGGGTATTATCAAAACCAGAATATTTTTTTATAAATTTTAGGAGCCTCCTGTTGATAACTTTTTCGTAGATTTTGCTTACCGTGCTGATTAATGCTATTGGTCGATAGTTATTCGGATCTTTGTTTGAACCACCTTTATAGATGGGAGAGATCAGTGCTGTTTTCAAGCAAGTTGGAAATGTTCCTTTGTTCATATGGTTATTTATATCTATGCTAAGGGGGGTCGATATGATTGAACTTAGTGTTTTTAGATCATTTGTTGTTATACCGTCGATACCCGAGGCTATGTTGGATTTGAGTTCAGCAATGATGTTTTCCACTTCAATAGCATCCGTTGGAAAAAGAAACATTGCATTCGATGCCATAGGAGCTCTGTTCATGATTTCTGCTATAGCTGCTATTAGCTGCTTTTGTATGCTTTTGTGTGTCCAAAGCAACCAAAAAGCTGCTTTCTCGTGCTTGCTATTTGGCACTAGATCTGTCCAAGATTTTTAAAAGCTGCTTCCATAGCTGCTTTTTGTTGCTCATACTCCGGACTGTAGCAAAAAAGCAGCTATTGCAATATTCATATGTGTGTGTAGATGTTAGTTTCGTCTCAACGTCATTTTGAATGTTTAAAATGAAAAAATGATGTTTTATTAACAATGGAAATAAGCGAAAAATTTAAGGACACTACTAGTAGGGCTCATTTCCACTTTATTTTATTATAATATATGTCATATGTTACGCCAACTTGTGTAAGTATGTGGCGAACAGCTGCTGTAAGCTATACAAGCTGCTTTTCGCTGTCCAAAACCCGAAGAAGCTATTTCTTGCTATGGCTGAATTTGACAGTTGCTACAGTCTTGCTATGCTATGCTTTCGAAGCAGCTATAGCTGCAATCTTGAACACAGGATAGCTGATTCTTTGAAAATTCTCCGCATTACTTTGAGTTTTAAGTTTTTCTGCAAGAGTTGCGCCAATCGTGCTGAAGTGTTCGTTTAAGGTATTTCCAATTAAAGCGGGATCTTTAATTGGTCCATTGGGCGTCTCTAATGCACTTACTTCAGTTTTGTTACGAGCACTGCCGTCAATACCACTAGCTTCCCTGATTGTGCTCCACAATTTCCTAGGATTCCCATCTGTTTTTGCTAATTGCGCATTATAATAATTTTCCTTAGCTGCTTTTACCATTTTAGTTGTTTCATTCCTGACCGTTCTGTATTGAGTGATATAATTTTGGTTTGTCGGATCTTGCATCAGCTTTCTGTATACTTTCTTTTTTCTTCTTAGTTGTAATAAAATGTCATGAGTTATCCAAGTAGAATTTCTAGTTCTTCTTACCTTTTATTGCGGTCGCTGTTGTTTTTGACGATAGTATTGCCTGGATTATAGACTCTGTTGTGATGTTTTTCATCTTCCTTACCTTTAATTCTGTTTCTCTTTTGAAAATATACTTATTTATGAATGTTAAATTAGTTTTCTTCATCCTTACCTTCTCAAACTTCGTACGATTGATAATTAGCGTAATAACTTTGTGGTCTAAATCTGGCCATTCCTCCAATTTGATATTATGAGAATGTATGAATTTGTGAATATTAGTCGAGACGTGATCTATTAAGGAAGACGAGTGAACATTGCTCCTAGTTGGTAAGCTCCTGTTTAATATGGTGAAATTATTTATTGTTAGAGTTTCGATATAGTTTTGAGTTATTCGATTTTCGGTCAGTATGTCAATATTAGTGTCCGCAAAAGATATAAGTCGCATGTATTTCGAACATAATGTGTCTCGGTATTGATTAAACTGATCAGCAGATTCATTGGGCGATCTATAAAATGTAGCTATTTTCGTTGGGGCATTGTCAATTATGACTTCAATTACAATTGTATTGTAAGACTGAGAATTGTAAGAATATGAAGCAACAATAGCAGCAGGCGATGTAGATCAACTTCTCATCTACTCGTTGCTGAATTGTGATGAGCAATTTTGACCAATATCTAGCAATTCGATAATAGGGGCTTACACGACCAATTCAGTCTATGAACAACACGAAAGTAAACTTGACAATCAAATCTAAAACTTAAAATAAAACTTGGAAATATTTGAATTCCAAGCCATTATTGCACGAAACTTGACAAATAAATGCAAAACTCAAAACAAAGCTTGACAATTAAATCACCGAATGAGAACAATTGCTCGGAATTTTCCAAGTTAGTAGAAATAAAGCAACTATAGGACGAGCAATCTGTGAAAACATTGCCACATTGCCAAAATATTGCCGCAACTAGCATGATATTTCTCTGTATTACTCCATTAATGGCTCCACTAGTTTTGGCAATAGTCGTCGGACAATCAAAAATTGATCGTGTCAGAGCAAGGGGGGTCGGTGCAAATTTCTGGCTCCCATGTATTTCGTATGGCGAAGCGCGTTCCGTTTCGGTACCTGAATCTCAGCTTCCACTTATCTCACGACTGTCAGATACTGCACACTTAATATTTAGTGTACTTAAAAGCTTATTACATGAGTAAATTAAAAAATGTTCACTAAAAGGATATTTAAGAAAAAGGGAATGTATTAAATTTTTTACTGTTTTTCTTTCATATTTGAAAAAATTACAGTTATTCATGAGATATGTTCATTTGCTTATGTAAAAAAACAAAATACGATACTGTGTGTGGTTACTGAGAAACGTGTACCGAAAGTTGAAAAAACACTACTTTTCAGGAGAGCCAAAAAAGAAAAATTTCTTGCAGTGACTTCCCCCACTTTAAAACAAAATTTGAGGCACTTCCCGTTACCTGAGAAAGGTACAGTTTTTGTGTGATGTGCAGAAATGAGTGTAGAATAATAATATGAAATAAAAAAAATCTATTTTTTTTAAAAATTTTTCCACCGACCCCCTTAAAAGAACTTGAGGCAATATGCTACTCAGTTCACTGAAGGAGATCGAAGTTACCTTCAAAACTAAACGGACGTTTTTATTTTTCTAAGGGCCATTATTATGATCTTCATTTGAACTCTAACTGGAACATTAACTGGAAGTTTTGTATGAAAATATGTCAGTTAAAGTTCCAGTTAGAACGTAACTGAACATCGTAGGAACGGGCCTAAGAATTAAATTTTGATATTAAACGTAAATAAAGCACGAGCCAATTTTTTGCACTATATTGTTTTATCCCCAAACGCGGTTTTGCAATAGCTCCCTGCGAAGTTGGCGTCTGTAGCAATTTCAACAGACCTGCCAAGTTACTTCACCCTAGATAACTTGTAAATTACCCCTTTTATTCAAAACTAGTTATCGGACAAATAGAAGGATTTTTAAAAACATATCTTTTGTACTGGGGTAATAATGGGAGAAAAGATGAAGTCAGAAGGTGTAATTCAGTTTTCCTCAGATATGCCAATTACTCTGGTCCAGGAAGTCCCTTGGGAAAAAAGAAATAATACAGACATATCCGCTGATGTCGAAATTTCTCGCGTCGACATGGAATGTTAAAATTCTTTAACACTTTGACTGCCGCGTCACCCGTATTCGGGTGACAGTAAAAATTCTCATCGGGCCGTGTCACCCGTATTCGGGTGACGCTTATTTGACTACTTACAGGGGATCTTCGAAAATATTTCGACAAATATTCCACAGTAAGTAATAAAACTATTAAATTATTATAAAAATGGTTTATTTAAAAAATTATTTGCAGTGTAAAACATTAAAACATTCTCTGCAAAGTTGAGGTTGATCAGGACACCCTGGACAAAAAGTTATTGGTTTTTTCAGATGTTCTCGTGCCTTTGATCGGTCCATTTCGTATCTTTTATTTGAGTAACATCGTTTGCACGCGCGTGTAATGCTTTTTCCAAAATCATTTTTGCGAACGGCGATATAATGCCTTCTTTGTGGAACAGAAGGCTTGGTTGTATCTTCAGGCAGTCCTAATCATTTTGCAGCTATCAATTCTCTAAATCTTCTAATATTTACAGTTTTCTTTGTCACAATTTTGTAAAGTACCAAAGCGTTTACAACTGAAACTCCCAGCAGAAGATGAGAGTTTTCGATACCATTTGATCCCTTTTCTAATCGCCGTGGCATAAGAAACCATTTGGTCTGAATAATCTATACCACGCTTCCTACAGCGGCACGGGTTGTGATGTTTTTCATCTTCCTTACCTTTAATTCTGTTTCTCTTTTGAAAATATACTTATTTATGAATGTTAAATTAGTTTTCTTCATCCTTACCTTCTCAAACTTCGTACGATTGATAATTAGCGTAATAACTTTGTGGTCTAAATCTGGCCATTCCTCCAATTTGATATCATGAGAATGTATGAATTTGTGAATATTAGTCGAGACGTGATCTATTAAGGAAGACGAGTGAACATTGCTCCTAGTTGGTAAGCTCCTGTTTAATATGGTGAAATTATTTATTGTTAGAGTTTCGATATAGTTTTGAGTTATTCGATTTTCGGTCAGTATGTCAATATTAGTGTCCGCAAAAGATATAAGTCGCATGTATTTCGAACATAATGTGTCTCGGTATTGATTAAACTGATCAGCAGATTCATTGGGCGATCTATAAAATGTAGCTATTTTCGTTGGGGCATTGTCAATTATGACTTCAATTACAATTGTATTGTAAGACTGAGAATTGTAAGAATATGAAGCAACAATAGCAGCAGGCGATGTAGATCAACTTCTCATCTACTCGTTGCTGAATTGTGATGAGCAATTTTGACCAATATCTAGCAATTCGATAATAGGGGCTTACACGACCAATTCAGTCTATGAACAACACGAAAGTAAACTTGACAATCAAATCTAAAACTTAAAATAAAACTTGGAAATATTTGAATTCCAAGCCATTATTGCACGAAACTTGACAAATAAATGCAAAACTCAAAACAAAGCTTGACAATTAAATCACCGAATGAGAACAATTGCTCGGAATTTTCCAAGTTAGTAGAAATAAAGCAACTATAGGACGAGCAATACCAGCAATCTGTGAAAACATTGCCAAAATATTGTCGCAACTAGCATGATATTTCTCTGTATTACTCCATTAATGGCTCCACTAGTTTTGGCAATAGTCGTCGGACAATCAAAAATTGCTCGTGTCAGAGCAAGGGGGGTCGGTGCAAATTTCTGGCTCCCATGTATTTCGTATGGCGAAGCGTGTTCCGTTTCGGTACCTGAATCTCAGCTTCCACTTATCTCACGACTGTCAGATATTGCACACTTAATATTTAGTGTAGTTAAAAGCTTATTACATGAGTAAATTAAAAAATGTTCACTAAAAGTTAGGATATTTAAGAAAAAGGGAATGTATTAAATTTTTTACTGTTTTTCTTTCATATTTGAAAAAATTACAGTTATTCATGAGATATGTTCATTTGCTTATGTAAAAAAACAAAATACGATACTGTGTGTGGTTACTGAGAAACGTGTACCGAAAGTTGAAAAAACACTACTTTTCAGGAGAGCCAAAAAAGAAAAATTTCTTGCAGTGACTTCCCCCACTTTAAAACAAAATTTGAGGCACTTCCCGTTACCTGTTTTATACGGTACAGTTTTTGTGTGATGTGCAGAAATGAGTGTAGAATAATAATATGAAATAAAAAAAATCTATTTTTTTTTAAAATTTTTGCACCGACCAAGGGGGTCGCAATATGCTACTCAGTTCACTGAAGGAGATCGAAGTTACCTTCAAAACTAAACGGACGTTTTTATTTTTCTAAGGGCCATTATTATGATCTTCATTTAAACTCTAACTGGAACATTAACTGGAAGTTTTGTATGAAAATATGTCAGTTAAAGTTCCAGTTAGAACGTAACTGAACATCGTAGGAACGGGCCTAAGAATTAAATTTTGATATTAAACGTAAATAAAGCACGAGCCAATTTTTTTGCACTATATTGTTTTATCCCCAAACGCGGTTTTGCAATAGCTCCCTGCGAAGTTGGCGTCTGTAGCAATTTCAACAGACCTGCCAAGTTACTTCACCCTAGATAACTTTTAAATTACCCCTTTTATTCAAAACTAGTTATCGGACAAATAGAAGGATTTTTAAAAACATATCTTTTGTACTGGGGTAATAATGGTAGAAAAGATGAAGTCAGAAGGTGTAATTCAGTTTTCCTCAGATATGCCAATTACTCTGGTCCAGGAAGTCCCTTGGGAAAAAAGAAATAATACAGACATATCCGCTGATGTCGAAATTTCTCGCGTCGACATGGAATGTTAAAATTCTTTAACACTTTGACTGCCGCGTCACCCGTATTCGGGTGACAGTAAAAATTCTCATCGGGCCGTGTCACCCGTATTCGGGTGACGCTTATTTGACTACTTACAGGGGATCTTCGAAAATATTTCGACAAATATTCCACAGTAAGTAATAAAACTATTAAATTATTATAAAAATGGTTTATTTAAAAAATTATTTGCAGTGTAAAACATTAAAACATTCTCTGCAAAGTTGAGGTTGATCAGGACACCCTGGACAAAAAGTTATTGGTTTTTTCAGATGTTCTCGTGCCTTTGATCGGTCCATTTCGTATCTTTTATTTGAGTAACATCGTTTGCACGCGCGTGTAATGCTTTTTCCAAAATCATTTTTGCGAACGGCGATATAATGCCTTCTTTGTGGAACAGAAGGCTTGGTTGTATCTTCAGGCAGTCCTAATCATTTTGCAGCTATCAATTCTCTAAATCTTCTAATATTTACAGTTTTCTTTGTCACAATTTTGTAAAGTACCAAAGCGTTTACAACTGAAACTCCCAGCAGAAGATGAGAGTTTTCGATACCATTTGATCCCTTTTCTAATCGCCGTGGCATAAGAAACCATTTGGTCTTAATAATCTATACCACGCTTCCTACAGCGGCACGGGTGGCCTGACGGAGATTTTATTGCAAATACGCGAGGCAGTCAACGTGTTAATCAGTACAACAGAAGGACTGGCATTAAAATATTAGAAGAAATTTGTGTAAATTTTTGCAAGATAAATGGCAGATGGGTGGTTAAGCCTAAGCTTGGAAATTAAAGTGGTGTGAACGTGAACAGCTTGGGCAGGAGTGGATTTCCTAGATCAGAGAACCAGATCAATTCTTTGGATTTGACCACTGTAAGTGGTTAATCCCAACCAGCGAGTGATACGCGTGTCAAAGACGCAATCGAAGGTCCTTGGGTATCTCCAATATAGTTGGAACGGATCGATGCAGTGGCATTAAACAAAAATTAACACCAGACCGAGCGATTCCTTTGGGTGTCATTAAAACTTATTTAGAGACTTGAAATACTCGATTCATTTATTGTTAACGTTGTGAAGGAGAACACAGGGGTTATGGGTTGCTCATTCACCCCTCATCAACTCCGCTAGTAGCGATAGATAGATAGATTCTAAATAGGGGTTGGTATGGTTAACCTCTGTCACTGAAGGCACAGTTGGGCTTATTGTGACGTCCCCCCGAATTGACTATGATTCCTCTTCAATCCTTCAATGAAGCTTAGTATTTTGCTAAGAGGAATGGTCAGGAATTTCGATATGTCCATGAAACCCTGACCGAAGTTACGAAGTCTTTTGTGAGCTAAACCCTTACATTCACAGAGGATATGCTCTGGTGTTTCGTCTTCGTCATTGCATATTCTGCAAATTTTAGTCTCAGAGAGACCACTCCTATTGAGATGCTTCCTCATACGACAATGTCCAGTCAGAGCTCCCACTAGGGTTCGGGTCTGATATCTGCTTAATGTTAGATAATCAGATGTTTTTTTTTTTCGAATGCTTTGGTATAAAAAGTTTTGAGTGCCTCTTGCCCGGTGCCAAGTCCCAGTGAATGGCACTTTGCGATTTTTGCCACATTCGGATGTTCATTCTGGCTGTGCTTAATGGTATCCCACAGAATTGATATGGTCCCATGAAGTCAGCATCTGAACCTTTCCTAGCCATTAAGTCGGCAATTTCATTACCTTCATAGCCGCTGTGTCCCGAAATACAAATGAGGTTAACTCTGTTCTTATTTCCGAGTTCAATCAGGCATTGGAGGCAATTCCAAATAAGTTTGGAGTAGATTTGAACGGACTGAAGTGCCATTATTGCTGCCTTGCTGTCCGAAAGAATTAATATTTGTTGGTTTTTGTAGCCCCGTCTGATATTTTCTCTAATGCATAGTTCAATAGCATGAGTCTCCGATCTCTGCCTGAAAAACAGTGGATGTTATGTGCATGCTACAGTAGAATTTGACAATTGGGCGAACTCCATAAACTCCATAAACACCTTGATCTGTTTTAGATCCGTCTGTATACCAGATTATAGATCCTGGTTTTGGAGTGGGTTTGTTTGTGGCCCAATCCTCCCTTTCAGGTAGGATAACTTGGATTGGCCTTGTGAAATTAAATTTCGGTACCATTGAATCAGAAAGAGGTATCGCTAGTATGGGGTCCTTGTTGAGTTCCGCGGAAAGAGTTGGGCAATCTGTTTTGCGCTCTGACTCGTTCTCCGAGCTCAAAAGTTTGTATTTGGTGAACCTAGCTTCTTTCTGTATTTCTAAGTGTAAAGGTGCTAGGTTGAGAAGCACCTCTAAGGCAGCTGTGGGAGTGGTGCGCATCGCCCCAGTGATACCCAGGCATGCCAATCTTTGTAATTTGGTCAGCTTAAGCTGGGCAGTTTTCTGCTTTTCTTCTTCCACCAGATGGATGCCGCGTAAGTTATAATGTACGGTATACATCCAGTAGGTTAGTTTTGGACTCAGTCCCCAGTTTTTGCCGAGAAGGTTCCTGCAGGTCCAGAGAGAGATTCTGGCCCTTTCAAGAACTTGTCCAAATGAGCATTCCAAGTGAGCTTTTTATCCAGGATGATTCCCAGGAATTTTACCTCACTAGCATACTCTATGGATTCTCCAAAAAGAGTTGGCTTAGATAACTTGTCCTTACACCTCCTTTTGGTGAATGCAACAATTGTGCTTTTCTTTGGTTTGATACCCAATCCTGCTTTAGTGCACCAGGTTGATACCTGGTTTAGGGTATGCTGAACTAGATCTGTCACCGTCTCTTCAAATTTACCTCTAGCAAGGATGGCAAGGTCGTCAGCGTAGCCCTGTACCGTGACTCCGGATTTTGTTAGGTCTTGAAGAAGGTCGTCCACTACTAAGCACCAGAGGATGGGTGATAGTACCCAACCCTGTGGACAGCCTTTCGCAGCTGCGACTGTGACTGTTGAGTCAGCTAGTGTCGAAGTTATTTTTCTGCGTTCTAGCATGATCTTGATCCAACTGCAGGTTTTTGGATCAATACCACGCTTTTTTGCAGCAGAGTAGATACTTTCGTAGGCAGTGTTGTCATAAGCCCCTTGGATATCTAAGAAGCACCCCACAGCTATTTCCTTGTCGATAACCGATGTCTCGATTTTCGTGATTAGGTTTTGTAAGGCGTGGGTTGTAAACTTCCCTGGTTGATATGCATATTGATTGGAGTGTAAGGGTTAAGATCTCAAAGCCCCATTTCTGATATGCCTATCAATAATCTTTTCCATAGTTTTCAAGAGAAATGACGTTAAGCTGATAGGACGATACGACTTAGGATTGTTGCTCGGACGGCGCCCTGTTTTTGGTATGCATACCACCTTAACGTTACGGCAGGATATGGGTATGTAACCTCATGCGTGGCTTGCTCTGAATATGGATAATAGTGTTGGTAGAAGATGGTCCATTCCTCTTTGCAGTAAAGCGGGAAATATCTTGTCTTCTTCAGGAGATTTAAATGGTTTAAAGCTACGTATAGACCATTTAACCTTGTTAGCAGTAAAGATCTTGGCTGAGTTGTTCCAGTCCAATATGGTTGGTCTACTCGGCTTTGGGACGTTCTTCATTGGTTGGTTCTGTGGTTGAGGATCCTGGGAAATGAATTTGAACTAAAAGTTCTAACGTCTGTTTCCCATTTTCGGTAATCGAGCCATCGGGTTTCTCTAATAAGCCCATTTTATTAGTGTCTGCTTTAGATAGTATTTTGTGTACTCTTGCGCTGCTGGGTAAATCGTTTATGCCCTGGCAGAACAATTTCCATGAATTTCTCTTCGCACGTCTAATTTCATGGTTGTACTCTGTTAGAGCCCTTTTGTACGATGCCCACTCACCAGTTTTTTTTGGCCCTATTGAAGAGCTTTCTCGTTTGAGATCTGAGCTTAGTTAGTGCTGGGTTCCACCAAGCTACTTTCCTGTAACTTGCTCTGGACCTTTCCGGACAGGATAAGTTGATAGCAGTTTCAATAGCATTGCGTATTTGTTCTGATTCTATTTCCATGCCGTCAATGTCCTTAATATTACGTATGGTGCTGGCCATGGATTCCGACAATTTCTGATCGTGTAGTTTCAATAGCATTGCGTATTTGTTCTGATTCTATTTCCATGCCGTCAATGTCCTTAATATTACGTATGGTGCTGGCCATGCATTCCGACAATTTCTGATCGTGTAGTTCCCAGTTCGTTGTTTGTGGCTTCCTGTACGTTTCGGACAAAATGATATTAGATTCTATGTGGAATAGGATATGCCTATGATCTGACATAGAAGTCTCATTAGAGACGTCCCAGTTGCATTTTTGTGCTCAGGAATTGAGTACAAATGGTGAATCTAGGACCTCCTGCCTGACTCTTTTTATGAAAGTGGGTTTGTTACCTCTATTTAGAATATTTAGGTTGTTAATATAAATAAAATCTAGGAGCAACTCACCCCGCTAGTATCGCTAGTAGCGATACTGAAAGGAATTTCTACTGGCTTTTCGACAGGAAGTTATAAAAAATCAATCAATGTTGAGGTATATCGATTGTTGATAGAATAATATTAGGCAGCAGGTTATGTCGGGACCTCTATTTCATATTCAATTGATTACATACGGACCAGACCAGTCTACATAGACCAGTTTGGTATTTTTCGGTCTTGCATCTATGTGCGCATTTTCACAGTACTGCACAGACTGCTTTGGTTTCATTTGGTTCGTACCAAAATCAAGACCAAAATAAGTCCAAATAGACTGGTTCGGTTTACGTTTCTGCGTACGACCAAACTGTTTTTTTAGTCTATTCAGACTGGTCTGGTCCGCATGTAAACGCTACCATTGAGCAGATCAGTAGGCATAAACATCATATTTTATTTCTAATCGAAACGATACTCAGAGACAAGATCCGGTTCACATTCGTCACTTATGCTATATTTTGGAATGATATGGGTGTATACGGCTATTTTCGTTCGTGAGCGCTTGGAAACTGATCATATCATATTTGCGAGTTCAGAAGCGTGCAACAGCTCATCAGAAAAAAATTTTGTTTCTGCGTTATACTTTACTACAGGCTGGCTTCTCTCTTTTACCGACTCTACAGGAAATGATGTCCGAAGCTATTTTGCATTACTCGGTAATTTTAACGACACTATTGGTCGACATGAATTGTGGAGGATCCCGTTATGAACAGAAATGGCATAACAATTAGCCAGTGGTTCATGTCAGACACGTTCCTTTCTATAGACTTTTTTAATGCAGGTTCCCCTAGCTATTCTAGAGATTCTTCTGTCCTTGAAAACTTTCTACTAACTATTGGCAGATCAAACACCCATTTAAAAACCACCCTGGGAGATTGGGAGTCTTTCCAGTTCATCCAAAAGCCGTCCCGCAATTTCTTTTAAATTAATAAGCTCTCGGGCCGAGGCTTGAATACATTTAGCAACAATAAGGGTCCTATTAAATTGAATAGAATTTCTTTGGGCACACCGGAAGATAGAATTCTTGTATATAAAATATTTTACCGGAAACCTTTAGGACCAGCGCAAACCACGGACTATTCAATCGACCAACTTTTTAATTGGATCGAGCAGTGCTCACTATTTTCTACCCCACTAAACTCATGCGCATACCATTCAAACTTCACTGTAATTTGCACCACACCAGTCAGATCCTTGCATTTTATTGTGGCTCACCCAATACAACGGCAAAACCGTTGTCATCAATTTTAAGTTGCTCCGTGTGTGACTAGTAACTGCGCATATAGAGCTCCTGCCTGATAGTTGCCCAACTGTTTCATCAAAAGGGATTCCTAAAGCAGAAAAATGTTTAGTTTGAACGACTTCGAATTGGTTGGTGTGTGCACTTCCATGGACAAGCGTTTCTAGCCCAATTTACAGCAAAAGTCGTGCAGCCCCGACGGTATCCCCAATAAGGTACTTGAAAGTTGCATAGTCCTCCTGGCTCCGTACATGGCGGCAATTTGCAATAATTGCATCAGCAATTCTTACTTTCCCTAAAGCTGGAAAAAGGTCATACTCCTTCCAATGCTAAAAAATGGTTCTAGTAGGCAAATTTCTTCTTTTCGTTCACTTCCTTATTGTGTGCCGTTCACTGTGCCTTTCGTACCTAACTTTCAATTCGGGTTCAAGCGGCATAATGTGATTCCTAAGAACTTGCGGAACAAAAACTGTACTGTGGCGTATACTGTAGACCTTGAGAAGGCTTTTCATTCAGTTTGGTCTGATGGTGTGAATGACTTATGAATAATCTCCGAACGAAGTGTAAATCACAAATTTTAAGATATTCAGGTTTTAAATATACTCGTATATAGGAATAATCCCTAAGTTATGATCTAAAAAAAACTAATTTCGCGGTATCTATTTTTTTCCAGACCCTCAAAACAATTCATAACTGAAAAAATGGTCGCTCATCTTAACAGTCTTCACATCTCGTCCGATTACATTGCACACAATATGAACGCAACGACCGAATCATCAACTACAGTCATAGTGCCATCAGATATATCCATGGATGCAGATATTGACTACAATATTTCAATGTCATCGAAAGACCTTGAGGAAAAACTGAAAAATGCCAATCGCATTACACTATGTGAAGAAATACGAAAGCTTAATGAAGATGAACCGATCATACCGAAATCTTTACTTGCCCGCTACGATAAACGATGCACAGCGTTAGTTTTATGGCAACCTCCACAAAAACTCAACAACATGATTGTACCACTGTCAGAAAAAGACGACGAAACTGAAGAGGACGAAGAGAAGGATAATAATAATTCTCTTAATAATGTTGATCTAAACTGTGGTATGGATATGGATTTGTAGTTTTGAGATATGTTTTTAGATTTCACAGTGATGAAGAAAATAGCACTTTTATGAATGAGCAGTAGAGTTAACAACGTATATATGTATGTGCTCCTCTATATTTAAGGTTTGAAATAGTGTTTTATGTTAAGCTTTTATATTCGAATATAATATTTTAAAAATTTAAAAGAAATGTATTTCTTTAAGATCGAAAGAATACTCCTCCGATGTTTGTAGCATAATAGTCAGACGAGGCGTAACGCCAAGCCTCAAGTTCATCAAAAAATAACCTAGGTATGGACGGAGTCTTATGTACGGTGTTATTGTCTGGTGGAAGGCTTCAGACAAAGCGGTTAACCGCACCACCCTAGGGAAGGTACAAAGTTCAGCATGCATATGCATCAGCGGAGCTCTGGGAACAACTCACTCTGCAGCACTAGACATGCTATTTAATATTCCACCCCTAGACATTTTTGGCAACCAAATGGCAGCAAGTGCAGCCATTCGACTTAGAGCCTCTACACAGTGGACTGGCATACATGCAGGACACTCAACAATCTTGAATCACTTCAACAACATTCCTGAAAGCACCGACTACACCCCTCCCAGTTATGATTTTAACAAAAATTTCCTAACAACCATCCAAACCCGTCTAGAATGGGAAAGGGACTCGGCACGGATGGAAGAGTCCGTCCACAAATATACGGACGGCTCTAAAACTGAAGGCGGAGTAGGTGGAGGTGTTTTCTCTGACATGCTTAACATTAGCAGCTCCTTCCTTCTCCCGGACTACTGTAGTGTCTATCAGGCGGAGCTCATGTCGATCAAGGAGGCCTTGTCCTGGCTGAGGTGTAATGTAATATCTACTAGTGATATTAGCTTTTTCACAGACAGCCAAGCGGCAATAAAATCTTTAGAATCGGCCTCGACAATATAGAAGGTCGCCGTAGAATGTCGATCATCTCTTAAGGAGACGGCAGAACAGTTCAATATTCTTCTGTGCTGGGTACCAGGACACAGGGATATTCCAGGGAACTGTAAGGCTGACGAACTCGCTCGGCGCGGTACTACCCTTCAGATTATGCCGGAACACCGGAATCTGGGTGTGCTCTCTCCTACATGTAAACTGCTACTGGGATTGGACTTAGTTGAGAAAACCGGCATGCTGAAAGACTCGGCCTCTTTTCGAACGACTTCTGTAGACTAAGACTAACTAAGGGTATAACCCTTAGTATCTCTTTGCTTTTAATAATTTTTATTCTCGAAATACCATTCAAGTTGGGTAATAGATTAACAACGGATGGACGACAAAATCTCGAAAATGCCGTGATGATGAGCGTGCCTCTTGCAGAAACCGCTTGAAGTTGTAATTGCACTCCAGCTCCATGTATATATATAAATCCTTGGGAGCAGGTACGTATGCAGGATTTGGTCTTGGAGGGAGTCCGAAACTATCTGATGCTGAGTACATAATAGGTGCGTTTTTTCCGACTATGGAAACCTTAGTAGGTTAGCGTTGGAATTGAAATTGAAGTTTGCCCCAGCAAAAGTTTTGTGTCTTTTAATATAGAAAACACAGAAACTAAACTTAAATTAGGAAATTTATTGAATGATTGCTAAAATGGAGTGTTATCGCGTCCGTAGCATAATCTTGACCGATTTCTTCCATTCCATTATATTCCATTTAAGAAACACGTTAAGTAACACTGGTTGTTTCGAGAAAGCCATCCTTAAAAATCCTGTTTAATTTTTTTAGAGTGTGTACCTCGAATCAGTCAGTGTTGTAATTCGACTTTGCCTGCGGTCCGCACAATGACCAAAAATCATAATTGTTGTTTTAATGATGTTAATACCGTTAGCACTTCTTTTTTACACCAACTTTAACTACATTCCGAACTTTGCCCTGAAAAATAATGAAATTCCGCCCAGACTGTTGGCAATTTTTTTTAAATGTTCGCATAATATATCTATATAAACTGAAGTTTCATCTCTTTTGGATAAGCCGTTGCCGTAATGTAAAGAAAAAAATTTTCGCAATAAAGGTGGGCTGGGGTGTGAGGGGGAGGTGGAAGGAGCGTTTTAGATGAAAAATTTTGCTTGAAAAACTTCAGATTACGATATCTCACGAACCAATTGAGCTAGAATAATGAAATTCGGTTGTGTATACAAATCGACAAATGAAGCTTGCCGTAAATAAAATTTTTAAAGGGAGCGGTGGAGCATGGAAGTGGAGGGAATAAGAATTTTTCTAAAAAAAACGTCTCATATCTCAAGAACAGCTTAAAATTTCTTCGAATTTTTACGTGAAGCAGACCTAATAGACCTATAGGGGGTAAGGGCGAGGGAGAGTGAAAAAGAGAAAGTTTGAATGTTTATATCTCGAGAATGATGGATAGCTGAAACTTAGTATGTATTTAGATAGAACTATGCAGTGGCATGTTGTGAAAATAAATGTAATTTTTTATAAGGGTAGTATGGTACAGGGGTGGAGAGTGTTTTTCCTATCTACTGAACGGCTTATACTAGAAAGTTGAAACTTGGTGAGTATATTCAGATCTACTAGAAAAGTAACATAGATTAAAAAAAAAATTTCAAATATCCATTGGCGTACAGAAGGGAGCCAAAAAAAATATCAGTGAAAATGGAATGCATATATGTGGCATTCTTAATAATAATCCCGTACTATTTTTTAAAAGTTATTTATTATAAATCAAAAATACTTAGAAAAGAGAAAAGTAATGAAATGAAATTAATTAATGATATGAGTTTAAATTTAGATTTACAGATTTGGGTTAAGTTTAATATTCTTCGAGAGTTTACGTCGAGAGGTCGAGAGTTAACTTTTGTTTGAAGCGGCGAAAAGTACAAGAGGACGCGCAACATTGCGTCGAGCCTTTTATAGATTTGTTGCAGCTTAGTTTGGTGTTTGTTGTGGGTTGCCAGATTACCTATCCTACATATATTTCCACGAATTTCGACATATCTCTTGGGTCTTTTGACTATTGAATTCATTTTTTATTCTACGAATTGTTAACATAAATGCTTAGAAAGAGTTTTCAGGATTTTTTGATATTCGACCCCTAAGGGGGTGTAATGAGCTTGTATACATTTTTACGAATTCAGTCATATCCCTCAGATCTGATTATATGTATATCAAATACCTTTTCACTTTCTCTCGCTTGTTTTCCATCATATCTCTTTGTAATGATAAGATATCGAATTGGTTTTTACTACTTCGGGCTTTCTCTATATTTATCTAAAAGCCCCTTTCCGAATTTTTGGATATTCAACCCCCAAGTGAGTGTAAGGGACTACACCTAAGCTTTTCACAATTTTTGCCATATCTCTTAGGTTTGATGGGATATCAATTTGGCTTTAATTTCTGCAGAGTTTTTATATATTAAGCCTAGTACGGACCTCGATCAAAATTTTGATTCCCATATGAAATGCATGTAAAAAAAAACTGCCAACAGTCTGGGCGCAACTTTATTATTTTATGGGTAGAAGTCCAAAACGTGTTTAATGCTGAGATGCGGTGTAGGGTACTATGCGACTGACAACCTAAAAAATGACGTTCCAAATAGCCTCCTGGTTATTTCTTAGGTTGTCAGTCGCATGGTAACCTACACCGCATCTAAGCATTAAACTCGTTTCGGACTTCTACCCATAAAATAATAAAGTTGCGCCCAGACTGTTGGCCGATTTTTTTTTCCTTATTAACGGATTTCTTTTATCAATAGAATATTCAATAGAAGTAAAAGCGAACTCGATCACATTAAACCAAAGAGATTTTCGGAATCAGTGAAAACTTGAACAATACCACCAGGGGGTTTAATAGGGAAAAATACTTAATTTCCTCGACTATGTTTTAAGTTTATAGAAGTAAAAGTGAATTCCAAATCCCAATATACCTAAGAAATATATCAGAATTCGTGAATATGTACACAACTACTTTACACCTCCTTCCTTAGGGGTTGGATATCGAAAAATTTTAAGAACGTTTCTAGGCGCTTATATATAATAAATAGCCCGCAGAAGTAAAATTGCTTTGATAGCTCGACATGTCTAAAAGTTTTAACGAAATTCGTGAAAATGTGGATTCACGGACATATTTTTTACTCAACCTCTGAACGCCAATAAAAATCTGTACTTTTTTTTGCTTTAGTTACTCTCATGGCACATCTACATATACGTACTAAGTTTCAACTTTCTAGCATAAGCCGTTTCTGAGATATAAGAAACCACTCCTCACCCCCGTACCTTGCTACCCCTATCAACAATTTTATTTTTCTAGGATGTCTCTATAGTGGCTCTATATAATCCTAAATTTTTAGCTTTCTATTCATTACGGTTTTCGAGAAATAAAAATCTGAATTTTTTTCCTTTCTATCCCTTTTCACCATCACCCCGTACACCCGGACCATTAAATTTCTCTACTAGAGATCTACCGACTCCAACTCCTGTAAAACTTTCAAGATCATATTTGATACGGTTTCTGAGATATAAAAACGTCATTTTTTGAGAAATTGCTATCCCCCACTTTCGTGCTCCACCTCCCCCCTCAAAAAGTTTACGTTCAATAGACTCCTCTTGTGATCCCATATACAGAAACAAAATTTTATCTTCCTGGTGTAATTGGTTCGGAAGATATTGTAATCCAAAGTTTTTCACCCCCCACCGCCACACCCCACAACCCCCCAATTTTAGCCCTTGTCAAATCTTGAAGTATCCCTAAGGGCAACCACAAAGTTTTAATCTTCTGACATCAATCGTTCAGGAGATATGGATTTTAGAATGTTTCAATCCCAGTCGTAGGAGTTGACCCAATCTACGAACCATAAAAATTTCAACTTAATACCTTAACGGGTTTGGGAGCTACGCGCCTTCAAACGATTTTGCGTACGGTGGACGACGTACGGCGTCTACGGCGGACAGACGGACATTTTTTTTGTTTTTGCTTTTTTGGTGTTTACTAGTCCTAAAACGTGTAAATACAAAATTTCACGGAAGCAAATTTTTTTGAAATTTCAGGTCGATCACAATACTTTATTATTAAAAAATAATAAAGTAAAAGTTTACATTCAGTAGACTCCTCTTGTGATCCAATACAGAAACTAAATTTTATCTTCATGTTGTAATTGGTTCGGAAGATATTGTAATCCAAAGTTTTTCAACCCCCACCCCACCACCCCCCTTAAAAATTTTAGCCATTATCTGATCTTGAAGTATCCCTAAGGACATCCACAAAGTTTCATTCTTCTGACATCAATCAATCAATCGTTCAGGAGATATCGATTTTAGAATGTTTCAATCCCGGCTTTAAAGCGTTTTGGACTCATTGTTTCCCCCCCCCCCCCCCACTTCCATACCCCTCAACCCCTATCAACCATTTTTTTGCAAATGAGTCCACTATCATAGTACTATTATAAGTTCCAAGTTTCAGACAAAATTTTTTGTCTAAAACGCTCCCCTCTCATCCCCCCTTACACCCCACAACCCCCCACCCCTCTCAAAGGTACCAGTCGTAGAAGTTTACCAAATCTACCCACCATAAAAATTTCAACTTAATACCTCAACGGGTCTGGGAGCTACGCGCCTTCAACCGATTTTGCGGACGGCGTACGGCGTCTACGGCGGACAGACGGACATTTTTGTTTGTTTGCTTTTTTGGTGTTTACCAGTCCTAAAACGTGTAAATAGAAAATTTCACGGTAGGAAATTTTTTTGAAATTTCAGGTCGATCACAATACTTTATTATTAAAAAAATAATAAAGTAAAAGTGATCAAAATTTTGCTAACTCGATTTTCGCTTTGGCTTTCTGTTTGGTGGTACGGAGTTCGAGTCAAAATTATGCTACGATTTGACAGTTCGCATTTAAATATGGTGGCGAAAAATTGGTCTCCACGGTTTCAGCACCATCTTTTGGTCGATGAGCGAACTGTCAAATCGGATCTATATTTTGACTCGAACTCCGTACCTACGGTCGTATCCGTACCACAAAACAGAAAGCCAACGCGATAATCGAGCAATCAAAATTTTGATCACATTTTTTTACACGCATTTCATATGGGAATCAAAATTTTGATCGAGGTCCGTACTAGGCATAATTTAAGTCCATTTGAAAACTAATATAATGATATAAATCAAATAAGTAAAAATTTCAGGATTGTAGTAGATCGAATTTACTACGTAATAGAGTAGTACATTCGCCAAAAAGCAGTAGATCTACTACAATTGCAGCAAATAAACGTCACTGCTGACGTGACGACTTCACGTTAGAAAATGTTATAAAAATTCTGTGAACTATAAAATAACTGCTGTTGCAAGCCAACCAGTGTTACCGCGAGGCGGTTTTTTGGGGTAGCAAATTCGGCTACCTTTTTCAAAAAAGAAGTAGTAGAAACCGAATTTTAATAATAATACAATAACATTAACATATAGTAATCTAAAATAATAATGGATTACATTCTTATGCGTTGCATTTCTCTGTTTTCAATATAACTTTCGAGAATTATCGCAAAAAAGTAGTATTTCATGACTTCAAATAGTAGTGCAGTCAATTTTAAAATTAAAAAAAGGTAGTAAATCTGCTACATATGTAGTAAAACGGTAACGCTGAAGCCAACCAACCTAGTTAGAATATTTGTACAACGCCACCACTGGACTTTCTCCTCCCTTGCTAATTAATCAACTTCGACAGACGAAAAACTTGCCGTCTCTTTTCTTTTCTCGGCCCAAGCTCATAGCAAATGCCCCATCTACGTTCTTCGTGTGCATTCGAATGCGACAGAACGATTTTATCTGCGAACTGCAAAGCAGAATAATCGAGTTCGGGTTTCGGGATTTTGTTGGATTTTTTTATTAATGGCGCTGCTATAGCGAGGTGTGGACGTGTTTTAAATTTAGTTGCGGGCGACGCGAGTTTGTTCTGTTCTGCAGGGTTTTATTGTCTTGTTGGTGACGGATTTTGTTTCGTATAACGCATGTGAGCAAATTCGACTTTTATCCTTTAAACAAATCGAGGGAAGCTACCACCTGGAGTGGAATTTCGTTAAGATTCGTGTTTTCAAGTAAAATTCAACGTGTGCATTACGTTGGATAGAAATTAGCAAAAAAAAAAAACCAGGCGATTAAAAAGTGCTCGGGTTTGCAAAGTGTTTTTAGTGCGCGGCGGGTGTATCCAAACCGACGAAATAATTAAAAGTTTTGTGGAGAAAAACGAAGCGATAGTTTGCCTGGCCTGGAGCCATTACGAAAAGTTTGTTTTGAAAAATAAGTCCCGTGTGTGGCGATGTCCGAGGCAGGGTCGCCAGCAAGAAATCATCAAAGTCGCCGTCAATTGGTTAGTGTCCCGTGTCTTCGAATTACTTATGTGATACCTACAACACCATCATCTAGTCTATAGTGAAAAGTTAATTCTATTTCGGTGCTACACTGCGGAACCGATAATAATTTATTAATTTGTTGGATTTGCAACTGCAAAAAAAAAATTTAATAATTTTTTTTGTTGACGCCATTTTTGGCGATTACGCGAGAAGTTTTTTTTTTTAAATAATTATTTCGGTAACCAGAGCAGTGAGCTAGCAAATCACATACAGACGAGACCCGAGAATAAATCGCGTCTCGTCTTCGTGGGATGGAAAACTGGGCAAATAGCCCTAACGTGTTTCCAAAAAAGAACCAAAAAGCACGACTGGATAGTGGATATGTCTCTTCGTCTTGGATAAACGCCTTAAGTGCGGATCGGAACTTGCCAAGCAAGTTTTATTTAATCATCTTTTTTTCTTACTTATTTTCCTTCAATTTCATTTCATCGCAGTGCACGAGAAAAAATTCACTTTTGTTCAAATATCGGGCAGCAGCAGATCTAGGAGGTGACTCAACGTTTGCGTACCAGTGGCCACAGCGCTAGCGATTGTGCTCTTCGCGGATACCTGCCTGTGTTCGGCTCGCGTGTGGCTCAAGTTCTCAACTGCTTTGGGTTTCTCGAGCAGGTTCGGGAACACACAAGAATTTAAAGTAGAGAAGCTCCCCGATTTTGTCAGCAGCACGCCCAGCCCCAGCATAGCACGTCACGTACAGGTTGGGGTATGCGCGTGCGCTTCAAATAAAAGCGTTTAAGTCGCTCAACTCAAATGTTCCGAGATATGAAGCGTTGCAATTAAAATCACTGGCAGCCTGATTCGTGACAACCGTCACCACGAGACAGACCTGGCTGTCTAGTCCCCAACCCCCATGGCCCCACGTATGAATGTAAATAATCTCATGCCGAAAGCTCGTAATTCCGAACAATCTTATCGTGACTTCATTAGCTCTTAATTGCGATAAGACGTAAACCGGTGGTTGCATGGGCTCTAGGAAGCTATCAGTCCGTCCTACGGATAGGATTTATGTGGTATACCTTCACATTTTCTTTCAAAACTCGTTGCCTAGTCCCTAGTCTTGATGAATTGTGTACATTTTGCTGTTTTGCTACCGCGGACCGGTATGTCTTGAGTTTCGACATGTTACATGTTACATAATATTCGAACTTGGAAATTGGAATGGCGAAAAGTCATAACTCCGGGAACGGGGCGAGAAAGAAGAGACGCGATCTGATAACGTAATGTTCGACGAGCTGATACAAATAGGTTTATTTTACAACTTGACTAGTACCTGAGCACTGAGTTCGATTTCCGAAATATACCACACCGGCCAGCCATACCATAGGTCCGTATTCCAAAATTTCCGAGCAATGCTCTAATACAGTCAAACAGAAGTGTAGTGGCATTAGGAATGAGCGATAGATCTGTTTTTATTACTTCCTTCAACATAGGGAATTGAATCCTTACAATAGTTTCAATCAAGGGGGAAGGAGTCAGGTGCTGAATGAGAGAGAGTTAAGCGACAGAGAACGATGAATATTTCGCTTAAAACTTATTTGATTGTATGTATCAAGAAAAACAGATGTTTTAGTTAAATCCGTTCGTACCGTCCGGTTGATAAATGAACAATTATATATGACAGATATGAGGTTTGAATCTGCTTGGAGACAAGTAATTTTCGAGAATGGGATTGGGTGCCGGACTACCAGTTCACTCAACTGTAAATGAGTACCTGAATTAAAAATCTAGGTAATAATCACGGACGAGCGTGTGGCTGACCACTTCACCTCCTAGTGTTCCGTTGTTCTAGTAATGAAGTAACTCTGGCATTACTTCAAAGCCTAGGCCCAATTTGGGCTGCTGTGCCATTGATTATTATTATATATGACTGTACGGCCGAAGAAGAATGTAAGGTAAAGTTCCGGTCCAGCCCAGTAATTTTTTATCGGTTTAGGTTCACAAAATGCATGGTAAAAACCCAAATGAAAATATGTACTATACAAAATTATAGAATTATGTAATAACATAAGATTAATTGAAAGGGTGAAACGAATTCAATAAAATATTCAGTTGAATCACATATTTTTGAGAGAGACAATATTGGAAACGACCTCAGCTCCGCATTATCACCCTTTTCCTCCGAATAGATATTTCTCAAAAAAAAAAAACTCAACGCTATTTCATACCTAATACAAACGTGGTGCCAAGAGAAAGACCTACAGTTCAATACGGGCAAAATCACGATAGTCCCATTTTCACGAAAGAGAGACCTGAGCAAAATTATATCGCCCATGATGTACGAGACGGAAATCAAGCTCTCGATAGAAGTAAAATACATTGGATCAGAAACTCCTATGGAACCACTATACTACTACTCTACTTTTGTGTAGATAAGTCGTAGGCAAAATCTGGGGCTTGAAACCGAAAATAGCCTTATGTATCTACACGGCTACTGAAAGACCTATGATAGGAAGCATCAGGAGCACAACTAGCGTCAGGAACAAACTGGATAAGTTCCAAAGGTTGGCATGTATCATCACACAAGGAGCCATAAGAACCTGCCCTACGGCAGCTATGGAGGTTCTTCTAGACCTGAGTCCGCTGCACAATTATATTGAATTGGAGGCAAGATTATTCGTGATGAGGGAGCAAATAAACGGTGAGGATCTAATATGGCTGAAGGCAACGGAATTGCCAGGATAACGGAATCCCTCGGTGAATATCCCATCGATTTCCAGACTGAGGTCCATGCTATATCCACGTCCATAGAAATAAACCTCGAAACCGGTTACTCAAATAAGAATATAATTATTCTCACAGTCAGGCAGGGATAAAAGTCTGGACTGCACACACAGTAAACTTGAAACTGGTGTGTTATTGCCAAGAAAAACCATATACCCTTAGTGTACCAAAAACAGAGCCCTCTTTCACTAAGTGCCCGGTCATGAAGACATAGAGGGCAATGAAATAGCACATAAACTTGCCAGAGATGGATCCCCTGTTCAACCGACGTAGCCAGAGCCTTTTATGAAATCTCAACCTGCTCCATCAAGAGGGGCATAAGGTTATGGGAGGAACTAAAGAAATGCCTATATGGAGCCGCACTTCACAGACTTCCATAGGTCAAGAAATTTATACCGAATCACTCAACTAAAAGAAGCAAGGAGCTAAACGGAATACTTACGGGCCATTCGCGAAATATGGAAAGATCATATTCAAAGAAAGAGTATGTTCAAAGAATAGGAATCATAACTGAGAACCTGTGCAAATGAAACCTCTGAACACATTCTGTACTGCTGTGAGGCAATTGCAATTCAGCACTACAGATGTTTTGGAGAACACTTTTATAGTACCATTGCAAATTAGAATGTTTTCTGTGAGAAAAAAAGTTGGACGAGAGTCTCTAGGTATAATATAATCATAGAGATATATATACTGGAGATGAGAAGCAGCGATTGAGTTGAAGGCGGACGTCGTCGCATTCACTTGCACGCAAAACAACAACAAATTGACATAAAGCTCCAGTTTTGTCTCACTCACTCACGCTAAAACAACAACAATTTGATATAACGACCCTTTTTAGTCTCACTTCTCACCGTGTTTTTGGCTTCAAAGTGCTTTATACAAATCCAGTGGCTTGTCGTATCCAGTAACTCTATGAGTATAATAGACCACTGGTCGCGGTGCTTGGAGCAATCTCTCCGCCTCCAATGAAATCTATCTACCTACTATTTTTGAGAATTAAAATCGTTGAATGGTTATTAAGTTTTAATTTGTCCTACGTCCTACCTGGTGACGTGATTGCATGTTTCTTAATTATTTACAGTCTATGGGCAAGAACATCGCTCCAGCGTGAGTTCTAGTCACCGCTTTTAATGGTATGTTAATATATATATCCGCCCTGAACTCACGTCCTTGATATGGCACTGATACAACTGATCTGAAATTGAAACGACACCTTTTCTATATTATCTTCAACATTATAAAAATAAATTCTATCCATATAACAGAACCGTTTTCGAAAGTTAGTACTAGGATGAATTTAACCCTAATACCCTGTACAGACTATGCATTTTAAACGCATTTAAGTAGGTAAATTTAACGTGTTAAAAAGTAGTGTTCAGACTAAACACGTTTTATTTTGATTATGATGATTTGTTTTGACAAGTAGATATTCAGCTGTGTTTCATTAGCAAATTTATGCTTTCTAAATTGTTTGAAACCAATTAGTTTGTACGAGTATAGCAGTAATGAAAAGGGAATTTATTAGCTAATGCAGTCGTTGCACAAGCACAAAATTGAGTTTCTGCAGCATTAAATAGTTTCTTCCAAAGTTTACTTCGATTTCCGCGAGGGTTGCAGTACATGTTTTCGGTTAAATGCGTAGTAGCTACGTATTTTCGTAAACGCGTCCGGGAAGTGTTTTCAGCGCATTTAACTCGACTTAAACGCGTTAATATCGTAGTCTGAACATAGTATAACGAATATTTAAATATCGTTTCTTCAAAAGCCGATAATTTGTACTTGATCCGTTGCCAGCTTGTCTGACTAACTTATTGCGTTTATCTACGTACTACGTAAATAGTTGAAATTCTTCGTGATAGGGACGTAGAGGGTTGGACTGAGAACGGCCTCTTAGGGCGAATCGCAGAAAACTTCTTTGCACTGATTCGATCCTGTCCTTATGAATATCGTAGAATGGTTTCCATACTGTGCGGGCATATTCAAGAACAGAGTGTGTAACGCCAAAAAAATCTTTGCAGTATCTTCTTATAAAACCATAGACAAAGTAAGCCTTACCGACATGTAGTCTACATGATCGTCGAAAGAAAATATAGTATTAAAGTAAACACATAAATCGCGCACCTTGTTAATTATTTGTAATAAAATTCGCTCTAAAACATAATTGGATTAGATATATATTCCTTGAAAAAGGAAGTGGTACATTTAGCGACATTGAGAGACATTAGAGATGGGTCGTTCACGAGTGAACTGTTCCGAAAGAACACTTCATTGAAGTGAGTGAGTGAAGTAGTTCACTCATTTTGGTGAACTGCAGTTCCATTCGACACGTGATAAAAAAATTAAAAACGATATATATCAATCAGGAATATTCAAATAATGCGCAAGTGGTGAAACTAATTTTTGTCCGCTGAGACGAAATTTTGAGCACCAAATTTAAATTGGCGTCACTGGTTATAAACTGTGCTGTTGTCTTCAATGGAATTATGTATGGCATACGCGACTCGGTGCGAAAAATACCACGGCATTCTATTTTTCATCATAAGAACAACTACTGCTATCCTGACTATAGACCGGCTGGAGAAAATTCACACACACCAGCTCTACGAACGAACTTCTGTCTGACTAGTGTGTGATTAAGTGAGCGGCTGTTTAGAGAAGAAAACTCACACATACACCAGCCTACCGGTGGCTACTAAACGGCTGTTAGAAGATATAGAGTGAGTGAACACTTCAATTGAAGTGACTACGGAACGAAGAGTTCCATTGAGTGAGTGAACACTTCAATTGAAGTGACTAGTTACTACTGAACCATGGAACGAAGGAGCGAAGAAACGAAGGAGCGAAAGAACGATGGAACGAAGAGTTCAATGGAAGTACTTCACTGAACTCGTTCCTTAAAGTGAGTGACTCGGAGTGAAGTACTTCACTGAAAGGAACTGCTTTGCCAATCTTTAAGAGGCATATAAGTTTAAAGCACACCAGTCGATGAATAGCTGCAAATCGATTTACAGTAAAGTATTGTCGACTAAAACCTAAACGTGCTCACGTCACTAATAAATAAAGGTCCTAGTTGGCTTCCTTGAACTACGACTGAAGTGTTTGAGTAAATCGTTAAAAAGGGCTCCTTGAAAAAAAATTGTACCTGTTATTTACGATGGGATGGGTGAACTGATCCACTGGCTGATCTGTTCGATCGCTGGAATTGAGAAATTCTAGAATTTCATTATGCTATTATACAGTAGATCAACCTTTACTGAACCCATCTTCGAACGAGCTATTAATTGATTTGCAGCAAAAGCCTCAAACAACATCGCAACACTAGGAGGTTTTTCGACGGGGCGGTAATTTCTCATGTCGTTTCTTTTCCCCTTTCTAAATACTGGTTTTATTGTCGAATATTTTCTCGCACTGGGGAAAAATAATCCGATCCGAAGATACATTTTGAATAAGAACTGCAAGGAAGATAATAGTACTGAGCAAAACCTCATTATTACGACAATTGGTATACATTTGTGTCAGAATGAAAACTATCTGCAATATCAGATATAAATCAGATTAATGAGAAGGTTTTTCATCTCAAATGTAGTAAAGCGAAATTTCGTCCAGTAATGAAAGTTCCTGAAGTTCATGTCGTGGTACGAAAGTAATCAGCAAAGAAGAGTACTCGTAAATTGAAACTTATCCAAACGTAGTTAATGTTAACGAGAAGTAAATGAAAGAATCCAACCACCGCATTACGCCTATTGCAATATTAAGAATTGGGCTGTCGAAGGATTCTTGATTAATTAAGGAGTGTCTCGATATGTATTTTCAGGATCTGGCAATAGCTTAATGTACAGAAGTATGCTGAATTGGATTGTATTTCTTCTATTCTCAAGAAATGCTTCTGACTAACTCGCTATGTATCCTTTATTCTTTTGCATTCCTTTCATTGTGGTTTCCACAGATGTGGAAACTCCATCCTTGCTCGCTAAGGTAACGGAAACTGATATTTTAAAGATCGGAAAAAGGTCAAAAATAAAACGTCCGACGCTTACGAGTTCACAAGTGACAAGACGGAAGTATATTACATGGAGTCTGTGCTAAAGTACACTATGTATAAAAAACTAGTACTAAACAGTGGTACCATATATAATTGTGATTCTACTTTACATCACCCCCTCTAGAATCCTATTTTATATTAATTAAAAAAAAATAATCGATAAACAATATGGCAATTCAATAATTCAATAAACAACAATCCAAAACAAAGTTATTGAAAAAAATAAGACATTAGTCTAATAAAGTAATCCCACGCCCTCGTTGAAAAGCATCTGCCTTTTACAAATTGATGCTTTAGTCATGCTGTCTGCCAGCATTTCGTCGCTTTTCGTGTATTCCAGTTTGATCATACCTTCGTTCAATTTTTCTCGTATGAACTGCTGTTTAATATCGATGTGTTTTGTACGTGGACTGTAGCTGTTGTTCGTTGCAAGATGTATTGCACTTTTGTTATCGCAATAAATGGTGATCGTTTTTGGAGCGTCCTTAAATAATTCCCGTTCGAACCGCTTCAACCAGATTCCTTCTTGCATCGCTGCCACCAATGACATGTATTCGGCCTCACTAGTAGACAAGGCAACAGTCGGCTGTTTTCTAGAGTTCCAAGATATAGCCGCACCCTGCATTAAATAAATATATCCCGTAGTAGATCGTCTATCATCGTAGTCTCCAGCCCAATCTGCATCGCAGTATCCTTGAAGTTCACCAGCTGTCCTAGAATATACCAACTTTAAATTAATTGAACCTTTGATATATCTCATAACTCTTTTGACTGCGATCCAATGTTGTTGTCCAGGATTTTTGTTAAATCTGCTTAATGTACTGACTGCAAAACAAATATCAGGTCTGGTTACTTGCGCCAAATACATAAGACTACCAATAGCCTCTTGATAAGGAATATTTCTATCAAATTCGTTAATATTCGCCGCCAACTTTGATTGTGAGTCTAATGGTGTACTGACTGGATTAGACTCATGCATGCCAAAACGTTTTAATATTTCCTCAATATATTGACTTTGATCAATTCCGATTGTCCCTTCACTTCGATTTCTGCTGATTTGAATTCCTAAAATAGATGATGCTTCACCCATATCACTGAGTTTAAAGGTTGATAAAAGTTTTCGTTTAAGTTCTGTTTCACATTGGTTATTAGAAAATATTATTATATCATCAACGTAGATTGCTACTATCAATATATTATTATTGTCCCTTTTAAAATATACACATTGGTCTACTGCTGATCGCGTTAATCCAATTTTTATTAATGTCAAGTTTAATTTCTCATTCCACACTCTACTCGCCTGCTTCAAACCGTAAATGGCCTTTTTAAGTTTACAAACTTTATGAGAGCCATCTCCAAATCCCTCCGGTTGCAGCATGTATATCTCCTCGTCCAAGTCACCCTGAAGAAATGCTGTGACTGCATCCATTTGCGTAATTTCCAGGTCATATTTTGCGGAATATGCTATTAAAAAACGAAGCGATGAATATCTCAGCACTGGTGAGAATGTTTCCTGATAATCGATGCCCTTTTGTTGTGCATAGCCTTTTATCACCAATCTAGCCTTGTATCGTTTAATTGATCCTTGGGTGTCGCGTTTTATTCGAAATACCCACTTACAATCGATTGGTTTTCTATTCTTCGGTAGTTCTTGAAGCTCCCACGTTTCATTTTCTATAAGTGAATTATATTCGTCGTTCATAGCTAGCCGCCAGTGATCTGCATCTGCTCGAGACAAGGCTTCCTGAACAGTATTAGGACTAAAATGATCGACTGTCTTAGCCGCATATGATACCATATTGGTGCCATTGGTCGGCTCTTTCTCCGCAATTCTCGCTGATCGTCTTGGACCTAGTTCGTCAGTGTTGTTCGTCACAATGGGATTTTCGTCATTTCTGGTTGATTCCATATTCACGAGCGTCTCCTCTAACGTACCGTGTGCAGAATGAAACTCCTCTATGGTCCCGTTGGTTTCATCCTCAACATTAACATCCACAGGTTGACTTTTGTCTTCTGGTAAATAATCAAAATCGAAGTTCGAAATTACCCGTTGCTGATCAATCGGTTTTTCAAAAAAAATAACATCTCGGCTCGTTACAATCTCACGCTTTATTGGGTCGTAGAGTCGATACGCCTTCGCGGTTTCACTATGCCCTAATAGTATACACTCTCTTGACTTTACATCAAGTTTTCGCCGCTTCTGACTGGGAATATGGACCATCGCCTTACAGCCAAAAATTCGAAGCATTTTCAAATTTGGCTTCCTTCCCGTCCAAACCTCCTCCGGTGTTTTGCATGCTAGCCCTTTGGATGGTGACCTGTTAATCACATATGTAGCAGCTGAGGCTGCTTCACCCCAAAACTCCTTGTCAAGACCTGCGTCGACCAACATGCACCGTACCTTTTCAATAATGGTTCTATTCAGTCGTTCTGCCATGCCATTTTGTTGTGGCGAATAGGGTGCAGTCAATTGATGCACAATTCCACACTTCTGCACAAAATTTTTGAAAGTACGATTGCAGTACTCACTTCCATTGTCCGTACGTAGTGTCTTTATTTTTAGTCCGGTTTGGTTTTCGACCATTATTTTAAAATTCGTAAATTATTCGAGAACTTCTGATTTGTATTTTAACAAATATATAAACACCTTCCTACTATAATCGTCTATAAGTGAAAATATATATCTCGCGCCTCCGAGGCTTTCGATTTTTATAGGGCCGCAAAGATCGGAATGCACAAGTTCTAATAATTGTTCAGCTCTTGTACCTACTTCATTAAAGGGCTTTCTACTATGCTTTCCTTTTAAACACGTAACACACGGCTCATAACTTTTTGTGGAAAAATTGATACCATCAACCATCGTCCTAAGTCTAAATAAATTTTCATATCCAATGTGTCCTAATCTTCGATGCCAAAGCTCCTGACTAAGGAATGCCACCTCTGGCTCAACTACCTTCGCGTTGTTGGTTTTAAAATTTAACTGATACATATTGTTTATCATTGGCGCTGTCGTAATTAACTGACCTTCGCGATTATATACCCGACATGATATTTCGTCAAAAACTAATTTATGTCCGCGTTTAGCCATTTGACTAACTGAAAGAAGGTTTGTACACAGACTGGGTACATACTGTACGTCTTTTATGACAGCATCAGTATCACTATCACCATTAACTAATGTCAATTGAACGTCACCAAAACTCTGAACTTGCAATCGCGTATTATTTGCCGTTAATACCTGGGTTCTAACCGGTTTGCTAACGTTACCTAATTTTTCGAAACACATTGTCATATGAGCAGAAGCTCCTGAATCAATAAACCAGTTATCACTATTAACACTTTGACTGATTAAGGAGGTATATAATAATTGTTCTGATTTGTTATTAGTTTTGGGTTTTTCATTATGAAATTTACCTTGGTTTTTGTCAGAGGTCTTATCTTTACGCTTTTCACGACAGTTTTTAGCAAAGTGTCCAAGTTTATTGCATTCGTAGCATCTCGGCTCCCACTTCTGTTTATTCGATCTAGCAGCCTTTTTTCCAAATAACACCATGTCTTCCGATGAACCTTTCTTGATGTCCTGCAGCAATTTAGTTTTTATCGAATCTGCAGTAATCGAAACTCCCGAGCTTTCGATTCCCATGATCATAGGACGATATTCGTCCGGCAATCCAGCCAATAACAGCGTTCCGATCCACTCGTCACTTATGTCCATTCCGATAGATTTTAACTTATAACTTGTCAGCACAATTCTGTTGATATAGTCTTCCACAGAACTACAAGAACTCAATTGAGAAGTAATAAGTGTTCTTAATAAACCCACCTTTCGAGTCAGACCCGAATCTTGAAAAGCCTTTTGCAGATTATCCCACGCTTCTTTCGCCGTCTTAGCATTTTGCACATGCGAATAATTTAGAGAATCGATGAGCAGAATAATCTTGGATTTCGCTTTCGTGATTTTGACGACATCACTTTCCGTACCGAGAACACAATCCCAAAGTCCCTCGTGTTCCAATAAGGCTTGCACTGCGAACTTCCAAGAATCGTAATTGTCGCGTCCTCTCAACTTTTCAATGTTGAAAGCAGATTGATTAGCCATGTTGCATGTGCTCCGCTGTACAATATCGCAAAATATCAATGTAATCGCACAACTTACAACTTCTAATAACTTCTAAGATCGACACACGGTTTCCCGAAAATTATAGTTATAAATTTGTTGTTACTGGGTCCTGGGCCCATAGCCTGATATTTTAAAGATCGGAAAAAGGTCAAAAATAAAACGTCCGACGCTTACGAGTTCACAAGTGACAAGACGGAAGTATATTACATGGAGTCTGTGCTAAAGTACACTATGTATAAAAAACTAGTACTAAACAGTGGTACCATATATAATTGTGATTCTACTTTACATCAAACTGCTGTCAATCGCAAAATAGTCAACTTCGCGATGGATAAAGACCTAATCCACTATGGCCAATATGGATTTCGTTCTGGTCATTCTATAGGGTACCTTTGGATTACTCAGTAAAATGCTGGTAGTCGTGCATCAGATAAAGTGCGTGCTTGCTTGTCCTTGAAATATCTAAGGCCTTTGGCTTAAACTCACCCTTTCTTAAGTAGATTAAGAGTTTACTGAGAATCATTTCTCTTCATACGATTCTGATTTAACTTAACCCAATTCATAGTTTTGCAAATGACAGTACACTTGAAAATCACTTTTATTTCGACTCTGCTGTAGAGGCACCTGGGACTCAATATTATCTTGGAATGAGACAAGAAAAGGAGTAGAGTTTAATGCCTGCAAAACCCAGTCCTTTCAAATAAACGAGATACTCCGCGTCGGTCGCAAATGTCTTATATTTCGCATATCTTGGCTGGAGCCCCAAAAATTTAATTTAGCTTTTGTCAATCGTATTTAAAAATATGCGTTTCAACTAATTGGGGATAAAGCATTTTAGCTTCGATAGACTCTCTCGAGCATCGCCGAAATGTCCGAGAGAGTAGGTAGATACTTTGCATCTACTATCGATATTTCTATGATAAATGCTCCTTGTGATTCCTCGAAATATTTGTCAACATACATTATTTATTATTTATTATTTAAAACTGGTAGAGCCTAAAGAAGCCTCACTACTTCTCGAACTACGACCTAAGAGGTCTTTTGTTCCTGGCTCTTAACCACTCCCTAGGCCATATCGATTCCTTTGAGAAAGGAGATGATTTTACTCAGGGGAGTCTTCGACAGGTCTTCACAGGTGAGAGTAAATCCACCGAGAATCTGCCTTCTTGATCTGGCCACTGCATCACAATCACACAGAATGTGTGCCGTGGTTTCAGATGTGCTCAGACCTTTTCGTGGAGAGAAGTTTAGGCCGTCTTTAATCACACGAATATCAGTAATATGGAACGTACCGCCAGCCAATTCCTTTTGTGATAATCTTAACAGTCCATCGCCACTTCAAACGTTCCTCTCTCGGTTCACCGCCACTTCAGACGCTCCTCTCTCGGTCCACCACTCTAAATGTCTTACCGCATCATTTTATCCCCTACTATTGCACATATTTTATTACCTGCCTATGTCATTTTGGCTGTGCTATCGCATTAAAGGGTAAGGATTGAGATATGTTAACTTCAAGCATCTGGAACATATCAACGTTTGATATATTTACTCCACAAATGAGATTGATGGAATATGTGAGTTTTTTTTGAGAGTTAAAAGACATGTTTGAGTTTTCGACTCTATTTGTCCTGCTCCTGTCAAGAATTTTTACGATATCTGAGTTCATTGCGTCTCATGGTCAGTGATGCCAATTTAGGGATTTCAGCGTTAAATTTGGTGCTCAAAATATCGTCTCAGCGGTCAAAAATTAGTTTTACCGCTTGCACTTTATTTGAATATACCTGCGATTGATATGAAAAAATTAAATTTTAGTGCCTTTAAGTTGAAATTAACGCTCAAAATTTCATATTTTAGTGCTCAACCAAGAAAAATAGTTGGCGACACTGCTCATGGTTTGCCTATGATGCGGAAATGATCAATAATCCACTTCAGTGATAGACGTAAACAGTAAAGCTAGAACTTTACAGCGGCAAAGCAATAGATTGGAAATGAGATTATTCAAATTATAAAAAGAGTAGGAGAGAGGACAGAGTCTTGAGTGACAGTCAATATTCATAAAATGAAGAAACGAAGTAACATCATCTAATAATACTCGTCGTCGTCAAAAATATGTTTTCTGCTGCTCAATATTATAGAAAAAACAACGATTCAAAAAGTCCTCCACCTAGGATCAAATGTAAAATATAACGGATAAGTGAGTAAATGTCAAAAATCATAAAATTGTTTTTTTGTCCTTTATAAAGGACTTTTTGAACAGTTATTTTTTTATAATCTTCAGAAAAGAAAACACATATATTTACTGACGCCACCAACTTTGTATCATGCACCGTTTCAGGATACGATTAAAAACGATTTAAATACAATACATACAAAATAATGTTATGTATACTGTCAATATATCGGGAGTAATTTTTCGTATTCAAAATCATACTTTTATCCATTAGTTTCAATTAATATTTATTTGAGGTGCAGCTAAAGAACTCCTTGGAAAAACAAATTTACAATACAAATAAGAGCTACCTAAATACGCACCCGTTTTCATTTAAATTGTTTTCCGTACGCCAATGCAAATCTGAAAATTTCTTTGCTTGAATTACTTTTCTAGTAAATCTAAATTTATTTGTACTAAGTTTAAACTTTTTAACAGATACGTGAAAAAACATCCCCGCCCCACAAAGCGTTTCCCCTATCCAAAGTTCAGTCTCCGCTACAGCTCTATGTACCATAAATGCCAAGTTTGAGCTTTTCATCATTAGCGGTTCCTGAGATATAAAAATCAGAATATTTTCGTTGCCCAATCATAAATTCTTTTTTTCTGGTAGAAGTCTATTGGGCCTACATCCTGTATAAATTCCAAGATCCTCTCTTAATATGTTCTTGAGATATGAGACACATAAGTCAACAGCTTATTATTTTCTTAAAGTTTAATTCATAACCTGACATTTAAAATAAAAAACTTTTGCATAAAGTAAAACTGTTTCTTATAGATTCGAGAAAATTAGGCATCATTTTCATTGAACATCTTCAGATAAGAAAACATTTGATTGATTAAGTTTATCTTCTGCAACCTTGGGAACTATTCTTGGTAATACATTTTGGGCGGAAAAGAGAAAACAAATTTATGTCTATGAAGGATACAACATCACTACAATAAGCAGGCAGCTTGGTGTTTCAAGAAAGGCTCGCAGATTATGGTCAGAGAGGTCAAGAGAACAACTTGACAGCCCGAGTAAAGTGGTAGGCCATCTGACTTATAGTAAGAGAAAAGTGGAAAATAGTAAGTCCCGTCAAGGACCAGTTTAATATAGAAACCAGAACTGTGACCATATTACAAGACAACATTACAAGTCACCCTTAGAACAATCATGCTTACGCCCGACCTACAAAACAGCTTTTGACCCAGAAAAATATTTGTGACAGTACGAATATCTGCAAAAGTCTGATCGACGAGGGATTCACGACTGATAGTCAAATAGTAATGAAACAAAGGGCAAGGATCCTCTTTACAGATGAAAACCGACATAGCTCCAGGATAAGAACATCAGATCCGCAAGCAAGTAAACCAGTGCAGAGGCCAAAGCAAGGGCTTTAAATTATGGTAGCCGGGGCTACTTATGGCAATAAGAAGCTATGGAAAGTCGGAGCTTATCCTAAACACTGAAAACCACGTTTATTACTTCCTATCTCCTATGCACTGTCGATTGTCAATTGTGCTGAACTTTACACTACAAGTGAAATAAATGCGTTTACATGAATGACTAGCCAAGCCATCCCTTTTAGGAACCATACCACACTCACGATAGGCAGCAAGCTAATAATAGTATGATACTTTAGATGAAATGTTGAACTCCGATTTATGTTGTAGTTGGGGATGAAGCAGAATAAATAGCTCGTCTCGCCTTTTTTTTAAGGCCACTCGAAAGAGAAGGCAAAAATTTTGCGTTTTCATTGCCGTATTTGAAACTACTGCAATTTTCAAAGACTTTTACATGGGACCTACAGGAAGGGTTCACTTCACTTTCACTTTTCAATATATTTATCCCCTCTTTACCTAAAACAATTGAGAAATTAACGTGTACAAAATTTCAAACTTAGCTTAAAGCGTTCTGAAGTTTTGGCCGATACACGTGGTCGGGCACCTGTTTTAAGCACTTTTGTATGAGAGCTCTAAGAAGTGGTGAAGGGATTTCGCTCAATAGGAAACTCTTCTTTACTTTTAACTCAAAACTAATTTCTATTATTTCAACTTTCTAGCTCGATGATTTCTTGAGTTATAGTGGGCTTAGAAAGATGATTGCACTTATTTTTCAGTGAACTTTGTATGGCAGCTACATAAAGGACATAAATTTTCTTCATATTCAAAATCAAAATCAACGTATGTTAAATTTAATTTCTTGGACACGTGTTTAAGGAAAGGTGGGTGAGTATGACGATTTTACGCGTTAAGGAACTTAGCTATCCGTCCGAATACATTCGTTAAATAGGATTAACGAAGGAATTCAGGCGGATAGAAAGCTGATTTAGTGTTCTTGGTCACAACTGGACATAAAATAAGGCTCCATTTAATGCGTTAAAAATGTTTGGGCTGAAATAATCAATTCTCTACAGATTTCATCTAGAGTATAAAAATATAAACTAAATATTGACCAAATCTGAAGAAATAAATGAGTTATTAAAAAACAAATCAATTTTGGGTCATAGGTACAGATCCGAGGAGAATAGTAGAATGTCATTTATCATATTTCCTGTTAGGAAGTCTTCGTTAGTGCCAAAATCCTTGTTGTGAAGAAGTTGCAATCCAGACTACTGATTTTCGTTTATCTTTTTCATCGGATAAATGCTTCGTTTTCAGCTGTCTGAATTGATCGATCGTTGTTAATAATTAGTTAAGACAGTTAAAAACAGTGGTGGACCCTGCGGTCAAGAAGAGCCTCCGCTTTAAGGCAATCGGTTTAATGCGCCAGGGGTTTCAAAATTTCTTTTCGGGGATGTTGAAAACTGAGCCAATTACATTTAGCGGCTTTGATCTTGGATAATAAGGAAATTAAAAAACAGAAAAAATTCTAAATACGAATATGTACAAATAATTCCGAATCGAAAATATATTCCAAAATTTGAAGCTCCAAATCCCAAAATATTAAATTTCATAATACAAAATTGCATATTGTTAAGTTTCAAAATGTTGGAAAAAATTCCTCGAAAGTAAAACAAAAATTAATAATGAGTACTTATGTATAGTATAGCTGATTTACATCGCAGAATTCCTAACTGGATTTCTCGAGAATTCGACTAAACTCTTTCAAAATTTACTAGACTTCCCATATACTCGTATTTGAAGAAATTGGAAGTTACGGAAATCTATTTCAAAGCCTATTGAGTTTGCTTCCACATATTTCCACAATATTCACCAATAATTTCATTTGTTGGCTTCTGTTCATTCTATTTAATTTACCATTGCTTAAGAACGTAAGTTCTTCTTACGCAATTAACGTGACACCTGATTAATTTTTGAATATTAAACAAATCTCTTCAGAGCGAAGTAAACGCATTTCGATATTTCAAAATTCATTTTCCGAAATTTAGCGTTGTAAATCAACTGTTCAATAATATCATTGTTTTATTATAATAGTAATTCAATAGAGAATGGCTGATTTTACTTCGGAAGCCTACTCTGGGTGTTTGCAGGACAAAGTTATTGTGAAAAAAATAACTGATATAAGTAAATCGTTATTACCCCAGTTAATACAGAAAGTATTATCGGCGAAGGTGGCTTTAGAACCGGAAGATCTACTATTGACCAGATATTCTCAGTCAAACAAGTGCTAGAAAAATGCTGGAAGTGTAACATTGACGCGCACCAGATCTTCGTGGACTTCCAGCAGGGTACGATAGTATAGATAGGAATGTGCACAGTGCGACAAATAAGTTTCGAAATAGGCCATGGAAAACATCATTAAAAGAAGAAATCTGGATATTTTTAATTTTTTTTGTGCTTATATTGTGATAATTTCAAATTAATATGAATTCAACGCAGCAACAAAATTGAATATAACTTTTAATTAATCTGGGACAGCAAAAAGTCCATTCCGAATTTTTAGCAGTGAAGAAAAAAAGACTTCAACTGCTAGCTCTTCGTGCCAAACGTCGCAGTACATACAAGGAAATGTTGCGGCGAAAAGCACTTTCATTGCTAATAAAGAAATGTAGAAAGCGGACCATCACATCACACACAAAAATGAAAACACGCTCAAATAATTTTAACTGACGGAAGGATATAAAAATCCACAATTGTCATTCATTGGAATTTCAGTTGATTTCACTTTTAGATGGCGCTGATGACAGTTAAAAGAAGCTAACAAGGATGATTCAACACACAGACTTGATTCTGAGCCAAAAATTGACGAACATTGTGTGAGGTGTGACTCGGTGCATTATCCAGTTCTCTGGATCACGATATTCGGGTCGAATACGACGGATTCTGGCCATCACCTGCTTCAAAATGTCGAGATAAAATGCGCCAGTAATTGTTTGGCCAGTTGGAACGAATTCCCTGTGGACAATTCCTTTGCTATCGAAGAATGTAATGAGCATTGTTTGAGCAACATTTTAATATTTCAACATCGACAAAAAAGTTGTTTTGGGAGAACTGTCATAACTTTGCTATCTATCAACCGATTTAAAGAAAATTGGTGTTACCGGGAAGAGGAGTGTCACAAACGCCGGTCTGTACACACAGATGGTCCTACAAGTTACTCAGATATGGTTCGAGTCTCGGAACTTGTTTGTCGCACTGTGTACTATGTAAGATAATGCTTGACTTCGGGATTCCATAAAAACTCGTCTGATTAACCAAAATGTCATGGTCACTGAATCCGAAGTAAGGATACAAAACGAGCTCACCCAAAGCTTCTGAACAGAACCTGGCCTGAAGCTGGGAGACGGACTCGCTCCCATGCTTTTCAATTTAGAAAGGTACCCGTTGATACCAGAAGTACCCTACTAATCAAATCCACTCAATTAGTGTAGACTCAACGGCAAAAGATGTCGGGTCAAGGGTCAATGAAAATAAAACCAAGTTCATGATCCAAACAAGAAGAAATGCACCACCCAGACAAAATATGACCATGAGGGACTACAACCTGGATAATGTGAATCATTTCTCATAATTGGGATCACACCTTGTAATAGACGGCAACGAACGGGACGAAGTAAAACAACGGATCATAAAAGCAAATAAGACGTATTTCACGGTCGTCCCGATTTTAAAATTCGAAAAAAGTGCTCAGCCAAAGTAAACTTCGCATATATAAAACCTATGTTACTATATGCAAGCGAAACGTGGAATCTAACCCAAGCGTCTGAAAAATCATTAGACGCATTTGAACGACGAATTCTTCGAAGAATTTTGGGACCAGTAAGAGAAGGCATTGAATGGCGTATCCGGTACAACAGTGAGTTGTATAACATCTATGACGACCCAGCCGCATGTGCTCTTATAAAATTTCGTAAGCTACAATGGGCAGTCCATGTGAAGCGAATGGACGCACACTGAAAGGTAGAGCTCAGGGCAAACGACAGGTGGGAAAACCGCGGAAAAGATACGAGGTCTCAGTTGACGCAGATTGCAGATCGCTTCTTAGATGCACAAATTGTAGGACGAGGGCGCTAAACCGAGATTACTTCAGACAATGTATCCTGCAGGCCATAGTCCGATTTGGGCTGTCGCGCCATTGATGATGATGATTACGCCAGTTTGCCATGGATAGAAAAAAAGATTCAGGAGAGCAAAAAATTTAAAATAGTAGTAAGTAATAGCAGTAATCACATCGTGTCTCGTGGCCAGGCAGCTCTGGCCGACCCTAAATCCGAGCAGGACAAAGTTTATCCTACTCGAAGATAGGAATACTCTTCGTATCCTAATTGGTGTACTGACGCCATTGCCTGCTCGGCCGGCACGCCAGAAGACTAGGTGTGGCGGACATTACAGATCTGTGCCGCAGCTGTGGTGAACCCGATGCCGAGGAAAGTATTTTCTACTTGCTTTGCGAATGCCCGGGTCTGGCTTCGAGGTGCGAACGTACTTTAGGTTCGCGCTTCGCCATAGACTTGGGCGAATTCGCAAGCATTAAGCTAGACAAGCTGCTGCAGTTTGTCAAGCAAGGCGGGGTGGTTTACCTAAGATGTTGTCTTGGGCACACGGGTACCTTTTCCTGTACATGTGGGATCACAACGGACCCATTGGCGGTCTATGTGCTTGGTCGCGAAGCGACCACCCACCTTACTTAAAACCTAAATAGCAGTTTCAGTTTATGATGTTGTAATATTATGCATTGGTCTCCGTTAATAGCTGGCACATGTACCTGTGGATTAATTCCTAAAACTGTTACAGAAGGGAAAACATGAGGCGGAATATAAAAGGTATATTAAGCAAACAAACTGTTATCTGATCTGAACATACTACGTATTTATCAGAAATAGCATTTTATTGATTCTTTCAACATTTATTTGAATAGCTTTTGTTCAATTACGGAAATCCACCTGAAGTTGAGAACTCCTCCATGTGGATGGTCTATCAATAGCTTTACATGCGACAGTATGAACTTTATCTCATTAATTTGAGTTTAAGAACTGAACTAAGAACTGCTTAAGTTTGTTTTCTTTTTCATTAATTGCAATATTCTGTTGTATGTATGTTTTTGTTAACCTTCAATTAAAAAAGAAAATATTAAAAACAAGTGCATTTTAATATAATTAACTTTTATTGAATATTGTCAACATATTGCAATCGGTGATTTATTTCACGATAAGCCGAAAACTTTGTAGCTATCATTTCTCTTGTATTTTTGATTTATAAAATTATTGCTACTAGGCTAGGCTGTTAATTTTAATAACAACAGAAAAATCTTTATAAACGTTCCACTTTAATTTCATTGCAGCGTGAGAGAAAACAACGAAAACTTTACTCAGAAGAATGGGCATTAGGTGAGGATGATTTAGAGGGTGTTCGAGGTTTCAGCGTTGCTGAAAAGTTGGAGTCACCCAAATTTGCGCAAACTGGAATGGTACGGGAAATGAAGGGTTCGGATCTCACTGTGGGGTAAGTACATAGTGTATAACGGCACAAATATAAAAATTGTGCTCTACATTTGTGTAGCTTTTAAGTACAAAAGCTTCTAAACCAGGAGCGAAATCTGATTTCCGCTTTATTTGTAACAAAAGGGTCAAGAGTACTGTAAATCTGTGGGATGTAATAAAGGAAACTATGGATTCATGTTTGTTAAAGTTTTACTTGGTTTGATTAAAGAAGTTCGAAGAAGTTATTTATTCTAAATTCATAAATTGAACTCGATCTTCACGAAGTCTACTAACTTATCATACGCGCTTCTCCAAGTTTTTATTTTCTTCGTGGTTTCTATTTTTTCAAAGAAATTTCCGACTTGGTATATTATAAAAAAATCTTTCACAATTTTTTGTGAAATAGCAGTAGCTACGATATTCTGGCTTCCTTCATTTTTTTTTATAAAACTGATAACATAGAGAGTCGACTTTTTATGTATTACAGTAGTTCGACACAATCCTGATCAGTTTTGGTAGAGACAATTTTAGGTTAGGGGTACAAAGTGGTTTATTTTACGTGAAAAACAGGCTAAACGATATAATTATGTGCGCAAACATTAAAGCGTGGTGTTAGGTTGAAAATATACTGAGGTGGAAGTGAAGGTAAGTACATCACTACATTTGTAGTGTGAAAATAGATCTGTACTAGATACATGAAAGCTGTAAATTTTATGAGGTGCTCAAAGAAGCAAAGATTGTGTCATCTCCATTCAGTCTAAAAGCAGTTCACTGAAAACGAACAAGTAGCTCCAGAGATGATTTTAGTGTTCCAGTCTAAACATATGTGCGATGTACTGAAGGCGCTAAGTTCTCGGTCCGACAGAGATGGTGCTCCGGTTAAAAAATTACTATTATTTGTCTCAAGTTTGATTCTTCAGAGCGTCTACCATAAAATTTAAGATTAGGTGCGATCAGTAATTTGTTTGTTTTTGGCGTGTAAACAAATAAATGTTTGGTGTTTTTTGAAAAATTGTTAAGGCCGAGTATCTATCAGTTATAAAATAATTCATATTGAAGGGTTTAACACCAACGGAAATAAAAAATGTAATTATCCATATATGATGACAATCCTTCAGTTCACACCGAAATCAATACGACTGTAGAGATTGTTGGAATAATCCACAATGTTACCATATATGGTGGCTCTGGAGATCGTGTATCATGGCAAGCTGATCTACCAGATTTTGGAGCAGGCGAAAAATATGGATGGCAATGGGACAAACAGCCATTGTGTGTTCAGGCTGATGAACATACTATAGAACTGTGGTCAGGTAAACTTCTATTGAATAAACCAAAAGGCGCTAACGTTATTATCTTTTCTAACAGCCAAGCGGCACTGCTAGCGCTGAAATCTTATTGTTTCATCTCTAAGCTTGTATGGGACTGTCATTCTCTTCTTAAAGAGCTGGCGCATCATAACAGTCTAACCCTAATGTGGGTGCCGGGACATGAGTGTATTCTGGGAAACGAACCGGCTGACCAGCTAGCTAAGCGGGGAGCCAACTCACCAATGATTGGTCCGAACCATCATGTGGAGTAGGTAAAGGCTTCATTAAGGATGGCATTTTAAAGTGGGTAAATCTTCATGTGGCAGATTATTGGAACTCATTTTCAGGACTTAGACAGTCAAAGAAATTCCTGACTTTCTCAAGTAAGAGAGCATCGGCATTTCTTTCCTTAAACAGGTATAACGCGAGAGTTATAATGGGAAGTTTTTCAGGGCAATAATTCCTCAATTAAAATCATCGGCAAAGTATCACTAGACGTATGTCGATTCTGTGAAACTACTGCACACATTCTGTGTGATTGTGATGCGGTTGTCAGATCAAGAAGGCAGACTCTCGGTGGATTTAATTCTCAGCTATGAAGACCTGTCGAAGACTCCCCTGCGCAAAATCATCTCCTTTCTTAAGGGAATAGATATGGCCTAGGGAGTGGTTAAGAGCCAGTAAAAAAAACACTTAGGTCGTGGTTCGAGAAGCACTAAGACTTCTACCAACAAATAATAATAATCCACAATGCCGTGTGTAAATGATCGCTATTTTAAAGTTTCTGAGTCGGCTAACATTCCAAACACTTCCATAGATCGTGTCCACAGCAACACAAACAGTTGCATGTTAATAAAAGTGATGGGTGCCGCGTTTGGTGACCGTGCGTCAAAAACCCATTCAAATTGACATTTCTCAGAAGTTTAAACGCCTTCCAACTGAGTTGCGAGGATTCATTACTTTTCATTTAAGCATGATTTCAGCACTATACGGTAAAAAACAAAACAACACTCCAAACAGCCTAGAGCGAAGCGCTCCAAAGAAGACAAATATAGAAAGGTGATGGCATGTTGTTTTAGGATTCACAAGGTGATTAGGGCAAGACCATTAATGAACAGCAGCGTTGCTGGAGCAACTGCATGATGTCTTCAGGTCCAAAGGTCCTCATTCGCCAAAGAAAAAATGCTTTTTCATTTTATTTTCAAAACTGCATGAATTGCACTTCAAACTGATGCCATACACATTGTGATGACCACCAACAGAGAGGGCCATTGTAACACTTTGTTTCGTTAAGAAATTTAAAGAGGCTGATGCACTTTCGCCAAACCTAGCCGGTTTCATTTCTTACGAATTTCGTACTCTGCTTGGGTCCTAATTGTAGGCTCCTCCTTCATGAGAATTTAGCATATATTAGGTTCCTTCACTTTCCCAAGCTGGTTAAACCTTTTAGCAAAGTATATATTTTGGCTGGAATCTTTCGTGTCTCGTGAAGTTAAACGGAAAATAGCTGCGAAAGACAATTCTTCTTTCCCCAAGTTGAATCGATTTTCTTCATTGTACTCACCAGATGTAGCCCCCAGTGACTTTTTCCTGTTCCCTAACCTAATAAGTGACTCGATGGAAAGAAGTTCACATCAAAAGCTTGAAGAGTTCGAGAAATCGTAATTTACTGACGATATAAAAACTTTGTGTTGGGATTTGCGATTTTTCGGCTTATTGAAAGACGGAGAGTTAAAGTTAAATGTCTTTATTCAACGACGGTTGAACCATCCAAATGGACCGACGCGGTATTTCTCTTCGTCACTTTGCATATGCGTCCACGACAGTGGCGTATGGACGTAGTACAATACCCAACAGTTTGAATATCGTTGATCCAAGTGCATTGAGTTGGAATGAATTATGTTCAACAATGACAAAAAAAATTGTCAGAAATCATGTGCCTGGAATTTTTCGAACCACCACGTACTTAAATGGTTAAAAATTAACAGGGAAAAATAATGGCAAGGAAAAATAAGTCATGCCAATTTGACTACTATCCGGTCTTAGACGGTGGAGAGAAGAGGGAAGGGGCCCTATCTGTATTTCACCAATTCGAATGTCGTTATAAATATTTTAAAAAATTTATTTATAGTTTTTCAACCAAATATTGCTCAATTATTTTTGAAATGCTATTGAAAAACATTGCTCTCCATTTCGCCAGTTCTTTTGAATTTCTTTGTGTTTTATAATCTCCTTTGTATTTTATAAGTATTTCTCGCAATATATTTTCCAAATGCCGAATCCCGTCTTCTTAACCATAGTTTTGACCGCTGTGGATTATGTTCAAGAATGAAAAAAACTTTTAATTATGAATGTTGTGGGAGGTTATTGATGAAGGCAGAAAAAGCAAATAATAAAACCGCGATATTCTGTATAGACTTTATTTAGAAGTAAAAATGAAGGTCGAGTGATTCCTCGAGGCTGGACACCAACGTGGTGGCCGGTAGGTGGTAGTTCAGGCGTTTATCGATATCCACCAGGTGGTAGAATGATATTATTCAACATCGCAATGTTGCTGTTGTGAATAGGTACATTGTCGTGAAAGAGTAAAACTCATTTGATCCACTTCCTTTAATTGTTTCACCAAGCTGTGCGTATTATTGTCCGGTTAAGTTTTATTTTTTTTGCTTGTAATCAAACAACAGCAGAGGATATCTCTAAGAATGTTACCCATTCTTTCCCGGCCGACTTGGACAGCTTGAACTTCTTAGGGGAAAAGTGCATTCATATAATAATAAAATAGTAACAATCCGCTTTGAAATTTCGATCGCGTGATGCCATCCTATCTGAATTTTTATGGGCATTCTTTGAACCTAGCGCTAATTTTAGTATTATTCAGATCATCATGTAAAATGTTCAAATATTGCAGCAAGTTCCTTCCGCTTCAAACTCATTCCTTAAAAATATATTTTTCGACCCGAACGCAAACGAAAATTTGTAGTTACGCTAGTTATACTGTTCTAATTAAACTTGTATTCATAGTATTCCATTTCCTTGAACATTTTGACCTACTCTTGCTTTGCTCTAATTCAAATCATGAAATTTTATTTTAGATAACTTGCATTTAAGCATGTGTGTATAATGGAAAGCCATAAATGACAACAACATATATCATTTTTTTTTTTAAATTCTGTGGAACAGTATATTTGGATATTGAATGGGGCGAAGGAAAGGGATCGAAACCGTTGAGTGTATTTTTATACTGATATCATACTGAAATTGACAGTTATCGTTAACTCATCTGTGAAATTCACAAAAAGACTTAGTTATATAACCATAACACGGTAGATACATGAGCGCAATGCCTGGGTCCACATGCAGCCGATGAAGTCTATTCTAGTTTTATAACCGAAAGGAATGAGGAAACACGCAAAAGATTATGCAATAAATTGTATTTTCGATGCGCGATGTCTTTAAAATTGTCCTCCCGGATCCTGTATGAATACGAAGTTTATAGAAGCTATAGTTGTGGATGCGGATTTACAAAAATAGTTAAATTAGCTGATTAGGATGAAGATATTAAAAAATAGATATTTTGTGGGTTTTTTTCGATATATTCGACCCTATTTTGAGATTGTGATCTATCACAACCTGCTGTGATTAAAATTTTGTGACTGCACTTGAGATCGAATAGTTTTTTTCGCATTCTGGCGCTACAGTAACAAGAAAGGTCACAATAAGTTCTCCACATAGTTGGAGACATGTGAAAAAGATGATGTGCCGTCACCCACCAAACATTTTAACTTGTCGGCGGCTTATAGTAGGCAAGCAAAACCCTTGCTGCAACAATTGCAAAAGCCTCTAAAGTAAGTTATACGGCGGACTAAAATGCTTCTTGCCGGTAAGTTACAACTGGCAACTCAAACGCAAGTTGCCTGATTATCGCTTTCAGCAAGGGTAGTTTATCAGTTCCCTTGCTCAAAATGATAATTTGGCAAGTAACTTCTAAGTGGCGATTTTAGACTTGCCGGCAAGTCTAAAATTTAATTTGCTCGCCGGTTATTAAAAATCACTTTCACTCGGTATCAAAAAATGCAATAAATAATACAATAGTTAGCACTCACAAGTGTTCTTTCCGACTGATGCGCAAATAAATGAGAATATGCAATATGGTCTCTATCCATTTGCGAAAAGCGTGCCATTTATAAGGGTAAAAAAAATGTTATCCTTACAAATTGCAATATTTTTACAAGCATTTAGCAAGAATTTTTAAATCATTGTCTGTGGCAATTACAATTCGATGAAATGGCGAGCAGATCGCATTTTATTTCCCCTTGCATAATGGTTGCTACCAGCAAACCCTCGCCAATATGTTTGCTGGGCAGTGATCAATTCGACCTTTGCAGGCGTATAATGCAATGGTCTGTGTCTTATGCTGTTATGACTCTGGCTATTTTCCTCGCTAGAAAAAAGTACAATAATAGCCAATCGTGCGACAAGGCGAACAACATTAAAAGAAAGAGATACCGCTCTTTCCGACGCTAGCGGCAACTAGTAAACGAAATTAACAACTGGTTTGTTAAGAAAAATACCGGTTCTGGCACGTTTTATAACATACCATGGCACTTTCCATAATTTATACGTACCGAACTGTCAAAAACAAGTCTGTGAATGTGATCAAAAAGGCAAAATAAAGACAATCTCAAAATTAAGGATGATTGCTCTTGGTATTACATTTATGTAAACACAAGACCGATACATATCATAGATTACTATGAGAAATTTCAGACTTTTCGTAGCTTCTGAAAGCTATTGATGTTGATCTCGTTCAACAGAATGAGCTCAACTTCGAGTAAGTTTTCGAGACAGTTTAATAGAAGTGGCGCGCTGAGCTGACAGATATGACCGAAGCTGGATCTAAAACGCTGAACAAGGCTGAATTTGCTAAAAAGGGAGAGAATCAGCACCACAGTAAGTGTCCTGACCAGACACTGTCTTATAATCCGGCATGCTAAAAGACGGCGATTCTTTTCAAACGACTTTCTGTAGAAGCTGCCTGGATGAGGAGGAAGAGGAAACAGTATTTCATATTCTCTGTAACTTTGTGAAACATTGAAGCTAGAGTTGTAAATAACACTTAATGAATAAAAAAAATAATACTAGCAAATAATATTAGCAATCTATATTCAAGCGTAGGCAAACAAATGAGAAAAATTTTCCCCTTCGTCTATTGTTATCATCCGGTTAATGTTATGGTTTATGGCCGTTCCAAAAGTGATTACAATAAGCTGCATCCACCGTAGTATCATCAACTTCCTATTAAGTTGTTGCAGATGAAATGTCGTTTTTGGTAGTGCAATTTCAAACAACTGTAACTTTTATAAAAACTTAATTTTATTAATCAAAATAGGCACCTGTACATGCAATACACTTCTCCCAACGAGATACAAGTGCATTTATACCAGTTTCGTAGAAGTCTGACTTTCTAGAGCGAAGAAAGTCCTCGAAGGCACTTTTGATGGCTGCTTCATTATTGAATTGTTTGTTCGCCAAAAAATGATCGAAATGTTTAAAAAAGTGGTAGTCGGTTGGCGAAAGGTCTGGTGAGTATGGTGGATGAGGAAGAGTCTCATACTGCAACTCGTTTACTTTTTGGACCGTTGTTCTTGAAACATGAGGCCGTGCGTTGTCATGAAGCAATATAACTCCATCTCTGTTGACCAATCTAGCCCGTTGAACACGCAATTTCTGACGCATTTCATCGAGTTGGGCACAATACTTCTCTGCATTAATGGTTTCACCACGCTTCAAAAAGGAATAGTGAATAACTCCAGCTGCAGACCACCAAACAGTCACCATTATCTTCTTCGGATGAAGGCCTAGTTTCGGCATGTGTTTTGGGGTCTCATCAGCATCCAACCATTGTACCGATCGGCGACGATTGTGGTACAGTATCCACTTTTCATCATATGTCACTATTCTGTTCAAAAACGGATCGTTTCTCTTCCGGGAGAGCAGGGAACTGCAAATTTCCAGTCGAGGCGTCATGTTTTGCTCAGTAAGCTCATGCGGAACCCATTTATCAAGCTTTTTGATTTTTTCAAGCTGTTGCAAGTGCCGGCAAACTGTCGAATGGTGTTCGCCCAATTTCTCTGCAATGTCCCTTACAGTTTGGCGTGAGTCAGATTCCACTAATAAATTCAACTCGTCCTTGTCGATCGAAGGTCCTCGGTTACCACGTGGTCACTTTGAAGGGCCATATCTCCTAATCGGAATTTTTCGAACCATCGCTGTGTGGTTCGTTTGTTTACCGTATCAGTTCCAAATGCCTGTTGATGTTTTCGGTTGCCTCCGTTGCGCTGTGGCCAAGTTTAAATTCATAAAGGAAAATTACCCGTTTTTGACTCGAATCCACTTCTTTTTCTTTTTTTTTCTGTCCGATCTCAATGAAGTCCAAAACTGAAAGGACTCCATAAGTAAATGTAGGGGGTCATTTATACTTCAATACGCAATACCACTTGTGCTACCTGGCTGGCGGCAGTTTGGGATATGAAAATCGCAACTGACTTCACTTCATAGAGAAAAACTACATTTCATCTGCAACGACCTAATATATAGAAGTGTTTCTTCCTTTTTGATTGATTTGATCGGCTCCTGCAACGCCGCTGGGCGCGGACTCACTGGTTGTGACTTATTGAGTTTGCTAGTTTTTTAGACTGTTTTAGGAAGCTTAGGAAGGGTACAAAGCTAAGTAGTTTTTGTGAAGTACAATCAATGTCGCCCTTCTGAATACCTTAAAATTCTTATATTTTTTCTTGTGATGAATTGCCTAATACATAATTCAATTATACTTTCCATTTTTCTTAAAACTGTAAAATTTTAGAATGTGTGTGGATTTCCTACTCTGCGCGGAACCAAAATACTCAGTAGGCATGATACACCCTCTGACGAGTCTATGCCATCCGATTAGGAAACAGGTCCTTCGGACCTAGTCCAACACAGTCTTATAAACTGGCCTATCGAGTGAAGGTTTTCCAACTTTGATGTTCTTAAGGACAGCAATTAATCAACAGTCGGGGATTTCGTGTTGGGGTTTCACTCCACTGACGCCCGAAAACAATAAAAAAAAACTTTCAAATTTGCTGCTTATGGTAGCTTACCATGAAATAATTCCATAATTAAAATACTCATAGTTATGCACAAATCAAAGGGTCGATTTTCAATCTTTTCACAAGATCAGATGATTATATCACTGAACGTACAAATTGTTCTCGATTTCCAATAAAATTTTGTACGTTCTAATTATGCATACTCCTCGTTTCAACTTTTCAAATAAATCATTGTACAGAGCGACTGGAACTGAGTGCTAATTCATTTAAAGAAAATTCCATAGATTTTTGCTCACATTATTTATTGAACTGTTAAACTATTTCTTACAGGTTTCTACAACAATATGGCTTCAACATTCCATTACTCTTTCGAGAAAAATCCGGACTAGGACTCCGCGTACCTTCAACGAGCTTTACAATAAACGATGTTACAATGTGCGTAGGATCACGGCGAATCCTCGACGTAATGGACGTAAATACACAAAAAAATATTCAAATGACAATGAAAGAGTGGCAACAATATTACGACGATCCAAATAAGACTCATTTATTAAATGTGATTTCATTAGAATTTTCGCACACAAAATTAGATAATTACATACAAAGTCCGACACTTGTTCGACAAATAGATTGGGTCGATGTTGTCTGGCCGCGACAACTAAAGGACTCACAAGTTGAAGGGACGAATGTCATCGAAGAAATGATGTATCCAAAAGTACAAAAATATTGTTTAATGTCCGTGAAGAATTGTTATACAGATTTTCATGTTGATTTTGGCGGTACCTCTGTTTGGTATCATATTTTAAAGGGTAGTAAAGTTTTCTGGTTAATTCCGCCAACCGAGAAAAATCTTCAATTGTATGAAAAATGGGTTTTGTCCGGTAAACAGTCGGACGTATTTTTTGGTGATACAGTTGAGAAGTGTGCTCGCGTATATCTCACAGCCGGCAATACATTTTTCATACCAACCGGTTGGATACATGCCGTTTATACGCCAACTGATTCGTTAGTCTTTGGTGGAAATTTTTTGCATTCTTTCGGAATTGTGAAACAGTTGAAAATTGCGCAAGTCGAGGACTTAACAAAAGTTCCGCAAAAATTTCGTTATCCATTTTTCACTGAAATGCTATGGTACGTGTTAGCACGTTATGTATTCACTCTGCTGGGGAGATCACATCTAGAAGGTGAACCATCGAATGAAGAAGCTACAGCAAATATGGAGCATGTAAATCTCACTCACTACGAGCTTTTCGGATTGAAGGTAGATGTTTTAGACGTAGACGTTTTGTAATGGATATTAACTATAATTTTTATGTTTGTAGGAAATTGTTATGTATTTATATGATCTTCCACCACATAAAAAAAATGTACCAGACCTGGTAAAAGATCCCGTCGCTTTAATAAAAGATGTCCGAACGCTCGTTGAACGGCATTGCAAGGACAAGCCAGAATTAGCCATAACCGGGGAGTCAGTCCTCAAGCCAGAAAATTCCACGCCAATACCTATACAAAACTATGATAGTTCTGCATTTAATGATGTCATACGAAATGAAATTGTTGACATGAAAAGCGATATCGATCCATACAATCTTCGAAATGAAGAAACTGTGATTAAAAACGAAGTTAGTTCTACTGAAGGTCATGTGAGTAGCGGTGGTGGATTAGTCGAAGATCGAAATTTTGTTACGCCGGCTGTTTCGAATCGGTCGGTATCTCGAGGATCGTTTAAAAAGCACAATAGCAGTTCGGTTCATTCGGATGGTGGAGCTTCCGATGTTACAGTAAAGGGCATGAGTGGTCAAAATGGTTCGAATGGCCAACCACGCCGAAGAAGAACTCGCTGCAAAATATGTAATGCGTGTCAACGCTCTGATTGTGGCGAGTGTAGTTTTTGTTTGGATATGGTAAAGTTTGGTGGACCGGGTCGAGCAAAACAGACATGCATGATGAGACAGTGTTTGTCACCTATGCTACCGGTTACCGCTCAGTGTGTCTACTGTCATTTAGATGGATGGCGGCAAACTCCAGTCTCACCGCAAGCAAAGCTTCAAGCATCGTTAGAAGGGCCTTCAGGGCTTATGGAATGTTCTGTTTGCTATGAAATAGCTCATCCCGACTGTGCACAAAAAACTTCTCTAACTGCCAAAGGAATCGTCAATGAAGACTTACCGAATAGTTGGGAATGTCCTTCGTGCTGTAGATCTGGCAAAAATACCGATTATAAGGTAAATGAAAGTTGAATTTAACGAATAATTTAATTTTTATTTTATTTTTTTCAGCCAAGACATTTTCGAGCGCGGCAAAAATCATCCGAAATTCGCCGTATGTCTGTTAGTAGTGACGCATCGTCGGCCGTTGAAAACAAGCCGCACATTGAAGGTAATCACGATTATGGCATGTCCAGCGAATCGGAACTGGACACTCCGACAAAACGAGAACTAAAAAAAGAATTGAAACTGGAAGGTATTAAAATGGAACGAATGGAAGGCAACAGTAATGACAATAAAGATGTTGAACATCGTTTAGGAGTCACTGTGATAAAACGTCGAAAAAGTGACGATGGCAGCATGTGTAGCAGCATGCATGAAAGTGTTGATGTCCTTGAATCGAATTCAGTTGTGCCTCGAAAAAAGAATACAATTCGAACGCAGCTTGCTCATCAGATAATGAGTTCGTCGACGAAAGTTTTAAAGAAGCCGCAATACGTTGTCCGGCCGGCACAATTACACAACCAATCGCAACAATCAACTCATTTAACTCTGGATCAAACATGTTTGAAAGCTATTTTTCGGTATTTATCACCAGAAACCTTGGTTGCATGTTCATTAGTATGTAAGTCATGGTCTACGGTGTCTGTAGATCCTATGTTATGGAAGTGTATGAACTGTGCGGAGCACAAACTTTCCGCGTCATTGCTTACTGCAATAGTTCGAAGACAACCCGAACATTTGATTCTCGATTGGACGCAAATAGCTAAACGGCAACTAGCCTGGATAATATCGCGTATACCGGGCTTGAAAAACTTGAGCTTACAGAATACTCCAATTCAAGCAATTCTCGCTTTACATACATGCTTATGTCCGCCACTACAAATTCTCGATCTGAGTTTTGTTCGTGGCTTAAACGATTCGGCCATACGTGAAATTTTATCGCCGCCGAAAGATTCTCGTCCCGGCTTAACCGATTCAAAATCCCGACTACGAAATTTGAAAACACTAAAAATAGCCGGCACTGATATTTCAGATGTTGCGCTTCGTTACATTACGCAAGGACTACCATCGCTAATCCATTTGGATCTGTCATCGTGTCAACGAATAACCGATGCTGGTGTAGCACAAATTGGTACGTGTCCGAGTGCAATAAATACCCTTGTTGAATTAAATTTAAGTAGTTGTCGCCTTGTTACTGAACTATCATTAGATTACTTGAGAAAATGTGAAGAATTAACGTGGCTCGATTTACGTCATTGCCCCCAGGTATCAACACAAGCTGTGATCAAATTTGCTTCGAATTCAAAGCACAATCTACAAGTTAAAGATGTTAAATTAGTCGATAGAAGAAAAATTACTTAGGATTACATTTTATTCAATGTGTAGCTTGGAAAACTATTATAATTTAATGTTGTTGTTTTTCCAGTTCATTTTGTCCATTCCTAAATTACATTTTATATTTGTTTTTACTCTTTTTATGAATAACATACTTAAAACATCTTAATAGTGTGATTCTTTTATAATAGACAACGTTGATAGAACATTGTATATGATGTATACATTTTTAGAAAAGATGTTACACGAAAGCGCACATGTCAAGATCCAATAAGTCGTTTACATAATTTTAAAATTAATGTAGGGGGCTTGTCGCAATAGCATGTTTAGTTGTAAGCAACATTACGAAGCAATTGTAATTTTTTTTTTAAACCGAAGTCAAGAAAATCGTTTGGCAATTAACTGAATGATTTTTAAAACTATTTTATTATAATATCCTTTTATTAGATTACCAATCGAAGTAGCCATTTTCGAATTAACTATTCGAAAGAGTGAAACAGTGTTACAGTGTAGCCGCTGTTAAATAATCAAAAAAATACATACACAAATGTGCGTAATTATTTCAAATCATTTCTGATTTAACACAGCGATATAATTAGTTATTTTGATTCTATGTATTTAGTAAATACCAAAGATGTTTCAATAAATTTGTTGATTTTTTTCAACTCTTAGATCTTAAATTGAATAATGAAGAATAATAATATTAAATATAATAATAGTTGAATAACTTATGTAAAATATAAAAAGATATGTTTTATATAGTAAACTTGAAATTTTATTATGACGACAGTAGCGGTATGATATTGTAGTAATATGTATTTGTATTTAGCAAAGAAGAGTCGAATATTTAACATAGCTGTAATGCACTTCGGCGTCCATTACAATACTCTATGATAAAAGTTTACATGAGGGTGTACAAAGTTCTGACAGCGCATAGACAATCTTAGTTTCGTTAATATTAGTTTCGTTTGAATCCCTGCTTTAACTCGTACTAGAGTTATAGTGGATTCTGTAACTTGTTTAAATTTTTGAAGGACTTTTGTAGGCTGCTACACTAAGGACTCATTCGATTTGCATCATATTCGGAACTTTCGTTTCAAACATGGTTAACTTTAAGTATTCAAAATTTCAAGCTTCGAGCAATAATTGTGAATACGTGTTTTAAGGACTCTTGTATGGGAGGTACCCGAAGGAGTGGAAGGATATCGCCCATTAACGAACTTAGCCTTACTTTTTCCATTTTACAGGTGGTGACAAAATTTCAACTTCCTGGGCCAACGCGTTCTTGAGTTATCGTGCAAACGGACGGACGGACAGCAAACGGATTTGGAGTTTTTGGCTACAACTAAACACAAAATAATATATAACTTTTTTTCGTCCGAGGCTCGGTTCTATGCGTTACAAACTTTTCGGGCTGGATTAAACTTATAATACTCTATATGATTTTATCTAAAGTATAAAAATTTGAACAACTAATGAAGGTATGTGACTTCAATGTCCCGAGATTAATATTAAATAAATCAATGCAATGACTTACTTATTGCCGGTTCTCATCAGTCTTTACAGTGGACTATTTTGACCATACAATGTTAGGTACATTAGCAGAGAGAATGGAGATTGACACCGAGTACGAACATTGGAAACACGAAAATTAACAGACTCAAGAAGACACGGACAATCTACTATATAATTTATAATTTTAAAAAGAAAAATAAGTTCTGATTGCTCTCGTCGATCGCTTAAAGATCGTAAGTGTAATTGAACCATAAGGGAATCGTAATTTATCCACTCAATTGGATTGTGTAACTTGTAGGCGACAAGTCTCAAAAATTTATGCTGTATTGTCTTGATTCGATTGATGTGAATCTGGTAATAAGGATTCCAGGGACGTCATTTCAGTTTTTTCTAGAGGGGAGCAAGATGTTATGTTTGTATATATTTTTATATATAAATATACATATGTTATAAATAATCTATAAAAATACATAATTGACGTCCCTGAAGGATTCCACACTGGAAAACAATATTCAAGAATGGGTCTAACCAAGCTGCAATATAAACATTTAAGCGTATATATGTTATTAAAGTCCCTTGTATTGCGAGTAATAAAACCGAGCATTCTTCTTGCAGCGTTACAAATACTAGTGACATGAGGGACGAATGTGTGTGAAGAGTCTAGGAAAACCCCAAGGTCTTTTATAACACCAACTTCAGCTAACGGAGTGCCATTGTAGCTAACTGCAAACGAAGATTGATTTTTTTTAAAAATTTTAAATTTACCTTTATCAATACTAAGATATAAAAGATTTCTGTCACACCAGGACGAGAGTTCATGCAAGCTAGCCTGTAGCATGAGACAATCCTCAAAAGTTTTTACTGCTTTGTATAATTTTAAGTCATCAGCAAATAAAAGAAAGTTCACTCCTTTAAAAATTATACCAATATCGTTAATAAATAACAGGGAAAGAAGAGGGCCAAGATATGACCTGTTGTTATTCCGAATGATTCCGAAGTTGATGTCTTTATTTTAACACAGCTTGTGTGTTGAAAGAGATAGCTGGTAATCCAGTGAAAAAGATTACCAGTGAAACCCATGGCGTAGAGTTTTTGTAGAAGTAGGATATGGTTAACTCTGTTAAATGCTTTGGCAAAGTCAGTATAGATGGAATGAACCGGCGCTTTATCTTCGAGCGCAGAGGTTTTGTGCTCAGTTTAGACGGTCAAATTGCTAAGAGAGGACTTAGACTTTTAAAAACCATGCTGACAAGGAGAAATCAAATGAGCGCACAATGGAGTTATTTTCTGTGTAACAAAACTGTCGAGAATTTTAGCAATTGTTGATTGAATGGAGATTGGCCTGTAGTTAGCTACATCGGATTTATTACCAGACTTAAAAATTGGAATGATGAAACTTGACAACGATAACTTTAGAACGCTTTAAGTTACGACTTTGAAATTTTGTATACGTTACTTTTATAATAGTCGCAGCTAAAAGTATTAATATGAAAATATCCCATAAGTCCTTCATGTAGTTGCCATACAAAAATTCTTTAAAAATGTCCTAACTTAATTTATGGAACTCACTATAACTCAAGAAATTGTTTAACATGGATGGGTAAACAATTTCTATACTACCATACTACCACTATAAAATAGTTTCTACGTGTAAATAAAAGGTCATGCAACAATTGTATGTGTACTCCTCATTCTTTTGATATATTCCCAACTAAAATATAAATCGGAGTTCAGTATTTCCTCTAGAGTATCATACGATTGGCTTGCAGCCGATCGTGACTGCTTTATGTTTTTAAATTTATATTCTTATTTTGACATTTTGTTGGATATAGATCTAGAATAAATTATTAATGAATTTGGCAACAGTTCAAAAGTGAAACTAAATTACAATTTCGGGTTGGTTAAAAATTTAATTAGAAACTACCTTAGCGGCCGTACATTTGTAACGAAAAACCATAAAGATGGACGGCAAGGTACCACTTTTCAAATTAAAATACCCATGTATCCCTAGCTGATATTTATAAAGCCGTTTATCGAAATATGCAAATGTAGTTAACTAAGTTATATGATCATATTCAATAGCGCGACTGCTCAAATCGGGCCTCGTCAGAGTTATAAGTGGCGGTAGAATCAAATTAAAAAATTAAATTATATTTGAAAAACTGAGACCGATCGGATTTTCAGCAGGAAAATATCGAACAAGCCATTTCAGCTTATTATTTTCTTGGGTTTAATTCATATCCTGGGCCCATATGATGTATTCCGTCGCTCGTCGACCGCTGCCAACAACACCGACGTTGTCGCTATTTTGATATGATGTAAACCGATACGTCGTCGTTATTGGCATTTTATAGATACGGATATGACTGTCGATCTATTCTATCTAATGAACTTATTACTTATCTTGAGTAATGGCTTTAGAAACAGAAGTGAGGAAATAAAACTCTTATCTCTGAAGGATGCAGCATCACTACAAAACGCAGGCATCTTAAGTGTTTCAAGGAACACTGTCAGATTATGGACAGAGAGGCTAAGAGGATAATTTCAAAACACGGAAAACAGTGGTAGGCCAACTAAGCTAACAGTAAGAGAGAAGCGAAAAATAAGAACTCTCGCCAAAGACCAAGTTTGTATAGGAAACAGAATTGTTACCTAAGTCCTCATCAGTCACCTGAATACCGGCAACAATACAAGACAATCAGGAGAACAACGGTTCTTTGACGCAAGCAGGCTTACATCAGGCCTATGAAACCTCAAAACATCATCAAACATTTATGGGTACTATTAAAAAAGACCAACGAATTGCTGATCGAACTTGTTATAAAGGAAGAATGGATTTGTATGGACAGCGATGAAGTCTTCGGTCTTTGAAATAATTTCATTTCAGATGTAGGATACTCGTGTGACTTCACACAAAATATTAATATTTCTATCACTTAATAGGTATAATAAATAAAACAAAAGTTTTCCACATACATAGTTTTTTTTCTCATTAACAAATAAATGGTACCTTACTTTCCGTTCACGGTGTACTTTCATTTACTTTGTTGTATTCTTTCCTTTTTTCACTTTCTATCCTGTATTTCTATTCACGTTGTCTGTGTTCAGTTACTATTGCTTCTTCGTATTCACTTTCGTCCTCTTCTACTCTATTAATAAAAAATCGATCAAAAAATTCTCACTTCGATGCTAGCGACGTCTGATTTAGCACGACCGTGGATTTAACTGATTTTTAGAGAAAAGCATAAGTTTTAGCACATTTTATAATACTAGGGGCCATAATTACGATCTTCAGTTAAACTCTAACCGAAACTTTAACTGCAAGTTTTGTATGAAAATCTGTCAGTTAAAGTTCCAGTTAGAACGTAACTGAACATCGTACGAACGGGTCTAAATGGTACTTTCTATAAATTGAAAAGTTACTAACGGTAAAAAAATTTGTAACGGCTGGAAAATAGAGCCCGGAGTAAATTTTTCTAGGATTGCTTTGATAGAATGGTGCGATACACTGCACGAATGCGCTATCTTGCGGAGTTTTTAACAGGGTGAACGATTTAAGCCGTTGGGACTGTCTTTCTCACACCAATCTCTATATTGTATCTATTTTAAATTCGGTATCTCACTTCATTCGTATTTTTCAGCAGTTTTTCGAATGCCAAAAAAGCAGGAGTTCATCTATATGGTGTAAGTTTTTAATTTTGTTCAGCTGTATGTTCAGTTCTTCAAACTGAGAAAGTGTATCCAGAATACAAGATTAAATCAGTCATTAGAAAAATATAACAAAAGTAAACAAATCATTTTTCTCATCATGCGGTCCTAAAACCACCTTAGTATTCTGATGATATTGCCCGTATAGGGTTTAAGTCGCCATTTCATTACTTTCGACAGAATTTTGTACACAATAATAAGAAGACTGTAGTTTTAGCAACAGAGTTTATCTCGTTTCATCAATGCAAATTATGTCGGCTTCTGCATAGACCTTCTGATTTAATTTGCACTGTTTTATGATATTCTGCTGTATATTACGTTGTACATGTTAACGGTTGCATACCTGGCAGATCGCTGCATTTGGTTGTGTCTCTTATGTAAGATCATAGAGCTAATGGAGATGACAAGCCACCGGTTTTGTATAAAGCGCTTTGAAGCCAGAGAAGTGAGACAAAACAGGTTCGTTATATCAAATTGTTGTTGTTTTGCTTGTTTCAAGAGCGGGACATAATATAAATGTGAGTGAGAAAACACAGGTTCGTTATATCAATTGTTGTTGTTTTGCGTGTAAGTGAATGCGACGATGTCTGCCTTCAACTCAATCGCTGCTTGTCATATCCAGTATATATATATCTATGTGTAAGATACACTCAAGAAGACACGACCGAATGCAGCGAAAACCCCAATTGCGATTGACTTTTTAGGTACTCTCGTGTTCGCTACCATAGGCTGGAGGACATGTCGACTTGTCTACGAGACCCTTCCAGAAGCCTATGAAAAATACAGGACAAATGCGCACCGAATCTCGAAGAGGTAAACTTGCCAAAACTTAAGTACTTTTATATTTTTGTGGCCGTTTCATGCACTTCCACCACTAGATCGTGGTTTTAAACTATTGAAAAAATCATATTCTTGTTACTTTCTCTTTCAAAGAAAATAGCCCCCACAGACCTTGTGAGAGATCTCGAGAGCGACCCTATTCTCGGATTCCGCTTTCGGATAGTATACCAAGATACAACTTTGAAATACCATTAAAGGTAGTGTTCCCGCCCCGAAAGGAGTGGGAAACACATAGGCCTGAATTTGAAAAGGGAGCACTTATCTGTTATATAGATGGCTCCAAGACAAATAACGGAGTTGGAGCTGGAGTATATGGACACAGATCAAGGGTTGACATATCGCCGTGTCGGAAGAACAGTGACGCAACTGCAATTTTGAAAATTTTTTGTTTTCACATTTCAATATTTTGTGGTTTTGCTATTCTTGCATAAAATCGTTCCCCGTTGTTTTAAACGAACGTGCTCTTGATCTAAGCTGTCTATAGTAACTATTACTAAGCTCGTATGGCTTGTGGGCAATTGTCAAAAATGATATTGTTTCTCCGAAAAAAATTAGAATTTTTTGCAGTTGCGTCACTGTTCTTCCGACACGGCGATATATGTCAGCCTCGACAAGTCAAATACGATCTTCCAAGCAGAAATTCATGCAATTGAACTATGCATCAGGGAAAACATTAGAAGAGGATACAAGAGTCACACGATCTACATTTTCTCTGACAGCAGAGCAGCATTACTTGCTCTTCCATCATTTTTTTTTATCCCACTTAGTATGGGACTGCTTACAAGAGCTTAAAAAACTAGCGAACTCAAATACAGTCACACTGGTATGGGTGTGATATTGTAGGCAAAGAGTCTGCGGACCAGTTAGCGAAAAGGGGTCTGACTTAAAATTCACAGAACCAGTGCTTTTCTGTGGAATGCCAACAGCTGCTGCAAAAGAAAGACTTTTAAACTGGATTAACATCCAAGCTGATCTCCACTGGACAGGGACAGTGGGGTGCAGATAGTCCAAACTGTTCTTGGAACCTCCGAATTGCTCAAATTGAGCCGGAATCAGTTTGCTTGATCGCGCTAATTACAGGACACTGTAAGCTTAAAAAGCATCTGCATACGATTGGACTGATTTCAGACGATATTTGCAGATTATGTGAAGAAGAAGAGGAAACTGCAGAGCACGTTCTATGCCATTGCGAAGAACTCGCATACTCAAGACTCAGATTTCTTGGACATAACTGCCTAACACCATTGGAATTCATGTCTAACTCACTCAAGAGCACATTAAAATTTATTGATATATACATATAACCGTCCTGAGTGAGTTATAATAAGGGCGGACAATCACAATAGGCCCACTGAGGCCGCAGTGAATTGGGGTTTGTAGACCGTTCTCCACCATCTACAATCTACTTTCTCTTTCTATCTAATGATATAGAAGGTACTATATTCCTAAAGACAATGTCGTGACGAGATTCGTTACCAATTGTGTAGTTGATCGCTTGGGCACATCATCTCAGGGCGTTCTATAACATGTTCCTCAGCCTTGAACGCAGTGCCTTTAGTATGTTCCATTACCTTCTATACTTTATAAATCCATTCCAGTTGATCCTTTGCATAAATTTTTGTTTTGATTATCAGTATCTATCCTATTCCTAAAAAATTTATTGAAAAATGCCATTGTTGCAAAAAACTTAGCCAAATGGTTATACTTTTTGCTTGAAAGTAGGGAGAGCTGTGTCAAAATTGAAGGAGCTAGTGCAATAACCGTCTATGTGATTTTTCAGTATTCACGAAAAACTAAAGGCGTGTATATATAATAAAAATCTCCTGTCAGAATAATCGCTTTCGTTCGGGTTATAGTTGCAAATCGGATTCGTCGTCTTCGATCTGAGTCTTCGTTAGGTCCTCGCAGTAAGATTTGTAAGCTTAAGGAATATATTTAATTTAATAATAATTAATAATAATAATAATTGATTTAGTCCCTTCATGCAAAATGGGCCATTCCTTTCCAACTCAAAAAAGTTAGAGAAGAATTCCCCATTTGGGTACACTTTCTCAGCGGAACATACTCATGCATATAGTGAAAAGAAGAAAAAAATTTGAAAAAATAAATACGTAGTATATGGTGGCATGTTGCACAACACAAGTCACAACCATTCTTTAGAGTCTTCGAAAATCTCGTGAAGCCGCCTGGATAATTATTTGTTTCCAGATCGTTTATAATTGTAACAATTCTGTAATATCGTTCCTAGTTTCGACATAGAAGATGCTTCTTTGCAAGATGTTTCAACTGAAATACATTCCTTGCCATTTGTATATTTGTCGGTAAAACAGTATATTCTCGTATTGCCTCAAAGACAGGATCCTTTCTAAGTTGGTCTGTCCGGAGCCATCGTAATATACAGGTCAGACACATGAAACGATGACGTCACACAAAGCAGTCAACCGATCAACTGAGAGAAGAAGAATTGCCGTATGGCATGATGTGTCAGTTTTCTTCTGTTATGAGTTGTGTAAATATTGTGTTGGAAGAATAACCTGTTTACGATTGTGCTCCAAAAAGTGAAAAGATTTGGATGTTATTTTGTTAAGGGCTCATATACCTCTGAAATTTTCAAAAAATAGCTTTTTTTTACAGATTTTTATTTTTTATACTTTTAAGAATTAAAAAAAATTTAGAATTAAGAAAATGCCACTTCATTACAAAGTTATAGCAATAAATGTGACCAGACATCGGTTTGGAGCGGCTTCCTGGCTAATTGCCGCGCCACTCTCAACAGCAGCGTTTAGCATTTATTTTTTTCGCAAAAGCTGCGTTTCATTGAAAACAAGGTCATATATAGGACCATCAGTGAAAAACATGAAGATACAAGAGGAAGAAGGTGTACAGTACGAAGCTGGAATGGGAGACTAGCCGTAAGTTCGCGTTGTACCTACCAAAAACTTTAAACGCATTTTTCTCGAAACTATGTTTTTAGACAGTGTCGGCACGATAAATCAGTCAATTTTCAATATTTTTCAACTTTTTTTTTTTTAAATTTTGATGACTATTTTCTCTATAGTCTGACGAGAGGTTTGTTTGCTTCGAAATTTTTTTATAAATTATTAAACGCAAATTTTTTTTAAAAAACTGATTACTAAAATACTGTAACTTATTTATTTTTGAAAAAAAAAAAAATTCCCCCGTCTGACTATAACTACTACTTTATTTTACAAGATTCTTTTTTATTTTTGCAAATTGAATTATTTTTGGTGAAGTTATGATGCCGACCAGGAGGCGCCATTGTTTTCATAAGTAGTCCATTTATACCCGTAAAAAACAATGTTAATATCAAAAAAGAAAATAATTTTTTTTTTTTATAGTTGAAAAGTTAATAAGATATGTGAACTCAACAATTAATTTTTTTTTTCACCATATAACGTTTAAAATAATTTTTCAAATTTACTCGGTTTTCAGCGCGTGCAGGAGTATGTGAGCCCTTAAGGAGTTAAGAATTCGATACATATATATGTATGCATAAAGCCCGGACTACAGGGTCGGGTTTGGAAAAAATTAGGCACTTCTATTTACATATACCGGATGCATGTAGTCGATGCGCTGAAAATTGTAAAACATTTCTGGGGAATATAGTTTTCATTCGTCTCGGAAGACAGGCTATTCTCTTCGAACTGAAAAAAACTAGGCCATGTACTTTGGTCCTAAATGCTTCATTTTGACTGGTAATAGAAAGAACTTTTATAATTTGTATTATCTTTATTTTGATCTAAAAATAATAATTGTCATAGGTACATCTAATTTACAAATAAAAAACTTAGAATTTTCTTGGGAAATTATCCAGGATTTTAAATTGTACTTATCTTGATTGCATGTTATATCCAAGAGTGAAGTGATTTTATCACTTTCCAGCCAGTCTTTGTGTGCCAAATCATTTCTTTCGCTCTTAGCATCACGTCTTTTATCCGGATCGGTGCGCTGAGGTGGAAGCTTTGTAGTTAAGTATGCCGGAAGATTGGGAAAAATGGTAGGAATGGCCCCATCTTTTAAGATGCATTTCCCACGCTTAACTACAAAGCCGCCCGTCGGTACAATATCCTCTCGAATAATTAGTGATTCCTCGAAGTGCAAGCTGCAGACCAATGTGCCTCTATTAATTCTTAAATCTTTCCGCGGAATGTTTTTAATCCATTTACTTTTAAGACGTTTATCTTTAGGAAAAGTAAACAGATTATGTGTACGATATGTTGACGTACAACGCGGAACCGAACAATAAGTAGGCATTTCTAAAAGAAATAAGTAAAAATTGCACATTTCAAATTCTATGTGGAATAATAGTGTGTGATTTAATCAGTATTAACTAAAATATTCTCGCTTATTCTAAAAAACGAAAGATTTTTTATTCCCGCCGACTATGCGGTACACATTCAATTCACATGCACATGCTATCATTGAAAACGTTCAGAAAGTGCTTTATCGGTATACATACTTTAAAAACGACTTCCCCGGGGGTTTTTAATCATTTTATGGGGCACAATAATGTCCGAAATTGTAACACTATAAATGTGAAATTTCTCTTTATTCAATGCCAATAACTTTCTGAAAAAAAAAATTATAAACGCAATTATTTTATTACGGATTTTAACTATCAAATTTTTTAGAAAGTGAACCGGTTCACGCGTTTTCAATAATTTAAAATTGGGGAAATCGCTTTTCGTCGTCTGGTTCCAGAATAAGGGTGACTATAAAATTAATCATGCATCATTCAATTGATATAAATGCCGGGTTCTAACAATAATAATAGAAAGTTACGATAAATATTCTATTATGAAAAGAATCGAATGTTATTTTTCGTTTCCGAGGCACAGATAGTTACATAATCTACAATACTATTGTTAAAAACAAATAGTAAGGTGCTGTAAACATTACACAAGACCGAACGAATTTTCGATTTTCGTCTTATTGTGAAATCAATAGTTATTGAAAAATTAGCTATAATCGTTAATTATAACATTTTTAAGAATATCATAAGAGCAAATCTCGAGAGATTTGTAGTTTTAATTGATAATAATAAGAAAATTGTACGCCCATCGTACACTAGTTTTTGTCGTACGATGTATTCATTTTTCTTATTGTTATCAAATCCGTAGATATTTTCGTTTATGATATTACGATCATAACTAATTTTTCAATCAATAACGAAAGATTTCACAAAAAGCTGGAAACGATAAGTGGTATCGAAAAATTCGTTCGATCGTGTGCAATGTGTACAGCACCTAAAACCGCGAACTTGCACCGGTTGCAAGTCTTTTTGTAGGTTATGATCGTAAAAAACCAGCAAAAAATCTATTAAATTAGCTTAAATCTTAAACATATTTTTCTTAAACACTTAAATACACACTACAATCACTTTCGCATCACTTTAACTTACCGAATAGCCACTATTTAAACACTTAATGGTGTTATGACCAGTGTTGCCAACTATTTTTCTGGGTTGAGCACTAAAATATGGTAATTTGAGCGTTAATTCCAGCTTAAAAGCACCTAAAAAAATATGTTCAGATCATTTTTAAAGTTAAAGCAGACTTTATTTCGATTTTGAATTGCGGATTATATTGTATCAATAAAAAAATAACAAGTTTCCCTTTCCATATATGAAACTGTTCTTGTTATTTTCAAAGTTCTTGTTATTTTAAAAGTTCTTGTTATTTTCAAAGTCAACTGAAAACCGCCGCGCGTTTCCGCGATTTTTGTACACAGTGTTGTCATTTTGGTTTTTGACCCTTACTTTTTTTACCGGTACTGAAATATTCAAATCTCTAGCTGAACATGAGTAGTACTGAGCAGAGATACCGCTTCAGCATTACGAGTTCGGTATTGCATAGATATCATATTAATGATGAAATTTTAATAAATTTTCTTAATGTTTATACTCTAGATGAAATCATATAGAGTATTATAAGTTTAATCCAGCCCAAAAGTTTGTAACGCATAGAACCAAGCCTCGGACGAAAAAAAGTTATATATTATTTTTTGTTTATTTGTGGCCAAAAACCTCAAATCCGCCTGACGTCCGTCCGTCCGTCCGTCCGTCCGTCCGTCCGTCCGTCCGTCTGTCCGTGAACACGATAACTCAAGAACGCCTTCACCTAGGATCTTGAAATTTTGAATCTGGATGTTTGGTTGAATTTGTAAGGCTAAGTTCGTTAACGGGCAAAATCATCCTACTCCTTCGGGTAGCTGCCATACAAAATGTCCTTAAAACACGTGTTCAAGAATATTGGTCGATAACTTTAGAAGGGTGTAAGCTACGTCTTTGAAATTTTGTATGTATTATTTTTCCAATAGTTGGAGCTAAATATATGATTATGAAGGAAATCCTGTTAGTCCTTCGTGTAGCTGCCATACAAATATCCTGTCAAAATGTATTCACTTAATTTAACAAACTCACAATAACTCAAGTAATCTTTTAGCTACGAATTCGAAATTTTGTACAAGTTAGTTTTGAGGAAAAACAAAGTCGGAGTTTACTAATCAGCGAAATCCTTTTACTCCTTCTGGTAGCTGCCATACAAAATGTCCTTAAAACACGTCTTCAAGAATATTGGTCGATAACTTCAGAAGGGTTTAAGCTACGACTTTGAAATTTTGTATGTTTTATTTTTCCAGTAGTTGGAGCTAAATATATGATTATGAAGAAAATCCTGTCAGTCCTTCGTGTAGCTGCCATACAAATATCCTGTCAAAAGGTATTCACTTAATTTACGAAACTCACAATAACTCAAGTAATCTATTAGGTACGAATTCGGAATTTTGTACAAGTTAGTTTTGAGTGAAAAGGAAGTTCGAGTTTACTAATCAGCGAAATCCTTTTACTCCTTCTGGTAGCTGCCATACAAAATATCCTTAAAACACGTGTTCAACAATTTTTTTCCGATAATTTTTGAACGCTTCAAGCTACGAATTTGAAATTTTGTACACATGAATTTTTGAATGGTTCCAAGGAAAAGGACAAATAAGTAAGAAATCGAATGAGTCCTTCCTGCACCTCCCATGTGAAAGTCCTTTAAAAAGGACATTTTTTTTCGATGACTTACCCAGTTCAAGGTATGAAATTAAACACTGAATATTGTCTTTTAGTTTTGAGTAGCAATCTAATAGCAGTCCTTAATAAAGGACATACAACATGCACACACGTAATTCTACTTTATTCCCAACTACAATATAAATCGGAGTTCAGTATTCATCTAGAGTATTATACGATTGGCTTGCAGCCGATCGTGACTGCAGTATGTTTTCTATAGCATTTTTAATATTGGTTATTTTTCTTTTCTATTTATTGAAGCAATATAACACATATAACAAAAAAATATAAAAGGTACATGTGTAAATAAATAAATTATATCTACTAGGCTTTTAATCAAGGATTGTATCTTCATGAAGCTGCTATCCAGCTCTTTACATGTTACTAGGCAATAGTACATATAATATTTCAATCTTTGTCATTTTAGGTATTGTTACAGTAATTTTATGAAATTAGCTCCGTTTTTAAATATGTAATAAGTAATATGTTGAATTAAATTGCAAGGTTGTAATAAATAAATTATAATCAAGAAAAATGCTGCAATTCCAGTTTAACGACAGCACTGATTCCTTACTCCACTTTGTGGGAATTCGTTGAATTCCGTTGGATATTAATTACCGGGGGCGAGTGATACGTGGAAAATTGATGTCCATGAGCGTAATTTTTCAAGAGAAGGAGAAAGGTGAAAAATTGAGATACAACATGAAACAGACACAGAAGCACAAAAGTTTGTTTGTAGTGAAAGTGATATGTTATTGCTACAGACTGTCAATGGCATCAGTTTTTCGCGGGAATATTCAAATAGCGTTAAAAAAGCGTTAAATATTTTTGTAAAGCACCAATTAACGCGCAAGCGGTGAAACTAATTTTTGTCCGCTGAAAGGAAATTTTGAGCACCAAATTTAACGCTGAAAGCACTAAATTGGCATCACTGGTTATGACACTGGTTATTTTTCAAGCTTAAAAAAAGCGCAGGAAAAACCAATCGTGCGACAAGGCGAACGACGTGTCGGAAGAACAGTGACGCAACTGCAATTTTGAAAATTTTTTGTTTTCACGTTTCAATATTTTGTTGTTTTGCTATTCTTGCATAAAATCGTTCCCCGTTGTTTTAAAAGAACGTGCTCTTGATCGAAGCTGTCTATAGTAACTATTAATAAGCTCGTATGGCTTGTGGGCAATTGTCAAAAATGATATTGTTCCTCCGAAAAAAAATGAGAATTTTTTGCAGTTGCGTCACTGTTCTTCCGACACGGCGAATTGGTTTGTTAAGAAAAATACCGGTTCTAACTCGTTTCATAACATAATATGGCACTTTCCACAATTTATCACTGAGATATATCAAATGGAGGCCTTGATTTGCTATCTCACATGGCCGACGTTTTTAAAATGTCAATATCCGAAAAAGGTGTCCATGATAACCCGAGGTTCTGCATTATTGAACAAAATTTTGATGATTTTAAACATTCATTAGATTTAAAATTGGTAATGCAAATAAAATAATTTTTGATTGAAACATTTCTTTATGTTTCTTTCACAAATTCAATTCATTTTAAGTTTAGAGAAACTTCGAAAGTTATCCGGGGTACAAATTAGGATTGAGCCACGGATGACCTGAATCTTAAGAAGGAAAGAGTTAGTAGCACGGTATGCATGTATTAAGGCGAGAAGGAAAACAATGACAGAACTATCAGATTAGCCAACATGAAAAATGAAATCCGAATTTTTAGGTGTAATTTCGAATTGAAAAATTATCAAATAATTTGAATTTGATAAATACTTTTTTGGATAAACAATGCAAGGTATTGAAAGAAAATGAGTTCATAAAATTGCAACTAAGCTGTGTAAATTGTACAGGTAATATTGGCTACTGCAGTACGAATATAATAGCATGTACTTATCGGTATGGCGCCAAATTCAAAAATAACGTATTACATGCTCAACCGTTATAAATATTCCTGAAGCTTTTATATCCCAAGAAATTTATTAATAAAAAAATTGAAGTAAACTGTGAGTTGTGTTATGAATTTCGAGCTCAAAACACAACTTCTCACCATCAAATCGAACAATTTGAATTGTCAGAACTGATAATTCAAATTGAAAAGTTTTTAATTTTCTTTAAGTTGTTGCCCATGTTTTTCGAAGTTCGAATTTTTAAGAAGGAGCGAGAGGGTACGATTTCGTCGGCTATTTTAATATGTCATATCGTATAGGGAAATGAGCCGATGAGGTATCCATATATTATATATCAGTGCAATTTATACGTACCGAACTGTCGAAAAAAGCGTGCAGCGACTGGAAATAAAGCTCCCAGTGATTGTTTCTTGACTTGAACTGCTAGAATGTTACGAAACGTGCAGCTTTTTTTTTGACAGTTACTCACTTTTCAGCTGTGCGGACTGTCTCTCTCACACCAATGTCTAAATTGTATGTTAATTTTTCTATCTCTCTCCATATGGTAATTTTTGGAGCTTTAAAGTGGACTATTAAATCCCAGCTAGTAAAGCGCTGTCGAGAAGTGCTTAAGGTACTTTGTAGTCAGAATAGAGTACGACTATGCTGGGTACCAGGGCATAGTGACGTACCGGGCAACGAACAGGCCGATGAGCTGGCGAGACTAGGATCGGCGTCAGCCGGGATGGTAGAGGAGGTGGTTAATCCGCCATGAAACGGAATTAAAGAACGTATCAGGGATTCTGCAGCGGACGCAGTGAACTCTAGATGGGAGGCGCTAACGAGCTGTAGGACTTCTAGGGCACTCTGACCAAGGTTGGACAGGCGAAAGACTAGGGAGATATTGACATTGAGTAGGGGAAGTCTGCGGCTACTTGTCGGAATACTAACAGGGCACTGCTTGCTAGGGAAGCATGCTATACGTATGGGGATCGCTGACTCTGACGTGTGCAGGTATTGCCTTGACCTATATGCTGAGGAGGATATAACCCGCATTTTGTGTGAGTGTCAGGCGGTTGTAAGGAGGCGACTGAGGTGGCTGGGCAGTCTTTTCTTTGAGAATTTGGAGGACCTGAGGTCAAGAGGGCATGATAAGCTAGTCAAGTTCGTTAGGGATCTTGGTTGTTTGGGGGATGTTTAGTGTCCTACGAGGTTCTGAAGGGATCGCTATGGCCCATTTGCTGCCTAGTATGCGCGGTGGCTCGAGCGCTTCGTCCCTTCTTAAAACTAAAACTAAAACTAGGGATGTAGTGAAATAAACCCGAAAAGAGTAAGTATTTAACACGGGGCCCTTCATTGGACGGAAATCAGGGACGTCATTTGTGGGGGGGGCAGGGGGGTTTTATATGTAGATTATATATAACATATTGTTCCGTGTAAGCCTGGCCACCGCGCAACTCGATCGATTACGAATAAGGAAACAGCAACAACCGAATACCTAAGCTGCAAAGTAACCCAATCAAAAGTCTAGTTGAGTAAATAAGGAGAGCGGAGCAACACGATTATACCCCACTTCTTATCGAATGTGCTCGAACGTACTGGAACAGCATTGAAGATCAAATGGAATGCTCTCAAGCCTTCCAGTACCGTCTACACACACCACCGAACGAAGATTCAAGAACAGTCTCGACTATAGCCAAGTAGTATAAAAGCAGATAAAGCTTTCAGCGAGGGACATAGTAATTTTTATTACGTCGACTGTGACAGCCAGCGTGTATACGCGACCGTGTTGGTAGAGAGCGAAAGTGATCGAGTCAAGCGATATAAATAAGCGGGCAGTGCTGCCATACAGTGCAAATTATTGTGCGAATATAATTCTGTGAATTAAAGTGCGGATTAATAAATTATCACTTATTTTTATTTTAACCGAATTGTGTTTCACTTGAAATCCCGGCGAACCCCTAGCTCGCAACAATATGTATATTTATATATAAAAATATATACAAACATAACATCTTGCCCCCCCCCCCCCCCCTGAAAAAACTGAAATGACGTCCCTGACGGAAACTGATTTTAAACTCTGTCTAAATCGACTGAAATACAGACTACCACCCCGCTTTGTGTTTTATTTTAACCAGCTTCACCAGTGACTCCCGCTTCAACCAGCTCTATTTGAAACATTTTCCATAATGATACCGCAACGTTTGACAACATAGACAATGTAACTATTGCCTAATTTCACTGTCGCACTATCGCGACGTGTATACAGCAGATTGTCGCACTATCGCACTCTCACACTATCGTGCTATGCTCTCATGAAAGTACTATCGTTAAAAACTATCACCGTGAAAACGGGGCTATAAGGCTTTATTTTACATGAATAGCAGATATAACTAATTTTCGTCCAAATTCGCACTAAGGCGTTTACTGCATCAACCCCTTCGATTGCAGTTGGTTTTTAAATCGGACTAAAAAACTTAAAACCACACTTTTGCAGTTAAAAATGGATCGTAGCCTTTTCAAACAAACTAGTTCTCACAGAATGCTGACTGGTATAAATTTGTAACTGAAGATGTGCGAAATTGTAGTTTCCGGATTAGACACTATTCGTCATTTATGGCGTCGTGACCAACAAGAAAACAATGTTTTATATGGCAACATCGTTCATAAAATGTCATTCTGGCGTTGCATATTTGACAGATTAATTCCTTCCTAACCACAAATGTTTGTATCTAAATAATTTTTAGTTTGTAATGTTTTCCGGCCGACTATCTATTCATAAATGCAGACAATTAATGGTAAACAAAACAGTGATGTGTGTATCGTGCTCATAACTTAAGCTGCATGCTAAATAAATTATGGACTTGGATTTTTCTTTAACTCGTAGATTACTAATTATCGTTTTTATTTTAATTATCATTTTGTACGTTAAATTAATCTTTAGTTGAAAGTGAAAAGTAACACGGAGATTTAAGCAAAATGACATCGAGACGCGTTTCGTATTTTTATAATGCCCACGTTGGGAACTTCCACTACGGCCCCGGTCATCCCATGAAGCCGCATCGACTTTCAGTGACGCACAGCCTCGTTATGAACTACGGCCTGAACAAGAAAATGAAAATCTATCGACCCTACAAGTAAGTGTAAAAAAATCACACTTAGGCGTGCGAATGTTAATGAATGCTCGTCTCATTCCAGTGCCAGCGCCCAGGACATGCTGCGGTTTCACAGCGAGGAATATATTGAATTTCTGCAGCAAGTAACGCCGCAGAACATTCAATGTAACTGTTAGATGAGTTATCCACCTGTTCGTCGCGATTTCAGATCTAATCGAGCTCTTTCCATTTCAGCCGTCGGCTATACAAAGTATCTGTCGCATTTTAGTGTTGGCGAAGATTGTCCGGTGTTCGATGGACTATTCGAATTTTGTTCTATGTACACTGGCGCATCGTTGGAAGGAGCGCAAAAATTGAATCACAACCATAGCGATATTTGTATTAACTGGTCGGGTGGATTGCACCATGCCAAAAAATTTGAAGCATCGGGTAAGCTGTTGTGATCTCTAACGGTGCTACGCCGATGCTGAACTTCAATCGTTTCAGGATTTTGCTACGTAAACGACATAGTAATTGGAATCTTGGAACTGCTCAAGTACCACCCACGAGTCCTCTACATTGATATCGACGTACACCATGGCGACGGAGTCCAAGAAGCCTTCTATCTAACTGATCGCGTAATGACAGTCTCCTTTCACAAATACGGCAATTGGTTCTTCCCTGGGACGGGTGATATGTACGAAATTGGAGCCGAATCGGGTCGATATTACAGCGTAAATGTTCCGCTCAAGGAGGGAATTGACGATCACAGCTACTTTCAAGTTTTCAAGCCCATTGTATCGCACGTGATGGAGTTTTATCGGCCTTCTGCAATCGTACTGCAATGCGGTGCGGACTCATTAGCCGGCGATAGACTCGGTTGCTTTTCGCTAAGCACGCGGGGACACGGCGAATGCGTGAAATTCGTCAAAGAATTGAACGTGCCGACACTTGTTGTCGGTGGTGGTGGCTATACTCCGCGAAATGTTGCACGTTGCTGGACATACGAGACATCGTTGCTTGTCGACGAAACGATCTCGAATGAACTGCCAATGACTGAGTACTTGGAATTCTTCGCGCCCGATTTCACGCTTCATCCGGATATTGGATCGCGACAGGACAATGCCAACACGAAACAATATCTCGAATTGATTGTGAAGCATGTTTATGAAAATTTAAAAATGTGCCAGCATGCGCCAAGTGTTCAAATGTTTAACATTCCGGAAGATGCATTAGAGCCGGAAGAGAATCGACAGAAGGACGAATCCGATCCAGAAGTTCGGATCAGCCAGTCCGACGAAGACCGAATGGTTGAAGTGAAGAATGAATTTTTCGATGGCGATCAGGACAATGATAAAACCGAACCGGAAAGCTGATTCTGCTATGCAGTAAATTTACTATTTTGTATGAATTTTTGTTTGTCCAGATAGAAACTAAGCTAGAGATCTGTTACGTTTTCGCTGTCTTTTAATTTGTATTACTCAATTAAATATATAAGCAAATTTTAAATATAGCTAAAATAATGTCGATCTTACGAACAGTTTATAAATTTGATCAGTGCTGGAAAGGCGTACATAATTTGTTTGTAACTGCTTTATCGAAAGCAGGGTAGAATAATATAAAATTATATAGCCGATTTAACACTCTTCATTGTATGTATTTGTTTTATCTGGTAAACAAGTTTGTGAACATTTCAGGCGCGTAGCGTGAAACTTCGTGGAGCTAGCGCAAAAACACGATCATGAAATTCCGTGAATTCTATAACCATAAACACGTAGTTTTCATTCAGAAATAAAATTTCAATTGGTGAATACTAGGAAGTAATAAAAAAATTCAGCGAAATTTAGCATTCGTATCGTTGCGCTAGCCCTACGAAGTTTCACGCTACGCGCCTGGAACATTTGTATGAAATTTAATACTACTGTCAACTGCTAAAAACAAAATCCCAATTGACTTATTGTTCGCTGTATCAAAATAGACTTAATATTAATCTCTAGAGCAATGAGTGGCCCGTGTGAGGCTATAGTGGAGGGAACTTTCGTTGAATTTAGTAAAATTTTGTGTAAGCTATTCTCATTTGTTAGCGTCTGTGAACTTAGCATATCATTTCTCGTCATGCGGCAAATGAAAAAAAATCCGTATAGTTGCAGGGAGGACTGTGGCACTACAATATTTGTGAAAATTGATTATATGATTGAAACGGACATTAAACACAAAACTATTGTACTTGGGACGCGTTCGGAAATTAACTCGAGTAAGACTAGAGTAAAAAAATCATTCTAAAATGTAGAGTGGAGTTAATTTTACTCTATTGACCTAATAGAGTTGCGTTCGAAAACAGTAGAGTAGAGTAAAAAGGGAATCTCTACTCAGGGTTACAAGGAGTTAGAAACGTCACAAGTCACCTGAAGCATCAAGTGGTCAGTATTTTTGAACACTTTGCGTGTCAGTGTAAAGTTTTGTCGAAAATCTTTACTTTTTTTCCATTTTTATAAAAATCACAATCAAATGAAATTGTCCAACTTCAATCTCATGTCAACTCTGAATATGACTCTCGGGTAACTCTATCTGTTCCCAAATTAAATTAAATTAAACATAGGAGATGTCAAAATCGCTACCTTTTATAAATCTCATCAGAAACACTAGATGCTTTTATTGGCCACTTAGATCAGCTATACTCAACTCACTTATAAATAACTATAACTAACATCCGAATACTACGATCAAACAGGAGTATAAAGGAATGCTGACAATAAATAATTGTACAATGTTAAATACGATTGTGTCGACGAGAATAAATAGACACCGCCACATTAATCGATCATGTAATAACAAACGATAGCTGGAACATCCTATAATATAGATATGAATAATTGGTTTGCGCTGGACCATAAAGCAATTGCTCTAACTCTTATATAATTTAATTTGAATATAAAAAATCGGCCAACAGTCTGGGCGCAACTTTATTATTTTATGGGTTGAAGTCCGAAACGCGTTTAATGCTGAGATGCGGTGTAGGTTACTATGCGGCTTACAACCTAAAAAATAACGTTCCAAATAGCCTCCTGGTTATTCCATACAAATAATAAAGTTACGCCCAGACTGTTGGCCGATTTTTTTTGTTTTAATAACTCTAGTGGCACATCTACATATAGATACTAAGTTTCAACTTTCTAGCATAAACCATTTCTGAGATTTGAAAAACCAACCCCACCCTCGTACCTTGCTACCCCTATCAAAAAATTTTTCTGTGATGTCTCTATAGTAGCTCTATACAGTTTTTAATTTTCAGCTTTCTATCCTTTGCTGCTTTCGAGAAATTAAAATAAGAATTTTTTCATTTCCACCTCCTCCCACCATTCCTCCCTACACTCACCCTCAAAATGTATTTAGGTCTACCGGTCTGTAAAATTTTCAAGATCATATCTGATACGGTTCTTGAGATATTAAAATTTAATTTTTTGAAAAATGTTTGTTCCCTCACTTCCGCGCTTCACCTCCTCCCACAAAAATTTTACATTGTGTAGACTCCACTAGTAATTATATATACAGAAACCAAATTTTATCTTCCAGACACAATTGAGTCGGAAGATAATATAATTCAAAGTTTTTCACCTCCCACCCCATACCTCATTATCCCCCTTAAAAAATTTAACCCTTTTCGAATTTTCTAGTATCTTAAGACAACTACAAATTTTCAGCCGTCTGACATGGATTTTAGAATGTTCCAATCCCATCTTTCAAGCGTTTTGGACACATTTTTTTTCCCCCACTCGCAAATCCCTCGACCCCTATAGACGATTTTTTTTGCAAATGGGTCCACTATCATAGTACTACATAAGTCCAACTTTCAGCCTCCTAGCATTAGCGGTTCCTGAGATTTAGAAACCAAAATTTTTCATTTAAAACGCTACAACGCTTTAAAACTATAGGAGAAAAATTAGGGCAGGAAATAGGACTTTCAACTTTAATAACATTAAATTAATTAAAGAAAAGCAATCCCAAAATTATTTTTCTGATGCCTGCAACAGAAGAGAAAATAAACTGGTAATATCGCTACTGAAATGAAACACGTCACCAGAAATAGATGAAAGAATAAAAAACATCGAAATAATAAATAATAATAAAAATAATTGCTAAAATGATACAAATATGTAGTAAACAATATTCTAAAAACTGGTGTGTTTCCAGTTCTTTGAAACACTGATAAATCCAGTTTATTAAGGTTATGATAAAGCGGATCCAGAAATTATAGTCCCACAGCATTACTAATGAATACACGGATATTTAATTTTAGACAACGTGGAATGTGTTTGATCAGAATCAATAGTTTTTCACGCTAAGAGCAATACAAAATCAGCAATAATGAAAATAATTACATAAATGAAGGTTTTGATAAAGGGAACTATGTAGCAGGAATATTTGTGGATTTGAAAAAGGTATACACGCAACCACGAAATTCGCGTAATAACAAAAACCCTAATAAAGACCTATCACTTCGATTAATAGAATAAAAGAAACCAAATATTTATTCAATTCTATGCAATAAAATAGCCTTTTTACTTTACTATTTTTTAATAATAAAGTATTGTGATCGACCTGAAATTTCAAAAAAATTTGGTACCCTGAAATTTTGTATTTTCACGTTTTAGGACTAGTAAACACCAAAAAAGCAAAAAAAAAATTGTCCGCCGTAGACGCCCTACCCAAAAGCGTTTGAAGGCGCATAGCTCACAAACCCGTTGGGTGAACTCCTATGATTGGTATCTTTGTGGGGTGGGGGAGCGTTTTAAATGAAAAGTTTTGGTTTCTAGATCTAAGGAACCACGCTAGGAGGCTGAAACTTGGAACTTATGTAGAATTATGATAGTGAACTCATTTGCAAAAAAATTTTTGATAGGGGTTGAGGGGTGTGGGAGTGGGGAAAAACTGACCTTGAAAGCTGAGATTGTAATATTCTAAAATCCGTATCTCCTGAACGATTCATATCAGAAAGTAGAAACTTTGTGGTGGTCTTTATGTACCATAGACTAGATACTAGAAGATTAGACAAGGGCTAAAATTTTTAAAACTTTGGATTACAATATCTTTCAAACCAAATGTACCAGGAAGATAAAATTTGGTTTCTGTATATAGAATTACAAGTGGAGTCTACTGAATATAGAGGAAAAAGGAGGAGCGCGGAAGTGGGGGAACAGCCTTTTTTCAAAAAATTAAATTTTTACATCTCAAGAACCGTACCAGATATAATCTTGAAAATTTTACAGGAATAGATAGTACACCTCTAGCGGAGATAAGGGGGTGTAAGGTGGTTGTGTACATACTCACGAATTCCGCTATATTTCTTAGGTCTAATAAGATATAGAATAGAATAACCAGGATGCTATTTGGAACGTTAATTCAAGTTCGGGCATCTGAAAAAACTAGCGAAGCTACATATTAACAATATACCGTGAAAAAGGAAATTTAAAAAAAATGGAAATATATATATATTATAAATGCATACATATGCAGGGTGTTTGGCACTCCGTCCGCCACCTTGTAAGGGGTTATTCCTTGATAAATTTGGAGAAAAAAATTGTTCTACAGAGAGGGTCAATTTTCAATATCAGTGGAGATACAGGGTGGTTAAGAAAAGTGTTTTTGAGCGGTACCCTCACTCACTTAAAACGTTATATCTTGAAAACGAATAATCACAAGGCAAAGTGTTATAACTCGTTCGGGAATCGAATTACCTTTCATTTGATGTAACAGTCTAAATTGTAACTGCATGCAGTCTTGAGATATTTACACGAAAACACAAATTTGAGCTACGTCAATCCTAAAAATTCAGTGATCAATGTAGTTTTTCTCAGAAAACCCCATTATAAAAATGTCATCTTAATTTTATTTTTTTATGAATCGTATTATTACCTACAAAAGCTGTATACATATGTATGAGTTACAATTAACATTTTGGAAGTAATAGGTAAAAATACATATCGCATAAAAATTAAATATTTCAAAAGTCAATGCCATAAAGTGGACCTCGTCTAAGAACCTGTTTAATTTGTCGGTAGTACTGAAGTATTTTTATTGCACATTTATTACTATTCAAAGTATGTATGAAATCAATGAAATGTAAGTGAGTTTCAACATAATTGCTGCTTTTACCTGGATGTGGTAGGTAATACTGGGTGCGGTACTATGCCTTTTTTAATAGGGTGCCTTATAAAATAAAAAGCCTATAAAAGCAAAACTACCTTCATATTTTTATCAGTTTTAATTACGTTGCTAAAAGAAGAAGGTGTCAGTAGAATTTAAAAAATTATTTCAAAATGCCTGAGTACTCCAGTGAAGAATGTGCTGACATTATGTTAATTTATGGAGAGTGTCGCGGAAATGAACGAGCCGCGCGACCCACCCTGTAGAATAATTTTTTTCTCCAAATATATCAAGGAGTAACCCACTACAAGGTGGCGGACGGAGTGCGAAACACCCTGTATAATTGTTTAATTTATTTATTAACGCATTCACATGAAAATCATGCAAGCCACTGCAATATCAACAGATTGAATTGGCAAATTCAGAATCATCTGTTTCCAACAAATACTGACTTTGACAAGCGCCGCAAGCAATATAGTTTACTAATCCATATCAGTGTTACCAACCATTTTGTGAAAAATTCCCCACGATTGAGCCCAAAATTCCTCTTTTTCCCCATTATTCGTAATGGAATTCCCCACAGTTTCCCCATAAAGAATAATTCTACAGGAGTAAAAGGTTTTATTAATCACTAGCCGCGTACCGCGGCTACGCTCGCTTCGCTCACGTTGTTCCATCGCTCCTGCTATTCCCGTTGCTCCCGTTTCTCCCGTTGATCCATTGCTCCTGTTTCTCCCGTTGATCCATTGCTCCTGTTTCTCCCGTTGCTCCCATTTCTCCCGTTGATCCTGTTTCTCACAATGCTCCTGTTACTCCTGTTGCTACCATTTCTCCCGTTACTCCCATTTCTCCCGTTGCTCCGTTGCTCCCGTTACTCCATCCTCTACCCACTATCCTCCATCCCCAATCCACCATCCTCCATCCTACATCCTCTATCCACCATCCTCTATCCACCATCATCCATCCACCATCCTCCATCCTCTATCCACCATTCACCATCCTTCATCTACCACCCCCCATCCTCTATCCTCCATCCTCTATCCACCACCCACCATTCTCCATCCACCATCCACCATCCTTATCCACCATCCTCTATCCACCATCCTCCATCTTCTATCCTCCATCCTCTATCCACCATCCTTCACCCACCATCTCCCATCCTCCATCCACCATCCTCCATCTTCTATCCACCATCATCCATCCACCATCCCCCATCTACCACCCCCCCATCCTCTATCCTCCATCCTCTATCCACCACCCACCATTCTCCATCTTCCATCATCCATCCTCTATCCATCATCCACCATCCCCCATCCTCCATCCTCTATCCACCATCCTCTATCCACCATCCTCCATCTACCATCCCCCATTCTCTATCCTCCATCCTCTATCCACCATTCTCCACCCACCATCCACCATCCTCCATCTTCCATCCTCCATCCACTATCTTCTATCCATCATCCATGGTCCTTTACCATTTAGTAATAGAAACGCATAACTAATACACCGAAAACGAACAAACTGCCGCTAAATCATATGAAAAACACTCAAAAGTTGAAATAACTCGCGTACCACCAGTTGTTAAATGATTTTGTTAACGCAGAAACAATCTCGGACGTGCCTTCAACAAATCACCATCCTCCATCCTCCATCCACCATCCTTCATCTACCATCCCCCAAACTCCATCATCCATTCTCCATTCTCTATCCACCATCCTCCATCTTCCATCCTCCCTATTCCATCTTCCATCCACTATCCTCTTATACCATTTAATAATAGGAATAGGCATAACTAATACACCGAAAACGAACTGCCGCTAAATCACATGAAAAACACTGAAATGTTGAAATAACTCGCGAGCCACCAACTGTTAAATAATTTTGTTAACGCAGAAACCATCGAGGGCGTACCCTCAACAAATCACCAAAGTTTCATCGCAATTGGATGAGTGGTTTAGGAGCCTATACAGGACAAACAGACAAACAGACAGACAAACATTCATTTTTATATATAGAGATAAAGCAAAAAACCTATTTATTGTATTACGAAAAAAAATTATTGTATACATATATATGGAATTTTTCCATGGTTAATGCTACCATAGAAGCAGATTTTAAGAATTTTTTTGTTGTTTTTGACGTCATAGGAGTTTCTAGTGAGAAACACCAACACGAAAGTCCGACTGGGACCAATCGCCATTTTGGATACTGCCATTGAGGACATGATAGTCCCATTCTCATTAATATTAGGAAAAATAAAATTGCTGTTGGCGGGATTTGATGTCGCGCACTTAGTCTGTGAATCAAAATCCACCAAAATTAGGCTATGTAAAATTTCACTAAAATATAATTCGTGGAAACGAGTTTGTTTTTATATCGCTTATATAGAAAAATCCTCAGCACTACCAGCATGATACACTCTCTGATGAGCGAGTACCATCCGATGACGAAAAAGGTCCTTCGGACCTAGTTCAACACTCTCTTAAACTGGCTTCGCCACTGAAGGTTTTTCAACTGTCATATCCTCAATGGCAGTAGCCACGGCTTATCCTGTTATTGATTCGTCAGATGACTGTGACTGGATAATGAGTCACGTGGTGGCCAGTTGGACTTATATGTGACTCCTAAACCTACATACGATCCCTTGTAAACAATGAGACGCAATAAGTATTAGACGCAACGAAATAAGAATGTCTGTTTCGTTTTTCTAGTCGCCACAAGTTGACGTTGAAGTCGGTGTTGTGCTTGTGGTAAGCAATTTCAGAGAGTTTTGGTTTTCCCCATAATTGATCTCGAATAGTGCTGATTCCCCTTTTCCCCTTTAAATAAAATTTAGACTGAAATTCCCTACGAAAAGGGAAATTCCCCACGAGTTGGCATTACTGATCCATATACGCATTCACGGCACATGCGATTATTGAAAACGTTCGGAAACTGCTTTATCGATCTACTTTAAAGACGTCTTTTCCGGGTGTTTGAAACCATATTTTAAGGCAGAAAAATATCCAAAATTATAATACTGTAAATGTGAGAAATGGCCTACATCAAATTTCTCTTCATTTATTATAATAATAATAATAGATTTAATCTCTTCATGCAAAATGGGTAACTCCTTCCAACTCAAAAAGTCGGAGCAGAGTTCCCCATTTGGGTACACTTTCGCAGCTTAAGGGGGCAGTCTAGTTGTGACCGTTTGAAAAAATCGTTTTTTTTTTTTTGCATTTTTCGAAAGTATGTACATTCAAAAATATTATGAGAAAAATTCATAAAGATCCGAGCAGTCTAAGTGCCAATGTCGAGCAGCTGCTTGTATTAACACAAACTTATTATTAAGGTTGCTCTACTGCTTTCACCGGCAGTTATATTTCGACATTTGAGGTTTCTCTACTGCTTTCACCGGCAGTTATATGTCCACATTTGAAACTGTAAGGGTAAGAAATTCTGCAAAGGCAGAAGGGATCCTGTATGGTCCGGGCAGCGCTGATTAGGCGTACGTATGATTTTTTCACGATTTCGTAGAAAAAAACTTTAACCGCGTTTTTCTCGAAACAACGTTTTCTCGGCTCACAGGACTGACATTTTTGAAACCATTCAACCGATCTTGATGCAAATTAGACCACATATCCCTAAAATATATAATTTCGTCTGGAACTAAAACCAAGTGAAAATTTTTATTTTTGCTATTAATTTTGATGCAAAAACTAGTGGAAAAAGTACCATTTTTTGGTATTTTTCCGAAAAGTCCGCCATTTTGTTATTTATGCATGAATTTTAAATCTTCTAGTTCCAGACAGAATCACAGTTATACAAAATCTATAACTTTTTCATTTTTTTGTGTCAGATGAATCTGCTGAACAAAATCAATCCCGTCAGCCACCTATGTATTTTTCACGCAGTTACGTTTAACGAGTATTTTCAACAACACAAAATGTAAAAAGTAAATAAAAAATGTTTTTAGCTAGTTTTAGAGTATATTCATTAAACCCAAAAAGAATGGCATCGATAGTTATTCTTGTAAACTCTAAAAAAATTCCTAAAAATAGCCCTTTTTTTGGTCGTCCAAAGTAGACTGCCCCCTTAAAGAACTGGAGACAATATTGTCACACAGCTCAATGAGCTGGACAATTTTTTACCGTATCAACATACTCATATTACCAATTACTTTCTGAAAGAACTTTAAAAACGCGACTATTTTAACTGTCAAATTGTCTAGAAATTGAATCGTTCACGCATTTTCAATAATTTAAAATTGTGTAAATCGCAGTTCACTTTAAACGCCGGCGGGTTCCAGAATAAAGTGATAAATTAGCTTTATTCATAATTCTATTTTAATTTAAATTGAAACAAGTCGTAAACCGTTGTTTGCGATAAAATCGTTTTCGATTCTCGTCTGTTGAATTTTGAACGAAAGAAAACCGAACGAAATTTCGAGATACGTTAAAAAAAGTTCGATATTCTTCGGCGTATATTTCAGAGACACAGTTCTTCGTCCGATATTCCAAAGAAGAGAAGTGCGGCCATATTGATTAGTGTGTTGAGGCGGTGTTCTACCCGTAGGCGTTTTTTTGTACATTCTCTGTAGAACGGAATTTTGTGTGTGCTTTAATTTAAGTAAAAGTTGACCGGAAAAGAAAATCGTTAAACATCAAAAATGTCCGAACGCGAAAATAACGTTTATAAGGCTAAATTAGCCGAACAGGCTGAGCGCTACGATGGTGAGTTAAACTTTCATTAGAATTGTGTTCGGTTCATAGAAAAAAGTGACTTTGAAAAAAAATGCCGGAGATTTTCTCGATCGTTCGGTCGGCACCATTTGCAGGTAGCCGCGACGGTGGAAAATCGTAATTTTTGATAGAATTGATCAATTTGCTGACGCGCCCCGAAGCTAGGCGACACATTTGTGCATAATTCCCGAATTTCTGACTGTTGAAATTGCGAAAAGGTGTCTGGATTGATTTTCGAGTTTTGACCTGTTCTCGTTTCGAGCTGGGGCTCCGCGGTGCTTAGAAAAGTTACAAGCGTTAAGTTCATGCCGGCTTTAGTTTTTTTTCCTTGCTCCGCAAGCAATTGAATTTTCAGGGCGGGACGGCTTTCGATTTTGAATTAAGTTTTTGAATGTCAGATACCGGTAATTCGGCATGCAAATGGAATGACTAGTTTTAACTATGAGTCAGCGGATGTACCGTAGGAACTGCTATAAAATTTCGGCTAAGGAAGATCGGTCGATCTTTCGGCGTAAGGAAGGAATAGGAGAAAAAAACAAGAAAAGTTTTCCTTGCGCCTCGAGTGCTGAAATGCTAAGAAAAGGCAAGAAACGGAAAAATCGATGAGGGAATCAATAAAGCTGGTGGAAAGTTCCTTTTTATTATGCGCGGGGTGTGTGGGGCGGCTACGATTTGCGATACAAGAATTGTCGTCTTCCAGGGGCGCGCACACATACAATACAAACGATAGGTGTGTGTATGACAAGTCCCGCACGAACACATAAATCGCGCAGCAATCGTAAATTCACAGAAGTTGATGTTGTGTGCTGTCGGTGTTTCGTCCATAGCAGCGGCAGGCACAGGCATCGGTGGCGGCCATTTGCGCTCTTCTCGGTCACAGAGTAGCCCTCCCGCCCAGTTTCAGTGGAGTTTAGTCATCCAGCGATGAATTCTTCACGCATGCCAAACCTTACACATACAAAGCGTCTAATGACGTATGTGGCCCCCGATTAAAAAAGACCTGAATAAAAAGCTTTTCCACGAAGAAAACTCCTTGGAACGTCGCCCCGTTTTCTTTTAATTTACACCGTTTCGCAGAGCAACCAAGAACACGCGAACTAGCGCGGCATGTCATCAATCTAGAAAGGAAAAAAAATCAAACTGGGAGTTGGAGTGGTTGACTTTGATTTTTCTTGAGATTAATTTCTTGCAAGGGGAGAAAACGGACCACAATCACAATACAGGCGAAGTTTGACGGAGAAACAGTAGGCCAGCCCAACACAAGCATAGCTGCTCCAATCGGGCAGCCAGCGAGCAGCGAGCCGATGTGTGATGAAGGTGGCTGGATTGTAGATTCGATTTTTTTCCTCGGCAATCTTCTCATTAGCTTCGACTTTAGTGTGCAGCGGCGTGCTCTAGTCATCGGCAATGGGCTGATGAATATCGTGTGTTGCTTCCCGGCGATTGATTAGCGGCGTACAAAGCGGATTTCTGTTACGCAACTCTTCAAAAATTCTTGTTGGAATAAAAGATTTTACACATACGGCCCTGTCGGTTAGTCAGAATCCGGACATTGGCTCACAGCTCTTATTTCTGCAATTACGAGGTCTAGAAAGACTCCGATAATCGTAAAATTCACTGGTGCAAAATTTAAATTTTCTCGCTTTTTTTTCTCCAATTTTTGCACAGTCGGTTCTATTTGGCGAGATTTTTGTTCGAATATGTGCGCCAGTCTGCTACACCTTACCCGCCTTGACTTACCTCATTTGATACCCGCTTCAGCAAAGTATTGGCCTTCTTAGTCGCTCGGAATCTCCGTCTTTCGTGTCGTTTTGCGTTTATAAGAAACGAATGACACAATTGAGCACAAGTTGGCGGCCAGCATTTGTCTAGGTTATTGGTTTTGCTGTAGAGAGGAGAGGGGCTGGGTTATTCTGTTGTCGGTATGCAAATTCATTTAGTTACCAAGTGGAAAATATTCCGTTTTCTCGTCTAACAAACTCGCCCCCGAAAAGAAACGCGATTTTTTTAGTGTGCATGGGGATTGGTAGATTGGATATGAGATTTTGGGCGACTGCCAATTTATCCTCCTTCCAGAATAACACTTGTACGGATATTACTACAAGAGGAAGTTAAATATTTGTTTCATTCTGGAGATTTGACCGATCGCAGTCGGGTGCTGTATTTTGCTTTGGTGAAAAGTTTGTATTAAGAGACACGAATGGAGATAGCCCAGCTAATCAAAAGATTTGTAAATAAATCGTTATTAGGTTTGTTCTTTTTGCCTACACTTCTCTACACTTTTGCTGTTCTTTTTGACGAGTGACGTCAGAGGCCGCTGTTCTTTTTGTCGAGTGTAGATTGCACTTTCTACACTCGCTCGAGAGCAGGTGTAATTTCTTACACTTTAGTGTAGCTTACCATCTGTCAAACTTGATGGTTGCATGCAGATAAGATTGACTATTAGTTTTTAGATTGACTATTATGGAAATTCTGTTTTCAATGAATACTCGCAAGAATATTGTATGGCAATAAATTTGCATTGATAGAAGTGGAAGAAAGTTCGAAATTTTAGCTGTCATGTTTCTACACTAACGCGTTCTTTTTGCGCGATCTACACTCTACACTTTTCGTGTAAAGTGTATTACACTTAAAGTGTAGGCTACACTAAAGTGTACACTTAACCTGGTTACGAGCATTTTAATCGTTAACGAGTTCGAAAATTATACATTAATGACTTACTAAATTGGTTCCTCGTTAAAAGGGGGTCGGTGCAAAAAATATGAAAAAAAAATCGATTTTTTTTAAATTATTATTCTACACTCATTTCTGCACATCACACAAAAAACCGTACCTCTTTCGGGTAATGGGAAGTGACTCAAATTTTACTCTGAAGTGGGAAAAGTCGAATATGTCACTGCATGTACTTTTTCGTTTTTAGGTTCTCCTGAGAAGTAGTGCTTTTTCAATTTTCGATACACGTTTCTCAGTAACCACACACAGTGGCGTCTTAATTTTTTTGTGGTAATATTGACTAGCTTCATACATGAGCAAATTAAAATATCTCATGAAAAACTATTATTTTTTCAAATATGAAAGAAGAAAAACAGTAAAAAAATTTTTTCATTCCCTTTTTCTTAAATATCTCGACTTTTAGTGACATTTTTTTAATTTACTCATTTACTAATCTTTTAAATACATACACTAAACAATAAGTGTGCAAAATCTGACAGCTGTAAGTTAAGTGGAAGCTGAGATTCAGATACCGAAACATAATGCGTTTCGCCATACAAAATGTATGGGAGCTAGAAATTTGCAACGACCCCCTTAAAGGGTTAAGGATCTCAGGCGCCTTGCCATGTATTTCTTGTCTGGGAGACAAATGACCCATTATCTCAGAAACGGTTGACCCGATCGATCTCAACCAAATTTTGTATACACATATTGTAGCTCAGTTTACAAACTTTAGGTGCAGGATTTTAAGAAAAACAAAATATACGTTCTACAGAATTTTTTTTAACATTTTCTTACGAACATTTTCCCCTATTTCCCTAATTTTAAAATTCCCTCCAAAGAGTGTATCCCCGGGATGCCATCATCATAATAAAGCAAAAATTGGAACTGTAGCTTTTGTAGAAGATAGTGGGGCAAATGTGCAAAAATGGCATACTTTTCAGGAGATTCAAGAAACTAAAAGCGTATTTCTTTGTTGCCGAAATTTAAATTATTTTATTTAATAAATAAATAAAAAAAAAATAATGAATTCAATCAACAGAAGTAGTCATTTTTTGGAAGGGAAGGCATTTGGAACTATGGTCTGCGAAGTAAGCACGGCGGAGCACGCTGTTCATGGTCCCACGCATTCCTTCCCCACTTTGACAAATTTAGACTACTTTTATAGGTCGTAAAAAGGTGCGGTTTGTCGCATTCAATAATTTTTAGTATCACAGCTTGCAGGCCAGGCTGGTGTAGTGTGGAAGAATACTAAAAAAACGTGTTATATATTGGGGATTTGCATAAGTCCCAGCCGTTTCTCAAGAGATTGTGTTATCTTAGTCTTTTTGCATTGGACAATACTGCAGCCCAACACGCATCGTGAAGCTCCACCATTAAGGCCGTGACACAATAAAAGCAGCGGCAGCGACAGCAGCGTCGAAAGTGCTGCTTTTTGCTCTGCTTAATGAATTTAATTAAAAGCCGAAGCAGAGAAGAATGTGTCCATGCCATAGAGATATATATACTGGAGATGACAAGCAGTGATTGAGTTGAAGGCGGACGTCGTCGCATTCACTTGCACGCAAAAACAACAATAATTGACATAACGAACCTGTTCTGTCTCACTCACTCTCACGCTAAAACAACAACAACGACCCTGTTTTGTCTCACTTTTCATCGTGTTTTTGGCTTCAAAGCGCTTTATACAAAACGGGTGGCTTGTCGTCTCCAGTAGCTCTATGGTCCATGCTAATTGCCACCGAAAGTAGAAGCAGGGAACTAATGTATCTAATGTCAACAATCACAAGTATTTTATTTAGTTTGAGCGGACGAATATATTTTGTTTGCGTTGATTTTTCTGAGCTTTTAGTTCAAAATGATCATTAAGTATATGGAAACAATTTTGACACCTTTAACATTGCCATTGCTGACAACATTCCCAATTCTTATTAAGGGCTTTACGATGGCAGTACTGAAGCAGAATTTTAGAATTTAGAAAGAAAAAGCAGCACTGTTTTCGCCTCTGCTTCTGCAGCTGCTTTCGTTCAAACAGGCGCCATATGATGCTGTGCTTTCTAAAAAATTCTGCTTCTGCCGCTACTTTCTGCTTTTATTGTCTCACGGCCTTTAGGCTTGAATTGACAGTATACTATTCCGTCGAATTATAAATTATTTTTTCGAATCGTTTAAACATTGTCGAAAAAGAGATTTTTTTTTTCATTACTTTTTTCAAATAAAGTCTGCATTGGAAGCACATAGAATTCTTGTTTATCTATCGGAAACAACAAGCAGAGATTGGTTTCGACGCTTTAAAAATAATTATATTGATGTTGAAGATGAAGAACACTGACGCACCGAAAAAGTTTGAAGACGAAGAATTGGAAGCATAATTCTATGAAGACGCAAAATGAACTTACAGATTCACTAGGAGTTCGTCACGCAGCAGTTGCCAAACGTTTAAAACCATTAGCATTATTGGGAATTGAAGCTGAGAGATGTTAAGGCGTTTTTTCAAGTGTGAACAGCTGCCCCAATGGCAGAAAGTAAAGGTTTTTTTTTGCATTCTATTCTTGTGATGAAAAGTGGATAAACTACAATATCTTGTGCTCATACTCTGTATTTGGTAGGTTTTTTACTAGTTATTTTGAATACAGTTGTTGAAATCCTTAAGGTCGCCTTCGAAATCTTATCAGTAAAGCTAGTATTACACTGTTTGACCATGTGGTCAAATTGCAGTAATAAGCAATGCGAAATAGCTAATTCCAATTATTCTCGCAAAATCCGCTCGGTCAAACAGTGTAATACTAGCTTTACGCCTCCATATCCATTTGACAGGATACTTTTTATCACATTCCGATGAAAATTAGATGGAGAAAATCAGGTGAACCAGCGCCTATATCACGAGACGAGAATGGCCGTAATTATTGCCTCTATAACTGGGGGTCATAGAATTGCCATCATGAATAGTCTCGAAAACGTGTACACAGCTTGCTTTAATTAGTATACGTTAGCGCGATTCTACTGTATTATTACCACTTTATAATCATGACATACTGATAGCAGTACTGTTTCGTCAGATTTAACTTTGGTGGAAGTAGCAGGTAGAGTAAGTTACTTTAATCAACAATGCAAAAAGTCTTATTTTTACCCATTCCTGCAAAAAGTTGAGTTGTAGGAGTCGTGTCACGTGTTCTCTAACCCACAAACGAAGGTGCTATTTAAAGAATAAAACAAAAAATGTATAAACTAAGTTATTTATTTATGTAATACATGGTTGTGATCGTAAAATAACTTAACCTGTTCAAAATGTCCCCCAAAATGTCTTTACCGTCACGTAGTTAGTCAAACGGTGTATGACCACGCATCTGGCGCGGCATGTAGGACTAAAAGAGGTATCACGGCCGCTGACTCCAACAAATCAGCCCATATTACGGTGTGATTTATAGAATACTTTGTCCTTTAAAAGCAACTGCGATAAAGTCTGGTCAATCCCTCGATAGCCATCGTTGCGTCGATTTCGCTTTGTGAGCGGTTACTGAGTCTTTGTTGGAATATCTAGTGCTTATTTACAAATAAAGTACAGCGTAAGACCTCACTACCTTTTTGCAAATATCACTTTGAACTTACTACAATTATGTAGCTTAGTCCCTTCGCACTACAACTCCATGAAAACATTCATTTAAGCTGGATGGTAACCGTTTTCGACACGTTTTCAGCGGCTACTCGGAAGGATTTGTCGTCGATTCCCTCAGAAGAAGTGCTTACCTTACCACAAACAAAACATATGCACGACTACATTTAGAGTTCGTGTGGAATTTGATACGGCGCTTGCTTTTCTTATTATTGAACAATTGTATGCTTTTTAAATAGGCTTGTGCATTTTAGTTCACCATAGTGAGCGATCATTTCCGGTTCCCGATCCGTTGCGAACTAGTTCATTCTTTTAGTTCACTAGTTCGCGGGAGTTCAGTGATGAGAAAGGTAGTGAAGTTTGGGAACGACTCGTAGTCGTCATTGTGATGAGAGATAAAAAAAAAGGTCTGACAATCAATGAATACAAACGAACTAGGAGCGGGACTGACTGTGAACTAGTTCGTTCATTTCAGTTATGGGAACGCTAATCCGAACTAGTTCGTTCGCGAACTACACAAGCCTATTTTTAAACCAGAAATAAAATATATGATTTTGCATGGGTGATACGAAATGTAACTTGGTCGATAGAAAGATATTGTCGTATTATTACAGGGCGTTTCTCGAGATCGCTGACTTAAGTTTGTCCAAAAGTTACTGTGATGGTTTTTCCTCCTTGAAGAGTTGGTCGATCAGGAAAAATTCCTTCGAATCCCAAAAGACAGACTGATAAAATACATTTCGCCTTTTTCAGAACATTTCTTCCTCGTGCATTGTTTTGTCTGTTGTGTTTCATTTCCGATTTATGGTGCTTGTTAAAAAACTCCGCTGGATTTTTCTTGAGCACCTGCAAATATTCGACAGATGTTTTCGCTTGATTGGAAATCATTGTGACCTCTGCTAACTTTAACACTTGCATTTGGCCAAAATGATATCGTGGATCTAGTCGATGTTTTCTGGTGTCACAGGGTGTGGGAAACGTTATTGGGGGACGAGTCCATTCGCCTTTTTTTTAGAGCAAGCAAGACCATTATATATGTTTGCCTCATCCGATAGGAAAACTTCTGCCTTCTGTGAAAAGGTATGTCTCACATCGCTGTAAACTTACAAGAACACTCTTAACATACATACTTTTATTAAAGTTCCGTTAATGATACCAAACATCTAAAAATAGAATTCCTATCGACAGAGCTGCTCCTAAAAGACTACGGGGGAAACGTATTTATTATTGACCACTGAGCAATTAAAATGGTGTATTTATAGTAATTGGGCGATTCCATGAAATTGTTGATCCACCTTCATGAATGTATTTTCTCTGGAATGTTCTATGGTGATATATCGTAATTAGTCGTACGTTCTCTCGACGCTGCTGAGTTGTGATTAGTCGGTTTACCAGATAAGATTGGACACGTTATGAAGAAGCTGATATTTGCAATATGGAGCTAAGCGCTAATGTACTCGTAAACACTTAGGAATTCGGTCGATATGATGACACACTGCTGAAAAACATTCTACATGGTCTTCTTCTTACAATGGCAGTACTATTTTTGGTTAGACAACAGGCAATGTGTTGCTGAAATGCGAGTGATTAGCAGGCGATCATTTAAATATGCTAGTTTAGGCTGGTGAACATTGTCGAAAGTTTTTAGATACCAGGTGGTTGTCATGGTTTCTTTTCCAAATCGTGATTCTTCTAGAAGTACTACAAAAAAATGGGTGGTTAAGAGGTTGCTTCTTCTCTATTCTATTCGTCAGTCGAATAGTTTGATTTCGTTCACAGTCTTGTGAATGTGAGCATCGGAGTTGGTTCTCCGAGCGGACACCATCTTATAGCTTGACCTTTTTACCAGTATCTTCTGTTGAAGTTGCATGGGTGAGGACTAGGAAACGGTTCCGCCCTCTGCTCTGCAGCTGCTCAGCTCTATTCGCTAGGAAGCAAACTTATTTAGGAGCCTACTTTTTCAACAGGCTGCAATTTGAATCCAACGCTTTATTGAAAGACTCACTTTCTTGTCGTTAAGTGTTATTTGGGCGACCACTCGATCATCTCTTGTCTGTTCAGTTTTTGTTTCGTTAATTAGTTACTTACATTGGTTGTAATAACAAGATTTCCATCGCACTTTGCTAAATTTCCTGGTCTGAAGGCTCCCGACACAATAATCATACATTAAAGTTTTTGGGCTGAATTGAAATGATGTGAGTTCTTCACATAATGGTGTCAACTTCGTTGCTGATTTTTAATGATGTAAGGTTGGTGCGAGCAAAATTTGTCGGGGGCAGTGATCGGTTCCAGCCGGGAAGTTTGTGTAATGCCTCAAATTCATGTAGGGCCAGCGCGAAGTCGAACAAATGTAAACCACCTCCAGCGTGCATGAGTGCTGCCACACGTTGACTGTAGTTCGTAAGCTTCAGATGTGAATTGTCAGCTGTTCAGTGTCAAACCCTTTGATTTGTGATCAAAAAATCGACACAGCGGCGAAGACGCACCAGCGTCGACGAGTGATAGCCAACGTACACAAGTGGACTGTCCACATGTTGGCGCTTGTGTGCATTTGCATTGGTGGGCCCAACATGTATTTGGGGTATAAGGATTGTCTTCGACACCAAACAACCCAAAATTCGCAAATCACATGTATCTTACTGTGTGTTTCCATATTTTTATATAATATAATGAAATACTTTATTATTAAAAAATAATAAAGTAAAATTGCGCTGGTTCGATCGATAGCCAATGTCTAATGTATCCTAAATGATGTGTATGAATATACAAAAGGAAGTGCCTGGCTTCGGTGACATGATATACATATTTACATTCATGGTCGAAAACTAAATATTACAAAAATAGGTTAGTTCATTAGAATTGTAAAGTGACGCGGGTCTGACGTTATAGCCTAGCCCTGCTGTGTTTGTAGTATGTGTCACTTGTTTCTGAATATGTACGCATATTACACATATCGAGTATGATGAATCCTAAACACTTGGAAACGTATCAAACCAATTGTATTCTATTCCATTGACTTCTGAATCAGCTGAACGGCCGTAATTGAACTTCAAACAAGTTTGCATATGTCGTGATCGCACTGAAGTCTATTTTACGTTGTCACAGTTCTGTACAACATGATTTCTTAACCTTCGACTGCCCGCACCGCAACTTTATCACATTAGCAATAACAAGTGAACTTGCACGTTGTATGCCATACAACTCCACTTTCGTTTAGCTAGTAAAGAATAATTAGTTTCAATTTATTTTAGTTTTATAAAAATGTTTTAGAAAGGTGTTTTATAGTTGCTTATTATTATTTTTGTGATTACATTTTTTCGTCTTACTTCTACCATTTAACTTTGTACCCTTAATTTGCGAATGAAATTTTGGCTCCGTTTTTAAATACGTTCCAGCATCGTTGTCGCATTGTTCTCCTATCTTATCTGGTACATAGAAAATTAAATTTCAACCAATGAAGATGTTTCCTTAAATATGTTAAGTGTTTGGCACTCGTTTTTTATTTTAGATTTTTTCATTCGTCCTCAGAATAGTCGTGAAGGTTCCATCCAATTTTATTTTTCGTAAAGACTGGAAGTGATAAGACCTCGGTCAGTTCATTTCCTTGAAACTGCATCCAACAATAACTTGCTCTTCTTTAATTCCTGTTTGTTGTTATTGAACAAATATCGATAATACGGCTTGTTTTCTGCTTTGTACTAGTCTATTAGAATATCATGTGAAATCGATAGTTTTTCTTCTCTAATCGTACAAATTTGTTTCTTATACCGCGAGGAAATCATTTATTTAATACTAATAATTACCCGGTTGTTAAAATAAAATCGGAAAAAAATTGCCCCAAACTATGAAAAAAAAATAGTCGCATCGTGTATTTCGTAAAATACAACAAAAGTTTCCATTTCCCGAAACTCTTGTTAACCCCTTACGTTTCGTTATTTATGACCACATAGTTATATTGAGCATAGAGTGAGAATTAGCCACGACATCGCAGGAAACATTCTTCTGGGTGTAGCCGCTAGCTTCGTTCACAATAGTTCACACTTACTGATGCCTAACACTAATTAATCGCTTACCAAAAAGTGAATTACACTTTTGTTGAACATGATAAACTTATTTGTCTTTATTCTGACAAACTACGAACATAATGAATAAACACAATTTAAAAAAGAATCGCACCCGTGAGAGCTGGCCTACGAAAAATATCTTCATAATGAATAAGTTAAACATTGGCTGATAAAAATTTAAAATAATAAATTGCTGTGTTGATTCATCGCATGTGTAAACAGCGAAATGAGATAAATGAAAATAATTTTTGTTATATTTTATTTTAATTTACACATTTTTAGGTCGTATTCGAATACTTTGCTTCGTCTACGTCTAGGGTCACTAGATACACACACAACACTCTCTACCTAGGGTTTGGCAGATACGTCTAATTCGGTCGTTTCTGTACTAGAAATTGTAATTTAACCTCGCAAAAATCGCCTGTTTATGTACTAGTTCGCCTGTTTTTGTACTAATGAACATTGCTATCAAATTGCGTTTTTGAAGTGTGTTAGTGCGAATATGTGAAGAGTCGGAAAAAAAAGCTGTCGGTTCCCTTCCACAATTCTAGTACTTCTTTTTCTTTGGTATGGAAGTGTGTGTGCGCGAAATTGTGGTTTTCAATTGAAAATTTCCGTATTTCTTTCATTTCTTTTATGGAAATTTACAATTTTGAAGCGAAAAGTCAATCATTTCGAATGTTTAGAAAGCAAAATCCCATAAACATGAAAAAAAATTAAATTTACTGGTTTTTCACCTTGGTACGCATCTGCCAAACCCCTCTTAGAGGCTGTTTTGGTGTGAGTGCGTATACAGTAACCCTATCTACGTCTAGTTATAATAGTTTATGACGTCAGACATAGCAAAGATTCAGATTCAGATTCAGAAATTTTTATTGAGACTTTATAAAATATGACAATATACAAAGAGTTGTAGATATAAGCTTGACAGCGATTTTATGTCAAAGCAGCAGTGACACGTTATGCTTTCCGACCTAGGCCGAGACTACTGAGTATGTGTGTTTGGCATGTACATGAAATTTTTGCCAATCGCTCGTATGGCATATGACTTGACACGACTTAACCTAATAAAAATTTATACTAACTTATAACTAAAACTAAAACTAATATTTGGCGAATCGCCCGATAACATTTCTACTTCAACTAAAAGTTGAATGGGTTTTGTGCTTAGTTCAGATTATGTGCAATGCTGCCCAGAGGTACCTAAGACATAGCAAAGCTGTGTCTCAATTCCTTTTCGGTTCGTGTCTTGACTACTTCTACGACAGCTGAGCTATCAGTCAATCTTAGTAAACGTAAAAAAATTCAAATTTTTCAATAGAATTTAATTTAATTTTTGATTTATGAAGTGTCAAATAAGCATCAGCTGAGCCATTTTGACGGTTCATCTAAGCCTTTCCTAAACTGTTATAATATCAATGCTATGCTGTGACGTCAACATAGACGTAGACGAGCAAAGTATTCGAATACGTCCTTAGTAAAATCATATTAGTTAAACGACAGAGAGCTTTACAAACCTTAACACGCTATAATTTAAAATTACATTTATGAACAAAGTCTTTTGCTTTTTTAGAGTAGATTTTTCATACATGTTTATCATCACGATTCGTCGAAAGTTTGGGCGGTAGCCGAAGCTAGCCAACTTACTGCATCGGCAGGATCAAATGTTTATCCCAAACTTAAAACTTCACGATGAAATTAGTTTTTTCGGTTAGCTGCTGAATTTCAGCCATTCACACAGGAATACCAGACCCGACACCATAATACATTGCATATCCCCAATATTTTGTGAGAGTACCTGACCGACACTCTTATTGCGTCTTATCTGCACGTCTCCAAAATGTCAACAAAAGGCTAATCAAAGATGGCGTAATGAGAAATAGAGCAATCTATTCTCTTCTTTCTTCTCAAGTCCATGCGTGTTCTACGGAAAAATCAAGAAACTGACTCGTAAATTTTGCTATTTAGCAAGGAAATAGCAATTTATAGATTTTTACACGATATATCGAACATGTACTGTATATGCGCACTTCGCCCAAATCATTTTCCTATTCAGTACAGTTTCAAGTTTGGCAAGAAGTCGTGAAACAGCGAAAGCGCCAACATAAATTGGTCCTATCCGCGACATTAGTCACGCGCGCAAGCTGGTCCTGTGTTATCACCGATGGAGGAGTTGAGAAGCAAAAGTGCCCGACACAACATCGTTCAAGATTATTCGTCTGTGTGTATATATTTATAGGACGATGGGCCACATGACTTTCTTGGTGATTTCAATCAATGTTTGGAGATGTTTTGGGCCAGTTTAGTTTAGACTGGCAAATGAATTGTCATTATCGGAGTCTCAATGAATATCTTGCATAGTTCAGTTGTCTTTCAAATATGATAATTTCGAGTGTACCTAGTAGGGACATAAATACACGTACTTTAGGCGTTAAAAAAAGCTTCAAAATATTTCTTTTTATCATTTTCATATAATGACCGTATGCTCATTCAAAATGACCAGCCTTGGCTTGAGACAAAGTTTTGACGGTGGATTTATACTCAACCTTTGAGGTGCGCCTCTATCCCTACCATAAGATCAACCAATCAGATGGATGGCTCGTGGAGTTGCAAAAGTCTTACATTATTCAAGTTACAACGCACAATTCCATGTATACACACATACAATGAATGAACTGTGGCAGCACACAATTCGCAGCTCATCGTATTTCTGTCGTTTCGCACTTATAGGCAAGTGGCGCCACAGAGGCATATTCACCACAGCAAAGACTACAGCCGACGAAAACGGGTTGCAATTAGGCTTGCGCATTTTAGTTCACCATAGTGAGCGATCATTTCCGATTCCCGATCCCTCGCGAACTAATTCGTTGTTTTACTTCAGTAGTTCGTTCTTTCAATTCAGTAGTTCGCGGGAGTTAAGTGATAAGAAAGTTTGAAACGACTCGTAGTCGTCATTGTGGTAGAATGTGATAAGCAAAAAAAAAAAAAGGTCGTAGTCGTCATTCTGGTAGAGCAAAAAAAAAGTCATCAGTCTACAAGCACTTGACTTCCAAACGGCAATGAATGAATAGAAACGAACTAGGTGCGGGACTGACTGCGAACTAGTTCGTTCATATCAGTTCTGGGAACGCTCTTCTGAACTAGTTCGTTCGCGAACTACACAAGCCTAGTTGCAATGGCGTCACGGGGGTAGAAGCTCGCCTCAAAGGTTAAGGCCTAGCGCATACTTTTTAGTCGTTGTTCATCCATTCAACCACTGGCCGATTGTTACAGTCAATTGGTAATGATATCAACCTACCACCACCGCTGGCAGCGTATTAATGCAGTAATCTGCATCACACGAGAATGCAGAGAGAAAACCGGTCGTGTGAGATTTTTAATTTGGTCCGTGTGCGCATCTAGATAAGCCGCCGTGCATATAGAGGCCAATGCGAGAGTTTAGTCGTACATCGATCGAAAGGGATCTGGCCTGCCTATTAAACTGTTTAGTTTGGACGATTGTTTAGTTTCGGTGTGCGCCCTTCCATATAGCTTAATAGCCATTAGCCATTCAACTAAACTATCGCGCGATTTTAAATCTTTAGTCTGCGGGTACTCTAAGTGTAAATCCACCATGATGGTGCGTTTACACTCACCCTTGAGGCGAGCCTCTACCCCCATCAGGCCATTGCAAACCGGTTTTCGTCGGCTGTGTCCTTTGCTGTGTTGAAAGCAATTTACACTCAAAATGCCTCTGCGGCGCAACATGCCTATGAGTGCGAAACGACAGAAATACGATGAGCTGCGAATTGTGTGCTGCCATAGTTCATTGTATGTGTGTACACATATGGAAGCGTGCGTCGGAGAAAAGTTGAAGAATGTTAGACTCTTGCGACTCCACAAGCCATCTGATTGGGTGATTTTTTGGTGGGGATAGAGGCTCGCCTCAAACGCTGAGTGTAAATGCACCATGAGCCTTAAGACGTACTGTCCAAGCATCAATAGCACGCACCTCGTTGATTGAAAGTGTGGAGGAGGGATGGCCTGAGTGGTGTCACGAAAACTTGACGGGCGGATTCTTGACCTTAGTCAGTGTTTTGTAAAAACGCAGATCTGTAACTCCAATTACAGAGAAAAACACACCATTATTACGCTGGGTGGTGAGGACCATTAAAAAAACAGAATTTTTCCTGGTCGATGAAAAAGATTGCTCGCGTGCAGCATTTGTACCGCGCGCGGACGCCCAAGTCATTGGCTATCTGTGATATCCTCCAGTCTCCATAAAAAATTTATTGATTCTATAAAAAAATCATGTTGAACCGAGGGGACCAGAGCTTGGAATAGGACTGTGGCCCCTATGAGGCCAACATTTTTTTCTAATTAATAAGTTCACCGCATCCGTTTTCGTACTGTAATCAGACCGGTAACAAAAACCACAACTTATTTAAATTTGTACAAGTATTATATAGTTTGAAATAAATTGATTTGGAATTTCAGTTTCGTTTAAATTGATGTCAATTTTAGAATAGCAACAATTGCAAACTAAACGCATATTTTCTCACAACGCACTTTAATTTCCTGTTAAATTTTCATTATGTAATTGTAAACCGTATAATACACACGTTACTATGTTATAAAAAAACACCTGTGTCAAAATGAATCATCGCTGAATTGGGTTACAATTTTCGTTCTAGTTACGGCTGAGTAGGTTTTCGTCGTAGTATTAATATGCAATGTCGTTGTATATGTCCCAAAATATATTAGAAACCAACCCCCGTCTATCGTCCGCCCATGCACACACAGTTTATTAAGTTTAATATTTTTTAAGTGATTCGGCTACAATCAAACACTCCCATAATTCGGCATGACTGACGTAGGCGTTAAATGAAAATCAAATAAAAAACTTATGCTCCGTATCGATTGAAATTTTTCCGATCTGAAAACTTTAGATTGTAAATTTAATATGCGTTTGCTAATTTTACTTCTATTGCCTTAAAAATCTCAGTTTATTTTTTGCTTAAATCTTACGATTGTTTTTATATCATTTCCATTAACGGCGATTAACCTTACTCACTTTCGTTTGATTATAGCTCTATCTCAGTTCAAAATGATAACATTTTTGCAGATAAGTTTTTTTTCCACGTTGCGTAATTTCTGTTATAAATTGTCATTACACGACAACCGAGCATTATGACCGAAATTGATGAATGTACTCATTCGTATTTGTTAATAATGCTGATCTGTTGGAAGGCCAAGGTTATTTAGTCATTCTTGTGCACTACGTCCAATCAGACTTTGTATTGTTTCCAGTACACCATTTTTAATTGGTTTTAGATGAGGTAGTTGAATCGTATATCGCTCGATTGCTGCAACAACGTCATAATTAAAAAATGCTATAGTTTAGTTATTTAGAACAAGGGAAATAGTATTGAAGCGTATATTTTCTGGTAAATGATATCGAAGCTTGCAAAATTTGCAGCAAGAGTGCAGTTTGTAATTTAAGGTAGTGGCAGCTGCTTTACGTTTTCCAGTTCGGTAAAACTTTAAAGCGAACGATGTTTGCGTTATGATATGACGTTGTAACAAATGAGCGATATGATATTCTAATAATACTGTACGCTATTTAAATTGCCCTGTTGCTAGGTTGATAATAATTGTATTCTGATATTTATAATAAGTGACAACTGTTGTTTACTAGACGATTGATCGCGCAAGAATTAATTGTGCGAGAATCGAACAGTAAATGTACGACTGCCGCACAATTCGATCTGCATTGAAAAACTCAGCCTTAGATCAAGCAAAGAAGAGGGTTTGAGAGCTTTCATTCCATAATCATATGCGTAGAAAACTATTGGGTTGGTCTTATTATTAATAAAATAAAAAACTGCTATTTTTTAACCTCAACTGCCCGCACACAAACATTGGTCACCCTTAAGACACGATAGTATTGAACCACGCGAAAGGGTAGCATTATCTTTAACTTCGATACCACTTAGTAAACTTTTAATAGAGGTTTTCAACGATAAATGTCCCATTTTTGTGCTCTTACCAGGATTGCGGGTTGGGTCGGAGAGGGATCGTACATGTAAAGAGGTATCTTAAATAAAGCCACCTTTAAAATAAACCACTGGTAAAGGTCGGTGTGCTACAGCCAAGAACATCGGATTACAATTTATTTTACTTCTAAAAGCAATCCGATCATGTCTATTTCTTGGTGGAGTCAGATAAGTTTACCAGAGATGCTTAGAATATAGAAATTGATAGCTTTTCTTATTTCTTAAAGAAAACATGATATTTAGAAAATTTTTCAAAATAACGATATTTGTTGCTTAAGCCTGTGATACACTGGCCGCGGTCCGAATTACGCTCACGGTGCTTACATTACCAACAATGCTTACAGTCGGTCCGAATTGTATGCACGCTTACGACGCATATAATTCGGACCGATCGTGTGCACACAGTGTACTCACAGTGCCTATCCTCGATACCGTGAGCAGTGTAAGCGCCAGAAAATTATCCCTCCATGCAAATTGTATGCATTGTGAGCGCAATTCGGACCGGTTGTATGCGTGCTAAAAGCGCAGAAAGCGTAATTCGGACCGCGGCCACTGTGTGCCCACTATATGAAACATTTGACTATTCTCGTTGGCAAATGTAGTCAGATAGTATACTTTATAATATTTTTGTTGTGCCACATTGTTGTTTTATTTGCTCAACATTAGATTCATTTTACCGAAAAAAATTTGACTGAACTTTTCGTACAAATTTTTTTTTGTCAATCATTTGAATCTAATTCAAGCTATAGCACTGAACTGCAATTTTTTTCTTGAGGATTTCTTTTCTCTAGCATACCGCCTAAATCGGAACTGATCGCCAAAAATAGCGTTACGAGGGTTTCTAATTTGGGTGACGATATGCTGCAAGACAACATTGTTTAAGTACAAACACTTGTATCTCATCTGGATCCGCGGCAGAATTCTCTCAGATTAAGCAGGATGTGATTCACATCCTGTTCTTCAAAATTAATATGAATCAGTGAAGCAACAATAATACGCGTTGGCTTCTTCACCATGTCATAAATAGGTTCGTTTACACAGTGTGAAAATACTGTGCAAAGTTTTCGGGTTAAATATGAAAGATTTTCGTTTTAGGGGCATTTACACTTTTATACGAGACTCTGTCCTGCCCCCATTCCAGAATTGTGTTGAGGTCGCAGTTCAACAAACCAAATAACTCGCTACGTTTTTAGAAGACGTAATCGAGTTGAAGTTGAAGGTGTTATGTTTTGAAATATACTCTCATCTTCGAAGCTGCGGATTGGAATGAAAGTGGAAGACAGAAGGGTCGTTAATAAAAATTAGGAACTGAAACTAAATCTTGAGTGCCGTTTGGGTATGCATAAAATCAATCGAATAAAGTAAGCATCAGTGCCAAATGCATTGAGTTTTAGAAAGATAAACTTCATGCTCAAATCTTTTCAAACACTTTGGATATGTTAAGTTCAAGTACTTCCCTCCCCCAAATTTATTTAAAAAGGCTGGAACGTTTTGCCAGGTAGACGAACAGATCTTTTGTGACTAAGACCCGTATTGTCGGTCGTCGTGTCGTGTTTCCAAATATTGCACAATCTTGTGATTGATAGTAGTTATTGGACTTGGCACATAAAGCTTTTGGTATAAATTTTTCTTCCTGTGGGAAAAGGATATCAGCTTGTATACGAATATTAAAATGTTGAGGTTATCATGTTATAGGTAATAACTTGCCACAAAACTTCAAAATTTAGTAGATTTAAATCATATCCCTTTGAAAGTTTGCAAAGTTTTTGTAGATGTTGAGTGAAGAGCTAGTAGCAGGATTGGTTCACCGTGGCGTCGTTTATCTTCCTGCGGTCGCCAACGGTTAATTTAATCCTTTACGCCTTCCTATAATCCAACCCCCTTTTCGGTATTTTCACATTGTCCATGCGATGTACATGACCGTTGTATGTTCTTGTTAGCCACGATCAACAGACTAGGAATCGTCAAATGCAGGAACATGATTCTTTACTCAACGCGAGATACATATTTGTATTAGACTCTTCATTTTTAAGTGGCTACACTTAACCGTGTGATGACTAACCTACAAGAGAGTATTAAGTCAAGATGATGCCAAACTGTCTGCAACATAAAAAAAATTTCTGCTTTAAAGAAATCAATGAACTTGAATTACTGTTTTGTTAGAGCCACAATACATTTAAAACTTTCTAATGTGCAAATTCAATTGAAGTGTTTCAATTAGAATGGGAAACACCTCGTTTAGGCTCTTTGATGTGCCAAAAAGCCGCTACCAGCTCGCTTTCGCTTAATATGATTAATAGTGCGATGTTGAAATTAGCGCGTCATATTGTGGCTACATTTGCGTTTACCGCCAAATTAGAGTCATATCGCGTCACGTGAGACGCAAGTATGGCACATTATAATTTCGTCTCAAACTCACCGTTATAAACCAGACATTTCTTTTTGTTTTGCGGCAAACAAATATTTTTATTTTGGTTTGATTTTTTCTTTTTGGAGACTAAACGGTGTTAGATAGGTATTGAGATTGAGAGACGAAAGCGACAATGGTTTGGTCATACTTTGAGGAAGTCTCAGCGAAAACATCTCCCAAATAGGCAGTGCAATGAATTCACAAGGAAGGAGTGCGTCCATACAGACAAAATCAAAGAGTATATTCATATAAGTCCTCACAAGATAAGATTCAGTCTTGTGTAGAACTGTTGCTGTCCCAAGCCCCCATTGATTGGATGGGGAGGGTCACACAGGATCTAAAGAATTATAGTAGATTTTATTGATGAACCCACCCACCAATTTTATTTTAGGAAGCCTAGTATAGTAAATTAGAAAATGCTTAGAAACTATTTCGTACCGCTAATAATCTTGGCGGTAACAATGTAATGCAAAAGTAAGATGCCATGTCTGCTCCTATTAAATATTGTTGTTGTTTGTTCACTCTTTTTTCAGAAATGGTTGAGGCCATGAAGAAGGTCGCATCAATGGATGTAGAGCTCACGGTTGAAGAGAGAAATCTCTTATCTGTAGCCTACAAAAATGTAATTGGTGCTCGTCGAGCATCCTGGAGAATAATTACATCCATCGAGCAAAAGGAAGAGAATAAAGTAAGTAAAAATTAAACTAAATTTATAACAAATTAATAATAAAAAAAAATCAATTGCATTTGTCAAGGGAGCGGAAGAGAAATTGGAAATGATCAAAAACTATCGGGGACAAGTAGAGAAAGAACTACGCGATATTTGCTCTGACATTTTAAATGTATTGGAGAAACATCTTATTCCATGCGCAACAACAGGCGAAAGCAAAGTATTCTACTATAAAATGAAGGGCGATTATCATCGTTATTTGGCCGAATTCGCAATGGGCGGTGACCGTAAAGATGCTGCCGAAAATTCTTTAGTTGCTTATAAGGCCGCTAGTGATATAGCAATGACTGATCTTCCGCCAACACATCCAATTCGGTTGGGTCTAGCGTTGAACTTTTCTGTAAGTTTTTTTAAAAGATTTTTTTTCTCGAATCAAAAATTTTAACGTTTTTTTTTACCATCTTCCCTTGCAGGTATTTTATTATGAAATTCTGAACTCTCCTGACCGTGCCTGTCGATTAGCGAAAGCTGCATTTGACGACGCAATTGCTGAGCTGGATACACTTAGCGAAGAAAGTTATAAAGATTCTACACTCATAATGCAACTTTTAAGAGATAATCTTACACTGTGGACGTCTGATATGCAAGCTGACGGTGAGTTTGAATCAAACTTTTCTTTCTCTATTTATTGCAATTTTAACGTATCTCTCCCTCTCTCTTTTATCAATTTTTCACAGGCGAAGGAGAACAGAAAGAACAGATTCAGGATGTCGAGGATCAGGACGTATCGTAATTTAAGCAAAGTGTGTATGTGTGAAATTAAAAACAAACTTTATTATTAAGGAAATAAAAAAAGAAAGAAAAAAAAAACATACATATAAGATAAAATAAATTATAAGTGTATTGTTTCGTCTTTACATTAAAAAAAAAACAACAACATAAAACCTAGAAAAATAAATCATTTTGAGAATTCAAGAAAACCAACAAATTAAAGAGAAAATCAACACAAAAACACATACAGTACAGTATCAAGAAAATGCTACATAACACACATCATAATGATAATTTTATATCCATTTAATTTTTTCCAGGCAGCAGATGAAAATGTTTTTATATTTTTTTTTTCATTTTCTCTGATTTTTTGAATTTAATTGAAAAAAATTCAAAAGTATTCTTGTCATACGATATAAAATATATATAAATAAAAAAATATTCTCTTCTCTTCCTTTCTAAAAATAAAATAATGTATTTTACATTATAATTCGCGTTCGAAATCTTTTCTTGTGGAGCGAATCATCCTTATTACTAATTAGTCGATAAAAAAGAAGAAAACAAATCATAAACTACTAGATCGCAGAAGTATATTAATGTTCGAGTTTTTTTGTTTTTTGTATTCCTTAAATAATAATAACCAACCAAAATAATTTTCCTACTTTATTTTTCTATTGTTTATATAGAAAATATATAGACATGTTTTTTCCTCAATTTTTTTTTCTTCTTGAAAACAATTTTTATATATAAAACAAAAATCTCTATTATATATAAAAATTATTGATAATATAAGAAATATAAATAGAAAATATTTAAGGTATGCAAAAAATTAATAAAATAAAAAACATGCAAGAAAAATGTATTTGTTCGTAATAAGGTACAATGAACTATATTTATATTCTAATATTTAAAACAAAAAAAGAAGTAAAAACTTACAAGTAAAAAAAAAACAATGAGGTAAATGTCACAGTAGAAATTTTGCCGTCGCGATGCATTTATATAAATAGAGAAATAAAATATAGCAAAATACAATTTAAAACCAAGAATCATTTATTTTAAATCTCCTTTTTTTTCTAATGTAATTAATTATTCACTGTATTTATAATGTTAGAAAAAAAGAAGAATTTGTCATAAATCGGAATTTTCTTTTTTTTTTATAAACAAAATTTGTACAAGTTGGTTCTGTTTAAACTTTTTTTTTATCATACTTATCGCGGTTTTAAGCACACGTCGCTTTAGCTTATTACATATTGTCATATTTTTACGTTACTACAGCTTTAAATTTTTCGAAATTTAAGAACAAAAAGTATTTTATGAGGAACTACTAAAAGAATACTAAACATAATAAAAGAATATGTGACCACAAATTTAACAAGGAAATTTCAATTCATTTGAGAGATTAAAATTAGTATGTCTTGGATTAAAAAAAATTTTTTTTTTCGTATTGCTATTCGGTAATTTTTTGTGTATTTGAATTGAATTGGTTGTCCCATAGTTGGTTATGCAACAAAGTGCTAGAAGTTGTGTATTCGGACCGGAATACATTTGAAATTTTGTTTTCGTCTATGGTATTAGGTTGGTATCATGATATACACAGCATTTTTACCCCTCCTGCAATTTGTATTCAATTCAATGTTTTATTATTTTTTGTCGTAAAGTATTTTATCTTGTAAAATCAAAAGGGCGAATATTGTTGGAGTGATGTGGCACAAATTGCTAATATGGAATATTTTCTTAGTAAATTTTTGCTTTGTACATTCCGTAAAATTGATGAAGAACAGATCACTCATTAATACTCGCTTCTTTATTGATTTTGTGTGTAACAGAGAAGGAAGTAAATACGGAAAGAGAAAGAAGAAGATACGTTTTCGTGAGCATTTATTGTGAAAATTATATCAAATTGTTGCTTTTAGTTGGAAATTCGTAGTTTTGTTTTTTATGTCTAAAAATGCGTTCATTTCACTTTCTTTTAAATTATTCAGTATACAATTATAACGAGATGACTTGTATTATTTTATTTTTTATATAAGTTTATACATATTAAAAATGTTAGTGTTTTTTATTTGAATATTATTTAATTTTCTTTCTTCCCACTTCTGCCGTTTATGAATAAAAGTCATGAAAAGGAAACCAAAATGTATTTGTTTTTTTTTTTATTTTATTTTAATGTATTTACTCTTAAAATGGATTAAGCCCCTTCGAGAGTTGTGCAATAAGCTTAGAAAATATTCGCGAAAGTTAACAGTTGTGTTGTGAACGGAGGGGAGGACAAGGACTTGGAAAAAAATTGAAGCAGAGATAAGGTTATAGGATTTCGTGTGCCCAGTTCCCTCGTGCTTAAGATTGAGCAGAAGCGACGAGCTTGCGCCTTGCAGGCTTCAGTGATAATTGCGTGGGCGGGGGAAGGAGGGCCGTCAATCGATCATCAGACCATCCAACCCTTACACCTCCAACAAAAAACGTAACGTAACGCTCGTCGTTCGCTGCCAACGACACCGACGTTGTCGGTATTTTGGTATGATGTAAACCGGCGAGTCGTCGTTTTTGGCATTTCGACATACGACAGTTTTTGTACGACGCCGTGTAGGGTCGACGTTAAGAACGACATATGCGGAAAAATAGTTAAAATGTAAGTAAAAATGGTTTTATGGTTGGTAACATATGTTTTGAGCATTTTATGCTCTCAAAGCAGTATTACATGTTATCCCATAAATTGATATTAACTTTTATTTAGACCGAAGGTTTTCTTTTCATGTTTAATGCAAACATAAGTAACATTTTCACTGAAAGTGAGTCGATTTCCTTCGATTCGGAAAATGTTTCTGTTCATAAATATGTTAAATATATTTATTTTTTGATGCATGGCACGACAGCTATCCACAGAATGGGCCGATAATTCGACCTTCCTGGCCCAACATTGGCGTGGCCCCCATCCACCGACATACAACCCGCTACAAGACAGGAGGGACTCGGTCACAATAGCAAGGATCCGACTAGGACACTCTAAGATGACCCACCAGCATCACATTACGAAAACGCCTCAACCAGGATGTCTACCTTGCCAGAGACCGCTGACGATCACTCATATCCTGACGGAATGCAGCCTAACTAGGGATTTCTTCAATCACTCCTTTCCCCCCCTAAACTCCCTACTCTCCCCTTCCGACCCGGAACCTCTCCTTCAACTCCTCAACCACCTTCACCTCCGACATATAATTTAAGTTTTATTTAGTGCATGCTGAATTCACTCTTGTACTTTTTCTAATTTTTCTTCATTCGCTTTTTTCTCTTCATCTTATTTTATTTTATATTTATTATTTTATTTTAATTTCTTCTTATTATTATTTTGCATTATGTCGCTGTCGCTCTCCCTCTTTTTTCTCAGGCAATTGAATTAGCCACTAATTACTTAAAATTACCTTCTTTTATCTTTGCTGTTTATGTCTCTTTAATTACCTTTCCTTAGATTTAAGTTGTATTGAGTAGACTAACTTCTTTTTCATTTTCCTTCAACTATTGCTATTGCCTTGAATTACTTTCAATATCATTAATGAATACTTTCCATACTTATACTGTACACTGTTATAACTCGACGTGCCATGTGCCCTTCCGGCTTGGCCGTAAATGGGATGGGCTCCATCATTTATGATGAAGCCACATCAAATAAATAAATAAATAAATATTTATTTTTTAGGTCTAAACCAAGAAATCCGGTCATGAACAAAAAAGTGCAAGTTGAGTATTTAGTGGAGTTCATGGATCAACACACGGACCTTGCAAGAGGTGTTTTGTATTCATCGCAAGGAACATCAAAATCGAAAGGGCTGTGGGCAACGCTAACGGAACGACTGAATGCTCACGGACCCCACGTGAGAACAGTTACTGGGTGGCAGAAAATCTGGCGAGACCAAAAAATCGTCATCAAAAAAAATTTTCTAGCAAAAATTGTCTTTAACATTCTGCGCACGAACGACCCAGTTAAGGATTGCCAAACTGGACGACGCGAAGTTCGTCGACGCTGTCGATGGGAACGTCGTTCTTTACATCATACGGTCCCAGATGTATTTTGTAAATATGTTTTCCCTTTTTACATCTGGTGAAAAACGGGGGTCACCTTTTTATGCACACGGGTGCCTATTATAATTCAAATTCCGGTATCCGGAATTCAAAGTTTTCCGACTCGCCTACGATCGGAATTTCTTATTATGAACGAATACGAAATCGGAATTTAATTTCGCTCCTGAGCTGTAGCCCAACTTCTTTTGAGCGAAAAGAAATTCAACAAGAGCGCAAAGTTGATGCGGTCAAAGTCGAAATGTAATATTGGTTGTTTCGAGACAAGGAGGTTTTTCGGATAGTAAATTTTGACAAGGGAATAGCTCCTTGTAAGATACAACTTTCAATATTCAAATAACTAAACTGCCCATAAAAGTAAAAATGTCGACCAATCCTGAAAAAGTTGAATATCAAAAAATCCTGAAATTAGATTTTAGTTGAGTTTAGGTCCGTTAAAGTAAAAGCCAACTTGCTACCTCATCAAACCTATGAAATATGACGAAAATTCTGTAAACGTATACAACACCATTGCATCCCCTTGGGGGTTGAATTTCGAAAAATCGTGATATTAGTTTTTAGGCGATTACATTAAACGCATGCAAAAAAAAAACCAATTTGATATCTCATTAGACCGAAGATATGAATTTGTAAAATGTGTGCCCTTTACACCGTCTTGGAGGTTGAATATCCAAAGATCCTGAAATTAATTTTTAAGCGATTATATATACGTATATAGAAACCCTCCGGAAGTAAAACCCAATTCGATATCTCATCATATTTAAGAAATATTATGAAACGCGTGAGAACGTATACAACCCCGTCACACTCACTTCAGGGTTGAATATCAAAAAATTCTAAAATTGATTTTAGACGATTACATAAAAAGTCCGTAGAAGTAAAAACCAATTTGCTACTACATCAGACCCTTGTATGCAATAGTAACTATATTGCTAGCTGTATTATTTTTAAATTCCAAGTCAATAAGTAAAGGTTGAATAGGATAAATCAGAATCAGCTGCTTCTTTTGATTGAAAAATCTAATGAGTTCAAGGGAGTCGAGGACACAATTTTTTTTATAAAAAAAAAAATCAAATTTGTTTCTTTAGCAATATAATTAAAACTAAATTTGCGTCTCAAATCTACGTCAATAGAAATGAATAATTTGAATAAACAATTTGTTTTTTAAATCTGCTTCCTGAATTGATAGAATTCAAATTCAAAAACTTTTCGTGCTTGTGTTGACAAGTAGGAAGAGCTCCCACTTTTAAAATCTTTCTATATAATTTTAGGGCTTATACGCGGGACACACCGAACTATCTAATAATTATTTTAAATAAATAAATTTGAACTTAGTGGCACATGCCGTTATAGATATGTGAAATTTTCAACCATTCTCTGACTCACTTACATACAAATCCCTAAAGAGATCAACTGAATCTACCACTGGAATGGGGTTTAAAGCAGGGACATGGTCCAGCCCCAATGCTTTTCAAACTTAGCACTAGCGTATGTCATCCGAAAAAACCCAGTCGACACCAATGGGACACTACTATTCAAGTCCACCCAACTAGTGCACACGCTGACGACATAAACATCCTCGCAAGATCCTTCCCTAGTGCTAAGGAGATATTTGTCAATCTTGAATCGAGTTACGCATTAACGAAAGCAAAATAAAAGTAATGACGCAAACAAGAGAACGCCAATCAGACAGAATACATATAACAAATGCTGTGTATAATTTGGAGAGTGTGGACAACTTCATATATCTTGGGGCTAATCTAGCAATGAAACGGACGAAATCAATCGACGGATCATGCTAGCAAATAAAACAAGTAAGAAAGGTCCTCCGAAGAATTTTGAGACCTGTGAAGGAAGGATAGGAATGGCGAATAAGGTACAACCATGAGTTGTATCAACTCCATTCACATTCTAAAATCTATATCTCCTGAACGATTCATAGCACAAAGTTGAAATTTGGTGATTATTTGTAAGTATATTAGGAGGGGGTTCAGTGGCATGCGGAGGTGGAAAACTTTAGATTACAATATCACACGAGCCAATTTCTATACATGGAAGTGAGGGGATACGAATTTTTCCAAAAAATCATATCTCAGATCTCAAGAACTATTTGTTTTCCTAAAAGGGAAAACTGTATATGGAAGGCTGAAAAGGAAAAAATTGATTTATTATTTAATATCTGGAGAACCGGTAATGATCAAATGCAGAATTGGAATTTAAGTAAAACTATATTGGTGGCACGTTCTAAAAATATAATTTGTAATATGGGTAGTATTTTACGGGCGTGGGGGTCAAATGTTTTTTTCTATCTCTGCTACGGCTTATGCTAGAAACGTGAATCTTGGTGGGTATACGTAGATGCATTAAAAAAAAAGTTTATGTAAATGTTCAAATATCCACTGGAGGTACGGAGGTGGAGCAAGGAAAAGGTCTGTGTAAATAGGGTGTATATATTTTTACGACTTTCGTCATATTTCTTAGGCCTTCCGAAATGTCAAATTAATTTTACTTCCACTGGTTCTTCATATAAAAGCCTAAATTTCGTTTTAAGGATTGTGGGAGTTTTGTCTTATTCCTTAAGTCCGATTAGATTTTATGTAATCGCCTAAAAAACGTTTTCGGGATTTTTTGGTTTTCATCCACTAAGAAATAGTTAAAGGGTGGTACGCGTTTTCACGTATTCCATCATATCTCTTAGGTTTTATAAGGTATTGAATTGGTTTTTACCAAAAATTTTAGTTCAGATTGTTGGCAGATTTTTAATTTATCAGTAGCTAATCATTGAACCTTAATTAAATAAATGATTAAAAGAAATATAAATAGTATCTTTTCTACTGGCCGTGATGCGAGTCAAGCCAAGGAACACCATGCTTCACTACAATTCGTGGCATTGCAGGATCATGACCTTCCTGGTACCGAGTCTGACGTAGATAATCTTATTCGAGACCAAGACTACTCCATTGGTTTTGGTTTAAAACTTACGCTACACAATTTTTGGTTACAACCTCAGAATGAAAGTGAACGATGGTGTTTCAAGTTTCACCCGAGTTTACTTCAACCTATGATGTCAACAATACAGCGTTACAACGTTTGATCAATTACTGCTTATCCCATTTTCCTCGCATAAATCATACGAGGGCTGTTTGATAATGACCTGCAAAAATCAAGAAGGAGAGGGCAGGGAAGGAATTTGTTATTTTGTTTGACCTGGACCACCGTTAAATAGATTACCTGCAAAGGTTCAGCATAATACCCCTTTAGTTTTTGTGAAACAGCAGTCTAAGCAAGTCAACTTCTAGTAATTTTTAAAAATGAATAAAAACGAATTTCGTGTGTTGATTAAACATAACGTTTTAAAAGGAAAAACAGCTAAAGTAACCAAAGAAAAATTAGATAAACATTATGGGGACTCTGGACCATCGATACGAATGATTTACAACTGGTTTTCTGAATTCAAGTCGTACGAGCACAGAAACCATACCAAGTCCAGGTCGTCCAAATGAGGTCTGCACGCCAGAAATTATCGAAAAAATTCATGATATCGTAATAGAAGATCGTCGAGTGAAAGTGCGTGAAATAGCTAAGGTAGTAAACATCTCATCTGAACGTGTTTGGAATATTTTGAAACATTGTTTGGACATGAGAAAGCTATCCGCCAGATGGCTGCCGCGTTTGCTCACAATCGACTAAAAACGTAATCGTGTGACAGCTTCACAGCACGGTTTGCAACTGTTTGAACGTAATACAAATGAATTTTTTCATTGATTCGTAACTGTTGATGAAACATGGAAACATCACTCCACTCCAGAAACCAAACAACAGTCAAAACAATGAAACGACGCCGGTTCAAGCACACCGAAGAAGGCAAAACCGTTCCATCGGCTGGAAAGGTTATAGCGATAGTTTTTTTGGGATTCCAATAGAATAATATTCACCGACTACTTGCAGAAAGGGAAAACAATAACGGGAGCATATTATACTGAGTTATTGGTTCGATTGAATGCTGAAACCAAGGAAAAGCGGCCTCATTTGGCGAAGAAAAAAGTGTTGTTTCATCACGACAACGTTCCGGCTCACACGTCCGCTGTTACAATGGCAACGTTTTTTGAATTACGCTACGAATTGCTCCCTCACCCACCGTATTCTCCAGCCTTGGCCCCCTGCGACTTTTTTTTTGTTTCCAGACTTGAAAAAATGGCTTGCTGGAAAGAGATTCACTACGAATACTGACGTCATCAATGAAACCAACGCCTATTTTGAAGGGTTGGAGAAATCATATTATTTGGAAGGGATCCAAAAATTGGAAAAACGCTGGACTAAGTGTATCGAGCTAAAAGGAGAATATGTTGAAAAATGAAATAAATTTTTCCCGAAAAAATTGTGTTTTCTTGATTTTTGCAGGTCATTATCAAACAGCCCTCGTATGACCGAATTGCAACTCATTAACTTATTGTCACAACTAATCAATAATCACGAATTAAAAACGCCGCAGGGTCTGAGCATCGCATTATTTAATATATCTTAAAATATAAAAATGTAATATGAAATAGTAAAAATAAAATCTAATCAATTACTGCTTTGGTGTATACATTATTACTTGAATTTGTGTCAAATTCTTCGGTTCCTGCTTACGGTATTTATTCATCGAATGTACCACCATTTCCAATTATTGTACGTCGTCGGTGGTCTGTTCCTGTTTTAAGTATACCTTAGATAGATAGATTTCATCGGAGGCGGAGAGATTCCTCCAGTATACCTTACACACTTCTTTAGGTCAGCGAAGACTTGAGGACAAATCTCAAATGAAATCGGCAAGGCTTAGTTGAACACAAGTGATACTAAGTAAAACTCTTTTAAAATATTTTATTGCTATTGATATCTACTTACACATAAATTAAATATTTATTTGAGATTAATTACATTAACATTATCACTTCAGTAATTTTGATTTCATGCGAACCAACAGTTCATCAATACGCTGAACGTACAGGGGATTAGAAATTGTGATCTTTCGCTCTTCAACGTATTTAAATATTTTTACCTAAATATTGTATTGAAACTTAGAAACCATTTAACTACAAATTAAAAAAAAACATTACCGAAATCTTCGGATCAATTGACGCATCATTTTTCACCACTAAGCTCCATAGATTGCTGGCAAGTGTTAGCATCTTATCCTTGGTCAGATCGGCATATCGTATAATTCGTGTGAACAATTCTAAAGCCAAATTTGTTTGCGACTTTAGATGATTAGCATCGCCAAAAGATTTCAATTGTATTAAAATTTGATCGACGACAGACGAACACATTGCATTAACTTCGGCTATAAATTTCGGATCGTTACCGTAGAGCTCGTCGTTCGAGACAACTGATAAAAAATTAAAAAAATGTTTAATTAGCTCGTGTTCTGTTTAGGGATGTCAAAAACTCTTGAATAAGATCGAAAAACTGGTCATTTGAAAATGGTGAACTGGTTATTTATCCTCACAGTTAATAACAATCGGTTATAACCGGAATGAAATTTTCATTTCACATTCCTTTTTTAAGGCTAGGAAGATAAATTTTACAAGCAGATCGTCTGTTGATGCTATCTATTGATCTGCTCTATCCTATCTTTCATGAATGTGGAACATTTTAGTACCTCCATTCATATCTTTTGTGACTCTGTTGCTCCTCCATACACATGCTTCTTCTACCAAATGTTATCAAACCGCAGAAGTCGGGGATTACCCGACACAAATGTCTTAATATTGCCCTGGCTTTCAGGGCAATATTAAGACATTTGTGTCTCTCTTAACTCTTGTGAGTTACGGCTATCGTAATAACTAATTGCACATACATAATGGTGACGTGTTCGTGAATTTTGAAGTATATTTCCATGCTTACGGATTGGATTTGTTTATTTCATAACTTACCGGTCATATTTACGCAATTTTTACCAATTTCTAAAAAAAATATTTTTTCTACTTCTCTGCAATCTGCTTCTTTCTTTAAATAAATGCTTTGGTTAACCGAATGGCCGGTTGTTTCAGTCGGTAATAACCGAACGGTTTAGCCGAATGAGAAATAACCGGTTCTTTATGAAATTTTGACATCCCTAGTTCAGTTGATCGAAAATATAGTTACCATGTGGAATGTGATAAGGAAATATTTCCATGCTTTCAGTGTAAAGCATGTCCAAGGTGTGCAGATATACTATAGTCGGACCAGTACTGTGCATATCGAAAGGATATTTTTTCAGAACATCTAAAAGCAATCGAACCAGATAGAGTACTCCCTGTTCTGGACTGTCCTGTAAAATAATTTTGGGTTAGTTTTATGCAAAGTTTTCGCGATAGAGCACCTTACTGGCACAATAATTAAAGTCGAAAGCATATTACATAAATATGACACTAGATAACTTTCAGTACTTTTTAATTTTCCTTCGATATCAACTGTTCGTGGCAATTCAGATACCAAATTGATCGCAGTCTCGAAACAAGCATCAGCTAGAAAACGTAACGTTCTAGTAAGAGAAAAATGTTTCAGTGAAATTATTTCTACCTTGGCCCAAGCAAAGATTAAGTAAAGCGACTTGTCCGCTTAGTAAATATAAATCCATCTGGGTTACAACTGACACAATGCTGGGAATGGTTATAAAACAATAAGCTGCGCAGGCTTTAACAAAAGCTGCCGTTTTTCTCGTATGATGTCCATTTACTACTCTCCGGGTTTCAATTGCTAGCTTATTAACGCATTGAACCAGCGTGGTAAATACCGCATCCAAGTTTGGGAAAGCAGCTCGTGCCTCAACATAAAACGTGAGTTGTTGCTCGAAATCGCGACCATAGTCGACTTTTTTGATGAAATTGCTAATTAAACCACCAATTTGGCGACGTTCATCTTCCACTGTTAACGCACTTAAATAGGTAGTTATTAATAATAATTGTAATTAATAATGTGTAGATGATTTCACTTACTTTACATAATCGTTTAAGACCTTACAAATATACATTAGGGCATTTGTGACCACAGGATCTGAAGTCGACACGTCTATGTTGTTTTTATAAGTAGTTATGATATTTTTGCACACCTCCAATTTTACAGACTCTTTTTGAAAAAGATCAAGTAAAGGAAGAAAACTATCCTGTAATACCAAAAAAACAACGCAAAGTGAGTCCCACAACTAAGTACGACTCTTGCAAAGCGAAACAAACAATTCCAAGAGACTTACCAAGGTTAGCAATGTTTCGAAATCACTTGAATACCGCACAATTTTATCTAAAATAACTTGCAATTGGCTGTAGTGATTTTCAAAAACTTTATTGTGGTTCATTCTCGTTAGAATTTCTTCGAGTAACGGATGCACTTCTCTGAGCTGTAGCAAACAAAAAGGCATATTACAAAAACTACAAATACCCGAAATGTTGAATTTCCTTGCCGTAAAATGCTCAGCTGTATATTGTGCCCACATTTCAATGCATGACACATATTCTGTTGGATTTGTAAGAGTATTGATAGTGGAGAACGCCGCATTAAAAACAACCAATTTCTGTTCTTGCGGTGGTGGACTGGAATTCAAACTGGCGCCCAATGCTCGAAACAGTTGTCCCTTGGTTATACCCTCCGTATTACAATTCGAAAGGATTTTGACGAATTCCAAAGCACGATTTGCGATAAATTCTGGTTTAAATGAGTTTAGTATAGACATAAGAAGTGGTCCACTGCAATTTCAACACAATCTCTTTGAAAAAAATTCTCTTAAATTAAATTTACAATGTATACTTACTTATTCTTTCTGTCTCTGCACAATTGCAAAATTTCGTCACAATTTTTATCCAAAGAACGAAAAACGATTCCTTGAAGTATCCAATCCAAGGCTGGACCATAAAGCGATAAGTAAGAGGTCATATCAATTCGCTGTCGATTGATTTCAGAACGAACGGATCCATTAAATATCTGCAATTAATAAGACGTTTAGCATTGATTTCAATTAAATTAAAATTTTTGTATATGCATACAGTGTGATAAATAGACAGAATATCCTGTAAATTTTCTTTTATATATTCTTTATCGTTAGACACGGTCATACCAACTCGGACTAAATAGCATCGAGCATAAACAGCAACAAGCGGATCGCCAATTCCTCTAATCGTTTTCGTCAAGCGCAACAATGCATTGTGAAACTCGCTTAATTACAAAAAATATTATTTTAAAATACTCTTACGATATCAGGGGTGTCCTTTTGCACCCTTATACCGAGTAAAAAAGATAAGCAACATGGAAAAACAAGAACACAGCTAAATCTTTGTTGTTGTTGTGGATAAGGGCGCAAAAGAACACTCCTGTTATTGAAAAAATTGATACTTACTTCTGGTCTAGAAAATTATAGCATTTCAATATTGCAATTTCCACGTAAAGCCGGGGAATTAGTTCTCGTATTGATGCGATTTTATAAAACCAATTTTGGCAAGTCTCTTTGGCTAATTCGGGTACCATTTCGGGAGTGAATTTTTCCGGTAGTGATGTCGGAACTTTTTTTCCAGGCCTTAAAATAGGTATATAGTAGACTTTTATATATAGAGAAATACTCGTAGTTAGAAACATTCAATTTATTTAATAGATTAGAATCCAGATTTTGTATGTCAAAATTAATTTAATTATTTCGAAATATCTACATATTGTTTCTCAATTTTGGTTTTATAATTAGCGGGTTGTAATGTTTATATAAGCTATTAGGTGTGCAAATAAGTTCCCGGCGTTCTCATATAGATGGCGCTAGCACGAAATACTGGGAAAAAATGACGGATCAAGCTCGTAATATGGCAAGATCAGACATATTGTATCAATTCCCCATCATTACATTTGTAAAATTTTATCGGCGTCAGTTACTTGTGAGTCCTTAAACATGTCGGAGTTTGAGCTAAATAAGCGCCATTTGCGGGAAGTTTTGCTTTTTTGTTTTAATTCAAAGAAATCTGCGGCTGAGGCTTGTCAGATGATTAGAGAAACTTATGGCGAGTCTTCTATTAGCGAATCAATGTGTCGCGAATGGTTTCATCGCTTCAAAATGGGTGATTTCGGCGTGGAAGACAAGGAGCGTTCCGGCCGGCCAAAAAATTTCGAAGACGCGGAAATGGAGGCACTACTGGACGAAGATTCATACCAAACACAACAAAGTCTTGCGGATTCATTGGATGTGACTCAACAAGCCATTGCACATCGTCTGAAAGCCTTGTGAATGATGCAAAAGCAAGGCAATTGGGTGCCGTACGAATTGAAGCCAAGAGACGTCAAACGGCGTTTTTTCACGTGAGAACAGCTGCTCCAACGGCAGAACAGGAAAGGATTTTGGCATCGTATCGTGACTGGTGATGAAAAGTGGATACACTACGACAACCCGAAGCGCCAAAAATCGTGGTGATACCCTGGCCATGCATCAACATCGACCGCAAAGCCGAATATCCATGGTTCCAAAGTCATGCTATGTATTTGGTGGGACCAGCTCGGCGTGGTGTATTATGAGTTGCTGCAACCGAGTGAAACCATCACAGGACCTCTTTATCGAAGACAACTCATGCGTTTGAGCCGAGCATTGAAAGAAAAACGGCCGCAATATGAGCAGAGACACGACAAAGTGATTTTGCTACACGACAACGCTCGGCCACATGTTGCTGAGGTTGTGGAAACCTACCAGGAAACACTGAAATGGGACGTCCTACCCCACCCGCTGTATTCACCAGACATCGCCTCTTTCGACTACCACCTATTCCGATCGATAAAAAATGTCCTGGGCGTGGAGTTTTTCGAACGCGGAATTTGTATGCTGCCAAAAAGATGGTAAAAGGTTGCGGCTAACGATGGACAATATTTTGAAAAAAAATAATGCAACCAATTTCCCACAATAAAAGCTCAAAGTTTGACAAAAAACGCTGGGAACTTATTTGCACACCTAATACAAGAATATATTTAACAGAAAATATACACAGGAACCTCTTTTCAACCATTTGGGTGTTGAATATCTAAAAATCTAATCTTGAAATTACTTTTTAGGGCTTTGTACATATAAGTGGCATGTGGAAGAGACAAACAATTTGATATCAAGCAGTTAGAGATTGTAACAACTCCATACAGCCGCATGAAGGAAGATAGTAAGAAGCTGAGTTAATTGAATGAAAGAACTCTTTTAGGGTGGACAAGGCTACCACACTGTCATCTGTGCCTGGGTCGGTAGCAAATATATACTTTGATGGAGTCCTAATTTCTAAGTTGTAGTTGATGTAGTATTTGATGGTTTTCAAAGTCTTGGAATCATGCAGAATCAAGAAATTCTTTTCGCCGCCCGATTCAGCCGCAATCTATAAGGCATCTTAAGTATATTTCGCATATCTACACCTTTTCCACATGTATTTCAGATTATGTAAATTGTATTTCAGAATAGTGAATTGTATTTCAGAATAGGTAAAATGTATTTCAGAATAGTGAATTGTATTTCAGAATACGTAAGTTTGAATTAAGAAAACGTAAATTGTATTTCAGAAAACATTGCATTTTTTACCAGAATGTTGTACAATCAGGAAAACAAAACATTTGGATCGATGAGACAAATCTTAATTTATTCTGCCGAAGAACTCGAGAACGTGCAAAAGCTGGTTGTAGAGCTGTACAACCTCTTCCTGCTTCAAGATGGTCAAATGTGCACCTAATCACAGCACTCCGGGGCAGGTGTGCTGTTAATGGAGAGAAGAAGGGGTTCATTTACTTCGCAGCTGGCAAATGAATGGTTGAAAACCATTCAACACCGGTGGCAAGGAATGGGGAATCAATTACAAGATTTGAATATTGTTTGCGACAATGCCCCATGCCATGCAAGACTGGAGGTGGCCATCAGAGAGGTGAATGAGAATGGTACTGCAAACTTGCTACGTCTTTTGGCATATTTTGCAATGCTTAATCCTGTTGAGCATATTTGGTTGAAAATTAAGAGCTATGTAAAAGGACACTTGCAGCTACCAAATGTCACTGGCCAGGCATTGGTGAACAACAATAGCTGGTGGTGACTGTGCTCGGGCGGCGCAACATACTGCCCTTTTTCATGCCAAAGCTTTGGCAATGGATGATATGCAAGTGCGAAATTAAGTTTAAATACTTCGATTATCAATTTAAATGATATTGTTACATGTAAACCTGGCAACCGCGCAACCGTGCAACTCGATTGTTTCACATAATGGAAACAGCAACAACCGAATACCTAGTTGCAAAATAACCCAATCAGAAACCTAGCTGAAGTAAATAAGGCGAAACAACACGACAGAAAATTTTACAGTATTTCAAGATTTCTTTTGAAATTTAAAGTATTTACAAACACGCATTAGTAAGTATTTATTGTTCTCTAAGAGTATAATAAATTTCATGTAGTAATTTTAGTAATACAGGACTATTTACCAACATGCCGAAACAAAAGTATCTCACTGTGTAAGAAAGGTTTAAGATTGAGGCATTTAAAGAATTAGGCCTTCCAAATCGGAAAATTGCTCTAAAAATCTCCCGTGCCGAGAACGTAGTAAGGTATTACTTAAAACTACGTGAGAATTACGTTAAGAATTGTAATAAAAAAGGAAATAGAAAAATATCTATTCGGCAGCGTGGTCAAATAATACCTCTGGGAACAAAAAAATATTTGAGCGCTAGTCAAATTGTAAGAGCATTGGAGTTGCCTGTGACTAAAAGACGAGTACAGCAAATTTTATCATCCACTGACCACACAAAGTACAAAAAACCTTGTAAAAAGCCGCTACTCAAACCACACCATAAACAAAATCGACTGCAGTTTGCGAAAATTTCGTATGGATATGGGAGATAAATGGAAAACCGTCATCTTTTCGGATGAAAAAAAATTTAATCTGGATGGACCTGACGGATTCAGTTATTATTGGCATGACTTACGCCAAAATAAACCCCCCAAGATCAGCCGCAATTTTGGAGGCGGAAACCTTATGGTTTGGGCAGCCTCTAGTTACCATGCCAGAACACCAATTTGTTTTATATCCAATAAAAGGATTTCGGAAAATTATGTGGAATTGTTAGAAGGCGTTTTAATTCCATTCATGGAGCAACACTTAGACGAGGATTTAATTTTTCAGCAAGATAATGCTGCGATCGACGTTTCCAGGCATGCAAAGCAGTGGTTTATTGAACGAAATATTACACTTTTGGATTGGCCCGATTGTAGTCCTGACCTAAACCTAAAACTAAATTTATGGGGAATCTTAGCTAGCGAAGTATACAAGAACGGACGACAATTTAGTAATATTTCAAGCCTTAAAAATTAAATTAAACAATGTTGGGAAGCAATTGAAATTGAAAAATCTGCCAACAGTCTGGGCGCAACTTTATTATTTTATGGGTAAAAGTCCGAAACGTGTTTAATGATGAGATGCTGTGTAGGTTACTGTTTCTCCGACTACGTTTAACACTAAACCTACCGATACTTCATGTATACCTATTCCTACCACAGCGGGTCAAGTGACCCGTCTTTAAAATGTTATATATATATTATACTATGTATAGTGAAAAATGTAGCACAATTTGGTACAAAAATATTTATTTATTAAATTTAAAAATGTGATAATGTTATTTAGAAGAAATTCTGACAAAAAGTTTAAAATGGGTCATTTGACCCGTCGTGGTAGGTTTAGTGTTAAAGCTTATAGAAGTAAAAGTGAATTCCAAATCTCAATATACCTTAGGAATATATCAGAATTCGTGAATATGTACCCCTTAGGGGTAGGATATTAAAAAAATTTGAAGTACGTTACTAGGCGCTTATATAAATAGCCCGCAGAAGTAAAATTGCTTTGATAGTTTGACATGTCTAAAAGTTTTAACGAAATTCGTGAAAATGTGGATTCACGGACAGTTTTTTTACTCAACCTCTGAACGCCAATAAAAATCTGAACTTTTTTTTTGCTTTAGTTACTCTAATAGCACATCTACATATACGTACTAACTTTCAACTTTCTAGCTTAAGCCGTTTCTGAGATATAAAAAACCACCCCTCACCCCCGTACCTTGCTACCCCTATGAAAAATTTGTCTAGGATGTCCCTATAGTGGCTCTATATAATCCTAAATTTTTAGCTTTCCACTCTTTACGGTTTTCGAGAAATAAAAATCAGAATTTTTTTCCTTTCTACCCTTTTTCACCATCACCCCCTACACCCACCACTAAATTATTTTTCCCTACTAGAGGACTATCGACCCCAACTCCTGTAAAATTTTCAAGACCATATCTGATACGGTTTCTGAGATATAAAAATTACATTTTTTGAGAAATTGCTATCCCCACTTTTGTGCTCCACCTCCCCCCTCAAAAATTTTTCATTAGACTCCTCTTGTGATCCCATATACAGAAACTAAATTTTATCTGCCTGGTGTAATTGGTTCGGAAGATATTGTAATCTAAAGTTTTTCACCCCCCAACCCCACACCCCAGCACCCCCTTTAAAAATTTTAGCCCTTGTCTAATCTTCAAGTATCCCTAAGGGCAACCACAAAGTTTCAATCTTCTGACATCAATCGTTCAGGAGATATGGATTTTAGAATGTTTCAATCCCGGCTTTCAAGCGTTTTGGACTCATTGTTTCCCCCCCCCCCCACTTCCACACCCCTCAACCCTTATCGATAATTTTTTTGCAAATGAGTCCACTATCATAGTACTACATAAGTTCCAAGTTTCAGCTTCCTAGTATAAGTGGGTCCTGAGATCTGGAAACCAAAATTTTTCGTCTAAAACGCTCTCCCCTTATCCCCCCTTACACCCCCACCCCCTTAAAAGTTCACCCAATCTACCCACCATCAAAATTTCAACTTAATACCTCAACGGGTTTGGGAGCTACGCGCCTTCAAACGATTTTGCGTACGGCGTATACGGCGGACAGACGGACATTTGTTTTTTTTTTTGCTTTTTTGGTGTTTACTAGTTCTAAAACGTGTAAATACAAAATTTCAGGGTAGCAAATTTTATTGAAATTTCAGGTCGATCACAATACTTTATTATTAAAAAATAATAAATTGAAAAATCTTGTAAAATCTATGCCACATCGAATTTTTGCCGTTATAAATAGAAATGGAAGTCATACTAATTATTAATATTTTTTTCTTTAAATTTGAGTGTAAACATATATATGTATGTATAGGTTGCTTTTTCAGACTGCGTTTAAATCAATTTCGCTCTAGAATAGATATTACTTGGATATATAAACCTTCTGAAATTATCTTAAAATAATAAATGTAAATTACAATAATCTCTGTTTTTATTTATTTACTCCTTTTGCGGTGTAACTCGCAAATTTGATTGCACAACTAGGGTGCGGCTAAATCAATTTCGCTCACTGTATATGTAGAAGTACTACAGCAGTAATCAAAAAGTTCAGAATTATATTGGCGTACAGAGCTGGAGTAAAAAAAATGTCCGTGAAAATGGGTTTTCCCACATTTTCAAGAATTTCATTATATCTTTTAGACATGTCGAGTTATCAAATTAATATTACTTCCTTGGGGTTCTTATATAAGCACCCAGAAACATTTTTCAAAATTTATCGATATCCAACCCCTAAGGGGGTGAAAAGTGGTTGTGTACATTTTCACGAATTCCGATAAATTTCTTAGGTCTCATTAGACGATATATCGAATTCACTTTTACTTATAAAGGCTTTAAATATAAATGAAAAAAAACCGATTTAAGCCTTTTTCGATACCTCAGGGGTGTAAGGTATAGTTCAAGTTTTCACGAATTCCGAAAATCTGTTTGTTTTAATGAGATCGAATTCGCTTTTACTTCTTGAATTGAATCTCCTATTGAGAACAAATACGTAAGTAAATAAAAAAATCTTTCAGCAGCCTGGGCGCAACTTGGTTATTTTTGGGTAGAAGTCCGAAACGTGTTTTATGCTTAGATGTCTATGTGACTGAAAACCTAAAAAATACCGTTCCAAATAGCCTCCTGGTTATTCTACCCCGCATCTCAGCATTAAACGCGTTCGGACTTCTACCTAAAAAATAATGAAGTTGCGCTCAGATTGTTGGCAGATTTTAAAATCAAACTAAGCTGTGTTAAGTCGAAAAAAGTTTCTAAACTTCTCCTCATCATTGTGCAAGTGACCGTTAATTAAGCTTTCAAAAAATCCTTAATAGTTCGAGTTTGGAATATACTGTTGCGAGCTAGGGGTTCGCCGGGATTTCAAGTAAAACACAATTCGGTTAAAATAAAAATAAGTGATTATTTATTAATCGCACTTTAAATTCTATTCGCACAATAATTCGCACTGTATGGCAATACCGCCCGCTTATACCATATATCGCTTGACTCGTTCACTTTCGTTCTCTCTCAACACGGTCGCGTATACACTCTGGCTGTCACAGTCGACGTAATAAAAAATTACCGTGTCTTCGCTGAAAGCTTCACCTGCTTATATACTAGCCGGTTGCAGCCTAGGATGTACTTGAATGTTCGATGCGTGTGGATTGTTCTAGAAAGCTTTAGAGCTTTCGATTTTGATCTTCGTTCAGTGGTGTATGTAGAAGGTTCAAGTGAGCTTGAGATCTTTCGACTTTGATTCTAATTGGATTCTAGTACATTGGAGAGCATTCGATAAGAAGAGAGATACAACCGTGCTGTTTCGCCTTATTTCTGATTGGGTTATTTTTCAACTAGGTATTTACGGTTATTACAGTTTCCATTATGTGAAACGATCGAGTTGCGCGTTTGCGCGGTTGCCAGGTTTACATGTAACAATACCAATACGCTCATGTCTTTTTAGCAACATCATAATTTCCTCATCCTATTGTTCCCCTTCAAACAAAAAAGCCAAAATGGTGTCGTTATCTATTCTCCGACATCGCAGCGTGTGAATTTAAGGCTAAAAACAATCTGATCACGGCAGTTGGAGGTGAGCAGTTTCAGCGATAATGCAAAGCAGTCGCGGTTGGCAGTTACTGTTGGCATTTACTGCTGGCTGCGACGGTTGGCAGTTCCAGCCAGACAGTACCTTTAGAACGACACAAATGGCAATTATTTGGAAAATCAGATGTTCACTTTGAAGTCGGTGTTCTACGAGCTAATTTCAATGAATAGCGAAGAAAATAATGCCAAATGTGCTGTTTATGTAGCAAACTTTAATTTATTCAACTGAAGCGTTCGAGGACTTGGAAAGGCTGGTTTTATGACGGTACAACTTCTTCCAGCTTCAATAGGACCTAATATGGGATCTCCGGAGCAGGTATTATGTTAATGGAGAGAAGAAGCGGTTCATTTACCTCGCTGCAAAGGAATGGATGATAAGTATTTTGCACCGGTGTCCAGACAAGGAAAATGAATTAGTCGAATTATTTACGGCAATGGCTCATATCACGCGAGACTGGAAGCGGCCATCAGAGAGGTGAATGTGCATGGTACTGCAATCTTGCTACGTCTTTCGTCATATTCGACAATGCTTTCCTGAAGGAAATATTTGGTGAAAGATCAAGAGCGTCGTAAAAAGCCACTTGCGGCTACCAGGAATGAGTAGCCCAGGGATTGGTGACCAAAGTTTGGTGTATCTGGAAGAAATCGTCGATAAAGCAAAACATGTAATAGTTGGTAGTAACTGTGCGCGGGCAGCACAGAATCTGAGATACATGTAGAAAAGGTGTAGTAATGCCGCCTTATTTATACTGCTTTTGTTTCGCTTTCTGAGGACACATAGCACCGCGAACGATCAGCGATTCCATAAAAATATACTTTCTCAGTGCTACTGTAAATTTTTAAATGAAGAAAAGTTTTTTTCGCCTTTCCAAATGTGATACGGTCCTTATCAAACTGAAATCTAGTGAGACAAGTTTAAGATAAATTCCTTATGATACGGGACAGTATTACGAATCCGTGACTTTCGCTACATAACAGGATGCTGAAATTCGGGACTGTCGCGCGCGATCTGGGACGACTGGCCATTATAACTTCAATCGTAGTCACATGATAAGAAAATATCTTTTTGTCCCTTAATTCAAAGACAAATATATAAATTAAACTTACTCAATATAGTCGGCTTTTGTCCGCAATCGTTCATAGACCAATTTTCCGAAAATATCCAAGATATCGGTGATAAGAACGAATTGGCTCGGATAAAACTGCAACACGGAAGTATCAGCTAGCATTTTCGAGCATTGTATTGCAATTTTCAGTGCCTTAACACGCTGGTCTCCATTCCACGATCGCACCAATTCATGATTGAGTTGCTCGATTTGAATGATGTACTCCTGCTGGTTGAGATCCATAACCTGATGCATGGAACCGTCTTCGAAGTCATCTAACTGTTCAAGGCGATACTTAACTTTGTCGGAGACGGTTGTTTGAGTTTTGACTGGAACGAGCGGAGCCGAAGTGGAAAAATCTGTTCATTTTGTGTTTTAATTCAGCCGTACGGATTCGAAAGACTTACTCAGTTCGCCGCCGCTTAGGAAACTCGTTGTAATGGACAGTTTTTCGGACGTTGTGAATTTATTAAATATGCCGGGACGTTTTGAACTCCAGCTGAGTATGTCACCATCAAGAACGTCCTTATCCTTTTTTCGCGATTTCTTAAATGTAGTTTCCTGAAAGGTTGAAAATTTGATTAGCACATTGGAAATCAAATTAGGCGCGTAGGTCTTACGTATTCAGCGGCCATCTGTGAAAGCGGATCCATTGATTCTTGTCTTGCGAAGTGGCTCAAAGGATCAGATCCGTCGAGGGCAAGGCTAAGAGGATCCAACGAAAGAGTGGATGAAGTTCGACTGCTGGTGTTGCTCAGGCTCCCAGGCTTTCGCGTTCCTTTACTGTCAATCATCTGCTTTGAGCGGTAGTTTTAAAATATTGTTTTTAAATAATTTCCTAAGTAATTACCGTGACAGTCAATTGCTTCAAGGGATGCTCGTAGGTCTCCACTCCATGGAGGAGATTTTTTATTCCGTTTCCCTCTGCCGGTACACATACCCTAGTGGAATGAAAAAAAATATAGACCGAGTCTTGAGTGAAACTCGAAATTACTTTACCATTCGCTTGCCATTACTAAACGAGCAGTTGATGACGACGATTAAAGAAAAAACACGAAAATAGTCCTCTGTTGTTTACCTGGAGCCTAAATAATTGTCAACTTTAATCCGTCAACTTTTCAATAACTGATAAGAATTAGGGAGAAATGTCATTCAAGTACGGGGCCTAGACTGTAGATGGTGCAAATACGCTTTGCCATAATGATTTGATGATACACTGATTATTGATTCAAATATATACCTACTAGTTTTTAGTTGAATAGGTAGACGGCACATTTACGACATTATGGTTCTGGAATGTACTTATTGAATTGTAGAATCCATAACTATTGGATATACAACCCTGATGATGAGGTGTCACGACTATAATAATTTGGTTATGAAATTTTTCACGGCAGTTCGCACATTGTACGTTTCGTCCATAGAGCTAATGGAGATGACAAGCCACGGGTTTTGTATAAAGCGCTTTGAAGCCAGAGAAGTGAGACAAAACAGGTTCGTTATATCAAATTGTTGTTGTTTTGCGTGTTTCAAGAGCGGGACATAATATAAATGTGAGTGAGAAAACACAGGTTTGTTATATCAATTGTTGTTGTTTTGCGTGTAAGTGAATGCGACGATGTCTGCCTTCAACTCAATCGCTGCTTGTCATATCCAGTATATATATATCTATGGTTTCGTCGCATATCCCAGTTCCCAGTTGGTAAAATCTGCGAGAATCTCGCAGATTTCTCATAGACATGTCGCTCTGTCTGCGAGATTCTCCGAGACGTTGTATGAAAAAAATACACGTATCGAGACAAATGCTCACCGATTCTCGGAGACATTTCGGCGAAAGTCGCGATAGATAAAAATTTGTGGCAACAGGCATAGCAACGATCATCCGACAACACTGAAATAGTGGAGACCAGGAGAGAACGAACGAAGAAGAAGAAGTTCTTGTAGACTTAAACAGTTACAGTAAAACGAAGCCAGAACTGAGTTTATGTATTTTTAAGTATATTACTTTTATGTTAGATATGATGAATATATAGTTATGTTAATTAAGTGACTGTGTTTAGTTCATTCATACGACGAACATATCTACATTGGTGACCTCGCGTTAACAACAGAACTTAAAATAAATTTCGAGCTGAGGCCTTTTACAGTGCTTACGGAAACAAACTTCAACATAAATTTAAATGGACCTTTGTTGTCGCAGATATCAAGACAGCAATAATTGGCGCTGACTTTTTACGCCAATTCAATCTGATGGTTGACATTAGAGGAAAGAGGGTTGTGGACGGTAAAAATGTTACCTTCGAAAAAAAAATACAACCAACACCCAACGCTGTTGTCAGCTTTTTAACAACGCCAGACGTTTCAAATACTGGAGAACGCGGATGTGAGAATTTTAAAGAATTTCCTTCACTACTGGGACAGTCCAACACAAAGAAAAAAAATAATACTTCACACGGAGTCAAACATTTTATCGAGACACGCGGACCACCGGTAGCACAACACGCACGACGTCTGAACCCCGAAAAATTGAAGGCGGCCAAAAAAGAATTTCAGACGATGCTGGATCGAGGATTTTGTAGACCATCCAATAGCCCCTGGGCATCGCCACTGCACATGGCACGAAAGAAGAATGGCGGTTGGAGGCCTTGCGGCGATTATCGCCGACTGAACACCGTTACGATCCCGGATATGTATCCAGTGGCTCACATTCAGGACTTCGCGCAGCAACTCTATGGCAAACAGTGCTTCACTACGTTAGATCTAGAGAGAGCATACAACCAGATTCCACTCAAAGAGGAAGACATTCAAAAGACTGCCATCATTACGCCATTTGGCTTATTTGAGTTTTGCGTGATGACTTTTGGACTAAGGAATGCCGCCCAATCGTTCCAACGTTTTTTGGATACCGTATTAAGAGGCCTCGATTTCGTGTATGTCTATCTAGACGATATATTGATAGCTTCAGGGAATCAGGCTGAACACAAGGCACACGTACAACAAGTCCTACGCAGATTAGACGATCACGGTCTCCAGATTAATAAATCAAAATGCGTCTGGAATGCAAAAAGTGTCGAATATCTCGGTTATCGCATATCAAGCGACGGCACTACTCCACTGGAGGATAGAGTAAAAGCTATCCAAAAGCTAGATATACCAACCAACATTATGGAACTAAGACGTTACTTAGGAATGTGGAATTTCTACCGACGATTTATGAAGGGAGCAGCAGCGGTGTTAGCACCTCTGAACGCATATCTCAAGGACTCAAAGAAGAACGATAAAAGACAGAAAGAATGGACCAGTGAAGCAGAAAATGCATTCGTCAGCAGCAAGAGCATGCTTGCAGAGACTGCACGTTTGGCGCATCCGAAAACATCCGCGCCAATGGCGCTTTCCACAGACGCATCGGAACTCGCAATTGGTGCTACTTTGGAACAGTTGCAAGATGGACAGTGGAGGCCGCTGGGATTCTTCTCTAAACGGCTCAGTAATGCGCAGCAGAAATACAGCGCATATGATGCTAGCCATCTATGAAGGTACGAAATACTTCAGGTATATGTTGGAAGCCAGAGAAATTTGTATCAAACAATTGCGGAAAGGTTATGTGTGGTCCAACATGTGTAAAGACATTAATACCTGGTCGAGAGCATGTCTAAATTGTCAAAGAGCGAAAGTAAACAGGCACGTTATCAATATTCCATTGAAATTCGATATTCCGGATAAAAGATTCGAAAACATTCATATCGATATCGTTGGACCGCTGCAGCCATCGGGTGGGTTTAAATACCTGCTTACGATCATTGATCGATTTTCAAGATGGCCGGAGGCATACCAATTATTGACACTACAGCCGACACCGTAGTCACTGCGCTATATACGAAATGGATATCACGATTTGGCGCCCCAAAAATTATTACCTCCGACAGGGGAGCGCAGTTCGAGTCTACACTCTTTCGAGCTTTGATGCAGTTGGTAGGCAGTCAAAGAATTCGGACCACGGCGTATCACCCAGCTTCCAATGGAATGGTGGAGCGTTGGCACAGATCGTTGAAGGCTGCGCTAATGTGCCAAGAAAAACATCGCTGGACGGAGAAATTGGCGACCGTACTTTTAGGACTGCGTACTGTGTTCAAGGAGGATCTAAATTGTTCAGCGGCAGAAATGGTCTATGGAACTACACTAAGGATTCCTGGAGAATTTTTCGTAGTCGATGGTCAAGCAAGTGATCCTCAGATCTTCGTAGAAAAATTTAGAAGAGACATGCAGCAAATTAGAGCAGTTCCGGTACTTCATCACAGACAAAGCCACACGTTCGTGTTCAAGGATTTGGGCACGTGCACACATGTATTTCTCCGACAAGATCAAGTACGGAAACCTCTACAACAACCATATACCGGACCACACAAAATTGTGGAAAGAATTAACGATCGTGTGTTTAAGATCGAAGTAGACGGCAAGGAACAGACAGTGTCTACGGAGAGATTAAAGCCTGCTTTCGCAGCAAATACAGACGCAGATACGAGCCCGCAACCACATGAAGTCCCACTCGGAACGTATTCGGGGTCGAACAAGTCGATGCGACGTAATCTCAACACGGTTGCGTTAATGGAGGGGGAGTGATGTGGCAACAGGCATAGCAACGATCATCCGACAACACTGAAATAATGGAGACCAGGAGAGAACGAACGAAGAAGAAGTTCTTGTAAACTTAAACAGTTACAGTAAAACGAAGCCAGAACTGAGTTTATGTATTTTTACGTATATTACTTTTATGTTAGATATGATGAATATATAGTTATGTTAATTAATTGACTGTGTTTAGTTCATTCATACGACGAACATATCTACAAATTTTATTGTTCAGCGCCATCTGTTGTAATAGATTATTATATTTTTTTCTGGGGTTGTAGGATTAGATTAGAATAAGAATTAATTTCTTGCCAAAAATATATCAGCTGCACTAGCAAGATATATGAGTAATAAATAAAAACGACCGTTGATACAAATTTCAATCACTATTTATTAAAATTATTTCTTCGGTGAAAAAGTAACACGATATTATAACATATCTTTATATTCATTTTATATACTTGCGCTTTTTCAAAAGCTTTCCATCGTTGTCTGTTGTATTTCGGTCCGTCTATCCTTCAGTATGAAATATCGATAAAATGATATATTGAATATGAGTAGTAGAGTGCAGTATATAAACGCGGACGAGCGAAGAAAACCTGGATAGGCCAAAATTTCAGCTGGTAATAAAGAAATATATAACTATATTATATAATATTGAACATAATAATATATTGTTAGCAATAACAAAATTTAAATTAAATTAATTGGAATTCATCCTTTAGGAGTTCCATAGGATTCAGTTTCCGAGCCAATTCTGAACAATATTTTCACTGCCTATCTACCTACCCCAACTTCAGCAGTTCAAATAATTTGATATCCGACGGCTCGCTAGTATTCGCTGTAGGAATGAGCTCAACCCGCTCAACTTGACTTAGAAAGGTTCCTAGCAAAGATCATGCCTTCTTGAAAAAATGAGGCATCCGCGTCACTGACACAAAATCCTAACTAATCTGTTTTCCTTTCAAAAAAAACTTCTCCAACGGAACCGTGAAAAGATAAAAAAAAATCAATATCAACATATTTCTCTTACCTCTAAATTTCCGGCTTGCTTATCAAAAAGATCCTGAAATGAAATTTTATTACAATCATTTTATAGCATATAAACTTATATCACTTACTTTACACACAACAATTAACCGAAAATAATTAGTTTTAGATTTTATAAAAGTCACAATTTATACACAATTAATTTTTTTCGTTTAACTGACAGCGCAATTAAGAACCCGTCAGATGGTGTCGTAATTCTGTGGTAAAAAGCGATAACAGCTTAAGTCGAAAAAATAATTAGGCAGTTACGTGTATCAAAATTGATAATTAAAGTAATAAGAAATATGCTAGGAGATCTTATTTTATTAAATTTAATAATACAACATAATACAGTCAAACCTGTCAATAGTGGAATCGCATGGGGAAAATTATTTTTCCACTATTGGCAAGGTTTCCACTATTTCCAGGTTCCATTATTGACAGGTTAATTGTGACAACTATGAAAAGATTTTCCACTATTCAGAGTAAAAGTAAAAAAAACACACACATTTCTACGTTTTCTTGTATTTAATGCCATGAAAATTCAATGTATATTGTGAAAAAGGTGAATAAGATGAATAAGAATGGTTTGACGAACTGAGTAAAGCTAGTATTACACTGTTTGACCAAGTGGTCAAATTGCAGTAATAAGCAATGCGAAATAGCGAATTTGACCGAGCGGATATTGCGAGAATAATTGGGATTCGCTATTTCGCATTGCTTATTACTGCAATTTGACCACATGGTCAAACAGTGTAATACTAGCTTAATAAATCGAAGCTCAATCGAATAAAGAACGCAAAATATGTGTGTATCGCAAAAAACTGTCGTTTGGCTATTGTCAGTAGTAAACCGAATTTCGATTTCTGACAATTCTGAATTGTGGCAATGAGATTTACAAACAACCAAGTAGTCTAAACAGTGACTTGAAACAGAGAACAGCACAGATTGATGAAAGTGATTAATCGCGTAGCTGCAAGAGATAAAAGAATGAACTGCATAACAAGCCATACAAAATGTATCGATTCCTATGCACGCTTCATGGTGGATTTAAAATCAACGTTTGAGGCGCGCCTCTATCCCCACCATAAAATCAACCAATCAGATGGGTCGTAGAGTCGCAAGAGTCTAACATTCTTCAACTTTTTTTCCGACGCACGCTTCCATACGTGTACACACATACAATGAACTGTGGCACCACACAATTCGCAGCCCATCGTATTTCTGTCGTTTCGCACTTATAGGCAAGTTGCGCCGCAGAGCACAGCCGACGAAAACTGGTTTGCAATGTCCTGATGGGGGTAGAGGCTCGCCTCGAGGCGAGCCTCAAGGGCGAGTGTAAACGCACCATCAATCATGTTGCTTACACGCATTCATATATGAACGGAGATAGAAGTTATGAAGTGACGAAGCAATGCACACTTAGCACAATCGGTTTTCTTTTGTTTACTTGTCTTATGTACACAGCAACAACCGCGAGTGTGACATATGAACAAGAGCGACTGTGGTCGACGTTCATCTATAACGGAACTATGTTTATGAAGCGTCGGCTATCACACTGACGATTTCACACTGTGTGCATACTAACAATGAATCAAAATGAAATCATTTTGTGATCGGGAATTTGTTTGAAAAATCATAAAAATTGAAATAAAAAATGAATTTAGCGAGATTGATTTTCCACTATTCGGGGTGAGCGTATTCCACTATTAACAGGTCAATTTGTATGGAAGAGTTCAACGGCGGAATTTTTTTTCCACTATTGACAAGATTTCCACTATTTCCAGGGTCCACTATTGACAGGTTTGACTGTAATAATATATTATATGAGATGAAAATCTATCACACAATGGAAATTTTTTTTAAAAAATGCAATTGAAAATTTTAAAAATGATTTTTTCTTATCTCGACATAAGCTGGGCCTCTATCATAGAACACGAAACGAAATTTCGTACAACTCGAAAGTGATGTACGAAAAATTTCCTTCGATGTATCACTGAATACGAACGAAACGTATAGAAAGTATTACCTACTATTTGAATTCGAAAACTGATATGTTGACGAGAAAATATACGAAAAAACGGATCGAAGTGTCACATGTTTCGAGTTCTGTGATGCCTACTATACGAAAATTGCTGCTCGAAATTTCGTTTCGTGTTCTATGATAGGGGCCCTGTTATCGCTTTTTACCACAATTTGTCTCTTGTCCTGGTGGTCATATTCTACATTTTGAGCAAAGACAATGTTGGAAAGAAATCATACGATACCTTATGCCTCACACATGTTGGGCCAACCAAAGCAAATGCGTCCAAGCGCCAACATGTGGACAGTCCACTTGTGTGCGTTGGCTACCACTTGTCGGCGCTGGTGCTACTTCGCCGCTGTGTCGGTTTTTCGTCACAAATCAAAGGGATTTGTGAACGCTTGGCCAATGGCGTACACATGTTGGCTAGCCGCTCAGTCATCGTTTGGAACTCAAGAACGACAGACAGCCGTATATGTTGATGTAATTGTTGCAGGAAGCCATTAAATTAACTGCTGCTGCAGCAATTATTTCCTCGTTTGCGTCCATCACACGAAATTCACGTCGAACACCACACGATTGACAGTTCACACTGGACACCTGACAGCTGAAGTCAAACAAATCATGGCCAACGTGTGGATGGCAGCCCTTGTGCACGGTGGTGCTGGCCTGCACTTGTCCGACTTCGCGCTGGCCTACGTTGGCCCAACATGTAATTGGGGTATTAGGCTCAAACAATAAAGAAAAGTCGTGAAAGAGACTCGTTACCAACTGGGGTCTAAGAGTTAACCCGAAAATAAATTGTGTCTCATAAAATACAAAATAAGATTTTAATTTAAAAGTAGAAAATAGCTATAATTAGTAAATCTCTACATCGTCTCACATTCCAGTTGATAACGAGAATCTTTCACGACATTGTTTTCATGGTTTGAGCCTTATAGGTACCACTTTGCTTATTCTTCTTCATCACTAGAAAGAGATATCAACAAGAACTTTTGTCACATCCCACCAACGTTTTAGGCACGGAAAATATGGTCCGGTATTTTTTCGGTCCGGAGAAACCTTTGCATGCTCTGCTTATTTTCCGGATGACGGTTTTTCCTGAGTCATGTAGTCGACGAGCTAAAATCTCATACATTTCTATGCAACATAGTTTTCATTATTTCCGGAAGGCGGGGCCATTCTCTCCGGACCGGAGGAAAAACGGGCCATCTAGTCCGGGCCGGCGAATATTAGTAATTTCAAATATGAATTATTGCAGAATCTTTGGAACGTAAATAAATTTTATGCAACGAAATAATAATTTTTATGCAATATTTGCACCAAGAAATAAAAAAAATGGGCGCAACTTTATTATTTTTTCGGTAGAAATTCGGAATGCGTTCAATTCTGAGACGCGGTGTAGGTTACTATGTGACTGAAAACCCAAAAAAAGTTCAGAAAGCGGTTAGAATGGGGTTGCGCTAGAATACTTACGCCGCTGCCACATATAGCACATGAATTACATAATTGGGTTATACTCCGGGACGACGTCTAACTACTATAACTGTACTATATCAGTTGTTACGTGATTAGGAGGTTTTTCGTGATTTGGTTTTGGGCTATTACATGAAATCGAAAATGCATTTGTAGGCGATAATACAAAAAGTCTGTGGAAGTGAAAAGCATTCTGATATCTTATCAATTGTAAGAAATATGTCGAAATCAATCAATCAACTTTTGACGGTTATATAGGAAGCCTTAGGAAGTTAAACTGAATTCGATATCATATCAGAACTAAGAAATATATAGGAATTTGTGAAAACATATGCAACCCCCTTGCACACTCTTTGGGGATGAATATCCTAAAATCCTGAAATCAGTTTTTAGATATATGTATATAAAGAAAGCCCGAGGAAGTGAAAACCAATCCGATGTCTTATCACTCCTAAGAGATATGACGGAATTCGTGAAAACGTGTTCAACCCGTTTATACCCTCTTAGGGGTTGAAAAAGGAAAAAATTTGAAAACAAGTTTTAGGTGATTATTAAACAAGCCCGTAGAAGTAAAAATATATTCGATATCTACTCAGACCGGAGGGATATGGCTGAATTCGTGAAAATGTATACAACTCCTTTACAATATCGTGGTGGTCGAATTTCAAAAAATCCTGAAAACACTTTCTAGTCATTTATATGAAAAATCCGTGGTATAAAAATGAATTCAATATTTGAAAAGACCTAATAGATATGACGAAAATCGTGAAAATATATGCATTCCATTTTCACTGATAATTTTTTTTGTCCCCCGTTCTGTATGCCAATGGATATTCAATTTTTTGTTAATCAAAATTACTTTTCTAGTTGACTTACATATACGTACCGAGTTTTAACTTTCTAGCATAAGCCGTTCTATAGTTAGGAAAAAGACCCCCCACCCCCGTACCATACTATCACTATAAAAAATTATATTTTTCCAACATGTCTCTACTATAGTTCTATCTAAATACCAGTTTTCAGCTTGATGTCATTATAGGTTCTCGAGATATAAGAATCGAAACTTTTTCCTTTTCACCCTCCCCCAGCCTCACCCTCTACACCCTCGCCATCAAAATTTTTTCTCTAGGAGTCTCTTTGCTTTGTCTATTACATTGTTCTTGAGATATGAAATGTTGTTTCTTTAGAAAAATTGTTATCCCCTCCACTTTCATACTCAACGGCTCCCTTCAAAAATTTTACTTTCATCAAACTTTATTTGTCAACCTTAATACAGAAACCGAATTTTGTTTTTCTAGTGCAATTGGTTCGTGAGATATCGTAATCTAAAGTTTTTCACCCCCCACCTCCGTACGCCACTGCTCCACTCAAAAATTTGTTTTTAATCTATTCTCCTAGTATACCCATAGATGCTCATTAAGTTTTAATTTCGTGACATTAACCGATTGGAGATATGGATTTTAGAATGTCTCGATCTCGGCTTTCGAGCGTTTCGGACGCATTATTATTCCCCCACTCCCACACCCCTTTACCTGTATTATAATTTTTTTTGCAAATGAGTCCACTATCGATGCTCTATATAAATTCCAAGTTTCAGACTCCTAGCGTAAGCGGTTACTGAGATCTAGAAACCAAAATTTTCCGTCTAGAACGCTTCCCCTACCTCCAGCCTCACACCCCCACCACACAAAAGATAGCCACTTGAAGGGGTCTGCTCAGTCTACCAAAAAAAAATGCAACTTAATAGCTCAAAGAGTTTGAGAGTTATAAGCTTTCAAACGTTTTGCGTACGGCGGACGGCGCACAGACGGACTGGCATTTTTTTTTGCTTTTTTAGTGTCTACTAGCAAAGACAGTAGAAACTATAAGATGTCCCAAGCAAAAAAAAAAGCTTTACGATTGGCGACCCAACTCCGGTGGCTATTGCAAAGTTTTAGAATTTATGTTGTGACCCACTGTATGTTGGAGTGAAAGCTCGCCAACTAACAACAAATAATCAATCAAAGGCAGGTTTTTTGTATCGGATTGTCAATGGGACATAATTTTTAGCTATATACATATGTGAATATGAGGCGTATGGCGGTAATATAATTTGAACTATATAAGTTCAAATTTAGCGATATTTTTGTTCATTACCTAGAATGTTCTAAACATTCTACGTCCAAATGAAACCAGCGTTTCTATGATCATTTAATTCATTAGATAAACTACAAGAATGAATTGTTCTGCTCGGCCTATGCAAATTTGGTGTTTATAGTAGTTTTGTTCAATTGTAGCCAAATACCCCAAATCTTCTTTTCCGAACACACGAATTTAGAATCTGAATACAGAATACTGAATTAAAAATGCGAATAATGACAAGTAGCCACCAAACGATAGCTAAACATGCCAGTATTTCTGAAACTGTAGGTAGATGGCAAATCAGTGAATACCTATAAAACTTTCCCTTTTCAAAGACTTCAAGTTCCTGGCTGAAGCATACTGAAGATATCTACACACGTGTTTGAAGGACTTCTATATGACAGTACATCAAAATATTGTTATTACTGATGTAATATTCTCAGTATAGGATTCCTTTTTAAATTTGTTGACTCTTTCGTTTTCCAATGCTTCAAGAGTTGCTGGTTTGTCGGTATAAACGCAGGACTTAATATAGCCTTATAAAAAGTAATCCAGAGGCGTTAAGTCGCACGAACGAGGGGGCCAGTTAACAGAACCACTTCTGGAAATCAAGTTGTGACCAAATTGATTTTGCAATAAATCGATTGTTAAGCGCGCTGTATGGCAAGTTGAGCCGTCTAGTTGGAACCAAATGTCGGTGATGTTTAGCTGATTAATTTTTGGAAACAAAAATTCAGTCAGCATGGCTCGATAGCGCTGGCCATTCACCGTAACGGCAGCTCCTTCCTCATTTCGAAAGAAATAAGGGCCGATGATGCCGCCAGCGTGTAAACCGCACATTTTTTGTCTTGTTGATGGTTTTGAATCGAGAAGAGTAAAATTAGTGCGAAAACGATCAATAACTGCACGAATTGCTTGCTCACTAGGCCGATTATGTTGACCGTAAAATGTACGAAGTGCTCTATGAACTTCGCGAACAGAGTAAATTTTCACAATTTGGAAGCGTTGTTCTGGCGTTAAATGATTCATGATGACTTGCCAAACCTTACTGAACAGAAATGTCAACACAGTTTGACATTCTCAGCTGTCAAACCACAGTTATCGATATCGATAGTTCTCATGCACCTAAAAAAACACCCTATAGTTTGTGGAGACATCTCGTCACCAGCTCTGGTACCATGTTCGTTGCTGCCAACTGTTCCAAAAAGCTACAAATCGGGAGACCAAAACGACAGCCGAAAAAGATACAGAAGTTTGTTTTTTCTAACCACGCAAAAAGTTAGTTGTTTACCTTTGAACAAAGCCCACAGAAGGCAAAATCAATTTGCTGCCTCATCGGACTTTAGAAATATTAAGAAAAAAGGAAACGTATACGAACACATTACAACTACATGGGGGTTGAATTTCGAAAAATTGTGAATTAATTGTGATGTAGCTAAGTTCAAAAAGCAAAATTGTTTGCCTATTGAAAAACTTATTTTCATTGCAAAAGTCAAGGTACAGAAACAATATCTCTTCATCTCGATACTGAAAACGCGCTGCTGAAAATCCTTTTTGCTTTATTTGATAAGTTTTTCGGATATTAATGAAAACGTGTAAGTTAGACTTATTTGATCGAAGCAAGACTATAGAATCAGCACTGAACTCTGTGGTTTTGGCACCTACCACCCTAATCCTTTTCTTGCCTGTCGGAATATTGGATTTCTCTGAAATTCTCCAAACGTAATTACGTGCAGGACAACGAGTATAATGGAAATAACTGGTGCTGAGTTCGATAGAAAATCAATTAGCTAGAGATCCTGAAATTGCCCGATGACCATGAAAACTTTTCCATCCAAAGTACGGTACATTGAAAAGCCTTCGTCGTTCCGGACGGTGATGGCGGTGGGTTCATCTAGGACTTGTGGTCGTTCAAGGCTCGACTCAGTATCGCGAGTGCTCGACGTCAAATATAAAAACTGGTGCAGTTAAAAGTTGTGCTTGCCGGTGAAGGAAGGAGCCAGCACGACAAAATGCTTTTGCCCATAAAAAAGTCATCAATTCATCAATTAGTAACTAAGGAGGGTCCTTCAAAATCCCAACGGAGAGCGGTCATAGTACTTGAAGTTTACCATACACTTTAAAAAGCCACAAACCACTTCGTTCCCTACTTTTCTGGCATTCGAATTTCTCGAGTTTCGAAGTTATGGAAAAGCGTTTGGCGTACAACAGTGACGTGGAAATTTATTCTTATTTTGTTGTTGTTCAGTCTCTAGAAAACCCGGGTAAATGAAAAGCGTTCGAGAAAAAGAAAAGTATTTAAGAGTCATTATACAGAACTTTCGGTTCTCAAGTTTTTAGTCGACGAATTTTATTGGATATTGTTCGATCGGCTTAGTTTTTTTACTTGCAAGAATGTGCATCTTGGAGAATAAGATGGTAAACGAGTAGACGGTACCGGTTCAATATTGTAATAATAATAACTGTATTATAAAAAATCTGTCAACAGTCTGGGCGCAACTTTAATTTCTTGATTAGAAATCCGGAATGCTTTTAATGCTAACATGCGGTGTAGGTTAATATGTGATTGAAAACCTAAAAAATAACGGTTCAAATAGCCTCCTGGTTCTTTAGGTTGTTAGTAGCCTACACCACATCTAAGCATTACACGCATTCCGGACTTCTACCTAAAAAATAACAAATTTGCGCCCAGACTGTTGGAAGATTTTTTATTTGTTAACTTATATTTTTTTTCAGTTTCAATGAAAACATAGGGCATAAAATATGGTTATGTCGATATTTTATGCCCTAATAAGATTTCCATTAGGGGTTAAATATCAAAAAATTCTGAAACCGGCTATTTAGCGATTATAAAGAAAGCCAGTTGAAGTCGGAAAAACAATTCGATATCTCATAAGACCAAAGTGATATGTCATCGTAAAAGCTTACACAATCATTTTACATCCTCTTAGGGGTTGAATATCGCAAAATCTTGAAATCAGTTTTTAGATACTTATTGTATATGAAGAAGTTAAAGCAAATTCGATTTCATTAAATCTAAGAGATATATCGGAATTAGTGAAAACTTGAACAACACCTTACACTTCTCGTGATATAAAAAATCTGCCAACTGTCTGGGCGCAACTTTATTGTTGTATGGGTAGAAGTCCGAAACGTGTTTAATGATGAGATGCGGTGTAGGTTACCATGAGACTGACAACCTAAAAAATAACGTTCCAAATAGCCTCCTGGTTATTTCTTAGGTTGACAGTCGCATAGTAACCTACACCGCATCTCATAATTAAACACGTTTCGGACTTCTACCCATAAAATAATAAAGTTGCGCCCAGACCGTTGGCAGATTTTTTTATTTACTTACGTATTTTTTTATCAATAGAATAATTCGTAGTAGTAAAAGCGAATTCGATCACATTAAACCTAAGAGATTTTCGGAATCAGTGAAAACTTGAACAATACCCCCAGGGGGTTTAATTGAGAAAAATACTTAAATCGGTTTTTCCCCGACTACGTTTAAAGCTTATAGAAGTAAAAGTGAATTCCAAATCTCAATATACCTTAGAAATATATCAGAATTCGTGAATATGAACACAACCACTTTACACCCCCGTTGGGGTTAGATATCGAAAAATTTTTAAGATCGTTACTAGGCGCTTATATAAATAGCCCGCAGAAGTAAAATTGCTTTGATAGCTCGACATGTCTAAAAGTTTTAACGAAGTTTGTGAAAATGTGGATTCACGGACATTTTTTTTACTCAACCTCTGAACGCCAATAAAAATCTGAACTTTTTTTTTGCTTTAATAACTCTAATAGTACATCTACATATACGTACTAAGTTTCAACTTTCTAGCATAAGCCGTTTCTGAGATATAAAAAACCACCTCTCTCCCCCGTACCTTGATACCCCTATCAAAAATTCCATTTTTCTAGGATGTCTCCATAGTGGCTATAGAGCCACAATTTAGGATTATATAGATAATCCTAAATTGTTAGCTTTCTATTAATTATGGTTTTCGAGAAATAAAAATCAGAATGTTTTCCTTTTTACCCCCTTTCACCATCACCCCCAACACCCACACCAGCAACATTTTTTGCCCTACTAGACGTTTACCGACCCCAACCTATTTTCAAGATCATATCTGATACGATTTCTGAGATATAAAAATTTCATTTTTTGAAAAATTGCTGTCACCCCACTTTCGTGCTCTACCTCCCCCCTCAAAAAATTTAGTATCGGTAGACTCCTCTTGTGATCCCATATACAGAAACAAAATTTTATCTTCCTGGTGTAATTGGTTCGGAAGATATTGTAATCTACAGTTTTTCACCCCCCACCCACACACCCCACCACCCCTCTTAAAAATGTTAGTCCTTGTCTAATCTTGAAGTATCCCTAAGGACAACAACAAAGTTTCAATCTTCTGACATCAATTGTTCAGGAGATATCGATTTTGGAATGTTTCAATCCCGTCTTTCATGCGTTAAAGACTCATTGTTTTCCCCCCACTTCCACACCCCTTAACCAATATCGACAATTTTTTTGCAATTGAGTCCATTATCATCGTACTACATAAGTTTCAAGTTTCAGCCTCCTAGCATAAGTGGTTTCTGAGATCTAGAAACCAAAATTGTTCGTCTAAAACGCTCCCCTCTCCTCTCCCCTTGTACCCCCACCCCTTGAAAATATACCAGTCGTAGGGGTTCACCCAATCTACCCACCATAAAAATTTCAACTTAATATCTCAACGGGTTTGGGCGCTACACGCCTTCAAACGATTTTGCGTACGGCGTACGACGGACGGATGACGGCGTACGGCGTACGGCGTCTACGGCGGACAGACGGACATTTTTTTTTTGCTTTTTTGGTGTTTACTAGTCCTAAAACGTGTAAATACAAAATTTCAGGGTAGCAAACTTTTTTGAAATTTCAGGTCGATCACAATACTTTATTATTAAAAAATAATAAAGTAAAATCGAAAATTCTCATTTTTTACCCTAATCCCAACCACCGCCACCAACATTAGTCTATTTTGTAAAAAATCTAAGCATCTATTTTAAACTGTTCTTGAGATATGAGACATGATTTTTTAGAATAATTTTTAAAAAAAATGATTTTCAATAAACTTTAGTTGTCAACTTCTTTACACAAACCGAATTTTATTTTTCTAGTATATTGGTTCGTGAGATATTGTTGTCTAAAGTTTAAAAAACAAAATTTTTCGTCTTAAACGCTCCCCTACCTCTCACACCACCAGTCCTCAAAAAGTGGTCACTTTAAGGGACATACCCAGTATATTCATAAAACAAATTCAAAACAAGACGGGCTGAAATTTAAGTTGCCGTAGAAAAGGGATGTAAAGGGGTTGAATACATTTTGACGAATTCAGCCATATCCATCAGGTCTGATTAGATATCGAATAACTTTTCATTTTCACGGATTTGTTTTATAATCGCCTAAAACCGGTTTGCAAGATTTTTATTTTTTCAAACCCTAAGAGGGTATAAAAGGGCTGAACACGTTTTCACGAATTCCGTCATATCTCTTAGGAGTGATAAGACATCGAATAGGTTTTTCTTCCACGAGCTTTCTTTGTATTTATCTAAAAACTCCTTTCAGGATTTTTGGATATTCAACCCCCGAGTGGGTGTAAGGGGTTACATACGTTCTCACAATTTTCACCATATCTCTGACGTTTTAATGAGGTATCAATTTTTCTTTAACTTTAACAGAGTTTTATATAATAGCCTACAAATCAAGCTTATAATTTTCTGATATCCAACCCCGAAGATCGTGTAAAGGGCTTGCATATATTTTCACAAATTCTACATATTTCTTAGGTTTGATGAGATATCGAATCGATTTTTACTTCCTAAGGCTTTATATGTAATCGCCCAAAAGCTAATTTCAGGATTTCTAGATATTCACCCTAAGGCGGTGTAAGGGTGTAGGGGGGTGTAAGGGTTTTGCATACTTTTTACAGTTTTTGAGATATTAGATATCGAATTGGTTTTTACTTCCACGAACTTTTTATATAATCGCCTACAAACCCATTTCACGATGTTTTGATATTCAACCCCCAAAAGGGGGTAAAGGGATTGCATGTGTTTTCACAATTTTTAATGAGATATGGCTTAAAAACCAATTTCACGATTTTTCAAAATTCAACCCTTAAGTGGATTTAATGGATTTGTGTACGTTTTCACAATTGGTGCAAAAAACCTCCTAATCTAGAAACAACCTGATGTTATACTCCGACTTTGACCGCGTCTTGGAATGTGATCTGTTGTGATTAATAATCATAGACTTATTGTTAAAGAGTACTGATCAATGGTAACTTACATAGCTATTGGTGATGCTTTACATAGTCACAACATGATCCAATTACGTAATTCATGTGTTGTATACTATGTGGCAGTGGCATAAGCATTCCAGCGCGACCCCATTTTAACAGCTTCCCGAACGTTATAAGGATTGAAATCCGATAGACATTTCACAAATTGTCAAAGACATTTCTGAGCTCACAAGAAAACATATAAAACGAATTGAATAAGATAAACATGTAGAACTAAAAACACTTGAATTACAAAACTTGGAACTGCAGAAAAAAAAAAGAGAATAGAACATGAATTAACATAAAACACAGTACATAAAAAATCTGAAAAAACGGCTCAACACAGGCTGGAAAACGTCACAGATTTGCAAAAGGCCTGAAAAATGTCGGCGGGGCCATTACAGCGTCTCAGGCGACACTATGCGGTGGATAACCCCACCGACAAAACTACATACAAAATCCAACTATATACAGAGAGGTGCCGGCGAATTTTGACACGAAGGTAAAATTCGTCTATACCGAGCACTAACGAAATGATTCGCGGTTGGTAAATATTCTCACAAACATATAAAGACCAGTGAACACCCAGAAGTCAAATTAGTCGGCAGTAATCAGTCTGCGAAAAAGGTATGTGGAGTTGAACTTCCTCTTTTAGCAACATTGATAGCTGAGCTCGACCAATTCAACCTGCGGTTGGCTTGTGGTGTGGAGTTAAATCTCCATCAACTCGTAGAATTGAAGAGGGCGAAGTACTGAGCGGACGGTCGTCCTGAGTGGTTCTCGGACTGGAAAAGGTATGTGGAGTTAAACTTCCTCTTTGAAGGTTCGAGACCTATTAGGTCAAGTCCGAGACGAGGTCAGCAAAGCCAAGACGAAAACAGCGAAGCTAGCACGAAAGCAGCGAAGCCAAGACGACAGTAGCGAAGCCAAGACGAGTCGAAATGAAAACAGCGACGCTAAGACGACAGCAGCGAAGCCAAGAAGAGTTGAAACGAGAGCAGCGAAGCCAAGACGAAGGCGAGCAAAGTCCAGACGAGGGCATACGGGTATATCGAGCCGGAACGAACAACGCGGAGACGAGTATAAACGAAGACGAAACGAGAGCAGGCGAGTATCAGACTAGTGAGCCACTAAGGCGTCAAGGAGGATAGCAGGGAGCAATGAATTGAATTTAAACGAATTAGAAATGTTAAGTTATCGATAAAGTGAAGTCAACCAAATCAACAAATATTTTGTAACGAACACTGGCATCCGTTGAGTTTACCCCGGAATTTGAGTCGTTATAACGTAGACCCGAAAAATAATAAAGTTTCGCCCAGACTGTTGGCAGATTTTCTTTTTAATTTCACGTCGATCACAATACTTTATTATTAAAAATTCAGGTAAAAGCTAACCGATATTGTTCGTCCTTGGATTTCCTTAACCCTGCGGCACTCCTGGATAGTCGATATTAATTAGTTCACTCAAGGAAGGAAGCCAGAAATATTTGACGACAACATCAACTTGAGATTCCGATCTCCAGACGGTAATATTTTGTTTAATGGAGTTATCTTGGGTTCTTGGATGTGTTTATTAAATTTTCAGAGAAAATTCAATTGGACACTTGGTAGATATTCCATACATGTACTTATACTGAAGTAGATGAAGTCAGTTTAATCACATTCACGCAAAACAAATTATACATTTTTCAGTAAATTGAATTCCAAGACATATTTTGTAATGTGTATAAAGCTGCTAGAAGAACTGCTCTGGGGTCGTACTATATTAATATTTCCTCTTTTGTGGCAACTAGTGGTAGATGCAATTATGTGAACTATAAACGGATGGAGAACGATTCACAAATTACAGGCTACCACAGAATTTGTTCTAGGAAAGAGTAAATTCCTCAAGTATACCAGTCATACAAATGTCCTTAAAAGTATGTAGCTTTCCTTAACCTCACGATAGCTCCGGAACGCGTTGAACAAGCAAAGTTTAGTTTCATTACAAAGGTCCTTAACTAACAACTGCGCAAAACTTCAGAACATGATGAAGATTCACACGGCGATTCAATCCTTCTCCTTCGTGAAGTAGTCAAATGTTAGTCTTAAAAAAATTTCTACTATTTACGTACGTCTAATTCTGTTTTATTCACAACTGCAATATAAAATCAGAGTTCAGTAGTTCATCTAGACTATTGTACGTCTGGCTGCTGGCTATCATAAATACGGTACGATTATTTAAAAATGTAGTTTTTTGGTGGTTGGATTTATTGGTGTCGAATTGTTGTTCAGTTAAAATACTAAAATAATGAATAGTGTAAAAGTGTGTGAACAGACCCTAACTTTATAATAACTTTTTATTTAAAAAAAGCATGAGCAAATTGTCTGATATAATATGATATATTATATCATAAGGATTTTATATAACATTCATTTTCCGAATTCGGGAAACTTCAAGAACCACTTTACACTCCCTAAGGAATAATCGAATAATACTTAAATTAATTCTTTTTCGATTATATATAACGCTTTTAGGGGTGAAAACGAATTCGAAATCGCGTTAGACCTACAAATTATGTCGGAATTCGTAAAAACGTGCAAAACCACTTGAAAATCGAAAATTTTGTAAAACAGTTTCTAGGAGTTTATGTAAAGTGCTAGACCTAGAATATAGTACGATATTCGTGAAAATGTAAAAAAAACATACTGCAGTCACGATCGGCTGCAAGCCAATCGTATAATACTCTAGATGAATACTGAACTCCGATTTATATTGTAGTTGGGTATAAAGTAGAATTACGTGTGTGCATGATGTATGTCCTTTATTAAGGACTGCCATTAGATTGCTACTCAAAACTAAAAGACAATATTCAGTATTTAATTTCATATCTTGAACTGGGTAAGTCATCGAAAAAAATGTCCTTTTAAAGGACTTTCACATGGGAGGACCAGGAAGGACTCACTCGATTTCTTACATATTTATCCTTTTCCTTGGAACCATTCAAAAATAAACGTGTACAAAATTTCAAATTCGTAGCTTGAAGCGTTCAAAAGTTATTGGAAAATATTGATGAACACGTGTTTTAAGGATATTTTGTATGGCAGCTACCAGAAGGAGTAAAAGGATTTCGCTGATTAGTAAACTCGAACTTCCTTTTCACTCAAAACTAACTTGTACAAAATTCCGAATTCGTAGCTAAAAGATTACTTGAGTTATAGTGAGTTTCGTAAATTAAGTGAATACATTTTGACAGGATATTTGTATGACAGCTATACGAAGGACTAACAGGATTTTCTTCATAATCATATATTTAGCTCCACCTATTGGAAAAATAACACATACAAAATTTCAATGACGTAGCTTAAACCCTTCTGAAGCTATCGACCAATATTCTTGAACACGTGTTTTAAGGACATTTTGTATGGCAGCTACCAGAAGGAGTAAAAGGATTTCGCTGATTAGTAAACTCCGACTTTGTTTTCACTCAAAACTGACTTGTACAAACTTCCGAATTCGTAGCTAAAGGATTACTTGAGTTATAGTGAGTTCCGTAAATTAAGTGAATACATTTTGACAGGATATTTGTATGGCAGCTACACGAAGGACTAAAAGGATTTTCTTCATAATCATATATTTAGCTCCAACTATTGGAAAAATAACACATATAAAATTTCAAAGACGTAGCTTAAACCCTTCTGAAGTTATCGACCAATATTCTTGAACACGTGTTTTAAGGACATTTTGTATGGCAGCTACCCGAAGGAGTAGGACGATTGTGCCCGTTAACGAACTTAGCCTTACAAATTCAACCAAATATCCAGATTCAAAATTTCAAGATCCTAGGTGAAGGCGTTCTTGAGTTATCGTGCTAACGGACAGACGGACGGACGGACGGACGGACGGACGGACGGACGGACGGACGGACGGACGGACGGACGGACGTCAGGCGGTTTTGAGGTTTTTGGCCACAAATAAACAAAAAATAATATATAACTTTTTTTCGTCCGAGGCTTGGTTCTATGCGTTACAAACTTTTGGGCTGGATTAAACTTATAATACTCTATATGATTTCATCTAGAGTATAAACATACTGCAGTCACGATCGGCTGCAAGCCAATCGTATAATACTCTAGATGAATACTGAACTCCGATTTATATTGTAGTTGGGGATAAAATAGAATTACGTGTGTGCATGTTGTATGTCCTTTATTAAGGACTGCCATTAGATTGCTACTCAAAACTAAAAGACAATATTCAGTGTTGAATTTCACATCTTGAACTGGGTAAGTCATCGAAAAAAAATTTCCTTTTGAAGGACTTTCGCATGGGAGGTGCAGGAAGGACTTACTCGATTTCTTACATATTTATCCTTTTCCTTGGAATCATTCAAAAATGAACGTGTACAAAATTTCAAATTCGTAGCTTGAAGCGTTCAAAAGTTATCGAAACATATTGTTGAACACGTGTCTTAAGGACATTTTGTATGGCAGCTACCAGAAGGAGTAAGCGGATTTCGCTGATTAGTAAACTCAAACTTTGTTTTTACTCAAAACTAATTTGTACAAAATTTCCAATTTATAGCTAAAAGATTACTTGAGTTATATTAAGTTCCGTAAATTGAGTGAAGACGTTTTGCCGGGGTATTTGTATGGCAGCTACACGAAGGACTAATAGGATTTTCTTCATAATCATATATTTAGCTCCAACTATTGGAAAAATAACACGTACAAAATTTCAAAGACGTAGCTTAAACCCTTCTGAAGTTATCGGCCAATATTCTTAAACACGTGTTTTAAGGACATTTTGTATGGCAGCTACCAAAAGGAGTAAAAGGATTTCGCTGACTAGTAAAGTGGAATTTTCTTTTCACTCAAAACTAATTTGTACAAAATTTTGAATTCGTAGCTAAAAGATTACTTGAGTTATAGTGAGTTTCGTAAGTTAAGTGAATACATTTTGACAGGATATTTGTATGGCAGCTACATGAAGGACTTACAGGATTTTCTTCATAATCATATATTTAGCTCCAACTATTGGAAAAATAACACATACAAAATTTCAAAGACGTAGCTTAAACCCTTCTGAAGTTATCGACCAATATTCTTGAACACGTGTTTTAAGGACATTTTGTATGGCAGCTACCCGAAGGAGTAGGACGATTTTGCCCGTTAACGAACTTAGCCTTACAAATTCAACCAAACATCCAGATTCAAAATATCAAGATCCTAGGTGAAGGCGTTCTTGAGTTATCGTGCTAACGGACAGACGGACGGACGGACGGACGGACGTCAAGCGGATTTGAGGTTTTTGGCCACAAATAAACAAAAAATAATATATAACTTTTTTTCGTCCGAGGTTTGGCTCTATGCGTTACAAACTTTTCGGCTGGATTAAACTTATAATACTCTATATGATTTCATCTAGAGTATAAAAATCAGAATGTTTTCCTTTCTACCTCCTTTCACCATCACCCCCAACACACACACCACCTAGTAGAAGTTTACCGACCCCAACTTCTGTAAAATTTTCAAGATCATATCTGATACGGTTTCTGAGATATAAAAATTACATTTTTTGAAAAATTGCTGTCGCCCCACTTTCGTGCTCCACCTCCCCTCTCAAAAAATTTAGTTTCGGTAGACTGCTCTTGTGATTCCATATACAGAAACTAAATTTTATCTTCCTGGTGTAATTGGTTCGGAAGATATTGTAATCCAAAGTTTTTCACCCCCCCCACCCCCACACCCCACCACCCCTCTTAAAAATTTCAGTCCTTGTCTTATCTTGAAGTATCCGTAAGGACAACAACAAAGCTCCAATCTTCTGACATCAATTGTTCATGAGATCGGTCATTTTGCGGTTTTTCGCAGACACATCAAAGGAATGATACGATACGCGTGTTGTATGTTGATATGTTGTGTTGGGCATGGCGTTGCATAGTATTGCCATTCGCGTTCAGGACGTAAAGTTTGAAATTTGTTTGTGATTATGGAGATATGTTTGTCGTATCCACTGGTACGCAACGAGAATACGATACGCAGAAACGCAACAAATGGATATCGGCCTTACGGGGTGGATATGTTTGATTTTAAGTATAACGGATGTATTTACCTAATTAGAGAAACGTAATGCATTACATTCTCGGTGCGGAAATAAAAATGTGGGCATACGAGTAAGCTTCAGCACTGCAGTTCCGTTCAGACGAAAATTTTGTAAGTAGGAAAAACTAACTGCAAATTAACTTTAATAATATTCCGGTTAGTATACGTTTGCACGAATGATCTTTAAAATAAAAGTTCCCAGTTCCGAATCTTTGCCTTTTCTTTCCGATGTTTACGTAACTCTTAGTCTTCTTGGCGTGTTTAGTGTCAGAGAACAAAGACATTTTTTCGCTCCTAAAAAATTAAGCAGAACGTCCTTTTGTTCTTGTTATTCCGACAATTAACTTCAGCAGCGCAACGAATACGATTTTGCTACCGATGGCGTTAAAGAGTGCATTCATACTTTCACTTCATTTCAGCGAGAAAACCAGAAAGGATGTAAATGGAACTTAGCTTGAAACAAAGTTAAGTTCGGATGCAACGTCAAGCAGGAAGCTTGCTCCACATAAAACGGAAATTAACGCCATTGTGTCGGGGTAAGTGGTCCAAATGAGGATTTACTTAAGTGCATTATACTGCACTCGGGGGATGTAAATTCGGAAATGGGGCCTGGTAGTGGGACTTAGGAATTTTATCTTGGAGGGTCATCGGTGAACATGTTCGGTTTGCTGTTAATTACTGCAGCCATTCTTCTTAAGATGAAAGTTTTCCATTTTTGCATGCACTTTTATCATCAGTTTGTTCCCATTTAAGTCAAGGGAATTTTTAGTGAAGTTTGTGGTCCACGAGTAGTGGAGACACAGTTTAAAATAAAACTTTCGCCTTCACTGTTCCCAGTATGAGAAGGTGTGTGTCTTGGAATATAATTTCTCATGCAAGAACGTATTTCATGCAACTTACGATACGAAATAAAATAAATTAGAAGAAAACAAATTTGCCAATCGATAGTCTGGGCGAAACTTTATTATTTTTATACTCTAGATGAAATCATATAGAGTATTATAAGTTTAATCCAGCCCAAAAGTTTGTAACGCATAGAACCAAGCCACGGACGAAAAAAAGTTATATATTATTTTTTGTTTATTTGTGGCCAAAAACCTGAAATCTGCTTGACGTCCGTCCGTCCGTCCGTCCGTCCGTCCATTTGTCCGTCCGTCCGTCCGTCTGTCCATTAGCACGATAACTCAAGAACGCCTTCACCTAGGATCTTAATATTTTGAATCTGGATGTTTGGTTGAATTTGTAAGGCTAAGTTCGTTAACGGGCAAAATCGTCCTACTCCTTCGGGTAGCTGCCATACAAAATGTCCTTAAAACACGTGTTCAAGAATATTGGTCGATAGCTTCAGAAGGGTTTAAGCTACGACATTGAAATTTTGACTGTGTTATTTTTCCAATAGTTGGAGCTAAATATATGATTATGAAGAAAATCCTGTTAGTCCTTCGTGTAGCTGCCATACAAATATCCTGTCAAAATGTATACACTTAATTTACGAAACTCACTATAACTCAAGTAATCTTTTAGCTACGAATTCAAAATTTTGTACAAATTAGTTTTGAGTGAAAAGGAAGTTCGACTTTACTAGTCAGCGAAATCCTTTTACTCCTTTTGGTAGCTGTCATACAAAATGTCCTTAAAACACGTGTTTAAGAATATTGGCCGATAACTTCAGAAGGGTTTAAGCTACGTCTTTGAAATTTTGTATGTGCTATTTTTCCAATAGTTGGAGCTAAATATATGATTATGAAGAAAATCCTATTAGTCCTTCGTGTAGCTGCCATACAAATATCCTGTCAAAACGTATTCACTTAATTTACGGAACTTAATATAACTCAAGTAAATTAAATTTTGTACAAATTAGTTTTGACTAAAAACGAAGTTCGAATTTACGTTTACTCCTTCTGGTAGCTGCCATACAAAATGTCCTTAAGACACGTGTTCAACAATATTTTTCGATAACTTTTGAACGCTTCAAGCTACGAATTTGAAATTTTGTACACGTTCATTTTTGAATGGTTCCAAGGAAAAGGATAAATATGTAAGAAATCGAGTGAGTCCTTCCTGCACTTCCCATGCGAAGTCCTTCAAAAAGGAAATTTTTTTTCGATGACTTACGCAGTTCAACATATGAAATTAAACACTGAATATTATCTTTTAGGTTTGAGTAGCAATCTAAATCTAAATCCTTAATAAAGGACATACAACATGCACACACGTAATTCTACTTTATCCCCAACTACAATATAAATCGGAGTTCAGTATTCATCTAGAGTATTATACGATTGGCTTGCAGCCGATCGTTTCTGCAGTATGTTTCGTGTCAAAGTTCGAGAAGCGGTTAAAGTGGAGGTGCGATAGAATGCTTATGCCACTGCCATATTTGACACATGATTTACATAATTGGGTTATAGATTACAAAACGCGGCCAAACTTCAGCTTAACGCCAGTATCCATTTGTTGCTTTTCTGCGTATCGTATTCTCGTTGCGTATCAGTGGATACGACAAACGTATCTTCGCTCTGCATCAAAATGTGAAACAAAGAAACGGATCCAGCCCGATCGGTCATTTTGCGGTTTGTTGCCGTCACATTACTGGAATGATACGATGCGCGGACATGTGATATGTGGACATGTGTCGTTCGGGACGTAAATTTGTTTTGTCATTACGGAGAAAACAATCGAGCTCGTGGAAAAATTGTGCAAATTCATAATATTGTTCATTCGGTCAACTCATATTTGAATTTACAGTTGAACTGACACTGAGACACGTGTTCACTTGTAATCGCGTATCGAGCATTTTGAAATGCAAGGCACTCTTGATACAAGAAAAAAAATCTGCCAACAGTCTGGGCGCAACTTTATTATTTTTTGGGTAGAAGTTCGGAACGAGTTTAATTCTGAGATGCGGTGTAGATTACTATGTGACTGAAAACCTAAAAAAATGGGTAGAATGGGGTCGCGCTAGAATACTTACGCCGCTGCAATATATAAAATATGAATTACATAATTGGGTCATACTCCGGGACGTAGTCTAAGTAGTAGTATAATACTACATAGTTATTACGTGATTAGGACGTTTTTCATGATTTGGTTTTGGGCCATTACATGAAATCGGAAATGCGTTTGTAGGCGAATATATAAATAGTCTGTGGAAGTGAAAACCAATCTAATATCTCATCAATCCTAAGAATATATTGAATTTCTAAAAATCCTGAAATCGGCTTTTTGACGATTATATAGGAAGCCTTAAGAAGTAAAAATGAATTCGATATCTCATTAGAACTAAAAAATATGTAGGAATTTGTGAAAATATATGCAACCCCCTTGAACAAAACTTTGGGGTTGAATATCCAAAAATCCTGAAATGAGTTTTTAGATATATGTAAAGAAAGCCCGAGGAAGCAAAAACCAACCCGATGTTTTATCACTCCTAAGAGGTATGACGGAATTCATGAAAACGTGTTCAACCCGTTTATACCCTCTTAGGGGTTGAAAAACGAAAAAATTTGAAAACCTGTTTTAGGTGATTATTAAACAAGCCCGTGGAAGTGGAAAGTTATTCGATATCTAATCAGACCAGAGGGATATGGCTGAATTCGTGAAAATGTAGACGTCCCCTTTACACCACCGTGGAAGTCGAATTTCAAAAAATTCTGAAAACACTTTCTAGGTATTTATATGAGAAATCCGTGGAATAAAAAGGAATTAAATATTTGGAAAGACCTAATAGATATGACGAAAATCGTGAAAATATATGCATTCCATTTTCACTGATAGTTTTTTTCGCAACCCTTCCGTACGCCAATAGATATTTGAATTTTTTTTCAATCTAAATTACCTTTCTAGTTGACTTACATATATAGGGTGGCCCATCTAGTGGTTTATTTTTAAATCATAGCTTATTTTGACACTGAAAGCTGTTTCCCGCTCGAAATCTAGACAGAAAGTCAGTATCATACCTCCGCGGAACGAAATGAGTCGCTTTACGCTTGAACAACGTTGGGAAATATCGAAAACTTATTTCCAAAGTGAGTGGGAGTGGGAACAACAACAAAGTTTCGGTCAACGGTGAACGTTACAGAGCCATGTTATCCGACTTTTTTTTTTACTGAAATTGAAGACATGGATTTGGACGACCTCTGGTTCATGCAGGATGGCGCGCCATGTCACACAGCCCATGCCACAATCGATCTTTTACGCACTAAATTCCCAAATCGTGTTATCAGCCGCCTTGGCGGTGTCAATTGGCCGCCTCGGAGCTGCGATTTTACCACTTTGGATTTTTTTTTGTAGAGATTCGTGAAGGACCGATGTTATGCCAACAATCCAGAAACGATTCAAGCACTTAAGGCCAAGTAATCCGTGAGCTACAGCCCGAAACCATCAACAAGGTCTTGGAAAATTGGAGTGGCAGAATGCGCTACTGCGCAGCCAGCCGAGGCAGCCACTTGAACGAAGTTGTGTTCCATCATTAATGGGAATGCTTACTCTTACTAATAAAGCCATAATACAAGGAAAAAAATTTAATTTTGTTCATTATACTCTAGATGAAATCATATAGAGTACTATAAGTTTAATCCAGCCGAAAAGTTTGTAACGCATAGAACCAAGCCTCGGACGAAAAAAAGTTATATATTATTTTTTGTTTATTTGTGCCCAAAAACCTCAAATCCGCCTGACGTCCGTCCGTCCGTCCGTCCGTCCGTCCGTCCGTCTGTCCGTGAACACGATAACTCAAGAACGCCTTCACCTAGGATCTTGAAATTTTGAATCTGGATGTTTGGTTGAATTTGTAAGGCTAAGTTCGTTAACGGGCAAAATCGTCCTACTCCTTCGGGTAGCTGCCATACAAAATCTGGATGTTTGGTTGAATTTGTAAGGCTAAGTTCGTTAACGGGCAAAATCGTCCTACTCCTTCGGGTAGCTGCCATACAAAATGTCCTTAAAACACGTGTTCAAGAATATTGGTCGATAACTTCAGAAGGGTTTAAGCTACGACTTTGAAATTTTGTATGTGTTATTTTTCCAATAGTTGGAGTTAAATTTATGATTATGAAGAAAATCCTGTTAGTCCTTCGTGTAGCTGCCATACAAATATCCTGTCAAAATGTATTCACTTAATTTACGAAACTCACTACAATTCAAGTAATCTTTTAGCTACGAATTCGGAATTTTGTACAAGTTAGTTTTGAGTGAAAAGGAAGTTCGAGTTTACTAATCAGCGAAATCCTTTTTCTCCTTCTGGTAGCTGCCATACAAAATGTCCTTAAAACACGTGTTCAAGAATATTGCCGATAACTTCAGAAGGGTTTAAGCTACGTCTTTGAAATTTTGTATATGTTATTTTTCCAATAGTTGAAGCTAAATATATGATTATGAAGAAAATCCTATTAGTCCTTCGTGTAGCTGCCATACAAATATCCTGTCAAATAGTCTTCACTTAATTTACGGAACTCACTATAACTCAAGTATTATTTTAGCTATGAACTCGAAATTTTGTACAAATTAGTTTTGAGTGAAAACAAAGTTCGAGTTTACTAATCAGCAAAATCCTTTTACTTCTTCTGGTACCTGCCATACAAAATGTCCTTAAGACACGTGTTCAACAATATTTTTCGATAACTTTTGAACGCTTCAAGCTACGAATTTCAAATTTTGTACACGTTTATTTCTAAATGGTTCCAAGGAAAAGGATAAATATGTAAGAAATCAAGTGAGTCCTTCCTGCGTCTCCCATGTAAAAGTCCTTCAAAAAGGAAATTTTTTTTCGATGACTTACCCAGTTCAAGATATGAAATTCAACACTAAATATTGTCTTTTAGTTTTGAGTAGCAATCTAATGGCAGTCCTTAAAAAAGGACATACAACATGCACACACGTAATTCTACTTTATCCCCAACTACAATATAAATCGGAGTTCAGTATTCATCTAGAGTATTATACGATTGGCTTGCAGCCGATCGTGACTGCAGTATGATTTTATTGCATTTTTAAAAAGAAACTTGTATTTGGACCACCCTATACATACCGAGTTTCAAGATTCTAGCATAAGCCGTTCTATAGTTAGGAAAAACACCCCCCACGCCCGTACCATACTATCACTATAAAAAAAATCTGCCAATGGTCTGGGCGAAACTTTATTAGTTTTCGGGTCAAAGTTCGGGAGCGGTCAAAGTCGGAGCATATCATCAGTTTTTTCGAGATTATAAAGTTTCTTGGAAAGTTAATTTTGTTCTTAAAATAAAAGTATTTAAAATAGAGATTTTTAGCCAATTAAACATTGAAAAAGCCCCTGTAGACTATACGAATTTCGGTATATTATGTACACTAAAAGTCCATAGAAGTAAAAACGAATAGTTTGCCTTATCAGACTTAAGAGATGTGACGAATTGTTAAAACGTGTACAAACCCATTACTTCCACTTGGGGTTTGTATTTCGAAAAAATTGTGAAACAGGTTTTTAGACGATTTTATAAGGAGCAACTTGATATCTCATGAGACACGAGGGATTTTGAAAAATTTGTGAAAACGTATGCAAACTTTTTACACCCCCTTGGTTCTTGAAATTCGAAAAATCGTGAAATTAGTTTTTAGGTCATTACATCAAATGCCGTAATAACCAATTTTATATCTGTTCAAAACTAAGGGGTGGCAAAATTTGTGAAAACATATGCAAACCCTTGGGGACTGAATACCCAAAAATTGAGAAATGGGTTTGTAGGCGATTATATAAAAAGTCTGTCGAAATGAAAAGCGATCTAATATCTCATCGAACCTAAGATATATGTCGAACCTTTGAAAAGCATACAACCCCCTTACACCCCTTATGCTTGAAAATCTGAAAATACTGAAATTGACTTTTTGGTTCTTATATGGGAAACCTTAGAAAGTAAAAATGAAGTCGATATATTATCAGATCTAAACAATATGTAGGAATCTGTGAAAACTTATGCAACCTCCTTACACCCACCTGGGGGTTGAATATCCAAAAATCCTGAAAGGAGTTAATAGATAAATATGAAGACAGCACCAGAAAGTAAAAACAATTAAATTACTTATCACTTCTAAAGGATATGACGGAATTTGTGAAAACTTGTTCAACCCTTTTATATCCCCTTAGGGGCTGAAAAAGGAATAAACTTAAAAACAAGTTTTAGGCGATTATTACACAAGCCTGTGAAAGTGAAATGATATTCGATATTTGATCAGACCTGGGGGATATGGCATAATTCCTTAGGGGTCGAATTTCAAAAAATCCTGAAAACACTTTCTAGGTATTTATATGAAGAAGCCGTAGAATAAAAATGAATTAAATATTTGGGAAGATCTAATAGATATGACGAAAATCGTGAAAATATATGCATTCCATTTTCACTGATACATTTTTTCGCCCCCCTTCCGAATGCCAATGGATATTTAAAATTTTTTTTATCTAAATTACTTTTATAGTTGATTTACATATACGTACCAAGTTTCAACTTTGTAGCATAAGCCGTTCTATAGATAGGAAAAACATCCTCCACCCCCGTACCATACTACCCTTATAAAAAATTATATTTTTCCAAAATGCTACTACTATAGCTCTATCTAAATACCATGTTTCAGCTTTATATCATTATAGGTTTTCGAGATATAAAAATCGAACCTTTTTCCTTTTTACCCTCCCTTACTCTCACCCTCTACACCCTCACACCCAAAATTTCTGATTTTTCTGATAGGGGTTTATTAGACCTACTTCTGGTAAAAATTTTAAGCATCTACCTCACACTATTCTTGAAATATGAGACGTGATTTTTCAGAAAAATTCGCATCCCCTCCACTTTCATGATCCACCGCCCCCTTAAAAAATTTTACTTTCAGCAAACTTTATTTGTCAACCTTTATACACAAACCGAATTTTATTTGTCTAGTGCAAGTTTTTTACCCCCCACCCTCGTACGCTACTGCCCCCACTCAAAAATTTGTTTGCGATCTATTCTCCTAGTATACCTACAGATATTCATTAAGTTTCAATTTTGTAACTTTAACCGTTTAGATATGGATTTTAGAACATCTCGATCTCGGCTTTCGAGCGTTTCGGACGCATTATTTGTCCTCCCACTCCCACACCCCCTTCACTCATATTGACAATTTTTATGCAAATGGGTCCACTACCGAAGTTCTATATAAATTCCAAATTTCAGCCTCCTAGCATAAGCGGTTGCTTAGATCTAAAAACCAACATTTTCCGTCTAAAACGCTTCCTTCTCCTCCCCCCTCACACCACACCACCCACCCCCCACGAAGTTCTCGCCAAGATTGAAAATGCGGTAAAAAGAGCACGAACGGTCATCAATAAATGCGGCGCCTACTTCACCGACATCATCTTCAAAAAGTAATGGAAAACATACTGCAGTCACGATCGGCTGCAAGCCAATCGTATAATACTCTAGATGAATACTGAACTATGATTTATATTGTAGTTGGGGATAAAGTAGAATTACGTGTGTGCATGTTGTATGTCCTTTATTAAGGACTGCCATTAGATTGCTACTCAAAACTAAAAGACAATTTTCAGTGTTTAGTTTCATATCTTGAACTGGGTAAGTCATCGAAAAAAAATGTCCTTTTTGAAGGACTTTCACATGGGAGGTGCAAGAAGGATTCACTTGATTTCTTACATATTTATCCTTTTTCTTGAAACCATTTTAAAATGAACTTGTACAAAATTTGAAATTCGTAGCTTGAAGCGTTCAAAAGTTATCGAAAAATATTGTTGAACACGTGTCTTAAGGACATTTTGTATGGCACCTACCAGAAGGAGTAAAGGGATTTCGCTGATTAGTAAACTCGAACTTTGTTTTTACTCAAAACTAATTTGTACAAAATTTCCAATTTATAGCTAAAAGATTACTTGAGTTATAGTAAGTTCCGTAAATTAAAAGAAGACGTTTTGACAGGATATTTGTATGGCAGCTACACGAAGGACTAATAGGATTTTCTTCATAATCATACATTTAGCTTCAACTATTGGAAAAATACTACGTACAGAATTTCAAAGACGTAGCTTAAACCCTTCTGAAGTTATCGGCCAATATTCTTGAAGACGTGTTTTAAGGACATTTTGTATGGCAGCTACCAGAAGGAGTAAAAGGATTTCGCTGCCAAGTAAACTTAAGCTTTGTTTTAACTCAAAACTAATTTGTACAAAATTCCGAATTCGTAGCTAAAAGATTACTTGAGTTATAGTGAGTTTCGTAAATTAAGTGAATACATTTTGACAGGATAATTGTATGGCAGCTACACGAAGGACTATCAAGATTTTCTTCATAATCATATATTTAGCTTGAACTATTGGAAAAATAAGACATACAAAATTTCAAAGTCGTAGCTTAAACCCTTCTGAAGTTATCGACCAATATTCTTGAACACGTGTTTTAAGGACATTTTGTATGGCAGCCACCCGAAGGAGTAGGACGATTTTGCCCGTTAACGAACTTAGCCTTACAAATTCAACCAAACATCCAGATTCAAAATTTCATGATCCTGGGTGAAGGCGTTCTTGAGTTATCGTGTTCACGGACAGACGGACGGACGGACGGACGGACGGACGGACGTCAAGCGGATTTGGGGTTTTTGGCCACAAATAAACAAAAAATAATATATAACTTTTTTTTGTCCGAGGCTTGGTTCTATGCGTTACAAACTTTTCGGCTGGATTAAACTTATAATACTCTATATGATTTCATCTAGAGTATAAACATACTGCAGTCACGATCGGCTGCAAGCCAATCGTATAATACTCTAGATGAATACTGAACTCCGATTTATATTGTAGTTGGGTATAAAGTAGAATTACGTGTGTGCATGTTGTATGTCCTTTATTAAGGACTGCTATTAGATTGCTACTCAAAACTAAAAGACAATATTCAGTGTTTAATTTCATACCTTGAACTGGGTAAGTCATCGAAAAAAATGTCCTTTTTGAAGGACTTTCACATGGGAAGAGCAGGAAGGACTCACTCGATTTCTTACATATTTATCGTTTTCCTTGGAACCATTCAAAAATAAACGTGTACAAAATTTCAAATTCGTAGCTTGAAGCGTTCAAAAGTTATTGGAAAATATTGTTGAACACGTGTTTTAAGGATATTTTGTATGGCAGCTACCAGAAGGAGTAAAAGGATTTCGCTGATTAGTAAACTCGAACTTCCTTTTCACTCAAAACTAACTTGTACAAAATTCCGAATTCGTAGCTAAAAGATTACTTGAGTTATAGTGAGTTTCGTAAATTAAGTGAATACATTTTGACAGGATATTTGTATGACAGCTACACGAAGGACTAACAGGATTTTCTTCATAATCATATATTTAGCTCCACCTATTGGAAAAATAACACATACAAAATTTCAATGACGTAGCTTAAACCCTTCTGAAGTTATCGACCAATATTCTTGAACACGTGTTTGAAGGACATTTTGTATGGCAGCTACCAGAAGGAGTAAAAGGATTTCGCTGATTAGTAAACTCTGACTTTCTTTTCACTCAAAACTAACCTGTACAAAATTCCGAATTCGTCGCTAAAAGATTACTTGAGTTATTGTGAGTTTTGTAAATTAAGTGAATACATTTTGACAGGATATTTGTATGGCAGCTACACGAAGGACTAAAAGGATTTTCTTCATAATCATATATTTAGCTCCAACTATTTGAAAAATAATACATACAAAATTTCAAAGACGTAGCTTAAACCCTTCTGAAGTTATCGACCAATATTCTTGAACACGTGTTTTAAGGACATTTTGTATGGCAGCTACCCGAAGGAGTAGGACGATTTTGCCCGTTAACGAACTTAGCCTTACAAATTCAACCAAACATCCAGATTCAAAATTTCATAATTCTAGGTGAAGGCGTTCTTGAGTTATCGTGCTAACGGACAGACGGACGGACGGACGGACGGACGGACGGACGGACGGACGGACGGACGGACGGACGGACGGACGGACGGACGGACGGACGTCAGGCGGATTTGAGGTTTTTGGCCACAAATAAACAAAAAATAATATATAACTTTTTTTCGTCCGAGGCTTGGTTCTATGCGTTACAAACTTTTGGGCTGGATTAAACTTATAATACTCTATATGATTTCATCTAGAGTATAAAAACTTGAAGGTCCAAATAAACATTAAAAAAAAATATGAAATTATATAATTTCATTTTAGAGACACAACATCGGGTAAGTGTTTTTAGGCTACCCTTATCACGTGTCATTTGAAGGTAAGAACTTTCTAAAAATCATAAGGATTTATCAACAGTGGCGCCATCTATATGTCATCCTACGGATTTATTGAGTCATGTGTTACCTAATGAACAATTTGGTTACGCCCAGACTATAAAAAGATAAAGACACTTGACGCTTAACGAGATTAGAATATCTGCTCTGTTATTTGTTTTTATTTTGATGAAAGAAATGTAGCCCGGACTAGAGTCGGTCGCGAACGATTCGGTCGAAATGACCGGGTCAGTACTATGACCGAATTAACTCGAGTCATGTGAAATGAAACAATTCGTTCAATCGGTCACCAGAAAAAAATATTCTACGTCTCTTATAGTTCCCGATATTGATAGCCGTACAGTGCCAAAAGTTTCTCTTCGTGTCGGTCTGTCTGTACTCGGTGCACGAAGGTTGCGAATGATTACATTAAAGACACTTTGGGGAAAATGCGCCAAGAGAAAATCGAATTCGACTAAACAATTTTTCTGTGTTGAATTTACGAATTTAAAGAACATTCAAATTCATTCATTAATCGTACACTCTCTATAAATTCCAAAAATTAAATCATTAGAATTGTTTTTTTTCCTCGAATTCATACAACCGATCTTCGAGTTCCATTTACTCTTGACGCGTTATCCCCCTAAATTGTCTAAAGTCTAATCATACGCTGCCTTCGAAGTTCTAATACCGACCGACCAGCCACCAGCAACCACCGAAGACTGACCGACTCGAAAAGTCGAGTTAATAGAAGCTTTTTCTATAGTGACACTGACCGAAATGACCGACAGACCGAATCATGGAAGTGACCGAACACCGAAGTGACCGAAATGATTCAAATGATTCATTTGAGTCATTTCGGTCATTTCGGTCACTTCGGTGTTCGGTCACTTCCATGATTCGGTCGGTCGGTCAGCAGTCACTAGAGAAAGCTTCCATTAACTCGATTTTTAGAGTCGGTCGGTCTTGGGTGGTCGGTATATTCGAACTTCGAAGGCAGCGTATGATTAAACTTGAGACACTTTAGGGGGATAATGCGGCAAGAAAAAATCGAATTTAATAGTCGGTTTTCGAGGAAAAAAATCAATTCTAATGATTTAATTTTTGGAATTTATAAAGAGTGCACGGTTAATGAATGAATTTGAATATTCTTTGAATTCGTAAATTCAGTAGGAAAATTGTTTGATTTTGATTTTCTCTTGGCGCATTTTCCCGCTAAGTGTCTATAATGGAATTATTCGGTGCCTTCGAGCACCGAGTACCGAGTACTGACCGACACGAAAAGTCGAATAGAAACTTTTGGCGCTGTACGGCTATCAACATCGGGTACGATACGAGAATATTTTACTTTATTATTTTTTAATAATAAAGTATTGTGATCGACCTGAAATTTCAAAAAAATTTGCTACCCTGAAATTTTGTATTTCCACGTTTTATGACTAGTAAACACGAAAAAAGCAAAAAAAAAAAATGTCCTTCTGTCCGCCGTATACGCCGTACGCCGTACGCAAAATCGTTTGAAGGCGCGTAGCTCCCAAACCCGTTGAGGTATTGAGTTGAAATTTTTATGGTGGGTAGATTGGATAAACTCCTACGACTGGTATCTTTTGGGGGGTGGGGGTTTAAGGGGTGATGGGGGGGGGGAAGCGTTTTAGGCGAAAAATTTTGGTTTCCAGATCTCAGGAACTACTTATGCTAGGAAGCGGAAACTTGGAACCTATGTAGTACTATGATAGTGGACTCATTTGCAAAAAAATTATCGATAATGGTTGAGGGGTGTAGAAATGGGGGGAAAACAATGAGTCGAAAACGCTTGAAAGCCGGGATTGAAACATTCTATAATCTATATCTCCTGAACGATTGATGTTAGAAGATTGCAACTTTGTGGTTGCCCTTAGGGATACTTGAAGATTAGACAAGGGCTAACATTTTTAATGGGGGTGGTGGGGTGTGGGGTTGGGGGGTGAAAAAATTTGGATTACAATATCTTCCGAACTAATTACACCAGGAAGAAAAAATTTAGTTTCTGTATACGGGATCACAAGAGGAGTCTACTGAAAGTAAATTTTTTGAGGGGGGAGGTGGGTACGAAAGTGGAGGGATAGCAATTTCTCAAAAAATGACATTTTTATATCTCAGAAACCGTATCAAATATGATCTTGAAAATTTTACAGGAGTTGGGAGCGATAGACCTCTAGTAGGGGAAAAAATATAGTGGTAGGGGTGTAGGTGAAAAGGGGTAGAAAGGAAAAAAATTCTGATTTTTATTTCTCAAAAACCGCAATAAATTGAAAGCTAAAAATTTAGGTTTATATAGAACCACTATAGAGACATCCTAGAAAAATAAAATGTGCATAGGGGAAGCAAGGTACAGGGGTGAGGGGTGGTTTCTTATATCTCAGAAACGGCTTATGCTAGAAAGTTGAAACTTGGTACGTATATGTAGATGTGCTATTAGAGTAAATCCAGCAAAAAAAATTCAGATTTTTATTGGCATTCAGAGATTGAGTAAAAAAAATGTCCGTGAATCCACATTTTCACGAATTTCGTTAAAACTTTTAGTCATGTCGAGCTATCAAAGCAATTTTACTTCTGCGTGCTATTTATATAAGCGCTTAGTAACGTTCTTCAAAATTTTTCGATATCTAACCCCTAAGGGGGTGTAAAGTGGTTGTGTCCATATTCACGAATTCTGATGTATTCCTAAGGTATATTGAGATTTGGAAAACACTTTTACTTCTATAAGCTTTAAACGTAGTCGGGGAAAAACCCGATTTAAGTATTTTTCTCTATTAAACCCTCTGGGGGTATTGTTCAAGATTTCACTGATTCCGAAAATCTCTTAGGTATAATGTGATCGAATTCGCTTTTACTTCTACAGAATATTCTATTGATAAAAAAAATACATAAATAAATAAAAAACATACTGCAGTCACGATCGGCTGCAAGCCAATCGTATAATACTCTAGATGAATACTGAACTCCGATTTATATTGTAGTTGGGGATAAAGTAGAATTACGTGTGTGCATGTTGTATGTCCTTTATTAAGAACTGCCATTAGATTGCTACTCAAAACTAAAAGACAATATTCAGTGTTTAATTTCTTATCTTGAACTGGTCAAGTCATCGAAAAAAAAGTCCTTTTTGAAGGACTTTCACATGGAAGGTGCAGGAAGGACTCACTCGATTTCTTACATATTTATCCTTTTCCTTGGAACCATTTAAAAATGAACGTGTACAAAATTTCAAATTCGTAGCTTGAAGCGTTCAAAAGTTATCGAAAAATATTGTTGAACACGTGTTTTAAGGACATTTTGTATGGCAGCTACCAGAAGGAGTAAGAGGATTTCGCTGATTAGTAAACTCGAACTTTGTTTTTATTCAAAACTAATTTGTACAAAATTTCCAATTCATAGCTAAAAGATTACTTGAGTTATAGTAAGTTCTGTAAATTAAGTGAAGACGTTTTGATAGGATATTTGTATGGCAGCTACACGAAGGACTAATAGGATTTTCTTCATAATCATACATTTAACTCCAACTTTTGGAAAAATAACACGTTCAAAATTTCAATGTCGTAGCTTAAACCCTTCTGAAGTTATCGACCAATATTCTTGAACACGTGTTTTAAGGACCCGAAGGAGTAGGACGATTTTGCCCGTTAACGAACTTAGCCTTACAAATTTAACCAAACACCCAGATTCAAAATTTCAAGATCCTAGGTGAAGGCGTTCTTGAGTTATCGTGTTCACGGACAGACGGACGGACGGACGGACGGACGTCAAGCGGATTTGAGGTTTTTGGCCACAAATAAACAAAAAATAATATATAACTTTTTTTCGTCCGAGGCTTGGTTCTATGCGTTACAAACTTTTGGACTGGATTAAACTTATAATACTCTATATGATTTCATCTAGAGTATAAAAATCTACCAACAGTCTGGGCGCAACTTTATTATTTTATGGATAGAAGTCCGAAACGTGTGTAATGATGAGATGCGGTGTTGGGTACTATGCGACTGACAACCTAAGAAATAACCAGGAGGCTATTTGGAACTTTATTTTCTTAATTATTAACACTTAAACTTTAAAATTTCAACTTCACTTGAATACATTTCCCTTTATAGCTGTGCTGAACCTAACTCACGAACGATACCTTTCACTGTAGAAGAAATTGTGGTTTTCGTCTTTTTATGACATATTGTCTTTAATATTTGCGATAACCATAATATGTTTGTAATATCATCGTGTATAATGGTACAAACCATAATATTGTTGTGAGAAATATTCAATGAATTGCTATAGTTGTACTGATCATGGTATATAGTTGCCGTTATCATAAAATATTTTTACATGGTATAACAGGCATGGTTAGGACAACCTTATTAATTTAAAATCACCAAATATGTTTATTGCAACCATAGTATGTTTGTGTGAATTATAAGCTATGGCAAAGACAACCATAACTATTTAAATATAGTTATAATAACTAAATTATGATCACTGCAACTATAGAAGAATCATATTTTTTCTTTCAGAGTAGGGATAGTATGGTACGGGGGTGGGGGTATTTTTCCTAACTATAGAACGGCTTATGCTAGAAAGTTGAAACTCGGTATGTATACGTAAATCAACTAGAAAAGTAATTTTGATTAAAAAGAAGGGGGGCCAAAAAATTATCAGTGAAAATGGAATGCACATATTTTTAAGATTTTCGTCATATCTATTAGGTCTTTTAAAATATTGAATTCATTTTTATTCTACGGCTTCTTCATGTAAATACCTAGAAAGTGTTTTCAGGATTTTTTGAAATTTGACCCCTAAGAGGGTGGAAAGAAAGTTTTACATTTTTTCACGAATTCAGCCATATTCCTCAGGTCTGATCAGATATGGGATATCTTTTCACTTTCAAGGGCTTGAGGTTGAGAGAGGTGGACTGAAGCAATGTGCCACAGTCCATCACGAAAGGTCACTGTGGATTCATTGTGGTCTTTCAAGAGCTTGCGTAATAATCGCCTAAAACCAGTTTTTAAGTTTTTTCATTTTTCAGCCACTAAGAGAGTATAAATGGGTTGAACAAGTTTTCACGAATTCCGTCATGACTTTTAGAAGTGATAAGAAATTGAATTGGTTTTTATTTTCCCGTATTGTCTTCATATTTATCTATTAACTCCTTTCAGGATTTTTGGATATTCAACCCCCCAGTGGGTGTAAGGAGGTTGCATATCTGATGATTTATCGAATTAATTTTTACATTCTAAGGTTTCCTATACTATAACCGCCAAAAAGTCAATTACAGTATTTTCAGATATTCAATCCTAAGGGGTGTAAGGGAGTTGTATGCTTTTCAAAGCTCCGACATATTTCTTAGGTTTGATGAGATATTGGATCGCTTTTCACTTCCACAGACTTTTTATATAATCACCTACAAAACCATTTCTCAATTTTTGGATATTCAACCCCCAAGGGTTTGCATATGTTTTCACAAAGTCTGCCATCACTTAGTTCTAATGAGATATAAAATTGGTTAAAACGGCATTTGATGTAATGACCTAAAAACCAATTTCACGATTTTTCGAATTTTAAGAGCCACAAATTTTTCAAAATTTCTCGTATCTCATGAGATATCAAGTTGCTCCTTATAAAATCGTCTAAAAACCAATTTTAAAATTTTTTCGAAATTCAAACCCCAAGTGGAAGTAATGGTTTTGTGTACATTTTAACAATTCGTCATATCTCTTAATTCTGATAAGGCAACAAATTCGTTTTTACTTCTATGGGCTTTTAGTGTACATAATATACCGAAATTCGAATAGTTTACACGAACTTTTTCAATGTTTAATCTGCTAAAAATCTCAATATGAAACATTTTTATTTTAAACACAATTTAACTTTCCAAGAAACCTCATAATTTCGAAACAACTGATGATATATTTCGACTTTGACCGCTCCCGAACTTTGACCCGAAAATAATAAAGTTTCGCCCAGACCATTGGCAGATTTTTTAAAATGTTTTAGTAAATAATAAAGTAAAATTTATTTATGGAACAAGATTATTTAAGCGAAACACAAATAATTTCAATATCTAAGGAATTTTTTCTTAAATAAAATCACGTACATACCTACCATTAATTTTGCACTTATCAAAGAAGCTTGCAAAGTTCACCTATCCAAGACGGTAATAAGGTCCATGGTGGCAGAATTCTATTTAGCTCTCATTAATTCAACCTTAATCGGATACAGGGTTAATCTGCGTTCAAGACTCCAAGAAATAATAAATAAAAATTATAAATTCTGAGAAGCGACGAAGCGATGTTTGAACTCTCTGACAAAATAAGATTACAATTATGGAAATCAAAGAAGCCCTTTCATATTCCCTTCATGTTTTATTGCCTTTTTTGTGTACCGTAGACTTGTAATGAATTCAACGTAATCCTTAACGTGTTAACTTTACCTTAATTAGAAGGCTTAAATTTACATACCTCTGTATACACAATATAGAATCTGAAGTATACTTCACCTATAGGTTGAAATGCAATGCACCCACTGCTACTATTTAAAATTTCAACAACATTTTTAATAGTTTTTAAATCAGCTTAATTTCACACTTAGTGAAGAGTTGTGTTCATTATGTTGCAGACAAACATGTCTTGTACCTACCTATGTATGTTTTCATCATATTATAGTTGCTCCGCAATCGCCAATAAAACTTTTTATTTGTATCCATTCTATGGGTTGGTTGTGAAATATACATTAAGAACTTTGTTAATAAATAAAACTTTGATACTAGATGTGAATAAATCATTAATTTGATTATAAACTTTTTATTGATTTATAAAACTTTACAAATTATATCACAGATAACAATTTTGTTAAAAAGTTTTTTTTATGGAAATATGAGAATATGAGATCGCGAGACGATGACGATGAAACATGAAAGGTTAAATTTTTCTAATTAGTTATTATTATTATTATGAAATACCTGTCGGCTCATATTCACATTTTTCAGTATTCTTTTTATTGAAAATTTATTCTAGTCATTATCATAAAACTTCATTTTTGGTTTTTCTTTTGTATCCTTTAACTTAGCTTATTACATGTAATGAAAATATGAATGATAGTTTTTTTTAAACATTAATTATAGAGAAACAACAGAACAGTAATATTTGTTTGATAAAAATAAAGGATCTATATAACATTTTCTTTACTAGTTTTGGGTATAAATAAATCTGTTATGTGCATTGAGAAGAATTGATCATTGTTTTCTTTGGAGAGCTTATGTCTAAAGAAAAGGCACTTATACTTAATTTTACTGTTTTTTAATTTTCCTATAATTTTTAATTTTATTCTATTTTCTCTTTAATTTATGCTAAATTACATTTGCTTTAACTTTATTTTTATGGTATTATTTTATTGATTAGGGTTATACTGTACATTTTTTTTTAAAATATATATTTTTTCTTACGCTCAGATTGGATGACTGATATTAATAGAGAACACTTATAATTCTTCCAGGTTATGAATCCCTTCAACATAAGCAATAAAAAAGTTGTTATTAAATGCGCAATAATATATACATAATTGGCTGGACGAAAATTCTAGCAGGCAAATTATAGGGCCATTTCAGTGGGGTGGGGAAGTGTAGAAAGCCGCGGGAGAAAAAATTGTACGGGTAAAGGAGGATTTGAACATTTCATTTCAAAATCACATCATTGTTAAGTTTTTGTCAGTTTCGTGTAATTTTTATTCGTGAACATCGTGAAAAAGACAAACTTAACTTAATTTCGAACTTAAGTTTTTATCGTTTACTAATTATTTAATTATTGCATTTGGTCGTTCACGAGTGAGCTACTCTAAAAGAACACATCATTGAAATGAGTGAGTAATGTAACTCACTCATTTCGGTGAACTGCAGTTCAATTCGAAAGGTGAATGAAGGAAGAACAGAGAACTAATAAGTGAGTGACTACTGAACGGCCGGTTAGAGAATGGAAAAGAGAGTAGCGTAAATGAACAGTTTAATTGAAGTATTTCACTCAACTAATTCTTTAAAGTGAATGACGAGTTTGGTTTTACAATCCCACTTCTGACACCAATTAATCACATTTTTTAACTACTGGTCGGGCGGTTAGAGAATGGAAAAGCGAATAGCGTAAATGAACAGTTTAATTGAAGTACTTCACTGAACTAACTCTTTAAAGTGAATGACTAGTTCAATTTTACAATCTCACTTCTGACACCAATTAAACACATTTTTTAATCAAATGAACTGTTTTGTCCATCTTTAAATGTGTGTAAAGTAGGCTTGCGCATTTTAGTTCACTATAGTGAGCGATCATTTCCGATTCCCGATCCGTCGCGAACTAGTTCCTTCTTTTAGTTCACGAGTTCGCGAGAGTTCGGTGATGAGAAAGGCAGTGAAGTTTGGAACGACTCGTAGTCGTCACTGTGGCAGAAAGTGATGAGCAAAAAAAAAGGAAAAGGGTCCTCTGGTAAAAAGGTGATGAGCAAGAAAAAAAGGTCGTCAGTGTAGAAGTACTTTCCAAACGGGAATGAATGAATAGAAACGAACTAGGAGCGGGACTGACTGCGAACTAGTTCGTTCATTTCAGTTCTGGGAACGCTCTTCTGAACCAGTTCGTTTGCGAACTGCACAAGCCTAGTGTAAAGCAAGAAAAACATAAGACTAATGGATGGAACTCATAGAGAACGCTACAACCCACGGTACGCCACCGGGTTACTGTATTGTATATATTACAGTTTATTACTGGCACCCAAGAACCGTAGAACGTCAAATGTGATTGAAGTTAACATTAACGACTTTTGGTTATCGACTGCAGTCAATTATTGGCTTCTGAAACGTTCTGTATGTAAATGGTAGAGCTAGTTCTGAAGCAATTAGGTTCATACCGATCGAACAGGTAATGACACATAGATTGACATTTTAGATTTAATGGAAATTAGATAGACTGGATCAGATAAATCCAGAAATGGAATGGTAATAGTCCATCACCAGTATCAAGAAGGCAAATGCATCAATTGGAAACTATGTTACAGTAGCTATGAATCGACCTTAACACCTTTTGTTCTTCAAGTTGAACGTGGAAAGACTCAGTAGCGTCACTAGGCTTAATATCAACCCGTGTGGTATCTATTCGTTTCGGTTTGTGATATTCGCTTTATGATTATACTAAGAACTGGGAGAAGCTAGATAGCTGTACTTCAAATACTAGATGAAGGGAGAAGCTGTATAGCTATACTCCCGGAGAAGCTGATTACAGCTACCAAACTTCTGCGGGAGTACAGCTTCTCAGCGTCTCTCTTCATCGTTTAGTAATCTTTGGAGTACAGCTACCAAGCTTCTGCGGAGGTACAACTACTATATACAGCTTCTCCCTACATCAAGTATTTGTAAAGGGTTATTCAATAGGTACAAAACAATTTTGTACTTTAATACGGACGCACCCTTAAACTTTTTTGCTGGTCTGTCAATGTCAAAACGTTAGTCAAGGTTTATTTTTTTATCATGATGAAGTTCACAAACGAGAAAGGTTTCAAATTATCTCAATTATTCTGTATTTTATTTAAATACAAAATTATAACTCGGGTTATTCAATCGGGACATAACAGTTTTGTATTTAAATAACATACAGAATAATTGAGATAATTTCCAAACGTTGCAAGGTTCACATTTTTATCATGGTGAAGTTCGCAAGAGAACAAAGAGAGGAGCTCTTATGCCTAGTACGGACCTCGGGCAGAATTCTATTACGCTTATAAAATGCATAAATGGCACTGAAACCGTGAAGAGCAATTTTCTGCCGCCATTTAAATGTGCAGCTATTTAATTTTTCATAATAATTTTTATGATAATTTTGACATCTACTGGCAATCATTTGAATTTGCCAGTTTATTTTTTCAAACCCACTTTTGTTTTTGTGATATCGAGTGTTTCTTTGCATTTTTTTTAAACAAATCGAATTTTAAGACTTTTTACTAGTATGGTGGAAAGCCACGGACAAAAAGTATCTCCAAAGGGATCTGAGTGGAGTGCAAAGGATTGCTTGTGTAATGATCACAGGAGCCCTGCGCACAACTCCATCAGTGGCACTGGAAGTTTACATTCATTTTTTACCGCTTGATATTTTCATTAAGCAGGTTGCGTCAAACACAGCGGTAAAATTAGTGAGCTGTGGTCTCTTTAGGGAGAGATCCATAGGGCACAGCTCAATTCTTATGGAATTTCTACATAGACCGGCCGACATCTGCACGGATTATATGATCCCGGTGAAAGATTTTTAATCACCCTTCGAGGTCATATACCCAAGCAGAGATGATTGGGAAAACAACAGGGTACTGAGCGAGGGAGAACTCTCCGTGTATACGGACGGGTCAAAAATAAAATGCGGCACTGGCGCTGGAGTCTTCTCTGAGCAGTTGAGTGCACGGGAGTCGTTTAAGCTGTCAGATGCCTGCAGTGTTTTCCAAGCCGAAATTTTGGCGGTGCTCCAGGCAGCTAACATCATGTTGATGGGGCATATCTCACTCTACATTGACAGCCAGGCGGCTTTGAATGCCATGAAATCGGAGACTATTAAATCCCAACTAGTAAAGCGCTATCGAGAAGTGCTCAAGGTACTTTGCTGTCAGAATAGAGTACAACTATGCTGGGTACCAGGGCATAGCGGCATACAAGGAAACGAACTGGCCGATGAGCTGGCGAGATTGGGATCGGAGTCAGCCGAAATAGTGGAGGAGGGGGTTAGTCCACCACTAAGCGGCATCAAAGCGCTTATCAGGGAGCTCGCCACGGACACAGCGAACTCAAGGTGGCAGCACCTGACGAACTGTAGGATTTCTAGGGCACTCTGGCCAAGGCTGGACAGACTAAAGTCTAGGGAAATATTGACATGGAATAGGGAAAGATTGCGGTTACTCATCGGAATACTGACGGGTCACTGCTTGCTAGGGAAGCATGCTATGCGGATGGGGATAGCCGACTCTGACGTGTGTAGGTACTGTCTTGATCTATATGCTGAGGAGGACATTACCCACATTTTGTGTGAATGTCAGGCGGTTGTAAGGGCAGTCTCTTCTTCGACAATTTGGAAGATCTGAGGTTAATAGGGCATGACAAGATGGTAAAATTTATTAGGGATTTAGGATGTTGTGGGGGTGATTAATTAGCTCCACGTTATTTCCGAAGGGATCGCTATGGGCGCCAATTTCTAAAACTCAAAACCAAAACTAAGACTTTTTATGCGTCTATAAAATTAACCGTGGCTGATATTATTATCCATGAGATCTAATTACAAAAAAAACGAACATAAAATAAATTTCATTTTGAAAAATGTAACTGTCAATTACATTTGAAAAGTCATAAAACTACCGATTTCGTCCTTGGTGAAGGAATTTCTGAATCTTCCTTTTGCAGTACTTGAAAACTTCGTATCAATTATCATTAATCTTGTACAGCCTCGTTAGAACCAATATACCTAGCTTTTCACAGAAAATCTCAAATTTGGACAGGATAAAAGAGACAATTGTAAATTCAATACAACTTTCTTCATACGTTTGATTGATGCAGAATAATTCTCTTCCTCCTGGGTACGGCCTTGGTAGTTTCCACAAGTTACAATAGAACATCACACATATGAAGAATACGTAAAACTCCAGGTAAAAACCTTTCTTGCTGCTCGAAGTTGATTAGAAATGAATTAGGCCCGGACTACATGATCCGTTTTTTTTCGACTCCGGAGAAAATAGGCTCCGCCTTCCGGAAAGAATGGAAACCATGTCCCATAGAAATGTATGAGATTTTAGCTCGTCGACTACATGACTCCGGAAAAACGCGCGTCCGGAAAAAAACCTGAGCATGCACAGGTTTCTCCGGACGGTTGATCAGGAATTTTTCGACCTATCCGGAATTAAATTTCAAGAACATACAGAGTTGTATGGGCTCGACTACAAGTGCGTGTCTTTTTTTCGGTGTGATTTTATCACTCGAGTAGCTGTGCTCAATCGACATGGTCGATTCAGACGAACGTTTTGGACAACCAATTTTGGACTCTAGATCTGAGAAACCACTTATGCTAGGGTGCTGAAAGTTGGAACTTTTGGAGAACTATGATAATGGACCCGTTTGTAAAAAAATGGTCGATAGTGATTGAGGGATGTGGGAATGGGGTGAAAAACAATACGTCCATAACGCTTGAAAGCTGAGATAGAAACATTCTAAAATCCATATCTTCTGAATGATTCATGTCAGAAGGTTGAAACTTTGTGGTTGTCTTAAGAGATACTAAGAGATTAGAAAAGGGTTAAAGTTGTTAAAAGAGGTGGTGGGGTATAGGGGTGGAGGGTGAACAACTTTGCATAACAATATCTTCCGAACCAATTGTACCAGAAAGATAAAATTTGGTTTCTGTATATAGAATTACAAGTGGAGTCTAGTAAAAGTAAAATTTTTGAAGCGCAGAAACGGGAGACAGCCATTTTTCAAAAAATTAAATTTGTATATCTCAATTTTACACGAGTTAGGACCATTAGACCTCTAGCGGAGAAAAAAAATTTGGCGTTTCGGACTTGTACGTATAAAATAATAAAGTTGCCCCCAGACTGTTGGCATTTTTATTGCTCTTTACAACGATCGCCAAACATATCAGTTCTTCGTATCTCAAATTCTCCATAGCAGAACGCGGTCATCACACCACGCTTGCTCGCAGTAGACTGAAGGCTTTTTATTCCGCACGCCTTGTAGTCGAAGCTGTCCGGAATCGGTTTTTTTCCGGAGTGGAAAAAAAACGGACCATGTAGTCCGGACCTTACTCATAAGAAACAAGTTTGGTTTTCGGTATTGAGTAAGATTTTACTCTTCCATTTCAAAGGGCTATGCTATAGAGAACTCTTTATTTCTGAATGTGGAAACCTTACTCTCTAAAAATAGATTCTTTTGAGCTATTTCCTCTTTTATCCAGAAACAGTATTGATTGTAATCATTTATCGTTCACTGCTTGTCCGTGTAATTCTTGTTTCACATTTTATCGAAATGCACGGACGTTTCTATTACTAGCCTCTAGAAATTATAGGTGCATAAATTTGTTTGCTTAGTTTTATTATAATTTCGAACAGTTTCAATTAATGTGTGGGCGTTGCACTTCAAGTACTCAATTAGTTTTATAGGTCAGGTTTTATAAGTAACATATAGTATATTTCAATTCAAATCTATGCAGGTATATATTACACTAGCGAATGCATTGAGTGGAAAAGGAATATCTCCAATTTTTATTAGTCTTCCTTTTTCAATGAATTGCTTTTGTGTAATGCTGTTAAATTTTTGACGAAAAATTCTGCCGAAATAAAACAAAGTGCCAAAAAAAATTTGACGGTTACACTAGCTGACTTAATGTGCCAGAAAAAAATTAACTATTTGACATTTTTGAGCAATTGTTGCCGAAGTGGAGTAGTTTAGAAACATGGAAAATAACAAATACTCGTCTATTGGAAGAATTCAATTCAGGAGTCGGAAGTTCGATACTTTTGTCCTATCATAACACAACAGAAGTGTATTGGTCAAGCTCTAGATCAGGATTTCAACTTACTCTTTTAAGGGGAGCAAACCCTTTACCATTTTCAAAAATAACATTTTTTTTACATATTTCGAAAGTATAAAGCGTAACGTACGTTGTCCAAGAAATAGGGTCAGTTTGGATAGAAAATATGTCGTATGCGGCTGATTTTTCAAGGCTAAAATGCCAAATTATACAAAAGGAACGCGAAGTATTGAAACTTTAAACGCGATTATCTCGAAACTGCATCTTCAAAAACTGCTCGTGTTGTAGCTCAAAAAGTTGTGGATCGATTTGGCTGATTTTTTGTGAGCTTTCTGTCTATATAAATATCGGAAGGATATACCTAAAGATTTGAGGATATCGCGTAAATAAACCACTTTTTTGGGGTAAAAACTGTCAAAAAAATAGTCGAAAATTGAACATTTCCTTGAAAAGCCTAATATCTTTTTTGTTTTATATTTTTTTTTTAATTTTATAGGTATATCCTTGCCATTCATCTGTCAGTATTCGAAAAATGTTTTGGTTTCCAGTTTACGATCAATAGAAAAAATATGACAAATGGAGCACTTTTCGATGTCTCGCAAAACACGCCTAAAGGAATACCCTATAAAGACGCCATTTTGTTTTGTAAAACAAAAAAAAAATTATTTTAACAGTTGAAAGTTGTAATAATATCACGTAAAAATTTTAAAATAATGCGATTATTTTATCACCATAAAAAAAAATCATGAAAAATGACGCATTTTCGGGCGTCTAAAGGGTTTGCTCCTCTTAACAGTTCGGTTGAAATAACTTTGTTCGCTCAGTTGAAACGGGCTCAAAACAAAAACAAAACTGCGATAAAACACTGTCAGTTTGGTTAAAACAGTGTTTTAGATTTGTTCGAGTTCTAGTTTGTGTTTTCCGTGCTTTCAGAAACGTGAACAAAACAAAAACTTAACTTGTCTGTTTGGTAGAAAACCGCCATTAGACATACCAATTTGCATATTATATCATAATATCTAATGAACTTTTGGTTCGATGCCTCTAAAATCACCTACAGGCGACTTAAAGGCGAAAGCCAGACTATATTCAGTTGATTTTTTTCAGGGCTCTTTAGTTCAGAAGGCTAGCCCTGCGCAGCGGGTGGGGGTTGGGTTTGGGGCGTTTAAAACTACCAATACATGAAATTAAATTGGTGATTTCTCGAATCGCATATGCAGGTAAGAAAGATTTTTTTGAACGCCTAATACTTTCCACTGTATAGCGACCGGGATAAATTTTGAATATTTTTTTAGTTCACACACGGGTAATAACCGGAATACTCACGGGTCATTCGTGCTTGAAAGATCATCTTAAAAGAATAGGAATCATAACCGATAACCTTTGCAGGTTCTGCCAACTGCAGGCAGAAATTTCTGAACATATTCTGTGCTGCTGTAAGGCAGTCGGAACTCAGCGCCACAAATGTTTCGGAGAACACTTTGTATAGACCTACACCAATAGATCTACACCAACTAGATAAATTCCTAAGAGAAATAAAGCTGAGTGAGGACCTCTAGATTGAAACTGGAGAAAGATCTATGAGGTATAGCACAGTAGAGCACTGGTCGCGGTGCTTGGAGGAATCCCTCCGCCTCCGATGAAATTTAATCTAATCTAATCTAGTTCAGACATGTATGTCTTATTGACGAAGAACAGAAATTGCTCATAATTAAATTGATTTTTCCGTGTTTTATAGAAAATTTTCATTTCGGTTCCAAAGTGAAGCGAATCATGCAACCTTCTGAAAAATCTATTTTGAACTGTCAAATCCCATATAAAAACCATGAATATTTCGCTCACTTTTCGCGACGAAATATTTCGTTAGTTTTTCAGTACTGTGCTGATGGACGGAATTGACATTTTCACTAGTCAATAATAGATGGTGCTTGGTATCATTTTAAAGATAATGCATCGTTTTATGGTAGACGAAATATTTGAAAATTTGAAATTTTTAACTTTTCGCTGTCAGCTCATTTCCTTTGTGCTCGGGAAGTTTTGTGCGTGTTGTATTTTGTTGTTTTGTGTTTCGAAATTACAATTTCTTGCCAATATTTTAATTTCTTGCGAATGTCGCGCGCTATTATATTACTGACATCTATTATCGAACAGTAAATTTTATTTCGCTCTATTTCGAAGGTACCTTTTCGTTCAATTTCGTTTCGCCAGAACACACTATATTTTTTGTATTGAGTGATTGAGTGAAAAGTGAATTTATTTCAGTATCCATGAGCGTAGCTCGTGCGAATATTATTAAATTAAGTAAATAATTCATACAAAGATTTATTATAAAAAGAAAAATTCGTTAAGAAATAGAATGACGTGAAATTGAAAGATAATAAAAAAAAGAAAAAGAAAAGCTAACAAAATGTCAAATAAAAAAGAAAAATAGTATTACTTTAATTTTTCAGATTGAGATTGAAGATCTCTGGGAAGTTGGTTGTAGTTTTGAATCGCCTTGTTTAAAACTGAGCAGGATCCATGTCTGGCAGTACGTATGGCAGGAACGTATAAATCGGCAGCCCGCCTTGTGCTTTACACACACAACGTTTCTCGACACGTTGTGTCGACTTAGCGAACCTCAAACCTCTTGTGTGAGCTACCGGAAGTAGTACTCATGGCCGCCACAACAAATCGCCGCGAAATGCTTTGCCGCGAAAGGTATCGCCGCGAAAGGCATCGCCACGAAAGGCATCGCAGCGAAAGGGATCGCCGCAAAAGGCATCGCCGCGAAAGGCATCGCCGCGAAAGGCATCGCCGCGAAAGGGATCGCAGCGAAAGGCATCGCCGCGAAAGGGATCGCCGCGAAAGGGATCGCTGCGAAAGGCATCGCGGCGAAAGGGATCGCCGCGAAAGGCATCGCCGCGAAAGGGATCGCTGCGAAAGGCATCGCCGCGAAAGGCATCGCCGCGAAAGGGATCGCAGCGAAAGGGATCGCCGCGAAAGGGATCGCCGCGAAAGGGATCGCTGCGAAAGGCATCGCCGCGAAAGGCATTGCCGCGAAAGGCATCTCCGCGAAAGGCATCGCCGCGAAAGGCATCGCCGCGAAAGGCATCTCCGCGAAAGGCATCGCCGCGAAAGGCATCGCCGCGAAAGGCATCGCCGCGAATGGCATCGCCGCGAAAGGCATCGCCGCGAAAGGCATCGCCGCGAAAGGGATCGCCGCGAAAGGGATCGCTGTGAAAGGCATCGCCGCGAAAGGCATCGCCACGAAAGGCATCGACTCGAAAGGCATCACCGCGAAAGACATCGCCGCGAAAGGCATCGCTGCGAAAGGCATCGCCGCGAAAGGGATCGCTGCGAAAGGCATCGCCGCGAAAGGCATCGCCACGAAAGTTATCGCCGCGGAAGTTAGGAGTTCGGCGATTAATGATGTCATAACAATATCAGTATAAGTTTCCCAATAAAGATTAATTTTGCCTTCAAAATGTATAATTTCGATATTAATTACAACGAAAGTCAGTAGAACATGGTAATCTCAACCAAACCATATATAATACAAATTACTTCGAATCAGGACGACATTATCAATACGGGACTTTTACTGCTGAGGGCAGGACAGGGTGCTCGGAATTCGGGACTGTACCTTGAAATCCGAAAGACACACTAGACGAAAACTTATGCCATGTTTCCACTGCCCTGAAATCTCGCGATTCAGAGAACTGTATTTTCATTGCATTAATAGATTTAGTTTGACATTTAATAATTTAGCAGCTGACTGTTGTGTCAAAACTTTTAACTTATTTTGTAAGATTTTATCATCTTCGTGGAAATTAGTCTTGTATCAGTAGAAATCAAAAAAAAAATTGTTGAATTCCAAACCTTGTATTTCGTGCAAGTAATTTGAAATATCTGACAGTGAATATTGTGGTGAAATGTGCACGTGGTGAAAGATAAATTTCAGAGCTGTATAGGCCAGTTTCAGTATATTTCCTACTATATTTTGTCGTAATCTCATGATTTGGAAATCTTAATTCGTAAGGAGAATCTATTATAGTAGATTTTTTTTTCATTAAACGGAAATGGACATGAGTGTACCCATCTATTTGGGGGACCAGACTCACGATAGTTCGCACCGTTCGTAACCAAGTCTTAACGCTATTCGTACTGAACGGATCTCTCCAGATATTGGCACCTTTAAACAAATGTGCTACGTTAAGATAGAATAAATGAGTACCACCCCAACTACCAAACAAACTTCGCATCTTGATTCTCCGGAGGCTATAACTTCGATTAGGCTTCGGTAAGACGTTTGAGCGCAGGTTGTGAACTTTTAACTTCCATAAAGCTTCCGTAAGACTTGCGAGCGGAGGCTTAACATTTCAGAAGCCATAGCTTCGGTAATAACCTCTATAGGGCCCTATGGAAGTCAATACCAAAGGCTTTATGGAGGTTTGGCCTAGTGTGTAGCGTAGCGGACTAATGTGTGACGGGACCGTGGTTTGAATCCCAGAGTGTGCAAGGTGTAAGTAAAATCAATTAGAATTTGTCAAACAAATACTTAATAATAATTTACAGGAAAATAAATTCGTAGTTGGAAGAAAACAAAAGTAAAAAATTTGCGAATATCATTTTTGGTTTTTTTTTCAAGTTTCGGTAAGACCTTACCGAAGCCTTCCATTCGAAGTATTCCTTCCCGTGAAAGTCATAAGTTATAAGCAATGTGAACTTCCGTACGGAAGCAAGAACAGCTTCGATAAGGCCTTATACCAATTGTTGGTGCTTGGCTGTTACTGTTGAAACATGGGGAAATGTGCGCCAAATTAGTTCGGTAAGACCTTATCGAAGCTTTATTGAGGTAGGAGAATAGCTTCGATAAGGCTTTATGGAAGTTAGTTTGCTAGTTGGGACCCGTAGCGATCTTCAAAATCCATGCAGGAGGAAGGAATATTTTCATTTAGTTTTACGTTTACCAAAACCACTTTAACATTTTCAGTTTTCGAAGTTAATGTTTTCAAATGTTTAAACAGATAAATTCTAGTTCTTGAATTATCCATGTCCCGGATGGACGGACTTGCAAGTAGAATGAAACTGTTTGGGCATAAATAAGCAAAAACATAAGTCATAGTTTTTTTCGCCCCAGTCGTCCTTTTAATCCTCATTTTAATTGTTTACCCTTAGATCAGTTTAAAGCATTTACTGTTTAAAAAAAGTATGAACCCTTCAAAGGTGGGATGTAAGGCTATTCTTTTCTCACCAAAGAATTTCTAATGGTCGCAGTGGAAATTTTTAAAGAACATAATCATTTCATCACTTGAATGAAGGAAATTGCATTTGCGGTGAACGTGTATCGGCTGTTAATCGATATTCGGATGTCCTTCAAGAATCATCTTCTGCGACAAGCAAAAAGGCTCAAAGGTGAATAGTGCACTCTCACGCATCATGGCAAACTTTGGAGGACCACGTTCCAGCAGTCGAAAACTTTTAGCAACGGCCACAAGCTCCATAATTCCATATGCTGCACCGATCTGGGCAGATGCAACGAAGAAAACATCGTACATAGACGGAATCCGATCAACCTATCATCTTAGCGCACTAAGGGTTGCTAGTGCTTTCCGAACAGTGTCCGATGAAGCAATCGGAACGATATCAGCAATGCCTCCAATAGGCATATTATCGTGTGAACTTCAACGTATGTACGTAGCAGCATACAGGAATGGCAAAGACGCTGGAAGATCGCTAACTAAGGAAGATGGACGTTTACACTGATTCCAAACATTGACAGCCGCAAACATGAAGAAGTGGATTTCCATGTGAAACATCTTCACCCTCACGATATTGAAGACGCACAGCATATATTTTACTACATTGTCCACGCTTCGACGTCGAACGAGCCGAGGTCGCAGAGGGCTTCGGATAAGCTTCGACCTTGGCAAATATCGCCACACAAATGTGTGGCACAACCCTCAAGTGGCAACCCTGCCAGACTCCAGCAGAGAGGATTATGTTGGCACTTCGCGACGCAGCACAGAAGACTATTGACTTACCAGACAATAACTGACGGTTTTAGCAGTAATGTTATGACGGCATCCCGCCGAAATATCTAGCGGTGGTTCCGGGAAGATCCATCCGTACCACTAAGGAGATGTTTAGCGGATTAAAGTCCCGCATTGAATTGAATAATAATGCGTTTTATCCAATTTTTATAGAATTGCATCGGCTACTTAACGACTGTGGAATGTTCCTTTAAAGATACGAAGAAAAGTTCGAAGTACAATTTGACTTGAAGGCTAAACTCGAAAGTGATTGGGCGCGTATTGCACACACCACGTATTGTGCCCAATTTATTACAAAACAATAGGAGAAACCCTACAGTATGGCTTGGAATTTTAACTGCGAGAGCATTCAATTCAATTTCATTCATCCAAGTTTTTTTTTCCGAAACGAAGAACGTAGGAAATAACAAGATCCTTAAAGATTTATCAGTTGATATAGTGGCAATTACCTTAGAGCTTATTTCCATCGATTTTTCTTAACTACTTTTCTATAACCTAAAGTAACCATAAATACAGTTGCTGCCGCCTACTCTTAGAAACAATAAGTCCTTTCGGAGGAACTCCTTTTGCCATCCTTCAGTTTACCATCGGGACGAAGAGTAGCAGTAGTAGTGGCAGAAGGTTGAACCACTTTTTCGGGCGGATTTTGTCATCCGTAGTAGAATTGCGAGGTCTGAGCGACGCCAGTTGATAAAGTCCTAGGAGCAGTGCCATCGTAGTGGAATGTTTCAGACTGTGGATGCTGTGATATAGCGTGCAAAGGTTGCGATGAATTGGGTCGCCGGAGTATTCCATCGTGGTCCATTATGTAGCCGGTATGGTACGTAGGTGCTGATGTGTATTGTGCCAATGAACTAATCGGAACTATTGTACCTGAAAGTATTGAAAGCGGGATAAAATTATGAACTGGAATAAATTCGTATCTGGCAAAGATGCCATTGATATGGGCCGAGTGGATTTGAATACAACTCAGGTGACATGGAACTATTCTTACCTATAGCACTGCTGCTCACAAGCGACGGCTGACCACCGACGAATGTATTGGCAACTCCAATAATATCGGGTGATTGTCTGGCACACATCAGTGAATTCGTAGGAAGGAGCATTGATGTAGACGTGTGGGAGATATTGGATGGTCCGAGACTTCCATATAAATTAGCGGTAGGGCCGTATGTGATGTAGTTCTGGAGAATGAAGCAAATATGGTTTTGTGTTATTAGGAACATCAGATCATTTCAATATTATGGTTAGTTGTTCTAGCTATGAAATCGAATTTACCTCATTTTTGGAGACACTAGGCACCGGAACTGATGTTGTTAGGTCAATGTCAGCATCTATTTCTGAAATGCTGTCATTGAAACCATTGGATATAGTTGTATCACCTTTGGGTGACGATGATGTATCATCGTTTGTTGTACGGCGCTTTACGATTATGAAACGAATAACAACTATGACAATACATAAAAGTACACCAATGGAACCGGCAATTAATAGGTAAAAATAAAGTCGCTCCTGGTCATCTGTGAAAAGAAAAGGAATTAAAATATTAGTGTAAATACTTAATTATTATATTATGAAAGTATGTATATGTATTTATAATATGGATTTTTCCTCAAGATTTGTAATTGAAAACCAACATAAAAAATCTGCCAATGGTCTGGGCGAAACTTTATTATTTTTCGGGTCAAAGTTCGGGAGCGGTCAAAGTCGGAGTGTATCATGAGTTGCTTCGAGATTATTAGATTTCTTGGAAAATTATTTTTGTTCTTAATATAAAAACATACTGCAGTCATGATCGGCTGCAAGCCAATCGTATAATACTCTAGATGAATACTGAACTCCGATTTATATTGTAGTTGGGGATGAAGTAGAATTACGTGTGTGCATGTTGTATGTCCTTTATTAAGGACTGCCATTAGACTGCTACTCAAAACTAAAAGACAATATTCAGTGTTTAATTTCATATCTTGAACTGGGTAAGTCATCGAAAAAAAAAGTCCTTTTTGAAGGACTTTCACATGGGAGGTGAAGGAAGGACTCACTCGATTTCTTTCATATTTATCCCTTTCCTTGGAACCATTTAAAAATGAACGTGTACAAAATTTCAAATTCGTAGCTTGAAGCGTTCAAAAGTTATCGAAAAATATTGTTGAACATATGTTTTAAGGACATTTTGTATGACAGCTACCAGAAGGAGTAAATGGATTTCGCTGATTAGTAAACCCGAACTTTGTTTTTACTCAAAACTAATTTGTACAAAATTACCAATTCATAGGTAAAAGATTACTTGAGTTATAGTAAGTTCCGTAAATTAAGTGAAGACGTTTTGACAGGATATTTGTATGGCAGCTACACGAAGGACTAATACGATTTTTTTCATAATCATAAATTTAGCTCCAACCAATGGAAAAATAACACATACAAAATTTGATAGACGTAGCTTAAACCCCTCTGAAGTTATCGGCCAATATTCTTAAACACGTGTTTTAAGGACATTTTGTATGGCAGCTACCAGAAGGAGTAAAAGGATTTCTCTGACTAGTAAAGTCAAACTTCCTTTTCACTCAAAACTAATTTGTACAAAATTTTGAATACGTAGCTAAAAGATTACTTGAGTTATAGTGAGTTTCGTAAATTAAGTGAATACATTTTGACAGGATATTTGTATGGCAGCTACACGAAGGACTAATAGGATTTTCTTCATAATCATATATTTAGCTCTAACTATTGGAAAAATAACACATACAAAATTTCAATGTCGTAGCTTAAACCCTTCTAAAGTTATCGACCAATATTCTTGAACACGTGTTTTAAGGACATTTTGTATGGCAGCTACCCGAAGGAGTAGGACGATTTTGCCCGTTAACGAACTTAGCCTTACAAATTCAACCAAACATCCAGATTTAAAATTTCGAGATCCTAGGTGAACGCGTTCTTGAGTTATCGTGCTAACGGACAGACGGACGGACGGACGGACGGACGGACGGACGGACGGACGGACGGACGGACGGACGGACGGACGGACGTCAGGCGGATTTGAGGTTTTTGGCCACAAATAAACAAAAAATAATATATAACTTTTTTTCGTCCGAGGCTTGGTTCTATGCGTTACAAACTTTTGGGCTGGATTAAACTTATAATACTCTATATGATTTCATCTAGAGTATAAATATTTAAAATAGAGATTTTTAGCCGATTAAACATTGAAAAAGTCCGTGTAGACTATTCGAATTTCGATATATTATATACACTAAAAGTCCATAGAAGCAATAACGAATTTGATGCCTTATCAGAATTAAGAGATATGACGAATTGTTAAAACGTATACAGACCCATTACTTTCACTTGGGGTTTGAATTTCGAAAAAATTGTGAAACAGGTTTTTAGACGGTTTCATAACAAGCAACTTTTTTGTAAAAACGTAAGCAAACAATTCACAACCACTTGGTTTTTGAAATTCAAAAAATCGTGAATTGGTTGGCCGTAATAATCAATTTTATATCTCATCAGAACTAAAGGTTGGCAAAAATTGTGAACACATATACAAACCCTTGGGGTTGAATATTGAAAAATTAAGAAATGGGTTTGTAGGCGATTATATAAAAAGTCTGTGGAAATGAAAAGCGATCTAATATCTCATCGAACCTAAGAAATATGTCGAAACTTTGAAAAGCATACAACCCCCTTACACCCATTAGGATTGAATATCTAAAATACTAAAATTGATTTTTTGGCTTTTTTATATAGGAAACCTTAGGAAGTAAAAATGAATTCGATATATCATCAGATATGCAACCTCCTTACACCCACTTGGGGGTTGAATATCCAAAAATCCTGAAAGAAGTTAATAAATAAATATGAAGACAGCACAAGAAAGTAGGAACCAATTCAATTTCTTATCACTTCTAAAAGAAATGACGGAACTCGTGAAAACGTGTTCAACCCGTTTATACCCTCTTAGGGGCTGAAAAAGGAAAAAACTTAAAAGCAAGTTTTAGGCGATTATTACGCAAGCACGTGAAACTGAAAAGATATTCGATATCTGATAAGACCTGGGGATATAGTAGAATTCGTTAAAAAGTTTACAACCCCCTTCGCACCCCCTTAGGGGTCGAATTTAAAAAAATCCTGAAAACACTTTCTAGGTATTTATATGAAGAAGTCGTACAATAAAAATGAATTTAATATTTGGGAAGACCTAACAGATATGACGAAAACCGTGAAAATATATGCATTCCATTTTCACTGATCATTTATTTTGCTCCCCCTCTGAACGCCAATGGAAATTTGAAATTTTTTTTTATCTAAATTAGTTTTCTAGTTGATTTAAATAAACGTACCGAGTTTCAACTTTGTAGAGTAAGCCGTTCCATAGATAGGAAAAACACCCCCCACCCCTGTACCATACTACCCCTATAAAAAATTGTATTTTTCCAAAATGCTACTAATAAAGCTCTATTCAAATACCAAGTTTCAGCTTTATATCATTATAGGTTGTCGAGATATTAAAATCGGAACTTTTTCCTTTTCACCCTCCCCCACCCTCACCCTCTACACCATAACTTTCTAAATTTTGTTTTCCGCTAGGGGTCTATTAGGCCTATTTTGGTAAAAATTTTAAGCATCTATCTTACACTGTTCTTGAGATATGAGACGTGATTTTTTTGAAAAATTCTTATCCCCTCCACTTTCATGCTCCACCGCCCTCTTAAAAAATTTGGCTTTCGGCAAACTTAATTTGTCAACCTTTATACACAAACCAAATCCTATTTATCTAGTATAATTGGTTCATGAGATATCGTAATCTAAAGTTTTTCACCCCCACCCCCGTACGCCACTGCCCCCACTCAAATTTTTGTTTCCGATCTATTCTCCTAGTATACCTACAGATATTGGTTACGTTTCAATTTTGTGACATTGACCGTTTAGGAGATATGGATTTTAGAATGTGTCGATCTCACCTTTTTGCGTTTCGGACGCATTATTTTTCCTCCCACTCCCGAACCCCTTCACCTATATCGGCAATTTTTTTGCAAATAAGTCCACTACTGAAGCTCTATATAAATTCCAAATTTCAGCCTCGTAGCATAAGCGGTTGCTGAGATCTGGAAACCAAAATTTTCCGTCTAAAACACTTCCCCCTCCTCCCCCTCCACCCAATCCCTCCAAATTTGATCACTTCAGGGGGCCTACCCACACTACCCAGGAAAAAAAAATTCAACTAAATAGCTTGTAGGGTTTGGGTGCTACGAGCCTTTAAACAATTTTGCGTACACCGGTAGACGGCGTACGGCGGACAGACGGACTGAATTTTTTTTTGCTTTTTTCGTGTCTACTCGTCATGAAACGTAAAAAAAAATTTTGAGGGTAGCAAATTTTTTTTTTTTAAAAATCGATAACAATACTGTATTATTGAAATAATAAAGTAAAAGAGTAGGGTTAGTTAACGTATACGTAAATACAGGGTCAGTGGAAGAAGATTGGAGGCACTACAAAGAAAAAAAAAATTGTTTTGCCAGGAAGTCAAAATCTAGAATACGGATGTTCGGTCCCGTTTACAAAGCAAATCGAAAATGGGTGAGATCCTTAAACTGCTTATTATATGATACTTTCAATACAAAGTTAAAATACCAATTGGTCATTCCTAAAATAAGTGGAGAGCGCGTATCTTGAATCCAAAAATTTTACCACTTCCAAGTAGTACAATGAAATTTCGAATATTCTTTTCATTCAAAATGTCTTGGTGCACCAGTATGACTAACCTTTTTACATGTAAATTAAATCAATAGCGTATTCCATATTCTGCCCTAAAGTTTGTCAGGCATAGAACGGAGTAGCGTTCGGAAAAAATGTGTATAATAATTTTTCTCAGCTGATGGTCAAAAGACCCCCAAAACCTCTTGTTTTTCGTCCATCAATCTCCTTACCTGTCCAAACGCGGGATCAATCAAGAATTCGTTGATCAAGGATGCCGAAAATTGGCTTCTATTCAATTCCTGGTTCGTCGTTAGACGAAATCGTCCTACTTCTTCGAGTAACTGGAGTACAAAACTCCTTAATATACATTTTTAGGAACATTTGCCAATAACTTCAAAACAAAAGGTATATATTGGATATTTGGCATACGCTATTTATACTCTAGATGAAATCATATAGAGTATTATAAGTTTAATCCAGCCGAAAAGTTTGTAACGCATAGAACCAAGCCTCGGACGAAAAAAAGTTATATATTATTTTTTGTTTATTTGTGCCCAAAAACCTCAAATCCGCCTGACGTCCGTCCGTCCGTCCGTCCGTCCGTCCGTCCGTCCGTCCGTCCGTCCGTCCGTCTGTCCGTGAACACGATAACTCAAGAACGCCTTCACCTAGGATCTTGAAATTTTGAATCTGGATGTTTGGTTGAATTTGTAAGGCTAAGTTCGTTAACGGGCAAAATCGTCCTACTCCTTCGGGTAGCTGCCATACAAAATGTCCTTAAAACACGTGTTCAAGAATATTGGTAGATAACTTCAGAAGGGTTTAAGCTACGGTATTGAAATTTTGAATGTGTTATTTTTCCAACAGTTGAAGCTAAATGTATGATTATGAAGAAAATCCTATTAGTCCTTCGTGTAGCTGCCATACAAATATCCTGTCAAAATGTATTCACTTAATTTACGAAACTCACTATAACTCAAGTAATCTTTTAGCTACGAATTCGGAATTTTTTACAAATTAGTTTCGAGTAAAAACAAAGCTTGGGTTTACTTGTCAGCGAAATCCTTTTACTCCTTCTGGTAGCTGCCATACAAAATGTCCTTAAAATACGTGTTAAAGAGTATTGGCCGATAACTTCAGAAGGGTTTAAGCTACGTCTTTGAAATTTTGTACGTAGTATTTTTCCAATAGTTGAAGCTTAATGTATGATTATGAAGAAAATCCTATTAGTCCTTCGTGTAGCTGCCATACAAATATCCTGTCAAAACGTCTTCTTTTAATTTACGGAACTTACTATAACTCAAGTAATCTTTTAGCTATAAATTGGAAATTTCGTACAAATTAGTTTTGAGTAAAAACGAAGTTCGAGTTTACTAATCAGTGAAATCCTTTTACTCCTTCTGGTAGCTGCCATACAAAATGTCCTTAAGACACGTGTTCAACAATATTTTTCGATAACTTTTGAACGCTTCAAGCTACGAATTTCAAATTTTGTACAAGTTCATTTTTAAATGGTTACAAGGAAAAGGACAAATATGTAAGAAATCGAGTGAGTCCTTCCTGCACCTCTCATGTGAAAGTCCTTCAAAAAGGACTTTTTTTTTGGTGACTTACCCAGTTTAAGATATGAAATTAAACACTGAATATTGACTTTTAGTTTTGAGTAGCAATCTAATGGCAGTCCTTAATAAAGGACATACAACATCCACACACGTAGTTCTACTTTATCCCCAACTACAATATAAATCGGAGTTCAGCATTCATCTAGAGTATTATACGATTGGCTTGCAGCCGATCGTGACTGCAGTATGTTTTTATACTCTAGATGAAATCATATAGAGTATTATAAGTTTAATCCAGCCCAAAAGTTTGTAACGCATAGAACTAAGCCTCGGACGAAAAAAAGTTATATATTATTTTTTGTTTATTTGTGCCCAAAAACCTCAAATCCGCCTGACGTCCGTCCGTCCGTCCGTCCGTCCGTCCGTCCGTCCGTCTGTCCGTGAACACGATAACTCAAGAACGCCTTCACCTAGGATATTGAAATTTTGAATCTGGATGTTTGGTTGAATTTGTAAGGCTAAGTTCGTTAACGGGCAAAATCGTCCTACTCCTTCGGGTAGCTGCCATACAAAATGTCCTTAAAACACGTGTTCAAGAATATTGGTCGATAACTTCAGAAGGGTTTCAGCTACGACTTTGAAATTTTGTATGTGTTATTTTTTCAATAGTTGGAGCTGAATATATGAATATGAAGAAAATTCTGTTAGTCCTTCGTGTAGCTGCCATACAAATATCCTGTCAAAATGTATTCACTTAATTTACGAAACTCACTATAACTCAAGTAATCTTTTAGCTACGAACTCAAAATTTTGTACAAATTAGTTTTGAGTAAAATGGAAGTTTGAGTTTACTAGTGAGCGAAATCCTTTTACTCCTTCTAGTAGCTCCCATACAAAATATCCTTAAAACAGGTGTTCATGAATATTGGTCGATAGCTTCAGAAGGATTCAAGCTACGACATTGAAATTTTGTATGTGTTATTTTTCCAATAGTTGGAGCTAAATATATGATTATGAAGAAAATCCTGTTAGTCCTTCGTGCAGCTGCCATACAAATATCCTGTCAAAATGTATTCACTTAATTTACGAAACTCACTATAACTCAAGTAATCTTTTAGCTACGAATTCGAAATTTTTTACAAGTTAGTTTTGAGTGAAAAGAAAGTTCGACTTTACCAGTCAGCGAAATCCTTTTACTCGTTCAGGTAGCTGCCATACAAAATGTCCTTAAAACACGTGTTTAAGAATATTTGCGGATAACTTCAGAAGGGTTTAAGCTACAACTTTGAAATTTTGTATGTGTTATTTTTACAATAGTTGGAGTTAAATGTATGATTATGAAGAAAATCCTATTAGTCCTTCGTGTAGCTGCCATACAAATATCCTGTCAAAACGTCTTCAATTAATTTACGGAACTTTCAATAACTCAAGTAATCTTTTAGCTATGAATTGGAAATTTTGTACAAATTAGTTTTGAGTAAAAACGAAGTTTGAGTTTACTAATCAGCGAAATCCTTTTTCTCCTTCTGGTAGCTGCCATACAAAATGTCCATAAGACACGTGTTCAACAATATTTTCCGATAACTTTTAAACGCTTCAAGCTACGAATTTGAAATTTTGTACTCGTTCATTTTTAAATGGTTCTAAGGAAAAGGATAAATATGTAAGAAATCGAGTGAGTCCTTCCTGCACCTCCCATGTGAAAGTCCTTCAAAAAGGACTTTTTTTTCGATGACTTAACCAGTTCAAGATGTGAAATTAAACAATGAATATTGTCTTTTAGTTTTGAGTAGCAATCTAATGGCAGTCCTTAATAAAGGACATACAACATGCACACACGTAATTCTACTTTATCCCCAACTACAATATAAATCGGAGCTCAGTATTCATCTAGAGTATTATACGATTGGCTTGCAGCCGATCGTGACTGCAGTATGTTTTTGTTTTGTTTTAGGACTTTTGTAAGGGTACCAGAAGAAGGATTTCCCTCAATAGCCGAACGCGATCCTATTTTTAGCTCAAAACTAGTTCGTATAAAATTTTGTCATCTGTGCTGAACGATTTCTGGTGTTGTAGTATATTTTGAAACACGAATGGACATATTTTCAAAGGATTTTTGTATTGATTGAATGATTCACACGATTTTCTTCGTAGAAATTTCTCTAAAAGCAACTATTGAAATATTAAATTGGGCAAAATTTAAAATTTTCTATTTTGAAGCGTTCTGAAGTTATTAGACAATATTCTTGAACAAGTGTTTCAAGGACAGCTTGTATGGTAACTGCCGTAAGGAGAAGAATAATTTCGCTGACAAATAAACTCGAACTTTATTTTGAATCATAACCAATTTGTACAAAAGTTTAACTTCATGGCTAAACAATTTTTTGAGTTATAGTGAGTTCCGTCGATTAAATTAAGACTATTTATTTTACAAGATTTTTGTTTGCAACTCAAATGATTTTATTCATATTTATACCTTTAACTGAAACTAGTGCCAAATCAACCTAAATGGAATTTCAAAGACGTAGCTGAAAGCGTTCTGTAGTTGTCGGACAATATTGGTAAACACGTTATTAAAGGAATTTTATGTGGCAGTTACCCGAAAGGATTTGGACGATTTTTGGTTATCGTGAGTTCGGACAGACCGACAGACAGAAATCGGATTTGGAGTTCTTGGCCACATCTGAACAAAACACATCCAGCGTCATCTTGATAGAACCAGTGTTCGTCCTAGGCCAATTCATCAATTTCTGGCCAAAACTGATTTGCTATCATATACCTGCATTGCTTTGGTTGAAGAAGAATATTTTCCCGAATCGCCAATACATGGCGCGAGCTGGGATTTGATAGTTACTGTTTAGACGTCCACATAGCAAAACATAATACCAAGCCTCGCGTTGACCGGTTAGTTCCTAGTTAGTTCCCGTCCAAGACAAGGTAAACCCGATATCACTTCTGTTCAGCTTCGGTCAAGATATTGTGAAGACGGAAATTGTTAAGCAATTCCGGTCTGACAAAACGTCGAAATTTTTGAATGAGTGAAATAAGCTAGGGCCAGAAATAACATAAACGACTGAGGAGTCCTGGATTTTAAGTATCATACAATCCAACAACAATTCCAGTGGTAGGGAAATCGGCTTTGCAGTTGCAGCAACTTACGAAGACGAGCAATTAGAGTAATGACAAAACAAGGGAGGGGACAATTCCTAAACCTACCGAAGAAGACAAGTGTAAAAGCGCAGGAAGGTATGTACACTGGATCGTTTTTTTACAGCGAGAGTTTGACGAAAGTTAGTTCTATTGGAAAGTGTATTTGTAATTCTCATTGATAACGGCGATCGAATTGAGCGAACCCTAGCTTGCAACAGCATATACAGCATATATGCTAGACTGTAAGCAAAATGGAGAATGAATCGAATTCCACAGGAGACAAAGATTTTTGTAGCAACACCTCAAACTCTCGGTAATTTTTTAATTTCCAGAAAAGTGGGTGTATCTAAGAATTTTTGTGTGATCACAACATTTACTCAGACGAAGTGTTAAGCAACATTTCCATTTACCACTATATCTATCGGTGATGAAAAGAGCCCCATTCCATGAGTTACACATTCACACATACGTTTCCCTAAGACCCATGGATTTCCTATGATTTCTGACCGGCGTAATAAAGTTTTGATGTCGATGTTACAATTGTTGAGCTTGGTAGTGATGTTATCATGGTCAGGGCAGCAAGAGGTTTCCCTACTGCGTGAACTTAAAGAAACAAGGTATTCGTCCTTGACATTTGCGGATCCAATCCAAATTCATGGAAGAGGTTTCCGTTTGCTATGTGAACTAATGACCATGGCTCTAAGTAATATCGAAAGTTGATATAATGGCCAGAATCTTTCTGCGAATCATAGAAACACTGAGATGATGCTGTTTACTAAAATAGGAAAAAAGTACCTCAACTAAGGTACGTGGCTATAGCTCAGGTGTAGTATCTGGGCGCGGTTTTGGACATACAGTTTACCCTCAAAATAAATCTGAACTCTTGGGTAGGGACAGTTATAGTTATTTTCTGGCAATGCCATAAGACTTTTGGGAAAACTGTGAAGCGTACCGAGAGTTCCGTAATATTTATACTGACGAGTACCTAATGGAGAATTAATCGGGAGCTGGGGTCATCCAGGAAGGCTCAACTACTAGAAGTCGTTCCCCTCAGACGAAGAAAGATGCGGAAATCTACGCGATTATACAAGCCACTAATGTTGCTCAGTAAAAAAGCTGAAGGGATAAAGTCATCTATATTTATTCTGACCGCTGAGGAGTACCTATTAAATCGCTAAGATCGAGAACAGTCTCTCCATGACTTGTTGAGGAGGGCTTTGGTTTGGTACGGTGGGTGGCGGCTAGGGCGTGAAATACATAGCCTGCAATGGGTCGGTTGTGATCACACATGTACCGGGAAGAGAAATACCCAAATGTCCAAGACCATCTCAGGTGAATGCGAGTCTGACAAATTGCAGCAGATTGTCTAGCTTCATGTTTGCGAATACCTCCAAGTCCATGGCGAAGTGCGTACCCAACGCACGTTCCCACCTCGAAGCCAGACCAGGACATTCGCAAAGTAGGTGGAAAATATTTTCCTCGACATCGGGTTCACTACAGCTGCGGCCAAGATCTGCAACATCCGCACCGCCTAGTCTTCTGCCATGCCGGCCGATCAGGCAACGGCCACCAACACCAATTAGGATACGAAGAGTGTTCCTATCTCCGGATAGGACAAACTTTATCTTGCTCACACTAAGGGCCGGCCAGAACTGCCTAGCCACGAGACACGATGTGTTAGCCTCCGATATGTCCGTCCCGTCGATAGTTTGCTTAACGTCAGCAATGGGCTCATCACTCAAAGAGCTAGCGCTTGATTTAGCGCCGAACCTCTCCTTGCGCGTTCATTCGCAGCTTCGTTTCACGGAATCCCGCTGTGATCCGGAACCCAAGAAATTGTTATGTTAAAATGAGTGCATAACGCACTAACCTTATCTTGTTGAAGAGGGCATTGTGAGGCCGAATAAATTGGGAAGAAGTGATAAACTATCTATCTAGTAGTCTGGGTGGCTGGAGTACTTGCCTTCGGCGCACCTGGTACCAGGTTCGAATCTGCTTTGCGACAAGTAATTTTCGAGAATGGGATTGGGTGCCGGACTACCAGTTCACTCAGCTGTAAATGAGTACCTGAGTTCAAAATCGGGGTAATTATCACGGACGAGCGTGTGGCTGACCACTTCACCTCCTAGTGTTCCGTTGGTCTAGTGATGAAGTAACTCTAGCATTACTTCAAGGCCTAGGCCCAATTTGGGCTGTTGTGCCATTGATTATTATAATAAACTATCTCTGGTCTGATTCCAGGACAATCCGACATATCAGGAAACGAGGAGAGCGACATGCTCACACAAACAGGCTGGGAAACACCCATCTTAGGGCGTGAGCTTGCCGTAATTACATCCCACGTTGGCATTAAATCAGACATGCACAGCCTTGTTGAGTATGATCTCTTATGACCAAATAAAATTTCGGACCAAATATTAAAACATACTGCAGTCACGATCGGCTGCAAGCCAATCGTATAATACTCTAGATGAATACTGAACTCCGATTTATATTGTAGTTGGGGATAATGTAGAATTACGTTGTGCATGTTGTATGTCCTTTATTAAGGACTGCTATTAGATTGCTACTCAAACCTAAAAGACAATATTCAGTGTTTAACTTCATACCTTGAACTGGGTAAGTCATCGAGAAAAAATGTTCTTTTTGAAGGACTTTCACATGAGAGGTGCAGGAAGGACTCACTCGATTTCTTACATATTTATCCTTTTCCTTGGAACCATTCAAAAATTAATGTGTACAAAATTTCAAATTCGTAGTTTGAAGCGTTCAGAAGTTATCGGAAAATATTGTTGAACACGTGTTTTAAGGATATTTTGTATGGCAGCTACCAGAAGGAGTAAAAGGATTTTGCTGATTAGTAAACTCGAACTTTCTTTTCACTCAAAATTAACTTGTACAAAATTCCGAATTCGGAGCTAAAAGATTACTTGAGTTATAGTGAGTTTCGTAAATTAAGTGAATACATTTTGACAGGATATTTGTATGACAGCTACACGAAGGACTAACAGGATTTTCTTCATAATCATATATTTAGCTTCAACTATTGGAAAAATAACACATACAAAATTTCAATGTCGTAGCTTAAACCCTTCTGAAGTTATCGACCAATATTCTTGAACACGTGTTTTAAGGACATTTTGTATGGCAGCTACCCGAAGGAGTAGGACGATTTTGCCCGTTAACGAACTTAGCCTTACAAATTCAACCAAACATCCAGATTCAAAATTTCAAAATCCTAGGGGAAGGCGTTCTTGAGTTATCGTGTTCACGGACAGACGGACGGACGGACGGACGTCAGGCGGATTCGAGGTTTTTGGCCACAAATAAACAAAAAATAATATATAACTTTTTTTCGTCCGAGGCTTAGTTCTATGCGTTACAAACTTTTGGGCTGGATTAAACTTATAATACTCTATATGATTTCATCTAGAGTATAAAAACTACTTGAGTTGTAAGGTTCTACCAGACTAACTAATTTTATTTTTTTATTTCGCAGGAAAGATATTATGCCTGGGAATGTGTCCCACAGTATTGATGTTCGGGAGTGAAAATTACTAAAGTTTGGCGTTCTCCGCGGAAGGACCTGAACAGTACACTCGCGATCGCGTGAAGCTTGACGATTGTTACGAGCGGCGACTAAGAGGTGAGCTTATAAGCCTTTTTAGTTCCAAGATACATTTATCATGGAAATATCGATAGTAAACCTAAAAATTAAATCTAAATCTAAATCTAAATTCTATTTCACAACTAGTTAATTAATTCACTGTTTTAATTTTAAAATATCGAAACTAAATCAAAATACCGGTTTCGAATATCAGAGCGGCTTATTTCGATTTCCCGATTTAGCATTGCATTCGTTCCAATTGTAATCCGATTGTATTAAAATAATATTAAATAGATTGTGTTTCGAGTCGATGCAATTAAAGAATTTAAGTGATTGGAAAAATGCTTCGTTGCAATCATTTCCGTTATAATCCAATTGTATTCAAAGTTGATTAAATTTAGGGATTACATTTTGTTTCTATGCAATCACAAAAATGTAAATGCCTGGACGAAAATACTGTTTCATTTTTGAGTTTAATTGATAGGTAAGTATGTGATTTTACTTTATTATTTTTTAATAATAAAGTATTGTGATCGACCTGAAATTTCAAAAAAATTCGCTACCCTGAAATTTTGTATTTACACGTTTTAGAACTAGTAAACACGAAAAATGCCAAAAGGAAAAAAATTTCCGTCTGTTGGGTAAACTCCTATGACTGGTATCTTTTGGGGGGGTCGGGGTGTAAGGGGGTTGAGAGGGGAGCGTTTTAGACGAAGAATTTTGGTTTCTAGATCTCAAGAACCACTTATGCCAGGAGGCTGAAACTTGGAACTTATATAGTACTATGATAGTGGACTCATTTGCGAAAAAATGGTTGATAAGGGTTGAGGGGTGTGGAAGTGTTGGGGGCCAATGAGTCCAAAACGCTTGAAAGCCGGGATTGAAACATTCTAAAATCGATATCTCCTGAACGATTGATGCCAGAAGATTGAATCTTTGGTGAAAAACTTTGGATTACAATATCTTCCGAACCAATTACACCAGGAAGAGTTTCTGTATATGGGATCACAAGAGGAGTCTACTGAATGTAAACTTTTTGAGGGGGGAGGTGGAGCACGGAAGTGGGGGGATAGCAATTTCTCAAAAAATTTAATTTTTATATCTCAGAAACCGTATCAGATATGATCTTGAAAATTTTAAGTTGGGGTTCCCCTAGTAGGGAAAAAAATTTCAGGGGCGGGTGTGTAAAAAAATTCTGATTTTTATTTCTCGAAAACCGTAATGAATAGAAAGCTAAAAATTTAGGATTATATAGAGACATCCTATAAAAATAAAATGTTTCATAGGGGTAGTAAGGTACGGGGGTGAGGAGTGGTTTTTTATATCTCAGAAACGGCTTATGCTAGAAAGTTGAAACTTAGTGCGTATATGTAGATGTGCTATTAGAGTAACTAAAGCAAAAAAAGAGATCAGATTTTTATTGGCGTTCTGAGGTTGAGTAAAAAAAATGTCCGTATATCCACATTTTCACGAATTTCGTTAAAACTTTTAGACATGTCGAGCTATCAAAGCAATTTTACTTCTGCGTGCTATTTATTATATGTAAGCGCCTAGAAACGTTCTTAAAATTTTTCGATATCCAACCCCCAAGGGGGTGTAAAGTGGTTGTGTACATATTCACGAATTCTGATATATTTCTTAGGTATATTGGGATTTGGAATTCACTTTTACTTCTATAAGCTTAAAACATAGTCGGGGATAAAACCGATTTAATTATTTTTCCCCATTAAACCCCCTGGAGGTATTGTTCAAGTTTTCACGGATTCCAAAAATCTTTTAGGTTTAATGTGATCGAGTTCGCTGTTACTTCTATGGAATATTCTATTGATAAAAAAATACGTAAATAAATAAAAAAAATCTGCCAACAGCTTGGGCGCAGCTTTATTATTTTATGGGTAGAAGTCCGAAACGTGTTTAATGCTTAGATGCGGTGTAGGTTACCATGCGACTGAAAACCTAAAAAATAACGTTCCAAATAGCCTCCTTCACTCCTTTAAGGTTTGTACTACACTTTTTTCAAAAATTAAATTCTCGAAAACTTTAGAAGAGGATTTTACAATTTACATGGAAAATGCGAATGATTCCGATTTTCTTGTTTTTGTTTTGCGACTGCGTGAGACATAATATTTTTTATTTTAAATTTAAATCATTGTAGGATCATTCCATCAAAAATTGGCCACAGGTGAGTGTCGAAATGCTAAAGGAAAACGCAATACAGCTGCGTTGCCAACTAAAGAAAAATAGTTATTCTTTCAACGCAAGATTTAAGACGCGCTATGGAATGTGTTTCTTGAAAGTAACAAGTGAAATCGCAATCGGAACTTATTGAGCCTTTTCAAAGAGAAGTCAACAACAGGTTTGAGGAAATGCAAGTGCTTACAGAACAGGTTTATATCGTACATTACAATGAGCTCTTTTGGCAGTTTCTTCCAGGTAAAACAATACCCAGTGGGAAAAATAACTAACCACGAATACCATTCCTTGCCTGTACTAATGGAAATGGCACGAATAAAACAAGGCCCCTGTAATTGGTCGAGTTAAAAACACACGCTTTTTTAAGAATTTTACATGTCCTGTTAAATATAAATATTAAAAAAAAACATGCTACAATATTTAAGGAATGGTAAAAGTTTTGTATCTGATAAATATTCTTTGAAAATAAACCATATCCTTATATGTTTAATATTTTTTGGGAGCAACGGTTTTCTTTTGAGCCGAAAGGTATCCTCCTTTTGGAGAACGCTCCAGCTCATCTTCTAATAGACCAGTTTAAAACCGATGATGAAAAGATAATAACAACGTTCATGTCAAATAATGTGACGCCACTGATGCAATCGATGGATTTCATTAGATTCATAAAGTTGTATTACAGAAACAATTTTATCATCAGTGGTTGCAAAAGGATCTGATTTTGTTTAGCTTTGAAACAGCTCTAAATCAAATAAGTTGTTCTAAATCTAATACACGATTCGAAACAAGTTCCACCCCAAATGTTAGAAGCCGCTATTGGAAGGTCTCGATAATTCATCACAACTGAATTAAGATGAGTTCATTGAATATTTTGAAACAGCCATGGATTGAAGAAGATGACTCCAGAACTAAACCGCTAAAACTACTCAACTTCTGAAATTTATTTATCCTTCGGTAAGAGTCAAAATGTATTGCGCCAAATAGGTATGCGGTCGTTAATTCAAGTGCAATAATTATTACAAAATATTTGTGATGTGAATTCAATTGATGGTGATGTGATAGTGACGAAGAAATAAAAATTGTAACTAAAGAACGGTAGAAAATTTAGCACAGACTAGCAATTAAAATATTCAGTACTGGAATTGAATGTGGCGGAAAATAATTCGATATTTCAATTCTTAAAAAACTCCAAGATTAAGCGATATTTCTTAATTTGGAAATAAAACAAACCCAAACTAAAATTGCCAATTATTTTACAAACACCGCATAACGATGTAAGTAATCATTACGTAGATACGTAAAAATACTTATGTATATAAAAGGAGAAATCGAATTTTATTTTATTTTTTTTAGTATCATGTTATTTGATGTTTGATAATAATAAATTATATCATAATTAATGTAAATGTGTACATACATATAATATATTACACATTAGAGAATATATTCATTGCCCCGTATATAACAACAACCTCATAAACGTGAATTGCCTTGTTTTCAACTAATTCACCTTATCTCGACGGTATCTAAAATTCAAGTTCAAATTTCTTTATTGCCAGGAATAATTTTAATGATTTACATGTATGAATTGATTTAGAAATTACACAAATATCTGTGCAACTACGTTATATTTTTAGCATATGGCTGTAGGATAATAGTTTTAAAAATCGGCCAACAGTCTGGGCGCAACTTTATTATTTTATGGGTAGAAGTCCGAAAGGTATCTAATGCTGAGATGCGGTGTAGGTTACTTTGCGACTGACAACCTAAGAAATAACGTTCTAAATGGCCTCCTGGTTATTCCTTAGGTTGTCAGTCGCATAGTCACCTACACCGCATCCCAGCATTGAATACGTTTCGGATTTCTACTAATAAAATAATAAAGTTGCGCCCAGACTGTTGGCAGATTTTTTTTTAGTTTTTATTACTTTAGTAGCACATCTACCTATAGGTACTAAGTTTCCACTTTCTAGCATAAGCCGTTCCGGAACATTCAGTAGACTCCACTGAAACCAAATTTTATCTTCCTGGCACAATTGAGTCGGAAGGTATTGCAATTCAAAGTTTCTCACCCCCCCCACCCCCATACCTTACCACCCCCCTTAAAAATTGTAACCATTTTCTAATCTCCTAGTATCTCTTAAGACACCAACAAAGTTTCAGCTATCTGACATCAATCGTTCAGGAGATATGGATTTTAGGATGTTTCAATCCCAGCTTTCAAGAGTTTTGGACGCATTGTTTTTCCCCCATCTAGCACACCCCTCGACCCCTATTGACAATTTTTTTGCAAATTGGTCCACTATCATAGTACCTACTACATAAGTTCTAACTTTCAGCCTCCAAGCATAAGCGGTTCCTGAGATCTATAAACCAAAATTTTTCATCTAAAACGCTCCCCCTTCCACTCACCTCACACCCCCACCACTCCAAAAGATACCACTCCTAGGGGTTCACCCATTCTACCTACCATACAAATTTCAACTCAATATCGCAAGGGGTTTGTGAGCTACGCATCTTCAAACGGTTTTGCATACGGAGTCTACGGCGGGCAGACGGATTTTTTTTTTGCTTTTTTGGGGTTTACCTACTGGTCCTAAAATGTGAAAATAAATAATTTCAGGGTAGCAATTTTTTTTTAAATTTCAGGTTGATACTAATACTTTATTATTAAAAATAATAAAGTAAATTTAGTGTGAGTCTATACAAGGAAAATTGCAAAAAAACCTTGACTATTTCTCGACTGTATCTAATTTTGTCTTTTTGCTGTTTTTGTCTTTTTAACTTCGTATCTTATTTTAAGGGAAATAAAATAAAATAAATAAAATATTCCGCTGAAATTAAAAATATCAAATTTTTTAGAATAAATGTATTACAAAACATTGGTTTTGTTAAGTAATTATTAGCTCTATTAAGTTATTAAAGACGGAAACTATTTTAAATTTATTATGTGAAGTGCTGACCATATATCTGCTATAGAAAAATTAAGACCCTCGTCATTTACGAGCAAGTAATCAAAGTAATTGTAATTTTGCTGCGAAACGATTGATAACCACTGATGTTCGTCGATTTTTTATTCTGTTCCTTTGAGATCTCAAGTTGATTTTACTTTATTATTTTAATAATAAAGTATTTTGATATGTTTTGAAAAACAGTATAGTGAAAATATATATGATATAACATAAAGAAAACAATATATAATATAAAAAAATCAATAAAAATTGGGTTTTTGAGATATTCAAAAAATAAGGACAAAACCGTTATCCTAGAAAAATTTTTTTTTTTTGTAAATTTTCGTAACTTTCTCCTTTAAAATTAGTCCCAAATTCATTATTCTATGATAAAAACTATCGGATACATGAATTTTCAAACATGATTCGGACATCATTTTCACAAAATCTTCAACGTACTAAAACTAACAAAAAAAAATTAAATTGTAATTTTTTTTAATAATTCGTCGAGTACACAAAGTTTAAAAGAATCGGCGATGGTAAGGTCACAAATTTCGTTATTTTTGGCGATTTTTAATACCTATATGTACTAACTTTTCGATGTTATTATGCGATTCCGAACCTAAAAGTCATGTATGTACTACTATTCTTTGTGAAATACTACTGTTTTTCACTTAAATACACTACTGTCGAAAATAACAAAACGACAGCACTGGTACTGAGCTGTCCTCATGATGTGTGCCCACGGGGATGTCATTTGGACTTAACGGGTGAAATAACTGCCTGAATTATAAATATAAGTAGGGAGGACTGACAATCTGATATATGCACATGTGGATAGTAGCAAACCAAAAGTCTGAAATCGACCGAATGTGAACGAGGAACAGGATTTTTGCTGGCATGAAAGCATTAATAACCGCTGGGCTTTGAAACTTTAAGTAATCTTTCGAAAAAATGCAAGACTTTCGTAAGCTAGTCTTATATTCATTTTGGAGATATTCTTTACGAATTTTCGAGAAGATATTACGGTTAAAACGCGGTAGCGGTCTTAATACCGCAGCTAGCGTGTTTTCCCGGTGGCGCCAGTGGTTCCGAATTTAAGGAACCCGTTCTAAACCGATTTTCCCAAACCGAACCACTAGTTCGGGAAAATTCCACTTAAAATTAAAATGTTATCACGGTTATCACTACTCACGGAAAATAGGGCTGAAACAACGGACCAAGTTCATACAAATATTTTAAAACAGTTATGTTAATTGAATTCTTGCACAAATTTTATTTAAAGAAAATCAATCACCCTCTCATAGACCCAACGGGGTGAATATCTTGATACTACGTTAGTTGATTTGACGTTAATTCTAAAATTCACTTTCATATTAATTTATATAATAAGACTTTACCTACTATTCTGTGTCGCTAAACCCACTAGGATTTTAAAATTTAGGGCGCCTCTGGTGCGGTGTCCCTCGCCGAATCCTTTCACGATCTCGATGGTAAAAATAATCGACACTGCTTCCCGTGCTCCAAATCTGCTGGTTCTCGCCTATTACAACTCCGCGATTGTCTTCTTCTCCTTTTACTTTTACTAGGTATCTCTTCCACTTAACGACCAGAACTAAGCACTTAATAATTTGACTGCTTTCGTTACACTCCTCCGCAAAACAGGCCGTTTGTTCGGCCAGCTCTTCCCATGAAACCTCGTTTAGCTTTTTTTTTCCAGTTGATCGACCTTCCTTTTCTCGTTTTCGGGTCAAACTCCTGCCTTTCGGTCGTTAATCCCTGCCTTCTGCTGGTTTAGCTTTCACTCTCGATCATTTGCGCCCCTTTCTCTCAATTGCATTCGGTGGTCACTTTTTATTTATCAAACGACTTTCAAGTTTGGGTCCAAACATTACTGATCGGCCCTATCGGTTGTCGCACGAACTCCAATTCGCGCAGTGTAAGTCCGCCATATTTGTTGTTCCGATTCGTACGTCACTTGACATTTCTCGAAGTAATGTTTGGATACCTTCGCGTGAACTTGTTTACGTCGCGTGTGATGTTGAAATATGCTGTGCTTGTTTACGTTTGTGATGCTGTGATGTGCGGTGATGTGATGTGTTTCGTTATCAGTCAGGGACGTCATTTCCCCCCCCCCCCCCCCACAAATGACGTCCTTGTTTTCAGTGTTCCAGTGCTGTGATGTATGTCAATTTCCACTCGGTGGAAGTTGTTGAGTTAGCCCTACTCCTAAACCTATCCTAATCCTAAACGTACACTAATCCTTAACCTATCCTGGTCCTAAACCTACTCTAATCCTAAATCCTACCCTAGTCCTACTAACAAATAAATTCAATTGTTCATTTCTAATTCATGTTTCCTATCCAAATTTACTACTTCACCTTGCCATATTCTAGCTCTCCTTCCGTGCATTTAACAATTCCTGATTCATTAATTATTTATACTATAAACTAATACTTGCGTACAACTCTCTTTTTAGGTGCCATTACTGACTGTGGAGCTACTGCGTGAGGAACGGCCACCAGCGCATCGAGGATTATCTCAAAAAAAAAGGTAATTTTCTTCACTATTTGTTTCTCTCTTTTATTTTTGTTAATAACGAAACTCGCGATTGTTCTTTTCCTTCCAGATACGTGTTGCTTACGAGTGGAACTCGTAACAAAGAATCGAACAATGGTAGCAATATATTGGGCATTTGTAAAGGATGTCAGAGCGAAACATTTCCAAGAAGGCCCAGGAATCGAATTTGTATTTAAGACTTGGGGTTTGTTCATCGAAAAGTACATGGAAATGATATAATGGAACGGTAATTCAAGCAGTGAATCTGTCCGGGCGATAGCAGAAGAAATCTTGGATTGCTTCTTATCGAAGCACTGTTACTGCTCCATCGAGAGCTCTTCAGGATCTGAAGACTTGACAAAAACTAGAGCAAATGTTGAGGGGGAATAAGTGTCTGACACGGCAACATGACATACATTCCATACACTTCCACTTTGTTCATAATGTTAAATTTGTTCATTGTTCTAATATAAGGAGATTGTATGACTTCTTCCATGCATTAAAACACAATCATTCAAATGATGTACATATATGCACCTAATACATTAAGCCTTACTCCACTATTAACGCCTTACTCTGAAAAGACACTGCGACAAATAGCTTCCGGCTGTAAATTAAAACTTACAGGATAATAAGTTGAAAATGAAATAGAAGTTCGCGTGCCATGGCTATAAATCCTTTCAAGAGTTTATAATTCATTGTCGTAAATCACTCGTGTAATCTTTTTTGATGACATTTTCGTAATGCTTTCTTTCGGCGAGAGCTGAATCAGATGAAAAGCAAAAGACGTTAGGATAAAAATCCTGCACCATTATAGATTCATTCCTTGAACATCATAGAGAGATCTACTGGCAGGACGAATATGTTTGAAATGCTGTCCTCGAAAAATCGAGAAATGGTGACTAGCGCTTCTGTAAGGCTCTGAACTTATCCGAAAAGTTTTGAATCAGAAATTTTTTTTTTATGTTTTCAAAAGCAATAAAATAGAGGAAATTTATTTTATTTGTAAATTTAAAGGACATTGTTCCTTAAATACGGCAATGGTATACTGGCCAGATCCTTGTCGCTTAGCATTTAAGTTACATATGGGCTAGCAGTTGGATTTATTGAAGCGTGGACCATCCCCTTGTCACATTGCTTAGGAGTTAAATCCTTCGGGAGAATTGAATCCAACATATAAGGAAATCGAATCCGAATGATTGCAGTCTCTTCGGAGACTGGAACGGATCCAGAAGAACGATTTATATCTATTTAGAACGGTTCGGTGAGCACAAAATGACTTAATCTCTGGATTTTGGGATTTTGTAAGCGATTTCAAAGGCCATACATGCTTAGTGGCTGCAGAAGTCTTCTGGTCAAGGTCCTATCTATCTTTCAATCCAATACAAAGAATGAATTTTCGAAATGAATTAGCCTATCGGTCTGGCCGTGTCTGATTACAGTGTGTACTTGACACGTTCTTACTATCATTAATCAGATTAGACTTTGAAGTGTCCGAAGTTAATCCTTTGTGGTCTACGTTTAAAGCATTAAAGGGCTGAAAGGCTTTTATATCTAAGTATGGAGCTTACTATGGTTGAGTTTTTTTGTGATTTCGGAAACTATCAAACCGGAAATAAGAAAATTGATGATGTTAATTTTTAAATAAGAATTCCGTGAAATTCATAAACGGAATACATATCTAAGTAAGCGATAGATAGGCTCATTTCCATAAGCATTCAAGAAGGGTGTTCTATGCCATCTATAATGATTCGAATTCCTTTAAGATGGGAGTTCATCAAATTTGAAATCTATTCTGGAATTTCATTAGCATCCGCGTTTCGTAATTGAAAATATTTTAGAAGTCGATTATTAAAGGGGGCGAATAATAACTCTATTAACTCACTTCGTAAGGTGCATATCTCTTTAACAAGACCGAGGGAAACTTTTTCTTGCATTTAAATTTATACTGATGGAATTTAAAAAAGGGATGATTAGGTACTTTAAGTTTTGTAGTCATATTCAATTATCCTTTTGTATTGAATTTGAAGCATTCGAAAACAGGACATCTATTAACTGAAACTTTTCGGTTGGCGAAGAATAGAAAACTACTCGACGTCGAGCGGGTTTTTCTTTTGACTTGTCGTATTACACAATTTTTCCCTTATTTTATCAAAGTTAAGGGATGAAAACCGAAGTAGAGAAGACGCACATGAAAGTCCATTTAAACTTAAAACTTTTCGTTTCCCGACATTTTGATGTTAGCCAGGAGCAAAAAGAGACCGGACAGATCCCAATGGACTTTTTAATGGTACTTTATAAGAGGTAGCACGGAGACCATTTAGATTGGAATGGACGGCACTATACCGCAAACACAATCCGAATTTCAATATTCTTGTAAATTGAAGCCAATTGTTTGTGTAATGAATAGTGCCAAAATCGGAAAATGTTTTCTTTTCAATATCCTCACTCGACTGGTGCCAATACCTAATGGAAGTTGGAACTTATAAATTCGAAAACTTTAAATTACATACGTACTTAACAACCCTTCAGAGACATACATATGAAGGAAAAAAACATTTGGGTCGTGTTCAGTTCCCGTGTGATTTTAGAGGCAAAGAGAACTAGTTCTCCACAAGATATGAGCCCCTTAATTGCCTGCTCTATTGTTTGTTTCCACGTGTTTTTAGGCGTTCTGAGTTGTTTTCGTAGATAGTGGCATCATTTGCTGTTCTCAATAAGTTTTATTCTTAGTGGCCAAATTGATCTTACTTCTTTGTTTAGCTACAAAATTGAAATTTTGTACAAATTAGTTTTAACGGAAAATTAAGTTCAAATTCTTTATTCAGCAAAAATCCTTTACTCCTTCGGGTAGCCGTCATAGAAAAAGTCCTTGAAGCACGTTTTAGAGAATATTGGCCAATAACTGGAGAACGCTTTAAGCAATGACTTAAAATTTTGTATGTGCTGATTTTATAATAGTTTAAGCTCGAGGTATGCTTATAAAGAAAATCCCTTTAGTTTTCGTATAGCTGCCATACAAATATCCTGTAAAAAACTTCACTTAATATACGGAACTCACTATACCTCAGGTAACTGTTCAACTACGAATTCGGAATTTTGTACAAATTAGTTTTGTACAAATTAGTTTGAGTTTACTTGTTAGCGAAATCCTTTTACTCTGTCCGATTCAACAATATTTTCCGATAACTTTTGAACGCTTCAAGCTAGGAATTTGAAATTTTGTTAATATTAATTTGTAAATGGTTGCAGATAAAAGGATAATCGTGTGAGTACTTTATGCATCTGGAAAGTACTTGAAAAAGAAAAATTTTACTTTCGGTGACTCACGAGTTCCTGGTATGAAATTAGACACTGATGATATTGTCTTTTAGTTTCAAGTAGTAATCAAGTGCGAGTCATTAATAAGGGACAAACTGCATGCGTACTCCTTATACTACTTTATCTCCAACTACAATATAAATCGAAGTTCAGTATTTCATCTAGAATATCATACGATTGGCTTGTTATCGATTTCAGTCTTATATTTTCATTATCTTTAAAAACGGCATACAAAATCTGGATTGTACAAATTTATTTGCTGGATTCTATATGTCACATAACAATGGCCAAAAACTCAACTTTCCCTCACAAGTTGTATGATCGGCCATGGTTGAGGTAACGTTGGTCACATCAACAAATCACTCCTACGTACTCGTATATGTATGTACATATATGACGTCACATTAATTTTTTCTTTTTTTTCTCAATGAAGATCATCAAATTTACTGGCTAATCAATAAGACTTTTATAAAAACAATAATTGTAATGGGATTTGTAAAAAGATCTTTAATCCGCATTCTCTAAATCCACAAAAATAATTGTCAGAAAGAACATCTGAAGAGTTCCCAAATAATATTAAAGTTTTATCGTATTTAGCCAAAAACAAATTTAACTTTTTTCACCCTTGTATGTTAGTAGCACAATATACTAAGAGGTACTGCCAATTGTAAGCATAGCTATAGACTTTATTCCCTTTAAAAATTCCCTTTCATTTATTGATAACTATTAACTCTTCAGATCTTTTTTCACAAGTAAAAAAAACCGATTGATAAACCAGTTCTATTAATTGTGATTGTCTTCTTCTCAGTTATTTGAATTTCGAAAATTTGTGAAACAGGTTTTTAGATAATAACACCAGAAGTCACTTGACACTAGAGATTCTGCAAAATGTGTGAAAATGTAAGCAACTCCTTGGCAGGTTAAATTTCGAAAAATCGGTAAATTGGTTTTTAGGTCATTACATGAAATACCCGTAGAAGTAATACTCAATTGTATATCTATTAGAGCTAAGTAATGGTAAAAATTGAAAAAACATATGCAACCACTGTACACCTCTAGGGGTTGAATATTGACTCTCTCTATACTCTCTTACGGGGTTGAAAAAGGAAAAAATATAAAGCTGCTTTTAAGCGATTATTAAACAAGCCCGTGGAAGTGAAAAGATATCCGATATCTAATCAGACCTGCGGGATATGGCTGAATTCATGAAAATGTATACAACCCCTTTACCCCCTTAGGGATTGAATTTCTAAAAGTACTGAAAATAATTTCTAGGCATTAATGTGAGGAATCCGTAGAACAAAAATCAATTCAATATTTAAACATACTGCAGTCACGATCGGCTGCAAGCCAATCGTATAATATTCTAGATGAATAATGAACTCCGATTTATATTGTAGTTGGGGATAAAGTAGAATTACGTGTGTGCATGTTGTATGTCCTTTATTAAGGACTGCCATTAGATTGCTACTCAAAACTAAAAGACAATATTCAGTGTTTAATTTCATATCTTGAACTGGGTGAGTCACCGAAAAAAAATGTCCTTTTTGAAGGAATTTTGCATGGGAGGTGCAGGAAGGACTCACTCGATTTCTTACATATTTATTCTTTTCCTTGGAACCATTTAAAAATGAACGTGTGCAAAGTTTCAAATTCGTAGCTTGAAGCGTTCAAAAGTTATCGAAAAATATTGTTGAACACGTGTCTTAATGATTTTTTGTGTGAAAGGTACCAGAAGGAGTAAAAGGATTTTGCTGAATAGTAAACTCGAACTTTGTTTTCACTCAAAATTAATTTGTACAAAATTCCGAATTCGTAGCCAAAAGATTACTTGAGTTATAGTGAGTTTCGTAAATTAAGTGAATACATTTTATAATACAATACGTGTTTTAAGGACATTTTGTATGGCAGCTACCCGAAGGAGTAGGACGATTTTGCCCGTTAACGAACTTAGCCTTACAAATTCAACCAAACATCCAGATTCAAAATTTCAAGATCCTAGGTGAAGGCGTTCTTGAGTTATCGTGTTCACGGACAGACGGACGGACGGACGGACGGACGTCAAGCGGATTTGAGGTTTTTGGCCACAAATAAACAAAAAATAATATATAAATTTTTTTCGTCCGAGGCTTGGTTCTATACGTTACAAACTTTTGGGCTGGATTAAACTTATAATACTCTATATGATTTCATCTAGAGTATAAAGACCTATGAAATTCGTGAAAATATATGCATTTCATTTTCACTGTACATTATTTTTGCCTCCCTTCCGTATGCTAATGGATATAACAAATTTTTTTTTAGCTAGATTACTTTTCTAGTAGATCTACATATACTCACCAAGTTTCAACTCTCAAGCATGATGCCGTTCTATAGACAGGAAAAACGCCCCGCACCCCTCACCCTATAAAAAAATAGTATTTTTTCCAACATGCCACTACTATAGTTCTATCTAAATGTTAAGCTATTTACCATTATGGGTTCTCAAGATATAAGAATCAAAACTTTTTCTTTTTCACTCTTCAGCACACTCACCACCCACACCTCCAAAAAGGGGTCTAACAGGCCTACTTGCCGAAAAAATTTTAAGCATTTATCATTAACTGTTCTTGAGATAAAAGACGTGATTTTTTAAGAAAATTTTTATCCCCTCAACTCCCATCTTTTTATACTCTAGATGAAATCATATAGAGTATTATAAGTTTAATCCAGCCCTAAAGTTTGTAACGCATAGAACCAAGCCTCGGACGAAAAAAAGTTATATATTATTTTTTGTTTATTTGTGGCCAAAAACCTCAAATCCGCCTGACGTCCGTCCGTCCGTCCGTCCGTCCGTCCGTCCGTCCGTCCGTCTGTCCGTGAACACGATAACTCAAGAACGCCTTCACCTAGGATCTTGAAATTTTGAATCTGGATGTTTGGTTGAATTTGTAAGGCTAAGTTCGTTAACGGGCAAAATCGTCCTACTCCTTCGGGTAGCTGCCATACAAAATGTCCTTTAAACACGTCTTCAAGAATATTGGTCGATAACTTTAGAAGGGTTTAAGCTACGTCTTTGAAATTTTGTATGTATTATTTTTCCAATAGTTGGAGCTAAATATATGATTATGAAGAAAATCCTGTTAGTCCTTCGTGTAGCTGCCATACAAATATCCTGTCAAAATGTATTCACTTAATTTACGAAACTCACTATAACTCAAGTAATCTTTTAGCTACGAATTCGGAATTTTGTACAAGTTAGTTTTGAGTAAAAACAAAGTCGGAGTTTACTAATCAGCGAAATCCTTTTACTCCTTCTGGTAGCTGTCATACAAAATGTCCTTAAAACACGTCTTCAAGAATATTGGTCGATAACTTCAGAAGGGTTTAAGCTACGACATTGAAATTTTGTGTATATTATTTTTCCAGTAGTTGGGGCTAAACATATGATTATGAAGAAAATCCTGTTAGTCCTTCGTGTAGCTGCCATACAAATATCCTGTCAAAATGTATTCACTTAATTTACGAAACTCACAATAACTCAAGTAATCTATTAGGTACGAATTCGGAATTTTGTACTAGTTAGTTTTGAGTGAAAACGAAGTTTGAGTTTACTAATCAGCGAAATCCTTTCTCTCCTTCTGGTAGCTGCCATACAAAATATCCTTAAAACACGTGTTTAACAATTTTTTTCCGATAACTTTTGAACGCTTCAAGCTACGAATTTGAAATTTAGTGCACATGAATTTTTGAATGGTTCCAAGGAAAAGGACAAATAAGTAAGAAATCGAATGAGTCCTTCCTGCACCTCCCATGTGAAAGTCCTTTAAAAAGGACATTTTTTTTTAATGACTTACCCAGTTCAAGGTATGAAATTAAGCACTGAATATTGTTTTTTAGTTTTGAGTAGCAATCTAATAGCAGTCCTTAATAAAGGACATACGACATGCACACACGTAATTCTAAATAAATAATCGGAGTTCAGTATTCATCTAGAGTATTATACGATTGGCTTGCAGCCGATCGTGACTGCAGTATGTTTTCCACTTTTTTTAAAATTTTACTTTTATCAAACTAAATTTTTTGACTTGTATAACCATTCCTAATTTCATTTTTGTAGCGCAATTGGTTCGTGAGATATCGTAATCTAAAATTCTCTCTACCCCCGCACGCCGCTGACCCCCTTAAACATTTTGTTTCCGGTCTATTCTTCCTAGAGACAATCATTAAGTTTCAATTTCGTGTAAATAACCGCTTAGGAGATATGGATTTTAAAAAGTCTTGATCTCAGCTTTCAAGCGTTTCGGGCGTATTATTTTTTTAGTGTCTCTATTAGTTACGAAACGTAAAAAAAAATTAAGGGTAGCAAATTTTTTTTTTAAAAATAGATAACAATACTTCATTATTAAAATCTCAATATATAAAAAAATGTTCGTTCGGAGTACGTGTGTCTAGAACTCGAGAACCGCTAGACCCATTGACACCATATTTAGATAATATGTTAGTATGGTCTGCAGGAAGGTTCCTATTCATTTTGCTTCCGGTAGGTGGTACTGCAGTCGAGATATTTCTATTTTTCGTATTTATGGTCCGATTTGGCTCAAATTCACAATATATATTACTTAAATAAAAATAAATTCGTTAAGAAAATTTGGACTCGGTAGGTGGCAGTGGAGACGAGATATTTACGAAAAAGTATCTACATATATAAAACATATCTTCCCTATAGACTCCTAAACCGCGCAACCGATTTTGATCAAATTTTCAGAGAACATGTAGAATAGTCCCGGGATGGTTCCTGTGAACTTTGGTACTGGTCGAATCAAAAACAATTGTTTTTTCGACATTTTTCCAATTTTTTCGCGATATCCTTGGTGCTCTAATTGTTGGTTTATCTGTCCCGTATGCCTTCCTAAACCATTCATTCGATTGCGATGAAACTTTGTTGATAAGTTATATTATTAAAAAATAATAAAGTAAAATGTAAGCAACTCTGTTATTTCCGTGCGATGAATTACGAAATATAGTTTTGATAATGATGGATATTGAATTGAGATTTATACAGAAAGCAATTAGTTTCTAAAAGGCATTTATGTTTTATAAATATTCTCAGTGACCCACCCGTATATGTTAAAAGAACTTTCATTTAAAACATTCGCTTTTCATTCACTGAAGTCGTATCTTCATACTTTCAATACTTTGAATTAGATAATATCTTGCAAACCAAATACACCAGAAAGATAAAATTTGAAAAGTTTGTTAAAGTTTTTGATTGGTAGTTTACGGAAGGGATATAATTTTTTAAAAAATATCCATTTTTATTTTAAGAATCGTACCGATATGTTCTTAAAATGTTTAGAAGAGTTATTCCCAGTAGACCTTCAGCAAAGAAATAATAAAGTTGCGCTCAGACTGTTGGAAATTTGTTGTATAGCTCATGAACCACTAACGGTGACTTGGTAATTGCATAGTTATTTCGCGGGCAAATTATGATTAAAGTAAAATATCATTATTAAAATTATATTTGAATATATGGAGGTGTAGTATATCGTACCATAACGAAAATCATTTGAACCTTTTGTAAATCTACCTCCCAACCAAGTACTCTCTTCTGAGTGATTTTTTGGGTGGGGTTACTTCCCCGCTGATTCGAAAAAAATAAATATAGTATCGTTTTTGACAGATTTTTAACTTTTTTTTAAGAAGATGATTCGATTCCGATATTAACGCAATTAGCTAGACTTTTTGTTACAAAGGGTGAAAACCTACTTCATAGCATCTAACTATTTGAGTATATAGTTGCAGTAGCGGGAGTTTTATGACTATCCACATATCAAGAATGGAGGACATTATATGTGATGGATATTATTAGAACGTCTGCTTTTACGAGCGTCAAGAATACGAAAAATAATAATCATTAGAGTCAAGGACTCAGTCGTGTACGAGATTGCCAACTGACTTTATTGGAATTCCTAAACTATAGGCGAGAAAGCAATGTGAATGGCGCCTTATGGGATCAGTGGCTGTATTTTTATGTAGCCCGAGATTTATTGCAATCATCAAACAGATAGTACGACGTATTGGATTGTATATGTATGTACGAATGGTTGAATTATTGTCGTACGAGTGCTCTAATTACCTATACAGTTATTAAAAGTGGAAGGTAGAGTCGTACGAAGGAAAAAGGCTTTAAGTATCCTGTGAGAAAGGGGGTGAAGTATATGTGTATACGAGCTGCTTACCCGAAAATTGCATATGGACTCTAGGTTCTGGGTTATGGCTTATCATTCGTGACCTAAAGAGTTGAAATGATACTTGAAATCGGAACAGATATGGATTGACTTAACGGTAACTACTTCTAACTCTTGACGAAGGACACTAATATCATCGAAGAGATGCTCGATTTGGGCTATCGTGCCATAGAATAAGGAAAAGAGTAGAGCCATGTCATGAGAGTGACCTCGAGGTTAATAGACTAGCACGCACAGCTTTTGATATATTGATTCCAGTAAGATCAGTAAGTGATCCAATATCGAAACAGATATTAATCAAATTTGAAGTAAAGAGCAACAACATCGACAATCTAGATTTAAGAGAAGTTCGGTAAATTGAAGAACGGACATCGAATAGCATGCATGATATTGCTACTGAGTCTGGAGATAGAAATGATATGGTGGAACTGTTAAATTATCAGGCAGCCAGTTTTGTATAGCGAGACGGAATATCATCGATATCCCAAGAAAAAGATCCAATCCTCGATTTTTTCATTCCAGTTGTCTTTGCAACTACAGCAAATAGCAACCACCAACGAATACCACATTTTATCGTGTTTCCGAAGGCGATTTAATCGAATTGGGCTTGAGATAAAAATCGCATAGTGAATAGTCTTTATTTTCTTCTAAAATCTGCCAACAGTCTGGGAGCAACTTCTCTATTTTTGGGTAGAAGTCCGGAACGCGTTGATCGCTGAGCAGCGATATAGGTTGCTATGCGACTGCTCTGGCCGACCCTAAATGCGAGCAGGACAAAGTTTATCCTACTCGGAGATAGGAATACTCTTCGTATCCTAATTGGTGTACTGACGGGCCATTGCCTGATCGGCCCGCACGCCAGAAGACTAGGTGTTGCGGACGTTACAGATCTGTGCCGCAGCTGTGGTGAACCTGACGCTGAGGAAAGTATTTTCCACTTGCTTTGCGAATGCCCGGGTCTGGCCTGGAGGCGCAAACGTACTTTAGGTACGCGCTTCGCCATAGACTTGGGCGAATTCGCAAGCATTAAGCTGAACAAGCTGCTGCAGTTTGTCAGGCTGGCGGGGTGGTTTACCTTCTCCCGTGTATGTGGAATCACAACGGACCCATTGGCGGTCTATGTGCTTGGTCGCGAAGCGACCACCCACCTTACCTAAAACCTAAAACCTACTATGCGACTGACAACCTAAAAAATAACGTTCCAAATAGCCTCCTTGTTATTCTTTTGCTTTAAATACTCTAGTAGCGCATCTACATATATGTACTAAGTTTCAACTTTCTAGCATAAGCCGTTTCTGAGATATAAAAAACCACCCCTCACCCCCGTAACTTGCTAACCTTATCAAAAGTTTAATTTTTCTAGGGTGTCTCTAATCGTAAATTCCGTCTGCTTTGCTTTATAGTATCATGGCGTCAAATGTGCTACGGTCCAAGGTACCGGGAATAGTCGGGTTACTGTTTGTTTTGCGCACGATGTACGACAAAAATTGTGCAATTGTTTCGACCCACAAATGAGTGCATTGCACCTATACGAGTTGCGCTATTTGTGGGTCGCCAAAAATGCCGATTGCTTATTAGCAAATATTTATGCCTGCCTGGTTGAACGACTGGCCCTAATAATAATATAATACTATAGCTAGCATAAATTTAGTATATAAGTTATTGTAAATTATTGATTAAGCTCTCAGTTTTATTTTCAATCTCAATTAAACTTAGTCATATTAAAAATCTTTTTTTTTAAAATAAAAGTAATTAAGTAATTATTTTCTTACTTTCAGGATAACAAAAAATATCCCTGGCTAGTAGTCACACTGCGCCATCCATAGGTGTCATAGTTCTAGACAGGAGAACTCCACACATCGGCACACACATGTGCCATGAGTGAAAATTTCAATCTACCTTTTTATTTAGACGACAAGCGCTGCTCACTGGACATGACCAAGATTATGCATTGACCACTTGACTTGCATAAGTTTAAAATCAATTATGAAGAAACTTGCACGTTACTACTGGCTTCATTTAGCAAGTGAAAATCACGTTTTAATTCATTGATGTCAATGTTTTTTTTTTAATTTCTTGAAATTTGTAACTCAAATTCGTCCAAATATTTTCGCATGAATCACCTGAATCACAGTAATCAGGAATTGCTTTTAAATCGAATTAACTGGTATACAAGGATCGTTTCGAATACTAGACACTCCAGCTGTCTGTCCAAAACAGAAACGCAGCATAATTCCTCCTGTAGCCAGTGTTTTATTGTAGTGTGCAAACCCCCATCAAACCTTTGCCATTTTTAATGAATCCGTACGCAAGACCCTTTTAAATAAATTACTGACAATCAGTGGTCACTTTGTCCGATGGGAAAAATCTCTGCGTGAATACTAAAACACAGAGATGATTTAATTATTCACTGAAATTACATATCGTGTGGAAATCATAAAGAAATCCTTTCTTTTTTTTTGATAATTCTGCAAAATTTTCAAAAGAACAAATTGAGGTCCATAATTTTACTCAAATGAATATTAATTTAATTTCGAATGTTGCTTTCTTTCCATCTGTGCAATAGGATGCAATAACAATTTCTCCTATATTGATGTAACACTGCTATCCATAGAGCTACTGGAGACGACAAGCCACCGGTTTTGTATAAAGCATTTTGAAGCCAAAAACACGATGAGAAGTGAGACAAAACAGGGTTTTTGTTGTTGTTTTAGCGTGAGAGTGAGTGAGACAAAACAAGTTCGTTATGTCAATTGTTATTGTTTTGCGTGCAAGTGAATGCGACGACGTCCGCCTTCAACTCAATCGCTGCTTGTCATCTCCAGTATGTATATCTCTATCTCTCTATCTATAACTTCAGAAGGGTTTAAGTTACGTCTTTGAAATTTTGTACGTTTTGATTTTTCAATAGTTGGCGGCAAATGTATAATTATGAATAAAATCCTATTAGTCTTCGTGTAGCTGCCATACAAATATCCTGTCAAAATATCTTCACTTAATTTACGAACCTCCCTATAACTCAAGTAATCGCTTAGCTACGAATTCGGAATTTTGTACAAATTAGTTTTGAGTGAAAACGAAGTTCGAGTTTGCTAGTCAGCTATATCCTTAAGATACGTGTTCAATAATATTTTCCGATAAGTTTTGAACGCTTCAAGCTAGGAATTTGAAATTTTGAACACATTAATTTTTAAATGATTCCAAGGAAAAGGATAAATATGTAAGAAATCGAGTGAGTCCTTCCTCCCATATGAAAGTAATTGAAAAAGTTCGGGAGCGGCCAAAGTCGGAGTATATCATCAGTTGTTTCGTGATTATGACGTTTCTTGGGAAGTTAATTTTGTTCTTAAAATAAAAATATTTCAAATAGAGATTTTTAGCCGATTAAACATTAAAAAGCCCGTGTAGACTATTCGAATTTCGGTATATTATGTACACTAAAATCCCATAGAAGTAAAAACGAATTTTTTGCCTTATGAGACTTAAGAGATATGACGAATTGTTAAAACGTATACAAACCCATTACTTCCACTTGGGGTTTGAATTTCGAAAAAATTGTGAAACAGGTTTTTAGACGATTTCATAAGAAGCAACTTCATATCTCATGAGACACGAGGGATTTTGAAAAATTTGTGAAAACGTAAGCCATCACTTTACACCCAGTTGGTTTTTAGGTCATTACGCCGTAATAACCAATTTTATATCTCATCAGAACTAAGGGATGGTCAACCCTTAGTGGTTGAATATCCAAAAATTGAGAAATGGGTTTGTAGGCGACTATATAAAAAGTCTGTGGAAGTGAAAATCAATCTAATATCTCATCAAACCTAAGAAATATGTCGAAGCATACTACCCCCTTACACCCCTTCGGATTGAATATCTGAAAATACTGAAATTAACTTTTTGGCTCTTATATGGGAAACCTTAGGCAGTAAAAATGAATTCGATATATCATCAGATCTAAGCAATATGTAGGAACCTGTGAAAACATATGCAACCTCCTTATACCCACTTGGGGGTTGAATATACAAAAATCCTGAAAGGGGTTAATAGATAAATATGAAGACAGCACGAGAAAGTAAAAACCAATTCAATTACGTATCACTTTTAAAGGATATGACGGAGTTCGTGAAAACTTGTTCAACCCTTTTATACCCTCTTAGGCTGAAAAAGGAAAAACTTAAAAACAAGTTTTAGGCGATTATTACGCAAGGCCGTGAAAGTGACAAGATATTCGATATTTGATTAGACCTGGAGGATATGGCAAAATTTGTGAAAAAGTATACAACCCCTTTAAACCTCCTAGGGGTCAAATTTCAAAAAATGATGAAAGCACTTTCTAGGTATTTGTATGAAGAAGCCGTAGAATTAAAATGAATTAAATATTTGGGAAGACCTAATAGATATGACGAAAATCGTGAAATATTATGCATTCCATTTTCACTGATAACTTCTTTCGCCAATGAATATTTGAAATTTTTTTTATCCAAATTACTTTACTAGTTGATTTACATATACATACCGAGTTTCAATTTTGTAGCATAAGCCGTTCTATAGATAGGAAAAATATCCCCCACTCCCTTACCATACTACCCCTATAAAAAATTATATTTTTCCAAGATGCTATTACTATAGCTTTATCTAAATACTAAGTCTTCGCTGTATACCATTATAGGTTTTCGAGATATAAAAATCGGAACTTTTTCCTTTTCACCCTCCCCCACCCGCACCCTCTACACCCTCACCACCAAAATTTTGTTTTCTGCTAAGGGTCTATTAGGCCTACTTCTGGTAAAAATTTAAGCATCTACCTTACACTGTTCTTGAGATATGAGACGTGATTTTTTAGAAAAATTCGTCTAACCTCCACTTTCATGATCCACCGCCCCCTTTAAAAATTTTACTTTCAACAAACTTCATTTGTCAACCTTTATACACAAACCGAATTTTATTTTTCTAGTGCAATTGGTTCGTGAGATATCGTAATCAAAAGTTTTTTTACCCCCCACCCCCGTACGCCACTGACCCCACTCAAAAATTTGTTTTCGATCTATTCTCCTAGTACACCTATTTTGTTTCAAGTTTCAATTTTGTGACATTAACCGTTTAGGAGATATGGATTTTAGAATTTGTCGATCTCTGCTTTTTTGCGTTTCGGACGCATTATTTTTCCCCCCACTCCCACACCCCTTCACCCATATTGTCAATTTTTATGCAAATAGGTCCACTATCAAAGCTCTATATAAATTCCAAGTTTCAGTCTCCTAGCATAAGCGGTTGCTGAGATCTAGAAACCAAAATTTTCCATCTAAAACTAAAAATTTTCAGGGTAGCAAATTTTAATTTTTAAAAAGAAAAAATTTTTGTTGGTGCGCACCAGTTAAAAATATGAAATTAAACACTGACGATATTGTCTTTCATTTTCAAGTAACAGCCAAATGGGAATCTTTACTAAAGGACATACTACATGCACACACCTTATTGTATTATACTTTATCCCCAAATACATCACTATTTCATCTAGAGTATCATACGATTGAATTGTTTTTTAATAATTTTCAACAGGATTAAATGCTATTATGCACGTTCTTAATAAAGCTATATTACAGAACTTCTACTCTTTTATATCTGAAGAGAGATGAAGTCGAAAAGGTCCAGGAAGTACAATTGTGTTAAAAATTATTAAAGTACATTCTGATGGGAACAATAGATACAGTAGGCCATTGTTCCAACTTTTCTTTAGCTTTTCAGCACTTTGTCACACGGCTAAAACAAACGCTCTGACTTCCGCATCGTAGCACACCATGGAGTGATGAAGTGAACATTCTTTATCCCTCCTGGGTAATTTCAAAGGACTGAAAAAAAAAGGAGGAAATACTTTTTGGATAATTGCAAGCTGTATCCATCTCGTATTATGTGATGTGGACAGGTGCAGTAAAAATTGGCAAAACTTGCATATTGATTATAGGCTTAAGTATGTTATTATCATAATTGAACAATTTATTGAATGACTACTCGTATAGTGTGGAGTAAGAAAAGGTAGTTTTCTGTATTATATGTATGTCTTTAAATCTTCCTCTTCGTAGATTGGAAGAAGCTTTGAGTTAAGTTATTTGATGAATATATTTCCTATGGCTTCATTATACTATAATAAGCATACACTGGTAACTTGAATTAATTAATCGATACGCAATGCAATCGTAGCTTCCAGAGAGATTTATATCTATCCAATATCGAATTATAACAACCCAGCAATATCTTAATCAATTAGCTCCGTGGTAGCACCATAGCCGTAACAATCTCGGTTAATCTTTCAGTTAAAACATATTCACCTGGTGACAAAATCTACCTAAAGGGTGTTTCAGTAGGAACGCAAGAAATTCGTTAGGTTATAGCGGGCATGTTGTCAAAGTAACATCCGTCGAATTTGCTGTCAATTGTTTAGTAGTGTATGGCAGACCACAATGGAAGGTTATAGCGTTGAACAACGTGTTGAAATCATCAAATTTTATTTTCAAAATCAGATCTCCGTTGGAAAAACGTTCCGCGCGTTGCGTGATTTTTAACCACGAGGCTCATTTCTTGAATGAATGTGTGAACAACCAAAATTGTCGGATTTGGGACGATACAAATCCAAACGAGATACACCAGCACCAAATGTATCCCGAGAAATTCACTGTTTGGTACGGATTTTGGTCTAGCGAAATAACCAGTCCGTATTTCATCCAAAACGAAACTGGCATTGCCATAACCGTCAAACGATCGATGATAAGCAACTTCTTGTAGCTTAAACTGGATAATATGGATACCGACGAAATGTGGTTGCAACAGGACGGCGCTACGTGACACACATCGCATGTGACGATGGACATTCTGCATCAGCGATTTGAGGGTATCGTTATCTCGCGGCGACGACTTGAACTGGCCACCATTATCGTGGGATTTAACGCCTTTAGACTTATTCCTTTGAGGCTATTTTAAATCGCAGGTCGATGAGTATAGTCCGCAAACAATTGATGACCTTTAAGTTAACATAACGAACGCCATCCAACAAATTCAGCCAGATTTATACGGCAAAGTCGTCGAAAATTGGACCTCTCGAATACGTGCCACCAAGCAAAGCCGAAGCGGACATTTGAACGACGTTATGTTCCATACTTAATGCCATAAAATATTCTTTCAAATAAAAAAAAATTGGGTGAATATCTCGCACAAAATTTGTTTTATTTACACTTAAAAATTGAACGTCTTTGTTGAAATGCTTCCCATCGGTGTCAGTATTTCCGTTTTTCTCACGTGCTCGTACATAAAAGATACCCGATAGTTGAGTACTAAATTACTCATTATACTACGAGTGAATATATGCGACAGTGATTACTAAATTGGCCAGAATACTACCTGTATATATAATCGAATAATTGACTGGTAAATTTACCAAGCTGTGTTCCTATCACATGACGCAGAACAGCAAATAAAACTGAAGCCGGAAGGCGCTTGCAGGGTAGTTCCAATTCTTTTGCATTCTTAGTATAGGTACGTTTGCAATACCTAAACGGAATGATAATTTTTATACTCTAGATGAAATCATATAGAGTATTATAAGTTTAATCCAGCCCAAAAGTTTGTAACGCATAGAACCAAGCCTCGGACGAAAAAAAGTTATATTTTTTTTTGTTTAACTGTGGCCAAAAACCTCAAATCCGCCTGACGTCCGTCCGTCCGTCCGTCCGTCCGTGAACACGATAACTCAAGAACGCCTTCACCTAGGATCTTGAAATTTTGAATCTGGATGTTTGGTTGAATTTGTAAGGCTAAGTTCGTTAACGGGCAAAATCGTCCTACTCCTTCGGGTAGCTGCCATACAAAATGTCCTTAAAACACGTGTTCAAGAATATTGGTCGATAACTTAAGAAGGGTTTAACCTACGACTTTGAAATTTTGTATGTGTTATTTTTCCAATAGTTGGAGCTAAATATATGATTATGAAGAAAATCCTGTTAGTCCTTCGTGTAGCTGCCATACAAATATCCTGTTAAAATGTATTCACTAATTTACGAAACTCACTATAACTGAAGTAATCTTTTAGCTACGAATTCGGAATTTTGTACAAATTAGTTTTGAGTGAAAAGAAAGTTTGAGTTTACTAATCAGAAAAATCCTTTTACTCCTTCTGGTAGCTGCCATACAAAATGTCCTTAAAACACGTGCTCAAGAATATTGCCGATAACTTCAGAAGGGTTTAAGCTATGTCTTGTATGATTATCAAGAAAATCCTATTAGTCCTTCGTGTAGCTGCCATACAAGTATCCTGTCAAAAGGTCTTCACTTAATTTACGGAACTCACTATAACTCAAGTAATCTTTTAGCTATGAACTCGGAATTTTGTACAAATTAGTTTTGAGGGAAAACGAAGTTCGAGTTTACTAGTCAGCAAAATCCTTTTACTCCTTCTGGTAGCTGCCATACAAAATATCCTTAAGACACGTTTTCAAAAATATTTTTCGATAACTTTTGAACGCTTCAAGCTACGAATTTGAAATTTTGTACACATTAATTTTTAAATGGTTCCAAGAAAAAGAATAAATATGTAAGAAATCGAGTGAGCCCTCTTTGCACCTCCCATGTGAAAGTCCTACAAAAAAGAAATTTTTTTTCGATGACTTACCCAGTTCAAGATATGAAATTAAACACTGAATATTGTCTTTTAGTTTTGAGTAGCAATCTAATGGCAGTCCTTAATAAAGGACATACAACATGCACACACGTAATTCTACTTTATCCCCAACTACAATATAAATAGGAGTTCAGTATTCATCTAGAGTATTATACGATTGGCTTGCAGCCGATCGTGACTGCAGTATGTTTTTAATTTGTATTTTTTTCCCGCATTATGTGAACAGAATGATGGAAGGTTTGAACAATACTTTACACCCCCAGGGGGTTCAATATTGAAAAATACTTAAATCGGTTTTTTCCCCGACTATGTTTAAAGCTTTTAGAAGTAAAAGGGAATTTCAAATCTCAATAGACATAAGAAATATATCGGAATTCGTGAATATGTACAACCATTTTACACCCTGTTAGGGGTTGGATATTGAAAAATTTGGAAAAACTTATATAAAGAGTCCGCAGAAGTAAAATTGCTTTGATAGCTCGACATGTCTAAAAGTTTTAACTAAATTCGTGAAAATGTGCATTCGCGGACGCCAATAAAAATTTGAACTTTTTTTTGCTTTAATTACTCTAGTAATACATTTATGGTACACATATGTACTAAGTTTAAACTTTCTAGCATAAGCCTTTTCTGAGATATAAAAAACCACCCCTCACCACTGTACCTTGCTACCCCTATTAACAATTTAATTTTTCTAGGGTGTCTCTATAGTGGCTGTATATAATCCTAAATTTTTAAATAAAAATGTTTTACCTTCCACCCCCTTTCACCATCAACCCCAATACCCACACCCCCAAAAATTTTTTCCAATGAGGTCTACTGACCCTAACTTCTGTAAAATTTTCAAGATCATATCTGGTACGGTTTTTGAGATATAAAAATTAATTTTTTTTGAAAAATTGCTATCCCCCACTTTCGTGCTTCATATCCCCCCTCAAAGTGTTTACTTTCAGTAGACTCCACTTGTGATCACATATACAGAAACTAAATTTGGTCTTCCTGATGTAATTGGTTCGTAAGATATTGTAATCCAAAGTTTTTCACTCCCCGCCCCTACACTCCACCACCCCCCTTAAAAATTTTAGCCCCTGTCTAATTTTGAAGTATCCCTAAAGTCAACCAAAAAGTTTCAATCTTGTGACATCAATTTTTGGGGTTTACTAGTCCTAAAACGTGAAAATACAAAATTTCAGGATAGCAAATTTTTTTAAATTTCAGGTCGATAACAATACTTTATTATTAAAAATAATAAAGTAAAATTGCATTTAAAGGGGAACATCTGAGTAGAAAGCAGAAAAAATAGGGGATTTTTAGAAATTATTATCTGAAAAACTATTTGCTCGATTTCATCCAGGTTGGTTTTATTCGAAAGTATATATGTTGAGGTACACTAATAATTTTTTTTTATAAATATATATGAACCGGGGGCGCTGCTATCATGGTTGGCGTAAAGAATGTCCGTCGCTCGCACGGTCTGCGTTTCCCAAGATTACATGCAGTCGATTGATCCAAAACAAAAATTACAAAAAGTTTCTGAAAATGTAATGTTCGCGAAATGGCGGCTGATTGAAGTTTATTTTCAGTTTTTAACCTCAATTATCGACCTTTCTGACTTGATAAAAAAAAGTAAAAATCTTACGTAGCGAAGTAGAAAACCTATTCAAAAATATTGTGTGAAATTTTGGATTGCTTCCAAAATTCAAGCCGTTTTCCGAAGATTTTGGGGACCGTCTTTGAAAAGTATGTTTCGAGAATATCGCGTTTGAATGACGCTCTATGTAGAGAATTTACGAAGGGTCCATTCCGGTTAATTGCCCATAACTTTCATATTTATTGGAATTTCAATATGAAATTTACACACAATGTTCTTAAGACTACAGACTTAAAGATGAGTAAAAAAAAATGTTTTTGATAAAAAAAAATTTCTACTCGGATGTTCCCCCTTAAGAGAGCAAAAACATAAAAAACAAAAAAATTCGTCTCTCAAATTTCATTGAAATTAGACGAATGTGGCATATATGAGGGTTGCATTTATGCGGTTATAAATGTACAAGCTCTCTATAGGACGGATTCGAGACATTGCGTTACGTTGCATTTACGGGAGTGTTCGTCTATCAGGGTTGCATATATACGGGTTCTACTGTATTATTTTCTGTGATTTGGCTAAAGTTCATATAAGAAATTGAACACAAGATTCTCTCTGTTTATTTCGACTAGCCACCAAGGGAGAGTCCGAAAAAAGGGTAAACTACTCACGCCCTCCAAATTCTGCTTTATCTCCTATTTAGAGTATCATACGATTGACTTGGTGCCTAACATTATTGTAGTAAATTTTTTGTTTAAAAAGGTCAATCACAATACAGTATTATAGAAGAGATGATAAACATAATCATTAAATCTTAAGCTAGGAACTAAATATTCATTAATAATTCAATACACAACACTGATTTTTACGAAGATTGCTTTAATTGTCTTTTATAAAAAAAAAACTCATTTCCATACACAACATACCAACCATCAAATGTTTTCGTTTAATCAAAATAATAATGAAAATACACAATAAGGAAAATCCTTATTCACTATGATAAGATAATCACATATATCATCTGTTTGTGTCACATAGTCCGGAACAGGTTAATTAAACGTTTCGCGTGACGACTCTGTTTTTGTTTTTTCTTCTATACATGTATTATGGAGTAGCACGTGTACAGATCCCATCCACTCAATTTAATTTGCCAAAGTCCATAAGAAGCCCCAGAAAACCGAAGCCGTAAACGTGTTACAGTTTGGCGAAGCGAATCCTTGTATGGATTCGTCACATTTCTTTTATTTGCGAGCATCTCGCAAAATGAAAAACAACAGAATGAAACTTTTCTTCGATCCTTGTTGAGCCAGGCAATTTTCTTACACTGTTGTCTTTTGCGAAATTAACCATCTTTAGGACTTTTATATTATTGCGGTCGCATAAAATATGAGAAAATGAAATATTTCCAAGGTTTTCTTTCTCACGAAAAGAAAATTTTAACGAACTTTTCATAAAGCCTATGCATGAAATTCTATACTTTTGTACTTGCTAAATTCTTTTTTAAAGCTTAGCTCATGATTAAATATTAATAGATTCTAATTTTTTGACATGAACGAAACGTAATGTCCTTCCATTTACATTTTAACGGGAATGTATTTTCTTATAGTCGAGCTAATACCATTTAGATTAGATTAGATTGGAAATAGGGGTTGGTATGGTTAACCTCTGTCACTGTAGCCACAGTTGGGCTTATTGTGACGTCCTCCCGGATTGACTACGATTCCTCTTCAATCCCGGCGCTTTCAATGAAGCTTAATATTTTGCGAAGAGGAATGGCCAGGAATTCCGATTGGTCCATGAAGCCCTGACCGAAGTAACGAAGTCTTTTGTGATCTAAGCCCTCACATTCACAGAGGATATGCTCTGGTGTTTCGTCTTCGTCATTGCATACTTTGCAAATTTTAGTCTCAGAGAGATCAATCCTATTGAGATGCATCCTCATGTGACAATGTCCAGTCAGAGCTCGCACTAGGGTTCGGGTCTGATATCTGCTTAATTTTAGATAATCAGATGTTATTTTTTCCGAATGCTTTGGCATAAAAAGCTTTGAGTGCCTGTTGCCCGGTGCCAAATCCCAGTGAATGGCACTTTTCGATTTTTGCCACATTCGGATGTTCATTCTGGATGTGCTTAATGGTATCCCACAGAATGGATATGGTCCCATGAAGTCAGCTTCTGAACCTTTCCTAGCCAAAAGAACTGGAATCTCATAACTCCAGTGGGTGTGAGGACACGATGGTATTCCTGAAAAAGAATCAGCTGATGATCTAGCTAAGCGTGGAGTCATCTTACCCATGATTGACCCGGAACCATTTTATTGGGTATTTAAAGGCGTCATCAGGAACGATATTTTGAAGCACGTAATACCTTGGATACACTGCTCGTATACAAATCATGATATCGTCAATATCACCAGTGTATCACCCAATATTATGCATATAGTACGTCAACGAGCTGATATCTACATAATATCCAACCTGTTTCCTTGTATATAAATTCGATAATTTTAGCTGATATAGCCTTCTTTTAACTGCCATCAGCGCCATCTGTTACTGAAATCAACTGAAATTCCAATGAATGACTCTTGTGGATTTTTATATTCTTCCGTCAGTTAAAATTCTTTGAGCGATTTTTTCGAAATTTAACCCCCAAGTGGATGTAATGGGGTTGTAAACGTTTTCACAAATTAACGTAAAGAATAACCAGGAGGCCATTTGGAACACAATTTTTTAGGGTATCAGTCGCATAGTAACCTACATCGAATCTCAATGATAATTGAGCAAATAATGATCTGAAGAATATCACTTTGAAACCCTTGCATTACATCTGTATATGAAAGGAATTCTGACGCCCTTTCGCTGGAAAAAGTCAGAAATTTCTTTACTTGTCTAATACCATGGATACACTGCTTGTATACAATTAACGTTATTCAAATCATGATATGCGATACAAGATAGCATGATACACAGCCCATACATGTTATACTTTGACATTTAGCTATCAAAGACAAAATTTCTCGTGCCAAACGTTTTCAGTGTGTTGTTCCGGCGAATAGCACTTTCATGGCTAATAAAGAAATATACAAAGCGGACCATCATATCACACACAAAAATGAAAACACGCTCAAAGAATTTTAACTGACGGAATAATATAAATAAAGTAAAATCCACAAGTGTCATTCATTATTTCAGTAACAGATGGCGCTGATGTCAGTTAAAAGAAGGCTATATCAGCTAAAATCATCGAATTTATATACAAGGAAACAGGTTGGATAGTACGTCGGTATCAGCTCGTTGACGTTTAGCTATCAAAGACAAAATTTCTTCGTGCCAAACGTTGCAGTATGATGTTCCGGCGAATAGCACTTTCATTGCTAATAAAGAAATGTACAAAGCGGACCATCATATCACACACAAAAACAAAAAATGATATATCATCAGACCTAAGAAGTATGAAAAAATTTATGAAAACGTGTGGAACCTCTTAACACCCTCTAGGGAGTTCAATTTCGAAAATCGTGAAATAGGTTTTTAGACGATTACGTGAAATGCCCGGAGAAGTAAACATCTATGCATTGAACCTAAGAGATATGGCGAAAGTTGTAACATCGTCTTCAACTCTCATACATCCCTTTGGAGGTTGAATATTTAAAAAGCCTGAAATTAGTTTGTAGGTGATTGTATAGAATTGTATAGAAAGCCTGGTGAAGTAAAAACACTTCGATATCTCATCAGATCAAAGAGGTGTGTTGGTATTCATGAAAACGTAATCAACCCCCAAGGTAGTGTGGGGATTGAATTTAAAAATATCGTTAAATTGATTTTTAGGCGATAATATGGAGTGCCCGAAGAATTAAAAACTAATTTCATATCTCATCAAGCTTAAGACACATGCCGAACATTGTGAAAACGTATACAATCTCCACATACCAGGAGTTGAATATCAAAAAATCCTGAAGTTAACTTTGAAATGATTATAAAGAAAGCTGGATGAATGAAAACCCAATTCGATGTCTTTTCAGTCCTAAGGTATATGGCGGAATTCCCAAAAACGTATGCAACCCCATAAAAAACTAAAGAAAAGCCTGGAAATGCTTCTTAGGTATTTATCTGGAAACTCGTAGATGTAAAATTAATTCATTACTTCAGAAGACCTAAGAGATATGACGAAATTCGTGAAAATATAGGGTGTTTCAGCAGGAACGCTCGAAATTTGTCAGGTTACAGCGACCATGTTGTTAATGCAACATCCGTCGAATTTATTGTGAATTGATCAGTAGTATATGGTTAATCACCATGAAAGGTTATAGCTTTGAACAACGTATGAAAATCATCCAATTTTATTTTCAAACAGAGCTCCGTTCGAAAAACGTTCCGCACATTGTGTGATTTTTAACGACGAGACCCATTTCTTGATGAATGGATGCCTGAATGTCCAAAACTGGATGATATGGATACCGACGACATGTGGTTCCAAGAGGATGGCGCTACGTGCCACACAGCGCATGTCACGATGGACATTCTGCACGAGCGATTTGAGTTCATTGTTATCTTACGCGGCCGCGACATGAACTGGCAACTGCGATCGTGCGATTTAACCCTTTTAGACTTATTCCCTTGGGGCTATGCAGGACGATGCATATAATGCGCAAAGAATTGATGACCTTTAAGTTAATATAACGAACGCCATACAGCATATTCAGCCAGATTTATGCTACAAGGTCGTCGAAAATTGGACCTCTCGAATACGTGCCACCAAGCAAAGCCGGGCGGACATTTGAACGACATTATATTCCATACATGCAGACCCATCAGCCTGACATCTTTTACTCTCAAGACATTGGAAAGGATACTAGATGGGTATATCAGAGAAACCATAGATTCTAGCCACCTCTCAAAGGTCCAACACGCATACATCAAAGGTAAATCGGTGGACAAAGGTAAATCGCTAGAGTACAAGGAGTTCACATTGGAAACTTTTTTGGATATAGAAGGGGCTTTCAACAAAATTACAACGGAGGCATTTGTTGAGGCTCTGGGTTCTGCAAACGTCCACAGCACCATAAGTAAATGGTAGCCTATGCCGATGACGTGGCGATACTAGCATCAGGAAGGTACCCAAGCACGCTGTCGGAGCTTACGATCCAGGCTCTTAACAAGCTACTAAACTGGTCAAGAATCAGAGGGCTTAATGTTAACCCTTTAAAAACGAAACTGGTTCTTTTTACTAGGAGAACAAAGACTCAACAGTTTAAGCTGCCTAAGATGGGTAACACTGAGCTAACCCTGAATGGCCATGCCAGATATCTAGGAGTAATCCTAGACAGCAAGCTGTCATGGAAACTCAATACGGAAGAACGAGTATCTAAGGCAATCATCGCTTTCTACGCGTGTAAAAGAATGTTCGGTAGGAGGTGCGGTTTAGAGCCAAAAATCACTTACTGGATCTACGCGGTTGTAGTTAGGCCAATCCTATTATACGGTCTGCTAATATGGAGGCCAGTACTCGACAAATTAACCTACAGGAAAAAGTTGGAAAAGGTACAGAGACAGGCGTGTCTGGGGATAGCAGGCGCCCTTTGTACCACCTCTTCAGACTTGCTCAACGTCCTTCTTTCTTTGCCACCAATTGAGCTGTTCGCAAAATACTCAGCATGCAAATGCGCTCTGCGACTTAGGGAGTCCAACCAGTTCAAAGCATGTACATACGGGCACAGTAACATCAGCCTACCTACAACAGCGACTACGGACTATGCAGATCCTAAGCTCTGGTTTGACAGCAAGTTCGCCATAAACGTACCAAGGAGAGAGTACTGGGAGGTAAGAACCGGTGACACTGCGGGGTCGATTAACATCTATACTGGCGGCTTTAAGATGGAGGACGGAGTGGGCGCAGCCGTGCACTCACTTGATCTTTCAGCAAACTCTTGCTACAGACTGCCGAATAATTGTAGTATTTTTCAAGCGGAGGTACTGGCAATTCAGAAGGCGGCGGAGATAGCTCACAAATCGCGAAAAAGGGATAAGGCAGTTTTTATCTATACGGAAAGCCAAGCAGCCTTAATGGCTTTGAAATCCTGCATTATCAAATCCAAAGCAGTACTTAACTGTCGACGCGCTTTACAGAAACTGTACTCAAATAGAAAAGTGGAACTCTGCTGGGTTCCAGGGCACAGTCGTTTTTTAGGAAACGAACTCGCGGATGATCTTGCTGAAATAGGTGCAAACCTTGAGCAAGAAACAGCGGTTTCGGTACCACCGCCTCTTTATGTCGTTCACAACTCCCTAGAGCGGAAGATGGTAAGCCTGTTCGAGTCCAGCTGGCAGGCTACATCAACCTCCACAACCACGAAATAAATGTGGAACACTCAAAATGAGAAAAAAACTAAACTCCTGTTAGCACTACCAAGGGCGTAATGCGCAACTTTAGTCGGAATTATTACCGACTATTGTTTGATTGGGGCGCATGCGTACAGAATTGGGCTAATTACTAATGATCTTTGCAGGAACTGTAAACTATCCGGGGAATGGGAAACGCTAGAACACCTCCTGTGCAACTGCCCAGCTCTTGCTAGGAGACGGGTGAAGGCTCTTGGTGCACCGATCTTCACAAATCTTAAAGAAGTCTCGTTTAACAGCATGCAGAGTCTGCTAAACTTTGCTACGGTAACTGGGACCTTTGAATTAAACGAGGAGCTCTCAGTACAGATTTAAACGCAAGCGCAACTATCATAGGTACATTGGGTCTCCTGTTTTTAGTGGTATCACTATGGACCCTCGTGGGTCTATGTGAGGCTTTGGCCGCCACTGTAACCTAATCTAACCTATATTCCATACTTAATGCCCCAAAGTGGGTGCAAGGAGGTTGCATATGTTTTCATATATTCCTACATATTTATTAGTTTTGATTTTTATAAATAAAAATAAAAATGCTTAGTAAATGCAATAACAACACTAGCCACAACTATTGTTTCGAGTCTTCGATATCTAGCGAAGCCACCTGAATAATTATCTGTTTCCAGGTCGTTTTTAATTGCTATTATTATACCTACAAAAAATCTCCAAGTTTAAACTTTGTAGCATGAACCATTTAGAAGATATTGGTTGTAGAATGTTTTGATCTCTAATAATCCATTACCTTGATGAACCCAGTAGAAGTCATCTCAAAAAAGTCTTTAGAGAAAGAGAAGGAAATGGACCTTGGAGCTCTTGAAGAAAATTATTGGTTGATTTCTAAAACGCCGCGTACGTTATATCGATTGGCTACTAAATGATAGACTTACCTTCAAGATTAATTCCTTTCGCCTGCGTCATGATAGGAGTATAGGTGGTATCCGGTTCCAATGTACTGGAAATATTTACAACGCTGATACGAGTAAAATTGCTTTGCAATTTGGGTATTGCTTCCGACTCCTTATAAAATTGATCCTCGTCATATAAATCGTTTGTATCACCGTCGAAATGTTCAGGTTCATCGGGTTCGGCAACTGATTCATATCGATCCTTAAGTACTTGTTTTGGCACTAAAAGTTGAACATAAAAAACGAAAATGCTAATAAATATTTTGTGCATTGGAAAATGTTGAACAATACTCAACACGAAAGAGCGAACTTTAACTTTCCTGTAATCACAAAAGTTTAAAAACAAAAATATTTACATACCACAAGTGTAAACAACTTTCAGGTAAATCCTTGAGTTGGGGCGGCATGGAGACCCGAACGTAGTGGTGTCTGCTGATAAATTGCATCTTCTACGTCCGTGGCATATTTGCATAACTGTCTCGGTTGCATAGGATACTAGGCAAGCTGGTTAGAACAAAGCAAAGCTGGTTAGAACAAAGGATGTAAGGATGGAACGTAAATGTTCACTAATTTGATAGACAACTTACTCTCCTCTTTGACACCTTGAGGCTGAGGACATTGTATGCTCTCGTATTCCGTTCGTCCGAAACTTGCACTGTAGATTGCTATCCGGGAGTATGGATTGCATTCCAGCTGGATTACGTCATTCTTACAGGCAACTTTACTACGAAATTCATCTGGAAAGGATAATTTAAAACGGACAATTGTAGTCGAAATAAATACTTGCCAGGATTAATACAATTTACAGGGTGTTACTATAAAGTTTGGAAACTGTTTAAAATAGCTGCACGTATACATATTGTTACATGTAAACCTGGCAACCGCGCAACCGTGCAACTCGATCGTTTCACATAATGAAAACAACAACAACCGAATACCTAGCTGCAAAATAGCCCAATCAGAAACCTAGCTGAAGATAAGCCGAAACAACATGATTGTATCTCTCTTCTTATCGAATGCTCTCCAATGTACTAGAACCTTGTACATAAACCACTAAACGAAGGTCAGAATCGAAGGCTCTGAAGCTTTCGAGAAGATTCCCCAACTGAACGAACGTTCAAGTACACCGGTGAACATTCAAGACTGCTACCGCCTAGTATATAAGCAGGTAAAGCATTCAGCGAAGACACAGTAATTCTGATTACGGCGACTGTGACAGACAGCGGGTACACGCGACCGTGTTGAGAGAGAACGAAAGTGAACGAGTCAAGCGATATATGGTATAAGCGGGCGGTACTGCCATACAGTGCGAATTATTGTGCGATTATAATTCTGTGAATTTAAAGTGCGATTAATAAATAATCACTTATTTTTATTTTAACCGAATTGTGTTTTACTTGAAATCCCGGCGAACCCCTAGCTCGCAACAATATATTCTAATTTCCAAGATACCTGTGTCTTTCTCTGCCTTTTCCATCAGTAAAGTGGTAATTATTTGAGCAGTTTAAAATCTTAAATGTTACTTCACGTTGATTTAAAAATTAAGATTATTGCATACATTTTTACTTTATTATTTTTTAACAATAAAGTTTTGTGATCGTCCTGAAATCTCCAAAACGATTGCTGCCAATTTTGTATTTTCACGTTTTAAGCCTAATAGACTCCAAAATGCGACAAAAATGTCCTTTTGTTGATGAACCCTTCCACATACTGGTTGGTTGGTTGGTTGATTGGTTTACGTGGAGGCCCGTCAGTCGAGACAGGGCACAATTAGCACAGAAAGTGCCGTTTTGATGCCACAACTCGCTTAACCTGGTCGTAGGGGACTGACGAAGTAGGTACAAGGTTTCAACATAGACCTGTGGCGGGAATAGGTTATGATATCCATCCGGAGCTGTTTAAAGAGGCAATCAGCTCTCCAATCATATTTTTTGAAATCCCATCCTGGTTATCAAAGAAAGGTTTGCCTAATGCGCGAAGTCTGGCTCTAGCTAGGGCCCCACACTCGCAGAGAAGGTGGATAACAGTTTGCCTCTTATTTGCATCCCCACAACTGCGGCAATTGACCTTAAAGGGAATGTCCAGTTTGGCCGCATGGTCGCCGATTGGCCAGTGACCCGTGCTGACTGCCGCGACTCTGGAGACGTCAACTCGGCTCCTGCTCAAGAGTTCGTCTGTTCTGCTCAGGCAGTAGGATGGCCATATCTTCCTAGATATGACGCAGTTGGTCAGTCCTATCCATCTGAAGTTTGTGTTTGTAAAAAAGTGGGAGGATATTTGGCGCTTAACAGTCCCTAGTGGGACCAGAACGGATTCCACGGGAGAGCCCTGAAGAGCAGAACTTTGCCTAGCTAATTCGTCTGCCTGCTTTGACTTTGGTCAGTATGTGGGTCGTGAGGAGAAGGATGGAGTATTTTAGACGAAAAATTTATATGGAACTATGAGAAGGAAAAACATACTGCAGTCACGATCGGCTGCAAGCTCTAGATGAAACTGAACTCCGATTTATATTGTGTTTGGGGATAAAGTAATATAACGAGTGTAAATGTATTTTATACTTTATCAACGACTCCCATTTGATTGCAACTCAAACCTAAAAGACAAATATGGTAGCTTCTCACCATGAAAAATTTCATTCTTATAAAAATTGGTAAAAAAAAAATAAAATTGCTGTTGGCGGGATTCGATTCGGCGCTCTTAGCGTTGAATTTCATATATCATAGCAAACAACCAAAAATTCCACCAAATTGGTTGAAATATTGGGTGATCTTTTAGTATAAGGAGGCGAAGGCAAGAATGTTACTTAAATTATAATTCGCGGTAATGAAATTAGTTTCAACATCGCCTATATAGAATAATCCCAAGCAATGCCACTAGCTGTAAGGGTGTTTCGGATTTAGGCTTGATACACACTCTGACGAGTCTATGCCATCCGATGATGAAACAGCTCCTTCGGACCCAGTCCAACACAGTCTTATAAAAAACTGGCCTATCCAGTGAAGGTTTTCTAACTGTCATGCCCTCAGGGACAGCGATTAATCAACAGTCGGGGATTTCGTGTTGGGGTTTCACACCAGAAACTCCACTGACGCCGGAAAACAACAAAAACTTAAACAAATTTGCTTCTATTGTAGCTTCTCACCATGAAAAATTCCATTCTTATTATCAGTGTTAAATTTAAGATCTGAAAAGCTGAAACAAAATTTATCTATCCTTTTATCTGGAACCATTTAACAACTGATATGTACAAAATTAAAAATTTCTAGCTTGAAGCGTTCAAAAGTTATCGGAAAATAAAGTAAAAATATAATTGTATTAGAATAAAAGCCACATGGAAGTTTCACAAAAACATTCATATCACCAATACAAATTGAAAAGAAAGTTAAAGACTCGTTTCTTAATATTCAGGTTTTGTTGCGATTATTGGATAATTAATATACGTGTGTTCAATAGTTATCGAACTTAAAATGGGAGCATTCGAATAAATTGACGAATGTTAATAATTAATGAACTCAATATTGCTTTTGACTTAAAACTAATTCCAGTAATATATTTACTTCTTGCTTTCACGAACCCCTTAGATATAGACTCAAAGGGTCCGAACCAGTCTAATGACCGGGTGTAGTCCAGTGGTAGTGTACTAGATCTTAAAAACACTGCTTAGGCAATATCGTGGGTTCAATTTCCAATCAAAGCATAATTTATTTATAAGAAAAATTTTTCAGTTACTATTGGCATCGAAATATTAATATAAATAGTGCACAGTAAATTTTTACAACTAGATTCTAGTTAAACACCACTAGAATTTAGCTCCTAGATATTCCAGTAAAGATCTAGTGAATAAGTACCCACTAGAATATCAGGGAATTGTTTTACTGGATTTCTATCAGAATCCTGTCAATAATCTAGTTCTATTTACTAGTACTTCAGTTGTTTTGATAAAGAGGCAAAACACTAGTAATCTACCAAACGAAACTGAGTAGACAGTAGAACTTCAGGCATAATCGCCGCTCTAATGCAGAAAAGGCGTAAGTAACATTTTCTTCGAAGCCAAGTTTCTGGTTAATTTTGATAGGTTGCTTACAAAATGCACATCCATTATTTTGGTTGATACATCGTATTTCTATTAAAGCTTTTTAAAATTCTTAAGGATGGCGTGTTTTAAGAGTAATTTATCATAAAAGACAAAAAATTGACTCCAAAAAAAATGTCAGTAACGTCCTTTGAGCGATGATATGTATATGTTTAAATGAATTTCTAATATGTAAACAAAAAGTCTTCCAAAAATCCAACCATGTATATTGTTCATAAATTATATAATGTTATATCATACATATTACATAATATATATTACATATACATAATTTTCGAATATTACATATTTAATTTTAGACAAGTAAATAAAAAATATTTAATCATACAAAATTCAAAAAGTCAATTTTTTTTGTAGGATGCTTGCGACTACTACAAGTTTGACATCTTTTCATTTTATAGACAAAACATTCAAAAAAATTTAAAAATTTTTGCAGTGCGCTATCAAATTTGATTTTAAGAGCATAATGTACTTTAAACAAAGTATCGAAAGCATATAACAAATCATTTTCCATTTCGATTACTTTCTTGTCGACAATAACATAGTAATTCGACGATGCGGAATCAAATTTACTGTCGCTCCTGCACAGAATAAACGGCTGTCGTTTCTGCAGATCCATTATAAAACCAGGCAAAACCTTTCTACACATAAAACAATGCATATTTTTGGTAACTTAAATTAAAACTACATATAACTACAAATTTTATTAATTCTAACTTCTATTATAATAATTTCCGAAGTATCAGCATCCACTCCGTTTTGTAGCAGGAACTGATGAAATTGCTCAATATCCATTATTAAAAATGAATTTCATAGAAAACATACTGCAGTCACGATCGGCTGCAAGCCAATCGTATAATACTCTAGATGAATACTGAACTCCGATTTATATTGTAGTTGGGGATAAAGTAGAATTACGTGTGTGCATGTTGTATATCCTTTATTAAGGACTGCCATTAGATTGCTACTCAAACCTAAAAGACAATATTCAGTGTTTAATTTCATATCTTAAACTGGGTAAGTCATCGAACAAAAATGTCCTTTTTGAAGGACTTTCACATGGGAGGTGCAGGAAGGACTCACTCGATTTCTTACATATTTATCCTTTTCCTTGGAATTAGTTAAAAATGAACGTGTACAAAATTTCAAAATCGTAGCTTAAAGCGTTCAAAAGTTATCGAAAATATTGTTGAACACGTGCCTAAGGGACATTTTGTATGGCAGCTACCAGAACGAGTAAAAGGATTTCGCTGATTAGTAAACACGAACTTTGTTTTTACTCAAAACTAATTTGTACAAAATTTCGAATTCATAGCTAAAAGATTACTTGAGTTATAGTAAGTTCCGTAAATTAAGTGAAGGTATTTTTACAGGATATTTGTATAGCAGCTACACGAAGGACTAATAGGATTTTCTTTATAATCATACATTTAGCTCCAACTATTGGAAAAATAACACATACAAAATTTCAAAGACGTAGCTTAAACCCTTCTGAAGTTATCGGCCAATATTCTTGAACACGTATTTTAAGGACATTTTGTATGGCAGCTACCAGAAGGAGTAAAAGGATTTCGCTGACAAGTAAACTCAAGCTTTGTTTTTACTAAAAACTGATTTGTACAAAATTCCGAATTCGTAGCTAAAAGATTACTTGAGTTATAGTGAGTTTCGTAAATTAAGTGAAGACATTTTGACAGGATATTTGTATGGCAGCTACACGAAGGGCTAACAGAATTTTCTTCATAATTATATATTTAGCTCTAACTATTGAAAAAATAATACATACAAAATTTCAATGTCGTAGCTTAAACCCTTCTGAAGTTATCAACCAATATTCTTGAACACCTGTTTTAAGGATATTTTGTATGGAAGCTACCAGAAGGAGTGAAAGGATTTCGCTGACTAGTAAACTAGAACTTTGGTTTTACTAAAAACTAATTTGTACAAAATTTCGATTTCGTACCTAAAAGATTACTTGAGTTATAGTGAGTTTCGTAAATTAAGTGAAGACATTTTGACAGGATATTTGTACGGCAGCTACACGAAGGACTAACAGGATTTTCTTGATATTCATATATTTAGCTCCAACTATTAAAAAAGTAACACATACAAAATTTCAAAGTCGTAGCTTTAGGCGTTCCGAAGTTATTGGTAAATATTCTTGAACACGTGTTTTAAGGACATTTTGTATGGCAGCTACCCGAAGGAGTAAGACGATTTTGCCCGTTAACAAACTTAGCCTTACAAATTCAACCAAACATCCAGATTCAAAATTTCAAGATCCTAGGTGAAGGCGTTCTTGGGTTATCGTGTTCACGGACAGACGGACGGACGGACGGACGGACGGACGGACGGACGGACGGACGTCAAGCGGATTTGAGGTTTTTGGGCACAAATAAACAAAAAATAATATATAACTTTTTTCGTCCGAGGCTTGGTTCTATGCGTTACAAACTTTTGGGCTGGATTAAACTTATAATACTCTATATGATTTCATCTAGAGTATAAAAATCTGCCAATAAAATAAGGCCATAATTAATTCTTTCCGTTTAAAACACCTATTCTGTGAAAGGGTCTTATCAATTTATCCATTTTCCTGCCAGTCTCCATGGAAACGAAATTTGAAGTTTTATTTTTTAATTCAGTTCTCATGGAAACTGGTGCAGAAAATCCCATCGTTTAAAAAGTCCCTAAACTGTTCAAACATTTAAACAATCATCAACTTAGTAGCTTTACCGTTATTCAGAGCCGAAACAAGAATTTTCACTTGTAAAATATTCACACATTCACCTTTACTTTTTAAAATATAACTCACTTTATGATCTCGTGCCTCCGAATGCATAGACAATAATGATGCCTGACCACTTGTCTTTATCACTGTTTTACATCTAGTTCTATTTTCACTAGATTCACAGTAAATTTATCCAGTTTTCTAGTTTCAATACTTTTTTTCCTAGAAACATAGTGATAAGTACTATAAAAACAGTTGAATTGACAAGTGCGAACTGTACTTCTTGTCATTTTCACTAGATTTTTGGGGGTAGGAAATTTTTGACTAGACTATCAGTAGGAAATTTTCACTAGATTGTCTCTAGTTGAACTTTACTAGAAAAAAGATTTGCTGTGTGAATTGTGCCGAATGCTTAATAGGGTCACTACTAAAGGATTTAACACTAAGCAGATGAGTTCCGTTTACATTCTTATCAGATTCACAAATACCATCAGAGCTACCAGCCAGTTGATTTGCTATAGGCAATTTTGCTATTCTGGTAGATCGTACTACAGCAAATAGCACTAGGAAAATATTAACACCTACTAGTACACTACCATACTCGGACCGATTTTTGATCTTCCTATCTCTAAGCTGGCTGAACTGTACACTACAGTGTATTAAAGGCAAACCTCCTAAGTCCAGTTCAGTATTCTTAAAAAAAAAAACCCTAACACAATGTTAATTTAATAGCTCAAAGGATTTGGGAGTTTCTACCCTTCTCTTGGGTGACTTATCGGAGTTGTGACCTATTGCACCGGAATATGTTCGCAAAGAACTTCCTCCATTTCCTAGAAAGTCCCTAAGTCCTTAAAAAAGAGAAGTTTTTATTGAATGCTGCGTCTTCACAGTTTTGCATTGATTTATCAGGTATATTTTCAATAAAATATTTCCAATCAAGTAATGCTTTTTGAAGAAGAATCTCAGTCATCGTCGAAACCTTGAAGTCAAAAAGTATCTCCAAGGATAAAATAAAAATCTGCCAACAGTCTGGGCGCAACTTTATTTTTTTTTTTGGTAGAAGTTCGGAACGAGTTTAATTCTGAAATGCGGTGTAGGTTACTATGTGACTGAAACTGAAACAACTTTTTGACGATTAGGTACACGGAAAAAAGGAAATGCACATTGTACACTATACCAATGTAGCTGCAAATATATGCCGGAAACATAAAATATGTATTCCTTACACGTAAATATGTTATCATTACTATTTTCTTACAAATTCTGATGTACCTAGGAACATTAAGAATTGTACTAATTTCCCAAAATACCAATGTAAATAATACACATAAATAGTTTTCTGGAATATCTAATTTGTATGTTACTATTGAAAAGTAATGCAAACTAAGAAAGTGTGGCAGTTGGCATAAATCATGTGCACTGTACACATGGTATGTAGCGTTTACCACAAAAAATGTAGCCGCAAAAAACAATCGCTCTTCTTTGCGCTAGATTTGAATAAATCAGTTTCGACGCCTCTTCTTTGTAAAATAGTGAAGTGACAAGTGTGTTAATAAATCAATTAAACTTATTAAATGCAGTATGTTATTGAAAGTTTTAATTCAAGTGTTACATATTGGTATAAACGGTGCGCGAATTGTACCTTTTCATACTCTAGATGAAATCATATAGAGTATTATAAGTTTAATCCAGCCGAAAAGTTTGTAACGCATAGAACCAAGCCTCGGACGAAAAAAAGTTATAAATTATTTTTTGTTGACGCACGGACGTCAGGCGGATTTGAGGTTTTTGGCCACAAATAAACAAAAAATAATATCTAACTTTTTTTCGTCCGAGGCTTGGTTCTATGCGTTACAAACTTTTGGGCTGGATTAAACTTATAATACTCTATATGATTTCATCTAGAGTATAATAACTGAGTATACTATTTACCAAAAATAACAATTATATAGCATTAAGCATAATATGGAAAGAAAATAATCAAGAAAAAATCAACTAAATAGGTAACTGTTTGTTTTTTGTTATTGTTTAAATCGATCTCCCCAACATGACCCTGTGCCATATTATACTCCAATAAAAAATATTTTTTTATAGTATTATACGAGTACCTATTGACAGCAAAAGTGGGACTTATTACTAATCGAAGGACTGTCAAAAGCGTAACATATTTCTAGAACATTTTCGCTGCAATTAGTACTATACTCTATTCATTCTTGCTCGTTCCTACATTTTCGGAACTATGAAAATGCTTCAAAAATTACGTTACATAACAAATGTTCTCAAAACATTCCATATTGTGGCTTTTACATTTGTACTGTGTTGGTTTAACAAATTTTCATCATAGATATTACTATTTTTTTGTTACTGACATTTCTAATGGTATCTACTTCGTTGTGAATTATACAAATTACGAAATGTGATTTGTACGCAAAAATAGTAATAAATACAATTTAATTGTTCTTATCACATTTTAATAACAACATTTTATGCTGAGAACTAAAAATTATTGTTAGCTGAAATTTCACCATCACAATAGTAACGAGAACCCTTGTCATTGGCAGTCAAAACTATTTCTTTTTTACCGTGTAGGAAGCCTTATGCTGTTATGACACTGGGTATTTTTGCGGCTTTAAAGCGGCTAGACAATCCAAATGGAGAGGGATAGAGACTTTAACATACAATTTAGACATTGGTGTGAGAGAGACAGTCCGAACAGCAAGCTATGGGTAACTGTCAAAAAACAATCCAAAACTGTCAAAAAAAAAGCGGCAACAAAGCGCATTCTAGCAGTGTTTCGCAACATTCTAGCAGTTAATCCAAGAAAAATCCACTGGCGGCTAGATTTTCCAGCCGCTACCGACTAGTTTTTGACAGTTCGTTATGCATAAATTATGGAAAGTGTCATGTTATGTTATGAAACGCGCTAATATCAGAAATTTATAACAAATCAGTTGTTAATTTCGTCTACTAGATGCCGGTAGCATCAGCAAGGGTATTTTTTAGCGGTAATCTCTTTCTCTCTATATTGGTCGCCTTGTCGCACGATTGACTTTTATTGCACTTGAAACTAGCGAGGAAATAGCCAGTGTCATAACAGCATTAGGAAGTAAAAATCTGCTAACAGTCTGGGCGCAACTTTATTATTTTTCGGGTAGAAGTTCGGAACGCGTTTAAGATTGATGCGGTGTAGGTTACTATGTGACTGAAAACCTAAAAAAATGGGTAGAATGGGGTCGCGCTAGAATACTTACGCCGCTGCCACATGTAAAATATGAATTAATTGGGTCATAATCCGGGGCGCAGTCTAAGTCGTAGTATAATATCAGTTGTTACGCGATTAGGAGGTTTTTCGTGATTTGGTTTTGGGCCATTACATGAAATCGAAAATGCATTTGCAGGCGATTATATAAATAGTCTGTGGAAGTGAAAGCCAATCTAATATCTCATCAATCCTAAGAATATCTTGAATATCTAAAAATCGTGAAATCAACTTTTTGACGATTATATTAATATTATATTATTATATAGCCTTGAAAAGTAAAAATGAATTCGATATCTCATTAGAACTAAGAAATATGTAGGAATTTGTGAAAATATATGCAACCGCCTTGCACCCATTTTGGGTTTGAATATCCAAAAATCCTGAAATAAGTTTTTAGATATATATAAAGAGAACCAGAGAAAGTACAAACCAATTCGATGTCCTATTCCTAAGAGATATGACGGAATTCGTGAAAACGTGTTCAACCCGTTCATACCCTCTTAAGGGTTGAAAAAGGAAAAAATTTGAAAACATGTTTTAGGTGATTATTAAACAAGCCCGTGGAAGTAAAAAGTTATTCGATATCTAATCAGACCGGAGGGATACGGCTGAATTCGTGAAAATGTATACAACCCCTTTACACCACCGTGGAGGTCGAATTTCAAAAAATCCTGAAAGCGCTTTCTAGGCATTTATATGAAAAATCCGTAGAATAAAAATGAATTCAATATTTGGAAAGACCTAATAGATATGATGAAAATCGTGAAAATATATGAATTCCATTTCCACTGATCATTTTTTTTCCCCCCTTCCGAACGCCAAAGGATACTTGAATTTTTTTTAATTAATTTTACTTTTCTAATTGATTTGCATATACATACAGAGTTTCAAATTTCTAACTAAGGCCGTTCTATAGTTAGGAAAAAAATCCCCCACCCCCGCACCATACCAACCCTATAAAAAATTATATTTTTCCAACATGCTACTACTATAGCTCTATCTGAATACGAAGTTTCAGTATTATATCATCATAGGTTCTCGAGATATAAACATCGGAACTTTTCCTCTTCACTCTCCTCCTCCCTAATCCACCACACCCTTATCCTTACAATTTTACTTATTGAATTTTTTTTAATTAATTTTACTTTTCTAATTGATTTGCATATACATACAGAGTTTCAAATTTCTAACTAAGGCCGTTCTATAGTTAGGAAAAAAATCCCCCACCCCCGCACCATACCAACCCTATAAAAAATTATATTTTTCCAACATGCTACTACTATAGCTCTATCTGAATACAAAGTTTCAGTATTATATCATCATAGGTTCTCGAGATATAAACATCGGAACTTTTCCTCTTCACTCTCCTCCTCCCTAATCCACCACACCCTTATCCTTACAATTTTACTTTATTATTTTTTAATAATAAAGTATTGTGATCGACCTGAAATTTCAAAAAAGTTTGCTACCCTGAAATTTTGTATTTACAAGTTTTAGGACTAGTAAACACCAAAAAAACAAAAAAAAAAAATATGTCCGTCTGTCCGCCGTAGACACCGTACGCCGTCCGCCGTACGCCGTACGCCGTACGCAAAATTGTTTGAAGGCGCGTAGCTCCCAAACCCGTTGAGATATTAAATTGAAATTTTTATGGTGGGTAGATTGGGTGCATCCCTACGACTGGTATACTTTTGAGGGTGGGGGTAGAAGGGGAGAGGAGAGGGGAGCGTTTTAGACGAAAAATTTTGGTTTATAGATCTCAATAACCACTTATGCTAGGAGGCTGAAACTTGGAACTTATGTAGTACTATGATAATGGATTCAATTGCAAAAAAATGGTCGATATTGGTTAAGGGGTGTGGAAGTGGGGGGGAAAATAATGAGTCATTAACGCATGAAAGACGGGATTGAAACATTCTAAAATCGATATCTCCTGAACTATTGATGTCAGAAGATTGAAACTTTGTTGTTGTCCTAAGGGATACTTCAAGATTAGACAAGGGCTTAAATTTTTAAGAGGGGTGGTGGGGTGTAGGGGTGGGGGGTGAAAAACTTTGGATTACAATATCTTCCGAACCAATTACACCAGGAAGATAAAATTTAGTTTCTGTATATGGGATCACAAGAGGAGTCTACCGAAACTAAATTTTTTGAGGGGGGAGGTGGATTACGAAAGTGAGGGGATAGCAATTTCTCAAAAAATTTAATTTTTATATCTCAGAAACCGTATCAGATATGATCTTGAAAATTTTACAGGAGTTGGGGTCGGTAAACTTCTAATAGGGAAAAAAATGTTGGTGGTGTGGGTGTTGGGGGTGATGGTGAAAGGGGGTAGAAAGGAAAACATTCTGATTTTTATTTCTCGAAAACCATAATGAATAGAAAGCTAACAATTTAGGATTATATAGAGCCACTATGGAGACATCCTAGAAAAATAAAATTTTTGATAGTGGTGTCAAGGTACGGGGGAGAGGGGGTTTTTTTTATATCTCAGAAACGGCTTATGCTAGAAAGTTGAAACTTAGTACGTATATGTAGATGTACTATTAGAGTAATTAAAGCAAAAAAAAAGTTCAGATTTTTATTGGCGTTCAGAGGTTGAGTAAAAAAAATGTTCGTGAATCCACATTTTCACAAACTTCGTTAAAACTTTTAGACATGTCGAGCTATCAAAGCAATTTTACTTCTGCGAGCTATTTATATAAGCGCCTAGTAACGATCTTCAAAATTTTTAGATATCCAACCCCTAACGGGGTGTAAAGTGGTTGTGTACATATTCACGAATTCTGATATATTTCTAAGGTATATTGAGATTTGGAATTCACTTTTACTTCTATAAGCTTTAAACGTAGTCGGGGAAAAACCGATTTAAGTATTTTTCTCAATTAAACCCCCTGGGGGTATTGTTCAAGTTTTCACTGATTCCGAAAATCTCTTAGGTTTAATGTGATTGAATTCGCTTTTACTACTATGAATTATTCTATTGATAAAAAAATACGCAAGTAAATAAAAAAAATCGGCCAACAGTCTGGGCGCAACTTTATTATTTTATGGGTAGAAGTCCGAAACGTGTTTAATGATGCGATACGGTGTTGGGTACTATGCGACTGACAACCTAAAAAATAACCAGGAGGCTATATGGAACGTTATATTTTAGGTTGTCAGTCGCAACGTACCCAACACCGTATCGCATCATTAAACACGTTTCGGACTTCTACCCATAAAATAATAAAGTTGCGCCCAGACTGTTGGCCGATTTTTTTTCTGCTAGGGGTCTATTGGACCTACTAATGGAACAAATTTTAAACATCTATCTTACACCGTTCTTGAGATATGAGACGTGATTTTTTTGTTTCAGCAAACTTTATTTGTCAACCTTTATACAGAAACCGAATTTTCTTTCTCTAGTACAATTGGTTCATGAGATATCGTAATCTAAAGTTTTTCACCCCCCACTTCCGTACGCCACTGTCCCCTCTCAAAAACTACAGATGTTCATTAAGTTTTAATTTCGTGAGATTAACCGTTTAGGAGATATGGATTTTAGAATGTCTCAATCTCGGCTTTCGAACGTTTCGGACGCATTATTTTTCTCCCCACTCTCACACACCTTCACACATATCAGCAATATTTTTGCAAATGGATCCACTATCGAAGCTCTATAAAAGTTTCAAGTTTCAGCCTCCTAACATAAGCGATTGCTGAGATCTAAAAACCAAAATTTTCCGTTTAAAACGCTTCCCCCACCTCTCCTCTCACACCCCTACCACTCGAAAAGTGGTCACTTCAAGGGGCCTACCCAGTCTATTCAGAAAAAAAACTCAATTTAATAGCTCATAGGGTTTGGGAACTATGTATAAGTCCTCAAACGATTTTGCGTACGGCGGACGCGTACTGACGAACTGACATTTTACTTTATTATTTCAATAATACAGTATTGTTATCGATTTTTAAAAAAAAAAAATTTGCTACCCTCAAAATTTTTTTTTTCACGTTTCATGACGAGTAGACACGAAAAAAGCAAAAAAAAATTTCAGTCCGTCTGTCCGCCGTACGCCGTACGTCTACCGGTGTACGCAAAATTGTTTGAAGGCTCGTAGCATCCAAACCCTATAAGATATTTAATTGAATTTTTTTTCGTGGGTAGAGTGGGTAGGCCCCCTAAAGTTACCAAATTTGGAGGGGTGGGGGTGTGAGGGGGGAGGAGGGGGAAGCGTTTTAGACGGAAAATTTTGGTTTCTAGATCTCAGCAACCGCTTATGCTAGGAGGCTGAAATTTGGAATTTATATAGAACTTTGGTAGTGGACCCATTTGCAAAAAAATTGCCGATATAGGTGAAGGGGTTCGGGAGTGGGGGGAAAAATAATGCGTCCGAAACGCAAAAAAGGTGAGATCGACACATTCTAAAATCCATATCTCCTAAACGGTCAATGTCACAAAATTGAAACTTAATGAATATCTGTAGGTATACTAGGAGAATAGATCGGAACCAAAAATTTGAGTGGGGGAAGTGGCGTACGGGGGTGGGGGGTGAAAAACTATAGATTACGATATCTCAAGAACCAATTGCACTAGACAAATAAAATTTGGTTTGTGTATAAAGGTTGACAAATGAAGTTTGATAAAAGTAAAATTTTTTAAAGGGGGCGGTGGAGCATGAAAGTGGAGGGGATAAGAATTTTTCAAAAAAATCACGTATCATATCTCAAGAACAGTGTAAGATAGATGCTTAAAATTTTTACCAGAAGTAGGCCTAATAGACCCCTAGCGGAAAACAAAATTTAGGAAGTGTGGGTGTAGAAGGTGAGGGTGGGGGAGGGTGAAAAGGAAAAAGTTTCGATTTTAATATCTCGACAACCTATAATGATATAAAACTGAAACTTGGTATTTGGATAGAGCTATATTAGTAGCACTTTGGAAAAATATAATTTTTTATAGGGGTAGTATGGTACGGGGGTGGGGGGTGTTTTTCCTATCTATAGAACGGCTTATGCTACAAAGTTGAAACTCGGTATGTTTATGTAGTTCAACTAGAAAACTAATTTAGATAAAAAAAAATTCAAATATCCATTGGCGTTCGGAGGGGGGGCAAAAAAAATTATCAGTGAAAATGGAGTGCACATATTTTCACGGTTTTCGTCATATCTATTAGGTTTTCCCAAATATTGAATTCATTTTTATTGTACATCTTCTTCATATAAATACCTAGAAATTGTTTTCAGGATTTTTTAAAATTCGACCCCTAAGAGGGTGCAAAGGGGGTTGTAAACTTTTTCACGAATTCTTCTATATCCCCAGGTCTTATCAGATATCAAATATCTTTTCACTTTCACGTGCTTGCGTAATAATCGCCTAAAACTTGTTTTTAAGTTTTTTCCTTTTTCAGCTCCTAAGAGAGTATAAATGATAAGAAGAAAGAAATTTTCCAATGTTTAATCGGCTAAAAATCGCGATTTTAAATATTTTTATTTTAAGAACAAAATTAATTTTCCAAGAAATCTAATAATCTCGAAGCAACTCATGATACACTCCGACTTTGACCACTCCCGAACTTTGAACCGAAAAATAATAAAGTTTCGCCCAGACCATTGGCAGATTTTTTATACTCTAGATGAAATCATATAGAGTATTATAAGTTTAATCCAGCCGAAAAGTTTGTAACGCATAGAACCAAGCCTCGGACGAAAAAAAGTTATATATTATTTTTTGTTTATTTGTGGCCAAAAACCTCAAATCCGCCTGACGTCCGTCCGTCCGTCCGTCCGTCCGTGAACACGATAACTCAAAAACGCCTTCACCTAGGATCTTGAAATTTTGAATCTGGATGTTTGGTTGAATTTGCAAGGCTAAGTTCGTTAACGGGCAAAATCGTCCTACTCCTTCGGGTAGCTGCCATACAAAATGTCCTTAAAACACGTGTTCAAGAATATTGGCCGATAACTTCAGAAGGGTTTAAGCTACGACTTTGAAATTCTGTACGTAGTATTTTTCCAATAGTTGAAGCTAAATGTATGATTATGAAAAAAATCCTATTAGTCCTTCGTGTAGCTGCCATACAAATATCCTGTCAAAACGTCTTCTTTTAATTTACGGAACTACCTATAACTCAAGTAATCTTTTAGCTATAAATAGGAAATTTTGTACAAATTAGTTTTGAGTAAAAACGAAGTTCGAGTTTACTAATCAGCGAAATCCTTTTACTCTTTCTGGTAGCTGCCATACAAAATGTCCTTAAGACACGTGTTCAACAATACTTTTCGATAACTTTTGAAGGCTTCAAGCTACGAATTTCAAATTTTGTACAAGTTCATTTTAAAATGGTTCCAAGGAGAGGGATAAATATGTAAGAAATCGAGTGAGTCCTTCCTGCACCTCCCATGTGAAAGTCCTTCAAAAAGGACATTTTTTTCGATGACTTACCCAGTTCAAGATATGAAACTAAACACTGAAAATTGTCTTTTAGTTTTGAGTAGCAATCTAATGGCAGTCCTTAATAAAGGACATACAACATGCACACATGTAATTCTACTTTATCCCCAACTACAATATAAATCGGAGTTCAGTATTCATCTAGAGTATTATACGATTGGCTTGCAGCCGATCGTGACTGCAGTATGTTATTTTTTGTTTATTTGTGCCCAAAAACCTCAAATCCGCTTGACGTCCGTCCGTCCGTCCGTCTGTCCGTGAACACGATAACTCAAGAACGCCTTCACCTAGGATCTTGAAATTTTGAATCTGGATGTTTGGTTGAATTTGTAAGGCTAAGTTCGTTAACGGGCAAAATCGTCCTACTCCTTCGGGTAGCTGCCATACAAAATGTCCTTAAAACACGTGTTCAAGAATATTTACCAATAACTTCGGAACGCCTAAAGCTACGACTTTGAAATTTTGTATGTGTTACTTTTTTAATAGTTGGAGCTAAATATATGAATATCAAGAAAATCCTGTTAGTCCTTCGTGTAGCTGCCATACAAATATCCTGTCAAAATGTCTTCACTTAATTTACGAAACTCACTATAACTCAAGTAATCTTTTAGGTACGAAATCGAAATTTTGTACAAAATTAGTTTTTAGTAAAACCAAAGTTCTAGTTTACTAGTCAGCGAAATCCTTTCACTCCTTCTGGTAGCTTCCATACAAAATATCCTTAAAACAGGTGTTCAAGAATATTGGTTGATAACTTCAGAAGGGTTTAAGCTACGACATTGAAATTTTGTATGTATTATTTTTTCAATAGTTAGAGCTAAATATATAATTATGAAGAAAATTCTGTTAGCCCTTCGTGTAGCTGCCATACAAATATCCTGTCAAAATGTATTCACTTAATTTACGAAACTCACTATAACTCAAGTAATCTTTTAGCTACGAATTCGGAATTTTGTACAAATCAGTTTCTAGTAAAAACAAAGCTTGAGTTTACTTGTCAGCGAAATCCTTTTACTCCTTCTGGTAGCTGCCATACAAAATGTCCTTAAAATACGTGTTCAAGAATATTGGCCGATAACTTCAGAAGGGTTTAAGCTACGTCTTTGAAATTTTGTATGTGTTATTTTTCCAATAGTTGGAGCTAAATGTATGATTATGAAGAAAATCCTATTAGTCCTTCGTGTAGCTGCTATACAAATATCCTGTAAAAATGCCTTCACTTAATTTACGGAACTTACTATAACTCAAGTAATCTTTTAGCTATGAATTCGAAATTTTGTACAAATTAGTTTTGAGTAAAAACAAAGTTCGTGTTTACTAATCAGCGAAATCCTTTTACTAGTTCTGGTAGCTGCCATACAAAATGTCCCTTAGGCACGTGTTCAACAATATTTTCGATAACTTTTGAACGCTTTAAGCTACGATTTTGAAATTTTGTACACGTTCATTTTTAACTAATTCCAAGGAAAAGGATAAATATGTAAGAAATCGAGTGAGTCTGTGGGGTGTCGGCTACTTGTGGGCAACACAGGTAGAAAACACTCTACACAATTCACAAAATCAACTATTCGATGAGAAAAAATTATTAAAAAATATGTCATTTTTAGAAAAAATTAGTTAGTGATAATTTACGTTGATACGAGTAGGAAGCAATTTTAACCAGCGACTAAATTCATTAAGTTAACGATTGTTGATAATTTACAGTTACTTTTAAAAGTTGTTAATATGTACTAAGAATTGCATGTATAAAAGTTTGTTTCATTAAAATCAAATTACATAAGAAACGTTCGTCTGTAATACTCATCAAGAACTATTACTACGAACAATTGGTGACCCCAACAACAAAAATACGCAGCGCATATTTATAGAATTTCATCAGCATTAAGATAACGGTATTGCCGCAACGCAGAAGAAACAGCAGTTACAACAACGGAAATTACATTGCAGTAACATAACGGTATTGCCGCAACGCAGAAGAAATAGCAGATGCAACAACGAAAATGATGTGCACAACAGATCAAGATTAACAAAGATATCAAGATTATCTATAATTCCTCAACAGATCAAGATTAACGAAGATTTCAAGATTTTCTACAATTCCACATCATCATCAGCAACAAACAGCATCAATATCAACATCAACGTTAATTAATTAAGGAATAATAAGATAAAGTATACCATTAATTATTTTTGTAAAATTTTCTGAATAGTGTCGTCGAAAATTTCCTGAGATACGCGATATTGCTTTTTGGTTTAATTTCCTTTTTCGGTGATTTCTGCTTCTCTTTTAGTAATTTTTTTTCAAATACATTTAAATGTCAAACGAAGACAGAATTAATCCGTTGGCACGGGCCAATGGAGATGCGACAGTTCAACTCGATATCGGTACGTCAGCTAATTCCCTTCCGCGACTGGCTGCGGTCGCGATCCAGAAGTTGCCCTTTTGGACCTCGAACCCAGCCGCATGGTTCCGCATTATGGATGCACAGTTTGCGGCTGCGTCCATAGTCGCGGAATTAACCAAGTTCAATCACGCGTTAAGTATGTTGAGTACGGCGGAATGTGAACAAGCGATGGACATCATCGAAAACATTCCTCCACAAACTCCATACAGCTACTTTAAGGATTCGATGATTAAGAGATTTGGGGAGTCCGAGGACGCCAAATTGAAGCGTTTGGTCAGTGGCTTGGACTTGGGCGATTTAAAACCGTCTCAGTTGCTCGGCCAGATGCGTTCGCTCGCTGGTAGCAATTTTTCGAACGATATTTTAAAAAAGTTCTGGCTACAACGTCTTCCCTCGCAGACTCAAGCGATTCTAACGGTGTCCACGGGCCCCCTCGATGAGTTGAGCGAGATTGCTGACAAGATTGCAGTCGCGACGGCTCACTCCCAAATATCTAGTACGTCTGCCACCACATCGACAAACATGCAGCAATTTGGTTTTGAATCACTTCAAAGGCAAATTGCTGCATTAGTGAGCACTGTCAGTGAGCTCGCTCAAAACACAAGACAGAGTCGAAACTTCGAACGACAGTCCGGCTCACAGCACAATGGTAGAAGCAAGTCACGAGGCCGATCCAAAAGCACATCACATTCGACAAATGGTTATTGCTTCTACCATGAACGTTTTGGGGACAAAGCAAAGAAATGTCGCAAGCCGTGCAAGTTTCCGCACGCAAAAAACTAAGTCAGGTGTTGGAAATGGCGACTTCTAGCACTTGTCCAAACTCTAGTCGCCTAATTATTTTGGACACAACATCTGGCCTACGATTTCTTGTTGATACCGGTGCAGACATTTCGGTTGTTCCCAAACACGGTGACGACCGCCGCGCCGCGAATCCAAACTTGGTTCTGGCTGCAGCGAACTGCACCAAGATCTCGACATATGGTCTTAAGACACTTAAAGTTTCACTCAAACTTCGACGGAATTTTGAGTGGAACTTTATCGTCGCTGACGTTGATCGACCAATACTCGGAGCTGACTTCCTACGACATTTTGGTTTGGTTGTCGATCTCAGACAACGCTGTCTGATCGATCCGCTTACCAACGTCAGTTCAGCCATCGGTCAGGTTTTGAAGGGACCTTCCACAGAATTATCTGTCCTAGCGGCCAAGCACGAGAACCCTCGGGTTACAGCACTGCTTAACAATCATAAAAACATTTTACACGCCACCAAAGAAAACACGTCGAAAATGCACACGGTCCGCCATTTTATCGTCACAGAAGGGCGACCAACCTTCTCGAAACCGCGACGTCTCTCACCCACTCGCTTTGCGATTGCGAAGGCTGAGTTTGGTAAAATGGTTGATCGTGGCATTTGCAGACCATCCGACAGTCCATGGACCTCTCCACTTCACATGGCCCGTAAAAAGGATGGAAGTTGGAGACCTTGCGGTGACTACCGGGCACTTAACGCTCAAACAGTCCCGGATAAATATCCGATACCGCACATTCAGGATTTCGCCCAGCAACTTCATGGCTGTTCAGTTTTCTCCACAGTCGATTTGGAACGTGCGTATCATCAGATACCTCTGAACGAGGATGACGTTCCAAAGACGGCGATCACGACACCTTTCGGTTTATATGAGTTCGTGCAAATGACGTTCGGTTTGCGCAATGCTGCACAAACCTTTCAAAGGTTTATTTTTTCTACTTTGAGGGATCTAGATTTTTGTTTCGTCTACATTGACGACATCTTGATCACCTCAAAGTCAGAGGAAGAGCATTTCGTTCATCTCGAAACACTTTTTCAGAGACTTGAAATGCACGGTTTGGTGATAAACTTCGCGAAATGCCATTTCGTAAAAACTCAGGTAGATTTCTTGGGACACACCATTGACGCAAATGGAATTCGTCCAATTGCTTCAAAAGTCGAAGCCATAGTCTCCTATCCGCAACCAACTACCGTTCACGAGATGAGGCGTTTTCTTGGTATGATGAACTTCTATCGAAGGTTCATACCTCACGCTGCCTCGTCTCAATCTATTTTAGATAAGTTCACGGAAGGTAGTAAAAAGAAACGCGATAAGTCGGAACTTCAATGGAGCCCTGAGTCTTTGGAAGCCTTCGATTGCTGTAAAAAGCAATTAGCGCAAGCTGCGACCCTCGCTTATCCTTCTTCCTCGGCAGCACTTTCGCTTGTGGTCGATGCTTCGGACACAGCCATCGGGGCTGTGTTACAGCAGAAAGTATCGAATGCCTCGCAGCCTTTGGCATTTTTCTCGAAAAAACTTTCTGCGGCACAGCGGAAATATAGTGCATATGATCGCGAGCTTTTGGCAGCTTACGTTGCCATAAAGCACTTCAAGTTCATGCTGGAAGGCAGAATTTTCACGCTATTCACTGATCACAAACCACTTATCTTCGCTTTCAAGCAAAACTCGGAAAAGGCGTCTCCACGCCAACTTAGGCATCTGGATCTCATCGGTCAATTCACGACGGATATACGTCACATATCTGGTGTGGATAACGTTGTCGCTGACGCATTGTCCCGCATCAACGAGCTCATAATCCCATCGACGGTGGATTATGCTCAGATAGCGGATGCGCAATTGATTGATGAGGAGTTAACTTCCGTCAAAAATTCAACGAGTCTGAAAATGTTACCAATTAACATTGAAAATTCCTCCCAGCAACTATGGTGTGACGCATCGCAAAAGACTTTGCGACCTTACATACCTGCGACGTTGCGCAAGAAGATTTTCGATGTGGTACATGGTACGGCTCATCCAGGTGCCAAAGCAACAACTAGGCTTTTGGCTGGAAAATTCGTCTGGCCATCAATTAATAAAGATTCCCACACTTGGTGCAGACAATGCATAGCGTGTGGAAAATCTAAAATCTCGCGACATGTGAAGAGTCCTCTCGGCTCCTTCGAGCCAGTAACTGCAAAGTTCACCAACATTCACATCGACTTGGTTGGACCGCTTCCAACTTCGGAAGGCTTCAGTTACTGTCTTACTGTCATCGATCGATTTAGTAGATGGCCGGAAGCATATCCAATTGCGGACATTCGTGCATCCACTGTTGCTACCTCGCTGGTCAGGGAATACATTCCGCGATACGGAACTCCACTCACAATTGTGACTGACCAAGGAGCGCAATTCGAAGCTCAACTGTTCGCAGAGTTGGGCAGGGTTTTGGGGTTCAAACGAAACAGAACGACTGCTTACAACCCCAAAGCAAATGGTATGCTAGAACGATGGCATCGGGTACTCAAAGACTCCTTGATCTGCAAAGCATCAGAAGGATGGACTCGCGAACTACCATTCATCCTTCTCGGGCTTCGCTCCATCATCAGAGGAGACGCTGATGCCACTCCAGCTGAACTGGTTTATGGCCAAAATCTTCGTTTGCCGTACGAGCTCATACATTCGGACACAAACACCACTCACACAATATCACCTAGTGACTATGTGCAAAGGCTGCGGGAGGTCATGCGTTCGGTGAAACCACAATCACCTACTTCACACACATCTACGAGCACATTTGTCTTTAACTCACTTAAAGACTGTGCTCATGTGTTTGTACGCCAGGACCAAGTGAGGAAATCTCTTCAACCGCCTTACGAAGGTCCGTTCAAGGTACTAAAACGACACGAAAAGTTCTTCACACTGGCTTTAAATGGCAAAGAGAAGAACGTTTCAATCGACCGTCTGAAACCCTCTTTCGATTCTCTTACTTATCCGTCTCAAGGCCCCGCGAAATTACCCAAACGCGTAAATTTCACGCAGAGTTCAACACCAGCACACGTAATGCGAACCAGGTCACAGTCGGGTTCACGTCGAAACGATATCGAGAAGGATCATTAACCCTTCTCTAGGAAGGGGGTGTGTGGGGTGTCGGCTACTTGTGGGCAACACAGGTAGAAAACACTCTACACAATTCACAAAATCAACTATTCGATGAGAAAAAATTATTAAAAAATATGTCATTTTTAGAAAAAATTAGTTAGTGATAATTTACGTTGATACGAGTAGGAAGCAATTTTAACCAGCGACTAAATTCATTAAGTTAACGATTGTTGATAATTTACAGTTACTTTTAAAAGTTGTTAATATGTACTAAGAATTGCATGTATAAAAGTTTGTTTCATTAAAATCAAATTACATAAGAAACGTTCGTCTGTAATACTCATCAAGAACTATTACTACGAACAAGTCCTTCCTGCACCTCCCATGTGAAAGTCCTTCAAAAAGGACATTTTTGTTCGATGACTTACCCAGTTTAAGATATGAAATTAAACACTGAATATTGTCTTTTAGGTTTGAGTAGCAATCTAATGGCAGTCCTTAATAAAGGATATACAACATGCACACACGTAATTCTACTTTATCCCCAACTACAATATAAATCGGAGTTCAGTATTCATCTAGAGTATTATACGATTGGCTTGCAGCCGATCGTGACTGCAGTATGTTTTTTTGCTTTTTTGGTGTTTATTAGTCATGAAACGTGTAAAAAAAATGTTCAGGTTAGCAAATTTTTTTTTTTTAAAAAATCGATGACAATACTTTATTATTTATTATTAAAATAATAAAGTAAAATTGATTTGATAAGATAATAAATAATTAAGAACTACTTGAAGCCCGAACGAACTTATACACCGCCATAGACAGGTTTTCAAACTTTACAGCCTTCAGTAAATTCCAGGAATGTTAACATCAAAGATAATGGAGTCAGAATCATCTTCATTTCCATTAAACACCTGCAAACATCAGCTTCACTACCCGTGATCCTAAAACAGGTATAATATAATCTTGAAAGTCTGACAAATAAATTTGTAGATGTGCTTGCCGTTTTAAAACATCCCTTATCACTCCTCGTCGTCTGTGCCAAAATCATTGCATCTGTTCATAGAATTTTAAGTCCAACCCCCATCGGTGCTTTTGTTGAATTAATACCATTGTTTATTGCCTCATTACATTATTCTCTTAAATTCTAAAAGCAAGTGGATCCACTCTAAGATGTCAGCCTGTGTCAGATAATTGAACTCAATTAGTTATACATAAAACCGGATATAAGTCATATAATGTTCGGTATATCTGTAATTTATGGTAAGTGGTATCTTTTAGAGGTTTCCTAATTTAATCGCAAAAGTTGAAATCAATAATATTTGGGTACAGTAAAAGGAGAAAGCGCAGAGAAAAGGGGTTGATAATTAACATGGCAGTTTCATTTTATTTGAATTGGCGTATAGCAGGGGTGAAGTGCCTTAGTTATAATAATTCAGAGGAACAAGCTGGTCTTATATTAATTGCAGTTCAAAGGGCACGTACGATTTTATGAATACCATTGAAATTAGCTCTTGGAATTTATTAGGAAACTAATTGAATTAAATTAATGAAATGTCTGCCAATTTTGGGGAAAAGTTTAACAACGAGAACAAGGGTAGACTGATTGCACATTGTTCTGGTTTTTGAACAATTTTATTATGTTGCACGAAAAATGTATACCGGGTACTTAACGAAAGTTTTAATCGAATCTAAAAGTTTGTACTGGGAATTTAGTCAAGGACAGAAAAGAGTTATATAAAATTCTTATTCATAGACTGAACAAATCTGCCAATAGTCAGGGCGCAACTTTATTACTATATTTCAGGAAAAAAGTCTGAAACTGCCACGCAAAACATATATTGTTTCGAGCTAGGGGTTCGCCGGGACTTCAAGGAAAACACAATTCATTTTAAAATCAATAGAAACAACAATTACTTTATTATTTTTTAATAATACGTTGTACGCCGCCCGCCGTATGCAAAATCGTTTGAAGGCCCGTAGCTCCCAAACCCGTTGAGGTATTAAGTTGAAATTTTTATGGTAGGTAGATTGGGGGGGGGGGGGGGTGTAAGGGAGGATGAGAGGGTGTAAGGGGTGATGACGGGGGGAGCGTTTTAGACGAAAAATTTTGGTTCCTAGATCTCAGGAACCACTTATGCTAGGAAGCTGAAACTTGGAACATATGTAGTACTATGATAGTGGACTCATTTGCAAAAAAATGATCGATAAGGGTTGAGGGGTGTAGAAGTGGGGGGGGGGGAAACAATGAATCCAAAAAGCTTGAAAGCCGGAATTGAAACATTCTAAAATCCATATCTCCTGAACGATTGATGTCAGAAGATTCAAACTTTGTGGTTGCCCTTAGGGATACTTCAAGATTAGACAAGGTTTAAAATTTTTAAGGGGGGTGGTGGGGTGTGGGGTTGGGGGTGAAAAACTTTGGATTACAATATCTTCCGAACCAATTACACCAGGAAGATAAAATTTGGTTTCTGTATATGGGATCACAAGAGGAGTGTACTGAAAGTAAATTTTTTTCGGGGGGAGGTGGGGCACGAAAGTGGAGGAATAGCAATATCTCAAAAAATTACATTTTTACATCTCAGAAACCGTATCAGATATGATCTTGAAAATTTTACAGGAGTTCGGATCGGTAGACCTCTAGTAGCGAAAAAAATTTAGTGGTGGGGGTGTAGGGGGTGATGGTGAAAAGGGATAGAAAGGAAAAAATTCTGATTTCCATTTCTTGAAAACCGTAATGAATGGAAAGCTAAGAATTTAGGATTATATAGAGCCACTATAGAGACATCCTAGAAAAATTTTTCATAGGGGTAGCAAGGTACGGGGGTGAGGGGTAGTTTTTTATACCTCAGAAATGGCTTATGCTAGAAAGTTGAAACTTGGTACGTATATAAAATGTACTATTAGAGTAACTAAAGAAAAAAAATGTTCAGATTTTTATTGGCGTTCAGAGGTTGAGTAAAAAACATACTGCAGTCACGATCGGCTGCAAGCCAATCGTATAATACTCTAGATGAATACTGAACTCCGATTTATATTGTAGTTGGGGATAAAGTACAATTACGTGTGTGCATGTTGTATGTCCTTTATTAAGGACTGCCATTAGATTGCTACTCAAACCTAAAAGACAATATTCAGTGTTTAATTTCATATCTTAAACTGGGTAAGTCATCGAAAAAAAATTTCCTTCTTGAAGGACTTTCGCATGGGAGGTGCAGGAAGGACTCACTCGATTTCTTAGATATTTATCCTTTTCCTTGGAACCATTTAAAAATGAACGTGTACAAAATTTCAAATTCGTAGCTTGAAGCGTTCAAAAGTTATCGAAAAATATTGTTGAACACGTGTCTTAAGGACATTTTGTATGGCAGCTACCAGAAGGAGTAAACGGATTTCGCTGATTAGTAAACTCGAACTTTGTTTTTATTCAAAACTAATTTGTACAAAATTTCCAATTCCTAGCGAAAAGATTACTTGAGTTATAGTAAGTTTCGTAAATTAAGTGAATACATTTTGACAGGATATTTGTATGGCAGCTACACGAAGGACTAACAGGATTTTCTTCATAATCATACATTTATCTCAAACTATTGGAAAAATAACAAAATTTCAAAGTCGTAGCTTAAACCCTTCTGAAGTTATCGGCCAATATTCTTGAACACGTGTTTTAAGGACATTTTGTATGGCAGCTACCCGAAGGAGTAGGACGATTTTGCCCGTTAACGAACTTAGCCTTACAAATTCAACGAAACATCCAGATTCAAAATTTCAAGATCCTAGGTGAAGGCGTTCTTGAGTTATCGTGCTAACGGACGGACGGACGGACGGACGGACGGACGGACGTCAGGCGGATTTGAGGTTTTTGGGCACAAATAAACAAAAAATAATATATATTTTTTTTTCGTCCGAGGCTTGGTTCTATGCGTTACAAACTTTTCGGCTGGATTAAACTTATAATACTCTATATGATTTCATCTAGAGTATAAAAATTATATTTTTCCAACATGCTACTACTATAATTCTATCTAAATACTAAGTTTCAGCTTTATATTGTTATAGGTTCTCGAGATATAAAAATCGGAACTATTTACTTTTCACCGTCCCCTACTCTAACCCTCTACACCCTCATCCATGAATTTTTTTTTTCTGCTGGGGGTCTATTAGGCCTACTTCTGGTAAAAATGTTAAGCATCTATCTTACATTGTTCTTGAGATATGAGACGTGATTTTTTAAAAAAATGCTTACCCCCTCCACTTCCATGCTCCACCGCCCCCTTAAAAAATGTGACTTTCAGCGAACTGTATTTATCAAGATTTATACAGAAACTAAATTTTATTTCTCTAGTGCAATTGGTTCGTGAGATATCGTAATCTAAAGTTTTTCAACCCCACCCCCGTACGTTACTGCCCCCTCTCATAAATTTGTCCCGGATCTATTCACCTGGTATACCCACAGATGTTCATTAAGTTCTAATTTCGTGACATTAACTGATTAGGAGATATGGATTTTAGAATGTCTCGATCTCGGCTTTCGAGCGTTTCGGAGGCATTATTATTCCCCCCACTCCAACACCGCTTTACCCAGATTATCATTTTTTTTGCAAATGGGTCCACTATCGATGCTCTATATAAATTCCAAGTTTCAGCCTCTTAACCTATGCGCTTACTGAGATCTAGAAACCAAAATTTTTCGTCTAAAACGCTTCCCCCACCTCCCCCCTCACACCCCCACCACTCAAAAGGTGGCCACTTGAAGGGGTCTGCTCGGTCTACCAACAAAAAAAAAATTCAACTTAATAGCTCAAAGAGTTTGAGAGCTATAAGCTTTCAAACGTTCTGCGTACGGCGGACGGCGTACGGCGCACAGACGGACTGAAAATTTTTTTTGCTTTTTTGGTGGCTATTAGTCATGAAACGTGGAAAAAAGAATTTTCAGAGTAGCAAATTTTTTTTTTTTAAAAATCGATAACAATACTTTATTATTAAAATAATAAAGTAATAATATATAACTTTTTTTCGTCCGTGGCTTGGTTCAAAATGAGAATCATTGGCCGCACAATTCACATGTCCAACGAGAACTATCCCATTTGATTCCGATAGTTTTCTGAGTTTGTGCAACCGGGTGATTGGATTTTACAGTGCGTACAGTCGATTGGTGGCTAGCATCTCCCGAACCCTTGGAGCTATCAAATTTAAATATTATTTGTTGGGTAGATTTAGTGGACCCATTCAATTGGCGACTTGTTGGTAGGGGAGAGGGGATGGCATTTTAGACGAAAAAGCTGAAATTTGGAACTTACATACGTAGATCTATGATCTATCCATTTGTAATAAGTTTTGTTATATGAGCGAAGGGGTTCAGAGAAAAAAAATGCGTTCAGAACGCTCTAAAACTGAGATTGAGACATTCTGAAATCCATCTGACCGATTAATGTCACAAAGTTGAAGCTTGGTGGTTGCTAAGTACTAGTAAAATAGATCGGAAATAAATTGTTGAGAGTGATCAGTGGCGTGGGTGGGTGGTGAAAAACTTTGCGTTGCGATGTATTACGAACCAATTACACCAGTTAAATGAAATTTGGCTAATGTTTAAAGATGGACAATAGGAGTTTGCTGAATATCATTTTTTTAGTGAGGCGGGGGATTATAAGAAGGGATAAGAATTTTTATAAAAAATCACATCTCTTTTCTAAAGAACTGCATGACATAGGATGTTAAAATTCGTATATTAGGACTGATACACCCGACGCTGAAAAACAAAAATTTTGGGGGAGGTGGGTGTAAGGGATGAAGGTGGAGAACGATGAAAAGGAAAACATTTAGTTGGCTTCGTAAATCGGAATCGGCAGAAAAAGTCTTTGTCGTCCAATTTGTCGATATCGGCCCTTTTGTACTGACAACGCTCCAAGAATAAGTCGTCTTCTTCGTCAGAATCACTCCAATTATTGCACAAATGAGCTCTTACCATGACTTCAATCGTGAAATACAAAATTTGTTAAATCGCCAGTTTAATCCCTGGGTATCGTAGTAAACCGGAACTTTTCCCTGGATAACTTTAATCACTGCTTACAAAATCACCGGTTAAAATCGAATTCCGGAGGTGAATAATACTAAATTTCTGGGAAAACTGGAATTAAGCAGAGGTTATAAATAACCCGAAGTGAATAATACGTATCTTAATTAAAAACGAATACCGGACATATTCCACTTCCTTGCGACCAAATTGCAAGTGGGACGTATGAATCTGCACGGAAGGAGCTAACATCCCAGAATACTGGTGTATTCCACCTTTCGCTCTACATAAGGTGAGAGAATCACCTTGACATTGTTTTGTTCCTAGCTTTTTGCCAAAGCTGTTCTCATTTCCATTAACTTGAACGATTTTAATTGGTTCTTAAAAAGCAACAACATCAACAATGGATATGAAAGCTGGATACTGAACACACATATTGAAAAAGGAAACATGTTAACAAAATACCTCTGAAATGTATATTCAGAATACTGTAGCGAAAAGGATGTGCATGTGAGATATGTTTGTATTCAATCCATTTGGCTATCATCGAGGATTGATGGATAATTCTTTTTTTTCGAACTTTCTACTGTACCACTAATGCAATATCCGGTATGTATCGATGTGTGTATCAAATATCGGAATTTATTGAGCTGAAATCTGATGCTGTACGGACGAGAAGATTTGATAACATTTTATCAATAAATACATACAAATAATCACGAGAATAAAAAGCACGATGACCCGAAGCCTATTATCAATCCATTTATCCTGACAGGTTCAGTTTTACGGAAAATATTGCAAGTGAAAATTACCGGTTGGTTTTTGCTATGGAAATGACAAATCAAAAAGTTTTATTGTATAGATTGCCTTTTATTTTAATGGGATGAACGATATACAACAGGTTTTTATATCGAAGCCGGCAACCAAACTTAACTCTTTTCACCTACGCTACTTGCGGAATAGTATAACTTATGGGTTTGAAATGTTGAAAGGAAAGGAGTTCAGACATCCTCAGATTGGAAAACTCGTTCAAACTTCAGACATTTATCTAACCTATAATAATAAGAGTACCTATCAAAAATGGATCTTCGGACGTTAGGTGAAAAAGTTTCGAGCACATATTTGTTAAGGGTATTTGTATGGTAGCATCTCGAAGGAGTACTTCAACTTGCAGTTTTTTTGTACAATATATTCTACACAGGATTTATGGGTTAGTTTTACATACACAGTGCGACAAATAAGTTTCGAGACAGGCCATGGAAAACATCATTAAAAGAAAAAATCTGGATATTTGTAATTTTTTTTATTGAAAATATTCTCCTCCAGTTTCAATACACTTGTTACAGCGATTCAACAGTGATTCAAATGCGTGTTCTAGCTCATTTTGTGGAATTGCCTCTAGTGCTAGTGTTGAAGATGTTTTGATGGTCGAAATGTCATTAAAAAAACATCCTTTCAACTTCAATTTCAATTTCGGGAATAGAGAGAAATCGCATGTGGCCAAATCAGGTAAATACGGTGGATGATTCAACACACAGACTTGATTCTGAGCCAAAAATTGACGAACAATGAGTCGGCGCATTATCCAGTTCTCTGGATCACGATATTCGGATCGAATACAACGGATTCTGGCCATCACATGCTTCAAAACTTCGAGATAAAATGCGCCAGTAATTGTTTGGCCAGTTGGAACGAATTCTTTGTGGCATGAGCATTTTTTGATATTTCAACATCGACAAAAAAGTTGTTTTGGGAGAACTGTCATAACTTTGCTATCTATCAACCGATTTAAACACTACCGGGAATAGGAGTGTCACAGCTTTCAAACGCCGGTCTGTAGACATAGATGGCCCTACTAGTTACTCAGATATGGTTCGAGTCTCGGAACTTATTTGTCGCACTGTTTATATCACCTACAAATGCAAAACAATTGTATAGATTCAGAGAAAATGAAAAAAATCGTAATGGCTTTGATATTCTACACATTGTTATTGATCCATTGATTAATAAGAACATTGCGATTAAAAAGAAAACTGCTATTTATTGGTAGGAATCCAATATGAAAATGATGTTTGGCTAACTCAACAGTAAATAAATAATGGATTATGCCACAATATACTCGTATACTATAAATATATTTATATATAAATATATTATTGTTTTTCTTCCAAGATTTAAATAAAAGATTATTCAAAATCTACCCTCAAAAATTGCATACAAATAATAGTTCCAAATTTCAATCAATTACATTAACGAAACTATTTCTTGGTGCACCTTTTATCAAGGAAAAATTTGCACGGATTACTTCAAGAAATATGAACTTTTCATCTTCTATTTCTAAGTGATGTAAAACTTAGATAAATAAATTTTAGATTCGTGAAATACGCAATTATGTACAATAATTCAAAAGTCCGAGAACTCCGCCGGGTTGATATCTGGTGTAGGTTACTATTTAACTGATAGCCTGAATAATAACGTTCCAAAAAGCCTGCTGGTTACTGTTTGGCTTGACAATCTCATAGTAATGTACACATCTCATAATTAGCCGCGTTCCAGACTTATACCCAAAAAAAATAATGGAATTGCATCCAGACTGTTGGCATGTTTTTACTTACGTATTTTTTTCAATTGATGACTCAATAGAAATAAAAGCGAATTCGATCTCATTAAACCGAAAGATTTTCGGAGTTCGTGAGAACTTCAACAATAAATTGCACCCCAGGGGGTGAAAATATATTCGGATTCGTGAAAATTTACACAACCACAACACATACATATCGAACAATTTCGAAAAAGGTTTCTTGGCGCCTATACAAAGAGCCCGCAAAAGTAAAGTTAATTAGAGTTGACATGTCTAAAAGATATAACGAAATTCGTGAAAATGTGAAAAAAAAACCTTTTCACGGACATTATTTTTACTCTACCTCTGTACGCCAATGAAAATCTGAACTTTTTTTTTGCAATAATCACTATAGTAGCACATCTACGTATAGGTACTAAGTTTGAACTTACTGGCATAAGTCGTTTCTGAGACATTACAAACCACCCCATCCCCGTACCTTGCCACCCAATTCAAACATTTATCTAGGGTGTCACTATAGTGGCTCTATATATTCGTAGTCTTAAATTCTAAGCTTTCTATCCTTTGCGGTTTTCGAGAAATTACACCTCCTCCCTATGGGGTGACCTGTAGTGGAGAAAACAAATACCAGCAGGTTATTTAGAACGTTATTTCTTAGGTTGTCAGTCGCAGTCACCTACACCGTACCGCATCATTAAACGCGTTCCGGACTTCTACCAAAAAAAATAATAAAGTTGCGCCCAGAGTGATAACAGATTTTTTTTTTTTTATTTACGTATTTTTTATAATAGAAGAGTTAATGGAAGTAAAACCGAACTCGATCTCATTAATCCTAAAAGATTATCGAAATTCGTGAAAACTTAATAATACCTTACACCCCCAGGGGCTTAATATAAAAAATAATTGCATCAGAATTTTCTTCGATTAAATTTAAGAAATAAAAGTGAATTGAATATCTCATTAGATATATGGAAATTCGTGAAAATGTACACAACCACTTTACATCCCCTTAGGGGTTGGATATCGAAAAAAATCTGCCAACAGTCTGGGCGCAACTCTATTATTTTATGGGTAGAAATCCGAAACGTGTTTAATGATGTGATACGGTGTTGGGTACTATGCGACTGACAACCTAAAAAATAACGTTCCAAATAGCCTCCTGGTTATTTTTTAGGTTGTCAGTCGCATAGCACCCAACACCGTATCTCATCATTAAACACGTTTCGGACTTCTACCCATAAAATAATAAAGTTGTGCCCAGACTGTTGGCCGATTTTTTTGATTTATTTACGTATTTTTTTTATCAATAGAATAATTCATAGAAGTAAAAGCGAATTCGATCACATTAAACCTAAGAGATTTTCGGAAACAGTGAAATCTTGAACAATACCCCCAGGGGGTTTAATTGAGAAAAATACTTAAATCGGGGTTTCCCAGACTACGTTTAAAGCTTATAGAAGTAAAAGTGAACTCCAAATCTCAATATACCTTAGGAATATATCAGAATTCGTGAATATGTACACAACCACTTTACACCCTCTTAGGGGTTGGATATCGAAAAATTTTGAAGACCGTTACTAGGCGCTTATATAAATAGCCCGCAGAAGGAAAATTGCTTTGATAGCTCGACATGTCTAAAAGTTTTAACGAAATTTGTGAAAATGTGGATTCACGGACATTTTTTTACTCAACCTCTGAAAGCCAATAAAAATCTGAACTTTTTTTTTGCTTTAATTACTCTAATAGCACATCTACATATACGTACTAAGTTTAAATTTTCTAGCATAAGCCGTTTCTGAGATATAAAAAACCACCTCTCTACCCCGTACCTTGATACCCCTATCAAAATTTTTTTTCTAGGATGTCTCCATAGTGGCTCTATATAGTCCTAAATTTTTAGCTTTCTATTCATTATGGTTTTTGAGAAATAAAAATCAGAATGTTTTCCTTTCTACCCCCTTTCACCATCACCCCCAACACCCACACCACCAACAATTTTTTCCCTGCTAGAAGTTTACCGACCCCAACTCCTGTAAAATTTTCAAGATCATATCTGATACGGTTTCTGAGATATAAAAATTACATTTTTTGAGAAATTGCTATCCCCCCACTTTCGTGCTCCACCTCCCCCCTCAAAAAATTTAGTTTTGGTAGACTCCTCTTGTGATCCCATATACAGAAACTAAATTTTATCTTCCTGGTGTAATTGGTTCGGAAGATATTGTAATCCAAAGTTTTTCACCCCCCACCCCCACACCCCTCTTGAAGTATCCCTAAGGATAACAACAAAGTTTCAATCTTCTGACATCAATTGTTCAGGAGATATCGATTTTAGAATGTTTCAATCCCGGCTTTCATGCGTTAAAGACTCATTGTTTCCCCCCCCCCCCCACTTCCACACCCCTTAACCAATATCGACCATTTTTTTGCAATTGAATCCATTATCATAGTACTACATAAGTTCCAAGTTTCAGCCTCCTAGCATAAGTGGTTATTGAGATCTATAAACCAAAATTTTTCGTCTAAAACGCTCCCCTCTCCTCTCCCCTTCTACCCCCACCCTCGAAAATATACCAGTCGTAGGGATGCACCCAATCTACCCACCATAAAAATTTCAATTTAATATCTCAACGGGTTTGGGAGCTACGCGCCTTCAAACGATTTTGCGTACGGCGTACGGCGTCTACGGCGGACAGACGGACATTTTTTTTTTTTGCTTTTTTGAGGTTTACTAGTCCTAAAACGTGTAAATACAAAATTTCAGGGTAGCAAACTTTTTTGAAATTTCAGGTCGATCACAATACTTTATTATTAAAAAATAATAAAGTAAAATGAGAAAAACGTTTCTAGGCGCTTATATAAAGAGCGCGCAGAAGTAAAATTTATTTCGGCATGTCCAAAATATATAACGAAAATGTCAAAAAACCCCCTATTACGGACATTTGTTTTACTCATCGTCTATGCCAATAAAAATCTAATTTTTTTCCTTTCATTTTCTTTTTTTCTTCCATAAGCCGTTTCTGAGATATAAGAAACCACCACCCACCCTCATGCCTTGCTACCCATATTAAAAATTAATTTTTTCTAGGATATCTCTATATTGGCTTTATATGTATAGTCAATTTTCAGCTTTATATGGTTCGTGGTTTTTGAGAAAAAAAACCTAAGTTCTTTTCTTTCCACCCCTCCCACCATCATTCCCTTCACCAGTACCTTCAACATTTTATTCCTGTTAAAAGTCTACTGGGCCTAACTCTTGTAAAGTTTTTAAGATCATATCTGGTACGGTCCTTGAGATATAAAAGTAAATTTTTTTTAAAAATAGCTGTCGCTCCACTTTCGTGCTCCACGTTCCATCTAAAACTTTTTACATTCAATGGGCTCCACTTGTAATCCCGTATACATAAACCAAATTTTACCTTCCTGGTATAGTAATTGGTTCGAAAGATATTCTAATCCAAATTTTTTTACCCCCTCCCCACACACCACCACCCGATTAAAAAATTGTAGCTTTTGATTAATTTCCCATTATCCCTTAAGATAATTACAGAGTTTCAATCTTCTAACATTAACCGTTCAAGAGATATGTATTTTAGAATGTTTGAACCCCAGCTTTCAAGCACTTCGAACACATTACTTTCCCCTTTACTCCCACACTCCTCAACTCTTATCGCAAATTTTTTGCAAATAGGCCCACTATTATAGTTCTACATAAGGTCCAAGTTTCAGCCTCCTAACGTAAGTGATTCCTGAGATCTAAAAACCAAATTAAATACAAATCAACCACAATTCAATTCCTAACTTTGTTCAGAATTCAATTCCTATCCTACTCTGGTAGCACTTATGTCTTATCAGATCTCTGCTTGCTGAAAGCTTCTCCGCTGCAGCCAAGAATGTGTTCTATTACCCGTGGAAGCAAATACCTTATTGCATCCAACGGCCCGTGTTTGAAATTTGTTTGTCATGACGTCACAGTTGGCTTACTACGGAATGAAATAAACGCCCATAGATGCAACATTCAAATTGCTTCCATGTGTCTTCTTCTTGGTTTCTTTTCGCTTGCCCTGTTCGTGGTGTTGCCAATTCGGCTGTGTGAGATATTCGCGAGTAGTTTCTTGCGAACATTTATTTAGACTGTGCCAAAGAAAATGTTTGAAACATAATTTTTTTTCGCGATTTTTCTGCGCGGTTTAGAAAAGGAAAGTATGAAAGAAATTGAGATGTCCCGATGTGTGTAGTATAGAGATTTTGCAGCATTTTCAAAACTGATAAACAGCTCACAATAACCAATAATTATAATAAAGCGTCCGTTTTTATTAGCATTCAAGTTGTGGCACATCAAAACTTAATTATTGAATTCAAAACATATTATACATTCCTATAACATTTCTCGAATGCTAAAACCTAATTTTTTGAAAACATTTGTATAGCAGCTCTTGGAAGGAGGTTTTATACATTGTCGTTAACGTAGGTGCTCCAAAAAATGATGAAGTATACCGTGAAAAATAGCTACAGTAGCTACAGCGATATCCTCTCGAATTATCCAGCGATCAGGAGAATACATGTGTCGACAACAATTCACAATGTGAAACTTTTGGATTACTGTAACAGATAAATCGTAGCGGCTATTGTAACAACGTGAGTTTTCAAATTGTTTACGTATGCAAATAAAATTTTTCCTCAATCATTTTCTATTTGCTTGTAGGCAACTAAAACGAATTCTTAATTGGGAGGCGGGTGTTCAATTCCGCCATTCTCATGGAAATATGACCCTCGGGCTCAGTTTAGTACGGCGAATGCAGCCTTACTAAAATCGCAATTTGTACGCACATCGAAATACAATTATGTTATGTAATTAAATTTCTCGATTATTTCAGTCGATTGTACAATACGAGCAATTCGTACTACTTGCAATCACTTACACCATGTAGTGTGAAAAATTCATTGATTTTGTGTTACTGCACGAACTGCCTAGCTACCCTAGTCAAACGGATCCAATAAAAAGCGGTATTTTCTGCGATCCGGTAGATGCTTCACTTTGAAAATAATATTCCTAATTTTTGAACTTTTTCATCATACTCGTATGTGGGTGGGTTATCATATTCGCCTGGGGGCTTTTTGATAATTAAATTCACGGGGTTTTCCATATTTGTTTCTGCTAGTGGTACATCCGATAATATTATTAGACAATTTAGGTTTTTACTTAATTTGTTTATAATAGAACATACATGAGAGTATTAGATACCACTCAGTGAACCTCCATTACCTTTCGGAGTTGAATATCGTAATATCCTAAAATGAATTTTTAGCCAATTATATTGGAAGGTAGTCTAACCTGACATATTGGAAGGTTTACATAAACCAGTTTAATATTTCTAAAGCAATCGTTTCTCCAAATTCTTCACTCACCTCCCATTTTCAGTATACTCACCTAGTACAGTGTACAATCACAAAGTTTTAACATAGTGACATGAACCGTTCACAATATATGGATTTTAGAAAGATTTGATTCCAGTTTTCGTGGTTTTGAACACATTATTTCGAGCACCCCTCCCCTGTCATTTCATGTAAGTCAATCGTATTTATAATCTGAAAAGCTCCCACTGCTTCTACTTCCAACGTTCATTAATCCCCCTTCCCAAATCTCAAGTAAAACAGTCTACCCTCAGATAAATAAGCTAATGAGGATAGGCCACTCTTGTGTAAAAAGAGAAAAGAAAAAGAATTTTTTTTTGGATACGTTGGACAAATTGAAATTATATTTTTTTTTTTACTAATTCCTTGAGCACATACATTTTCAAAAGAATCGGCGATGGTAAGGTCACACTTTTGGCGATTCTTGATGGAATGACCCTTTTTCTATAAAGCAGTTGAGAAGCACTGATGTTCTTAAATTTGTTTGACTCCGATCCCATTCAGATCCAAAGTTAGGTTAGGTTAGGTTATAATGGCAGCCGTCCAAGCTATGGATCGACTCACTTAGACCATTCGGTTGGTCCATTGTGATACCACACCCGTGACACCTTAATGAGTCCCACATAGGGAGTTATCGTAGCATTGCTAAAGGGGAAAGCTAGTCGAACCAGCCACAGATGCGAATGAACTTGGCTAGCTCATCAATTCGTGCTCCAGCCATGTCCCCGAGTCTGGAGAAGAAGTAGCTGCCCCTGACTCTGAACCTACAGCTGGCTAGCTGCCGACACTCACAAAGTAGATGCCTAACGCTCTTTTCTTCTTCTTCACTTCTGCCGCTTCTGCAGTAGTCATTACATTGAACGCCTAAGCGCTGTGCATGTCTGCCAAAGAGACAGTGCCCCGTTATGACTGCCGTAATGTAACGGGTCTCTATACGACTTCTTTTCAGAAGATCGGCAGTCCTTCTAGGATGTATTACTGGCCATAGCTGCCTGGAGGTTTCGCACGTAGTTAGGTTGAACCATCTGCCATTGGTCAGCTCCATTGCCTTCCTGTCAAGATTATAGTTATTTTTACCGCTTGGGTTGCATGTATAGCAGCTATTTCAGACCCAGTTTTGGCCAACTCATCGGCTGCCTCATTTCCTGGTATCTCCCAAGTATCCCAAGTTAGTTTTTTGGTATGTTTTGTAAAACAGTATAACCCATAAAATATAAAAAATTAAAAAAAAAATACTGATTTTGAGATATTCAAGGATAAAGGACAAAGTCGTTATCTTTGAAAAAAAAATTCAAGGATAATTTTTATTCGTATTTTTCTTATATTGCGGCAACCTCCACCTTTCAAATAAGCCCTATTTTATTATTCTAGGATAAAAATTACCAGAAATATGAATTTTCAAAGAGGACTCGGACACAATTTTTGCGAAAACTTTAACATACTAACAAAAAAATACTTTATTATTAAAAAATAATAAAGTAAAATCTGCCAACAGTCTGGGCGCAACTTTTTATTTTCGTGCAGAAGTCCGGAGCTCGTTTAATTCTGAGACGCGGTGTAGGTTAGACTGAAAACCTAAAAAAGGTTCGGGAAGCGGTTAGAATGGTGTCGCGCTAGAATACTTAAACGCCGCTGTCACATATAACATATGAATTACAGAACTGGGTCGTACTCCGGGAAGAGGTCTAAGTAATAGTATAATATCAGTTAATACGCGATTAGGAGGTTTTCCGAGATTAGGTTTTTGGCCATTACAAGACATCGGAAATGCATTTGTAGGCGATTATATAAAAAGTCTGTGGAAGTGAAAACCAATCTGATATCTCATCAATCCTAAGAAATACGTCGAAAGCCTTACGTGCTATTGGAGTTCAATATCTAAAAATACTGAAATCAACTTTTTGACGATTAGGTAGGAGACCTTAGGAAGTAAAAATTAATAATTAATAATTTGATATCGCATTAGAACTAAGAAATGTGTAGGAATTTCTGAAAACATATGCAACCGCCTTGCAATCACTTTGGGGTTGAATAACAAAAAATCATGAAATTAATTTTTAGATATATGTAAAGAAAGCCCGAGGAAGTGAAAACCAATCCCATGTCTTATCACTCCTAAGAGATATGACGAAATTCGTGAAAACGTGTTCAACCCGTTGAACAAGGAAAAAACTTGAAAACAAGTTTTAGGTGGTTATTAAACATGCCTGTGGAAGTAAAAAGTTATTCGATATCTAATCAGACCGGAGGAATATGACTGAATTCGTGAAAATGTATACAACCCCTTTATACAACCGTCGGGGTCGAATTAATTTTAATTTAATTAATTAATTAACCTAATAGATATGACGAAAATCGTGAAAATATATGCATTCCATTTTCACTGAAAATTTTTTTTGCCCCCCTTCTGTACGCCAATGGATATTTGAAATTTTTTTTAATCTAAATTACTTTTCTAGTTAACTTACATATACATACCGAGTTTCAACTTTCTTGTATAAGCCGTTCTATAGTTAGGAAAAACACCCCCCACCGCCGTACCATACTACCCCTATAAAAAATTATATTTTTTCAACATGCTACTGCTATAGTTCTATCCAAATACCAAGTTTCAGTTTTAAATCATTATAGGTTCTCGAGATATCAAAATCGAAATTTTTTCTTCTTCACCCTTCCACACCCTCACCTTCTACGCCAAACACCATCAACATTTTTTTTCCTGCTAGGGGTCTATTTGGCCTACTTCTGGTAATTCTAAGCATCTATCATACACTGTTCTTGAGATATGAGACGTGATTTTTTTGAAAAATTCTTATCCCCTCCATACTCAACCGCAATAACCGCTTAGGCTAGAAGGCTGAAACTTGGAATTTATATAGAGCATCGATAGTGGACCCATTTGCAAAAATATTGTTGATATGGGTGAAGGGGTGTGTGAGTGGGGGGAATAATAATGCGTCTGAAACGCTTGAAAGCCGAGATTGAGACATTCTAAAATCCATATCTCCTAATCGGTTAACGTCACGAAATTAAAACTTAATGGACATCTGTGGGCATACTAGAAGAATAGAACTGAAACAAGTTTTTGAGAGGGGGCAGTGACGTACGGGGGTGGGGGTTGAAAATTTTTACATTAAGATAACTCACGAACCAATTGGACTAGACAAATAAAATTTGGTTTCTGTATAAAGATTGACAAATAAAGTTTGCTCAAAGTAAAATTTTTTAAAAGGGCTGTAGAGCTTGGAAGTGGAGGGGGAAGAATTTTTTTAAAAAATCACGTCCCATATCTCAAGAACAGTGTAATATAGATGCTTAATTTTTACCAGAAGTAGGCCTAATAGACCAGCAGGGAAAAAAATTTCAGGGATGAGGGTGTAGAAGGTAAGGGTGGAGGAGGGTGAAAAGTAAAAAGTTCCGATTTTTATATCTCGAGAACTTATAATGATATAAAGCTGAAACTTGGTATTTAGATAGAGCTACAGTTGTAGGATGTTGGAAAAATATAATTTTTCGGGGGTGGGGGATGTTTTTCTTAACTATAGAACGGCTTATGATAGAAAGTTGAAATTCGGTATATATATATAAATTAACTAGAAAAGTAATTTTGATTAAAAAGAAATTCAAATATCTATTGGCGTTCGGGAGTGGGGCGAAAAAAATGATCAGTGAAAATGGAATGCATATATTTTCACGATTTTCGTCATATCTATTAGGTCTTTCGAAATATTGAATTATTTTTTTTTGTACGGATTCTTCATATAAGTACCTAGAAAGTGTTTTCAGGATTTTTTGATATTCGACCCCCAAGGTGGTGTAAAGGGGATGTCTACATTTTCACGAATTCAGCCGTATCCCTCAGGTCTGATTATATATCGAAAAACTTTTCACTTTCACGGGCTTACTTAATAATCACCTAAAATCGTTTTTCAAGATTTTTCCTTTTTCAACCCCTAAGAGTGTGAAAACGGGTTGAACACGCTTTCACGAATTCCGTCATATCTCTTAGAAGTGATAAGACATCGGATTAGTTTTAACTTCCTCGGGCTTTCTTTATATATATCTACAAACTCATTTCAGGATTTTTGGATATTCAACCCCAAAGTGGGTGCAAGGGGTTGAATATGTTTTCACAAATTTTCATTTTTTTACTTCCTAAGGCTTCTTATATAATCGTCAAAACGTTGATTTCAGGATGTTTGTTATTCAACTCGAATTGGACGTAATGCTTTCGACATATTTCTCAGGATTGATGAGATATTAGATTGGTTTGCACTTCCACAGAATTTTTATATAATCGACTGCAAATGCATTTCCGATTTCATGTAATGGCCCAAAACCAAATCACGAAAAACCTTCTAATGGCGTAACAACTGATATTATACTAAGACCAGACCTCGTCCCGGAGTATGACCCAATTATGTAATTCATATGTTATATGTGGCAGCGGCGTAATTATTCTAGCGCGACCCCATTCTAACCGCTTCCCGAACTTTTTTTTAGGTTTTCAGTCACATAGTAACCTACACCGCATCTCAGAATTAAACTCGTTCCGAACTTCTACCGAAAAAATAATAAAGTTGCGCCCAGACTGTTGGCAGATTTTTTTCACTAGTTCTTCAAGTACAAAATTTTTCAAAAGATTCGCCTATAGTAAGGTTACAACTTTGGCGATTCTTGTTGAAATGACCCTACTAGTGAACTTTCACTCGTATGCATCTGCAAAGCATATCTACATAGACTATGAAGAGATTGATATTTTTTATGTAATACATATTATAGTTATCTCAGTAGAGACTACGAGTGTGGACCGCAGAAAGAGCCTAATAATTATTTTATGCAGATGCTCAAAATTGTCGTTTAGATTCTGAAATGTTGGGCTTGTTCAGAATAATGCTATACTCGTATATCGTAGGCATCTTCTAAGAGTTCTCGTCGAAACTTTTCATGCAATCACAGAGTCATCAACTGTGTTTCAAACGGGAACAACTCACAACAGAAGCGAAAGGCATCCATGCACAAATTCAATTTCCTCCCTTTGTTGAAGATGTTTTAGAGGACGCATACGGCCGAGGAATAAAAAAACTTGAAAAAAATCTCAAAGCTCGTTTAGAATGGAGGCAAATGAACCAACTTATTCATCTCTTTTTTATTTTTATGAAAAAAATATTGAGTTATTCCGATTTATAAAGCGGTAAGTTAAATTGTGTAATAGTTTGGCTTGCATTTTATTCATACATGTTTCAGGTGTAAGTATCTTAGCTAAAAAAAACTTAGCGGGTGCCACGATTCGTTACAAACATTTCTTTGGATTCGACTGCACTCTATTTATTAATTTATTTGATGACACATATTTAAATTCGATTTCATCTAGTTTTAGTTGCTCGTTGCTCCCTTGTCGTCTCCGTAACTAGCTAGGATCGATTCTGCTCATCTTGGCTCAACCCTGCTAGTTGTTTCTGCTCACCTCTGTTCGTTCCTGCGACTCTGTTCTGCTCTGCTCGTCGTAGTTCATCTTTGCACGTCATTGCTCGCCTCTGCGTGTCGTGACTGGTTGTAATTCGTCGCGGCTTACCGTAGCTCGACACCTGGCAGGAATTTGTTCATCCTATCTCGACCCTGCTTGTTGTCGCTATCCTACTCGTCGGCTCTGCTCGTTCCTGCGTCTTTGTTCTGCTGTGCGTTGTCGTTCGTTTCTGCAAGTCGTTGTTCGCCTTTGCGCATCGTGACTTGTTGTAGTTCGACGTGGCTTGTCGTACCTCGTCTTATCTCCACTCTGCTCGCCCTATCTCGACCCTGCTCGTTGCTTCTGTCCTGTCGTAGTTCATCTCTGCTCCGCTCATCTTTTTTCGTTGTCTCTGCTGTGCTCATTGCCTCTGCTGTGCTCATTGCCTCTGCTTTGTCGTGGTATGTCTCTGCTCCGCTCTGCTCTGCTCACAGCTGTTCATCTGTTTTCAGCTTTGCTTATTATCGTTCATCTCTGCGCGTCGTGACTGGTCGTAATTCGTCGTGGCTTATCATAGCTCATCTTGGATCCACTTCTGGCACGATTCCTGTCTGGACTCCGCCCGTTGCTTCTTCCCTGTCGTAGTTCGTCTCTGCTCGCCTCTGTTCATGGTCTCTGCTCATCGCTCACCTCTGCTCGTCGTAGCTCGGCTTGGCTTATCGTGGCCAATCGAAGTTCGTCTCGGCTCGGCGAGGCTTATCGTGACTTGTCATAGCTCGTTTTGGTATAGCTTGGGCCGCTCGTCGTAACCCTTCTCGTTGTGGTTCTTCGTAACCTTTCTCGTTGTGACTCACTCGTCTCAGTTCGTCGCGGTAACTATGCTTTGATTGGAAACGTTTGTCATACTGACATTGATTAACTCAGACTACTTTAAGCAGATTTACAAGACCACAGCCTTAGCATAGACTTAGTGTCATCATGGCAGTTCCAATTACTTGAAGCGGATTTAAAAAACCACAGCCTTCGTGTAGAATGGAAACTGGCGGAAATTTGTACGAGAATTTCCGACATCACACTGAGACATGACCAATTTCCAGATTAAAATGTGTAATTAACCGAATGTTCGGAAAAAATACCCTAGAATTATTGTGTTTTGTACTTTATCGATTTCAAACTTACTGGGTTAAGGCGTTCTGAAGTTAATTTAAAACAATTATCCCTATATTTGATTATCAATGCGAGATTTGAGGCAGGAAGTTCAAAATACATTCTACTGCTGCTTATTCAACCCTAAAACTATCTGAAAGAATATCCTATAGCCGCAAAAGTCTGAATTGAAGAGAATTATATGAGTAGAGAATAATGAACCCATCGTCAAAGTGCTTGGAGGAATCCCTCTACTCTTAACGAAATCCTTTGAATTTATACGTCATCACCACCGTATTTTCGTCATATAGCTTCAAATGGTATTCAGTTACCCTTCTGTAGCACCACACGAAAGTTTAGAAACCTTACAACATGAATATCATAAATTTAAGGGTAGTAACTTTGATCGAATTTGGACTATTTTTTTTAAAAATAAACATACTGCAGTCACAATCGGCTGCGAGCCATTCGTATGATAATCTAGTGGAATACTAATCTACGATTTATATTGTAATTGGGTATAAAGTGGAATAAGGAGTGCGTTGTCCTTTATTAAGGACTTTCGTTTGGTTGCTGCTCGAAACTAAAAGATAATATCATCAGTGTTTAATTTCATATCTGGCACGAGAAAAGTCACCGAAAGTAAATTTTTCCTTTTTCAAGGACTTTCACATGGGAGGTGCAGGAAGGACTCACACGATGTCTAGCCTATTTATCCTTATACATGAAATAGTTTAAGAAGTAATACGTATACAATTTCAAATTCCTAGCTTGAAGCGTTCAAACGTTATCGCAAAATAGTTTTGAACAGATGTTAAGGACTTTTTGTATGTGAGCTACCGAAAGAAGTAAAAGGATTTCGCTGACTAGTAAACTCGAACTTTGTTTTCACTAAAAACTAATTTGTTAAAAATTCCGAATTCGTGATTAAACGATTACTAGTTATAGTGAGTTACGTAAATTGAGTGCAGACATTTTTACAGGCTATTTTACTTTATTATTTTAATAATACAGTATTGTTTTCGATTTTAAAAAAAAAAAATTTGCTACCCTGAAAATTTTTTTTTCACGTTTCATGACTAGTAGACACGAAAAAAAAAAAAATTTCAGTCCGTCTGTCCGCCGTACGCCGTACGCCGTACGTCGACCGGTGTACGCAAAATTGTTTGAAGGCTAGTAGCACCCAAACCCTTTGAGCTATTTAGTTAATTTTTTTTTCGTAGATAGACTGGGTAGGCCCCTTGAAGTGAACAATTTTGAGGGGTTGAGGTGTAAGGGGGGAGGTGGGGGAAGCGTTTTAGACGAAAAATTTTGGTTTCTAGATCTCAGCAACCGCTTATGCTAGGGGGCTGAAATTTGGAACTTATATAGAGCTTCGATAGTGGACCCATTCGCAAAAAAATTGCCGCTATAGGTGAAGGGGTTTGGGAGTGGAGGGGGGGGGGGAAAATAATGCATTCGAAACGCAAAAAAGACGAGATCGACACATTCTAAAATACATATCTAATAAACGGTTAACATCGCAAAATTGAAACTTAATGAATATCTGTATGTATACCAGGAGAATAGATCGGAAACAAAAATTTAAGTGGAAGCAGTGGCGTACGGGGGTGGAAGGTGAAAAACTTTAGATTACGATATCTCTCGAACCAATTGCACTAGACAAATAATATTTGGTTTGTGTATAAAGGTTGACAAATGAAGTTTGATGAAAGTAAAATTTTTAAAGTGGGCTGTGGGGCATGAAAGTGGAGAGGATAAGAATTTTTCAAAAAAATCACGTCTCATATCTCAAGAACGGTATAAGATAGATGCTTAAAATTTTTACCAGAAGTAGGCCTAATAGACCGCGAGGGTGAAAAGGAAAAAGTTGTGATTTTTATATCTCAACAACCTATAATGATATAAAGCTGAAACTTGGTATTTGGATAGAACTATAGTAGTAGCATGTTGGAAAAATATAATTTTTTATAGGAGCAGTATGGTACGGGAGTGGGGGGTGTTTTTCCTATCTATAGAACGGCTTATGCTACAAAGTTGAAACTCGATACGTTTATGTAAATCAACTAGAAAAGTAATTTAGATAGAAAAAATTTTCAAATATCCATTGGCGTTCGGAGGGGGGGGGGCAAAAAAAATGATCAGTGAAAATGGAATGCATATAGTTTCACGATTTTCGGCATATCTATTAGGTTTTCCCAAATATTGAATTCATTTTTATTGTACGACTTCTTCATATAAATACCTAGAAAGTGTTGTCAGGATTTTTTAAAATTCGACCCCTAAGGGGGTGCAAAGGGGGTTGTAAACTTTTTTAAGAATTCTACCATATCCCCAGGTCTTATCAGATATCGAATATCTTTTCACTTTCACGTGCTTGCGTAATAATCGCCTAAAACCGATTTTCAAGTTTTTCCTTTTTCAGCCCCTACGAGGGTATAAACGGGTTGAACACGTTTTCACGAATTCCGCCATTACTTTTAGAAGTGATAAGAAATTGAATTGGTTTCTACGTTCTCGTGCTGTCTTCATATTTATTTATTAACTCCTTTCAGGATTTTCGGATATTCAACCTCCAAGTGGGTAGAAGGAGGTTGCATATCTGATGGTATATCGACTTAATTTTTACTTCCTAAGGTTTCCTATATAAAAAAGCCAAAATGTCAATTTCAGTATTTTAGATATTCAATCCTAATGGGTGTAAGGGGGTTTGTATGCTTTACAAAGCTTCGACATATTTCCAAGGTTCGATGAGATATTAGATCGCTTTTCACTTCCACAGACTTTTTATATAATCGCCTACAAACCCATATCTCGATTTTTCGATATTCAACTCCCAAGGGTTTGTATATGTTTTCACAATTTTTGCCATCCCTTAGTTCTGATGAGATATAAAATTGATTATTACGGCCAACCAATTCACGATTTTTCGAATTTCAAAAACCAAGTGGTTGTGAATTGTTTGCTTACGTTTTTACAAATTTTTCAAAATCAAATCAAAAAAGTTGCTTGTTATGAAACCGTCTAAAAACCTGTTTCACAATTTTTTCGAAATTCAAACCCCAAGTGGAAGTAATGGGTTTGTATACGTTTTAACAATTCGTCATATCTCTTAAGTCTGATAAGGCAACAAATTCGTTTTTACTTCTATGGGCTTTTAGTGTACATAATATACTGAAATTCGAATAGTCTACACGAGCTTTTCCAATGTTTAATCGGCTAAAAATCGCTATTTTAAATATTTTTATTTTAAGCACAAAATTAATTTTCCAAGAAATCTAATAATCTCGAAGCAACTCATGATATGCTCCGACTTTGACCGCTCCAGAGCTTTGACCCGAAAAATAATAAAGTTTCGCCCAGACCATTGGCAGATTTTTTATGTAAGCTACACGAAGGACAAATGGGATTTTCTTTATATTCATACTTTTAGCTCCAACTATTGCAAAGTTAACAAGTACTAAATTTTAAAGTCGTAGTTTAATCCGTTCTGAAGTTATTGTTCAATACTGGTTAACACGTGTTTTAAGGACTTTTGTATGGTAGCTACCCGAAGGAGTTGACTGATTTTACTAATTTATTTATTTAATGAACGTTGGATAAACTTTTCCAATTACACAACAGAAAATACAGAAAAAAAATTAAATAAAAAAGAAAAACATACTGCAGTCACGATCGGCTGCAAGCCAATCGTATAATACTCTAGATGAATACTGAACTCCGATTTATATTATAATTGGGGATAAAGTAGAATTACGTGTGTCATGTTGTATGTCCTTTATTAAGGACTGCTATTAGATTGCTACTCAAAACTAAAAGACAATATTCAGTGTTTAATTTCATATCTTGAACTGGATAAGTCATCGAAAAAAAATGTCCTTTTTGAAGGACTTTCGCATGGGAGGTGCAGGAAAGACTCACTCGATTTCTTACATATTTATAATTTTCCTTGGAACCATATAAAAATGAACGTGTACAAAATTTCGTAGCTTGAAGCGTTCAAAAGTTATCGAAAAATATTGTTGAACACGTGTCTTAAGGACATTTTGTATGGCAGCTACCAGAAGGAGTAAAATGATTTTGCTGATTAGTAAACTCGAACTTCATTTTTACTCAAAACTAATTTGTACATAATTTCCAATTCATAGCTAAAAGATTAATTGAGTTATAGTGAGTTTCGTAAATTAAGTGAATACATTTTGACAGGATATTTGTATGGCAGCTACACGAAGAACGAACAGGATTTTCTAGATAATCATACATTTAGCTCCAACTATTGGAAAAATAACACATACAAAATTTCAATGTCGGAGCTTAAAGTCTTCTGAAGTAATCGACCAATATTTTGAACACGTGTTTTAAGGACATTTTGTATGGCAGCTACCCGAAGGAGTAGGACGATTTTGCCCGTTAACGAACTTAGCCTTGCAAATTCAACCAAACATCCAGATTCAAAATTTCAAGATCCTAGGTGAAGGCGTTCTTGAGTTATCGTGTTCACGGACAGACGGACGGACGGACGGACGTCAAGCGGATTTAAGGTTCTTGGGCACAAATAAACAAAAAATAATATATAACTTTTTTCGTCCGAGGCTTGGTTCTATGCGTTACAAACTTTTGGGCTGGATTAAACTTATAATACTCTATATGATTTCATCTAGAGTATCAATATTATAAATGAAGGAGAAGTAAAGGAAGAGAAAAAAGTAATAACAAAAGATTAGAAGTAATATACATATAATATATAAATAGAATTTAGTTTAAGAAAAGTAATAATTTCAGCTTTGATTTGAAAAGAGGATACGATGTGTTCAGAGGACCAGTCTTGAGGTCATCATGATTTCTGTGTAAACAAATAATTGGTGAAAAGAAATATACATTTGTACGCGCCAAAGGAGGGGCAAATATGGAGTCTGACCTGCTAGGACGCATTGGTTGACGCAGCACTAAGTCTTCACTTAAGGCTGAGTCTTTATCACCGTTGTAAATTTTGAAGAGAACACATTAATGAACTTAGTTTTGATTAGAACTTAAAACTTATTTCCGTAAACTTTTTTCTTCATATTTTAACGCATTCCTGAGTTATAGTTGATTCTGTAACTTGCAAAAAATTTTTAAAATACTTTTGTGGGCTGCAAGAAAGGCTCATTCGATTTATCTTCTGCTTGGAACTTTAACTTCCAACATTATAACGCTTATGTGCTCAAAATTTCAATTTCCTAAGCATTCGACCAATAATCGTGAATACGTGTTTTAAGAACTCTTGTATGGAACGTACCCGAAGGAGTGAAAGCATATAGTCCATTAACAAACTTTGCCTTATTTTTTCCATTTTACAGGTTGTGACGAAATTTCAACTTCCTACGACTAGGTCTATATGTTCTTCAGTTATCCTGTAAACTGACGAACAGACAGACGGACGGTCAACAACAAACGGATTTGAAATTTTTGGCGACAACTGAATATAAAATGTAATAATGTACAATTCATTTTCGTACGAGGCTCGGTTCTATGTGGTACAAACTTTTGGACTAGATTAAGCTTATAATTCTCTATGATTTCATCTGGAATATAAAAAGAATCAATTTTTGAAAGACATGGCTTGATATGAGCATTTATGAAGTGGCATAATCATACCCAATAACGCATTAGAATTCAACAATTTTAACTAAATAAGAAGTTGCCATATAAAATGAAGTATGTGATATGATAATAGGAATCATCAGTGGTAGTACAATGGCCAAAATTTTCTGGATTTCCATAAGCGCATAAAGTTCTAACTACACGCATATTAACTAAAGTTCAAATAAACTTTAGCATCATTGAACAAACTAGTCTATACACTATAGTGTACACTCTTTAGTGCATTAATTTAAAATTATATTTCAATATAACATCATGCATTATTATAAAGCGGAAGCTCCATTGAGTAAATCCCTTCGAGCAAAGTTGAAAAATTCTTTGAAAGTCATCTTGAGTGGAAACTTTTGAAAAACTCTTTTTTAATCCGTTTCCATATATAAGCTCAGCACGTGCTGCCATCTCTAATGTGCTGCAGAGTAACTAAAGTAGGATCTATGCGAAATGTTACGGTGCAGTCGAGGTAAAAATCAGGCAAGAAAAATGTTGCTCATGCATCAAGCTCTATGTTCTTCGCATTTAACTTTATTACTCAAAATTTATGACCGGTACGGGGTACATTTCGAAAGTTTTACATAATACTATTATAAGCTTGGTAACGTAGAGAAATGGACTAAAAGAGTCTAGCAAAGAGAGAGTGAAATGGGTGTGGGTGGTCTGTGCCGGAAACGAGTTCGATATCTAGTTACCACTTATAGGTACATATGAGGAAGCTGACCATTTCTACATATACATTGGGTAATCGTTTAAAGAACAGTTCGGATTGTGAACAAATTGGACAATGTCGCGGAAAATTTTGATGTTTGGACAACGAACGCATGTTCGGATAACGAAGCCTTTGCTGAACCGACAATTGAATTCTGCTTGGCGAAAATTGTGTTCATCCTCCATTCAGGGAGACGGAGACGATGTCCCCGAAGTTATAATCGAAATTGTGATGAGATGACATTGAAGAGCTTATAATGGAACATGAAAATGATCTGACGACAGAAGAATTCTTAAAGGAAGAACATAAAGACACTCAGCGAAATGTGCCTTCTGAAGTAGAAGATGAAAGAGGAAGGATCTTTTGAAGAAGTGGGAGAATGTCAGAACAACGGTCTCAGAACGGGACTCAAATCAAGTTGAGGTCAATGTCTACCAACGGAAATGGTTAAATCGCCGACCGATTATATCACCCCGAATTCAAAAAGGATTTCACTGTGGGTTTCCCAACCAGGTTGGAATGGAAGAATGGATCGGCTATACTGGACTTCGACACAATCATGTACACCGATGGCTGAAAGATGAACTCCGTTATTTTTTCAGATACACACAATGTCGCAAAGTCTTACCACCTACCGGACTACTCCAGTGTTTTCCAGGCGCAGATACTGGGGTCTGGGAGGCATATCGGACTTTTAAGCAAGACTTTACGTCAAAGCGAAATGTCGTAATCCTCACCGACAGCCAAGCCGCAATCAAGACCTTAGATTCGGCAATCACCTCCTCTAAACTCGTTCAACAGTGACGAGAGGAGCTAACCTACTTGGGAAGTCAGCTGGAATGAACCCTTCTTTGGGTTCCCGGCCACAGCAAGATAGGGGGTAATGAGTGGGCAGACGAATTAGCTAGGCAAGGTTCAGCCCTTCAGGGCTACCTCGTGGAATCTGTTCAAGTCCTGCTAGGAACTGTTAAGCGCCAAATATCCTTCCCACTTAGAAACCCGAGCTCCAGGTGGAGAAAACTAACTAGCTAGTCATATCTAGGAAGATATGGCCATCCTACTGCCAGAGCAGAACAGCCGAACTCTTAAGCAGGAGCCCTGTAGATGTCTCCAGAGTCACGGCAGTCAGCACGGGGACCACGTGCCAAGTTTAGGTATTCGCTTTAACGTATATTGCCGAAGTTGTAGGGATTCATATCGGAGGCAAACTGTTATCCATCTTCTTTGCGGGTCTCCTGCTCTTGCCAGAGCGAGATTCAGACTTCGTGCATTAGACAAAACCTTCGTTGATAACTTTAGTGAAATATCAAAAAGGAAGATGGGAGAACTCATTATCTTTTTAAACGAATGGATATGATATTCCATTCCAGGTCTCTGTAGAACTCCGTATATACCACAGCCCTTAAGCCCTAGCCCTAGCTCTTAAGGTTAATAGAATATTAGTAACAAAACGGTTTCCGTGCTAATTGGACCCTATTTCGACTAACGGGCCACCACGTAAGCTAACCAACCAATAGGCTTGAGAATTTCTAACGACTAACGAGAACAGAGAAAAGCAATCGACATTGGACAGATTCTAAGCTGCCCAACAAACGAAAAATAAAACGCAATATTAACAATAATTTTACTTTATTTTTTAACAGTTTTATGAGTTTTTATATTTTAGGACTAGTAGACACCAAAAAAGTAAAAGAAAATGTTCAGTCCGTCTGTCGAACTCGTTTGAAGGCTCGTAACTTCCAAACCATTTCAGCTATTGAGTTTAAATTTGTTCATGTATTGTATATTTGGACTCCTTAATATGGTAACCTTTTGAGGGATGGAAGCTGGGAGGTGGGAGCGGCGTTTTAGATGAAAAGTTTTGATTTCTAGATCTCAGCAACTGTTTATGCTAGAAGGCAGAAACATGGAAGGATTTTTTTCTTTTCAGCCACTAAGGGTTGTACACATTTTCACAAATTCCGTCATTTATCTAAGGAGTTATGAGACATAGATTTTTTGATATTCCTGTACCAGTTAATAGCCGGCAAAAATCCATTTTTCAGGACTCACAAGAGTATTGTTTCGGTATTTGAAATTAATCCTTATCTGAATCACTATTGATATAGTCCGCGAATGAAAGCCCCCTATACTGGGTGGCACGGGGATATTCCAGGTAACTCTAGGGATTATGAATTCGCCCGGTGGGGACTACCCTTCAGATAATGTCGGTAAATAGGATCTGGGAATACTTCTTGCCACATATACACTGCTAGTCAACTTGTACTCAATTGAAAAACCCAACTTAAGGGTGTAAAATGTTCTAGAATGCTGATTTCCTTCAAAAGGGTGTGAATGGTAGGTGGCCTCACCGGACACTGACTCGTAGATCGAACAATCTCAGTGACCAGACCAATACGAAAATTACGAGAATTCAACGTTCGACTCGAAAGCTCCAAATAGTTTTCCGAGTAGGACTGAATTTAATTAAAATATCTGGTACGTGGATGATTGAATAAAAAATATTGCCTGAAAAAGACGATATTGTGAAGGCATTTTTTTATTGCCATTTGTTAACAAACTCAATTTTCCTTTTTTTTAATGGAACTTTATTTTTTACATGACTTTTCTGTGATGGTCACTCAAAAGACTATGGAGATTTCTACCTCGATATTGGAAAATCCATGCTTGCAAAATTTGAGATTTCTACCCTCTTGAAGTTAGTAATCAATATCAATCGAAAGGAAAACATATTTTAAGGATTCATATTGCATTTAAGTAAGTTAAGATACAATTCTAAATCACGCAGAACATAAAATTTTAAATTTCAACTATGTACATACCTAGGTGGATGAAGGAAACAGTTTTCAAGAACTTCGCTTGAGAGCCGCTCAAAAGAACGACTAGATTTTTCAGTAAAAAAAATGTCAACTTGCTCTCAACTGTAATGCCGGAGTACCTACGATATTGACAGCAAAACCGAAGCGAATTGGAGAGCTTGGTATTGCGGTGCAGTTTTATATATGATCGACAGCCTAAAGAATAACTAGGTGGCTATTTGAATGTTTGCTTTCGAAATAACAAGTCCTTCGAGCCATATGAAAGTCCTTCAGAAATTAATGTTATTTTCACGTTAAAGTTGGAAGTTAATACACATGAATTAGTTTTAAGTCAAACCTTAGACTAATTTCTATAATTAGTAACATCCGTTAGCTCTTTCGGGAAGCTCCCATTCAAAAGTCCTTAAAACAAGTGCTCAAGAATAATGGTAATACCTTCTAAACGCTTCAAGCAAATAAGTAAAAATTTTCCGTACAGTAATTATTTGATAGCTGCAACTATAAGCGTGACTGTTAAGAATAACAAGCGAATCCTTCGTGTAGTCTCCATGTAAAAGTCCTTCAAAAAATCACACAGTAATCTCCACTATAAATCAAAAACGCGGTAAAAGAGTGAACAAAATTTTCTGGAAATTAGTTTTAAATTAAAAGCAAGATTGAGCTCGTTAGTGAGTGTCATCTGTCAACACTTCACGAAGCTCCGTGTTTACTAATAACTACTGATGACTTGTTAATACTTGTTAAGTAAGTATGTACATAATACTAAATTTATCAATATGTTCAACTGAATCAAATATCAAGAAAATCAAGCGCGTTCTTTGTGTGACCACAATATGAAAGTCTAAAGTCCGTCCGTCTGTCCGTCCGTCCGTTTGGTTGTGTGTCCGTAAGCATAATAACTCAAGAACGCCTCAACCTAGGATCTTGAAATTTTGAATCTGGATGTTTGATTGAATTTGTAAGGCTAAGTTTGTTAACGGGAAAAATCGTCCTACTCCTTCGCGTAGCTGGCATACAAAAGTTCTTAAGGGGTTACATACACCTGGGACGGCTAAAACTGAAGTTAATTGAACAACCATTATATATGTCTTAAAGTATTACATTTCGTCCATTTTATGTGAAAATTTGGTAGGAAAATTTCAAACGGTAAAAAAGTTACAGTCGTTTTGCTGGGACGTATTTTTGTTGAGAGCGATTTCGGTACCAGACTTTCCTCCGCCATTTTTTGTTGAAATTTTTTTTTTCTGAAAGTAAATACATAGCTCCAAAGCTTACCGAGCCGGAATTTCAAAATTCAATTTTGTCGGATCATGGCAGCCTCTGCAATTAAAAATGCCATTTTTCGCCTCAAAATTGTTCAGTAAATATTGTTGCGAGCTAGGGGTTCGCCGGGATTTCAAGTGAAACACAATTCGGTTAAAATAAAAATAAGTAATAATTTATGTAATCGATGATGTGGATGTTTCTCGAAGGCTTTAGAGCTTTCGATTTTGATCTTCGTTGGGTGGTTCGTGTACAGGGTTCTAGTACATTGGAGAGCATTCGATAAAGAAGGGAGATAGAATCGTGTTGTCTCGCCTTATCTTCAGCTAGATTTCTGATTGGGTTATTTTGCAACTAGGTATTCGGTTGTTGTTGTTTTCATTATGTGAAACGATTGAGTTGCACGGTTGCGGGGTTGCCAGGCTTACATGTAACAATATGATAAAAAAAAAATAAGCACGATATCGAAAAATGGCTCGGTAAACGTAAGAGTGTTGTATTAAACACAATTGTGCAAAAGTAGGTCCCGATTGGTCCAGTAGTCGCGGAGATAATCCTGGTACCGTTTTTGAAAACGCTGTTTCGAGAAAAACGCATTTAAAGTTTAGGGTACAATTTACATTGAAATAAGGTAACTGTGAATTTTAACAGTGGAACAAGTATACCTAAAATTCACCAACTTTTCAAAACATGTCCCTGCTATACAGAAGGTCATAAATACCCGGAATTAAAAAAAATCTCATAGTCAAACAGATGACAAAGGCCGCGAACACCTAGGCGCCAACCGTTAGTCGTTGTTACAAAACGTGTAACTTCATCATTACATCGAATTTCTTTGTGAAAATTTCAGGGTAGACACTTAAACGATGCTACTTTCGAATAAGGACATTTTTGAAAAATCGATTTTTTTTAACTACCGAGGTGTATGTAACCCCTTAAGACACCTGTTCAAGAATATTGCCCGATAACTTCAATTTTTGTTGACTCGCCTAGTTCCATATGTGAAATTAAACACTGATGATATTGTCTTTTAGTTTCAAGTAGCAACCAAATGGGAGTCTTTAATAAAGGACAAACTACATGCACACATTCTACGTTATACCCAACTACAATATAAATTGGAGTTCAGTATTTCATCTATAGTATCATACGATTGGCTTGCAGCCGATCGTGACTGCAGTGTGTTTTTTTCCAATTTCGACATACCAGTAAAATACTGTAGAATTTCTACATACATATTAAGTTTGATGGAAATTAAAAAAACGCGAATAGAGTGTGCAAGTCATTTCCTTGTTACCTCTTTTTCTTGATGCCCTATGCAGGATATCCAGAGGAGCCTCTATAGCTATCACATTAAGAAGGTTATTCTGCGATCCAACAATAACATTTTTTATATGCTAAGCGGATAACCGTAAGTGTAGCTACTTTCGCTTAAGTATGTCTACGATTTGTTGAGTACTAAAGATAGAACTCTTGTGGCTACAGGGACTTTTGTATATTGCCAAAAAATGTAAGTCAATATCTTTCACATCAATCTTCATAAGAAGCAGCCTTATGACATTGCTAGATACGAGTAGGTACCTGAATGTTCCTACCTAGATCCTAGTATTTTTTTCCTTCCAATAAATCTACTCTTTACACTTCTAATAAACAACCACAAAATCCCTTGAAGTGCGCGCCAACAAAGTCCACTTATTCTAATGCGGAAAGCTCCATAAATCCCATCTGCAATATGCAAGGATCCATTCAATCTGCTCCGTTCTTGTGTTTTTGTACTATTGAGCATTAAATCAGCATTCGAAGCGTTTTAAATAAATTCGAATGCTTATACTGTTATCCCGATATACGGCGAAAATGAAGAAAATAGAAAACGTAGTTAAAAAAATATAAGGAACAAATTGTCTCTTTTAGTCGGGAAAACAACTGAGAGTTATAAGAACAACCTCTAGGCTTCGAATTTAAAGCTAACAAATTTCGTGATAGAACTAAAGATATAGAAATGGAATCGCCATACTTACACGGTCTGCATTTATAAGCAATTTCGACAAATTTCCGGACACGAGGACATGGATCCAAACTGGTACTAGTGCTATGGTAGCTGGAACTTCCGCTTGTATCGCCAACGCCGCTATTACCGCCTCCATACGTTCCAGGAGTTGCGTTAAATTTGCAGTGTTTTTTCTTTTGGCAGGCTTCCACGACTGTCTGTAGCAGCGAGTACTGTAAGAAATGTGAAAATTAATGAAATTTCTCGGAAGAATTAATTGAAAACGCTAACTAACATATCTACTGTAAGGGACTGAAAATCACGGGGACGGGAAATATTAAAACCTTCAAAACTAAAACTTGAAGCAAGTTATCGTTGGTTATAGCTTTATAACTACAATCACTTGCGATATACTAGAGCACAGCTATCATATCCACTGCTCCGAATGATAAGCTTTAATAGCTACATCGCTTCCGTACTATTAAACTCTTTTCGAATATTGCGCAACTGAAGTTGCGTCATGAACGCTCACATTTAGATTTTAATCTGAAACGAAATGGGGATCTTGTTTCTACTAGTAATGGGCAGCACGTAACACAAACATCCTTCGCGTGTCTCCCATACAAGAGTCCTACTAACTTATACTTTTGACATTATTTTTATAACATTTACAGGTAAAAACCCAATATAAAGCAAATCGAATGAGTTCTTTATGTAGCCATCATTTTAAAGTCCTTCAAAAACTCTCGTATATAATGTAAATTTTATTAGTAGTTTGAGAGACACTGTATGTTGCGGGCAAGAAGAGTTGTTAGGTGGAGAAGCACTGGATTTGGCGGTAGAGATTTAAAAGTAACACAAAGAAAACGACGCGCAACCGAAACGGCTGAGTGAATAAAAAGGTTTACTTCAAAAAACTGATAAACGGTCTTTCCTTTTAAGAAAGTAAAGTTATTATACGTATTCATTTCCCGGAACCCATTATAACCCAACAAACAAGAAATACAAATTTTACAGTAATTACTTTAAGTTATAAGGAAAGTTGAGTTCAAAACTGAGTAGCATTCCTCAAAGTTAAGTTCAAAACTAAGTAGCATTCCTCAACTCCTTCGGGATGTTCCCATATGAAAGTCCTTAAAACAGGTGTTTACGAATAATGAGTGATGATTTCTCAATATTTTAATCTTCTTAGTGAGGTAAAAAATTGTGTCAATAGTCTGGGAGAAACTTTATTATTTTCCGGGTCAAAGTTCGGGAAGCTGTTAAAATGGGGTCGTGCTGGAATGCTTACGCCACGCCACACGCTTACAAACCTTATACCATTTGAGTCACAGACATGACTGTCTTCGATTGGGTTTTGTTTTGAGTACAAAAACTGACCGAAATAGTATAGGCTTTGCGAACGAAATTGAACTGCACCAGAGCCTCCTATATATCGGGTAGGTTGTAAGATAGTGTGCGTGGGTGACCATTCGATATTTGACAGTTTCGGTTTTTGTGTGGTAGCTGAAAAGTGTGCGTTCAATATTGTGGGTAGGCTTTGTGCAATTATTTTGACTTATTAATAAGTTACAAGTGGAAATGGTTGAAAATGTAGGGGGAGTCCGGGAGACTTGACCATATGGGAGAGATGAACCACTTCAAATATCCCATTCAAATTTCCCTTCGGGATGGGGGATTAAAGTCCACGCGATACGGAGCATTGGTTACTTGCATGTCACGGAAAAAGATGACGATCGGCAATTTGTTTCGGCCGTCAGTGAAGTAAACGTGAATTATTGTTCCAGAAGCAAAAATAAAATTTGTTGTTTATATAATCGCCATTCTTTTATCCATCAAGGTTTGTACAGAAATTCGATCTTAATTGCACCATGAATTATTGCAGTTTGAGGCAATTAAAGTTTTATTATTCTATTATTTATATTTTTTCGGGAAACTGCATCAAAATCGGAAAAGTGCTGGGCGGGAGATTTGACCCACTCGGTATAGGGAGAGATGACCAGTGGGTCAACTCTCCCTATTTTTATTCAGAAGGAACAAAACGCGTTGCTCTTACATATTTAATCTTAATTTTTAGGGAGACATGCCGTTTCAGTACAAACCGAGGGAAGGAACTACCCAAAGAAGTGGATTTAGTAAGCAGGTTTTGGAAAATGCATTGGAGGAAATAGACAGTGGCGTTTCTATAAGGAAAACTGCAACTAAATATGGCATAGACCGGACAACATTGCGAAGGTATAAACAGGATGGACTTAAACGTATTAAAATGGAAGTTAAGGGAAGTCAGTACAAGGACTCACAGATTTTTACCATCGAAGAAGAAAAATTGCTGGTCAATTATTTATTGACCTGCAGTAAAATGAATTATGGTTTGACTAGGAAGGCTGCTATGAAGTTCGCATACGAGTTTGCACAGGCTAACATAAAGAAGATACCACCGAGCTGGTCGGCTAATAACTCCGCTGGTAAGGACTGGTTTCGTGGGTTCCTAAACCGGAATTCTGAAATTAGTTTGATAACACTAGAAGCTACAAGTCTGTCTAGAGCTACCAGCTTCAATAAAAAAAATGTTAACGATTTTTTTGAAAATTTGAGGGAGGTTAAGGAATAATTCCAATTTGAACCACAAAACATTTATAACTGTGACGAGACTGGGTGTACTACAGTACATGATTGTCCCAAGGTTCTTGCTAGTAAGCAATCCCGTCAGGTTGGACAAGTCACTTCTGCCGATAGAGATAGAGATCTTGTTACAGTTTGTTTTGCTGTAAATGCGATTGGTAATACCATGCCACCATTTGTCATATTCCCATGAGTAAAGTACAATGAAGCATTTATATCCGGTGGTCCTGAAGGGTCAGATGGCGATGCCTATCCTAGCGGTTGGATGACTGTTAAGAGTTTCCTGAAATTCATAGCGCACTTTGTTAAGCATTCCCGTTCTTCTAATGATAATCCCACACTCTTGATTTTAGACAATCACGAGAGTCATGTTAGTGTTGAAGGGATTGATTTTGCAAGGAAAAATGGGATTACGTTACTAACTCTTCCACCGCACTGTAGCAATAAACTTCAACCACTAGATATTGCCGTATACTCATCCTTTAAGGCAAGATATAACACTGCCATGAGTAACTGGATGCTGTCAAACCCTGGGAAGACAATCACAATTTACAACATTCCTGATTTTGTACGGGAGGTAATGTCACAATCTATCAATCAAGCTAACATTTTGAGTGGCTTTAGGAAGTCGGGAATACATCCATTCAATCCTGAAATATTCAGCGAGGAAGATTTTTTGTGCTCTGCAGTCACAGACAGAGAAATATCTCTTTGTGAAATCTCATCTGCAACAACATCATCACGACCAGTAACACAAACTTTTGACCCAAATCCAGCTGTACCTGTTACTTCACCAATGCCATCCACTTCTAAAGCAAACCTGCATGATAACATTGCAATCATCACGTCGGAAATGATTAAACCCTATACCTGGGCCGCGAAAATCTACACGAAGAGGTCGCCAGCCTGGAAAAACCAAGGTTTTAACAAAATCACCAGAGAAGGATAGTATTGAAAACCATGAACAACCAGAAGAACCAAAGATAAAGAAGATCAGAGCTCAAAGAGTTAAGAAAATTTTAAAATATTAGTTTCATTTTGCATTGTTTCTTTACAATTTTTTTGTTATTTTATTATATTATAATTTATTTGAAAAGAGCAATTAAATTGCAATATAATGTATTGAATTTTTAAATTTTGTGCTATCTTAGTATAAAATAAAAATAAACTTGTGTGAATTGTTATATTTCTTATTTGTTCATGAATTTTCCCCGAATGGTCAAATCTCCCGACATGGTGGATCATATCTCCCTGCTCTTGGGGAGAAATGAGCCAAATCTCATTTTAATAAAAAAAAATTTTGGTGCTTCCGTTTATTAACTTATTGAAATGGTACAGAATTAAAATAGTAGTCAGGTAAGATGACTATTTGTAACACAAAAGTTGAATCGGTAAATCGTATACACTCTGATCTTATGGACCTTCAAATAAAACTTGGTTCAACTCTCCCGGACTCCCCCTAAATATTTCAAGTCTGTACTTCATTTTCGCTTTAAGACTTTTGCGAATTTGCAATTGATTTAGAGAAAACTTACGAAAATATTTTGCGGCCAAAAAAGACTAGAAATGTTTACGATGTTCAGAATATTTTACATTATTTATTTAATTATTAAGTGACATAATTCAATTAGAGTTGTTATTTAATATTAATTAATATGTTTAAAAGTGCGTGATGAGTAAAATATGATTTTTCGATTCCTATACTGTCCAGCAGGTTGTGAATAAATTTTGCAATTTTGTACATATTCGTAATGCAAATATTCGGTTAAAATTAGTATTTTCACTTAACATGAGTTTTTTTTTTTTTATATAAAATTGAGAGATATATACGCAGCCGGTTCTAATTGCTTTCTATATTTTTCAAGTCTTGCACCATTTTATGTCACTTAATAATTAAATGCAATGAAATAACTTTTCTTCATTTTGGGCTTGTAACGCATAGTTCAAATAAGATAAAAAGAAATATTGTTTGTCTCAAACAGGACACCCTGGGGATCATTATAAGGCACACACGAACTGGAAACGATTCTTTATTATCTTTAAGATAAGTAAGTATGACTTATTCAACTATCCAAAACTACCAATGTATAATACTTTGATGTGTTCTCATTTCAAAGATCACCACGCCGAGGAAGTGTTGCGTTCCGGGATGTCGGTGAAATTATTACGGCACTATTGGTTACTATTGAATTATATGTGATATTTATAATGTTTAACATCATTTTTATACTCTAGATGAAATCATATAGAGTATTATAAGTTTAATCCAGCCCAAAAGTTTGTAACGCATAGAACCAAGCCTCGGACGAAAAAAAGTTATATATTATTTTTTGTTTATTTGTGGCCAAAAACCTCAAATCCGCCTGACGTCCGTCCGTCCGTCCGTCTGTCCGTGAACACGATAACTCAAGAACGCCTTCACCTAGGATCTTGAAATTTTGAATCTGGATGTTTGGTTGAATTTGTAAGGCTAAGTTTGTTAACGGGCAAAATCGTCTTACTCCTTCGGGTAGCTGCCATACAAAATGTCCTTAAAACACGTGTTCAAGAATATTGGTCGATAACTTCAGAAGGGTTTAAGCTACGACTTTGAAATTTTGTATGTGTTATTTTTCCAATAGTTGGAGCTAAATGTATGATTATAAAAAAAAATCCTATTAGTCCTTCGTGTAGCTGCCATACAAATATCCTGTCAAAATGTCTTCACTTAATTTACGAAACTCACTATAACTCAAGTAATCTTTTAGCTATGAACTCGGAATTTTGTACAAATTAGTTTTGAGTGAAAACAAAGTTCAAGTTTACTAGTCAGCAAAATCCTTTTACTCCTTCTGGTAGCTGCCATACAAAATATCCTTAAGACACGTGTTCAACAATATTTTCCGATAACTTTTGAACGCTTCAACCTACGAATTTGAAATTTTGTACACGTTTATTTTTAAATGGTTCCAAGGAAAAGGATAAATATGTAAGAAATCGAGTGAGTCCTTCCTGCACATCCTATGTGAAAGTCCTTTAAAAAGGACATTTTTGTTCGATGACTTACCCAGTTTAAGGTATGAAGTTAAACACTGAATAAGTAGCAATCTAATGGCAGTTCTTAATAAAGGACACACAACATGCACACACGTAATTCTACTTTATCCCCAACTACAATATAAATCGGAGTTCAGTATTCATCTAGAGTATTATACGATTGGCTTGCAGCCGATCGTGACTGCAGTATGTTTTTTTGTTTTGTTTTCTGTTAATTTCATTTAATATATGGTTATTAAATTAAAAGCAGTATTTTTGTTATTATAATAATAAACTTATTGATAAACTAATAAATAATTTATTTGAAAGTAAGAAAACAATTTTTTAATAGAGGCTTTTCTTTTGTATTATTCCACGCACAAGTTTGTTTTTCCTTTCCTCAATCCAGTGATGACTCTTGGGAAGTTACATAAGTTAAGTAAGCTATAATTTACGACGTATTCTGATTTTTCATTCCTGAATAAGTGCTGGAAACTATTGGATTTTTCAGTAGTATATTAGAACTTTCGACTATTACTTTCTTTGTTTACCCTTTCTTACCCTAAAACTTATTAGATACCACCTTTGGGCGGAGTAATTGGGTATTTCTACAGAAATGTGCATTAATCCAGGCTCCGGATGGAACAACCTCGGTCAATAGTTAGAATTAATATGGTCCCAAGCAATGGAGACTACTAGATTCGATAGTTTCCTGCTTTCAAAGACAATTGGGTAACTATTTCTCTTCTTTAGCCAAAGGCTTTAGTAGCCAGAACCACCTACTAAACTCATAACAATATATTAATTCATTAAACATTTCTTTGTGGCATGCCGCAAAAGGTTTCTAGGTGCCATCTTCCACAGTCTTCGAGTGAAAATCTGTATCGGAATACTGAAAGGTATCTGAAAAATGTTTTTCTATTATGTCTCCAAGATATGTATTAACATTATCTGCACTTATTACTAGACACCGACAAAATAATTCATTTAATATTAACTTTATCGTACTGAACTCTACCCTATTTACAGCAAAGTGCCTGGTATAGCAGTGAAACAGTCGGTCACCCTTGGCCTATGCATGTGCGAGATTCTACCCGCCGGCTTTCATATATAGGAGGCTCTGCTGCAGTTCAATTTCGTTCGCAAAGCCTAAACCAAAGACTATCCCTATACTTTTTCGGTCACTTTTTGTACTGAAATGGTACAGGGTTTGTAAGGTTTTTAAGCAAACAAAACCTAATCGAAGACAATCATGTGTATGTCTGTGACTCAAATGGTATAGGGTTTGTAAATACGCCTCCGGGACGCGGTCAAAGTCGTAGTATAATCAGTATAACATCAGTTGTTTTGTGATTAGGAGATTTTTTTGGAAAGTTAATTTTGTTAGCCTCCTGGTTATTTCTTAGGTTATCAGTCGCATAGTAACCTACACAGCATCTCATCATTAAACAAGTTTCGGACTTCTACCCATAAAATAATAAAGTTGCGCCCAGACTGTTGGCAGATTTTTTTTATTTACTTACGTATTTTTTTATCAATAGAATAATTCATAGTAGTAAAAGCGAATTCGATCACATTAAACCTAAGAGATTCTCGGAATCAGTGAAATATTGAACAATACCCCCAGGTGGTTTAGTAGAGAAAAATACTTAAATCGGATTTTCTCCAACTACGTTTAAAGCTTATAGAAGTAAAAGTGAGTTCGATATATATATATATAATTCAATATACCCTAGGAATATATAAGAATTCGTGAATAAGTACACAACCACTTTACACCCCCTTAGGGGTTGGATATCGAAAAATTTGAAGAACGTTACTAGGCGCTTATATAAATAGCGTAAAATTGCTTTGATAGTTTGACATGTCTAAAAGTTTTAACGAAATTCGTGAAAATGTGGATTCACGGACATTTTTTTTACTCAACCTCGTCAATAAAAATCTGAACTTTTTTTGCTTTAGTTACTCTAATAGCACATCTACATATACGTACTAAGTTTCAACTTTCTAGCATAAGCCGTTTCTGAGATATAAAAAACCACCCCACACCCCGTACCTTGCTACCGCAATGAAAAAAATTTTTTTTTCCTAGGATGTCTCTCTAGTGGCTCTATATAATCCTAATTTTTAGCTTTTCACTCATTACGGTTTTCGAGAAATAAAAATCAGAATTTTTTTCTTTTCTACCCCTTTTCACCTTCACCGCCTACACCCCCACCACTAAATTTTTTTTCCCTACTAGAGGTCAACCGATCCCAACTCCTGTAAAATTGTCAAGATCATATCTGATACGGTTTCTGAGATATAAAAATGACATTTTTTGAGAAATTCCTATCCCTCCTCTTTCGTGCTCCACCTCCCCGCTTAAACAATTTACATTCATTAGAATCCTCTTGTGATCCCATATACAGAAACTACATTTTATCATCCTGGTGTAATTGCTTCGGAAGATATTTTAATCCAAAGTTTTTCACCCCCTAACCCCATATTCCACCACCACCCTTAAAAATGTTAGCCCGTGTCTAATCTTCAAGTATCTCTAAGGGCAACCACAAAGTTTCAATCTTCTGACATCAATCGTTCAGGAGATATGGATTTTAGAATGTTTCAATCCCGGCTTTCAAGCGTTTTGGACTCCACCCCACTTCCAAACCCCTCAACCCTTATCGATATTTTTTTTGCAAATGAGTCCACTATCATAGTACTACATAAGTTCCAAGTTTCAGCCTCCTAGCATAAGTGGTTCCTGAGATCTGGAAACCAAAATTTTTCGACTAAAACGCTCCCCCTTTACTTTATTAAAAAATAATAAAGTAAAATATGTCAAATAAATTTTTTTAGCCGTTTAAACATATAAAAAGGCCGTGTACACGACTCGAATATCGGTTTATTATTTACACAAAATTACCATGTAAGTATTAATCAATTTACTGCTTTATCAGACTTTAGAGATATGACGAATTTTGAAAACGTATCCAAACCCTTTACCTCCACTTGGGGGTTGAATATAGGATATAGTATCAAGAAACCCTGAAATTGATTTTTAGACGATTATATAGAAAGTCGATAGCAGTAAAAACGCATATAATTTTTTTAAACTTAAAAGTATTTTCCTATCACATCTATCCATCAAGTTTATACTTTCTAGCATTTTATTTGTTTACTTGTAGCGGTCTATCGCCTATTGGTCCTACTACCTGCATAAAATTCAAGATATATGAGACGCGATTTATTAAAAATCTTACGACTCCAATTTTTTGTTAAAGTTGAATCCAATTTACCCACAAAAATAAAAAGATTGTAATACCTTTACCGTGAGCTACGAGCCCTTAAACGCATTTACGTACGGCGTACAAGCAACAATAAATTGTTAATTTATTTTTTGGGGATTTATTAGTTCTATAAAGTGAAAATACAAATTTTCAGGGCAGCAAATTTTTTTAAAACAAAAAAGTATTCAATAGTTTATTGTTAGAAAAATACAGTAAAATGGTCACAAATTGTATTAAATTGCTATTTCTGTATCATATTGAACAATACATCTATTCATTTCCAAATTGAAATCCATGTAATTATTTTATAATTAGATAATAACAAGGTGTGGCCAAGAGAATCACTAGGGTCCGGTAAGGGAATCTACCACCTCTTCATGTACCTATTTAATCCCACACAGCTCTAATGGATTATTCTCCTAATACGTTTTGTTATTAGTCCGCTTCGTATAGTTAAAATTCTGAGGAAAGCTCCTTAACTATAATAAAGTACTCCCTTGGGATAAATTAGCCCGTGTATAATATTTTCGTCCATTTGAGTCAAGTACCAACAAATGCTTGGTTATGAATGAATGGGACGAACAAGATGGAGGGTGTTATCATCATTTCTCAATTTCTAATGAGCATACCGAGTCTGACGTCCTTCTTAGATTTCTGGTTGAGAGTACTCATATCAGATGTGGTGTCACATTCTCATAATCTATTATGATCTGCTAAATCACCAATATTCATGGAACGATGATGAAGATAATGCATTAACCATGTTGGTGATTGTTTATTGTAAAATGCTAAGCGATGCTGATTAAACCGAATCTGGTTTAAGTGTAAAGACGGCGTGATATTTAGTGACCTTCCGGTTATTTGAAGTAGGTACAAATTTAGCAACTTCACAATTTTGAAACAACGGGGTAATTACCAGGTTGTTGTTTCAGCTTTAATTTGTTTGAATATATTTCTTGGAATTATTCAAAATTTTAAGGTAAATTTCATTAGGTTTCATCATCAAAATTTTGAGTACCTATCTACAAATATTTTGGTGTAAAAGCATGTATGTATAGTTGGAGCTGAGTTGTCTACATGTTTGAACTTTATAGATACACGTATGTTATGTGTATGGATAGGTAAATAAAACATTGAAACTCTATTGGTACCTGCGTAATGAATAAAACATTTGGTTAGGAAACTTACCTATTCGTTAAGGGAATAATATCATAGACGTAAGCAACGAATTTGGTTACTTTACAGCCAAACTTTTGATTGCATACTTGTGCAGATCCGTTCCTTAATTTCAATTTAAGCGCTTCAAGTTCAACTACTATTAATCTTGGCTTAATTAGTGAAGCCATAGAGTTTACGGAAAATTTATATATTCTGTCTGCGTGTGCTATTCGTTATAGTTAGAATTGGAATAACGGTTGGAAGTTGGCTTAGAGGAACATGTTGAAATTAATTGTTATTCGTTTGTGTGAATATGTTTAATATGAATCGGGTAGTGAATTGATTAGTGCTTACAGGATCCGTGTAGGTTAATTTTAAGGTCATTGTTTGGGATTTAATATCGAAAAACGCTTGAATTGGTTTTTTCTACCTTTAAATTTAAAGCCTTTAGACGTTAAAGTGAAATCGAGAGAATTGGGAAAATGTTTCTGAGCACTTATATAAAGAGCTCGCAGAAGTGAAATTAGTGTGATAACTCAACATGCCTAAAATATAAATTTCGAAATTCGTAAAAATAATGAAAAACCTTTTCACGGACAATTTCTTTACTCTACCTTTGTACTCGAATAAAAAAAACTGAACTTTCTTTTGGTTTAATTATCCTGCAGTAAATCTACATATACGTACCAAGTGTCAACTTTCCAGCATAAGCTGTTTTTGAGATCCTGTCAAGATTTTTATTTTTCCAGGATGACCCTATACATAGTATCTTTGAATAGTCCTAAATGTTTAGCTTTCTATGCTTTGCGGTTATCGAGAAATAAAAATAATTTTTTTTTTTGTTAGGTCTACCTTCTCAACTTCTATAAAATTTGTAAGATCATACCTGGTACGGTTCTTGAGATATAAAAATATAATTTTTTGAAAAATTTCTATCCCCCTTTTCGTGCTCCCACTCCATTTTATATTTAATAAACTTGTAATTCCATATACAAAAACCAAATTTTATCTCCACTGTATATTTGGTTTAAGAGAGATTGTAATTCATACCGGGTATTCCAGAAATTGCTCGAAAACCGAAACAATCTGCCGCTAAATACGAAGTGGTACTTCAGGTGGAAGAGTATACCTTCTTCAAGAAATTGAACCGATGAAGTCGAATATCTGTGTCTCAACGTCAACGGTTGTTGTATGCAGGGGGTGTGATGTATGGGATGGTAAAAATTGTACAAAATTGTGGCCGGGTGTAGTCCAGTGGTAGTGTATTAGGCTTAAAAACATTGCTACCGGGGTTCAATTCTCACTCAATGCATAATTTATTTATATGAATTTTTCAGTTGCTATTGGTTTCAGAATATTAATATAAATTGTGAACAGTGCGGAATGTTTAATGGAGTCACTTGTAAAGGATTTAAACCTGAGCAAATGAGTTCTGTTTACATTCTTATCAGATTCACAAATACCATCAGAGCTGCCAGACAGTAGTTGATTTGCTATAGGCAACTTTGTTGTTCTGGTAGATCGTATCACAGCCAATAGTACTGAAAAATTATGATGACTAGCACCTGCTAGTACACTGCCATACCCGGCTCGATTCCTAATCTTCCTTCCCACTCCTAAAACTGATTAAGTTCGTTATCCTCTTTCTTCTCCACAATTCCTTCCAACTCTCCTCACCTTCGCACCAAGAAACACGGAAAAATATTTGATAGAGCAATACCGTGGCCAATTGGGCTCAGTTTGACCTTGAAAATTGGCCAAAAAACAGCCATCAGCCGTAGGCGCCGTGCAGTGGTGCAGTTGGATCACAACGGACCCATCTAGCGGTCTATGTGTTAGCTATCTCTGTCAATAGCTACCCACCTAATCTAACCTACCCTACTCCTCTTAGGAGTTCAATAACTAAAAATAAATCAGTTTTTGGGTGATTATATAGAAAAACCCAGAAGTAAAAGACAATTCGATATCTCATCTGATTTTAGAGATTTATTGGGATTTTCAAAAACCACTTAAACCTTAATGGGGGTAGAATATCGAATCGTTCGTGAAAGCAGTTTAAAAACTAATTTGATATCTCATCAGACCTAGGAGATATATGCCAAGAAATGTAAAACCCCCCTTGGGGGCTGATTATCCAAAAATCCTGAATTAAATTTTTAGATAATTATATAGAAAGGCCGACGAAAATGTATGCAATTGCTGAAAACAATTATTAGGCATTTATCTGAAGAGGTAAGCTTAATTCGATATAAACATGACACCTCAACATTTTATTTTCCATTTAATCACCAAGTTTCAACTTTGTGGCACTAACCGTTCAGAATGTCTCCATCCGTAAAACATCAATTTCGTTTTTAGAACGTAGTCAGGAACGTTAGGTAAAAATCAAAGTGTAACACATTTTATGTCGATTCAGACACCTTAAACAATTAACAGTGGCGTAAGCACTTCTGTCGCACCCCGACTTTATGCGCTTCCCGGAGTTTGCCACGAGAAAAAGTAAAGTTCCGCTCAGATTGTTTACAAATTTTATTTTATTATTTTAATAATACGGTATTGTTATCGATTTAAAATAAATGACTACCCTGAACATAACACGTTTCATGACTAGTAGATACCAAAAATGCAAAAAAATTCAGTCCGTCCGACCACTGGGAGCAGCGACCATCGGGAGCACCCCTTTAAATAGATACTTTTTAGAAAAGAGAATGAGATAGAGTGGACGCGGACCGTATTCGAAAAGCGGCGCAATCTGTTTTCTCAGTCGACTACTACCAAAGACTATCTATAACAAGACAGGACACTACGCAGTATTATTCTTATAAAAATTTGACCTTGGTTTCTTTATTTAATGAGATGAGAGAAGTAGATAGCAATAGCATGATGCATGATTGAAGAAGAGACAAAAACTGATAACGAGTCGCATTCACCAATATAATAACATCCTCACAGAACGCCTATAAAAAACATACTGCAGTCACGATCGGCTGCAAGCCAATCGTATAATACTCTAGATGAATACTGAACTCCGATTTATATTGTAGTTGGGGATAAAGTAGAATTACGTGTGTGCATGTTGTATGTCCTTTATTAAGGACTCCCATTAGATTGCTACTCAAACCTAAAAGACAATATTCTGTGTTTAATTTCATATCTTGAACTGGGTAAGTCATCGAGAAAAAATTTCCTTTTTGAAGGACTTTCACATGGGAGGTGTAGGAAGGACTCACTCGATTTCTTACATATTTATCCTTTTCCTTGGAACCATTCAAAAATGAACGTGTACAAAATTTCAAATTCGTAGCTTGAAGCGTTCAAAAGTTATCGAAAAATATTGTTGAACACGTGTCTTAAGGACATTTTGTATGGCAGCTACCAGAAGGAGTAAAAGGATTTCGCTGATTAGTAAACTCAAACTTCGTTTTCACTCAAAACTAATTTGTACAAAATTTCCAATTCATAGCTAAAAGATTACTTGAGCTATAGTAAGTTCCGTAAATTAAGTGAAGACGTTTTGACAGGATATTTGTATGGCAGCTACACGAAGGACTAATAGAATTTTCTTCATAATCATATATTTAGCTCCAACTATTGGAAAAATAACACATACAAAATTTCAATGTCGTAGCTTAAACCCTTCTGAAGTTATCGACCAATATTCTTGAACACGTGTTTTAAGGACATTTTGTATGGCAGCTACCAGAAGGAGTAAAAGGACTTCGCTGATTAGTAAACTCGAACTTCCTTTTCACTCAAAACTAACTTGTACAAAATTCCGAATTCGTAGCTAAAAGATTACTTGAGTTATAGTGAGTTTCGTAAATTAAGTGAATACATTTTGACAGGATATTTGTATGGCAGCTACACGAAGGACTAACAGGATTTTCTTCATAATCATATATTTAGCTCCAACTATTGGAAAAATAACACGTACAAAATTTTAATGTCGTAGCTTAAACCCTTCTGAAGTAATCGACCAATATTCTTGAACACGTGTTTTAAGGACATTTTGTATGGCAGCTACCTGAAGGAGTAGGACGATTTTGCCCGTTAACGAACTTAGCCTTACAAATTCAACCAAATATCCAGATTCAAAATTTCAAGATCCTAGGTGAAGGCGTTCTTGAGTTATCGTGTTCACGGACAGACGGACGGACGGACGGACGGGCGTCAAGCGGATTTGAGGTTTTTGGCCACAAATAAGCAAAAAATAATATATAACTTTTTTTCGTCCGAGGCTTGGTTCTATGCGTTACAAACTTTTGGGCTGGATTAAACTTATAATACTCTATATGATTTCATCTAGAGTATAAAAATGACATCAAATCATGTGCTGACACAGCTCAGCTGTGCTTGTGTGATTTCATTTCTCATATTGTTCCTATAAATTTGTATGCCGAAACACTTGAGAATAGAACAGCAGCAAAAAATGCATCCTGTTACGTACTTTGAGAAAAACGATGCACACAGATGCGAATGTGTAATCATTCATTTTTGCATATTAGCGTACTCTTTTCTTCGCATGTGAATTTCCGTAAGAATACGGAATTGAAATTGTTAAATCGGATTTCTTTGTTCCGCTTATGCAATGATTTTTTGGTATTTTTACACAAAAAATTCATGTGTATTAAGTGTCCAGTCTTGTTATAGATAGTCTTTGCTACTACCCTCTAAAAACATTAAACTGTAAATGCAATAATATTTCATACTCTTTGCAATAATCGTCAAATTGTTTATTCGGTGAACGGGTTGTTCTAACAAATAAGAAACGTACATTTATTAATAGTTTAAAAATTGTTTAAACCAAAAAAACTAAGTGAAAGTGAGGCTTTTGCAGATCTCAGCTTTGTAGTGCAGCGAAATGATTTGTGAGTTTTCTCTAATTAGTGATATTTCATTGTTCCGTTCAGTTCTGAGTTCCCAATATAGTTCGTTATGCTGTTGAAAGGAAGTATCCCGCTCATTAATATGGATGTGTCGTTTTTTATTTTGCCGATAGAATTATCAAGGTAAGTATATTTATCGGAAGTTAAAAAATATGATTTATACTTTTCATTCTAGGCATTCGAAATAGATGGCAATGAAACCAATTTGGTGAATTTAAGAATCTGCAGCATTCATTTAGAAGTGGCTCGTTTTCAGACAACCTACCCGAGGACATTTTGTACAAAAACAGTGTTCCATCATTAAATGCCGGAATGGCGATTGAGGCTGGCAAATTTGTATTTTACTATTAGGTTGCTGCAGATGAAATGTCGTTTTTGGGAGTGCAATTTCAAAGAACTGTAACTTTTATAAAACTTAATTTAATTAATCAAAATAGGCACCAGCACATGCAATACACTTCTCCCAACGAGATACAAGTGCATTTATGCCAGTTTCGTAGAAGTCCCACTTTTTTCTTTTTTTTTCTGTCCGATCACAATTAAGTTTAAAACTGAAATGACTCAATGAGTAAATGTAGGGGTATTTATACTTCAATACCCAATACCACTTGTGCCACCTGGCGGCAGTTTGAGACATGAAAATCGCAACTGACTTCACTTCATAGAGAAAAACGACATTTCATCTGCAGCTACCTAATACATATAATGTGTGCTACCTATTTTGTTTAATATATTTTGTTCTTATAGAAGGTGAATTCTCGGAAAGCAACAGACGGAAAGTATTATAACTAAGGATCCAGTCGATGAATTTGTATTTGTTGACGTAGATGCAGCCGCATGCGAATTTGGTAGGAACATTGAAAATATAATTTTATATTGAAATTCATATTTTGTTTTATTTTCATCAGGAAATACCGAATCTCACCAATACATCAGTGAATTCATCATTGAATGCTGCAACTGAGCTGGCAGCGACTGAGCATAGAGTGACAATCACTGAAAACGATGTTTGCATCCCCTGAAAGAGTCAATGCAACTGACGTAGATGCACTTACGAGCAATTTGGGTAAGAACATACATCATCGAGGAAAAGAGCTGCAATGAAGGCATGCATAATTTTCTTTACACCGAAGACTTTGCGGATTCGTATGCAGAGAAGAAATATTTTAACTTTAACTTTGTGAAATTACTTTTCTAAAGTTTATACTCTTATGTATTTATAATTTCATATTGTATTATATTATTTTAGTTTCTTGAAATAAAATTACATTGAATACTTTATTTTTATTTAATTGTAGCTTGTAATCTGAATTCTGTTCGGTTAAATTGATATCAGCTTCATCATCTATTTTCCAATACAAAATTTAGCGCTCATTCGAACCAAATCCAAATTTAGTAATCGACTGAGACTGTGGAGGTGCTGAAACTCGATACGGTTTTTTCTATGGAGCTTATATGGGCGCTTCCCCTCTATCTCATACTCTTTGCATTTTAGGTGGTGGAAGTGAGAGGCGGAAGGTGGGGTACCGTTTAAGACGTAAAATTTTGGTTTAGGCTGAAACTGAAAAAAATTGTCAATATGGATGAAGTGGTGTGGGAATGTGGGGGAAAAAAATTCGTTCGAAATGCTCGAAAGCCGAGATAAGGACATTCTAAAATCCATATCTCATAACAATTCAAATTACAATATCTCACGAACCAATTGTGCTGGAAAAATGAAATGCAGTATGTGTATACAAGTCAACAATTGGCAGTGAGAAGGATAAGAATTTTGTCAAAAAATATCGTCTCAAGAACAGTTTAAGATAGATGTCTAAAACATTTGCGGGAAGTGGACCTAATAGACCCCCAGTAGAATAAAAATTTTGAAGGTATGGGAGTAGGTGGTGAAGGTGGTGGTGAGGGTGGGCTAGGGGAAAAAGAAAAATTTCTGATATTTATATCTCAAGAACCCATAATGATGGAGAGCTGTAATTTGAAATTTAGATAGACCTATAGTAGTGGAATGTTGAAAAAATATAATTTTTTATATGGGTAGTATGGTACGGGAGTGGGAGGTGCTTTTCTTATCTATAAAACGGCTTATACTACAAAGTTGAACTTGGTGAGTATATGTAGATCTACTAGCAAAGTAATATAGTGAAAAAAAGTTTAAATATCCATTAATGTATGACAGGGAGGAGGGGCACAAAAAATATTAAGTCAAAATGGAATGCATATATTTTCACGAATTTTGAATTAATTTTTGTTCTACGGATTCCTCACACAAATGTATGGAAAGTATTTTCAGGATTTTTTCATTTGACCCCTAAAGGGGTGTATACATTTTCGCGACTTCAGCTATATCCTTCAAGGGCTTTCTTTAAATTTATCTAAAAACTCCTTTCAGGATTTTTGGATATTCAACCCCTAAGTGTAAGGGGATTGGCTACATTTTCACAAATCCCTACATATTTCTTAGGTCTCATGAAATGTCGAATTCACTTTTACTTCCTAAGACCTCCTATATAGTCGTGAAAAAGTTGATTTCAGGATTTTTAGATATTCAACCCTAGGGGGTTGAATACTTTTTACAGCTTTCGACATATTTCTTAGGTTTGATAAGATATGATATTGGTTTTCACTTCTTCAGTAAAGTAACAAGATAATCGTCTACAAACCCATTTCACAATATTCAACCCAGAAGAGGTGTAAAGGGGTTACATATGTTTTTAACATTCTTACTACTCCTTCGCTCTGATGAGATATAAAATTGGTGTACAGGTGTTTTATGTAATGGCCTAAAATCCAATTTCACAATTTTTCAATATTCAATACCTAAGTAGATATAGATATAGATATAGATATAATAGATATTTGAATACGTTTTCACAGTTCGTCATATCTGTTAAGTTTGATGAAGCAGCGAATTGGTTCTTACTTCTGTGAGATTTTAGTATAAATAATATACCGGAATGCGAGTTGTCTACACGGCCTTTTTATATCTTTTAATCAGCTAAAAATCACAATTTTGGATATTTTTATTTCAAATTAACTTTCCAAAATAGTCTCCTAATCTGGAAACAACTGAATTTATACTCTGACTTTGACCGCGTCCCGGGGTATGACTCAACTACAAAATTTATGTGTTATATGTGGCAGTGGCGTAAGCATTCTAGCGCGACCCCATTTCAACCGCTCTCGAACTTTGACCCGAAAAATAATAAAATTGAGCCCAGACTGTTTACAGATTTCCATTTTATTTATGCTTACGATTTTCATCCGAGTCAACGTAACTCGGAAGGGTTGTACTGCTGGGTAGAGACTGAGATTTAACCTTCGGGAACGATAACTTCAAAAAACTTTCAATACAGAATTAATTTGAAATTTGACCATAACTAACATGAAGAGCTTCCATTGAAATGGTCCTTCCTTTGTTCATCTTTTCGTTGACATACTCTTATAAATAAATTTGGAACAGTTTCCTCTATTTTTTAAAGCATCAGCTTGAAACTCGCTTGCAAGTCTTGTGTAAAATTTTAATATCGTTCTAATGGTTCCGACAATAACAGCAATGATTACAAGAAAACCATATTAAGGACATTAAATGCGACCAAGATCATGGAGTTAAACATGATAGCGGACAAGTTCATTCAGTAGAAACGCTGTTAAGGCGTCCAATTGTCTCACATATCCCATTTGAAACGTTGAAAGAGTTAATGAACAAATGAATAAACTTTTCCAATTCTAAAGCATTAATTGGCCCTTAAATTCCAGCTAAATAGCTTTCATTCTCTCCGAAGAGTTGCCTCTACTAAAGGAAAAGTCTACAGTCGAACTTGGACTATGACTAGGTCTATGCTATTTGTAGGACTATTCTAAAATGTATGCAGCTATTTGGTTGTTCGGTTGAAAGTTCTGGACTTTTAGGTACATATATTTGGAACTTTTCCAGTGATGAACTCTGGGACTAAAAGACCTAGTTAAGGTCCTGACATTACGTTTAATTAAGTTTTATAAGTGTAATTAATTTGAGGTTGGTGAGAAGACTTACGATATGATCTTTAGAGCAGGACAATTACAGTTTAAAAAAAAATAATACGAACCTGTAACGCATTTGGCCACAAGCAATTTTCAGTTGATTTTCCTTCCTGTGATGGTGTGTTACTTGATTTTGTGTTGTTTATTATGTTTAAGGAAGTTGTATTCGTACTTCCAAACGATATAGTTGATTCGGCTGCAATTGTTGCTTTTTCGTCGGAATTTGTGTTGATGCTCTGCACTGCCGAAGGGCACAACTCTTCGAGTGTTAAGCCATCTGAAATGTAAATATTTGTTATTTGTTTTTGCAAACTGTGAAGGACATTTAGTTCTATTTTCATAATAATTGTAACAAGTTTGAATAGGTATGTTTGTAACCTAGATACAATTTATAGAGAATTTTAATTTTTTTTTAAGTATACCGAACTGGACTTAGGAGGTTAGCCTTTAATACACTGTAGTGTACAGTCCAGTCAGTTCAGGGATGGGAGGTCAGAAATCGGGCCGGGTATGGCAGTGTATTAGTAGGTGTTAATAATTTTTTTAGTGCTGATTCGCTGTGATATAATCTACCAGAACAGCAATGTTGCCTATAACAAATCAACTGCTATCTGGTAGTTCTGATGATGTTTGTGAATTTGATAAGAATGTAAACAGAACTCATCTGCTCAGTGTTAAATCTTTCAGTAGTGACCCTATTAACCATTCCGCACTGTTCACTATTTATATTAATATTTCGAAGCCAATAGCAACTGAAAAATTCATATAAATAATTTATGCGTTGAGTGGGAATTGAACCCACGACATCGCAGAAGCAATGTTTTCAAAGCCTAGTACACTACCACTGGACTACACCCGACCCAAGTTCAATGAAGGCGTATGCTTAAAACAAAATGTAAGCGGAAATGTTGTCTCTTTTGTTAATTAAAATTTGTAAGATATGTACATTGTCATGAATATGGTTTCAAACCAGGAATTTCAAATTTGGCACCCTTTTTTTTATCGTTCAATCATGAGAGTCCTTCTTGTAGCGGCTGTCATCATAACAAATGGTGCGTCAGCCCAAATCGAGCCGAGGAGGTCATCGTCTCGAATTATCTCGACCCGCGACCACGTCCGTAATTATAAGAATCTTAGTAGCAACCTGTTCTTCACGTCGATTGAGTCCTCTGACAGTTTGCGTGGCTTTAATGGCGTTCCTCAGGAGGTCACCGACTCGAATCATCTCGACCCCGACCAAGTCCGTCAGTATGAAAATCTTAGTAGCGACCTGTTCCCCGCGTCGATCCTCCGAGTCCTCCGACGGTTTACGTCGCTTTAATGGCGTTGCCATGTAAATATGGTAAAAACTGTTCGTTTTAGTAAATAAGTTCGGAACAAGTTGTTCACCCGAAAAAGTTAGTTCAATGCAAGACTTCAGTTGAACTGCTCTCGTATACTATTACCCTTGTACGTTCTACGTGTGAAAAACTTTACTTGCTCGTGCATATACACTTCAGCTAGTGCGAATGGGTTTACTTGAAGGAGAATTTAAAAGTGTCTTCACTGTGTGTACTACTGATGAAGACGGACAAAAAGAGAAGACTGATTCTCTTGTGATCGTTCAGTTAGTTCTCCTACTTCATTTTTATACCCTGGAGTCTGAATTCATAGAGTATTACAAGTTTAATCCAGCTCGAAAAGTTTTTAACGCATAGAACCGAGCTTCGAACGATAATAACTTATATATAGCATTTTATGTTCAGTTAACACCTCAAATCCCCTGGCTGTCTGTCTGTCGGTCCGTTTGTTCGTCTGTACGTCCATCCGTTAGCACGTTAACCCTAGAACGCGTTGACATAGGAAGAAATTTTGTCACCATCTGTAAAATGAAAAAGTAAGGCTAAGTTCGTTAATGGGCGATATCCTTTCAATTCTTCGGGTTTCTCCCATTCAAGAGTCATTAAAATACGTATTCATGATTATTGCCTGAATACATTAAGTTATGAACGTGAGATTTTGTTCACATGAACTCTCCAATGTTTGAAGCTAAAACTTCGAATAAAATGCAAATCGAACTAGTCCTTCGTGTAGTTAGCAGCCTACAAAAGTCCTTCAAAAATGTATGGAAGTTACAAAATCCACTATAATGATCAGAGCGTGTTGATGTAGGAAGTAAAATTTTTACAGAAATTAATTTTAAGTCAAAATCAAAACCGAGTTCGTTAATTAGTAACATCCGTCAACTCCTTCGGGTAGCTGTCCTGCAAAAGTCTTTAAAACACGTGTTAACCACAAATATTGAACAACAACTTCAGAACGCATTAAGCTGCGACTGTGAAATTTTATATACGTACGTTAATTTTAAAATAGTCGCAGGTAAAGGTATGCATATGAAGTAATGAGGCTGCCATATAAAAATCCTGACAAAAAAGGAACTCACGGTAATTCAAGAAATCGTTAAGTCATGAAGTCGAAATTTTGTACAAATTAGTTTTAAGGAAAAGTGTTATTCGAGTTTATTTGCCAGCGAAATCATTCTGGCTACTCATTCGGGTAGCTGCCATACAAAAAGTTTTTAACATACGTGTTCATGAATATTGGCCAATAGCTTCAGAACGCTTCAAAATATTGCAATGGAGGCATATAAAAGAAATGGTACGAAGAAAATAGTTTGAGTCCTTCGTGTAGCTGCCATACAATTATTCTAATTATTCTAGTTAATGGAAACCAAGTGAGTCCTTCCTGCAGCTCCCTGCAGTGGAAGTTTTAGAAAAAGGAAAATTTCGCTTTTGGTGATTTACCTAAAGTTTCAGATAGGTATGATGTTGAAAGCAGACGATATTGTGATTCACTGTCGAAACAACGAAACGAGAGTCCTTAAAAAGAGCAAACTTATCACGAACTACAATATAAATCGCAGTTCTGAATGTCATCGGAGTATTATACAATTGGCTTACATCCGATCGAGACTGCGGCATCTTTTATTTATTTTTAAATTCAATAAAACCTTAGTTTGTATAAAGAATTCGTAAATCTAAAGAATTCGTAATTATGTGCAGAGATGTTTGTGGCCTAGCAGACACTCAAGTCACAAACACTCCACACAAAAGCCAGGTACTCTGGTTCATACATGTATTAGTAAACTATATTGCTAGCGGCACTTGTCAGAGTCAGTATCGTTGTTAACAGCTGATTCTGAATTTGCCAATTCAATATAGTGGTAGTTTAAACGTTACTGGATTTTAATTTAATATTATAATATTTTTTATGTTTTTTATAATTCAAATAGTTGGAACATTTAAAAAATGTAACACTATTTTTTACATTACATATCTTATTTTGTAAAAATTATGTAAGTGCTGCTAATTTGAAATTATTAACAGTACAATTTCTTATAAAACATATTTTTCGCAATTAAATATTTTTATTTACAATGTTCAAATTTCATAAAAACTTGATTTGTATTAAAATTTTGTACTCCCCTTCGTTGATTCTTTACATTTTTGAGACAAAATCAACAGCTGATTCTAAATTATCCAATTCAACTCGTGCTTATTGATTTTGTATGGAAAAATATGACAGCTAGCAATATAGTTCTAATACATATATGCTCTGGTTTTGACACCTCGATTTTAATAAAATGACGAGAAATCGAAATCCACGACAAAGTATGCTGGTTTAGCTGATGCAGAAACATGTCGTCAACAACAACAGTAGCAACAAGTCAAACAATTTCAAGGCGGTTATATAAATAAATGACTGAAGCAAATTAATCCGATATCTCGGCATGCCAAGGAGATATGATGAAATTCCTTAGAACTATTTTGTTAAGACACCGGTATATGTCAATGCAAATTTACCACTCTCATACCTGCTACTCCAAGTTTCAGCTTTTTATCCTCATCCGTTCTTGAGATAATAAGACCTCAGTTTTTTGCTTTCTACCTCTCCACAACCACAATAGTCTATTGAAGTGATGCGATGGGCGATGCGATATCATTATCACTGGCTACATTGACTAACGTGCGTTCTAATGAGCTGTCGCATCGCATCGCTTCACACGCGTTTGATTCACACGCGCTCGTCGCGATGACTATAACTTCACTAACATACTGCAGTCACGATCGGCTGCAAGCCAATCGTATAATACTCTAGATGAATACTGAACTCCGATTTATATTGTAGTTGGGGATAAAGTAGAATTACGTGAGTGCATGGTGTATGTCCTTTATTAAGGACTCCCATTTGATTGCTACTCAAAACTAAAAGACAATTTTCAGTGTTTAATTTCATATCTTGAACTGTATTGGAAAATTTCATTTCATTTCATTTCGTTTATTAAACCTAAATATTGCAACCAATGAGACAGTAAGTCTCTACAACTTGATTTACAAAAAGATAACAGAATTTAAGTAGAACAAAAATAGTAAAGCGAATAATTGTGCATGAATAAGAAAACAAATGCACAGAAACAAGATAATAAGCAATTTGTCAGAAAACTTACAACTGTGAACGGAAATACTATTTGAACTTACAAATGTGAACGAAAAATACAATTTGATATTCGGAGGAATTAACACATACAAAATTTCAAAGTCGTATCTTAACCCCTTCTGAACTTATCGGCGGAACACGCGTTTTAAGGATATTTTGTATGGCAGCGACCAGAAGGAGTAAAAAGATTTCGCTGACTAGTAAACTCGAACTTTCTTTTCACTCAAAACTAATTTGTACAAAATTCCCAATTCGTAGCTAAGAGATTACTTGAGTTATTGTGAGTTTCGTAAATTAAGTGAAGACATTTCAACAGGATATTTGTATGGCAGCTACACGAAGGACTAATAGGATTTTCTTCATAATCATACATTTAGCTCCAACTATTGAAAAATAAATGTGTACAAAATTTCAATGTCGAAGCTTTAGGCGTTCCGTAGTTATTGGTCAATATTCTTGAACACGTGTTTTAAGGATATTTTGTATGGTAGCTACCCGAAGGAGTAAAACGATTTTGCCCGTTAACGAACTTATCCCTACAAATTCAACCATACATCCACATTCAAAATTTCAAGATCCTAGGTGAAGGCGTTCTTGAGTTATCGTGCTTACGGACAGACAGACAGACGGACGGACGGACGTCAAGCGGATTTAGAGTTTTTGGCTACAAATAAATAAAAAATAATATATAGCTTTTTTTCATCCGAAGCTTGGTTCTATGCGTTACAAACTTTTGGGCTGGATTAAACTTAGGCTGGCAGCACACTGAAACAGCGAACCTGTTTAGTCAAAAACGTTTTTGACTAAACATGTTTATACTCTAGATGAAATCATATAGAGCATTATAAGTTTAATCCAGCCCAAAAGTTTGTAACGCATAGAACTAAGCCTCGGACGAAAAAAGGTTTTATATTATTTTTTGTTTATTTGTAGCCAAAAACCTCAAATCCGCTTGACGTCCGTCCGTCCGTCTGTCCGTGAACACGATAACTCAAGACCGCCTTCACCTAGGATCTTGAAATTTTGAATCTGGATGTTTGGTTGAATTTGTAAGGCTAAGTTCGTTAACGGGCAAAATTGTCCTACTCCTTCGGGTAGCTGCCATACAAAATGTCCTTAAAACACGTGATCAAGAATATTGGTCGATAACTTCAGAAGGGTTTAGACTACGTCTTTGAAATTTTGTACGTGTTATTTTTCCAATAGTTGGAGCTAAATATATGATTATGAAGAAAGTCCTGTTAGTCCTTCGTGTAGCTGCTATACAAATATCCTGTCAAAATATCTTCACTTAATTTACGAAACTCACTAAAAGTAATCTTTTAGCTATGAACTCGGAATTTTGTACAAATTAGTTTTGAGTGAAAACGAAGTTCGAGTTTACTAGTCAGCAGAATCATTTTACTCCTTCTGGTAGCTGCCATACAAAATGTCCTTAAGACACGTGTTCAGCAATATTTTTCGATAACTTTTGAATGCTTCAATTTGAAATTTTGTACACATTCATTTTTAAATGGTTCCAAGGAAAAGGATAAATATGTAAAAAACCGAGTGAGTCCTTCCTGCACCTCCCATGTCAAAGTCCTTCAAAAAGGACATTTTTTTCGAGGACTTACTCAGTTCAAGATATGAAATAAAACACTGAATATTGTCTTTTAGTTTTGAGTTGCAATCTAATGGCAGTCCTTAATCAAGGACATACAACATGCACACACGTAATTCTACTTTATCCCCAACTACAATATAAATCGGAGTTCAGTATTCATCTAGAGTATCATACGATTGGCTTGCAGCCGATCGTGACTGCAGTATGTTTTTATTGTTTATTTGTCGCCAAAAATTCCAAATTCGCTTAACCTCCGTCCGTCCGTCCGTTAGCACGATAACTCATGAACGCCTTCACCTAGGATCTTGAAATTTTGAATCTGGATGTTTGGTTGAATTTGTAAGGCTAAGTTCGTTAATGGACAATATCGTCCTGTTCCTTCGGGTAGCTGCAATACAAAAAGCCCTTAAAACACGTGTTGAAGAATATTGGCCAATAATTTCGGTACACCTTAAGCTACGACTTTTGTGAAATTTTGTGCACGTTAGTTTTACAATAGTTGTAGTTTGAGATATGAATATGAAAAAGTACCCGTGAGTACAAAGCGAACTTCGAGTATACTAGTCAGCTAAATTGTTTTACTCATCCCGGTAGCTTCCATTCAAAAAATCCTTAAGACACGTGTTCAAAAATATTTTCCGATAATTTTTGAACACTTCAAGCAAGGCATTTGAAATTTTCTAAAGATTAATTTTTAAATCGTTCCAGGTAAAGGAATAAATATGCTAGAAAGTGAGCCCTTCCTGCACCTCTCATGTGAAAGTCCTTGAAAAAGGACATTTTTTTGGTGAATCACCTAGTTCAAGATATGAAATTAAACACTAATGATATTGTCTTTTAGTTTCGAGTAGCAATCAAATGGGAGTCCTCAATAAAGGACAAACTACATGTGCACTCCTTATCCTATTTTATCTCCAATTGCAATATAAATCGGAGTTCAGTATTTCATCTAAATTATCATATGATTGGCCAATCGTGACTGCAGCATTTTTTTACATGCAACACATTAAATATTGCTATGATTTAGAAAATTTGTTGTTAAGTGTGGACTTCAGGAAATTCATTCATCGTAAGATTTTGTGTTAAAAAAACGGCTTATGCGACTAAAAAATATTGTTGTTATTGTCCAATTTCTGGAAAGGGTCTCCCATGCACTGGTATTTTTCTCGTTTTAGACCATAATGTGTCATCTTCATGAGACTTGTGAGATCTGCGTGGCTATTGTAATAGGTAGCTATGTACGCTCAACTCTTAAAAAGGTAAGAAAATAATATCATCTACAAGAACAATGCAAGTCCTTTCAAAGAAGCAGCTGGTGGGGCATTCATTTAAGTACTTGCAAACGGTGTCCACTTTTAAAAAAAAAATCAGTTTATTCATGGACGCAATTTTTGTTCTGTGTATCATACACACCTTTTGTTTTCGCCCTTATTGAGAGAGCACTACAGTTAACAGAATATTGGCGATGATTTAAAATGAACTTGATATGAAACATAAAAAACGAATTGAAAAGAACGAAATATAACCCAAAGGAAGATGTAAATGAACTTACCACTTCGATCCGCCTTTCCGTACTGTGCCAGCTCGATAGAAATGCTGGTGCCCCGAGGACACGACAATGAAACTTGATCCGTGTCACATCCTGCTCTTTGATATGTTCTCAAAGTTGCCGATAGTAGCGCTATTATCGTAGTTTGAAGGATACGATTTTATGTGTGTGATTCATTGAGTTGTTTGTTGGTGATGTTGACGCAAGAGGAGCCCAGGTACAGGTTGATTTCAGGTAGGGAATCCGAGAGTAATGGTGTTGTTGGAAATCCAGAAAGGAGTCATCACAGTTGTAATTTACATGCAAACATTTAATCAAAGTTCGTAAGGGATTTGACGGAGCATGTTATTGACATCAGACGAATGTGTGCGGTTTATATGAATGTTGACGATTCGTGATGAATTCCAGATACGAGCATGAAAATAGAAGAAGAAGAATGGAAAATACGTTATTATATTTTTAAAGCATTCGCACTAAAGTTGAAAAGAATATTCCGTTTTATTTTCTAGCTTAACTTAAGTTATGTAAACAGAATGGAAAACAAAACAAGAAACCGACTTGAAGAGTTTGCTTTTATTTTTCGGGCTGAAATTTATTTATTTTCGCATTTTTTTTATGGAATGAGGTCTTCAGATAGCTGAGGACGCCCAGCCGAGCACCGCGCGGAATACCTGAACAATACACAGGAAATGTTTGGGGATTTAACTTCAAATTGATTTGCATTCCATTCTCGGTGTGTTTCCATTTTTTAGTGTATCTTTTGTGCTCCATGGGCTCCACCAAGCTAAACCATTTTCATTTGTAATACTGTTTTCGGTTTGGTGATATTTTTTTTTCGTTTTCCTCCATGTTTTTTTATTTCCTGTCATCCAAACCCCAGGGCTGCTGTGCGAAAGAATCCTATTTTCTGTTGTTGTTGCGATTTTGTAATTTATGTTGCCGAGAAATGGAAAATTATGACATATTCAAGGATAATTTCGACTGAGTAAAGTTTATTCGATCTCACAGGAAATTGCAATTAGGTATTAATGATTTTGGCTTAAGCAATTTTATGTTGAAAAAACCGTACGGAACACTGATGAATAATTTGCTGGGAGTCTAATCGGAAATAAAGTGGGTGTTGTAAAATGGTACCTGCTATTTGAATTATTTTTGTAAATTTATATCCGGATCGGAAGGATTAATTCGCAATTTTTTGTTACTTGTTCTGTTTAAGCCAAAGATTAGTATCCATGCTCTAAAAATATAATATTTTAAAAACAGTCAATATTTAATCGAAACAGCTAAAAGATTAGCTGCTATATTCTGAAATTGTGACCTATCAAAGGTCACAACCTGCTGTGACTAAAATTTTGTGACTGCGCTTGTGATCGAATAGTTTTCTAGCTTTCTCGCGCAGCAGTCACAAGAAAGGTCACTATACTTTATCCACATACACTGTTTTAAAAAAAATTTAATTTTTAATAAAATTTTTATTTGAAATCATTTTTTCAAGTAAAAGTACTCTTTTTAAGCACTTTTACACGAAATGACTGGCATTAGTAAATTATTTACGTACTTTTCAACTGAACAGTACAATTTACATGAAACGCCTCACAAAATTACGCAACACTTCGTGTAAAATTAACAATATTTATATATGAATTTAAAATTACGATCTTTTTCATGACAACCACGAAGTTGGACGCTTCGTTTGCTTTTGTTTCTACAGAAATTTAAAGGAAGCGACCTTGGTAGCGCAGTGGCTACGCGCGCTAAACCTACGCAGCGGAACCGGAATTAATCGCGGATTCGATTCATACCTACAGGCAATTGTTTTATTAAGAGTAAGTAAGTAAGAAATAATATTAGAAGTAGAAATAAGTGTATCTTATACACTTTCTTAGAGTGTAAATTCAACAGAATATCGAGTGAATTTGCTGCTTTCGAAGTTGAAATTTACTGATTGCAAATTGAAATTTCATCATCATTATCAATGGCGCGACAGCCCAAATCGAGCCAAAACCTGCAGGATACATTGTCTGAAGTCATCTCGGCTCAGCGCCCGTGTCCTCCAATTTGTGCATCTAAGAAGCGATCTGCAATATGCGCCAACTGAGTCCTCGTATCTTTTCCGCGGTTTTCTCACCGGTCGTTTGCCATGAGCCTACCTTTCAGTGTGCGCTTGGGAATTTTTCCGTCGTCCATTCGCTCCATATGGCCTGCGGCCTGCCCATTGTAGCTTACGAAATTTTATAAGAGTCGATGCTGATGGGTCGTCATAGATGTTATACAACTCGTTGTTGTACCGGATACGCCATTCAGTGCCTTAACTGGTCCCAAAATTCTTCTAAGAATTCGTCGTTCAAAAGCGTCTATTGATTTTTCCGACGCTTGGGTGAGAGTCCACGTTTTGCTTGCATATAGTAGCCAGGGCCGGATTTACCTATGAAGGGGCCCGGGGCTATTTCACTTTTGGGGGCCCCTGACAATTAAGGCTTATGATTTTTTTTAATTTTTTTCCTAATCGGAAAAATATTTGAAAAAATTTTTTTGTGTTTGTATCACATAATGCCGAAAAAAAATTTTTGTTCACCAAAGATATCAGCTTTTTTCCATTGCGTGCCAATACCACAACTGCAAAAACTTTGCCAGACTCTCATTTATTTCACATACTTCATTATTTTTTAGAGGATTCCACTATTTTCAATAATTAATTTTTTTCCAAGGATTCTATCAATGACAATATAAAATACGTACCTAAACCTAAACCAGCAGTTTAGGTTTAGGTTTAAACCTAAACCAGCAACTTAACCGACAAACAACATTAAGGCCAGGTACGTATTTTATATTGTCAAGTTGCAGGTACTGCACTATAAATTTCAGAAAGCTTTGGATCCATTGAATTTTTCTAAATCAAAAGATCTTCAATTATTTCACTGGCAGCGAACTTATTTAAATAAACATCAAAATATCACCTTCTCTCTCACGATTATCATTGGTGGATTGAATGGTAACTGCTCACAGCTTCTTTTCTTCGAAGTGGAGATCAAAACGCATTTTACTTAGTTTTTGGGAAGTGTATCATCAGGGCAGCCTTATATGATAAAAGTGGATTTTGAACTGAACCAGATGATCTCAAATCATGAAGACTATGGTAAAGAATTTTGAAAAGTTTGAAATATTTATCAATTCCTTAATTGCGTAATCATCTTAGCTCCTTTTAAAAATATGCTCATTTATATGGGAATATTTCGTGCTATACTTTTATCGAAATCATTTAGTATTTCATCAAAGTCAATCGATTTTAGTACGTCAAACTCTATTGACATTGGAGAAAGTGAGTTCAAACGATTTTCGCCAATTGTATTACGCAAATAGTTTTTAATCCTTGCTAAAGTAGAGAAGGATCTTTCTCCTTCACAATTTGTTGCAGGTATAGTTAAATACATTCGCAACGAAATCCTTACGTTTGGAAACGTGCGAAGAATTGAACTACCTTCCTCAAGTAATTCGCTCATACATGCGAGCTTAGTTTTTGCAATATTTTCGTTCTTAACAATTTCAGAAAATTGTAAGAATTCATAAACGAAACCAATCTTCAAATCATTGGGATATGCACTTATTAGAGCTTTACATTTATCTTGAATTTCTGCAATTGATAATTCGTTAAAATCCAAATAAATTTTCAATGCTGTTGTACGCTGCGCTTCTCTTCTCTAATTCCTGATACAGATGTCGATTATCGGCAGAAAGGTTTCTACGCGAAATTTTTCACGTGCAGAAAATTCCGTTTCTATTGCATCGCCTTCATCAAAAAAACGTGCTCTTTTTCTTGTTCTTCTATTATATTCTCTATATTGATGATCATCCACAAGTTGCTTTGCTTCGGACTCTATATTATTAAAACAATTTCGATATAACCTGACAAAGACCTATATAGTTGACATACTCGTACAGTCAGTAAATCAATATCAGTGCTCTGAAGCGATTCGCTAGTTGCATGGAAGCGTTCTAAAATTTTGTTCCAAAAAATAACTATGACACCAGTATCGAATTCTTTCATTTTATCCAGAATGCCATTTGCTTCATTTTTGGTTATCTGATTTTGGGTGCTATCACACGCCAAATTACTAAGAGTTGTCATAATCTTAAAAACCCACGCCGGCTTCTATCACCTAACGGTCCTCCCGCGTCCGGTGTTAGATTTTCGGCAGTTGCGGGTGCGCTCCAAGTGCTGACTTCTGAACGCACTCGCAACGCCCAGCAGGGAATACAAATCTCGCGCAGCGGCAACTCAACAGGATTTAATTCTATTGTATTGAATATATGAAAATTTCGGGCCCCAGTGAAATTTATTAAGGGCCCCTTAAAATTTGGGGGCCCTGTGCTACAGAACCTTTTAGTCCTATGGGAAATCCGGCCCTGATAGTAGCACATGTCTTATTATGGTCTATTGAAATTTACTGACCGAAAATTACATTCAAATTGACTATTACATCCCAATGTAAATTAACTTTAAAAGGTTAGGCATATCAGCCTACTATCCAAAAGATCAATTCAATGGTTTTTTACTTTATTATTTTAATAATAAAGTATTATAGTTTACTGTGTAGTTGGAGACTAGTTAAAATGATGATGTGCTGTTAGTGTCAGTGGTCAATTCGGCCTTTGCATGTTTATAATGCAAAGTTCTGTGCCTTAGTAAACGTCAAAACGTTAAAGTCCGAAGTAACTTTCAAATGTATTGTCGAAAACGGCTTACTTGCGTTCCCCAATTTTTCGCAGTTTGGCTCTTCTTAACTCCCATAATTTACACGAAATGTAAAACAGTCATATAATTCTACGCGAAATTACTTTTGTTCAGCTTCTTCCAGTAGTTATAGCAGTAAATATAACAAACGTTCCATTTTTTCAATATTAAGTATTGAAACTTATCATAACAAAACTTTAAATTTGTTTGTCGCCGTTTGGCCACCTATACCGCTAGTCACAATTTAGTGATGTTTTTTTTTTGTAACGTCAAAATTGTGACTTATACTATGTTCAGACTACGAGATTAACGTATTTAAATCAAGTTAAACGCGTGGAAACACTTCCCGAACGCGTTTACGAAAACACGTAGCTACAACGCGTTTAACCGAAAACATGTACTGCGACCCTCGCGGAAATCGAAGTAAACTTTAAAAGAAACTATTTAATGCTGCAGAAACTGTATTTTATGCTTCTGCAACGACTGCATTATCTAATTAATTCACTTTTCATTACTGCTATACAATCGCTTGTGTTTCAAATAATTTAGAAACCATAAATTTCCTAATGAAACACAGCGGAATATCTACTTGTCAAAACAAATCACGTGAAGCTGTCTTGTATCAAAATAAAAAATTGCCTAGTCTGAACACTACTTTTTTAACTCGTCCATTTTGCCTACTTAAACGCGTTTAAAATGAATGCACAGGGTAATATGCTATTATATGAAAAGTCACAAATTTTCTAAAATTGTGACTGTCCTCTAAAATTGTGACTTGTGACTGTACACAGAATTGACCCGTAAATCTAATCACATTTCATCCGATTCGGTGGAATTCTTAAAAGAAAGCGATCAAGGTCTATTGTATATGTAATACCCCATATCATTTTTGACATTCAGATTGAAATCTAGTGGTTCGAAGTAAAACGAAAAAACGCGAAAAAAAAGGGAGAGGGGAGTTTGACATCGCTGAAGGTAAAACAGTAACAGAAAGTTTTGCCGAGCGGAAAAAAAGTCTGGTTGGGGAAAGAAAAATAATTTCTTTATTTGTTTACTCATCACGCTCGTCTGGGTTTTGAAATTTAGTTGTGCGTCGGACTTTATTGTTTACAAAATCTTAGAGCTAGCTAAAGCTAAAGCTAAGGAGTGATTTCTGTATAAAGCCAAAATAGCAGCACCAGAATATAAGCATGTTGATAGGAACAGCATGGTACGGAGATGGGGGTGTTTTATATCTCAGGGTCGGTCCATGTAAGAAAGTTGAAACTTGGAATGTGTGTTTATTACAAAACTAATTTAAGGAAAAAATCAACAGATTTGCATTTACGATCGCAGGTGGACTAACAAATATATACATAAGAGAAATGTTTTTCATTTTCACGAACTTCGTCAGATCTTTCAGTTTTTTAAGGTATTGAATTAATTTGACATCACCGAGCCTATTATATAAGCGCCGAGAAATTCTTTCCAAATTGTTCATCATTAAACCTATAAGGGGTTTGAAATAATTGTGTATGTTTTACGAATTCCGCCATATTTCTTAGGTCTAACAAATTCTCGAATTCGTTCTTACTTCTATTAATTTTATGTGTAATCACTTGACAGTTAATTCCAGCATTTTGTTATAGTTAACTCTTAAGAGAATGTAAAATGATTGTGTACTTTTTTTTACGATTTCCGACGTATCTCTTAAGTCTGATGAGATATAGAAGATTTTATACTTTAAAGGGCTTTAAGGGTTATGTCGATATTTTATCTTCTGTGTTTTTATTGAAATTAAAGGAATAAATAAGTCCGTGGAGCGAGTAGCGAGTGCGACAGAAGTGCTTACGCCACTGCCAACCGTGAAACATCTATTCGGTTTTGGGTCATATTCGTATCACTGGTTGTGTAGATTCAGGCACCCCTAAAAAATTAACTACGATGCTATTTGGGAATTTAATTGTTCAGGGTGCCTGCATCGACACCACCAGTGATCAATTTTGACCATGCCCTCAACTGAAACCCAGAAACGAATTTGACGTTTCACGTTTAGTAGTGGGGTAAGAAATTCTATCATACCCCAACTTTAATCGCCTTCAGGACTTTCCTTAAAAAAATAATAAAGTTGCGCCCAGACTGTTGTCAGATTTTTTATTATTTCCACTTGACCAGGGTACAATTTAATGGAATACGCGTATGTGAAGTCGACAAGTGGGACATATCGTAATTTCTGCATAAACTTTGTGTGAATTGGTCTGAACAGGTGTTGTAAATAAAATGCTGGTCCTTCTTTTATCCTAATTTTATAAAAAAGGGGTTCTTTATGAAACAATTGCGGAAAGTATTCAAGAAGAACCACACTAACTGAGTACCGGGAAAGTGAGTGGAAAAATTACCACGAAATTATTCAACTTTCCGTTTCGTTGTGATTAAATTACACTTTCTCATTAATATTTAAGGTTGATATTCTCACGATACATATTACACCCTTCCTAGTAATTTCCAAAATATGGGCAACCTTAATTACTTTAGCCGAATGAAACCGAGAAAAAAAAGTTAATAAATTTCTTTTGCTGTTTAACATGTTCAACATCCTCCTTTTGAATATTTAACACGATTAATTTTAAAACGGGTCAAATTATGTTGGCCCACTGTACACTCATAACATTAGATGACTACAAAGGGATCTTAGACCCTTGTTCCTGCTATTAAAAGAATTATGAGAGTTGATGATAATCTGGCGGTAGGAGTAAATTACTCCAGGATGTGAATTAGTATACCCAGTAATTGATGGTCAAATTTGGAACCAAACAGAGGAAAATGTTGTGGTTGTCCGAAATTGTTCATGAAAGTAGAAGGTCACTCGTATAAAGAAAACAAGATAACACTGGGCCACTACCAAATTAATGAAGACCAAATAATACGAAAATGAGTTCCATTTGATTGCTTTTGGTTGGCATTAGTATTCTTGTTTCGTTACTTGATTTATGATACGGACTTTATGTGAGGGACGAGACATTGCTTACATGTAACACAGTAAAATGAAGCCCAACACATACTCCTTGTTTATCTAATTGGATATCTTAATTTCGGCCACAGAAGAATATGTAATCTGACCTAGAAAAGCAGAAGTAACATAGCTAAGATTACTCAGTATCCACGCTAAGGCTTCTGAAACTTTAAGTAACGTAAAAGTTGAATGGTAGAGTTGTAAGTGCTTCAGAAGATTTTTCCCTTCATCACAGGGCACCTTGAATAAACAGTTTGGAATAAAATGGGATATTAATTACGTTTAGATACATAGATGCCGCTGTATTAATCCTCAGATATAGAAAATTTTGTTCACGAATAAAGTGCGTCTGAATGAATAAGTATTACATTCTCCATCTTCAATCTTCAAGGATTCACATTACAAGCCGCCAGTTACAAAAACTGCCAAACAAGAAGGAAAAAGTGTACATAAAGGATCTCTTGACTTCTCGATTATCTGACCCTCTTCCAAAATAGTACTAAAAGCTTTTATCAAAATATCCGATATACGATATGTTCCAGCTAAAACAATTTGCTCCTATCTTTGGGATTCGTCTCCCTTTGTTCTGTAGTTATACTGGTGATTTGGCCATGATAAAAATTAGTTCTAATTCGTGGCAGTGCCGGAGAAATGCTTGTTCCTTGAATACGTGGTCGAGGTTCGAGTGTGATTTATGTATTGTTATGTGTGTTTCGATGTTATAGCAAAAATCGTTGCCTTTCCCGATTAATTTCAATAATTGTAGGTTATTCTCATCGTAATAGGATAGTGCCAAAAGCATATATGGGATACAATCAATCGATTTGTGTTATTATAGGAAGGTATTCGGGTTCATGTCGGAAACATAAATCTTATCTAACAGTTTTATATTCGAACTACACAACTGACCTCACATAATCTATGCGAAACCACTTTTGTTAATATGCTACAGAGATATGTTGCTTCCTGGCTCGGTAATGTGAGTATTATTTAATTAGTAGATAATTTAGTGAATCGATATCAGAACGGGTTTTAATATGAATGATGTTGGCTTTTACCAGTTGTTTCTATTAATGCCAATGAATTAATGAGTAAGGAATGGAATAATGAATATATAAATATATATCTCCTGTCGCGGAAACTGACTATGATTGTAATAAATTGAAGTATTCCACATTTATGTTGGTTCTTCTAAAAGATGACAACATTCATATTTTTTTATGGGAAAAAAACATGATACAGTGATATACTTAAAGTTCGTTAAAATTCTTGACAGACGTAGAAGGAATATAATCGAATCCAATGCATCGAAAACACAAAGCATCTTTTAACTCTTAAGAAAGATTGCTCGTATATTATTATATAATATATTTTTTTAAACACTAGTCTCGTACATTCTTTTTATATTCAACTTTATTAAATAAATGAAATCAAGAATTGAAAAGGCTGTAGGGTCTGAGCATCGAATTATCTAATATATTTTAAAATATAAAAATGTACTCGTAATACGGAACAAGATAAATAAAATCTAATCTAATCTAATCTAAATAAATGTATCATAAGTCCCAATTATGATTTTGCTGTCGAGTTATGCAGGTGGTAAGCTCAATTACAATGGATTCGCTTTTAATGGACACTCGATTATAATAGACTGTTTTCAGTGTCGCGACTCAAGAGCTTAAGAATAAATTACTTTGGATAAAATTCACACTCGCTTACAGTGGACTAATTTTAACGGTCCCATCGAGTCCATTTTATCCTAGGTCTATGTACAAATCAGAAGGTTTTCCTTGGTGAATTTAGACTTGTAGAATTTTTGCTCTAGATAGAGCAAATTGTGTCTCGCTAGAGCGACATAAGAAAACCCATGACATGTAAACTATAGCTATAGCTTTTCTCTAGCTAGAGGAAACAAATCTAACTAGATTTAGTTAGCTCTAGCTCTCAGTGAAATGTAAACGTTAACTCTGTCTATTTAACTTGAGTGACAGTTCTACTGAACAATGCAGTAGAGCTAGACTGCTCTAAGCATTTTGAGAATATCAGATATTTCTATTAATTTTTTAATAATAAAGTATTCTAATTGACCTGAAATTTAAAAACATACTGCAGTCACGATCGGCTGCAAGCCAATCTATAATACTCTAGATGAATACTGAACTCCGATTTATATTGTAGTTGGGGATAAAGTAGTATTACGTGTGTGCACGTTGTATGTCCTTTATTAAGGACTGCCATTAGATTGCTAATCAAAACTAAAAGACAATATTCAGTGTTTAATTTCATATCTTGAACTGGGTAAGTCATCGGATAAAAATGTCCTTTTTAAAGGACTTTCACATGGGAGGTGCAGGAAGGACTCACTCGATTTCTTACATATTTATCCTTTTCCTTGAAACCATTTAAAAATAAACGTGTACAAAATTTCAAATTCATAGCTTGAAGCGTTCAAAAGTTATCGGAAAATATTGTTGAACACGTGTCTTAAGGACATTTTGTATGGCAGCTACCAGAAGGAGTAACAAAATTTCGCTGACTAGTAAAGTCAAACTTTCTTTTCACTCAAAACTAATTTATAAAAAATTCGGAATTCATAGCTAAAAGATTACTTGAGTTATAGTGAGTTTCGTAAATTAAGTGAATACATTTTGACAGGATATTTGTATGGCAGCTACACGAAGGACTAACAGGATTTTCTTCATAATCACATATTTAGCTCCAACTATTGGAAAAATAACACATACAAAATTTCAATGTCGTAGCTTAAACCCTTCTGAAGTTATCGGCTAATATTCTTGAAGACGTGTTTTAAGGACATTTTGTTTGGCAGCTACCCGAAGGAGTAGGACGATTTTGCCCGTTAACGAACTTAGCCTTACAAATTCAACCAAACACCCAGATTCAAAATTTCAAGATCCTAGGTGAAGGCGTTCTTGAGTTATCGTGTTCACGGACAGACGGACGGACGGACGGACGGACGGACGGACGGACGGACGGACGTCAAGCGGATTTGAGGTTTTTGGGCACAAATAAACAAAAAATAATATATAACTTTTTTTCGTCCGAGGCTTGGCTCTATGTGTTACAAACTTTTGGGCTGGATTAAACTTATAATACTCTATATGATTTCATCTAGAGTATAAAAAGGGTAGGATAGAATTTTGTAGTTTCACGTTTTAGGACTAGTATACTACAGAAAAGCAAGAAAAAAATCCCTCTGTCCGCCGTAGACGCCGTTCTCAAAGGTATTTGCAGGCGCGTAGCTGACAAGCCAGTTGAGATATTAAGTTGAAATTTTTTTTGGTGGGTAGATCGGGTGAACCCCTACAAGTGGTACATTTTGGGAAGAGGTGGGAAAGCGTTTTAGAAGAAACGTTTTGGTTTTTACATATCAGAAACTTGCAAGGAGGCTGAAACTTGGAAGTCATGTAGAACTATGATAACGAACCCATTTGCAAAATGATCGATAGTCGTTGAGAGGTTTGAGAGTGAAGGGAAAAACAATGCTTTCGATATGGTCCAAAGCAGGGATCGAAACTGAATGGTTGATGTTAGAAGGTTGAAATTTCGTGGTTGTGTTCACGGAAACTATAGGCTCAAAGAAGGACTTCAATTTTTTCCTCTACTAGAGGTCTACCGGGCCTAATTCATGCAGAATTTTTATCATCATATTTGGTACGGTTCTTGAGATATAAAAATAGATTTTTTTGAAAAATTCGTATTCCTCATTTCCGGTTCCACATCCCACCTCAAAAATTGTATATTAAGCAGACTCCACTTATAATCCTATATACATAAACTAAATTTTATATTCCTGGTACAATTGGTTCAAAAGATATTATAATCCACTTCTCTTTATTTTTCATCTTCTGCTTATTATTTTTACACACATACATACATTCATTTATTGACCGTATTATAATATTGTTACAATGAATATATTAATATACATATTTATAGGAGATCATATTTATTATTTTTAATAAATTTCATTTTAAAAAAAATATGTAAACTACACAAGCGGCAGCTAAACGCGGACGAGACATTTTAGGATGAGCTTTGACGTTTAACTGATTTCATGGACATAACTGAAAACTAGAGCAAGTGCAAATTATTGGTAGAGCATCTTACGTAGAACATGTCTAGACTGCGCTATCTAGACAATTAAATCTAGAGCTAGATCGAAAATATTAGCTCAATGTAAACAATGTATGATAGAGCGATCTAGGTAGATTTTATTCTAAGCTAGAGTTTTCTCTCGATGTGTAAATCAACCTTTAGATCCTTCTTTTTCTTATTCTATCTAAAGTACTACATCGAAAAATATCAAGTTTGTATACACTAGATAAAATTTAGTAAGTTTAATCCTGCGAAAAAGTTAAACTGCATAGAACAAGGTAGGTAAGTAGGTTCGTGAGAACACGGACATACTTAGACATGAAAAAGACAGTTGTGTTACCACAGGATCATTTAATCCGGTCCTACTCGTTTAACTATTTATTGCTTATAATTAAGCGTTGGATTCTCGCAAACAACGCCTTGAGCCTTGAAGTAATGCTAGAGTTACTTCATTACTAGACCAACGGAACACTAGGAGGTGAAGTGGTCAGCCACACGCTCGTCCGTGATTATTACCCCGATTTTGTCCATACTATAAGCCTCGGGGTTCCATACTATAAGCCGTTAGCGAAATTGGTATTTTAATTAAATTCCGAGAATTATTTTTACAAACTTTCTAACCACTTAAATTATGATTTTCCATCAAAACTGATATACCGCAGTTTTACGAGTATATTTATAAAAATAGATATTGATTTAATTTTTAGGGACCATAACACGAAAATATTTTTATTAATTTGACCTCTCCCTATCTGGGACAAACATTTCGTGCATGTTTAATGTGCCGAAAAGTAAACTATGCAATTTACCACAGGATCATTTAATCCGGTCCTACTCGTTTAACTATTTAGAGCTTATAATGAAGCGTTGGAGTTCTCGCAACCAACGTTCCGCAAGGTCATTAAGACTGTTGAAGAAGTAAGCTCCTAGATGAGCTTTCCTTCTAGCCGATAGAGCTGGACAGGTACAGAGAACATCAAGGACTGTCTCCGCCTTTTCCTCATCGAGATAGCTTATACAGAAGAACGTTGATAAGAGTCCGAGTCTTTTAGCATGCTGGCCTATAAGACAGTGTCCGGTCAGGACACAGACTGTGGCGCTTATACTTTTGAGCAAAATCGGCCTTTAAGAGTATTTCAGATTCAGCTACGGCCAGATTTATTTCGCGGTATGACATGTAATACCCTCTGCCCATCTCAGTTGGTTTTTTCAATTGAGTCCAATGCCAGTAGCAGTTTACATGTAGAGAGAGGTACACCCAGATTCCGACATTCCGGAATAATCTGGAGGGTAGTGCCGCGCCGAGCAAGCTCGTCAGCTATACAGTTACCTGAAATATCCCTGTGTCCTGGCAACCAGCACAAAAGAATATTCAACTGTTCTGCCATCTCCTTAAGACATGACTGATATTTCACCGCGACTTTTGATGTTGTCGAGGCCATTTCAAGGATTTTATTGCCGCTTGGCTTTCTGTGAAAATGCAAATATCCCACGTAGATATTACACCTCAGCCAGCACAAGGCCTTTTTGATCCATTAGCTCCGACTGATAGACAGTACAGTGGTCCGGAAGGCGGAAAGAGATGCTAATATTAAGCACGTCAGAGAAAACTCTTCCATCTACCCCTCCTTCAGTTTTGGAGACGTCCGTATATATGAGAAAGGACTCTTCCTCCCATCCCGAATACCTTCCCATTCTAGACGGGTTGAGATAGTTGTTATGAAATTTTTACCAAAAACAGAAAACTGGGAGGGGGGTGTTTTCGGGAATATTATTAAATGTGATTCAAAATTGTTGAGTAGCCTGCGCATATGCTAATCAACTGCGTAGATGCTCTAAGTTGAATGTGTGCACTGGCTGCCATTTGCTAGCAAAAAATGTCTAGGGGTGGAAGATTACATGTTTAGTTCTGCAGAGGGAGTTACTCTCAGAGCTCCGCTGATGCAAATGCATGGTTATCTCTGTACCTTTCCGAGGGTGGTGCGGTTAATTGCATTGTCTAAGGCCGTCTACCAGACAATAACACCAATACATACCATAAGTATCGGTCTGATGACGTACACATAAAGCCATTCAACTTTTCGTTGTTGCATCCCAATTTTTTGCCAATAGCCTTTTTGCACGAGTAAAACACAACTGTAGCTTTCGTTTCTGGATATCAGATTTCCAGTGTAGCAGTGTGTAGAAAGAATTTTCAGTGTTTTTTGAAATTCAACCCCTGAGGGAGTGTATAAGGGTTGTGTACATTTTCACGAATTCAGCCATATAATTCAGGTCTGATTAGATATAAAATAACTTTCCCCTTCCACGGTCTTGTTTTATAATCGCGAAAAACGCGTTTTCAAGGGTTTTGCCTTTTCAACCCCTAAGAGGGTATAAAAGGGTTGAATAAGTTTTCACGAAATCCGTTGTACTTCTTAGGAATGATAGACATCAAATTGGAAAGCCCGAGGAAGTTTCTTTCGTATTTATCTTGATATTAATTTCAGCATTTTTGAATATTCAACCATCAAATGGGTGTAAGGGGGTTCCATACGTTTTCACAATATTATATACAGGGTGCGCCATCTTTTATATCGGTATGTAAACATTGAATAACTTTGAAAAAAAAAAACAACTGATTTTTATATGTGAGGTATTTTTATTCAATTTGGTCCTTTAGAATTTATTTGGATTAGTTTTTGAATACAACATCAATCAAGTGGCTGCCTCTATTGGCCACAGCTAAATGTGCCCTTTTTGCTGAGTTTTCCATTACATTTTCGAGTATCTCGGGCGGTATAGCGATGATTTCGGCACGAATGTTTGCTTTGAGCTCGTTAATGGTCTGAGGCTTGCTGGCGTACACTTTACTTTTCAAATAACCCCATCAAATCTGGAGATCTCGGTGGCCAGTCTATGTCGCCTCTTTTCGACATCAGACGTCCAGGGAATTTTCGTTGCAGAAACTGAATTGTTTCATTTGCAGTGTGGCATGGCGCATCGTCTTGTTGAAACTAGTAACCATCCAGACCTTGATCACGCATTTGCGGGTAGACATAATGAGCTAACATCCACCGATATCGTTTTCCATCGACTGTTTCGTTTTGTCGGAAAAAAATGGCCCAATGATGGTTTTGGCGCAAACGCCGGCCCAAATAGCCACTTTTTGATCATGCAATGGCGTTTCATGGATCTCGTGTGGATGCGGCAATTTTGCTTATTAACGCCGACAAAGAGTGTGAAATGGGCCTCGTCGGTCATCAAAATTTGCTTCGAAAAATCAGGTTCAGTGTCAACTATTCGAGTGACTGTTTGGCCGTATTCCAAGTGACGTGGACGGTCTGTCGACAATATTCTTCTGAATTGACGTTTCCAAAACTTGTCCAATCAAGTCAATCTGTTGAAAAATGTCAAAGTTATTCAATGTTTACAACCCGACATAAAAGATGGCGCACCCTATACCTCTTTAGGTTTGATGAGATATCAAATTGGCTACAAATTCTACAGAGTTATTATATAATAGCCTACAAATCGGTTTTAGTATTTTCTGATATCCAACCCCCATATTTCTTAGATCTGATGAGGTATCGAATTTATTTCTTCCCGTAAATTTGCCAGAAAGTTAATTTCAGGATTTATAAATATTTAACCCAAACGGGTTGTAAGGGGATTTCATAGTAAAATACACCGCATCTCAGCATTAAACACGTTCTAGACTCCTACCCATAAAATAATAAAGTTGCGCCCAGACTGTTGGAAGATTTTTTTTGATATTCAACCCATAAGGCTGCATACATTTTCGCGGATTCCGACATATCTTTTAAATTAAAATTGAATTTGATTTTACTTTCACCAGGAGGAAATTATAAACGGGTTTTTCTTTGGATGTCAGTCGCATAGCAACTTGAACCATATCAGGTATTTAATTCCATTTAAGCCATTTGATGAGGATGAGCATGCATTAGAAAGTGGTCACAAAACCTTTCAAACCAAATTTGTTATGAAGTCGAGTTCGATTGATATATTTATGTTAAAATTTACAGCCATAGGTAGGAGTACTATAAAATAGATAGATTTTCTCATCATTTCTTTATTTTCCAAGAACGTGTTATTTATGGTTATTCCTGGCATCAAATCGATATGAAATCTGGGTAGATTTTGCTAAAATGAAATAGAAGTATGGTGTACGGAATGTAGACCAATTCTCATGTTTTCGACTATAGCCCTAATGTTCGGAAACTTCATTACGTGGGTACACAGCCGAATTCACAACATAACCGACCGGTACAATAACAATCTGCCGTCCATAAAAAATTGGGTCATGGACCATGTAAAGAAGAAAACTACCACTCGGTAAAAAATTGAGAAATTTGGTATTTCATACGCACAAGAGGATCCAAAAAAGGGGTTTCTGGGGTATCTAAGGTGAAACCTTCAAACGGAAAATTTAGCTTAAATAGAGCCGGATCAGAAAATAAATGCGCCAGACGTATCAAGGGAAAAATATACGATAGGCAATGGATGCGATTAATGGTCGGCTATAAATTTATTTCCCTTGTATTTGAACATGAGGAAATTGCTACCAAAGGTAGTTGAAGCGGTTAGTATACGCCGGGCTCCAAGCTACATACTACATGCTACAGTTAACCTCAGTAAAGGCTATACTCTACTCGAAAATGGAAGAGTACCGCAGTGTTGCGGACAGAATCTTTGCTGTGTGGACTGTATTTAGGATTCACAGCGCGCTACGATAGAGTCCTTTCAGCAAACATATTGCTGTGTGGTTATCTACTTTCCACGCCTTCCCACATTAAATGCTCACGTAGGTACGAGGTAAGCAACACCCTCCCAATCCCCTTGTAGAAGACCATTGTTGTGGCATGAAAGGTGTACATGCCACTAAGAACAGAACCTCTGAAGTCTTGAGACTTGAACTACGTGGTTATGGTCTTATTATGATTTACACTTACTTAGAAGTCAAAAGCCGTTTTCGTTAAGACCAGTATGGCGAAACTTTGAAAGTTGACTTAATCTATGTGACAACGTTTCCTGAATTAATTGCCCTTCCGATCCCCCTAAGTCCTATACCTGTAACCTTTTCTCAGCTTTTCTGCGAAAAGTTTAACATCACGGCTAGATCATATATGTAATGTCTAGTGTTGTGCGGTACAAAACATGGGGTCCGTATAATACTTGGCACGTATTTGTTTTGGTTGGCAAGTACGTAGTATTCAGACGGCAATGGAGCTTTTCTAATTTTATTAGATCCCTAAAGAAATGGGCAAAATATGTTTGGTGGCATTATAGGGCTTACAAAAGTACACTAGATGTCATGTAAAATGATTGCGGGTACGTACGGAAAAGTTGGCGTGGGAGTACGAAACAATATGTGTGGTATGTTTCAATTTTATTCGAGTTCAGATTTGATTAGAATACTTTTATCACTTGATTTTCGAATAAATGCAAGACGTGCTCCATCTCATACCTATAAGACATTAACATTAAAAATAAAAACAAATTATTGGCTTGAGTTAAAATTGAATTCAAGCGATAAGACTATATACAGGGTTCCAATGAAGTTAGTGTTGTTTTGATTGTTCGCTTTTTTGTATGTTAAAATATTTATTTTTAAATAAACAACTATAGCGACCCACCAAAAATTTAAACGTAGTCCTCGTGGAGTTCGATATATACTGCCGTCTGATTGACTGCCATAGCTTCCATCGTCAATATATGTACGTGAAATTGTAGTCGTGATCAACTAACGCAAGCAACACAATACTAAATGAACCCTTGTAGTTGTAATACAGAGAACCTGAGTTCGGAGGACACTAAATCACAACGTGTTTACCATCTATGGATCCAACACAATTTGGAAAGTTCCATGACTTGTTAAATCCACTTATAACTTTGTTCCAGTCACACACTGCATAAACAATGTATCTATTGGCTAATTTCACTGTCGTACTATCGCGTCGTGTATACAGCAGACTATTGCACTATCATACTCTCATACTATTGTGCAATGCTCTCATGATAGTACTATCGTTAAAAACTATCACCGTGTAAACAGGGCATAAGATTCAAATGAAGTTATCGTTGTTTTTATTGTTTGATTTTTCGTATATCAAAATATTTTTTTTAAATAAAGAACTATAGCGACCGACCAAAAATTTAAACGTGGTCCTCGTACAGTTCGAGTGATTTTACTTTATTATATTTTAAATAATAGACTTGAAATTCAAGACAAAACCTACCTTCTCCCTAGAGTCAAATTTTGATTTCTCACGGAAAATGTGTATTTTCCGCTTACCAGGTGTATAAGCTTAAAACGATCGTTAACACATAGATGGTGTTAGTGAGCGTGTTAAGCAACCTAGGGACGCTATTTTTTTATTTAAGGGTTGGTTAGGTTGGTTTTAAGGGTTGCTTAGTTGTTAACATTAATCAGTCACAAATTTCATTCAACAACATACGTTTGTCCTGTGCCAGAAAAAGAGCATATGCGGGAAGCTCTGCTTTTTTGCTTCCATTTGAAGAAAACGGCTGCTGAATCGCATCAAATGCTTTTTGAGGCCTATAATGTAACAATGTTTTAGCGGAATCAACGTGCAGGGTTTTGTTTCGTCGATTCAAAGACATCGATTTTGACCTGAGCGACAAGAAGCGCAAAAATCGGCCCAGGAAGCGCAGAAAATCGTGGGTTGATCCCGGTCAACCATCAACATCTACCGCAAGACCAAATCACTTCGGACGGAAGACAATGTTGTGCGTTTGGTGGGATCAGCAGGGTATCGTCTACTATGAGCTCTTAAAATCTGGTGAAACTGTCGATGCCCACCGCTACCACCAACAATTGACGAAATTGCACCGTGCTCTGCATGAAAAAACGCCGGAATATCAACTAAGACATGATAAACTGATTTTCCTTCACGACAACGCACCATCGCATACGTCAAAAATGGTCAGCAACTACTTGGACACATTCAACTGGGTGGTGCTACCCCCTCCCGCTAATTCACTAGACCTGGCCCCTTCTGACTACCACTTGTTTTCGTCGATGGGCCACCCGCTCGCTGAGCAGCACTTCGGTTTTTACGAAGACGTCCGAAAATGGCTTGATGAGTGGTTTGCTTCGAAAGAGAAGGAATTTTTTTTGGCGTGGTAGTGGTTTCCACAAATTGCCCGAGTGATGGGAGAAATGTGTAGCTAGCGAGGGTGAGAACTTCGAATAAATTTGTTTTCGTTTTCTTTGAAAAAAACATGTGTTTTTCTGACTAAAAAACGATCGTTTTAAGCTTATACTCGTACACCTGATAATATCATATTTAAGAAATAATTGACGGACTGTTGTGTCAACATTTTTACCTTACTTTGTAAGATTTTACCATTTTCAGCAATGAAAATTTGTCCTGCATCAGCAGAAATCAAATAATTAAATTCTTTAAATCTAAACCTTGCATTCCGAGCAAGTAATTTGAAAAATTTATTTGAAATATGTGACACTACAATATTGTGGTGAAACATAAATTTCAGAGCTGTACAGGCTAGTTTCAGTAGATAGATTTGCAACTATATTTTGTCGTAATATCATAATTTGGAAATATCAATTTCGTATAGAAAATCTAGTAGATTTGCGGAGCAGTGGAAACATGGCATTAAGGACTTTTTGTATGGCAGCTACCTGAAGGAGTAGGAGGGTTTGCCTCGATAATGAACAAAGCCTTAAAAATTCTACCAAGTCTTCAGATTAAAAATTTCAACACTCTAGGTCAAGGCGTTCTTGAGTTATTTTGCGTTAGGACAGACAGGCGGACGGACGAATAGACGAGCCGACGGACGGTCAAGCGGACAGCAAGCAGATTTGGGATTTGTGGATCCAAATAATCAAAAAAATAATACATAACTTTTTTATGTCCGAGACTAGGTTCAATGTGTTACGAATTTTTGGGCCGGACTAATCATACAATACTCTCACATTAGTGCTAGAATAGAAATATGAAGAGATATGCTATTTAAAAAGTTAATTGTTTTTTTGATTTTGACCACGTCCATACTATGAGCCAAGAGCGAAATTGGTATTTTAATTAAATTCCGAGAATTATTTTTTAGAAATACTTAATTATTAATAATGGAATTTTTTCATGGTAAGCTACCATAGAAGCAAATTTTAAGAAATTTTTGTAGTTTTCCGGCGTCAGTGGAGTGAAACCCGTGCCGGAAGTATTGGGATGCGAAGGCAAGAAGGTTACTTAATTTATAATTCACGATAATAAAAATTGGTTTCAAGATCACCTATTATAGAACAATCCTCAGCAATACCACCAGATGTAAGGGTGTTTCGGATAGTTGGCATGATACACCCTCTGACGAGTCTATGCCATCCGATGACGAAACAGCTCCTTCGGACCTAGTACAACACAATCTTATAAAAATTGGCCTATCCAGTGAAGGTTCTCCAATTGTCATGTCCTCATGGACAGCGATTAATCAACAGTCTGGGATTTCGTGCTGGGGTTTCACTCCACTGACGCCGGAAAACAACAAAAATTTCTTCAATACTTAATTAAATTTGTTTACCGCTTAAATTATGATTTTCCATTAAAACTGATATACCGCACTTTCATATTTATTAAAATAGACATTGATTTAATTTTTAGGGACCATACTCAATGATTGAAGTGTACGAAAATATTTTTATTAATTTGAATTACCTCTCCCTATCTGGGATAAACATTTCGTACATGTTTAATGTACCGAAAAATAAACTATGGAATTTGAATTATAAATTTTTTTCAATGTATTCAGTGTAAGTTTACAATATTAAGGGATTACAAAAATACACAATTATAATGATACGTGTTACCTCTCCTGGATGAAAGGTATTCGTTTCTACATGCCTCGACCATGTCCTTATTAAGGTAGGCGTCCACTAGGGCGGACGGGTCGGACCGGGCCGCATCGCAAAAATCCGCCTGCCGTACATTGTTATGGAAGTGCGTCCACTGAACGAGACTCGCGACGGAACGAAGTACGTAGAAAAAAAAAATGCTCGCCGCACCGTTGCGATGCGGCCCGCCTCTAGTGGACGCCTGCCTTTAAAGTACTAAATTATTTGTCATGTTTACTTCAGCGAAGAATATTGTGTAAGGTACGAAGCAAGTTGCAAACATAATCCAGAACGCTAATTCTTCTCGTAAACTCATAACCCATTATGCTTTTACAGATGCAAAAGGGGATGGTTAAAAATACACAGTCATCTTGTGTCTCATATGGGAACTGTATGTTAAGTTTGAAACCTTTGTCATTGACCACACCGCATTTTCCAGCCTTACGCTTAACCCTTTAATCCAGGGTTTGCGTTTGCTAGAACATCAAAAGCGACATAAGAGGATTTTCTAGTCCATTGATCTCAATTGAAAGTCAATCAAATCTATTACCTTTATATCATTGATGCTATACCCTCCGTAGCCTTATTAAATTTAATTCGAAGGATAGAAGCAATAGGCCCGGCTCTGTTTATTGGAAATTGACTTGTTCCAGTTCCATATACCGACCACGAAATCCTTCACTTTTTTCCTGAAATCTGCCAAATACATACGCCCTTAAATAATATGAACAGTGTGAGGGGTCAGCTCGAACCATCTAAAATCAACCGAGACCAATTTATTAGGGCTCGGGTATTTTTAGCACCCGAAAACATGAAATTCTAAATTTCGAATTCTGCCTTTGACGCCTAATTATTGAATTTATGTCGTAGTATTATTGCAGATGAAGGCCGAATTTGTGCGTAATTGACCGTACCTTAAAAATTTTCATTTTGATAGTGGCTTTTTGATAACAAAAGAGCAATTAATTGATTGGAAGGACGTGTGATTTGATTGAAATGTTTGAAATAGCAACTAGGTATAGTTAATGTTTTTTATTGAAATATTATAGACTATTAGTTGGCTGGTAGTTTAGTTGAGTGGTTAGTAGGTATACAGCCAAACGGAAACGCGCACAGTAAGCGATTCAAAATCGGCCTGTATAAATAGTGAAAAATTTGCCAAAAGTCTGAGCGCAACTTTATTATTTTTGGGTAGAAGTCCGGAACCAAGGCAAAAAAAGTTTATCATTTTCAGTTTGTAAAGCTTAAGGGTGCGTTTCCATCTCCGCCGTTTTGCGTTGCCAAAACGGGTGCCCCGTCACATTATTGTCATCGTCTTTTCTATCTGTGACGAAACTGTCGACACGACGCTAGAACGTATAATTTATATAATTATTATACAAGGACAAAAAGCACTCTAAAACTGAATCATTCCAAATTTTGTTATTTATTCCAGAGTTCAAAGTATTTAATACAAAATTAACTAATGGATATAAGGAAGTATTTAAGGAAATCGGCAGATCCAATGACAAAAGATATTACGCATCGAAGAAGATAGCAGTGACAGTTCTACTGTTAGTATTTAGTAGTGCAATAACTACAACTACGTGAGAGTCCGAATACCCGTAGTTAGCCTTTTTTAAGAACTATCGCTTGGTTGCTTGTCGAAGGAGCTGGACAGTGTTTCCCATTTTTAATACCGTATCTGGAATTCAAGGGACCTGCAAGAAGAAATTTGAAGATATAGGCCAATACTCAAGAATATTGGTCGATAACTTCAGAAGGGTTTAAGCTACGTCTTTGAAATTTTGTATGTGCTATTTTTTCAATAGTTGGAGATAAATGTATGATTATGAAGAAAATCCTATAAGTCCTTCGTGTAGCTGCCATACAAATATCCTGTCAAAATGTCTTCATTTAATTTACGAAACTCACTAGAACTCAAGTAATCGTTTAGCTATGAATTCGGAATTTTGTACAAATTAGTTTTGAGTGAAAACGAAGTTCGAGTTTACTAGTCAGAGAAATCCTTTTACTCCTTCTGGTATCTTCCATACAAAAAATCCTTAAGACACGTGTTCAACAATATTTTCCGATAACTTTTGAACGCTATGAATTTGAAATCTTGTACACATTAATTTTTAAATGGTTCCAAGGAAAGGGATAAATATGTAAGAAATCGAGTGAGCCTTTCCTGCACCTCCCATGTGAAAGTCCTTAAAAAACGAAAACTTTTTTCGGTGACTCACCCAGTTCAAGATATGAAATTAAACACTGAATATTGTCTTTTAGGTTTGAGTAGCAATCAAATGGGAGTCCCTTAATAAAAGACATACAACATGCACACACATAATTCTACTTTATCCTCAGGTAGGTAGGTAGGTACGCGTGGCTGCCCGTGAGAAAACGAGCACACTTAGACCTGAAAGGTCCGTGGTGTTACCACAGGATCATCGAATCCGGTCCTACTCGTCGAACCATTTAGAGCTTGCAATGAAGCGTTGGATTCTCGCGATCTCCATTGCGGCAAGATCACCAAGACAGTTGAAGAAGTAAGCTCCAAGGTGAGCTTTCCTTCTGGCTGATAGAGCTGGACAGGTACAGAAAAGGTAAGGACCTCCTCCTCCTCCTCCTCCTCATCCAGGCAGTTTCTACAGAAGTCGTTTGAGAAGAGGCCGAGTCTTTTGGCATGTCGACCTATAAGACAGTGTTCGGTCAGGACACCGACTGTGTTGCTGATATTCGCTTTTTTGAGCAAAGTCAGCCTTTTATAGCATTTTAGATCCAGCTCCGGCCAGATCTGTATCGCAGTGTGACATGTAACACCATCTGCCCATCTTGAGTTGGTTTTCTCAATTGAGTCCAATCCCAGTAGCAGTTTACATGTAGGGAGAGGCACACCCAGATTCCGATGTTCCGGCATAATCTGAAGGGTAGTACCGCGTCGAGCGAGTTCGTCAGCCATGCAGTTCCCTGGAATATCCCTGTGTCCTGGCACCCAGCACAGAAGAATATTGAACTGTTCAGCAAGGATTTTATTGCCGCTTGGCTGTCTGTGAAAATGCTAATATCGCTAGTAGATATTACATTACACCTCAGCCAAGACAAGGCCTCCTTGATCGCCATAAGCTCCGCCTGAAAGACACTACAGTGGTCCAGAAGGCGGCAGGAGCTGCTAATGTTAAGCATGTCAGAGAAGAGACCTCCACCACTTTATCCCCAACTACAATATAAATCGGAGTTCAGTATTTCATCTAAAGTATCATACGATTGGCTTGCAGCCGATCGTGACTGCTGTATGTTTTTGAGTTGAAATGAGTCTCGTAAATTGAGGGAAGACAGTTTTACAGGATTTTCGTATGCCAGCTACATGAAGGACTCAAAGATTTTCTGCAATTATTAGAAAATGAATGTTTACAAAATCCTTACGACTAGGATTTCAGCGATTTAAGCGTTCTGAAGTTATCGGCTAGTATTCTGGAGCGCATGTTTCAAGGATTTTGTATGGAGCCGAAGGAGTAGAACGATTGTCCCCATTAACGAAATTAGGGTTAAAAATTCAACTAAACATTCAGATTCCAAATAGAGTAGGGGGTTCACCCCTGGAAGAAGTTGTATGGGCACCCTTGGATCTTACTGATTCTTGTAGAGTCCCGGTTGTCCTCAATGAATTGACAGAAGACTGAAATTCATTGGCAATAAGATTGCCAATATTTGCTTCTTTTTTTTTTACAAATGTTGAAGATATCTCTGCTAATCTTCCTGACATTAGAAAGGACTTCGCTCCACCACGCGTGAGCTTTTTCTTAACATATTTCGTTGAACATGATACCTGTTAGGACAACTTCCAAACATTCTCATTTGTTTCAAAATTAAAAAACTGAACAACTTAAAGTTTAAAACTTATTAATTTTAAAAAACGGCTTGAACGCGTTAACGACAACTTTCAGAGTGAATACAATTTCATTTTCAATTTAAAATCTCAACTAGTTAATATTTTAACTAGCAAATTTACCGCTGGGTCAATGTCTATTGTTTCGAAATATAAAATTGGCAACCAACATCGGCCGAGCGAAAATTAAACAATACAAATTTTAGGCAAGATATAAGATAAGATAAGGGTAGTCATAAAATTTTATGATTCAAAATTTAACAAATTGAATTTAAAAACCGTAATATTTTGAATTAAATTTAGCCAACGATATTTTAAAAACAATTAAATTTAGCAATTCAACATTTTGAACCGTTGAGACTGTTTTGAGTCTCAACAATACCTTAAAAGCAATAATTCGTGCATTTTCTAGTGTCACCTTGACATCCACCAAGATCGTAAGTCTTAAAGTTTTGGATTTTTGATGTCTGGGCGCATAATCTCCGACTAGGGAATCAGTAGTCAACTAAGGGTAAAGGCGTTTGTCTGGAAAAGAAAGTACAAACTGTTTTTGTTCGAAAGCATTATCCCACACAACATTAGCACTGCTAATGGAATTGTACACTGTCGCACATAGGAATATATTTGTGGGTTTTTTTTGGTGGGCGGTGGGATAATAATAATACCATCAAATTTCGTAAGAAATTTCGGATCAAAGGGGAGATTAGATGAAGATAATCCTAAAAACCAGATCCTTACTTGGGCTGTAGTGTCTCAGAAAAGTCATGGTAAAGAAAACTTAACCCACATTTAATTTTTAAGAAAACAGCATTTCGTGTTAAAGTGTATGTATGTATGAATGTGAGTGAAATCGATTTAAAATCTGAAATCACGGTCATGAGTATAATTTTCGCCATTCATACTGGAAAGTAACTAAACATCGCAAACTTCAAAGTAGGTATGTATATTTTTAGTCTTCTAGTTGCTATACAGCTATGTATACTCTTAATTTCAGGACAAGAAGTCGCGTTGCGTCCTTAAAGTTACATGTTGGCTGGTTATAGTAAACAAGAAAATAGCACATTATACTACACATACCAATGAACATACATATTTATTGGATAAAGCAAAATTATTTGATAAGGGGCTTTCAATATTTTGTGAGATCAGACGGAGCAAATTCATGTCTTTACATCTTTAGTACATTATTTCGGGTATTTCGACAATATGTGTTACTAATTACATTATTATTTCATGTAGGAAAATTTTACTATAATTGGCACAGCTAGACATCAGTCGCCATCAACGGTCTACAAGAAAATTCCTTTTCCACGAATCGGATTTACTTTTAGTTAGTAGACTACTGCACAGTAATATCTTGTGAAGAAAGCACCAAGTGAGTTTATCGAGGTTTAGTTACATCAGTATTGGGCACCCGAAGTACTTTTCGACATATGGTTTCAATAAAATTCACTAGTTCGTCGATAATATTTGACATTTATAATTTTATACTGAGTAGTAGTTACACGTAATAACATACTGCAGTCACGATCGGGTGCAAGCTAAGTCGTAGATTTTAATCTACGGAAATTCGATTTAAGGCAGGCGTCCACTAGGGCGGACGGGCCGGGCCGAGCCGCATCGTAATAATCCGTCTGCCATACATTGTTATGGAAGTGCGTCCACTGAGCGAGACTCGTGACGGAACGAAGTACGTAAAAAAAAAAGGCTCGCCGCACCGTTGCGATGCGGCCCGCCCCTAGTGGACGCCTGCCTTTATATTGCAGTTGGGGATAATTAAAAATGAGGAGTGCGCATGTAGTTTGTCTTTTATTAAGGGCTCTTGTTTGGTTGCTACTCGAAAGTAAAAGACAATAGGTTTGTTCTTTTTGCCAGGTTAAATTAACACTTTAGCGTAGCTTACACTTTTAGTGTTATACACCTTACACTGAAAGTGTAGGGTCTAGTCCTAGTATAATATCAGTTGTTACGCCATTAGAAGGTTTTTCGTGATTTGGTTTTGGGCCATTACATGAAATCGGAAATGCGTTTGAAGACGATTATATAAAAAGTTTGTGGAAGTGCAAACCAATCTAATATCTCATCAATCCTGAGAAATACGTCGAAAGCCTTACGTCCTATTGGAGTTGAATAACAAACATCCTGAAATCAACTTTTTGACGATTATGTAGGAAGCCTTAGGAAGTAAAAATGAATTTGATATCTCATTAGAACTAAGAAATATGTAAGAATTTGTGAAAATATATGCAACCCCCTTGAACACACTTTGGGGTTGAATATCCAAAAATCCTGAAATGAGTTTTTAGATATATATAAAGAAAGCCCGAGGAAATAAAAAACAATCCGATGTCTTATCACTCCTAAAAGATATGACGGAATTCGTGAAAACGTGTTCAACCCGTTTTTACACTCTTAGGGGTTGAAAAAGGAAAAACCTTGAAAACGAGTTTTAGGTGATTATTTAATAAGCCCGTGGAAGTGAAAAGTTATTCGATATCTAATCAGACTTGAGGGATACGGCTGAATTGGTGAAAATGTATACATCCCCTTTACATCACCTTGGGGGTCCAATTATAAAAAATTCTGAAAACACTTTCTAGGTATTTATATGAAGAACCCGTAGAAAAAAAATGAATTCAATATTTGGAGAGACCTAATAGATATGACGAAAATCGTGAAAATATATGCATTCCATTTTCACTGATAATTTTTTTTGCCCCAATTCCGAACGCCAATAGATATTTGAATTTTTTTTTAATCAAAATTACTTTTCTAGTTGATTTACATATACCTACCGAATTTCAACTTTCTAGCATAAGCCGTTCTATAGTTAGGAAAAACACCCCCCACCTCCGTACCATACTACCCCTATAAAAAATTATATTTTTCCAACATGCTACTACTACAGTTCTATCTAAATACCAAGTTTCAGATTTTCATTGTTATAGGTTCTCGAGATATAAAAATCGGAACTTTTTACTTTTCACCCTCCCCCACCCTTACCCTCTACACCCTCATCCATGAAATTTTTTTTTCTGCTGGGGGTCTATTAGGCCTACTTATGGTAAAAATTTTAAGCATCTATCTTACACCGTTCTTGAGATATAAGACGTGATTTTGCAAAAAAATTCTTACGCCCTCCACTTCTATACTCCACCGCCCCCTTAAAAAATTTTACTTTCAGCAAACTTTATTTATCAACATTTATACAGAAACCAAATTTTATTTCTCTAGTACAATGCGTTCGTGAGATATCGTAATCTAAAGTTTTTCAACCCCCACCCCCGTACGTCACTGCCCCCTCTCAAAAAGTTGATTCCGATCTATTCTCATAGTATACCCACAGATGTTCATTAAATGCTAATTTCGTGACATTATCCGATTAGGAGATATGGATTTTAGAATGTGTCGACCTCAGCTTTCGAGCATTTCAGACGCATTATTATTCCCCCCACTCCCACACCCCTTTACCTATATTATAATTTTTTTTTGCAAATGGGTCCACTATCGATGTTCTATATAAATTCCAAGTTTCAGTCTCCTAGCCTATACGGTTACTGAGATCTAGAAACCAAAATTTTTCGCCTAAAACGCTTCCCCCACCTCCCCCCTCACACCCCACAACATAAAAGGTGGCCACTTGAAGGGGTTTGCTCAGTCTACCAACAAAAAAAAATTGAACTTAATAGCTCAAAGAGTTTGAGAGCTATAAGCTTTCAAACGTTTTGCGTACGGCGGACGGCGTACGGCGGACGGCGGATGGCGGACGGCGGACGGCGGACGGCGTACGGCGGACGGCGGATGGCGGACGGCGGACGGCGTACGGCGGACGGCGGATGGCGGACGGCGGACGGCGTACGGCGGACGGCGTACGGAGCACAGACGGACTGAAAATTTTTATTGCTTTTTTGGTGTCTATTAGTCATGAAACGTGGAAAAAAAAATTTTCAGGGTAGTAAATTTTTTTTTTTTAAAAATCGATAACAATACTTTATTATTAAAATAATAAAGTAAAAGAACAGACCTAATACCTTCAGTGTTCAATTTCATATCTGGAACTAGGAAAATTACCGAAAGTAAAATTTTCCTTTCTCAAAGACTTTCAGATGGTAGGTGCAGGAAGGACTCACTCAATTTCTAGCATATTTATTCTTTTATCTGAAACACTTTAAAAAATCTGCCAACAGTCTGGGCGCAACTTTATTATTTTATGGGTAGAAGTCCGAAACGTGTTTAATGATGAGATGCTGTGTATGTCACTATGCGACTGACAACCTAAAAAATAACGTTCCAAATAGCCTTCTAGTTATTTCTTAGGTTGTCAGTCGCATAGTAATCTACACAGGATCTCATCATTAAACACGTTACGGACTTCTACCCATTCGATCACATTAAATACGGGGGTTAAGGGTGTTTTTTTTATATTTCATAAACGGCTTATGCTAGAAAGTTAAAATTTAGTACGTATATGTAGATGTGCTATTAGAGTAAATAAAGCAAAAAAAAAAATCAGATTTTTATTGGCGTTCAGAGGTTGAGTAAAAAAAATGTTCGTGAATCCACATTTTCACGAATTTCGTTAAAACTTTTAGACATGTCGAGCTATCAAAGCAGTTTTACTTGTGCGGGCTATTTATATAAGCGCCTAGAAACGCTCTTCAAAATTTTTCAATATCCAACCTCTAAGGGGGTTTAAAGTGGTTGTGTACATATTCAATTCTGATATATTTCTTAGGTATATTGAGATTTGGAATTCACTTTTACTTCTATAAGCTTTAAACATAGTCGGCGATTTAAGTATTTTTCCCTATTAAACCCCCTGGGGGTATTGTTCAAGTTTTCACTGATTCCGAAAATCTCTTAGGTTTAATGTGATCGAATTCGCTTTTACTTCTATGGAATATTCTATTGATAAAAAAAATACGTAAATAAATAAAAAATCTGCCAACAGTCTGGGTGCAACTTTATTATTTTATGGGTTGAAGTCCGAAACGTGTTTAGTGCTGAAATGCGGTGTAGGTTACTATGAGACTGACAACCTAAGGAATAACCAGAAGGCTATTTGGAACGTTATTTTTTAGGTTGTCAGTCTCATAGTAACCTACACCGCATTTTAGCATTAAACACGTTTCGGACTTCTACCCATAAAATAATAAAGTTGCGCCCAGACTATTGGCAGATTTTTTATTTTGTTATACTGTCAAGCAATGTATACTCATAATAAGATGAATAAATAAGTTTAGAACGCAAAGATGTGGTTATTGTGGTCAAACTGAAAAAGCCTAAGCATCAAAAACTTCAATGTGGCTGAGGCAACTCTTCCACTCAACCACTCAATTAGAAAATATGCTTTCGGTTGGAAAGATTAAGATAATAAATACCGTTAATACCCAAAAAATTAATTTAATATACAACGTTTACAATCATCTAATAAAATTCTAATCTAAAGCCTAGTATCCAGATTGAGTGAAATTTCGCTTACCTCTCACTGCGCTCATTCCGCTGTGAAATTAGTTCGTGAACGTTACCGAAAGATGTCGTTTGATAAAACACAAAAAATACAAACAATTTATTTTAAATTTAAAATCAATTTATTTTAAATAAGAAATACGGGCCTATTACGAAACTCGAGTCGAGTGAGTAACTCGACTCACATTTGAACTCGACTCTAGCTAAAGTTGGTATTATGAAACTCGACAATTGGAAAGTCACTTCATTTCCAGCAGTCGAGTGAGTTTGACATTTCTTACAAGGAAATACTCACTCGATCGGCTCTCATAATGCGCAGTTCTCTTAACTCACGCTTTTATTTCGACTCAAAGTCGAGTGAAACTCGACAAGTAGGCACTCGTCGAGTTTCATAGTCGCAGAATGTGAGTTTTTTGGTCGAGTCGAGTTTCGTAATAGGCCCGATAATCAATATTTGCATTCGGTATAATGTGTTCCAAAAGGCAATACGTGAAAAGGACAATGTTTTGTGGACCAGACAGGGCACCAAAAGTTGTTGCTGCGTGCGGTTTTCTCCATAATTTTTTGATGTCGGAAAATGACATCAAGTATTTCCTACCGAATTATGCTGATGAATTGGATGAAGAAGGTAACGTGAGAGAGAGTGAATGGAGAAAAAGGATTTCGAACAACAGTATGGTTAATTCATCATTGGACAACAACAAGGAACGTCCATTAAAATAAAAAATTCTATAAGGGATTTCATAATGCAGTAGGGTATGTAATAATATTTTCCATTGTCATTTGCACTTCAAAACGAGACAAAACGTCACAATTTCACCGTGAAACTACGATGCACGCTCATTTCGCTGCGGTATCTTTGCTCAGCGCCATCTATGGTATTTGATAAACTTCAAACAAGTGCAATTTCTCCTGAACTGGATACTAGCTAGCGAAATTAAAGCGAGAAAATTGATCACTAGCATTTCGCTCGGTTTTTTTTTGTACTCGTATGTGTTTTTTGATTTCACTCGATCTGGATACTAGGCTTAATATTAACAAATCAGTGTATTCTAAAATTATATTTTTTTACAACTTTATAGTTAAATAAATAATTAAAACATACTACAGACACGATCGGCTGCAAGCCAATCGTATGATAATCTAGATGAAATATTGAACTACGATATATGTACTCGTATATTGTAGTTGGGGATAAAGTAAAATTAGAAGTGCGCCTGTAGTTTGCCCTTTATTAAGGACTCTTATAGATCCTATAAAAGCATTTCTTTAGGAATAACGTAGGGCATTCATTAACCATTCCGCCGCGCACAATTACTTTATTGATCCACTGTAGACTGTACGCTTGTATGAATGTTTGTTTGAAGTACATTTTCTGTCCTGCAGTGAATAATCAGCGTAATGTAAGTCTTGATTTTACTGTCTGGTATTAACTTTTTATTAAATTGGCTTAAAACAAAAGCCTGCTGTGTCTAGAAATATAAGCACTTGTACTATTTGAGCAAATAAACACAATCTTCATATTAAGTGCTCAATCTTGTTACAATGACAAAGAAGGTAAGGACGACCAATAACGAAATGAAAGAAGCCCTAGAGACTCGCAAATGTTACTTACTCATGTTTATCTAAATAACGCTGAAATGGAAAAAAATATTCCTTCGCAGATGCACGGAACTCGATGACAAAACCGAAGGAAAAACCTGATTCCTGGTAACAGCATAAGTATGTCGTCGAATATGAAGGAACTGGTATCTTAAGTAAAGCACTGCCTTGGAGCGGATTTTAAATTTTCTACTCTTTTGTGTTTCACAAACATGGGTACACTGTACGCACACATAGTCAATTTGAAGCGATATCGGCAAAGGACTTGGTGTCCTGTCTATATGTCAAAGTATGCCTGGAAGGTTGTCAATCTTCGTATCCAAGAAATTTATTATACTGCCACGCAATGAAGATGTTTTCGAGCGATAATGGTCCCTAAAAGTTCTAAAAAGGATTCGACGTGCCCGAAAAAATGGCGGGGGTGGCTTCCTATTCAGTTTAGACGTCGCGTCTGTCAGATATAAAGTGAGTAGGCACTTTGTTAAAGAAATTATCTCCTTCGTTCGATGACAACAAATAAAGTGAAATGTTATCTGTCGCGTAAAGTTTCACGCGTATCGCCAAGAAAAATACTGGGTCAGTTTTTTTTCCGGAAAAGTTTACTTACTTGCTAAGTGATTTTAGCTGTTAGTTTACTGGATTATCATATCGTATCAGTTTTTGATTATCCAGTATTATTATATAATTAAATTGAATTTGTAAATTACCTACATCTATATTGTAATTATTCATGACTAATTTTAAATCGATATGTCAAGGTACCAATTATTATTTGTGACATTATTTAAAAGAAAAACAAAAAATCGGCTGCAAGCCAATCGTATGATACTCTAGAGGAAATACTGAACTCCGATTTATATTTTAGTTGGGAATATATCAAAAGAATGAGGACTGTACATACAATTATTACATGACCTTTTATTTACAGCTAGAAAAGATTGTATAGTGGCTACTCGATGGATGGTCAAACGATTTCTCGAGTTATAGTGAGTTCCATAAATGACATTTTTACAGAATTTTTGTATGGCAACTACATGAAGGACTTATGAGATAATAATACTTTCAGCTGCGACTATTATAAAATCAACGTATACAAAATTTCAAAGTCGTAACTTAAAGCGTTCTAAAGTTATCGTTCATAATTGTTTAACACGTTTTTTAAGGACTTTTGTATGACAGCTACTCGAAGGAGTCAAGGAATGGCGCTAATTAATGAACTCAGTCTTGCTTTTGATAAAAAAACTAATTAAGATTAAGATTCTGAATTCCTGTTTTAGCTCGTACTAGAGTTATAATGGATTCCGTAACTTGCATACATTTTTGAAGGACTTTTGTAGGCTGCTACACGAAGGACTCATTTGACATCACAACTTTCGCTTCAAACATTGTAAGCTTTAAGTATGCAAAGCATTCGAGCAATAATTGTGAATACGTGTTCTAAGGACTCTTGTATGGGAGGTACCCGAAGGAGTATCAGGATATCGCCCATTAACGAATTTAACCTTACTTTTTCAATTTTACAGGGGGAGAAAAAACTTCAACTTTCTAGGCCCACGCGTGCTTGAGTTATCATGCAAACGGACGGAAGGACAGACGGACAGACGGACGGACGGACAGATAGCAAACGGATTTGGGGTTTTTGGTTACAACTGAACACAAAATAATATATAACTTTTTTTCGTCCGAGGCTCGGTTCTATGCGTTACAAACTTTTGGGCTGGATTAAACTTATAATACTCTGTATGATTTCATCTAGAGTATACAAATCTGCTAACAGTCTGGGCACAACATTATTACTTTAAGGAACAAAGTCCGGGAGGCGGTAAAAGTTGAGATGCAACAGTAATAGTTCTGTTACTGACACCCTTAAAACAATAATTTCGGTGAAAGTCGAAATACAGTACTTGTTGTTTCGAGAGGGAGGATTTTTGAAAAACCAATTTTCATAATAGAATAGCTTCTTGCAAGGTAAGAACTTTTAATAATATTTTAATATTCACCAGGGTAATCCCTGTTGAAGTGATAACTTCTTCAATATTAAATAAAACCACAAAGGTATGGGGAAATGGGTAAAAACGTATAAAACCTTAACCTTACCCCACTTTTGGTTTTTCATATCGAAAAATCCTGAAACTAGTTTTAGGCGATTATTAAAACAGCATCGATGTCTTATTAGACTTAAGCGATATTGGGAATACGTTGAAACGTATGCCAATTATTTCAATATCTAAACAGATCTAAAATTATGTCAAAATTCTTGAAAATTAATGTAGCCTCTAACCTCCGCTTAGTGACAGAATGTCGATAAATTTTGAAACTGATTTTTAGCCAGTTGTATTAAAATCCCGAACAGGTAAAAAGAAATTCGATTTCTCATCATACCTAAGAGACATAACGGAATTCGAAAACAACCCCATAAATAAGAACATAAGAAAATTCTGAAATTCAATTTTTATGCAACTATGTAGAATATGTACTTAAGTCAGCGAAAATGCTATCTTGTGTAGCTCCCATATAAAAGTTCTTAAAAGAATTAAGTATCCACAAGAATTTGCCAATGACTACAGAACGTTTAAAGCGTTTAAGCGCTTAGCAATTTTAAATTTTGTGCACATTCCCAGAACCCTGTCTAATAGTAGTTGTTAAGATATGAGACTTAGATAGGTAGGTAGGTACGCATGGCTGCCCATGAGAACACAGAAACACTGAGACCTAAAAAGGTCCGTTGTGTATAGTGTTACCACAGGATCATTGATTTCGATCCAACTTACTAAACCATTTAGAGGTTATAATGAAGCGTTGTATTCTTGCAACTTCCGTTGCGGTAAGGTCACTGAGACTATTGGAGAAGTTAGCTCCTAGATGAGCTTTCTTCCTCACGGATATAGCTGGATAGGTACAAAGAGGATGAAGTACTGTCTCCTCCTCTTCCTCATCCAGGCACCTTCTACATAAGTCCTTTGAAAAGAGGCCGAGTCTTTTAGCATGCCGGCCTATAAGATAGTGTCCGGTCAGGATACCGACTGTGGTGATGATACTAGCACTTTTGAGCGAAATCAGCTTTTTGAACGTTTCAGATCCAGCTTCGCCTAGATCTGTCTCGAAGGGGACATGCTATGCCCTCTTCCCATCTTGAGTTGGTTTTCATAACTGAGTCCAATCCCAGTAGTGGTTTACATGTAGAAAGAGGCACACTCAGATTCCGATGTTCCGCCATAATACAAATGCGTTAACTGCGTTTTCGGAAGTTCGCGTTAATGTTATTGTTCCTGTGCACTTTCCTGGATTTCTTTATTGGAAGTACCGATTAGTACGTTTTATATTAAGATATTAAGATATTAAGTTGAAATTTTTTTGGTGGGTAAATTGGGTAAACCCCTACGAGTACTGGGTCTATCAACCAGAAAATAGGAAGTGAGGGGAAACAGAGGGAGCGTTGTAGATGAAAAATTTTGGTTTTTAGACCTCAGGAACAGCTGATGGAACTTATGTAGAACTTTATATGTAGTTGCAAAAAAAATGTCAATAGAGGTTGAAGGGTGTAGGAGTGGGGAAAACAATGCGTTCGAAACGCTCGAAAGCTGGGATTCAAACATTTTAAAATCCATATCGCCTGAACGGTTGACGTCAGAAAGTTGAAAATTTGTGGTTATATTAAGGGTTTCTAGGATCCTGGACGAAGACAAAAATTTTTAAGGAGGTGGAGTGTGGAGGTGAGAGTAACAAACTTTGGATGACAATACGTTCTGAACAAATTCTACCAGGAAGATACAATGTGGTTTCTGGATATAGGATTACAAGTGGAGTCTATTGAATGTAAAATTTTTGTGGTGGAGGTGGAGCACGGAAGTGGTTGGATAGCCATTTCTTAAAATATAAAATTGTTATACATCTCACGAACCGTACCAAATATGATCTTACAAATTTTTCAGGATTTAGACCGACGATAAAAATGATGGGAAGTGCGGGAGTAGGAGGTGACTGTGGAATGGGACGGAAAGGATAAAATGCCGATTTTTATTTCTCGAAAACCACGAAGGATAAAGCCACTATAGAGGCATCATAGAAAAATAAAAATGTTGGCAGGCATAGTAAGGTACGGGGTGAAGGATAGTTTGTTTTATATCTCAGAAACGGCTTATGCAACACTTGGTACATATATGTAGATTTACTACAGGAGTAATTCAAGCTAAAAAAAGCCTGATTGTCATGGGCGTACAAAGATAGAGTAAAGAAATGTTGGTGAAAAGTATTTTTTTTCACATTTTCACAAATTTCGTTAAATCTTTTAGTCATGTCCATTCTGTGGGGTACAGTTAAGCACAGCAAAAATGAACATCTAAATGTGGCAAAAATCGCAAAGTGCTATTCACTGGGACTTGACACCGGGTAACATATACTAAAAACATTGGTAGCTCAGAGCTGCGTACTCTGAGAGATGATATTATATAATTTACATATAGACATGAGTGGCTCAGTCGGTTTTAATAATATTGGATATTAGCATGTCATGGGAAGGATTGCATAATGCGCCTAGGAGGTAAGGACCCGAAGAAGGTGACTTATATTTAATATTCTTCTACACCTCAAAAGACCATACAATTTTTGGCTCTTTTCAAATGTAGGTCTCTCTCTCTGAATCCAGAAACCGAACTTATTTATTATATAATACACACTAACTCCTGCATTTAGAGCGTCTACTGAATAGAAATTTGTTTGAAAATTAAAAAAAAAAATTTAAATTATGAATGTAAACAGTTTTTCAGATAAAAGTGTGCAGAACACAATCACACACATATTGAACAGATTTCAGATGAGAATTGAAGACTATGTTAAGAACTGGCACACAGACCTAGTCTTCTTAGCCATTACTTCCGTACACCAGACAACCTTATTTCTAACTCACCCAAGAGGATAATGTGATTTATCGAAATAACGGCTCTGAATGAGTTATAATGAGAACAATCACAATAGGCACACTGAGGCGAGAACGAATCGGAACTCAGAACGTCCTTTTCTATATACAATATAACTACCTCAAGTCTTTTTCAGAAAGGGCTTCAACCAGTTTTCTATCTAAAGTCAAAATAAGTCGATTACATCTCTAAAAACAAGTTTCAAAAGTCATAGCCGTACACATAGGCTATGTCTAGATGTAACTCATGATAACGTCACACATAGGAAAGTTATGTCTTCTTGCCCTAACTTTATAGCTTACGCGATTTGAAGGCACCTGACGAAGTCTACGAGAGAGTAGTGTCATTTTTTTTTATATAGCGGATACAAAATTAAAGTTTTCATTCTATAAATATATCAATAAAATTTTCTATGGGGTTTCCATTTTCAATTTCGACTTTAACTCTTGAAACATTAAGAAGCTTACTATTAGGATGAGTTAACACAGCTTGTTCTAAACTTTTATAACAACAATGATATGGCTACGTGACGTCAACATAGTCAAACACAAAGACGAAGGAAACTATTGGAACAGGTCCTAAGAGCCAGGAAACGACAGACTGAATGCCATGTGTTGTACATAAGAACCATTTCTTTTGTTAGCGCATGGTAACTATGAAAAGGATTTATCATTGCCATGGGTCGTCTAAATTTTTTTTACTCCACCTATATTCAAACCTGTACTGTAAGAAATTTATGAAAAATGTGTGAATGTTTTAAAAATGATGAAAAATTTATCATAGTTTTTGTGTTTGGAAAATTCTAATACTATTGAAAGTAATTTGCATTTACTTAAGCGTACAACAAGCAAAAATAGAACTTGTTCTCTAGCCACATTATGGTAGAAAATCACGTCGACGTTGTACAGAATGAACTACATATTTAATATGGGGCTCAAAATGTTCTCGAAAGTTGTGCTCTAGAAACAATCCTTTCATAACATTTTCATTCCCATATAAACATTCATAATTCAATAACTGAGGCACTCATACATAATTTAAAAATGATTTATCGGTTCAGAAATAACATTCGAAACGATACTATGTAATTTGGGTCGGAATATACGGGAGGAATCGCGTCCACAAGGCAAATGTTATACAATACCGTCGCACGAGGATATCAGAAAATATCAAATTAAATTCAACCATAAATATGGATTTCAACAATGCAGTAGCGAACTTAAATTGGGTATTATTGGTTTCCTTCGAGAGCCAGCCTTGAAATGTAAATATTGTTCCCAATGGCATAGACTAAATCGTATCCGGGGGCCATTCATTTTAGTTAACTTTAGTTTATGGCTTTCCATAGTTCTGTCCTTTACGGATCTTTTTATGAAGACGGCATCAGAGATTGTTTAAATATACAATCTTTTATATTATTGTATTATAGTTATTTCGATTTTATAACCAAGTTAAAACCAAAATTCTGAATTAAATTAAATTTTATTCGTAATTTAAATGCATCCATTACTTTTATTGATCCTTTCTCTTTATATATTGAATTTCGTAATTTAAATTCCTGTTAATCAGAAGTGCGACATTGTTTGTACGTAAATATCAAATTTATTATCATACCATACGAGGGTAGTCCCAGAAGTATCCGACCTAACCAAGAAAGCACAACAATTTGAGAAAAAAAATCTTTATTTCTTAACATATACTACGTATACATGGAGGATTGAATTCAGATTCAATCGTTTAAAATTGGATGTAGACGCAGAGCGGATTGGAATGAGATCGACTCGATCCGATCTAACTTCTCGACCTGGATCGATTTCAATTTTTCTCACGTAAACGCGGATCGCAAGACCGAACGCAGCGCTATTTGACGTTTCGTGTTCGAAAACATATCCTAGAGAAAGAAGTAATTCACGACGCGCTGTTCTTGAAGCGTGTGTGTAAAATTTTGTGTTTGAGAGTGACAATTTACCCAGATTTGAGGTTACGTTATTTGTCATTTCAATCGCATTTGAGGTTATGTTATTTGTCATTTCAATCGCATTTCGATCTTTCGATCCGATGTTGTCATATAGGTACGCGATTCAAATTTAGACCTGTCGACGACCTGTATACATACTAATAGTCTCCTTTTAGGTCGATATACTTTTCCCAGCGATGTTCGATAGCTTCGATACCCTCTTTATAGTAAGAACTGTCGAGCTCCTCAAAATAACCGCCAGCCGCAGACTCCACCTCTTCTCTGTTGGAATATCTTTTACCAATGAGCCATTTTTAAAAGTTTGAAAGAGAAAATAATCCGAAGGGAAGCAATTCGAACTTTAACTCATTGATTTTGGCCACCGCGATAACAGATATGTGAACGGTGCATTTTCTTGATCAAAAAACAATTTCTTTTTCGCCAAATGTTGCCGTTTTTCCTTGATTTCATCATTGAAACGCTGCAATAAGTTCGCATAATGCTCGCCGTAATTTATTTTTCCATTTTTAAAGTAATCGAAACAGTCACAAATATTTATAAAAATAGTGCTCATTATTTGTTTTGTTAATTTTACTTTATTATTTTAATAATAAAATAATGTTATCGATTTTTTTAAAAAAAAAATGCTACCCTGAACATATTTTTTACACGTTTCATGACTAATAAACACCAAAAAAGGAAAAAAAATTGTCAGTCAGTCTGTACGCCGTCCGCCGTCCGCAAAATCGTTTGAGGACTTATAGTTCCCAAACCCTATGAGCTATTAAATTTTTTTTTTTAATAGACTGGATAGACCCCTTGAAGTGACTACTTTTTGAGTGGTGGGGGTGTGAGGGGGGAGGTGGGAGAAGCGTTTTAGACGGAAAATTTTGGTTTCTAGCTCTCGGCAACCGCTTATGTTAGGAGGCTGAAACTTGGAATTTATATAGAGCTTCGATAGTGGACCCATTTGCAAAAAAATATCTAATATTGGTGAAGGGGTGTGGGAGTGAGGGGAATAATAATGTGTCCGAAACGCTCGAAAGCCGAGATCGAGGCATTTTAAAATCCATATCTCCGAAACGGTTAATGTCACGAAATTTAAACGTAATGAACAACTGTAGGTATACTTGGAGAATAAATCGAAAACAAATTTTGGAGTTGGATCAGTGGCGTGCGGAGGTGGGGGGTGAAAAACTTTACATTATGATATTTCACGAACCAATTGCACTGGAAAAATGAAATTCAGTTTGTGTATAAAGGTTGATAAATATAGTTTGCTGAAAGTAAAATTTTTTAAGGGAGTGGTGGAGTATGGAAGTGGAGGGGATACGAATTTTTCAAAAACATCACTTCCCATATCTCAAGAACAGTGTAAGGGAAAACGTTTCGATTTTTATATCTCGAGAATCTATAATAATGGAAAGCTAAAACTTGGTATTTAGATAGAGCTATTGTAGTGGCGTGTTGTAAAAATATAGCTTTTTATAGGGGTGGGGGTGTTTTTCGTATCTATAGAACGGCATGTGCAAAAAAGTTAAAACTTGGTGACTATACGTAGATCTATTAGAGAAGTAATTTAGATAAAAAAAAATTTTAAATATTTATTAGTGTGCGAAATGGGGGCTAAAAATGTGATAAGTAAAAACAAAATGCATAATACATTTTCACGAATTTCGTCATATCTCTTAGGTCTTTTAAAATTATGAATTGATTTTCATTTCACGGATTCCTTAAATCAATACTCCGAAAATGTTTTTTGAAATTCGACCCCTAAGGGGTGTAAAGGAGTTGTATACATTTTAACGAATTCGGCCGTATCACTCAGGTCTGATTAGAAATTGAATAACTTTTCACTTCCATGGGCTTGTTTTATAATCGACTAAAACTTGTTTTCAAGTTTTTTCCTTTTTCAACCCCTAAGAGTGAAAACGGGTTGAACGGGTTGAACACGTTTTCACGAATTCCGTCATATCTTTATTTATTATTTATTTATATTTATATTTATTCTTTTCTAGTTGATTTACATATAAGTACCGAATTTCAACTTTCTGGCATAAGCCGTTCTATAATTAGGAAAAACACCTGTCCCCCCGCCCCCCCTCCGTACCATACTACCTCTATAAAAAATTGTATTTTTCAACATGGTACTACTACAGCTCTATCTAATTACTAAGTTTCAGCTTTATATCGCTATAGGTTCTCAAGATATAATCATCGGAAATTTTTACTTTTCACCCTCCCCTACATTCCTAACATTTTTTCTAGCTGGGGACCTATTAGGCCTACTTCTCGTAAAAATTTTAAGTATCTATCTTACACCGTTCTTGAGATATGAGACGTGATTTTTTAAAAAAATCCCTCCACTTACATGCTCCACCGCCCCTTAAAAAATTTTACTTTCAGCAAACTTAATTTGTCAACCTTTATACAGAAACCAAATTTAATTTCTCTAGAGTAATTGGTTCGTGAGATATCGTAATCTAAAGTTTTTCACCACCCACCCTCGTACGCCACTGCCACCGCTCACCGCTTACCCCACCTCCCCCTCACACTACCACCCCCAAAAAAATGGTCACTTCAAGAGGCCTACCCAGTCTATTAAAAAAAAAATTTCAATTCAGTAGCTTATAGGGTTTGAGAGCTATAAGCTCTCAAACGTTTTGCGGACGGCGCACAGACGGACTGAAATTTTTTTTTGCCTTCTTTGTGCTTATTAGTCATAAAACGCATAAAAAAAATTTTTCAGGGCAGCAAATTTTTTTTTTTAAAAATCGATAACAATACTTTGTTATTAAAATAATAAAGTAATTCTGAAACCGATTTCTAGGCGATATCTCATCGGACCTAAGTGAATGTCGGAATTCGTTAAATTTTCATCCATTCGTCATTTTACACCCTCTTAGGAGTTGAATATCTCAAAATCTTGAAATTGATTTTTCGATCATTATGTATGAAGCCAATGGAAGGAAAAATGACTTCGACCTCATTAGACCTGAAGGATTTGTCGGAATTCGTGAAAACTTGAACAATATCTTTCACCTCGAGGGGGTTTATACACGTTTATGTGCGCTCGATAAGAGATCCCACAGTCTCTATCCTTTTTGTTGTAAAAATTACGTCGGGAATAGAAACTCGAAACTTTATAGACGTGAAAAAAACAGTACGACCGATACAGTGAAGCCCGATGCAGTGATGTACCTTAATTTTATAATTGTTCATTTCGGTTTTATAACAAATAGAAGCAAATAACAGAACTATACAGGTATCTCATGGGTTTATTTCTGGTTACAAATAAAAAGGTTTATTCCCGAAATGTATAAATTGCTGGTAATAAAGAACAGGCAACAGCAGTGATGGCTACGTTTGCCGAAAACAAGAAGTGTAATATGTGCACATCATCATCTTCGTTATGACACAAGGATTCGAGTTCTTTTGTGCCATGTGCATATGAAATATGGGTTGATGTCAAAGACTATGCGACTGAAAACCCATATAAATATTACACAGTCGAAGAGATATGTCCGCATATAGTGTACGCATGTAGCCCTTTATTATTTTATTTCATTTTTCGTTTCGTACCCCTCTCAGCCGTAAAAGACCTACCAAAAATGCAAATTTAACGACCACGAAGTGGTGGTATGGTTGCCTGATCACGCTGAAATTACAGCTTCAGGGCTTCTCAGCCTTATGCCTATAATACTTTCTTTAAGTTTTTTTTTCGGGCGTACAAAAGTCAAGGATATCAAGACAAGTTGCCAAGCCGTGAGAAGAACCCCTGCGAGACGATTCTTTCTGTAAATCTCTAACTTAAAGAAGCCGACGTCGACGGCGACGACTGTGCTGAAGACTTGGAAAGGAAAAACTCTTTTATGGCACTTGAAGGAAAGTTTTCGCTGAAGTTTACGAACAAGGCCTTTTCATGACAAGAAGAAAGCGGGAAAAAGGATGTGGAGGGACTAAACACTCAGTGCTCCTAATTTATGCATATTTATGGCATTATCCTGGCACTTGTACAAAGTGATGTATAACTGCGTTTGGACTATCATAGGCATGTTGGCATTTCTTTGGCTTTTTGGGAACACAGTACAGTGGAATTTAATGCCTGCCTACGGCTGTATGAGCTGAAATGGCGCTATAAGATATTCATGATGTGACTACCTAACGTGTATATGAAGCCATTAGATTCGAGATCCTGAAATGGATATAATAAAAAAACGGTATAAACTTCGGGAAAATATCCTTTCGCGTTGCTTCTCTTTTGATAGTGAAGAAACGCGAGAAATTAATTCGATGTGAACACTTAAACATCAAAAACTGATTATTAATGACATTATTTGTATATGACATTGACTATAACTTATTTATTAGGATATATTTTGTATCGGTTGTACAAATCGTGGAATTATTATGACTTTGTCTACTAGAGCTATTATTATATTGTTACATGCATACCTTGGCAACTCGAACCACTTATCAATGACATCAAAGTTTTCAGAGAAAACTACAACCCTCCATTATCCACCTAAAATAGCGTAGAAAGCTCTATAAACTTCCCGCATATTCTACACACAGCATCAAATATTCAAGAAAGCTTGTACACGTCATCAGTTTTACTTTATTATTTTAATAATAAAGTATAGTTATCGATTTTTAAAAAAAAAAAATTTGGTACCCTGGAATTTTTTTTTCCACGTTTCATGACTAATAGACACCAAAAAAGCAATAAAAATTTTCAGTCCGTCTGTGCGCCGTACGCCGTCCGCCATACGCCGTCCGCCGTACGCTGTCCACCGTACGCAAAACGTTTAAAAGCTTATAGCTCTCAAACTCTTCGAGCTATTAAGTTGAATTTTTTTCTGTTGGTAGACTAAGCAGGCCCCTTGAAGTGACCACCTTTTTGGGGGTGGGGGTGTGAAGGAGGAGGTGGAGGACGCGTTTTAGACGAAAAATTTTGGTTTCCAGATCTCAGCAACCGCTTATGGTAGAAAGCTGAAACTTGAAATTTATATAGAACTTCGATAGTGGGCACATTCGCAAAAATTTTGTTGATATGGGTGAAGGGGTGTGGGAGTGGGGGGAAAAATGATGCTTCCGAAACATTTTAAACGCGAGATCGAGATATTCTAAAATCCATATCTTCTAAACGGTTTATGTCACGAAATTAAAACTTAATAGCCATCTGTAGGTATACTAGGAGAATAGATTCGAAACAAATTTTTGAGGGGGGGCAGTGAAGTACTGGGGTGTGGGCCGAAAAACTTTAGATTACTATATCTCACGAACCAATGAGAAATAAAATTCGGTTTCTGTATAAAGGTTGACAAATTAAGTTTGCTGAAAGTAAAATTTTTTAAGGGGGCGGTGGAGCATGTAAGTGGAGGGGGTAAGAATTTTTTTAAAAAATCACGTCTCATATCTCAAGAACGGTGTAAGATAGATACTTGCAATTTTTACCAGAAGTAGGCCTAATAGACCCCCAGCAGAAAAAAAATGTTCAGGGATGAGGGTGTAGAGGGTGGGGGTGGAGGAGGGTGAAAAGTAAAAAGTTCCGATTTTTATATCTCGAGAACCTATAGCGATATAAAGCCGAAACTTAGTAATTAGATAGAGCTATAGTAGCAGTATGTTGGAAAAATACAATTTTGTATAAGGGTAGTATGGTACGGGGGTAAGGGGTGTTTTTCCTAACTATAGAACGGCTTACGCCGCTATGGTACGTAGATGTAAATCAACTAGAAACGCAATTCTGATTAAAAAAAATTCAAATATCCATTCGCGTTCGGAAGTGGGGCAAAAAAAATGGTTAGTGAAAATGGAATGCATATATTTTCACGGTTTTCGTTATATCTATTAGGTCTTTCGAAATATTGAATTCATTTTTTTTTGTACGGGTTCTTCATAGAAATACCTAGAAAGTGTTTTCAGGACTTTTTTAAATTCGTTCCCAAGGTGGTGTGAAGAGGATTATATATTTTCACGAATTCAGCCGTATCCCTCAGGTCTGATTAGATATCGAATAACTTTTCGCATATGTTTTCACAAATTCTTACATATTTCTTAGTTCTAATGAGATAACGATTTCAGGATGTTTGTTATTCAACTCCAATAGGACGTAAAGCTTTCGACATACCATATTTTTCAGGATTGATGAGATATGAGATTGGTTCACACTTCCACAGATTTTTTATATAATCGCTACAAATGCATTTCCTATTTCATGTAATGGCCCAAAACCAATTCACGAAAAACCTTCTGATGGCGTAACAACTGATATTATACTAGGACTAGACCTTGTCCCGGAGTATGACCCAATTATGTTATTCATATGATATATGTGGCAGCGGCGTAAGCATTTTAGCGCGACCCCATTCTAACCGCTTCCCGAACTTTTTTAGGTTTTCAGTCACATAGTATCCTACACCGCATCTCAGAATTAAACTCGTTCCGAACTTCTACCCAAAAAATAATAAAGTTGCGCCCAGACTGTTGGCAGATTTTTTTATAATTACTTTGAAGGAATTTTTTCTGTGTCTTCGGTAGAAGGATTGCGTCTTCGAGAAGGAAGGAATTATAAGATGGGAAAGTTGGAAATTGGGCTGGATATGACAGTGTCTTGTATAACTTCAATTAGAATCTTTGTTATTTATGTAATTTATTTTCCCGTTGATCCATGTTTTAATCTCACGCTATGTTGTCGCGAAGGCTTAAAACATGTTACATACTAAAGGGTTAATCAATAGGTACATAACAATTTTATATTTTAATACAAACGCACTCTTAAACTTTTTTGCTGGTCTGTCAATGTCAGAACGTCAGTCAAGGTTTACATTTTAATTGTTGTGAAGTTCACGAACGAGCAACGTTTGGAAATTATCTCAATTTTTCTGTGTTTTATTTAAATACAAAATTGTAATCCTAAGGTTATTCAATATTGTAGTCTACTTTTATTATACGTATGTGGTTTTTTTAGGAATGTTAGCTAATTAAACGTCCGACCAGCATCTCTTTCAAAATAACTTCCACTTCCTGCTGCTTCAAATCTAGCAAATTCTAATAGAGATTTCCGAATTTTTATGTTGGAGATCCAGAAAAAATTTGGACATTGGAAAACGAATTCTTAATTACAGACTGTCACGAGCGAGGGTTTTAATTGCGAATACGTATATAATTTTGGTTGCCAGGTGGAGAGTCTTGCGGTTATCATTAACATGCTTTCCGAAAAACGCTGGGAAAATCGTATTGGCAACTATTGCTCTGCAAAACTTTATAAAAAATCTGCCAATAGACTTGGCGAAACTTTATAATTTTTCGGGTCAAAGTGCGGGAAGCGGTTAAAATGGGGTCGCTTGCGCCACTGCCATATATAACACATGATATACGTAATTCGATTATACTCCAGGACGCGGTCAAAGTCCGAGTATAACATCAGTTGTTTCGAGATTAGGAGCTTTTTTCGAAGTTAATTTCGTCCTAAGAATAAATGTATAAATATGTAAAATATAGATTTTTAGCCCATTAAACATATTAAAAGCCCGCGTAGACGATTGTAATTTCTGTATATTATTTACACTTTAAGCTCATAGAAGAAAGAACCAAGTTGCTGCCTCATCATACCTAAGATATATGTCGCATTGAGATATGATAACTTGAGAGATATAACGAATTACCTCCATTTGGGTGATGAATTCCGAAAAACTGTGAAATTAGGTTTTTACTTGAAATAACCGTAGAAGTAATAAACAATTATATATTTCACCAGAACTAAGGGATGGCAAAAATTATGAGAACATATGCAACTGTTTTACAGCTCTTGGGGTTGAATGTTAATAAATCGTGAAATGGGATAATAGGCGATTACATAAAAAGTCTGTGGAAGTAAAAATCAACAGTCAAAAACTGTGAAAAGTATGCAACCCCCTTACAGGATTGCATTTCTAAAATTCCAGTAATTAACTTTAAAGCGATTATATAGGGAGCCTTACAAAGTAAAAAATCGGTCAACAGTCTTGGCGCAACTTTATTACTTTATGGGTAGAAGTCCGAAACGTGTTTAATGCTGAGATGCGGTGTAGGTGACTATGGGACTGACAACCTAAGGAATAACCAGGAGACTATTTGAAACGTTATTTTTTAGGTTATCAGTCCCATTGTCACCTACACTTCATCTCAGCATTAAACACGTTTCGGACTTCTGTTCCTAACTCCTGTAAAATTTTCAAGATCAAATCTGACACGGTTCTTGAGATATAAAAATTTGGTTTTTTTAAAAACTACTGTTTCCCCACTTCCGCGCTTCACCTCCACCCTCAATAATTTTACGTTCGTAGACTCCACTGGTAATTCTATATACTGAAACCAAATTTTATCTTCCTGGCACAATTGAGTAGCAAGATATTGTAATTCAAAGTTTTTCACCCCCACCCCCATTCCTCACCACCCCCCTTAAAAATTTTAACTCGTTTCTAATCTCCTAGTATCTCTTAAGACAATTACAAAAGTTTCATCCATCTGACATCAGTCGTTCAGGAGATATGGATCTTAGAATGTTTCAATTGTTTTCGCCCCCACTCGCACACCTCTCAACCCCTATCTACCAGTTTTTTGCAAATGGGTCCACTATCACAGAACTACCTAAGTTCCAACTTTCAGCCTCATAGCATAAGCAGTACCTGAGATCTAGAAACCAAAATTTTTCATCTAAAACGTTTCCCCCTCCTTACACCCCCACCCCCACAAAAGATACCCCTTGTAGGGGTTCACTCATTGTACCTACCATAAAAATTTCAATTTAATATCTCAAGGGGTTTGTGAGCTACGCACCTTCAAACAGTTTTGCGTACGGCGTACGGCGTATGACGTCTACGGCGGACAGACGGACATTTTTTTTTCTTTTTTGGGGTTTATTAGTCCTAAATCGTGAAAACACAAAATTTCAGGATAGCAAATTTTTTTGAAATTTCAGGTCGATCACAATACTTTATTATTAAAAAAAAATAAAAAAGTAAAATCAATTCGATATCTCATCAGACCTTAGAAATATGTAGGACTTTGTGAAATTGTATGCAACTCCTTTTCACCACCTTGGGGGTTGGATATCAGAAAATCCAAAAATTGGTTCGTAGGCTATTTTATAAAAATTTTGCTTAAACTAAACTCAATTTGATATTTCATCAAATGTGAGAGATATGGCGTAAATTATGAAAACGTATGCTACCCATTGAATCTACTTGTGGGTTGAATATCCAAACCTGAAATAGGTTTTTAGATAAATATAAAGAAAGGCCGAGCAAGTAAAATCCAATTCGAAGTCTTATCACTCCTAATTGATCGTTAAAACGTGTTCTACCCTTTTATGCACTCTTAGCGCTTGAAAAGGGTGGAATGTTAAAAACAGGTCTTAGGCGATTATTAAACTAATAAAACCTGAGAGATATGGCTGAATTCATGAAAGTGTATTCAACCCCTTTACAGCTCTTTAGGGGTCGAATTTCGAAACATCCTGAAAAATTTTTCTAGGCATTTTTAAAAAGAATTCGTAGAATGAAAATTGATACAATATTTAAAGAGACCTAAGAGATTTGATCCCTTAGATATTTCATAATTTTTTTTATCTAAATTACTTTTCTAAAATCATCTACATACACATACCGAGTTTCAACTTTCTAGCATAAGCTTTTCCATATACTAGATAGAAAAACACTCCACACCCTCGTACCATACTACTCCTATCAAAAATTATATTTTTCAAACATGCCACTTCTATAGCTCTATCTAAATAAATATCAAGTTTCAGTTTCGTAATCGTAATCTAAAGTTTTTCGCCCCACAACACTGACCCCAATCAAAACTTTGTTTCCGGTCTATTGTCCTAGTACACCTATAAATAGTCATTAAGTTTAAAGTGCCTAATATTAACGGTTTGGGAGATATGGATTTTAGAATGTCTCGATCTCGGCTTTCATGCGTTTCAGACTCATTCTTTTTCCGCTTCCACCCTCCTCCTTTTTGCAAATAGGTCCACTATCCAAGCTCTATATAAATTCCAAGTTTCAGCCTCCTAGCGTAAGCGGTTGTTAAGATCTAGAAATCTAATTTTTTCCTCTAAAACACTTCCCTAAGCTATCAGTGAAAATGAAATGCATATATTTTCACGAATTTCGTCATATCGCTTAGGTCTCCTGATACATTGAAGTAATTTTTATTCCATGAATTCTTCATATAAATGCCAAGAAAGCGTTTTCAGTGTTTTTTGAAATGCAACCCCTAAGGGGGTGTAAAGGGTTGTGTACATTTTCACGAATTCAGCCATATAATTCAGGTCTGATTAGATATCGAATAAATTTTCCCTTCTACGGTCTTGTTTTGTAATCGTGAAAAACGCGTTTTCAGGGGTTTTGCCTTGTCAACCCATAAGAGGGTATGGAAGGGTAGAACACATTTTCACGAATTCTGTCATACAACTTAGGACTGATAGACATCAAATTGCTTTTTAATTCCTCGGGCTTTCTTTATATTTATCTAGAAACTAATTTCAGGATTTTTCAATATTCGACCCCCAAGTGGGTGTAACTGGGTTGCATACGTTTTCGCAATATTATATATCTCTTTAGGTTAGATGAGATATTAAATTGGCTACAACTTCTGCAGAGTTTTTATATAATAGCATACAAACCGATTTTAGTATTTTCTGATATCCAACCCCAGAGGTAGTGTAAAGCAGTTGCACCTATTTTCACTAATTCCTACATATTTCCTAGATCTGATGAGATATCAAATTTATTTCTTCCTGTCAATTTGTCAGAAAGTTAATTTCAGAATTTTTGAATATTCAACCCAAACGGGTCGTAAGGGGGTTGCATAGTAACCTATACCGCATCTCAGCATTAAACGGTGCCCAGACTGTTGGAAGATTTTTTTTTATGTAATTGTGGTCTCTCCTTAACCAGACTGATGAACTTTTAACAGTTTTGACTTTTAAGGTTAACTACGGGCAATGAAAAAGTTGAAAGTTGGCGAACATTTCTTGATGACTGCGTTAGGCTGCTTTGGAGTACGTTCGTTCTAACTACCACAATGGAAATACACTGTGCTCAACTTTTTGACAGCTAGTCTGTGACAGACTGCGTTGCTGTTGTGACTTGGAGGTTAAAATTCTTATCGATTTCACGAATATCATTAGATTTATTATAGGCAGGGACCTTTGTTGTTCAGGTAGATCGTCTCACAATCAATAGCACTAAAAATTATTAACATATGTCATACGATTCGTGAAACTTTCCAACTCTAAAAGTGACTGGTCAATATGCTACTCTGTACAAAAGGCTCGGAAGAATAAAAGAAATATACGCAGTAGAGAGATTAATATGCCTACAACTTTTTTGCATGTTGTATAGTGCCTAGTCCTGGCCACATCCCGCGGCCACGCTCACAATTGTATGGTGCGATACCACCGAAACTGTGCGATAAAACCTTCTACAATGATCTGCACTATTTTAGTGCTTTTCCATTGTCGGTTTTCTGTTTGGGAACAAAATAAAATAATAATACGGTGTGCGTCGCAGTGCGAGCGGATACAAGTCTTGCTCACGTTGCTTCCGTTGCTTCCGTTGTTTCCGTTGCTCTCGCTATTCCCACTACTTCCGTTGCTCTCGCTATTCCCACTACTTCCGTTGCTTCCCGTTGTTGCATTCTGTGCGTGCGGTTCGTAAACAAATTACCAAAGTCTCATCGCAATCGGATGAATGATATAGGTACGCATTCGGGACAAACAAACAAACATTTCTGAGCTCCTTATCTTAAAATTACACACGAACCATCATACAACAATCAGCTGTAGAAAATTTGTCTATCTTGGAGGGATGATTTAATTTTGACCAGGGGGAGATTTCCAACTTTATCATTTGTGAACAGAAACGCATAACTAATACACCGAAAACGCACGAACTTGCCGCTAAACTAAATGAAATACACTCAAATGATGAGACAACTCGCGTACCACCAATTGTAAACAAATCACCAAAGTTTCACCGCAATCGGATGAATGGTTTAGGAACGCATACGGGACAAACAAACAAACATCCATTTTACTTTATTATTTTAATAATAAAGTATTGTTATCGATTTTTTAAAAAAAACATACTGCAGTCACGATCGGCTGCAAGCCAATCGTATAATACTCTAGATGAATACTGAACTCCGATTTATATTGTAGTTGGGGATAAAGTAGAATTACGTGTGTGCATGTTGTAAGTCCTTTATTAAGAACTGCCATTAGATTGCTACTCAAAACTAAAAGACAATTTTCAGTGTTTAGTTGCATATCTTGAACTGTGTAAGTCATCGAAAAAAAATGTCCTTTTTGAAGGAGGTGCAGGAAGCACTCACTTGATTTCTTACATATTTATCCTTTTCCTTGGAACCATTTAAAAATGAACGTGTACAAAATTTCAAATTCGTAGCTTGAAGCGTTCAAAAGTTATCGAAAAATATTGTTGAACACGTGTCTTAAGGACATTTTGTATGGCAGCTACCAGAAGGAATAAAAGGATTTCGCTGATTAGTAAACTCGAACTTCGTGTTTACTCAAAACTAATTTGTACAAAATTTCCAATTCATAGCTAAAAGATTACTTGAGTTATAGTAAGTTCCGTAAATTAAGTGAAGACGTTTTGACAGGATATTTGTATGGTAGCTACACGAAGGACTAATAGGATTTTCTTCATAATCATACATTTAGCTTCAACTATTGGAAAAATACTACGTACAAAATTTCATAGACTTAGCTTAAACCCTTCTGAAGTTATCGGCCAATATTCTTAAACACGTATTTTAAGGACATTTTGTATGGCAGCTACCAGAAGGAGTAAAAGGATTTCGCTGACAAGTAATCTCAAACTTCGTTTTTACTCAAAACTAATTTATAAAAAGTTCCGAATTCATAGCTAAAAGACTACTTGAGTTATGGTTGGTTGGTTGGTTTAAGTGGCAGCCCTGTCACCCAGACAGGGCTCAATTAGCTCAGAGGCCGTTTTGAAACCACAAACTCGTGTTAAACTCGGCTGTTAAGGGTTGTTGATACTGGGGAATACAGAAGATGAGTGTGAGAAAGGTTGATTGAATTGGATCGCTATAGCCACCCTGTGCTGTTCAGGAAGTGTAATAACTCTCCAATCCTCTTCCCCGAAATCTCCATCAGGTCCCCGTAGAAGGGCTTGCCTAGTGCTCGCTCTCGGGCTCTAGCTAGAGCCGGACACTTGCAAAGGAAATGAACAAGCGACTCTCGCTCATTAGTGTCCTGGCAGCTACGGCAGTGTACATTGAATGGAATGCCCAGTTTGGCCGCATGATCCCCAATCGGCCAGTGACCTGTACTGATCGCCGTGATTCTGGAGACGTCTGCCCGGGTCTTGTATAGAAGTTCGTCTGACTTGGCTCGGTTGTAAGATGGCCACATCTTCCTAGATATGGCGCAGGTAGTTAGGCTTTTCCATCTGGAATTAGCCACTGTCTGGAAGTGTGAGAGTATGACCCTCTTTACGACTCCTAAAGGAACATGAACTAGTTCCGCAAGAGAGCCGGGAAGAGCGGAGCCCTCCCTGGCCAAATTAAGTGAATACATTTTGACAGGATATTTGTATGGCAGCTACACGAAGGACTAATAGGATTTTCTTCATAATCATATATTTAGCTCCAACTATTGGAAAAATAACATATACAAAATTTCAATGCCGTAGCTTAAACCCTTCTGAAGTTATCTACTAATATTCTTGAACACCTGTTTTAAGGATATTTTGTATGGCAGCTACCAGAAGGAGTAAAAGGATTTCGCTGACTAGTAAACTCGAACTTTGTTTTCACTCAAAACTATTTTGTACAAAATTCCGAATTCGTAGCTAAAAGATTACTTGAGTTATAGTGAGTTTCGTAAATTAAGTGAATACATTTTGACAGGATATTTGTATGGCAGCTACACGAAGGACTAACAGGATTTTCTTCATAATCATACATTTAGCTCGAACTATTGAAAAAATAACACAAACAAAATTTCAATGTCGTAGCTTAAACCCTTCTGAAGTTATCGACCAATATTCTTGAACACGTGTTTTAAGGACATTTTGTATGGCAGCTACCCGAAGGAGTAGGACGATTTTGCCCGTTAACGAACTTAGCCTTACAAATTCAACCAAACATCCAGATTCAAAATTTCATGATCCTAGGTGAAGGCGTTCTTGAGTTATCGTGCTAACGGACAGACGGACGGACGGACGGACGTCAGGCGGATTTGAGGTTTTTGGCCACAAATAAACAAAAAATAATATACAACTTTTTTTCGTCCGAGGCTTGGTTCTATGCGTTACAAACTTTTGGGCTGGATTAAACTTATAATACTCTATATGATTTCATCTATAGTATAAACATACTGCAGTCACGATCGGCTGCAAGCCAATCGTATAATACTCTAGATGAATACTGAACTCCGATTTATATTGTAGTTGGGTATAAAGTAGAATTACATGTACATGTTGTATGTCCTTTATTAAGGACTGCTATTAGATTGCTACTCAAAACTAAAAGACAATATTCAGTGTTTAATTTCATATCTTGAACTGGGTAAGACATCGAAAAAAATGTCCTTTTTAAAGGACTTTCACATGGGAGGAGCAGGAAGGACTCACTCGATTTCTTACATATTGTACAAAATTCCGAATTCGTAGCTAAAAGATTACTTGAGTTATTGTGAGTTTCGTAAATTAAGTGAATACATTTTGACAGGATATTTGTATGACAGCTACACGAAGGACTAACAGGATTTTCTTCATAATCATATATTTAGCTCCACCTATTGGAAAAATAACACATACAAAATTTCAATGACGTAGCTTAAACCCTTCTGAAGCTATCGACCAATATTCTTGAACACGTGTTTTAATGACATTTTGTATGGCAGCTACCAGAAGGAGTAAAAGGATTTCGCTGATTAGTAAACTCCGACTTTGTTTTCACTCAAAACTGACTTGTACAAAATTCCGAATTCGTAGCTAAAGGATTACTTGAGTTATAGTGAGCTTCGTAAATTAAGTGAATACATTTTGACAGGATATTTGTATGGCAGCTACACGAAGGACTAAAAGGATATTCTTCATAATCATATATTTAGCTCCAACTATTGGAAAAATAACACATACAAAATTTCAAAGACGTAGCTTAAACCCTTCTGAAGTTATCGACCAATATTCTTGAAGACGTGTTTTAAGGACATTTTGTATGGCAGCTACCCGAAGGAGTAGGACGATTTTGCCCGTTAACGAACTTAGCCTTACAAATTCAACCAAAAATCCAGATTCAAAATTTCATGATCCTAGGTGAAGGCGTTCTTGAGTTATCGTGCTAACGGACAGACGGACGGACGGACGGACGGACGGACGTCAAGCGGATTTGAGGTTTTTGGCCACAAATAAACAAAAAATAATATATAACTTTTTTTCGTCCGACGCTTGGTTCTATGCGTTACAAACTTTTGGGCTGGATTAAACTTATAATACTCTATATGTAGAGTATAAAAATGTGCTACCCTGAAAATTTTTTTTTCGACACCAAAAAAGCAAAAAAAAATTTCAGTCCGTCTAGGAGCCTAAAACTTGGAATTTATATAGAGCATCGATAGTGGACCCATTTGCAAAAAAAATATGATATGGGTAAAAGGGTGTGGGAGTTGGGGGAATAATAATGCGTCCGAAACGCTCGAAAGACGAGATCGAGACATTCTAAAATCCATATCTCCTAATCGGTTAATGTTACGAAATTCAAGCTAAATGAACATCTGTGGGTGTACTAGGCGAATAGATCGGAAATAAATTTTTGAGTGGGGGCAGTGGCGTACGGAGGTTGGGGGGGAAAAACTTTAGATTACGATATCTCACGAACCAATTGCACTAGAAAAATAAAATTCGGTTTTTGTACTAAGGTTGACAAATAAAGTTTGGCGTTGGAGTATTGAAGTGGAGGGCATTAGAATTTTTCTAAAAAATCACGTCTCATATCTCAAGAACAGTGCATGATAGATTCTTAGAATTTTTACCAGAAGTAGGCCTAATAGACCCCTAGCAGGAAAAAATTTTGTGGGTGAGGGTGGGGGAGGGTGAAAAGGAAAAAGTTCCGATACTTATATCTCGAGAACCTATAATGATATAAATCTGAAACTTGGTATTTTGATAGAACTTTAGTAGTAGCATGTTGAAAAAATATAATTTTTTTTAGGGATAGTATAGTACGGAGGAGGGGGGGTATTTTTAATAACTAGGGGAACCGCTTATGCTACAATGTCGAAACTCGGTATGTATATGTAAATTAACTGGAAAAGTAATTTAGATTAAAACAAAATTCAAATATCTATTGGCGTACAGAAGGGTGGCAAAAAAAATTATCAATGAAAATGGAATGCACATATTTGCACGATTTTCGTCATATCTATTAGGTCTTTCCAAATACTGAATTCATTTTTATACTCTAGATGAAATCATATAGAGTATTATAAGTTTAGCAAAAAAGTTTGTAACGCATAGAACCAAGCCTCGGACGAAATAAAGTTATATATTATTTTTCGTTTTTTTGTGGCCAAAAACCTCAAATCCGCTTGACGTCCGTCCGTCCGTCCGTCTGTCCGTCCGTCTGTCCGTTAACACGATATCTCAAGAACGCCTTCACCTGGGATCTTGCAATTTTGAATCTGGTAGTTTGGTTGAATTTGTAAGGCTAAGTTCGTTAACGGGCAAAATCGTCCTACTCCTTCGGGTAGCTGCCATACAAAATGTCCTTAAAACACGTGTCCAAGAATATTAGCCGATAACTTCAGAAGGGTTTAAGCTACAACTTTGAAAATTTGTATGTTTTACTTTTTCAATAGTTGGAGCTAAATATATGATTATGAAGAAAATGCTGTTAGTCCTTCGTGTAGCTGTCAAAACGTCTTCACTTAATTTACGGAACTTACTATAACTCAAGTAATCTTTTAGCTATGAATTGGAAATTTTGTAGAAATTAGTTTTGAGTAAAAACGAAGTTCGGGTTTATTAATGAGCGAAATCCTTTCACTCCTTCTGGTAGCTCCCATACAAAATGTCCTTAAAACACGTGTTCAAGAATATTGGCCGATAACTTCAGAAGGGTTTAAGCTACGTCTTTGAAATGTTGTATGTGTTATTTTTGCAATGGTTGGAGCTAAATGCATGATTATGAAGAAAATCCTATTAGTCCTTCGTGTAGCTGCCATACAAATATCCTGTCAAAACGTCTTCACTTAATTTACGGAACTTACTATAACTCAAGTAATCTTTTAGCTATGAATTGGAAATTTTGTACAAATCAGTTTTGAGTAAAAACGAAGTTCGAGTTTACTAATCAGCGAAATCCTTTTACTCCTTATGGTAGCTGCCATACAAAATGTCCTTAAGACACCTGTTCAAAAATTTTTTCCGATAACTTTTGAACGCTTCAAGCTACGAATTTGAAATTTTGTACACGTTCATTTTGAAATGGTTCCAAGGAAAAGGATAAATATGTAAGAAATCGAGTGAGTCCTTCCTGCACCTCCCATGCGAAAGTCCTTCAAAAAGGAAATTTTTTTTCGATGACTTACCCAGTTCAAGATATGAAATTAAACACTGAATATTGTCTTTTAGGTTTGAGTAGCAATCTAATGGCAGTCCTTAATAAAGGACATACAACATGCACACACGTAATTCTACTTTATCCCCAACTACAATATAAATCGGAGTTCAGTATTCATCTAGAGTATTATACGATTGGCTTGCAGCCGATCGTGACTGCAGTATGTTTTTTTTAGAGGGTTTCAGTCACATAGTTACCTACACCGCGTTTCTGAATTAAACGCGTTCTGGACTTCTACCCAAAAATAATAAAGTTGCGCCCAGACTGTTGGCAGATTTTTTATATGTGTAGATTGGTCCCATTAAAAAGGTCTATTGCTATCAGGGCAAACTAAAATATTCCGCACCCACGGTCCGATTGAATATGTTTGTTTGACTGTAATTCTAATTTAACTTCTAAATTGAACGCACCATTAATTTGTGCTAGGCACAACTTGTTTCGGCACGGTTTACAAACTTTCCCCATGTTTGATTCAATAACAATATATTTCCTAGAAATATAACTATTGCTGTAATAATTAAATGGTAGATATTTTTATGATTAACATAATTGTACCAGGTTTCGAGGAATAAAATAATAAAGCTAATACGATATTGCTGTTTATACTCTAGATGAAATCATATAGAGTATTATAAGTTTAATCCAGCCGAAAAGTTTGTAACGCATAGAACCAAGCCTCGGACGAAAAAACGTTATATATTATTTTTTGTTTATTTGTGGTCAAAAACCTCAAATCCGCTTGACGTCCGTCCGTCCGTCCGTCTGTCCGTCTGTCCGTGAACACGATAACTCAAGAACGCCTTCACGTAGGATCTTGAAATTTGAATGAATCTGGATGTTTGGTTGAATTTGTAAGGCTAAGTTCATTAACGAGCAAAATCGTCCTACTCCTTCGGGTAGCTGCCATACAAAATGTCCTTAAAACACGTGTTCAAGAATATTGGTCGATAACTTCAGAAGAGTTTAAGCTACGACATTGAAATTTTGTTTGTGTTATTTTTGCATTAGTTGGAGCTAAATATATGATTATGAAGAAAATCCTATTAGTCCTTCGTGTAGCTGCCATACAAATCTCCTGTTAAAATGTATTCACTTAATTTACGAAACTCACTATAACTCAAGTAATCTTTTAGCTATGAATTGGAAATTTTGTACAAATTAATTTAAGTAAAAACGAATTTCAGGTTTACTAATCAGCGAAATCCTTTTACTCCTTCTGGTAGCTGCCATACAAAATGTCCTTAAGACACGTATTCAAAAATATTTTTCGATAACTTTTGAACGCTTCAAGCTACGAATTTGAAATTTTGTACACGTTCATTTTTAAATGGTTCCAAGGAAAAGGATAAATATGTAAGAAATCAAGTGAGTCCTTTCTGCACCTCCCATTGTAAAGTCGTTCAAAGAGGAAATTTTTTTTCGATGACTTACCCAGTTTAAGATATGAAATTAAACACTGAATATTGTCTTTTAGGTTTGAGTAGCAATCTAATGACAGTCCTTAATAAAGGACATACAACACGCACACACGTAATTCTACTTTATCCCCAACTACAATATAAATCGGAGTTCAGTATTCATCTAGAGTATTATACGATTGGCTTGCAGCCGATCGTGACTGTAGTATGTTTTTTCAATAAATTCGAATACAGTATAACCTTACTCAGATATTCCTAACCTTTTAAGGAAGTATACTTCAATAACATTCATTGCAAAAATTTATGTAACTTATTCTGTTTTTTTCTGTATTCTGAAGTCACAAATTGAATTAATTAGAGTTTTCAATTATAATTTCTCCAGAATTAAAAATGAGAATAAAATATAAATAAAGGAAAAGTTTACCTAGCGGATCGACGCGATACACAATATCACCGGCGATTTTTCCAATTCCAAAAGCGAAGATAATCCAAGTTATTGAAAGTGCGAAATTCAAATTACCATGTACCATTTTGAATTTGAAATTTTCAAAAGGTTCACTACGACTCGTTAAAATCCACTGAAAATTTAGTCGTTTTTGTACACCCACTTTCACCACTCCTTTGTGAATAATTTTGACTAGAGATCTACCTCCAAGCCGACTAAAGTAAAATCGAAATTCCAGGACAATTTTGTACACCAAATTGCCGCACAATAACTCCACTGTCATTCGCGGTTTTTGATAATGTAGCAGTTGGTCAATAAAAACCAACAATAGAAGTGCTTCTGTACGATATTATTCCAATTTTCGTTGATAAACACAGAAACGCACAAACCGACTCGAACCTAATATTTCAACGTCAGCCAAATGGCCGGTGTTTTAGTTTCGAGAAACGATCAAAATGTTTGTTCAAAAATTTCAATTTAATGCGGAAAATTTCACTTAATTGGTTTTCGCGATAAATTTAATGAACGCACTTCGCGTACGCACGGTTGCACTTTTATTGGTACATCGCCTGCACGAATGGCTGAAATACGTAAGCGAGTACCGAACGCGAAAGCGGATTATGAATGGGATACACCTGGCGACGAGGACGATGCGTATGTCGGGATCATCATAGCTAATAATGACGCCCACCTCATTATCTACACCACGTCCACTTTCGACACTATTATTCGAGGACAACTGCTGGGCTAGGGCATCACAATCAAAAACATTCGCTGCATCTTAATTAGTTTACTGTACGGTGTTTAGGGTACGCATTGAATGGAAGGTACACGTGAGAGTAGCCAGGTATGTTCTTATTATTTATGCTAGGCATTAATCATAGAGCGGCACATTTGTCTTTTATCCTTTCGGCGTGTTTGATTTTATCGTTTGACTTATTCCATAATTCGCAGTGAATCCTTATACACATTTATGTTATCAAAAGGTTTGAAAGCCCGGCTTAGAAACAAATTTTTTATTCAGGTGACAACGACAATGGGAAAATATCTTAAATGCACAAGCACGGGCACTAGTGTGACGATAACGACGACGTATCTATGGTAGAGAGTCACGATCCCTTCTAACGTCACGACTCACGATTTTACAGAACACTGAAGTCGGGGCTCCTATGATGTGCTTATTTTGGTCCATGGCCTGGCTCAGCATCTCATCCCAACTTCCAACTTAGCCCTGTTTGCCAGTCTCTTAACATTGAACCTGTGAACATTTTGTGAGTGTATGTGACAATCGCGTGCGAATGATTTTAAGGGTTTTCCGTGTGCGTCTGTACTCTGTAGCTTTGTCGCTTAAATACGGCACTACGATGCTACCGATGATAGGAAAATCCACAGTTTTCCCTCCTACACAGTAAAATAGAACATCGAATTTTCCGAAAAGTTTGAAAATCTATGCGCAGCCGTGTGAATTTCTCTTTTGAAGTCGGCTCTCTTCGGTGGAAAATTTTCAGGATGATGAAAATCATATTTTCTATGGTTAGTAACTCCCACGTCCTAATAACCTTAGTCCTCAATCCTCAGCCCTAAACAGTAGGTTTTCTCTTTATAAAAGTTGGGAGTGCCAGTTAAGGCCGGAAGTAGCGTTTAACAGGGTAGTTTTAGACGTTACGGTTACGGCCAAATTTTGAAAATAGCACATACGAAAATTCGATGTTTTTCTCTTTTATCAATTTGTAGAATAGTTTTGAAAGGACTTTTGTTCCTCATGTTTTTCAATTGAAACTAAAGCGTATAGCAGTTAAATGGCGGAAACTGTTATACAGCTTTAAGTTATGAACAATTTTGAGTACTACGCTGATCCTGACATACATTAAAGTGAAAGTTTTCATATGAATAGACTTTTGTAGACTCACTAAGTTTTCTTAGCCACTATCACACACAGTCAATACACTTTGTAAGTACAGAATACCAGTAGAACAAGATTTTATAGCTCATGTTTTGCTATACTAATCTGTGTAAATTATTGCTCGGAATATATTGAAGCCATGGAGCTAATATGTTTTAAGCTTGTACATGAAATAATTGAAATAGTGTGACACATTATTTTACTTGCACTTTGCACTTCCGTTTATCAAACATCAAAAACTTTGCCATATTTTTATGAGTACATTTTCGATTTTAGTAAGTAGTGAAGGATAATAATTACTTTATTATTTCAATAAAATAGCATTGTGATCGACTTAAAAAAAATAAAATTTGCCACCCCGAACATATTACTTTATTATTATATTCTAGATGAAATGAAGTATTATAAGTTTAATCCAGCCCAAAATTTTGTAACGCATAGAACTAAGCCTCGGACGAAAAAAAGTTATAAATTATTTTTTGTTTATTTGTGGCCAAAAACCTCAAATCCGCATGACGTCCGTCCGTCTGTCCGTGAACACGATTACTCAAGAACGCCTTCACCTAGGATCTTGAAATTTTGAGTCTGGATGTTTAGTTGAATTTGTAAGGCTAAGTTCGTTAACGAGCACAATCGTACTACTCCTTCGGGTGGCTGCCATACAAAAGGTCCTTAAAACACGTGTTCAAGAATATTGGTCGATAACTGCAGAAGGGTTTAAGCTACGACTTTGAAATTTTGTATGCGTTATTTTTTCAATAGTTGGAGCTAAATGTATGATTATTACGAAAATCCTGTTAGTCCTTCGTGTAGCTGCCATACAAATATCCTGTCAAAATGTATTCACTTAATTTACGAAACCCACTATAACTCAAGTAATCTTTTAGCTACGAACTCGGCATTTTATACAAATTAGTTTTGAGTAAAAAGAAAGTTTGGCTTTACTAGTCAGCAAAATCCTTTTACTCCTTCTGGTAGCTGCCATACAAAATGCCCTTAAAACACGTGTTTAGGAATATTGGCCGATAACTTCAGAAGGGTTTCAGCTACGACTTTGAAATTTTGTATGTGTTATTTTTCCAATAGGTGGAGCTAAATGTATGATTATGAAGAAAATCCTATTAGTCCTTCGTGTAGCTGCCATACAAATATCCTGTCAAAACGTCTTCACTTAATTTACGGAACTTACTATACCTCAAGTAATCTTTTAGCTATGAATTGGAAATTTTGTTCAAATTAGTTTTGAGTAAAAACGAAGTTCGAGTTTACTAATAAGCGAAATCCTTTTACTCCTTCTGGTAGCTGCCATACAAAATGTCCTTAAGACACGTGTTCAACAATATTTTTCGATAACTTTTGAACGCTTCAAGCTACGAATTTGAAATTTTGTACACGTTCATTTTTAAATGGTTCCAAGGAAAAGGATAAATATGTAAGAAATCAAGTGAGTCCTTTCTGCACCTCCCATTGTAAAGTCGTTCAAAGAGGAAATTTTTTTTCGATGACTTACCCAGTTTAAGATATGAAATTAAACACTGAATATTGTCTTTTAGGTTTGAGTAGCAATCTAATGACAGTCCTTAATAAAGGCCATACAACATGCACACACGTAATTCTACTTTATCCCCAACTACAATATAAATCGGAGTTCAGTATTCATCTAGAGTATTATACGATTTGCTTGCAGCGATCGTGACTGCAGTATGTTTTAATAGTAAAGTATTTTTTTTCACGTTTCATGACTATTAGACACGAAAAAAGCAAAAAAAAATGTCAGTCCGTCTGTCCGCCGTACGTCGACCGCTGTACGCAAAATTGTTTGAAAGCTTGTAGCTCCCAAACCCTACGAGCTATTTAGTTAAAAAAAATTTTCTGGGTAAAATGGGTGAACCCCTTTAAGTGACCACTTTTAAGGGGGTGAAGGTGTGAGTGGGGAGGTGGGGAAGCGTTTTAGATGGAAAATTTTGGTTTCTCGATCTCGGCAACCGTTTACGCTAAGAGGCTGAAACTTGGAATTTGTAGAAAGCTTTGATAGCGGACTCATTTGCAAAAAAATTGTCAATATATGTGAAGGGGTGTGTTAGTGTGGGGAAAAACAATCCGTTCGAAACACTCGAAAGCCGAGATTAAAACATTCCAAAATCCAAATCTCTTTAACGGTTAATGTCACGAAATTGAAACATAAAAACAATCTGTAAATATACTTAGAGAGAAGATTTAAAATAAAATTTTGGGTGGATAGAGTACGGGGGTGGGGAGTAAAAAACTTTAGATTATGATATCTCACGAACCAATTATGCTAGAAAAATAAGAATCGGTATGTAAATAGGGTTTCATGAAAGTAGAATTTTTAAAAGGGTCAGTGGGGCATGGAAATGGGGGGATAAGAATTTTTCTTAAAAATCTCGTATCATATCTCAAGAACGGTGTAAGATAGATGATTAGACTTTTTACCAGAAGCAGGCCTAATAGACGCCTAGCAGAAAAAAAAAATTTTGTAGGTGAGGGTAACAATTCTAAGCATCTATCATACATTGTTCTTGAGATATGAGACGTGATTTTTTAGAAAAATTCTTATCCCCTCCACTTCCATACTCAACAGCCTCCTTAAAAAAATTTAGTTTCACCAAATTTTATTTGTCAACTTTAATACAGAAACCGAATTTTATTTGTTTAGTGCAATTGGTTCGTGAGACATCGTAATCTAAAGTTTTTCACCCCCCACCTCCGTACGCCACCGCCTCAACTCAAAAATTTGTTTCCAATCTATTCTCCTAGTATACCCACAGATGTTCATTAAGTTTTAATTTCGTGACATTAACCGATGAAGATATGGATTTTAGAATGTCTCTATCTCGGCTTTCGAGCGTTTCGGACGCATTATTATTCCCCCCACTCCCACACCCCTTTACCTATATCATCACTTTTTTTGGAAATGGGTCCTTTATTGATGCTCTATATAAATTCCAAGTTTCAGCCTCCTAGCCTAAGCGGTTACTGAGACCTAAAAACCAAAATTTTTCGTCTTAAAATAATAAAGTAATTGTGTTTTGCGTGCTATGCATCGGCATTTTAAAGTTAAACTCGTCTTATATTTTATTCAACTAATAATAATAGGACTAAGCCTTGAAGTAATGCTAGAGTTACTTCATTACTAGACGAACGGAACACTAGGCGGTGAAGTGGTCAGCTACACGCTCGTCCGTGATTATTACCCCGATTTTAACTCAGGTACTCATTTACAGCTGAGTGAACTGGTAGTCCGGCATCCAATCCCATTCTCGAAAATCACTTGTCGCCAAGCAGATTCGAACCTGGTACCAGGTGCGCGGAAGGCAATTGCTCTAGCCACTAAGCCACCCTTTTGTTCAACTCTGTTCGAAAAATCTTATAGTCTCTGCACCGACTGACGAATAGAGTCGATTTTGAGCTACACGATTGATGTAATTCACTATTAAAGCCTAGTACTAATAAGAAATGAATGACAAATCATATACAAAATCCTCTAACAATTTTCGCTCGAAGGAAAAATTTATATGGGAAATTTCGTTTCGCTTCTAATTAATACCTATTAGGCTTAAGCGGGTTACATACAACCAGGACGGCTAAAACTACGGCTATGTTTAAGCATTTTTTTCGTGCATAAAACTGAATTTAATTGAACAACCATTATATATATTTTAAAGCATTATATTTTGTCTATATTATGTGAAAATTTGGTTGGAAAATTTCATATGGTAAAAAAGTTACAGTCGTTTTTCTGGGACACGTTTTTGTTGAGAGTGATTTCGGTACCAGACTTTCCTCCGCTTTTTTTATCGAAAAATAAAAGGTTGCGTACACCTACGCGCCAACCATTAGTCGTTGCTCACCAGGTCGGTTACAAAATGCTATAGAACTTCATCATAACTGCGAATTTCTTAATGAAATTTTCAGGGTAGAAACTCAAAGGATAGAGAAGGCATCTTTCTAAAAAAGGGATTTAAATGTCACAGAGAGGTAAGTTTAAAAATACAGCTACAGAAAGCGTAGTAGTTTTCTTCTCAACATTTATGCGAATATGAATAAAACTATTTTGACGGGTTGTTTAATTAACAGAAAAAATAATTGTGAAAAATGCAGGTAAACATGTGAATTTAACTTCTACACTTCGGCATTGCAACAGCAAATTTACGTACATACCACAGTAAATTCTTGCGTTTTCCACTGATAATGTTGTGTTTTTAAGAGCAAAGATTATTGTGCATTATACTGCTAAACATGTAAATTTTATTTGTAGACTTCAAAACTACAACCACAAAACTGTAAAAGTAACAAGTGTGGCTGTAGGGTCGATTTTAACTGCATTGTGAGTACAAATTAAGAGCGATTATGTACATATTTACAGCATATTTTTTTGGGTGTATGGTACGGGAGTAGGGGGTGTTTTTTCTAACTATAGAACGGCTTATGCTGCAAAGTTGAAACTCGGTATGTATATGTAAATCAACTAGAAAAGTAATATTGATTAAAAACACAATACAATTCAAATATGTATTGACGTTTGAAAGGAGGGCAAAATAGATTATCAAAGAAAATGGAACGCATATATTTTCACAAATTTAGTCATATCTCTTAGGTCTTTTAAAATATTGAATTAATTTTTATTCTCCAGATTCCTCACATAAATGCATAGAAGGCATTTTCAAGGGGTGTAAAGGGGTCGTATATATTTTCACGAATTCAGCCGTATCCCTCAGGGCTGATTAGAAATCGAATATCTTTTCACTTCCACGGCCTTGCGTAATAATCGCATAAAACCGTTTTTATTTCTTTTCTTTTTTCAACCCCTAGAAGGGTATAAACGGGTTGAACACGTTTTCATGAATTCCGTCATATCTTGTAGGAGTGATAAGAAATTGAATTGGTTTTTACTTTCTCGCGCAGTCTTCGTATTTATCTAGGATCTCCGTTCAGGGTTTTTGGATATTCAACCCCCAAGTGGGTGTAAGGAGATATTTAGTTCTAATGAGATATAAAATTGGTTATTACGGCATGTAATGGAATAAAAACCAATTTCACGATTTTTTTAATTTCAAAAATCAAGGGGGTGTGAAGGGTTTGCTTACGTTTTCACAAATTTTTCGAAATCTCTAGTGTTTGATGAGATAGCAAGTTGCTTTTTATGAAATCGGCTAAAAACTTTTTTCACAACTTTTTCGAAATTCAACCCAAATGGGTTTGAGTACGTTTTAACAATTCCTCACATCTCTTAAGTCTGATAAGGCAGCAAATTCGTTTTTACTTCTATATGCTTTTAGTGTACATAATAGACCGAAGTTCGAATAGTCTACATGGCCTTTTTCAATGTTTAATCGCCTAAAATCTCTGTTTTAAATACAATTACATAATTTATGTGTTATATACTTTTAACTGCTTCCCGAACTTTGACCCGAAAAATAATAAAGTTTCGCCCAGACCATTGGCAGATTTTGTTACTTAGTTCTCGTTTTTGTTTAACACATTGACTGACCATGAATATCATTTTTGATAGCCAGTAATGTTTCCATAGAGGATTTGGCTATCAAATATGAGAGCCTCGTTATATTCATATGGCAGGCTCTGGCTATCAAAAATGAAATCACTTACGTACAAATTCTATAGGAGTTTGAATGCTCGGCACTCTGTGATGTCGATGTGTAAAGTTCTTATGAAAATATATGTTAGAAAGTGTGTAGCAATATGTACCTACATACAACAAACAGGTGCATTTTAAAATTGGGAAGGTTGATTACTTGTTTTCCTTGGTATTATAAAATCCCATTTGACCACCGTTAATTCTAAGGTGAACTTATCGCGCTGACGTAACCGTTCTAAAAGTTATCTTAATTAAACTAAAACAATTTTATAACTTAAGTAATTCTTTTTTTTAATCTCAATTAGACGACGTTATTAATAAACATCTTTTAGATAACTTCATCATTGCAAATATAATTAAAAATTATCAAAGGAACACCGAACCAAAAAGGTACATCCAACCAATTAAAATCTACATCGTCATAATGAAAATATCATTGTTTTTGAGCCGATGCAAGTATTCGTTAATATTATGCGAAACAGTTCATTATTTTTCGGTCTACTTTTGACACTCACACAATAACAGAAATAATGTAAAAATTCATTATTACAATGAACGAGCTCATAATATTGATGAAATCACTCTCAGTACAATATGATGAACGAATTCATAATATTGATGAAAAGAGTGATTAATGCTATTAATGTTGTTCCTCATATTAAATTATAAGTTCATAATTGCAATTAACCCTGTCACAGTAATCAATACTGCGTTCATAATATTAATGCACATATTGATATCAATATGATGAATTTAAACATTAATACTGGATATAATTTCGGTTTTTTATGCCATATGAAAACGAATAAAGGTTCCCAGATAGATGTACGAAATTCTTGCTGTTGCTGCGACTGTTTCTCAGTTGAACAATTGACACCATTTGATAACGTGCCAGCGATTATCTACTCGTATGTGGGAACCTTAACAAAAAATAGCAGCCAACAGAGGATCCGAAACCTTGAGCTGTGCGATTGTCGTTTTCTTCAATATAATGTATGCGTTTATTAATACTGTACATATAATCAATATGTTTTACGAATACCAAGCAAAGATGCCTTGTTTATAAGAACTTTTTAATCAATAAGATGAAGGCGTGCTTCAAAATTCCTAGGTGTTGATTTCTGAAAGTATATGTGCCCTTTCCGTATATACAAATTGATGAAAATATTTTTAATGAAATGAGATTGACAGTATTAATGTCGGGTTCATATATCATGAAGAATATTTGATGATTTTCTATATTGTTGTAAAGATTTTTTCATTTATCCAAAGAATTGCGTTTAATGAAAGCCATTCATTAATATTAAGAAATATGAGCTACGACTTTGAAATTTTGTATGTGTTAATTTTCAAATAGTTGGAGCTAAATGTATGATTATGAAGAAAATCCTATTAGTCCTTCGTGTAGCTGCCATACAAATATCCTGTCAAAATGTCTTCACTTAATTTACGGAACTCACTATAACTCAAGTAATCGTTAGCTACGAATTCGAAATTCTGTACAAATTAGTTTTGAGTGAAAACGAAGTTCGAGTTTACTAGTCAGAGAAATCTTTTTACTCCTTCTGGTACCTTCCATAGAAAAAATCCTTAAGACACGTGTTCAACAATATTTTCCGATAACTTTTGAACGCTTCAAGCTACGAATTTGAAATGTTGTACACAATAATTTTTAAATGGTTCCAGAGAAAAGGATAAATATGTAAGAAATCGAGTAAGTCCTTTCTGCACCTCCCATGTAAAATTACTTCAAAAAGGAAAATTTTTTTTTGGTGACTCTCCCAGTTCAAGATATGAAATTAAACTCTGACGATATTGCCTTTTATGTAGTTTCAAGTAGCAACCGAATGGGGGTCTATAAAAAAGGACATACAACATGCACACAAGTAATTCTTATTTGTCCCCAACTACAATATAAATCGGAGTTCCGTATTCATCTGGAGTATCATACGATTGGCTTGCAGCCGATCGTGAATACAGTATGTTGTTTTTTGCTGTTTTGGGGCTTACTAGTCCTAAAACGTGAAAATACAAAATTTTAGGTCGATAACAGTACTTTATTATTAAAAAATCTGCCAACAGTCTGGGCTCAACTTTATTATTTTTTTAACGTGTTTAATACTGAGATGTGGTTTGGGTCACTATGCGACTGATAACCTAAAAAATAAAGTTCCAAATAGCCTCCTGGTTATTTTTTAGGTTAAAATAACGAAGTGCATGAAAATGTTGAAAAAGCCCCTTTTCACGCACATTTCTTAAACTCCAGCTCTGTACATCAATAAAATTTTAAACTTTTTTTTTGCATTAACAACTCCTGTAGTACTTCTACATATACATACTAAGTTTCAAGTTTCTAGCATAAGCCGTTTCTGAGATAGGAAAACCACCCCCACCTTCGTACCTTGCTACCCCTATCAAAAATTTTATTTTTCTGAAATGTCTCTATAGCACCTCTATACAGTTATCAATTTTTAGCTTTCTATCCTTTGCGGCTTTCGAGATATTAAAATCAAAATTTTTCCATTTCCACCCCCTCCCAGCATCACCTCCCACCTACACCCACACCCTTAAAATTTTTTTCTCCGCTTGAAGTCTACTGGTCCTAACTCCTGCAAAAATTTCAAGATCATATCTGATACGGTTCATGAGATATAAAAGTTTAATTTTTTGTAAAATGGTTGTCCTCCACCTTCAACGCTTCACCTCCTTACATTCAGCAGACTCCATTGGTAATTATATATACATAAACCAAATTTTATCTTCCTAGCACAATTGATTCGGAAGATATTGTAATTCAAAGTTTTTCACCCCCCACCTCCATACCTCACTACTCCCCTTAAAAATTTTAACCCCATTCTAATCTCCTAGTTTCCCTTAACACAACTACAAAATTTCGGCTATCTGACATCAATCGTTCAGGAGATACAAGCGTTTGGGACGCATTGTTTCCCCCTCCCCCCTCCCCGCCCACTCGGACACCTCTCAACTCCTATAGACTATTTTTTTGCAAATAGGTCCACTATCATAGTACTTCATAAGTTCCAACTTTCAGCCTCCTAGCATAAGCGGTTCCTGAGATCTAGAAACCAAAATTTTTCATCTAAAACGCTCCCCCCTCTTCCCCCCTTACCACATCTCTCCAACTCGTAAGCGTTCACCCACTCTACCTACCATAAAAATTTAAACTTAATATCTTAAGGGGTTTGCGAGCTAAGCACCTTCAAACGGTTTTGCGTACGGCGGACGGCGAACGGCGTACGGCGTACGGCGGACAGACGGACATTTTTTTTTTTTGCTTTTTTGGTGTTTAGTAGTCCTAAAACATGTAAATACAAAATTTTAGGATAGCAAACTTTTTTGAAATTTCAGGTCGATCACAATATTTTATTATTAAAAAATAATAAAGTAAAATGTAAGTATGAGGTCTTTAGAATGAGAGTACATGCTTCTGTATTGTGTTATATAACTTTTGTTATATTACTTTATATTAATGCCTTGATATGAGATTGGTATTTTCTGGTCTTGAACCCCTGGAACAATCTATGAAATGTATAATGGTGCATCTGTATACATGTTTGTATGTTATGTAAACTATTGAATGCATTAGATGCATTGTAAAAATTTTGCAACATGATTTATGTGCATTCTACGAAATTCTTTGTTCATTTCCATTCTTAAATCCATTCGTCTTCATGTTAAATGCATAGGTACCTAGATCGTCTACCATTTCGACGCGTGTTAAAGTGCAAGACGAATATGTAACATGTGTGGATACAATGTGCAGAATATGATGAGAGAATTTCTTGCAGCATACAAGCGCTCCATTCACAACGTTCTCTCGATTGTCATTTAATGAAAAACAAACATACGACAGTGAAAATATGTAGAATTTCAAGAAAGCAAATTGAAGGGCCTCGGAACGAGACACTATTTAAGTGTGTTGGCACGTTTACCATCTGGAAATCTCTTCCTCATATTACACACTATAATTTGCATTTCTAATTAGATATATGTACATATGTCGTCAGTATGGAGTTCAAGTACATGCACAGTATGGGTTTCACTTCAAATAATTGCATAGTTAGTATTTTGTGTTTTCAGTAGGGAGAAAGCAAAAGAAAAGCGAAGTATAGATGTGCACTAGTGAACACATATTTGAATGCAGATAATGCAAATTTCATCCAAATCTACCTCGTCTTAAGATTTTGATTTATTATTATTTAATCTACAAAATGACTTGGCCAAATTAAATGTTATACCATCATACAAAAACATGAAGCTTGTGGTGATTAAATTTTTATAAATTAAGGAAGCCATAAAATACTGAATATGACAGAATGCTATTGAGTTGAAGCATATTGGCACGTTTCCACTATCGCCTTCATGTGCATTGAATGCCGCGAACTAGCGCGTATGCGTATGTGGAAACGGAACATTCGCTTTAGTTCGCAACTCAAGTCGAGAATCGTGTAGATTCGCATCGATGGCGGTTCATTGGACATGTCCAATGCACATGAAGGCGATAGTGGAAACGCTGCATACCGACTCGCGTTCACTCACACCCAAAACAAAAACATTTTGACACTAGGCCACTATGTTATCTTAGTGCTCTTACACGAGCAATTTTTGATGTAATTGAGTGCCCGACTACTATTGCCAAGACTAGTGGAGCGATTAGTGTAGCAATACAAAGCAATGTCATACTAGTTGCGGCAATGTTTTAACTGATTGCTTGTATTGTTCGCCCTGTAGTTTCTATATTTTCACTGAACTTGGAAAATATCGAGTAAGTCTTCGTTCGGTGAATTCAAGTAGTCTGTCGTGGGTTTTTCGTGTTTAATTTGATTGCCAAGTTTTCTTTTGAGTTTGTCAAGTTTGCTTTCGTGTTATCATGGCTTGGAGAAAAACAATGGGTTGTTCGTACACTGAATTTCCCATGTAAGCCCTTCCTATTGAAATGTTAGATATTGGTCCATATCGCTAATCACAATTCAGCAACGAGTTGAGTCTTGTTGTCTTTTGTATATATATATGTATATACGAGGGCGGTCCCAGAAGACCCTAGCCTACCTAAACAAGAAAACACAAAAAATTTGAGTGAAATCTTTATATCTCAACATATTATCCTTTCAGGTCGATACACTTTTCCCAGCGATGTTGGATTGCTTGGATACTCTCTTTATAGCCTAACCGTCAACTGCAGACTCCACCTCTTCTCTGTTGGTAAATCTTTTACCACCGAGCCATTTTGTTAAATTTGGAATGAGAAAGTAATCTAAGGGGGCTAAATCTGGCAAATAGGGTACGTGAGGAAGCAATTCGAACTTTAGCTCAATGATTTTAGCAACCACGATAACGGATGTGTGAACCGGTGCGCCCAAATGCGGTTTTTCTTGATTTCATCACTCAAACGCAAGATTAAGTTTGCTTAATACTCGCCGTTACTTGTTTTTCCTTTTCAAGATAATCAATACAAATTATCCCCTGCCATGACCTTGCCTGCAGATGGGACTGCCTTCGCCTTCTTTGCAGCAGATTCTCTCTCTTAGTCCATTGTTCGGACTGTTTCTTCGTCTCAGGTGTGTTTCGTCCATGGTTACGTATGAATCGACGCAATATCACGTCTTTATTGATGTGAAACATTGCGAAGCACTCGGTTGAAACAAATTTGATGCATTCCAATGGTTACAACTTTAAAAAAAATTTCCGCTCTTAAGTTCCATACAGTTTGGCAGAAATTCCGTTTATTGTATCTCCTGAAAACCGACATGAGCTCTTTTCGAATTTGGTGATTCAGTTGAAGTTGGAGTTTGGAAACCAACACTAATCAAGCAGTATGAAAAGGCCTTCACAGACTTTCGATCAACGCTACTACGTTCTAGCTTTTCGTGCTGATGAATAGATGCCTTAAAATGGATTTGAAATTGGCTTCCGACTGCAGTGACAGTCTCAGACCAGTGAAGAATGGAAATATTATGCGATTGTCTAAAAATCTGCGATGCTACTCTAGAAACTATTCGGTATTTGAATAGGCTTCCAATCTATCTATATATTATATGTACAGGGTGTGCCATTTTCTATGTCGGTATGTAAACATTGAATAACTTTGACATTATTCAACAGATTGACTTGATTCGACAAGTTTTGGAAACGTCAATTCAGTAGAATTTTAACCATGAACCGCTTCACACCGAAACAACGCTCCGAAATAGTGACGCTGTACATTGAGAATAGTCGTTCCGTTGTGTTAACTCAACGTGTATATCGTCGAAAATATTGTGGCCAACAGGCACCGTCTGACAACACTATTCGTCGTTTGGTGTCGAATTTTTTTGAGCACGGGACAGTAGGAGATTATCCACATGCCATTCATCGACGACCAAGACATTCCAATGAACTGGTTGATGCGGTCAGAGAGAGCGTTGCCGAGAACCCAGAAATCTCGTATCGTCACCGCGCTCAGCATTTTGGCGTCAGTGGAACCACTTTGCGGCGCATTTTGAAGGATGATTTGCATTTATTTCCGTATAAAGTGCAATTAGCAAAAATAATATTGCCGACAGACCGTCCACGTCGCTTGGAATACTGCCAAACAGTCGCTCGAATGGTTGACACTGAACCTGATTTTTGGAAGCAAATTTTAATGACCGACGAGTCCCATTTTACACTCTTTGACGGCGTTAATAACCAAATTGGCGCATTTGGGGAACGGGGAATCCATACGAGATCCATGAAACCCCATTGCATGATTAAAAAGTGACTGTTTGGGTCGGCGTTTGCGCCAAAGCCATAATTGGGCCATTTTTTTCCCGACAAAACGAAACAGTCGATGGAAAACGATATCGGTGGATGTTAGCTCATTATGTCTGCCCGCAAATGCGTAAAAAAGGTCTGGATGGTTACTGGTTTCAACAAGACGGTGCTCCATACCACACTGCAAATGAAACAATTCAGTTTCTGCAACGAAAATTCCCTGGACGTCTGATGTCGAAAAGAGGCGACATTGACTGCCCACCTAGATCTTTAGATTTGACTCTTCTCTTCTTTTTATGGGGTTATATGAAAAGTAAAGTGTACGCCAGCAAGCCTCAGACCGGACGGGCTATACCGGCCGAGATGCTCGAAAAAGTAATGGAAAACGCAGCAAAAGGGGCAAATTTTGCTGTGGCCAATAGAGACAGCCACTTGATTGATGTTGTATTCAAAAACTAATCCGAATAAATTGTAAAGGACCAAATTGAATAAAAATACCTCACATATAAAAATCAGTTGTTTTGTTTTAAAGTTATTCAATGTTTACATACCGCAAGAAAAGATGGCGCACCCTGTATATAAAATAGGATGTATGTATGTATATATATTCCCTTTAGACTCCTAAAGCACTCAACCGATTTTGATCATTTTCAGGGAACATGTAGAATAGTCCCGGGATGGTTCCTGTGAAGTTTGGTACCGATCGAATCAAAAACAATTGTTTTTACGACATTTTTCCAATTGTTTCGCGATTTTAGTAATTGTTTGTTTGTTTGTCCCGCATGGCTTCCTATACTATTCATCCGATTGCGATGAAACTTTGTTGATATGTTGAGCGCTCGCAAAGCTTTCAGTATTAATAAAACTATTCAACAATAGATGGCGAGCGATACAAACAAATGAGTGTGTTGATCAACAAAGTAACGGAATCAACGGGAGTAACGGAAGAAACGGGAGGAACGGAGCAACAGGAGTAACGGGAGCAACGGAGCAACGGGAGTAACGGGAGCAACGGGAGAAATGGAAGCAATGGGAACAATGGGAGCAATGGAGCAACGCAAGCAACGGGAGTAACGGGAGAAACGGCAGCAACAGGAGCAACAAGAAAAACGGTGGCAATGGGAACAACGGGAGCAACGGGGCAACGGGAGTAACGGGAGAAACAAACGGGAAGCAAGATTGGAAATCGCTGGCTTTGCAGTTTTGATAGCAAAACACCATAGAAACGTGAGCGTAGCCGCGGGATGTGGCTAGTTCTTTTATAATACTCATCTTATAACTTACTAGGTGAGCAAATCATTTCGAGCGGGTGAGTGGTTCATCCCCAAAAAGCCCACCCCGTTACTACGCCACTGTCCCAAGTGATAATCTTTTTTCAGTGACAACTTTCGAAAGTGATCGGTGCCTCTTGATCGCCGATTCATCGATGTTTGGTTTATAGGGTAACTTATACAATATTCAGATTTCTAGCTTGCAGTTCTCGAAAGTATTTGGGAAGCTTAGCTAAAGGCTGGTTTAAGGTACGTTAAATACTTAGTTCATATAACTTTAAATCTACTCTAAAAGTTTATGAAGGCTCGTTATACAAAAGCCGTGTCCTTGTAACACAACGAGTTTGATAGGACTTAATGCGGTTAAATGCTTTCTGTTCAATATTTCATGGTTGCTCATTTATTTCCAGTAATTCTCGTAATCATAAGGCGAAACATAACATTCTTTGTTCTCTCACATCCTTTTCATTGTTTTTCTTCTTTCCTGTTAATTAGGGCTAGCTTCGCAGCGATATTTTCGCTATGGAACTCCGCGAAACGATGCATTTATCCATTTCAACTAGCCCACCGACCCGCCCACGTCCTTACCCAGCAGCTGGATTCGTTGCGCTGCTAAATTAATTGGAACATGAAATAAATGTGTAGTACAGGTCCAGACTGTTTTGCACTGCAAACGAGGGAAGGACGATGAGGGCGGTAAGGAGCGAAACGAGCATCGCAATTGCGGATGATTGTAATTATCCGCAAGTTTTTCAATTTTTTTAATTTCGATTTTCCATCCCCAATGATATTGATAGTCGCGAGGTAAAGTTAAATGATGGTGAAGGCTAACTGAAAAAGAGTGGGCGGAACGAAAAGGTGGATCGAAAGAAAAAAGGAAATTAAGGCTTTCTTTAAGCTTTGGCTCATTTACGTCGTTTTTATAAAGTTATGCAATGGTGCAGTCTTATGGTGCAGCGAATCATTGGAATTTTGATTAATTTCATTGGTTCCGTGAAATTTACGTGAAATCTACTGTGAAGCGATTGAAGGTTGATTTACTAAAGAAATGTGAAATTTTTACGTGTAAAGTGTGTGTGTGTGTGAAGTGTACTTCTATTTTAGTTTTGTTTTTTAAATGTGGTAAGTAAGTATAGTACTTATGCTGTGATGTACAGTAAAATTTAATTTGAAAGGAATCCATTAAAAATTGTAGTTGCACTTTGTATTCAAATTGTACAGTACAGTCTAAAGAATTCCATCTCTCAGGACTGATTAGATATCGAATTGATTTTTACTTCCATTTGCGTTTTGAATGTGTTTTTGGAAGGAGCGTGGCGTAGGCACCGAAAGACGGCCCACATTTATCCGTTCGAAACCTCGTTAGCAGTTTATGACCCCCATACTACCCTAGATCCCTGATTAACTTGAGCAGCTTGTCATGCAGCATCAACATTAGATACTGTAAATTGTCAAAAAAAAGACTGACAAACATATTATTCGCCTTCTAGCAACTTCCTGACATTCACATCTATAATCGCATCCCAAACAACTTAAGGACTTAACTCATATGAGTGTGCTTACAGTGTTTTTAGCCATGTTTTAGATCCGATTAGATATTGAATAGGTTTTTACATGAGTCATTCCATCAAGAATCGCCAAAAATGACGAAATTTTCGTTTGAAAATTTTTGTACTTGAAGAACTAGTGAAAAAATTATTGAAATTAAATTTTTTGTTCCTATCTCACTTTTACTTTATTATTTTCTAATAATACAGTATTGTGATCCATTTTTAAGAAAAAAAAATTTGCTACCTTAAAAATTTTGTTTTTCACGTTTCATGACTAGTAGACACTAAAAAAGCAAAAAAAAAAACATACTGCAGTCACGATCGGCTGCAAGCCAATCGTATAATACTCTAGATGAATACTGAACTCCGATTTATATTGTAGTTGGGGATAAAGTAGAATTACGTGTGTGCATGTTGTATGTCCTTTATTAAGGACTGCCACTAGATTGCTACTGAAACCTAAAAACAATATTCAGTGTTTAATTTCAAATCTTGAACTGGGTAAGTCATCGAAAAAAAATTTCCTTTTTAAAGGACTTTCACTTGGGAGGTGCAGGAAGGACTCACTCGATTTCTTATATATTTATCCTTTTCCTTGGAACCATTCAAAAATGAACGTGTACAAATTTTCAAATTTGTAGCTTGAAGCGTTCAAAAGTTATCGAAAAATATTGTTGAACACGTGTCTTAAGGATTTTTTGTATGGCAGCTACCAGAAGGAGTAAAAGGATTTTGCTGACTAGTAAACTCGAACTTTGTATTCACTCAAAACTAATTTGTACAAAATTCCGAGTTCATAGCTAAAAGATTACTTGAGTTAAAGTCAGTTGCGTAAATTAAGTGAATACATTTTGACAGGATATTTATATGGCAGCTACACGAAGGACTAATAGGATTTTTTTCATAATCATACATTTAGCTCCACCTATTGGAAAAATAACACATACAAAATTTCAAAGACGTAGCTTCAACCCTTTTGAAGTTATAGGCCTATATTCTTGAACACGTGTTTTAAGGACATTTTGTATGGCAGCTACCAGAAGGAGTAAAAGGATTTCGCTGACTAGTAAACCCGAACTTACTTTTCACTCAAAACTAATTTGTACGAAATTCCGAATTCGTAGCTAAAAGATTACTTGAGTTATACTGAGTTTCGTAAATTAAGTGAATACATTTTGACAGGGTATTTGTACGGCAGCTACACGAAGGACTAACAGGATTTTCTTCATAATCATGTATTTAGCTCCAACTATTGGAAAAATAACACATACAAAATTTCAATGTCGTAGCTTAAACCCTTCTAAAGTTATCGAGCAATATTCTTGAAGACGTGTTTTAAGGACATTTTGTATGGCAGCTACCCGAAGGAGTAGGACGATTTTGCCCGTTAACGAACTTAGCCTTACAAATTCAACCAAACATCCAGATTCAAAATTTCAAGATCCTAGGTGAAGGCGTTCTTGAGTTATCGTTTTCACGGACAGACGGACGGACGGACGTCAAGCGGATTTGAACTTTTTGGGCACAAATAAACAAAAAATAATATATAATTTTTTTTCGTACGAGGCTTAGTTCTATGCGTTACAAACTTTTGGGCTGGATTAAACTTATAATACTCTATATGATTTCATCTAGAGTATAAAAATGTCAGTCTGTCTGTCCGCCGTACGCCGTAGTTGGGAATTAAGTAAAATTAGAAGTACGGCTGTAGTTTGTTCTTTATTAAGGACTCTTATTTGATTGGTACTTGATAGTAAAAAAAAATATCACCAGTGTTCAATATCATATCTGGAACTAGGAAAATCACCGAAAGTAAATTTTTCCTTTTTCATCGACTTTCGCAGGAAGGACTTATTCGATTTCTAGCATAACTGAAACTATTTAAAAAACATACTGCAGTCACGATCGGCTGTAAGCCAATCGTATAATACTCTAGATGAATACTGAACTCCGATTTATATTGTAGTTGGGGATAAAGTAGAATTACGTGCGTGCATGTTGTATGCCCTTTATTAAGGACTGCCATTAGATTGCTACTCAAAACTAAAAGACAATATTCAGTGTTTAATTTCATATCTGGGTAAGTTTCCGAAAAAAATGTCCTTTTTGAAGGACTTTCACATGTGAGGTGCAGGAAGGACTGACTCGATTTCTTACATATTTATCCTCTTCCTTGGAATCATTTAAAAATGAACGTGTACAAAATTTCAAATTCGTAGCTTGAAGCGTTCAAAAGTTATCGAAAAATATTGCTGAAAACGTGTCAGGACATTTTGTATGGCAGCTACCAGAAGGAGTAAAAGGATTTCGCTGATTAGTAAACTCGAACTTCGTTTTTACTCAAAACTAATTGGTACAAAATTTCCAATTTAGAGCTAAAAGATTACTTGAGTTATATTAAGTTCCGTAAATTAATTGAAGAGGTTTTGACAGGATATTTGTATGGCAGTTACACGAAGGACTAATAGGATTTTCTTAATAATCATACATTTAGCTCCAACTATTGGAAAAATAACACATACAAAATTTCAAAAACGTAGCTTAAACCTTTCTGAAGTTATCGACCAATATTCATGAACACGTGTTTTAAGGATATTTTGTATGGGAGTTACCCGAAGGAGTAACAAAATTTCGCTCACTAGTAAACTCGAACTTCCTTTTCACTCAAAACTAATTTGTACAAAATTTCGAATTCGTAGCTAAAAGATTACTTGAGTTATAGTGAGTTTCGTAAATTAAGTGAATACATTTTGACAGGATATTTGTATGGCAGCTACACGAAGGACTAATAGGATTTTCTTCATAATCATACATTTAGCTCCAACCGGAAAAATAACACATACAAAATTTCAAAGACGTAGCTTAAACCCTTCTGAAGTTATCGGCCAATATTCATGAACACGTGTTTTAAGGACATTTTGTATGGCAGCTACCCGAAGGAGTAGGACGATTTTGCCCGTTAACGAACTTAGCCTTACAAATTCAACCAAACATCCAGATTCAAAATTTCAAGATCCTAGGTGAAGGCGTTCTTGAGTTATCGTGTTCACGGACAGACGGACGGACGGACGGACGGACGGACGGACGGACGGACGGACGGACGGACGGACGGACGGACGGACGGACGTCAAGTGGATTTGAGGTTTTTGGCCCCAAATAAACAAAAAATAATATATAACTTTTTTTCGTCCAAGGCTTGGTTCTATGCGTTACAAACTTTTGGGCTGGATTAAACTTATAATACTCTATATGATTTCATCTAGAGTATAAAAAGCAAATTCACTAATCTATCTAATACGAAAAGCCTTTAATTATATTACACCTGCCTTATTCTTAAAGATTTACAAGACATTCTGCAGCTGTCCAGTTGTATCTCAAATGTTTTTAAGGAGCAGAAATACTGCTCCTCGCGGACATAAGGACAAACTTGCCAAATCAACTCTAGGTTCCAGTACCAATCCATAGAAGAACTGTCTGCCTAACAGTATAGTGGACATTTGGAACATCTTACCAAGTGAAATCATAAACGCTACGTCCGTAAATTCATTTAAGAATAGACCTACATGACTAATGCATATATTACTATAGTTACATATTACTTATTTAAAAAAAGAGATTTGTTTTTACTTATTTAAAAAAAGAGATTTGTTTTTACTTATTTTTGTATTCCTTCAGCGCTTTTACTATTTTTTTTACTTAACTTAATCTTCAATTTCTTTATTTTTAATTTTTTAATTTTTTATTAATTCCAATTGACAACTTGCTAAAATTTCACTGGATTATATTATTAATTAATAATTTACTTTATTTATAATTTTTTTCTTGCTCTTTATGTTGCATTATAAATAAATTTGTACATAAGATATTAGGCATATCAACAAACATGCTGCCTATCTACTGAATAAATAATATTAAATAGTAATAATAATAACACGTGCTTTAATGACTTTTTGTGTAGGACCTACCCGAAGAAGTAAAGCAATTTTACTGACTAATGAACCTAAACTTCATTTTTACTCAAAACTAATTTGTACAAAATTTCAACTTCGTCGCTTACTGATTTCTGAGTTATAATGTGTTCCATAAATTGAGTGCGGATATTATTCAGGATTTTTGCATAGCAGCTACTCGAAGGACTCAAGGGATTTTTTTCATATTCATTTCTTTCTTTAACTGCAACTGTTGCAAAACTATAACGTATACAACACTTCAAAGTCGTAACTTAAGGCGTACCGAAGTTATAGATCAATATTCTTGAACACGTGTTTTATGAACATTTTGTGTGGCAGGTACCCGGCGAAGTAGGACGATTTTGCCCGTTAACGAACTTGGCCTTACAAATTCGACAAAATATCCAGATTTAAAATTTCAAGATATTAGGTCAAGGCGTTCTTGAGTTGTCGTGCTAACGGACAGACAGACGGACAGATGGACGAACGTCAAGCGGATTTGGAATTTTTGGCCACAAATAAACAAAAAGTAATATGTAACTTTTTTTTTGTCCTAGGCTCCGTTCTATGCGATACAAACTTTTAGGCTGGATTAGATTCAGATTTCATCTAGCGTATAAAAATTACGTGTCATATCTTAGGAACTGTTTAAAATAGGATCTTAGAATTCATATAAGAGTTAGACCTGATTAACCCCTAGCGGAGAAAAATCTCGAAAACCGTATAGAAAGAAAGCTAAAACTTTGCACATGAGTAGAGATAAAGCGGTGGCACGTTCTGGGAATAAAATTTTTAATGAGGATGGTATGGTAGGGGAGGGATGGGGGTGTTATTTACTATCTTTGAAACGGCTTATACTAGACACTTGGAACTTGGTGTGTATATGTTTTTGTACTAGTAAAGTAATTTTCAACAAAAACTTGCATATATGTATGCACGTGCGATGTACTTAGTACTGATTTGCTAAGTGCTAGGGCATAGTAATATACTAGGGAACGAAAGAGCGGACGAGCTTGCGAGATCGGGATTGACATCGAATGGTAGGGTTGAGGCGGATGTCTGTCCACCCTGTTTGCCCCGTGGCCCAAGCTGGATAGTCAAAAAACTAGGAATATATTAACTTGGGATAGAGGAAGGCTGCGACTGCTCGTCGAAGCACTGACGGGTCACTGTATGCTGGGAAAACACGCTATGCGGCTAGGGCTAGCGAAGATCTGTACGCTGTGGAGCACATCACTCACATCCTGTATGAATGCCCAGGGATCTCAAGAAGGCGACTGAGATGGTTGTGCAGTCTTTTCTTCGATAACATCGAGAATTTGAGGCCATTAGTTGTTGACAAACTAGTCAGGTTCTGCAGGGAATTGAAGTGTTTTTGAGGAGATAGCACAGCCCACGAGAATCTGAAGGGATCGCAATGGGTCCGTATGACTCCTAATGAGTGGTTCTAGCACTGCGCCTACCTAAACCTAAACCTATGCACGTGCAATGAGGGAGCAAAAAATATTATCAGTGTAAATGGGGTGCATATATTTTTACGAATTTCCTCACATCCCTTAGTTTTTCTGAAGTATAGAATTAATTTAACTTCTACACGTTTTTCAGATAAATGCTTATACCCTGTACAGACTATGCATTTTAAACGCATTTAAGTAGGTAAATTTAACATGTTAAAAAAGTAGTGTTCAGACTAGGCAACTCGTTTTAGTAGATATTCATCTGTGTTTCATTAGCAAATTTATGCTTTCTAAATTGCTTGAAACCAATTAGTTTGTATAGCAGTAATGAAAATGGAATTTATTAGCTAATGCAGTCGTTGCACAAGCACATAATTGAGTTTCTGCAGCATTAAATAGTTTCTTCCAAAGTTTACTTCGATTTCCGCGAGGGTCGCAGTACATGTTTTCGGTTAAACGCGTAGTAGCTACGTGTTTCCGTAAACGCGTCCGGGAAGTGTTTTCAGCGCATTTAACTTTAACATAACATAAAACGCGTTAATCTCGTAGTCTGAACATAGTATTAGAAATTGTTTTAAAAATTTTTCTAGATTCAACCCCTTAGGGGGTGTAAAGGGATTCCTTACATATTCACGAATTCCTAGCTATACCTTAGTGACTGATAAGATATCGAATTGATTTTTCCTTCGTCAGGCTCACATAAAATCAATTTTTCTATGAGATTTGCATTTCATGTAATCGATTAAAACTGAATTTCAGGATTTTCAAAATTCAACCCCCAGGGAGTTTCATAAATACCAAATACCTTCTCGATATGACGGGATATTGAACTGATTTTTACTTTATTGGGCTTTCTATAGAATCGCATAAACACCAGATTTTGTGAATATTCAACCCCTAAGGGGGTTGAATATGTTTTTAAAAATTTTTCAATATCTCTTAGGTTTTGATGTCCGGGATCGCTAGAAGGTGTTTGAGATGGTTGGGTAGTCTTTTCTTCGAGAGCATCGAGGATTTGAGGTCGATAGGGTATGACAAATTACTCAGGTTCTGCAGGAAATTGGAGTGTTTCTGAGGTGATGGAATAGTCCACGAGGACCTGAAGGGATCGCAATGGGCCCATTTGGCGCCTAGTGAGCGCGGTGGTATTAGCGCTGCGCCCCTTCTTAAACCTAAACCCAGGTTTTGATGAGATATCGAATTGATTTCAGCATTTTCATGCTTTTTGTTCAATCGTCTAAAAACTTATTTCACGGTTTTTCGAAATTAAACCCCCCAGGTGATGTAATGAGGTTGAATACGTTTTCACAAATTTCGTCATATCTCTTAGGCTTGTCGAAATAACAAATTAATTTTTTTTCTGTGGTCTTTTTATGTTTTCGGCTAAAATTAATTGAAGGATTGATTACGTTATCACGAAGATATGATAAAATTCGAGATATCTGCACGGAATTTTTGTAGAAGGTCCAGACCGGTATTCTCTGGTGGCTAGATTAGATGCTGATAGCTGATCTGCTACTGATCCTAGATCTGGGTGGTTAAGTGTTGTCAGTCGTCCACTTATTTAGGCAGTTTATTCATTTAAATGTTTGTTACAATGAATGATGAAAGTTGAAAGTTCATTGAAAGTTGTACAAGGAGTTATTCTAGTCACGAGATTATCTTCCCAAAAAAACTCCTTGTCTCGAAATAACCGATGTTACATGTCGACTTTGAACACATCCCGGAGTATATCCCAATTACGTAAGTCATGTGTTAAATGTGACAGTGGCGTAAGTATTCTATCGTTCCTCCACATAGACCGCTTCTCGAACTTTGATTGGAAAAATAATAAAATGTTGCTCAGACTATTGGCAGATTTTTTACCTTGTGACCTATTCCATGCAGTTGATATAGATTTTGGAACGTATCGATTTCAACGTTCGAGCGTTTCGGACTCATTGTTCTTGCTCGCACCCCCACTTAAGTTCACCAAATGCCAAATGGCTCCATGTTATAGCTCCATGTAAATTCAAGGTTGCAACATCAGCGGTTTCTGAGATACAAACACTTAAATTTTTCGCTTAAGACTCTACACCCGTCTTCGCCTGACACCCCAACCTGTTAAACGTACCTGTTAAAGAGTTTCACTCAATCGAACCACCAAACCTTTTAATTAAATATCTCACCGGGTTTTACTAGTCTTCAAACGCATTCGTATGTAGCGTACGGCGTATAGGGCGGACAGATTGACTTTTTTTTTGATTTTTTGAGAGATATTAGTCCTAAGTACCAAATGTTAGTAAAAACATACTGCAGTCACGATCGGCTGCAAGTCAATCGTATAATACTCTAGATGAATACTGAACTCCGATTTATATTGTAGTTGGGGATAAAGTAGAATTACGTGTGTGCATGTCGTATGTCCTTTATTAAGGACTGCCATTAGATTGCTATTCAAACCTAAAAGACAATATTCAGTGTTTAATTTCATATCTAAAACTGGGTAAGTCATCGAACAAAAATGTCCTTTTTGAAGGACTTTCACATGGGATGTGCAGGCAGGACTCACTCGATTTCTTACACATTTATCCTTCTCCTTGAAACCATTTAAAAATGAATGTGTACAAAATTTCAAATTCGTAGCTTGAAGCGTTCAAAAGTTATCGAAAAATATTGCTGAAAACGTGTCAGGACATTTTGTATGGCAGCTACCAGAAGGAGTAAAAGGATTTCGCTGATTAGTAAACTCAAACTTTGTTTTTACTCAAAACCAATTTGTAGAAAATTTCCAATTCATAGCTAAAAGATTACTTGAGTTATAGTAAGTTCCGTAAATTAAGTGAAGACGTTTTCGCAGGATATTTGTATGGCAGCTACACGAAGGACTAATACGATTTTCTTCATAATTATACATTTAGCTCCAACTATTGGAAAAATAAAACATACAAAATTTCAAAGACGTAGCTTAAACCCTTCTGAAGTTATCGGCCAATATTCATGAACACGTGTTTTAAGGACATTTTGTATGGCAGCCACCCGAAGGAGTAGGACGATTTTGCCCGTTAACGAACTTAGCCTTACAAATTCAACCAAACATCCAGATTCAAAATTTCAAGGCGTTCTTGAGTTATCGTGTTCACGGACAGACGGACGGACGGACGGACGGACGGACGGACGGACGGACGGACGGACGGACGGACGGACGGACGTCAGGCGGATTTGAGGTTTTTGGCCACAAATAAACAAAAAATAATATATAACTTTTTTTCGTCCGAGGCTTAGTTCTATGCGTTACAAACTTTTGGGCTGGATTAAACTTATAATACTCTATATGATTTCATCTAGAGTATAATTAAACTTATAATACTCTATATGATTTCATCTAGAGTATAAAAATAAACAAATTTGAAGTATGAAATGAATACCTTTTCCGAAAAGCAATTTGTGAAAATCAAATATTTTCTGTGAAGAATATATCACCACGATCTCAAGCATTCCGCATTTCGCATTTCTCCGCTTAAGACTACCTGAATGCACTATTTTCCGTTCTATAAATTAAACAATTAGCGGATTATGTAGGACAAGTGTGTAATTATCACCCAGTAAGGATCAAGAAACATCCCTGCAGACTGACGAAGACGTTAAAATCTCTGGAGTCCCCACTGAACTGGTAATCTACGCAAATTTTGTCTTAAGGAACGATTTTATGCGAACTTTTCCATGCAATTATAACTAATCACGTAGTCATTATTTCATTCCCCTTTCGGTCCGTAAGAGCTATTAATGAAAATCCCGATGCAGACGTCTTACAAATTCCTTCTATTCACGTCTCAAGTGCTCCGAGAAATTCTTTGGACTTTGGAGTTGCAAGGAATGCTGGAGCATCGTGGAGCCCTCATCCAGATGTCTAAGTGTCAAAGACGTGTGCGCGTGACAAGACAAAAATAAAAATCAAAGTGCAGTGCACAGAGCACAAAACATGGCATAGCTTTGCATGCAGTGCGGTGAAAAAAAGTTGTACGAGGACGTACATTACCGTGTCGGCACGAGTTTCGGTTTCGAACATCTTAAGGCGTCCGTCGTCTGCTTGCTTCTTGTCACGAGTTTATTGCTTCTACGGCGGATGACAAGGAACAGCTTTGTCGTTTTTTATGAACTCAAGAGAATACACCGGCGTAATTATTGTCATGTTAAATCAATTTAATGGTCGATTATGGCCGGTGAAAGTAACAGGGAGTCTTGTCAAAGCGCCCCTTTCTTATACGACTTCCGTTTTCGATTCGACGATAAGAGAGGAACTCAAGCAGCATGCCGAAACCCGAAAGCGAGGTATCCACATGCCACATCACATGGAATGATTGATCTGACATGCGCTGGAAATGGATTTGAAATTGGGGAATTTGTGTGCGACTGGAAATTGAAACTCTACACTTATTTATAGTTGGGAAATTTCATCATAGTAACCGCAGAAAGCCGGAAGGGAATATTGGTTATGATTAGAGATGGATATTAAAATTAACTAATCGATTAATCGATCATTTGATTAATCGACATGTAATAGTCGATTTACGATTATATATGTAGAAAATAATCGATTAATCGACTAATTTTGCCGTTATAACTAACAAGTAATATTCTATTTAATTACGAAGGTACCATGTAATATAGGAAAAATCTTGATCCATAAATATGTATATATTTTGTGTGATAATATTAACTGTAAATAAGCATTACTTAAAAAACAATAATGAAGATAATAATAAATGAGATTGACTATTAAGAACAAAAACTTTTGTTTTTGTGGTCGGTCTACGCGTGAGTAAACTGGAGTCGCCATTACTTTTGCCGATGAGGTCTAGAGAGTCGCTATTACCCAGCAGGCAGATCATACCTGTAGAAAACTAATCGAAATTCTACCCGTTCAGCTTCAGGACACGAGCCAATAATGCGACAAAGGTTTCGAGTTAGGATCGTATTTTTGATGTAACTTCAGGAAAATTATTCATTCACATTTTTTTTACTTCTGTCTTACATTTAGAATAGAAGGATTGGAAATTTATCAGCTGGTTCAGCGTCAGGACTTTATAAGTCAAACTTCGAATTTTTCATTTCTCTATGTAAAAGGCGGAAATGAAAAAAATGTGCGAGTAAATACGTTGCGCACTCGAAGAATTGAAATTAATTTTATACGTACAAAGAACGTAGGTATGTTACATATAAGCACGTAGAATATTATACGTAGATGGGCAGTAAATATTCTACGTATATAGTGCTCTTTCAAACTATACGTATAAACATACACGGCGACCGCAGACCGCGTACCATAGAATTCTACGGTGTTTATCCGACTTTTATACGGTCTTTATTTTCGTATAGTATATGTAACTTTGCCTTCTGGGTACTGTTGCCGATGAGGTGTGGAGAGTCGGCATTTCTGTTGCTTATGAGGGTGTAGAGAGTCGCAAATTATTTATTATAACGCACTTTAGAGTTCGGACGTGTGGACTTTTAAACTTTAACTTAACAGCTGGCCACAATCACAACAAATTAATCGATCAATTAAATGATTAATCAAAACCAAGAGTATCAAATGATCAAATGAACAATCGAATAATAATAATCGATTTTTTCAATCATTTGATTAAACGTTGCCATCTCTAGTTATGATATTACTGAAACTATAATTTTAAGATTTTTCGCAGTTTGTTTGGGCGTCAGAGAGGCGTTTGATGGTGCGTTTACACTCACCCTGGAGGCTCGCCTCTACCCCATCAGGCCATTGCAAACCGGTTTTCGTCGGCTGTGTTCTTTGCTGTGTTGAAAGCAATTTACACTCTGCGACGCAACTTGCCTATAAGTGCGAAACGACAGAAATACGATGGCTGCGAATTGTGTGCTGCCACAGTTCATTGCATGTGTGTACACATATGGAAGCGTGCGTCGGAGAAAAAGTTGAAGAATGTTAGACTCTTGCGACTCCACGAGCCGTCTGATTGGTTGATTTTATGGTGGGTATAGAGGCGCGCCTCAAACGTTGAGTGTAAATCCACCATGAGATTCTCGTTACGAGTTTTGTATGGCAGCTACTCAAATTAGTAACGCAACGAACTTAGCCTTAAAAGTTTGGGCAAACATTCGGATTCCAAATTCCAGATTCCGTCAACGCGAAATTCAATTATTGTGCGTGTTATATCGCAGGTAAGTTTGATTTTCGACAATTTTTTTTCGTTTCTTTGATTGTATTTTCTCCTACTTGTTTTTTTATTAGATTTTTTTTTTAAATTCTGACCTATCATAGGTCACAACCAGCTTTGACTTAAATGTTGTATATGCGCTTGTGATCGAATAGTTTTTTTGCATTCTGGCGCTACAGCAGTGGCGTAGCTGGACATGGTTTCTAGGCGGGATATTAGAATAGGAAAAAAAAATCTGCCAACAGACTAGGCGCAAGACGCGGTGTAGGTTACTATGTGACTGAATACCTAAAAAAAAGTTCGGAAAGCCGTTAGAATGGGGTCGCGGTAGAATACTTACAGCGCTGCCACTTATAACATATGAATTACATAATTGGGTTACAGCGCTGCCACTTATAACATATGAATTACATAATTGGGTCATACTTCGGGACGAGGTCTAAGTCGTAGTATAATATCAGCTGTTACGCGATTTGGTTTTGGGCCATTACATGAAATCGGAAATGCGTTTGTAGCCGATTATATAGAAAGTCAGTGAAAGTGAAAACCAACCTGATATCTCATCAATCCTAAGAAATATGTCGAAAGCATTACGTACTATTGGAGTTGAATATCTAAAAATCCTTAGGCAGTAAAAATGAATTCGATATCTCATCAAAACTTAGAAATATGTAGGAATTTGTGAAAACAGATGCAACCCCCTTGCACCCATTTTCGGGTTGAATATCCAAAAATCTTGAAATTATTTTTTGGATATATTTAAAGAAAGCCCAAGGAAGTGAAAACCAATCGGATGTCTTATCACTCCTAAGAGATATGGCGAAACTCGTTGAAAAAATAAATTATTAAATTAATAAACAAGCCCGTGGAAGTAAAAAGTTATTCGATATATAATCAGATCGGAGGGATATGGCTGAATTCGTTAAAATGCATACAACCCCTTTACACCACCTTGGGTAGAATTTCAAAAAATCCAGAAAACACTTTCTAGGTATTTATATGAAGAATCCGTAGAATAAACATACTGCAGTCACAATCGACTGTAAGCCAATCGTATAATACTCTAGATGAATACTGAACTCCGATCCGATTTATGTTGTAGTTGGGGATAAAGTAGAATTACGTGTGTGCATGTTGTATGTCCTTTATTAAGGACGGTCATTAGATTGCTAATCAAAACTAAAAGACAATATTCAGTGTTTAATTTCATATCTTGAACTGGGTAAGTCTTCGAAAAAAAAATTCCTTTTTGAAGGACTTTCACATGGAAGGTGCAGGAAGGACTCACTCGATTTCTTTCATATTTATCCTTTTCCTTGGAACCATTTAAAAATGAACGTGTACAAAATTTGAAATTCGTAGCTTGAAGCGTTCAAAAGTTATTGAAAAATATTGTTGAACACGTGTCTTAAGGACATTTTGTATGGCAGCTACCAGAAGGAGTAAAAGGATTTTGCTGATTAGTAAACTCGAATTTCGTTTTTACTCAAAACTAATTTGTACAAAATTTCCAATTCATAGCTAAAAGATTACTTAAGTTATGTAAGTTCCGTAAATTAAGTGAAGACGTTTTGACAGGATATTTGTATGGCAGCTACACGAAGGACTAACAGGATTTTCTTAATAATCATACATTTCGCTCCAACTATTGGAAAAATAACACATACAAAATTTTAATGTTGTAGCTTAAACCCTTCTGAAGTTATCGACCAATATTCTTAAACACGTGTTTTAAGGACATTTTGTATGGCAGCTACCCGAAGGAGTAGGACGATCTTGCCCGTTAACGAACTTAGCCTTACAAACTCAACCAAACATCCAGATTCAAAATTTCAAGAACCTAGGTGAAGGCGTTCTTGAGTTATCGTGCTAACGGACAGACAGACGGACGGACGGACGGACGGACGAACGGACGGACGGACGGACGGACGGATGGACGGACGGACGGACGTCAAGCGGATTTGAGGTTTTTGGGCACAAATAAACAAAAAATAATAAATAACTTTTTTTCGTCCGAGGCTTGGTTCTATGCGTTACAAACTTTTGGGCTGGATTAAACTTATAATACTCTATATGATTTCATCTAGAGTATAAAAATACCACATTTTCTTTGGTCGTCAAACAGTGCTCCCAACTCGTGAAAATTCTAAATATTTCAATTTTCTCGATAACATTAGAACAACTGTTTAAAGCAATCATATATTTAAGTGAATAAAACAAACGTTTGGGAGTATGACGTGTTATTAATTTGTATTTGGATGGATAGGTATATGTAGGTAGGATGCCTTGTTTTAAAATTGCAAAATTTACAAACAGTGAATTTGATAATTGCAGGTTCGTACATGAACGAACAATTGCGTAGGTAGGTGGAACATTAGGTGTGGCGCCCTAAAATTTTGGCGCCCGGCGCAGTTGCTCCACTTGCTCCTATGGAAGCTCCGCCCGTGCTTGTTATAGATAGTCTTTTGTGATAGTCTCAGACCAGAGCAAAATGAAAACGTTAAGAGATTGCCTGAAAATCTGCGATACTTTTCTAGAAACTATTCGGTATTTGAATAGCCTTCTAATGCTTTTATAATACTTCGTCTTAAATAAAGAAAACGTCCTACTAGGTATGTGTAATTATAACTTATTAGGTGAGCTGATCATTTCGAGGGGTGGGAGGAGGGGGGTAGTATAATGTACGGAAACCCACATTAGCCACCTTTCTGTAAATATTATGATTGTTAACAATCTTTGATAATTTCAAAATAACAGTACAGTATATGTTAAGACCAAAATCAGTTAATGTGTTGACGTTGTTTTGAGATGCGTATAGTAAGCACTTCACTCACATCCGATTATTGGTAATTTTTTCTATTACAAAGTAGATACTTTTATTGTTCACGGATTCGACACTATGAGCACAACATCCTTATTTGATTGACATAGATTAATTAGAAGAAATATATCGATCCTCAAGTGACTTACTTCAGAGTTATTCAGACCATAAAATCATTCATCGAAGTATTCAATTTATGTCGAAGAAGTTGTACAATGAATAAGTCTCATGAGTCCTCTAAATTTGTTTCCAGCTAATTTCCATAACAGCGCGAAACATAGAAGGAAATCATCGAACACAACAAAAACAGCTCAAATATAAAATCCAACAGATAAAAGATAACAACGATATGACCGCTGTATTTACATTTACATCTTCCCCAAAGATAATACCACCGACCAACATTTTCGAAGAGGAAGACAAATGGCCACTTTAGATGTATGGTCTTCATTCCGTTAGTGCTATTATACAGTACACTTCCTTTCGCTCCCTAAGCTACAAACATTTGGAGTTTATACGGAATTTAAAAATAAACAGATTGAAACGCATTAAAGCGAAAGGTACTTCAACTAATAGCCCTTAATGTTGAAAAAAGAACTAAGAAAAGAATCGTTGGCTTTTCAGTCATTTCCCGCAATTGAAGAACGTAATATTTCTTTATATCTTATTTACGAGAAGATATGTACATTCGACTACCTCAACTGCAAAAGATATTAGGCAGCTTAGCCCGGCGGTGTCATTAGACAAACATTAGACGATTACAGAATTTACATATCTCGTCACCAATCAAAACAGATTACTGTGCATTAGTGTTTCTGCATAAATCTATTTCTACTATTTCATCTCCGAATTGAATACTATTCACAAGGATGGGTATGCCGCATCCTTTACATAATTTATGGATATATCAATGGCTAAACTAATTAAAATATGCTTTGCTGCAATTTGCATCTACATACATATGTACGATAGCATCTGAAATATGAACTAAGTCGATAATATGTTAAAATTGATTAATGAAGATAAAGAAGATGTATGTATCTTCCAGTAGTGTATAGGAGCAACAATATTGAAATTAAAAATCTGCTAATTGTCTGGGCGAAACTTTACTATTTTTTGGGCCAAAGTCCGTGAAGCGATTGAAGTGGGGATACGATAAAATACTTACGCCACTGCAACATTTAACACATGAATTACGTAATTGAGTAATACTCCAAGACGCGGTTAAAGTTGAAATGAAGCATCTCATATTTCCAGACAAGGAGGTTTTTAGACAGTTAATTTTTTCACTAGAATAACGTTCCAAATAGACTCCTTGTTATTATTTAGGTTGTCATTCGCATTGTAACCTACACCGATTCATTAAATGCGTTCCGGACTTCTACCCAAAAAGTAATAAAGTTAGGCTGGCGTATTTTTTATTAGTTTACTATTTTTCAATTGCAATAAACAAATAAGGAAAACGGATTTGAGGCCATAACATAGAAAGCTCGTTCAACTAAAAAAAAATGTATATCCCATTAGACCTAAGAGATATATCGGAATTCGCAAACGTTTACAATCATTGTACACCCTCTTAGAGATTGAATATCGGAAAATCCCCAAGTGTATTTTTAGATCACTATATATAAAACCCATAGAAGTAGAAGCGAATATGATTTCATTAAACCTAACAGATTCGTCAGAATCCGTGAAAAATTGAACAATACTTTACACCCCGATTAACTTTTGAATGTCGGAAATGCTTAAATCGGTATTTTTTCGATTGCTATTAAAGCCTTTAGAATTTAAAGCTAATTCGATATCTCATTCGACCTACGAAATATACCGGAATTCGTGAAAATTTACTTTTAATTTCACTTTACATCTCCTTAGGGTTTGGATATCTATATTTCGAAAAAGTTCGAAAATGTTTCTAAGCGTATATGATCGCTAGTAAAAGTAAAATTAATTTGATAATTCGACATGCCTAAAAGATTTAACGAAATTCGTGAAAAATGTGAAAAAACCCTTTCCACGAACTTTTTTTTTACTTTACCTTTGTACACTAATAAATAGATTTTAAATTTAGATAATTTGTTTTGCTTTAATTTCTCCAGTTGTACATCTATATGGACGTACTGAGTTTGAACTTTCTAGCATAAGCAGCTACTAAGATGAAAAAACCACCCCACCCCCGTATCTTCGAAATTTTAGGATGCTTTTATAGTGGCTCTGTATAGTCAAAATTTTTTAGCTTTTTATCCTTTGCTTTTTTCGAGAAATAAAAATCGGAATTTTTTCCTTTACACCCCCTTCCTCCATTACCCCTACACCAGTACCCCCAATTTTTTTTTTCTTTGGTAGAGAACTGGGCCTAACTCCTGTTAATTTTTTAAGATACTAGCTGATACGTTTCTTTTCCAAAAGTTCCACGTTTCTGCTTCCTAGCATAAGCGGTTCCTGAGATATAGAAAACAAAATTTTTTCGTCACCTCCCTCCTCATACCCCTACCCCCTAAAAGTTACCGCTCGTAGGGGTTCACCTACATCTAATCGACTTAATTACAACTTAATAGCTCAATGGGTTTGTGAGCGTACGGTGTGAGTGAGGGTGGAGGAAGCGTTTTAGACGAAAAATTTTGGTTCCTAGAACTCAGGAACTATTTATTCTAGGAAGCTGAAACGTGGGGAACTATGACGGACTTTTTTTTAGTTTTTACTAAGCCTAAAACGTGAACATAGAAAATATAGGGTAGCAAATTTTTTTTTTCAGTTCGATCACAATACTTTATTATTAAAAAATAATAAAGTAATAAAGTGCAAAAAAGCCGTCTTAAGGAAAATTAACGCTTAAAGCAAGAAATTTGTAATTTTATCCATAATATTTCAATGGTTCCATGTAGAAGAATTAATATGAAGAAAATTGTGTGAGTTGTGAGAATTCGTATCGTCCTAACAGCTTAACGTCATTTCTCTTAAGAACTATGGAAAAGATTATTGATAGGCATATCAGAGATGGGGCTTTGAAATCTCAAACCTTATACTCCAATCAATATGCATATCAACCAGAGAAGTCTACAACCCACGCCTTACAAAACCTAGTCACGAAAATCGAGAAATCGATTACGGACAAGGAAATAGCTGTGGGTTGTTTCTTAGATATCGAAGGGGCTTTTGACAACACTGCCTACGAAAGTATCTATTCTGCTGCACAAAAGCGTGGTATTGATTAAAAAACCAGCAGTTGGATCAAGGCCATGCTAGAACGCAGGAAAATAACTTCGACACTAGCCGACTCAACAGTCACAGTCACAGCTGCGAAAGGCTGTCCGCAGGGTGGGGTACTATCACCCATCCTCTGGTGCTTAATAGTGGACGACCTTATTCAAGACCTAACTAATTCCGGAGTCTCGGTACAGGGTTACGCTGACGACCTTGCCATCCTTGTTAGAGGTAAATTTGAAGAGACGGTGGCTGATCTAGTTCAGAATACCCTAAACCAGGTAGCAACCTGGTGCACTAAAGCAGGATTGGGTATCAACCCAAAAAAAAAGCACAATTGTTGCATTCACCAAAAGGAGGTGTAAGGACAAGCTATCTAAGCCTACTCTTTTTGGAGAATCCATAGAATATTCTAGTGAGGTAAAATTCCTGGGTATTATCCTGGATGAAAAGCTCGCCTGGAATGCTCATTTGGACAAAGTTCTTGAAAGGGCCAGAATCTCTCTCTGGACCTGCAGGAGCCTTCTCAGTAAAAACTGGGGACTGAGTCCAAAACTAACCTACTGGATGTATACCGTCGTTGCTAGGCCCATTATAACTTACGCGGCATCCGTCTGGTGGAAGAAAACAAAGCAGAAAACTGCTCAGCTAAATTACAAAGACTGGCATGCCTGGGTATTACTGGGGCGATGCGCACCCTTCCCACAGCTGCCTTAGAGGTGCTTCTCAACCTAGCACCTCTACACTTAGAAATACAGAAAGAAGCTAGATTCACCACATACAAACTTTTGAGCTCGGAGGACGAGTCAGAGCGCAAAATAGCTTGCCCAACTCTCTTCGCGGAACTCAACAAGGACCCGATACTACCGATACCTCTTTCTGATTCAATGGTACCGAAATTTAATTTCACACAGCCATTCAAAGTTGTCCTACCTGAAAGGGAGGATTGGGCCACAAACAAACCCACTCCAAAACCAGGATCCATAATCTGGTACACAGACGGATCTAAAACGGATCAAGGTGTAGGAGCAGGAGTTTATGGAGTGCGCCCAAATGTGAAATTCTAATGTAGCATGCACATAACATCCACTGTTTTTCAGGCGGAGACTCATGCTATTGAACTATGCATTAGAGAAAATATCAGACGGGGCTACAAAAACCAACAAATATATATTCTCTCGGACGGCAAGGCAGCAATAATGGCACTTCAGTCCGTTCAAATCCACTCCAAACTTGTTTGGAATTGCCTCCAATGCCTGATTGAACTCGGAAATAAGAACAGAGTTAGTCTCATTTGGATTCCGGGACACAGCGGCTATGTAGGTAACGAAATGGCCGACTTAATGGCTAGGAAAGGTTCAGAAGCTGACTTCATGGGACCATATCCATTCTGTGGGATACCATTAAGCACAGCCAGAATGAACATCCGAATGTTTCAAAAATCGCAAAGTGCCATTCACTGGGACTTGGCACCGGGCAACAGGCACTCAAAGCTTTTTATGCGAAAACACTCGGAAAAAAGAACATCTGATTATCTAAAATTAAGCAGATACCAGACCCGAACCTTAGTGGGAGCTCTGACTGGACATTGTCACATGAGGAAGCATCTCAATAGGATTGGTCTCTCTGAGACTAAAATTTGCAGAATATGCAATGACGAAGACGAAACACCAGAGCATATCCTCTGTGAATGTGAGGGTTTAACTCGCAAAAAGGCTTCGTCACTTCGGTCAGGGTTTCATGGACCCATCGGAATTCCTGACCATTCCTCTTCGCAAAATACTAGGCTTCATTGAAAGCGCAGGGATCGAAGAGGAATCATAATCAAACCGGGGGACGTCACAATAAGCCCAACTGTGGCTGCAGTGACAGAGGTTAACCACACCAACCCCTATTTCCAAATCTAATCTAGTGTATACTTTTAAGAAATCCCTACTTAACGAATTTCGGGGTTGAATGAGTAGTAAATTTTTATCTAGTCGTGGTAGATTCTTAGTTTAGCACAATTTCGGTATAGTGACAAAATTTGTGCTCCAGCAAGGTTTGCAAATAGAGTCGGATTCGTAATTCATTTTAGTTCTTAAAATATTGGATTAGTTCACTGCATATATGGCTAACATGGTTCTAACTAGGTAAGTTCAAAAAGACTTAAAATATCTACTTCCTCGAAAAACTGGTAACCTCTGTAAGAGTTTGTAATACTTTCTTTCATAAACTCACGGTGCAGTTTAAGAAAAAAAATTATGATGAAAACTATATGTATATGTACTTACAAAATATTGCTCAAAAATTTTTAAGATAGAATAACAAATTATATACAGAAAATATGTTGTTATTCTTTCGTATGTAAAGCAATGTAGTTTAGTAATTTTAAACTAATTTCTAACCAGTACCTTTTACTGGTTGCCGTTGCTCAACATTTGCTTCAAAAGTTAATAGTGTCTTACTATGCAGACATTTTCTGCTGTCTCCTTTCTGAAGACGTGTTCAGCCAGGCTTCTCTAATGAAATTCAATTTAAACTGCAAAGCACAAAATTGTATATTACGTATAATAACAAAAAAGGAGCACATTTCTAATATAAAAAAGTCGCTTTTCAATAAATTGTGAGTGGGTTCTGTTGGAAGCTAGCCATTGCAAAAAAGTATAAGAAATGAATGAAGCTACTGTATTTTAGAAAAATATAGTTGATAGTTCTCTGAAAAAGAATTTCTTAAATTAAGGTTTTTATATTTATTACCTTTTTTTTTTTATTCACTTCATAGCGATACCTAGCCATAATGAATAGTGAAATTTTTAATATCAAATTTCTTTTGTATCAACGATACTATGTTGTGAAGTTTTGAGTTGTAATTGCAGAAAATTGTGATTAATTTTGTCAATATACCGACGTATGTTGGTTCCAGAAGAAAATACTAACCTGAAAAAAAACAAGAAATAAGTATTTTGTAGTAAGCAATTTATAAAGTATATGAACTAAAATTTCCACGGTATTCTAAAGTACTGTAAAGTTAAAAATTTCATAGAATAAGGAATTATAACAGCCTCAAGGAAATAAAGCAAATAAAAAATAAAAACCCCTGGTGATATTATTTTGTCGCATCACGTTTTAATTAGTTAAGATTCAGAGTGCTTTCTTTCTATGGCTTGCATGTTAAGCAATTTTTTAATATACAAACAAGGATAACGCAAATATCATCGTATTGCCATCTGGTACGGGTGGAACTTGAATATATATATGAACAAAATCAGGTATGTTATCGATACAATCCTTTAATAATAACATTTCAAATAGCATCCCTTATGTATTTTTAAGTTAGTGGCCGAATAGATAGATAATAGACTGTGCTGAATCTCAACCTTTACTGCACCTCGAATTTTCCCTCCATAAATATTAAAGTGAAGTTGCGCCCATACCGTTGGCAGATTCCTTAATTCATGTAGAGTACAAATTGAGAAAAACTTTTGTAGCACAGTCATCATAATGTGTTTAAACTATTTTCTACTTTTAATCGTATGCCGTTTCCGTAATAGAAAAACCTCTCGAGTTCACCACTGAAAATGTGGTTTTCCTTATTATTGTAAGATAATAAAGTGTCGTAATGGATTAACCGCAATTTTTTCAGAACTTGTAAACTTAATAAACGTGTAATGTAGCCTTTTTCAGGGGATAGGATGTGTAGAAGTGAAGGTTGGAGGGAGGGGGGGGGGATGTCGGTCGAAAAATGTTGTCTGTTATATCTCACGAACCGTTCAAGGTAAGAAGTTGAAACTTGGAATTCTGCAGAAAAATAGTGAGGATCACTTTCATGATTGGTGAAAGCACGAGAGCTGGACTCGAGACATTCTGTAAAGCATATCTTCTGAACAGCTCACACCACAAGGTTTAAACTAAGTGGTTGTTCTTAGGCGACTATATAGAAAGGCCGTTAAACTAAAAACGAGTTCGAAATCATTTCAGACCTAAGTGATATGTCGGAATTCGGAAAAAAAACGTACACAATTATTTTATACCTTATTAGAGGTGAAATATTCGGAATATATAAATTCCGAAAACGATTTTTATATAGTATAAAGCACATAGAAGTAAAAGCACATTCGATCTCATTAAACCTAAAAGAGATGCCAGAATTCGTGGAAACTCATACAATACCTTAACTCCACAGGGGTTGAATCTCAAAGGATGCTTAAAACGTTATTTCGCAGATTACATTTAAAGCCTTTAGAAGTGAAAGCGGATTCGAGATCTCATTGGACCTAAGAAATATATCGGAATTCGTGAAAATGTACACAATCAATTTACACTTCCATAGGGGTTTTACATCGAACAATTTGTAAACGGTTTCTAGGCACTTATTAAATGAGCCCGCAGAAGTAAAATTAATTTGAGAGCGAGACATGCCTAAAATATATAACGAAATTCGTGAAAATGTGCCCTTTTTGCGCACATTTTTTTACTCCACCTTTGTATGCCAAAGAAAATCTGAACTTTTACTTTATTATTTTTTAATAATAAAGTATTGTGATCGACCTGAAATTTCAAAAAAATTTGCTATCCTGAAATTTTGTAAAACGTGTAAAAGTTCTAGGACTAGTAAACACCAAAAAGCAAAAAAAAAAATTTCCGTCTATCCGCCGTAGACGTCGTACGCCGTCCTCCGTCCGCCGTCTGCCGTACGCCGTACGCAAAATCGATTGAAAGCGCGTAGCTCCCAAACCCGTTGAGGTATTAAGTTGAAATTTTTATGGTGGGTAGACAACTTTGGATTACAATATCTTCCGAACCAATTACACCAGAAAGATGAAATTTAGTTTCTGTATATGGGATCATAAGAGGAGTCTATTGAACGTAAACTTTGTGAGGAGGGAGGTGGTGCACGAAAGGGGGGGGATAGCAATTTCTCAAAAAATGTCGTTTTTAATATCTCAGAAACCGTATCAGATATGATCTTGAAAATCTTACAGGAGTTGGGGTCGGTAGACCTCTAGCAGGGAAAAAAATATTAGGGGTGGGGGTGTAGGGGGTAGAAAAAAAAAGTTTTGATTTTTATTTCTCAAAAACCGTAATGCATAGAAAGCTAAAAATTTAAGATTATATGGAGCCTCTATAGAGACATCCTAGAAAATTTTTCGTAGGGGAAGCAAGGTGCGGGGGTGTTTTTTTATATTTCAGAAACGGCTTATGCTAGAAAGTTGAAACTTAGTAAGTTTATGTAGATATTAGAGTAACTAAAGCAAGAAAAAGTTCAGATTTTTATTGGCGTTCAGAGGTTGAGTTAAAAAAATGTCCGTGAATCCATTTTTTCACGAATTTCGTTAAAACTTTTAGACATGTGGAGCTATCAAAGCAATTTCACTTCTGCGGGCTATTTATATAAGCGCCTAGAAACGTTCTTCAACAATTTTTGATATCCAACCCCTAAGGGGGTGTAAAGTGGTTGTGTACATCTTCACGAATTCTGATATATTTCTTAGGTATATTGGGATTTGGAATTCACTTTTACTTCTATAAGCTTTAAACATAGTCGGGGGAAAACCCGATTTAAGTATTTTCCCTATTATGCCCCCTGGGGGTTTTGTTCAAGTTTTCAATGATTCCAAAAATCTCTTCGGTTTAATATGATCGAATTCGCTTTTACTTCTATGGAATATTCTATTGATAAAAAAAATACGAAAATAAATAAAAAAAGTCTGCTAACAGTCTGGGCGCAACTTTATTATATTATGGGTAGAAGTCCGAAACGTGTTTAATGCTGAGATGCGGAGTAGGTTACTATGAGGCTGGCAACCTAAGGAATAACCAGGAGGCTATTTGGAACTTAATTTTTTAGGTTGTCAGTGGCATAGTAACCTACACCGCATTTCAGCCTTAAACACGTTTCGGACTTCTATTTTATTACCGTATTACCTCCTGCACTACATCTACTCAGTTTCAACTGTCTAACATAAGCCGTTTCTGAGATACAGGAAACCATCCCTCCCCCGTACCTTGCAACCACCATTAAAAATTTTATTTTTCTAGAATGCCTTAATAGCTTTACATCGTCATCAACTTTTCCCTTTCTATTCTTTTCGATTTTTGAGAAATAAAATGTTTTTTTCTTTTCCACCCCCTACCACCTTATACCACACATCATATTTATCTGCACTAGAGACCTACTGGCCCTTACTTCTGCAAAATTTTCAAGATCATATCTTGTACAGTTTTTGAGATAAAAAAATTGATTTTTTTTTGAAAAATTGCTATTCGTACTCCACCTCTTCCCTCAAAAACTTTACTTTCATTAAACTCCACTAGTAATCCTATATATAATATATATGCAAACAAAATTTTATCTTCCTGGTACAATTGATTTAAAATAAATATATTGAAATTCATAGTTCTTAACTCACATTTCTACAATCCCCCCCCCCTCCGGCCAAATGTTTGTTCACGTTTAGGTTCCTAGCATCATTTAAGACTACCACAAAGTTTTAACCATCTGACATCAACTATTTAGTGGATATGAATTTTAGAAGGATTCGATCCCAGCTTTCGATCGTTTCCGATGAATTGTACACCGCCCCATCCCCGCACCCATGACTCAACTGGTATAGACCATTTATTTGCAAATGGGTCCACTATTGTATAATAGTTCTATATTAATTTTATGTTTCAGTTTCAGTCTCCCAGCATTAGCGGTTCCTGAGATGTAGAAACCAAAATTTTTCGTCTGCAACGTTCCCCCCACCTCCTCCTCAAATCTCGACTCCCCCAAGAAATACCTATTCTAAAGGTTCACTAAATATTTCCTTTAAACAAAACCGTTTTTGTCTTCAGAATATTTTTGACTAAAGCTCTGGGAGGAACAGTTTTGCCTGGTCAGTGTGTGGCTGACCTGTGAAATACTACTGGTATTCATAGCAGTGTACTTCTCATACTACGCATATACGAGATAAGGGCACTAGTAAGGACTCCTTTCATTTTACTGACAGCAGTGCCATTTCTCTAGCCTGTGATGACTGCAGTAACTAATTTTTTTTATATAAGAAATTTCTGGAAATAACGTTCCAAATAGCCTCCTGGTTATTTCTTAGGTTGTCAGTTGCATAGTAACCTACACCACATCTCATCATTAAACACGTTTCGGACTTCTATCCATAAAATACTAAAGTTGCGCCCAGACTGTTGGCAGATTTTTTAGGTTGTATGTCGCATAGTAACCTATACCGCATCTCGGCAATAAACGCGTTTCAAACTACTACCCAAAAAATAATAAAGTTGCGCCCAGACTGTTGGCAGATTTTTTTATTTATTTACGTATGTTTTTATCAATAGAATAATTGAAAGTAGTAAAAGCGAATTCGATCACATTAAACCTAAGAGATTTTCGGAATTAGTGAAATCTTGAACAATACCCCCAGGGGGTTTAATACGCAAAAATTCTTAAATCGGGTTTTTCCCTTATAGAAGTAAACGTGAACTCCAAATCTCAATATACCTTAGGAATATATCAGAATTCGTGAATATGTACACAACCACTTTACACCCCCTTAGGGGTTGGATATCGAACAATTTTGGAGATCGTTAGTAGGCGCTTATATAAATAGCCCGCAGAAGTAAAATTGCTTTGATAGCTCGACATGTCTAAAAGTTTTAACGAAATTTGTGAAAATGTGGATTCACGGACATTTTTTTTACTCAACCTCTGAACGCCAATAAAAATCTGAACTTTTTTTTTGCTTTAATTACTTTAATAGTACATCTACATATACGTACTAAGTTTCAACGTTCTAGCATAAGCCGTTTCTGAGATATAAAAAACCACCCCTCTCCCCCGTACCTTGATACCCCTATGAAAAATTTTATTTTTCTAGGATGGCATTTTTTTGCAATTGAGTCCATTATCATAGTACTACATAAGTTCCAAGTTTCAGCTTTCTAGCATAAGTTGTTCCTGAGATCTAGAAACCAAAATTTTTCGTCTAAAACGCTCCCCTCTCCTCTCCCCTTGTAACCCCACCCCTCAATCTACCCACCATAAAAATTTCAATTTAATATTTCAACGGGTTTGGGAGCTACGCGCCTTCAAACGATTTTGCGTACGGCGTACGGCGGACGCGTACGGCGTACGGCGGACGGCGTACGGCGTACAGACGGACATTTTTTTTTTTGCTTTTTTGGTGTTTACTAGTCCTAAAACGTAATACAAAATTTCAGGGTAGCAAACTTTTTTGAAATTTCAGGTCGATCACAATACTTTATTATTAAAAAATAATAAAGTAAAATTAAAAAAAATGGGTTAGAATTGAACCCACAACGTCGCAGGAGCAATGCGAGTTTGTATTTTACCAGTGGAGAACAACACCCCGACGAATGTATCGAGACAAATTCATTATCAAACTTAAGTAAAAATAAACTTCATCAAACTTAAAAAAGAATTCCCTTGCATTAATCAACACTAAATCATATTCAGACGATGATGGGGTAGTAGGTATTGGTAAGTAATAAAATTACAACGAATACGTTCGGCTCAACTTTAACAAAAAGAAGCCCCAAGTTCAAACAACTTTGTAATTGATTAAATCCGATCAAATTTCCATACACATCGTTCAAAATCCGATAAGCAGTATAAAAAAAGAAATATGATATTTCCGCATTTTCCATCATATTTCCATAAAAACAGGCAACGGATATTGTCCTATCTGAAGAGGATAGCTACCTTGCTCTCTAACATGCTCATAAATAAATTCTGAAAGAATCTCGTCCGCAATCTTCCTATCTATTTCCGTGGTACCATCATTTTCATGATTTAATTCCATTTCCACAATTGAGGTGAAAGTAAGTGAAATCTGTTTGTATGACTGAGTGTATGTGACTTTAAGCATATGTGTGGGTTTTGCGGATAGCTTCCTCTTTGAGTTATGGACCTACCGTAGAGGTACCTACCTCGGACTAAAATTCTATACACATCAGCCGCACAAACACAGGGCTTAGTGTGCGAAACAAGAACCGATCGTTTATATTCTACTGTGATAAATTGAGTTAAGCCAAGGGTGGAATACTTTGTGAATTCGAGCTCACAGACTTCAGCGTAGACCGAGCCCAACTTCCGGAACAAGGACAAAAAATCACTTCTTGGTCGGCCTTATGCCACATACACAATAGTCTGGAAACTTGGGAGTTGGGTACTCGATAGTCACATCCTGCCTCCATGACCGTAACGAATTCTTATCTCATTGAATTTTATGTAAATGATGCTATGTATCGGTGCCCACTTTCCTTTTTTATTGATACGAAAGACAATCTTCCGCACAAGTTTCATGTTCCGGGAAAAATTAGATTGTAGGCTCCAGCGAGTTTCCGGATACCATCGAGCATAGCCGATTGAAAAGTTTTATAGGGAAAATGTGAAGCTTTCAAATCAAAATTTATGGGAGGGTTGTCTTGTCGAGCCCGTCAGAGGTCCTTACCTACTGTTGAAGTTTTTGAAAAATGGATTCCAATAAGTTTTCGATAAACAAGAACGTGAAGTATGAAGACTGTTTATTATTCAGTGAGAACCTATCAGGATAAATCCATTGTTATGCGAAGCTACTGGCTGGTAATCAATCACCCGTTGTATTGAAATGCAGTCAATGAAGCTTCTCGAGTTATTCACAAAACAAAAATCATTTGGATAAGTTCAATAGTTGAAGTAGGTGAATTCTGATGAAGAATTTCAATAGTTGACCTGCAATTTCATCGTTGCGAGCGCTTATTCAGACGGTTGGAATATTCCATGATTCAAATCAGATCAAATTCTGAAGATATTAAAAGAAACAAATGAAACATTGAGAAAAGGTAGTCTCGTATTGAATGAAACCAATAAATAAATTAAATAATTAAATTTTATCGCACAATACTCCAATTTATATTACGAGTATAGTTGGGGATAAAATGGAATGGGGAGTACGCATGTAGTCAGCCCAATTTGAAAAACCACTTTTTTCAATTATTTATATTCTCTACCCCTTTATACCCACTTGAGGTTTGAATATTCAAAAATCCTGAAATTTGTTTCAAGATAAATATAAAGAAAGCCTGAGGAAGTAAAAACCAATTTGATGTCTATCAGTCCTAGGAAGTAGGACTTTTAGGGTTAAAAAGGGGAAACACCTTAGTTAGTTTTAGTTTTAAGAGGGGGCAAAGCGCTCCAGCCACCGTGCACACTAGGCACCAAATGGGCCTATAGCGATCCCTTCAGAACCTCGTAGGTCACTAAGCATCCCCTAAACAACCCAGATCGCTAACGAACTTGACTAGATTAACATGCCCTATTGACCTCAGGTCCTTCAAATTGTCAAAGAAAAGACTGCACAGCCACCTCAGTCGCCTCCTTGCAACCGCCTGACACTGACACACAATGTGGGTGATATCCTCCTCAGCATATAGGTCAAGGCAATACCTGCACACGTCAGAGTCAGCGATCCCCATACGCATAGCCCTGTCAGTAGTCCGACAAGTAACCGCAGACTTCCCCTACTCCATATCAATAACTCCCTAGTCTTTCGTCTGTCCAACCTTGGTCAGAGTGCCCTAGAAGTCCTACAGCTCGTTAGCGCCTTCCATCTAGAGTTCACTGCGTCCGCTGCACAATCCCTGATACGTGCTTTAATTCCGCTTAATGGCGGATTAACCACCTCCTCTACCATTCCGGCCGACGCCGATCCTAGTCTCGCCAGCGCATCGACCTGTTCGTTGCCTGGTACGTCACTATGCCCTGGTACCCAGCATAGTCGTACTCTATCCTGATTACAAAGTACCTTAAGCACTTCTCGACAGCGCTTTACTAGCTGGGATTTAATAGTCCCCGATTTCAATTCATTCAATATTTTAGAAGACTTAAGAGCTCATATATCCCAAAAATTTTCAAAAAATTGATTTGTTTTTTTACAGATTTTTATTTTTTAATACTTTTAAGAATTAAAAAAAATTTAGAATTTAGAAAATTGCACTCCATTACAAAGTTATAGCAATAAATGTCGCCAGACATCGGTTTGGAGCTGCTTCCTGGCTAATTGCCGCGCCATAGTCCATTTATATTTTTTCGCAAAACCTGGGTTTCATAGAAAACAAGGTCATTTATAGGACCATCTGTGAAAAAACGAAGATACAGGATGAAGAAGGTGTACAGTACGAAGCTGGAATGGGAGACTAGCCGTAAGTTCACGTTGTACCTACCAATACTGTAACTTATTTATTTTTGAAAAAAAAACCTACTACTGTAGTATAACTACTACATTATTTTACAAGATTATTTTTTATTTTTGCAAATTGAATTATTTTTGGTGACCAGGAGGCGCCATGGTTTTCATAAGTAGTCCATTTATACCCGTAAAAAACAATGTTGATATTAAAAAAAAAATTGTTTTCTTATAGTTGCATAGTTAGTAAGATATGTGAACTCAACAATTAAATTTTGTTTTCCCCATATAACGTGAATAATAATTTTTCAAATTTACTCGGTTTTCAGCGTGTGCAGGGGTATGTGAGCCCATATAATGTAATTTTTTTTCCCTCTTCCGTACCCCAATGGATATTTCAATTTTTACATGTACTCACCAAGTTTCAACTTTCTAGCATAAGCCGATCTATAGATAGAAAAACATCCCCCCCCCTTTCCGTACCATGCAAACACTTTAAAATATTAACCCTTATTCTGGAACCCGCCAGCGTGAACGATTCACTTACTCGAAAATTTGACAGTTGAAATCCGCAAAGAAATATTCGCGTTTTTAAACTTTTTCAGAAAGTAATTGGCATTTAATAAAGAGAAATTTGAGATGGTCAATCTCTCATATTTAAGGAATTATAAATTTTGAAATTTTTCTGCCTTAAAATATGGTTTCAAATACCCAGAAAAGACGTTTTTAAAGTATATCGATAAAGCAATTTCCGAACGTTTTCAATTATCGCATGTGCCGTGAATGGGAATCGAATGTGAATCGTATAGTCGGCGGAAATAAAACATCCGCCGTTTTCCAGAATAAGCGGGATTGTATTTTTCTAACTTGTAATACAGGGTCCGGCAGTGAAACCTGACGGTTTTTGAAATAGAATAATTCAATAAATATTCAAGATATTTTGTTATAATTTTTTTTATTTAAAAAAGAAAGAATGGAAGTTTAAGATGTATACAAAAAAAAATCGAAAAAGCATTATGAAGCAAAAATAATATCACTCAAATGATGACCTCCATTTTCTCTGCACTGCTCAAGTCTGTTAGGAAAGTTAGTCATCACTCTTACCAAGGTTTGGCGCGAGATCGCACGCCTTTCCCGCTGAATATTTGCTCGCAGTTCTGCCAAATTTTTAGGCTTATCAAGGTACACTTTTCCCTTGAGGTAACCCCACATCATCATCAATCATTTCAGGGTCTTCATTCATCATCCCCAACATTGTTTCTGCAAAAGCTAACCTTCTTGGGAAATCTTGAAGCTGTAATTCTTGAACTACAGCAATTTTGTACGGATGAAAATGCTAGTCTCCATGAAGTATCCGCCGAACAGTCCTATCGGACATCCCTAAAGCCTGAGCATGACAAATAGCTGATCGCCGGGGACTCGGTTCAAAAGCAACTCGTACAGCCATGATGTTTGCAGGTGACCTTGCGGACCCTCCTCTTCCCAATGTTGTTCCGAAAGCTGTATTGCGAAAGTTCCGAGCCCACAAAAGAATAGTGTTTCTAGATGGAATCGGCCTACGAGGAGGAACATTAAAACGTAAACGAAATTGCCGCTGTGTTAGGGTCACAGAATCGTTATTTCTGAAGAACGTCTCGAAGACAAAGACACGGTGTTCACTGGTCCAACGCTCCATTGTAACTAAACTTCCACATCAGGAGAAGGGAACGGGACCGACCCTAACCACCACCCACTACCCACGTTCAAAAACCGTCAGGTTTCACTGCCGGACCCTGTAGTATTAGCTCTATCTTAATACCAAGTTTCAGCTATCCATCAATATGGGCTCTTTCCCCAAATTATTTTCTGCTATGGGTCTATTAGGCCTACTTCCCGTAAAAAATATAAGATCTATCTCAAGCTGTTCTTGAAATATGGGACGTGATTTATTATAAAAATTCTTATCCAGCCTCTTTCATATGCCACCTCCCCCTTAAAAATTTTTATTTTCAGCAAACTCCACTTGTCAACTTGTATACAGAAACCGAAATTAATTTTTCTAGCACAATTGGTAAGTTATCGTAATCTGTCCTGCCCCGCATTTGAAAATCGATAACAATACTTTATTATGAAAATAATAAAGTAAAACAACAAGAAAGTAAACCCGAAGTGATTTATGAAGTACACAAATTTACTGTTGATTCATAATTTGAATCAAAGTTTAGCTATGAATGAGTTTTATTTATTTACGATATATGAACTTGTATTGAATCAATTATTAGTTTCGTTTGGACATATTTAGTATGTTTGAGAGAACAGATTCGATACACTTTATACGAAATTTTTCTTCTTGAAGGACTTAAGAAAATTGTGTATCATTCCACTTCTATTATGTGCACATGTTTAATATTGGTAGGTGTATTGGCTAAATTTCCCATTTACGGCGAAATCGCACCCTTCATCTATGGGTTGCAATCCTTGCTATCATCCACATAATGATACGGGATTACGGATGCTGCGAATAAATAGAAAGAGTTATTTCAATAATCCCTAAGGAAAAGTGAAAAGTACTGTGTATTTATAATAATGTATAAATATTTAAATTTTCCTTTACTATTTCTTTCTTACTTCCAGTTAAGCTTCTTAAAATAAATAATTATATTTACGCACCAGTCCACCAAATTTCTTACAGGCAATTATCATAATGTCTTTGAGCAAAATTTTTCAACAAAATTATTTTCTTGAGCAGACAAGTCCTTGAGGGATCAGTCATTCTAAAACACATATGGCTTCTCCGCGGAAAATGCGACATCGTGATAAGAAATTATCACCAGGGAGTTAAGGCGTTATAAAATTGCAAAAACAGGACATATGGTTGCTCTGTGTCCTGTTTAATGTGTCAGCATCCATTTTTATTGTATCATGCAGGAGTTGCTTATACGATGCTACATGTATCATAGCTCTGTTCACATACTGTTTCTATTACGAAGCTCCTTTATTGTGCAGGTTTACCCACTTGTTTTATTTTACTGCCGATCCAGGTCTTGGAGATTGACAATAAAATTTTATGTCGAGTCAAAATTTTCTGCAATTGAGCTAAAAAAAATGTATAGACATAATTTAATATATGGGGAGGACGTTAAAAAATACATTGTGATGTAAATATTTCAGTTTCAATTAATCCATTTTTAGTGATATTTTACTCCAGATGAAATCTGATAGTATTATAAGTAACGCTTAGAACGGAACCTTGGACGAAAAAAAGTCAAACATTTGTATTTATTTGAGGCCAAAAACTTCAAATCCACTTGGCGTCATGTGTCAAGAATGCCTTAACCTAGGCTCTTGAAATTTTGAATCTGGATGTTTGTTCAAATTTGTAAGGCTAAGTTCTTTAACGGGCAAAATCGGCCCACTCTACACCTTCAAACACGTGTTCAAGAATATTGGCTGATAACTTTAAAACAGTGTAAGCTACGACTTTGAAATTTTGTTCGTAATGATTTTCCAATAGTTGGATGATTATGAACAAAATCTCACTAGCTCTTGTTTTTTTGTTAACAAAATTCTTCCTTGAACATATTACTGTTTCAGATTAACGTAAGTTTTTGTAAATAGAATGCAAATTTATCAATTGCAGCTGTAAAGATTAAGATCTAATCACTGAACTGTTACTTTATTATTTTTATACTCTAGATGAAATCATATAGAGTATAAGTTTAATCCAGCCCAAAAGTTTGTAACGCATAGAACCAAGCCTCGGACGAAAAAAAGTTATATATTATTTTTTGTTTATTTGTGGCCAAAAACCTCAAATCCGCCTGACGTCCGTCCGTCCGTCCGTCCGTCTGTCCGTGAACACAATAACTCAAGAACACCTTCACCTAGGATCTTGAAATTTTGAATCTGGATGTTTGGTTGAATTTGTAAGGCTAAGTTTGTTAACGGGCAAAATCGTCCTACTCCTTCGGGTAGCTGCCATACAAAATGTCCTTAAACCACGTGTTCATAAATATTGGTCGATAGCTTCAGAAGGGTTTAAGCTACGACTTTGAAATTTTGTACAGGTTATTTTTCCAATAGTTAGAGCTAAATATATGATTATGAAAAAAATCCTGTTAGTCCTTCATGTAGCTGCCATACAAATATCCTGTCAAAATCTATTCACTTAATTTACGAAACTCACTATAACTCAAGTACTCTTTTAGCTACAAATTCGGAATTTTGTACAAGTTAGTTTTGAGTAAAAAGAAAGTTCGAGTTTACTAGTCAGCGCAATCCTTTTACTCCTTCTGGTAGCTGCCATACAAAATTTCCTTAAAATACGTGTTCAAGAATATTGGTCGATAACTTCAGAAGGGTTTAAGCTACGTCTTTAAAATTTTGTATGTGTTATTTTTCCAATAGTTGGAGCTAAATGCATGATTATGAAGAAAATTCTATTAGTCCTTCGTGTAGCTGCCATACAAATATCCTGTCAAAAAGTCTTCACTTAATTTACGGAACTCACTATAACTCAAGTAATCTTTTAGCTATGAACTCGGAATTTTGTACAAATTAGTTTTGAGTGAAAACGAAGTTTGAGTTTACTAGTCAGCAAAATCCTTTTACTCCTTCTGGTAGCTGATATACAAAATATCCTTAAGACAAGTGTTCAACAATATTTTTCGATAACTTTTGAACGCTTCAAGCTACGAATTTGAAATTTTGTACACATTAATTTTTGAATGGTTCCAAGGAAAAGGATAAATATGTAAGAAATCGAGTGAGTTCTTCCTGCACCTCCCATGTGAAAGTCCTTCAAAAAGGACATTTTTTTTTCGATGACTTACCCAGTTTAAGGTATGAAGTTAAACACTGAATATTGTCTTTTAGTTTTGGGTAGCAATCAAATGGGAGTCCTTAATAAAGGATATACAACATGCACACTCGTAATTCTACTTTATCCCCGACTAGAATATAAATCGGAGTTCAGTATTCATCTAGAGTATTATACGATTGGCTTGTTTAATAATGAAGTCTTTTTACTTGTTACTATACAACTTAATAAATTGCAATAAATCATCTATCTATCTATCTATTTATCAGTAGCTCTTCCTGGAGCTACCATACAAATCTCCAGTAAAAATGTTTGTACTCAATTCACGGAATCCACTATAACTCAAGTAATCGTTAAGACACAAATTTGAAAATTTATACAAATTAGTTTTGAGGGAAAATGAAGTTCGAGTTCATTAGTCACCAAAATTCCTTTTCTCCTTCGGGTAGCTCACATACAAAAAGTTCTTAAAGCATGTGTTTAACATTATTTTCCGATAACTTTTGAACGCTTCAAGCTACGAATTTGAAATTTTGTACACAATAATTTTAATATGGTTACAGGTAAAATGCTAAATATACTAGAAATTGAGTGAGTCCTTCCTGCAAAATTCTTACTGAGTTTTAGTATTTAATTTTAATTAATTTGATTAATGGAGTCCATAAAAGCGAAAAAAGGACTGCCGTATAAGCTGGATATAGCATATTCACTGCTTACGAAATATATGTATACTGTGTAGACCGTATATGCCAATGCTGTATAGATTGTATGCGCTGTGTAAGCTGTGTACAGTTTGTACGTCAAATACGCTCTGTACGTGGTATACGCCGTATACAATAAGTCTATTAATATCAACTTTATTATTTTTTTGGTGTCTACTGGGTCTAACTCCCGTATAAATTTAAAGACCATGTCTGGCACGGTTCCTTTGATATCCTATTAATTTTTCTTTCAATTGCCATCAACAATTTTACATTTAATAGGCCCCACTAGTCCAGCTATATACAAAAACCAAATTTTATCTTTCAGGTATAATTGGAAAGATATTGTAATCCAAAATTTTTCACCTCAATTTCATTGAAATTATATTTATAAACTTAAGAAACTTCAATTGTCATAAAAATGACTCAATAAGGAAACTTTATTTATACACTGAAAATAACAGTATAGATAAGATCTTATTAAAGCAGTCGCTATGAGAGCATCGAGATATACAGGGTGTTTGGTACTCCGTGTGCCACCTTGTAAGGTGTTATTCCTTGATATATGTATTTGAAGAAAAAAATTGTTCTACAGGGTGGGTCAATTTTCAATATCAGTGGAGATACAGGGCGGATTTCTTTGTATGTGGACGGATGAAGGACGTTGTCTACACAATGGTAGTAGACACATTGGAAAATCTAAATACCAGGATCGATGCGGCAGCAATAGTAGTAAGGCAGCAGTTGACGAATATGAATACCAAGAGAACACTCGCCAAACGAGCTTTAGCGTGCATTCAAAATAAAGGTGGCCATTTTGAACATTTATTATAATAAAAAAAATTTAAATACAACATGAAAACCATTATTAAATTCTTTCAGTTCAAGCAAGGAGTGTAGATCAACATGTTCTTCTTTTTGTATAAAAGTGGCACTAACTTTTAAAATATTTAATTTTTATGCGATATGTATTTTTACCTATTACTTCCAAAATGTTAGTCGTAACTCATACATATGTATGCAGCTTTTGTAGGTAATAATACGGTTCATAAAAAAATAAAATTAAAATGGCATTTTTATAATGTGGTTTTCTGAGAAAAACTACATCGATCACTGAATTTTTAGGGTTGACGCAGCAAAAATTTGTGTTTTCGAGTAAATATCGCAAGATTGGGTGCAGTTACAATTTAGATTGTTACATTAAATGAAAGGTAATTCGATTCCCTAAAAAACGAGTTATAACACTTTGCCTTGTGATTATTTGTTTTCAATATATAACGTTTTAAGTGAGTGAGGGTACCGGTCAAAAACGCATTTCTTAACCACCCTGTATCTCCACTGATATTGAAAATTGACTCACCCTGTGGAACATTTTTTTTCTATAAATATATCAAGGAATAACCCATTACAAGGTGGTACACGGAGTACCACACACCCTGTATAATGAAAGTCTTAAGGTTTTTAAATTGTAATGTGCTATGCACTAGACAGTTTAATTGTTGGGTATGTACTTCTACATATAAGATCTAAGTTTCATCTGTCTAGCATACATTGTTCATGATATATAAAATTTGTAGTTTTCGACTTAAACTCTCTTTCCCACTTCATTTTACGTAACACCATTAGAGAGCTGCCGTTAATAAATGAATTTAATCTTCAAGAATTCGTGCTGTAATAATATAGCCACAACATACTACATAATAAGTAGAATTATTGCATTTTATACAGGTCATTGCAGCAGCATTTTTATGACTGTAATGTATGCCTTTATGAAATAAGTTTAGAACCTGAATTATTATAAAACATTTATAACAGCGACTATGCGTGATAACGTTTTTTTCGTGTCACCTGGCGATAACTTATCGTCCTAAAATAAAGAAATTTTTATGCCATGTGTGTATCTGTAATAGCTAGAATATAACATTAAGCATGCGAGTAACTCTAACTATTCCGCAAAATTAATGCCCATGAAAGGAATTAAACCGAAATACGAGGTCGTCGCATTAAGAACAAACATTCGAATTTCATGTCTTCATGAAAGCTTTTCCATTTCTTACGTACTAATCAAATTTCGAGGTTTAGTCTTCGTCCTTAAAGTGCTATCGAAATTGGGATGTCCCCTTTTTACTGGACGCCTAATGGAAATTGAATACCACATTTTTCTTGGTTATCACGAAATTTTGATTATAATCAAGACGTAGAGAATGTTTCGTCTCAAATCGCATCACGATGATATTATCGATAATGGACAGTTTTTGTGCGACTTATAAAGCACGAACTCGGTGGGTGTGAAAAAGGCTCAAATTCCATTACAGAAGATTGATTTTGTTGTTCTCCAATGTTACACAGATTTAATTTCAGTATTTCTATTTTTCGAAAAGGCCTTTGAGTTTGAGAAGGATTTTTTTGGGTTTATGAGGATTAGTGGTATGATTACAATAATTCCGGTTTCACGAAGAACAATAAACAAATATTTGAGGGACCGAAAATGTGTAACAAATATCAGGATATGTACCGATTAGAGAGGATTTGAATTGTGTACAAATTAAAAATTCTTGTTAAATTTTGAAGAAATGCCTCCTTGAAGTTACTTGAACTGTATATAAGGGAATTAGATATGCCAAAGAGAACCAGCAATGGCCAGAAATTTCACGGATCGCCAACTTGAAATTCTGAATGGTACTCCTTCAAGTTTACTTTAAAACGTTATTTTCATTTGCACGAAAATGCCACAAGACTGCTTTGAGTTGCCATAGATTCCACGAAGTAAACAAAATAAAAATTACACTGAAACTTGAATAGGACATAAATTTAATTAAAACTAGAATTCTTTTTGAAAAGGAAGGGTTTTCGTGGCAAGTGATAGTAAACTAGCGTAGCGGCAACCGACACTCAAGAACTCCTTAACAGAAATGGTGCTGAATAGCTCTTCCTGACGGCGATTATATTCTAGTTTATGGAACGGCTGGTATCTGATCCCGAAAGTTAGGGGTGACTAATGGCGAAAAGATTTTCCGTCTTTGGTACCTAACTAGTTTGGCAACAGGGTAAGAGTGGTGATAGTTTTGCTGGCGGATAGCCAATCAAAAATTTCACATGACCTCAATGAATATGTATTGGAAATTTTCTGGATTCTGATAGTTATGTGTGATTCGGAATTGGTGCTGAAAAAGGGTATAAAATTAAGTTTTTTTTTGTCGAAAAGGATGATAAATTACTTAGGTTACATGAAAAAACTTCTTTGTGATGTATGAAAGTAAGATTGTTTTTTTTAGAACTGGACAAAACTTTGAGTTTCACTCCGTACTAGCTACGGTAATTAGAGATAGTCCTGTTCCATTAGAGAGGAATAAATCAGACTTTAGAGAATTGTAGAATGATGCCTTAGTCGGTAATGTGGGAGGGGGGGGGGGAGGTCAGTTACAATCTTCTTCTACTATGCGTAACAGACAAGGGCGCCCAATCATCTTATAAGGAGTGGCAAAGAGGTATTATAACTAAGGTCTCAGGCGAAGATGAATACAACTTTTGGCAGAGTTTGGCATCAATGTCTCTTAGTAAAACTTAAAGCCCTTGGCTTTAGTTCTCCTTTTCTTGTATGGATTGAGAGTTTTCTCTGTAAACGCTCTGGAATTACTTCTCCTCCTTTCCAAACGATTTCAGCGTACCCCAGGGCTCTGTTCTATCTCGCACTCTGTTTCTCATCTTTATCAACAACCTTCTGTCGACAACTCTCAAACCAACTCAGAGTCTTGCAGATGATAGTACCCTGGACAGTGTCTTTAATTTCGACTTTTTTGACTTTGGTGGCCTCATACCGCAATAAGTTCATTGAACTCAGACCTCAATCTTATCTTGGAATGGGCGGGAAAAGTAGATAAGAGTTCAATACCTCGAAAACGCAGTCCTGTCATCTTTCCCTTAAACGAGATGTTCGGACGTCGGTATATGCTTTGGTGACGTACAATTTTCTCCTTCTGCTAACTTCAAATTACTAGGTGTAATAATCAACAACCACCTAAATTGAAGCCAACACATCTTTGCTGTTACAATTGATGCTTCCAAACGCCTTGGTATTCTACGGAAGTGGAATACATTCTTTTCAGCGACTGACTTAGCTACAATATACAAGGCATATATTAGACCGCGTCTTGAGTACAACGCATATCTGGGCTGGAGTTCTAAACTTCCATTTACTCGTAGCTATATTCAATCCTATTCAAAAACATGCGTTTCGACTAATTGGAGATGAAGCTGTTTCAGTTTCTATAAACTCCCTCGAGCAACACCGAAATGTCACAGTACTCTGTAAATATAGTTAGGAGCTAAACGAACTTGTACCTCATTTCTTAGTAGCCCCCGTAACATTATTTAAGCTACACCCGAACACAAGTATACTGTTCGGCCCCATTCGTGTAATCTCAGTAATCTTTAACGCATTGCCACTTAAAACTAATTTCTATATAGATCTTACTTTCTGCTTTAACGTGTTCTTGAGTTATAGTGGCTTCTGTAACTTGCATACATTTTTTAATAACTTTTGTAGGTTGCTACATTTTAGCAATTATTTTTATTTATTTAGGAAATTTAGCTTCAAGCATTGAAAAGTATATGTCTGCAATATTTGAGGCTCCTCACTTGACCATGCATTCGACAAATAATCCTAAACACGTGCTTTAAGGACTATTGTATGGAGGTATCTCTTTTCAATTTCATGTCTGGAACCTTAGGTAAATCACCAAATGTAAATTTTCCTTTCTCAGGTACTTTCACATAGGGGCTACAGGAAGTACTCACTCGACTTATAGCATATTTATCACTTTATCTGCAACCACTATCTCTAGATCGAAGTGTTCTTCAGTTATCGGCCAACACTCGTGGTCACGTTTTTTCACGACTTTTGTTGGGAAGGGACTTCGATCTATAATAAACTTGACTGTATTCGTAACCTAAAACTATTTCCTGCAAAATTTTGACTTACAATTGGCACCAATGGCGCTTATAGGGAGAAATCAACAATTATCATCATTTCAAAGCGACTAAAATAAAAAAGTAATATAGCGAATAGTAGCCTCTATTTACAACAGCCAAGTAGTTTAACTCTTTCTCAATTCTACTCCGGTAGTACATTATGATCAAAGCTGATCTTTCATTTAACTCAAAACTAATTCCCGAAAAATTTGGAAATCAACGATTTGGCGAGTTATCGTGAGATGAGTGTACATATTTTTGAAGAATTTTTGTATGGCAGCTACACGATGGACTTACACAATATTTTTGGTACTAGTTCCGCTATCTGAAATCAGTCAATAAATATATTGAGTAAAATTAAATTTCAAAGACGTAGTTTGAAGAGTTCTGAAGGTATCAGGAAATATTCTTGAGCACGTGTTATAAGGCAGCTACAAGAGGTAAGACGACTTTACTTCACTACAAAAAGTTTTTCAAGTCATATGCCTAACCACGAAGTCACCAAAAAATTTGTATGGTCATGTGCTGCTTCATCATCGAAAATACCATATATGCGAATGTTCCAAACACTTCATCAAACACCAAAAGGATAAAATTAAGTTTCAATAACTTAACTCAGTCACGACTGCGGTCGTTCCGACTTTCTATCTAAAAGTACAATCTGGCTGGTACTGCCGACCGTCGCGGTCAGCAGTAACTGCCAACCTCAACTGATCACCGCGGCTGCTTTGCACTCACAACCGTCAACTGCCGAACAGTCGCAAACAGACATGACAGCTTGATTTTGCTTAAAGCAGTAGTCTACTGCCGGCAGTTACTGCTGACCGCGATAGTACCATCCAGATTGTACCTTAAAGGCAGGCGTCCACTAGGGCGGACGGGCCGCATCGCAAAAATCCGCCTGCCATACATTGTTATGGAAGTGTGTCCACTGAACGACACTCGCGACGGAACGAAGTACGTAGATAAAAAAATGCTCGCTGCGCCGTTGCGATGCGGCCCGCCTCTAGTGGACGCCTGCCTTAAGACGTCGTTCCAACTCCCTGTCTAAAACGTCGATCCGACATAAGATTTAGAATACTAGAATTACCCACCAAAAAGTTAAATATTTATGACTCCACGACGTCAGCATCACTTGTGATAACTTGAAAGCTATTCTGTGTGAGTTGGACTAAATTAGTTTTAAGTAGTTCGCGATAGATTCGAGTGGCTGCCATAGGGATGTTAAAAAAATTTCGATATATCGAAATTGCGATATTTTTTGAACGATATATCGATAATATCGGCCGATATTGTAAAAAGCGATATATCGATATATCGATATTGAAATCCGACTATCGGACTCGATATTTTTTTTAAGTATAGCATATTTTAGAAATCGAACGGGTTTTTTGCATTTAATCTGCATTTCTGATTATTTATGAGGGAAAAAAAGAAAAAAAATTTTCGATCATGGAAACCATATCTGTCGAAACTAGGTTCAAGGCACGTGATATATACGGGCACATGCACGCAAATATTCACTTTAGGCGCCAATACAAATATATGTACGACGAGGCAACCAGGCAACTATCAGAAATACCTGATTGTCCCTGCCTCATCGTTGTCATCCGAAAGAGTTGCGTCGGCAATAAATATTGTGGTGCCAAATAATCGCAGTCGGCTGACTGGAGAGCATATTAAGGAGCGAGTATTCTTAACAACTGTCCCAGAAAAGTACTGGTTCTCATAAGCTTACATTTTAAAAATATGTCAATATACTTATAATATTTCATTAATAAATAATTAAAATCAAGTTTGCTCTTAATACTTTTTTCGATTTTGCCCCTTTTATCCTTATTTCTTAAAAATAATATATTTAAAAAATAACAGTATTTCTATCCGGAAACTTTATTTCGATCAAAAAAGGCATTATTTTGATTTCATAAGTCAACAGAGAAGAATTTTCCGCTTTTCACCAACATTTCCAATAGTTCAATCAAAAAACTCTCAGATATTGAAATTGCAATGATAAAATTGAAATTGAATTTCAGACTCTAAACATAACGCAGTCACGATCGGCTGCAAGCCAATCGTATGATACTCTAGATGAAATACTGAACTCCGATTTATATTTCAGTTGGGATTATATCAAAAGAATGAGGAGTGCGCATACAATTATTGCATGACCTTCTATTTACAGGTAGAAACTATTGTATAGTGGCTACTGGATGGATGGTTAAACGATTTCTTGAGTTATAGTGAGTTCCATAAATTAAGTTGGGACATTTTTACAGAATTTTTGTATGGCAATTACATGAAGGACTTACGGGATATTTTTCATATTAATACCTTCAGCTGCGACTATTATAAAATCAGCGTATACAAAATTTCAAAGTCGTAACTTAAAGCGTTCTAAAGTTATCGTTCAATATTGGTGAACACGTGTTTTAAGAACTTTTGTATGACAGCTACCCGAAAAAGTTGATGGATTGCGCTAATTAATGAAATCAGTCTTGCTTTTGATATAAAACTAATTCCTGTAAAATGTTGAATCTCTGCTTTAACTTGTACTAGAGTTATAGTGGATTCTGTAACTTGTATAAATTTTTGAAGGACTTTTGTAGGCTGCTACACGAAGGACTCATTCGATTTGCATCATATTCGGAACTTTCGTTTCAAACATGGTAAGCTTTAAGTATTCATAATTGCAAGTTCCTAACTTGAAGCATTCGAGCAATAATTGTGAATACGTGTTTTAAGGACTCTTGTATGGGAGGTACCCGAAGGAGTGGAAGGATATCGCCCAAAATTTAGCCTTACTTTTTCCATTTTACAGGTGCTGACAAAATTTCAACTTCCTAGGCCAACGGGTTCTTGAGGTATCGTGCAAACGGACGGACGGACGGACAGACGGACGGACAGCAAACGGATTTGGGGTTTTTGGCCAAAACTAAACACAAAATAATATATAACTTTTTTTCGTCCGAGGCTCGGTTCTATGCGTTACAAACTTTTCGGGCTGGATTAAACTAATAATACTCTATACTTAGGATTTTATCTAGAGTATACAAATAGCTAAATTTGGCAACTGTGACCGAAGGCAACGAAATCAAATGTCATTTATTTATTAGCTTTCGGTTTGCTAAAAGCCGCGTGCGCCGTATTTTTTTATTAATGTTAATTTTGATGCAGCATTGGAGTTTATTTTTCATTGGAAAAAATATTCGATATATCGATATATCGATATTTTTCTCCGATATATCGTCAGCCGATATTGATATTTTTTTCAATATCGATATATCGATATTTTTTTCCGATATTAACATCCCTAGGCTGCCATATAATATGCCTTAAATGCGTGCGTGAATGGTCCGCTCCAGAACACTTCAAAAATTTGAATTTTTTTATACACTAATATATACTACTCCTGCTATACTATCGAAACTGCAAACCCAGCGGTTTCCAGTCTTAATTCCCGTTTGTTTCTCCCGATACTCCCGTTGCTTCTCTTACTCCCATTTCTCTCGTTTCTCGCGTTGCTGCCGTTACTCCCGTTGCTTCCCTTGCTCCGTTGCTCCCGTGATTTCATCTAGTGTATAATGAAATGAAGAATGAATATAATCCTTTACTATTTTAGTAAAAAAGTACATAAAACCGTACGTAAAATCGTTTGAATGCTCGTAGCTCCCAAACTCTTTGAGCTAAATACCGTCCACAAAATCAGTCCGTCCTTTCTGTTATTTAAAAATCCGTGATAATAAATAACAAATTCTTAGTGGAATGTACTGTTCTCGCACATTTCATGTTTGCCATAAATTAGGTGTAGGTACATATAATTTTTTCCCGGAAAGTTTGAAATATATGACGCTGCATATTTTCGTATCAAATTTATTCATCAAACTGAGATTTTATAAGGATAAATGTAGCTCGTAAATTTTACGAGTGTATAGAAGAACTCATATGTTTGACTTAAAATTAAATCAAATACGTATCAGCCCTCTCCACGACTAATAAATTGGAATGGTTAATTAGAAATTGGAACGATCAACTTGTGCAAACTATAGTTTAAATTGGAATAAATATTTTTAAATGAAAAGTATTTGCATAGAAGTAAAAGCTATATGCATCCATATGTCCGTTCATTCAATTTGCATATCCACAGTATTTGAAAAAGAGTTCAACGACTTAAATTATATCTATGGCACCTGATGGTCAATGATATGATTATATGCAGCACATTTGCAGATGGGTGTATTAGGTAACCGACAAAGTTTCTATAACTTGTGTTTTGACCAAACGTAGTTTTAAGTACAAAGCCCTGTTTCGACAGAATCTTGACAGAATAACATTTAGCTGTATGGTCATCTAATCAAATTTTATAATAATTACATATATGTATTTAGTTAAAAATGACAGGGTTGAAGTGTAATTGTTTTATCACTAGATTGCTGTGTTTTTTGGAGCATGGATTTATAATTGACAGGAACTGATGATTGATTGAAAAATTAAGTTCAAATGTTCATTTGAGGGTAATTAAGGTAAGAAATAATTATCGTAGCAGTTAATGTGGTGTAATTCCATTGATATTTACACTGCTAACCTAGGTGGAGTGATACATAGAACGTTTAGTCATACGTGCTTATTACCAAGGTTGAAGTGTGACCAAAATGATAAAATATACTAGTTCGTTGGCGAACCCTTTCTGGAACAGGACTCGAAAATATTTTATAGCCGCAATATCCCGACTGGGATTAATTGACCACGATATAAATAGTGAAGAAAATTTGCAAAACAGTGCATGACTGTCGACTGAAAGTGCGCGAGATAGACATAATAGGCATTTCAAAGAGTATTCACCAGATTTAGTCCTTTCAGATTATGTTCTCTTTTCAAACTTAAAAAAATGGATCGATGGTAAAAGATTTGCCAACTGTGAAGTCTTCGGATGACGGTTATTTTGAGGAGCTCAACAGGTCTCACTATAAAGAGGATATCGAAGCTATCCAACATCGCTGGGAAAAGAGAATCTTCCTAAAAGTAGACTATGTTGAAATACTTTATTATTAAAAAATAATAAAGTAAAATTAAGATTTTTTCTCTTAAATTTTTTGTGTTTTCTTGGTTAGGCTAAGTACTTCTGGGACCACTCTCGTAAATACTTAAAAGATACTTAAAAGATTGAATTTTAGTAGCAACACATATTCCTAGCCGTTCATACCAAACATACTTAGTTACGCACTGGTATCGTTTATCTCGTATATGCATAGTATTGGATGGTAGAATAGAAGGAGGCAGCCCAGAAAAAAAGGAGGCAGCTACTAAAAAAAAGATATAGCAGAAGAGTTTTAATTCTTTCGTATAAGCGCCTCACCTCTAGTTACGGCGTAAAACGCGAGTATACATTTTGTACTGTTATGTCAACAAGCACACTCTAGCTTACAACTAAAACATGATAATAGGGCTTAAAAATTGTTGAATTCAAATAGTTTGCTTTGTCTACAACTAAGTATATGTTGACAAAATGTGCACACCCGCCAAAGCAGTCAGCTTTGTACTCCATGGTTTCGACATCGAAAGTCAAAATTCAAATGTAATAATGCAAATCTTTGCTTCCTTTTGACAATTTTCATACAAGTTTGAACCTTGAAAAGGACCTGCCATAAGTCTGGATGCAACTTTTTTATGCGTTTTATGCTTAGATGCGGTGCAGGTTATCAGTCACACAGATAACCTAAAAAATATCGTTTCAAATAACCTCCTGGTTGAAACTATAGAAGTTAAATCTAATTTAATTCGATCTCATTAAACCTAAAAGGTTTGTCAGAATTCATGAAAACTTAAACACACCCTAGGGGGTTGAATATCAAAAAAAGGCTCAAATCGGTTTTTCTTCTATTATATTTAAAGCCTTTAGAAGTGAAAGCGAATTCGCTATATCATTAGATTTAAGAAATATATCGGAATTCGTGAAAATGTAATGTGTTTGAATACGTCCTAATTACAGTTTACAAACGCGTTTCATATTAACTTTCAATGGTTTGTTGTCAGACCGCACCGCATATCACCCAATAGGCCATAGTAACCATAGTAATTTCCATTTATTGTTCGAAAAAGTACATTACATAGAAAACTAAATATAAAGATAAGTTCTGTGCACTACCACTGATTAGAAACTTTACTCATGAGAAAAACTTCACATCTCATGGACTTGTGTTTTTCATCCACTTAGTTTAAATGCGAACCTTTTTGATCAGACACTAGGAACTACACTTTAATGTCGATCCGGGGTCTGTTCATGGTTTCTGCGTAAGTTGCTATAAGCTGCTATTGTGCGCTTTTGTGTTTCCAAAGCAACCAAAAAGCAGCTTTTTCTTGCTTGCTATTTGACACTAGATCTGTCCAAGATTTTTAATTTATTTTATTTTTTCATAGCAGCTTTTTGTTGCTGACACTCCGGACTGTAATGCTGTTATGACACTGGCTATTTTTGCGGCTTTAAAGCTGCTAGAAAATCCAATTGGAGAGAGATAGAGACTTGAACATAAAAGTAACTGTGTTTCGCAACATTCTAGCAGTTAATCAAAGAAAAATTCCCTGGCGGCTAGTCATTCCAGCCGTGATGTATAAATTATGGAAAGTCTCATGTTATGTTATGAAACGCGCTAAAATCAGTATTTTCCATAACAAATCAGTTGTTAATTTCGTCTACTAGATGTCGACAGCATCGGAAAGGGAATTTATATCGGTAATCTTTTTCTCTTAATATTAGTCGCCTTGTCGCACATCCACAAGTGCGGACCGTGCACTTGAACAGAGCGCTGAAACAAAAATAGCCAATTACACCTTTTTATTTCATACAGCCATCTACATAACACTAAATTGAAATTAAATTCATGTAGATTTTTTAATTACAGGCAATTTAGTAGCCATACGCCTACATGAGCTAAAACATAAATCTCTGTGAGTGCACAATGCTCGCCATTTATTTATAAAATCATTCCCTTCCCCTTATCGGCCATTAAAAAGGGCTCGAACCTTCATTGTTCAAGTCAATCAAAGACCACCACCACAACTTTCTTCATGAATTAATATGCTTTCCATTCGAGCTTTAATTATGTTGTTTCTTGAACAAATTTTTTTTTTCTCGTTGAACTCGTTGAAATAAAAATTAATTTGATTCTTAATCAGACCTTATCACAAAATTTGCGAAAACGTACGCAACACTTTTAAATGCCCTCGGTGGTTGAACTTTGAAAAATTTTCATGCGATTACATAAAAAACAATTTTACATCATCAGGTATACGAGCCGCCTATAATTGTGAAAAAGTATGCAACGCCCTTACACCCTCTGGGGTTGAATATCCAAAAATTGTGAAATGAATTTTACAGAAAGTCCGCAGAATTAACCTATGAAGGAGTTAGTGAAAATGTGTGGTTGAGAAGTAAAAAAATTCAAATAGCATGTACAGGTTTTTTGCGATTAAATTAAAGGCCTGTGGAATTAAAAACTTTTCCGATATCTAATCAAACCTAAGGGATGTGGCAGTATTCGTGACAATAAATGCAACTTCTTTACATCCCCTTAGGCATGTGTTAAAAAAAAATCCTATAAATACAATTAACTTAAAATTTCAAAAGACCTGAGAGATATGATGAGATTCGTAAAATCATATGCATGCCATTTTCACTGAACACTTTTCCCCACTTCCATACGCCAACAAAAATATGAATTTTTTCCAATAATTACTTTTCTAGTATATCTACATATGAATATGTATATTCACCAAGTTTCAAGTTTCTAGCATACGCCGTTTCAGAAATAGAAAAATCAATTACCGCGCGTAAGTAAATTATATTTTTGGAAAGTGCCACTACAGTAGCTCTACACAAATCCCAAGCTGCAGCTATCCATCATTAGCGGGTTTCGATATGTAAAAATTGAAACTTTTTGCTTTTCACCCTCCCCGACCTATGCTGCATTCTATCTACACCCTCACCCCAAAATTAGGTATACCACTTAATTCATTAAAAACTTTATTTCTTTATTTCTCCTAGTGTACCTACAAACTTTCACCACGTTTCAACTTCTGGTATGGATTTTAGAATGTGTCGATTCCAGTTTTTTATTGTTTCAGATGCTCTTTAACCCACTCTTGTACCACGCCACACAAGTCTACATTATTTGTGCATAGGTCTATAAGGCTTGTTCTTTTTGCCTAGTTCAGAAAGTGTACAAATGAAGTCAGAGGTGGCTGTTCTTTTTGCCGAGTGTTGATAGAAAAAGTGTACATAGATTACACTTTCGAGAGCAGGTGTAATACCCTGTACAGACTATGCATTTTAAACGCATTTAAGTAGGTAAATTTAACATATTAAAACATACTGCAGTCACGATCGGCTGCAAGCCAATCGTATAATACTCTAGATGAATACTGAACTCCGATTTATATTGTAGTTGGGGATAAAGTAGAATTACGTGTGTGCATGTGGTATGTCCTTTATTAAGGACTCCCATTAGATTGCTACTCAAAACTAAAAGACAATATTCAGTGTTTAATTTCATATCTTGAACTGGGTAAGTCATTGAAAAAAAATGTCCTTTTTGAAAGACTTTCACATAGGAAGTGCAGGAAGGACTCACTCGATTTCTTGCATATTTATCCTTTTCCTTGGAACCATTTAAAAATGAACGTGTACAAAATTTCAAATTCGTAGCTTGAAGCGTTCAAAAGTTATCGAAAAATATTGTATCTTAAGGACATTTTATATGGCAGCTACCAGAAGGAGTAAACGGATTTCACTGATTAGTAAACTCGAACTTCGTTTTTACTCAAAACTAATTTGTACAAAATTTCCAATTCATAGCTAAAAGATTACTTGAGTTATAGTAAGTTCCGTAAATTAAGTGAAGACGTTTAGACAGGATATTTGTATGGCAGCTACACGAAGGACTAACAGGATTTTCTTGATAACCATACATTTAGCTCCACCTATTGAAAAAGTAACACATACAAAATTTCAAAGACGTAGCTTTAGGCGTTCCGAAGTTATTGGTCAATATTCTTAAACACGTGTTTTAAGGACATTTTGTATGGCAGCTACCCGAAGGAGTAGGACGATTTTGCCCGTTAACGAACTTAGCCTTACAAATTCAACCAAACATCCAAATTCAAAATTTCAAGATCCTAGGTGAATGCGTTCTTGAGTTATCGTATTCACGGACGGACGTCAGGCTATCTATCTATCTACTTGTCAAAACAAATCACATCAAGCTATCATGTATCAAAATAAAACGAGTTGCCTAGTCTGAACACTACTTTTTATACTCTAGATGAAATCATATAGAGTATTATAAGTTTAATCCAGCCCAAAAGTTTGTAACGCATAGAACCAAGCCACGGACGAAAAAAAAATATATATATTATTTTTTGTTTATTTGTGGCCAAAAACCTCAAATCCGCTTGACGTCCGTCCGTCCGTCCGTCCGTCCGTTTGTCCGTCCGTCCGTTTGTCCGTCCGTCCGTCCGTCCGTCCGTCCGTCCGTTAGTACGATAACTCAAGAATGCCTTCACCTAGGATCTTGAAATTTTGAATCTTTATGTTTGGTTGAATTTGTAAGGCTAAGTTTGTTAACGGGAAAAATCGTCCTACTCCTTCGGGTAGCTGTCATACAAAATGTCCTCAAAACACGTGTTCAAGAATATTGGTCAATAACTTCAGAAGGGTTTAAGCTACGACATTGAAATTTTGTATGTGTTATTTTTCCAATAGTTTGAGCTAAGTATATGATTATGAAGAAAATCCTGTTAGTCCTTCATGTAGCTGCCATACAAATATCCTGTCAAAATGTATTCACTTAATTTACGGAACTCACTATAACTCAAGCAATCTTTTAGCTACGAATTCAAAATTTTGTACAAATTAGTTTTGAGTAAAAAGAAAGTTCGACTTTACTAGTCAGCGAAATCCTTTTACTCCTTCTGGTAGCTGCCATACAAAATGTCCTTAAAACACGTGCTTAAGAATATTGGCCGATAACTTCAGAAGGGTTTAACCTACGTCTTTGAAATTTTGTACGTGTTATTTTTCCAATAGTTGGAGCTCAATATATGATTATGAAGAAAATCCTATTAGTCCTTCGTGTAGCTGCCATACAAATATCCTGTCTAAACGTCTTCACTTAATTTACGGAACTTAATATAACTCAAGTAATCTTTTAGCTATGAATTGGAAATTTTGTACAAATTAGTTTTGTGTAGAAAGGAAGTTCGAGTTTACTAATCAGCGAAATCCGTTTACTCCTTCTGGTAGCTGCCATGCAAAATGTCCTTAAGACACGTGTTCAACAATATTTTTCGATATCTTTTGAACGCTTCAAGCTACGAATGTGAAATTTTGTAGAGGATAAATATGTAAGAAATCGAGTGAGTCCTTCCTGCACTTCCCATGCGAAAGTCCTTCAAAAAGGAAATTTTTTTTCGATGACTTACCCAGTTCAAGATATGAAATTAAACACTGAATATTGTCTTTTAGGTTTGAGTAGCAATCTAATGGGAGTCCTTAATAAAGGACATACAACATGCACCCACGTAATTCTACTTTATCCCCAACTACAATATAAATCGGAGTTCAGTATTCATCTAGAGTATTATACGATTGGCTTGCAGCCGATCGTGACTGCAGTATGTTTTTATTTAATAACGTATGGTATGGAAAAACCAGGCAATAAATTCTAATTGCTTCAAACTTGAATTTTACTTTATTATTTTACTTTATTATTTTTTAATAATAAAGTATTGTTATCGACCTGAAATTTCAAAAAAGTTTGCTACCCTGAAATTTTGTATTTACACGTTTTAGGACTAGTAAACCCCAAAAAAGCAAAAAAAAAAAAAATGTCCGTCTGTCCGCCGTAGACGCCGTACGCCGTACGCCGTACGCCGTCCGCCGTACGCCGTACGCCGTACGCCGTACGCAAAATTGTTTGAAGGCGCGTAGCTCCCAAACCCGTTGAGATATTAAATTGAAATTTTTATGGTGGGTAGATTGGGTGAACCCCTACGACTGGTATATTTTTGAGGGGTGGGGGTACAAGGGGAGAGGAGAGGGGAGCGTTTTAGACGAAAAATTTTGGTTTCTAGATCTCAGGAACCACTTACGCTAGGAGGCTGAAACTTGGAACTTATATAGTACTATAATAATGGACTCAATTGTAAAAAAATGGTCGATATTGGTTAAGGGGTGTGGAAGTGGGGGGGAAAACAATGAGTCTTTAACGCATGAAAGTCGGGATTGAAACATTCTAAAATCGATATCTCCTGAACAATTGATGTCAGAAGATTGGAACTTTGTTGTTGTCCTTAGGGATACTTCCAGATTAGACAAGAGCTAAAATTTTTAAGAGGGGTGGTGGGGTGTGGGGGTGGGTTGTGAAAAACTTTGGATTACAATATCTTCCGAACTAATTACACCAGGAAGATAAAATTTAGTTTCTGTATATGGACTCACAAGAGGAGTCTAACAAAACTAAATTTTTTGAGGGGGGAGGTGGAGCACGAAAGTGGGGGGATAGCAATTTCTCAAAAAATTTAATTTTTATATCTCAAAAACCGTATCAGATATGATCTTGAAAATTTTACAGGAGTTGGGGTCGATAAATTTCTAGTAGGGAAAAAAATTTTGGTGGTGTGGGTGTAGGGGGTGGTGGTGAAAGGGGGTAGAAAGGAAAACATTCTGATTTTTATTTCTCAAAAACCATAATGAATAGAAAGCTAAAAATTTAGGATTATATAGAACCACTATGGAGACATCCTAGAAAAATAAAATTTTTGATAGGGGTATCAAGGTACGGGGGAGAGGAGTGGTTTTTTATATCTCAGAAACGGCATATGCTAGAAAATTGAAACTTAGTACGTATATGTAGATATGCTATTAGAGTAATTAAAGCAAAAAAAAGTTCAGATTTTTATTGGCGTTCAGAGGTTGAGTCAAAAAAATGTCCGTGAATCCACATTTTCACGAATTTCGTTAAAACTTTTAGACATGTCAAACTATCAAAGCAATTTTACTTCTGCGGGCTATTTATATAAGCGCCTAGTAACGGTAACGGTAACGGAATTTTTCGATATCCAACCCCTAAGGGGGAGTAAATTGGTTGTGTACATATTCACGAATTCTGATATATTCCTAAGGTATATTGAGATTTGGAGTTCACTTGTACTTCTATAAGCTTTAAACGTAGTGGGGAAAAAACCGATTTAAGTATTTTTCTCAATTAAACCCCCTAGGGGTATTGTTTAAGATTTCACTGATTCCGAAAATCTCTTAGGTTTAATGTGATCGAATTCGCTTTTACTACTATGAATTATTCTATTGATAAAAAAAATACGTAAATAAAAAAAAAAATCTGCCAACAGTCTGGGCGCAACTTTATTATTTTATGGGTAGAAGTCCGAAACGTGTTTAATGATGAGATACGGTGTTGGGTACTATGCGACTGACAACCTAAAAAATAACCATTAGGCTATTTGGAACGTTATTTTTTAGGTTGTCAGTCGCATAGTACCCAACACCGTATCTCATCATTAAACACGTTTCGGACTTCTACCCATAAAATAATAAAGTTGCGCCCAGACTGTTGGCAGATTTTTTTAATAATAAAGTAACTAAATTTGGTGTATCTACTAAAATTTCAAGACAAAAATTGAGTACACAGAGAAGTCTGGCTGCCATTTAAAAGTCCTCGGAAAATGTGTGCATTCACTTACTTACTAAATCTGATATAACTTAGGTAATACTTCCGTCCAGAAGTTAAACTTAGAAACAAATTGGTTTCATATAGAAAGCAAAGTTAGGTTCGATAGTGCGCGGTAAAATTGTACTTCATCGGCATACAAACGTTCTTTATATACGTGTTAGCGAATACTAGCCGAATTTGAAATTTGACATATCTTATTTTTACGGTAGTGGTTGTTAAAAGAATGAATATAAAGAAATAAGTATGAGTTCTTCACGTAGCTGCCATATAAAATAACTGGAAAAAAGTATGCATTCATTTTACAAAACCCACATCTTAAGAAATATTTCGGTTAAAAATTCGGAATTTGAGTTTATTTGCTAGCGAAATGCCGGTATTCCTGTAGGTAGAATCCATTGAAAATTTCTTAAAGCACATACTTCTGTGATAGCTTTATTGGTTACCTTTTAAATTAAATAAAAATATATTGCAGTCACGATTGGCTGCAAGCCAATCATCTCTAGGTGTAATACTGAACCTGGATTACACACGTAGTTCGTCGATTTTGACCGTTATCGAACTTAGCCTTGTAAATTCAATAAAATATTTTAAATTAAAATTAAGAATATTGAGAAATTGATTTGAAGTGACATCTGTAATGGTTCATATCAATTCCTATCATTATTAATATATGTTTCTTGAAAACAAAGATTTAAATTCCACGTTTCACATTTGGCTGTTAATGAATTTTGTCCAACGTTTTGGATAGAATCAGAGCTACAACCATATTACAGCCATCCAACCATAGCTACCAAAAATCTTATAGATTAAGTACACTATTAACAATAAAAATATTTTTTTAAGATTTCATGTACATACGGCTGTTTTGTTATAAAGTTAGAATCCGAGCATGGTTTGTATGACTTCAAAAACTGAGTAAAATAATTGTACAGACATACATCCGTTTCACAGACATGTAATTTTTAAGCATTTAATAACATTTCTGCTAATAATACTAATAACTTCCGAATCGTTGATGTTATTTAAGTAATTTTTTCAGATGTAAACGTGAAACACATAAGGTTTTTTTTTTTTAAAAAAAAAGCTTTGTTAATAATTTTGTGGTTGGTGTCCTCACAGAGCATAACTCGTGTGGCCTACACATGGTCAGATTGAGAATCACGAGAATCATGACGACCCCATGTGCACTGCTTGCGAAGAGAGCGACGACACAACGGAACATTTCCTTCTCGAGTTTACTATTTTGCGAGAGTGCACGTATACGGCGTCGATGTTATTAGGATGGAAGAACTCCGTTCTCGTTCCCTACCTGAGCTCTTGAAATTTGTGAGGAGGACGAAAAAGTTCGGGTAGAGACTGGGGGACTCGAGTGCAATGGGCAATATTTGTCTTAGTGCTCAAGATGTGTGGATTTGCTGCGTATCTTCCCCCGCTTCAAACAACAACAACAACAACAACAATAATTTTGTATTGCGAAGATTGCGGATTTATAGCAATTTTTTTTACGTTCCAGAGGAAACATGTTTATACACTTAAACATGTTTATACACTTAAAAACACGATCGGTGACTTAATTTTTTTCCCTTGAATTGTTAAAGCCGATTTTGTCACCTTTCGTTGAGAGTACATTTATTGCTCGATCTTCAGCACTTTCAAAATCATCTTGTTTTTTTTTCAATAAAGTATGACAAGAAAGGAACACCCATTTTCTGCAAAATGTTCCGTACCGATACAACTGATATCTTTCTGGTCTTGATACTTTGAGCACTCGCCCTTTCAATTTTTTGTCTGTATTAATACCCATATTCCTAATATTACCAATACAGGAGATGGACCCGTCCTATTTGGAATTCGCTGGTATCACTAGCTTTTAGAAGACACTACTTTTTCCGGCTTTTGCATAAGCTATGTCAAACTTATTCCTTAAGCCCAATAAATGGTGACCCATGACATTCCAACAAATGGAATACACGCTAAAAAGTTCAAAAGTTCTATTTTAAAATAAAATGATAGTTTTGATATTTATTTAAAAAGTGAAAATACAGTTCAATTAAAATTACCACATAAAAGCTAAAATCCCATAAAAGTTTTGACCTAAACGACGATAAAATAACACCAGTTCACACAAAATCTTGTGTTGGTTGCCAGAAAGCAAAAGTTCAGCAACACACTCGAACAAAATTCGAACGTTTCGAACTACCCTCAAAGAGATTCGAACACATCCACATTGATGTGGTAGGTCCCCTTCCTCCTTCAGCTGGATATTTATACCTACTTACAGTCGTAGATAGATTTTCAAGGTGGCCGGAGGCCTACGCTATGAAAGATATGTCAGCGAAAACAATAGCTGAGACTTTTGTCGAGCTGTACATTCCTCGTTTCGGGGTACCACTACAAATGACCATGGATCAAGGAACTTAGTTTAAATCTAAGCTTTTCGCCGAAATAACAAAAATACTAGGAACCCATCGTATACACACTATCGCATATCATCCTCAAGCTAATGGACTAGTCGAAAGATTTCATAGGCACTTGAAAGCATCCATTTTGGCACGAGATAATGCGAACAATTGGTACGACGAATTACCACTAGTATTACAAGGAATTCGAACTGCCATACGAGATGATCTTCAGTGTTCCCCCGCAGGTCTCGTATACGGGAAAAGCCTTAAATTACCAGGTGAATTTTTCATTCCCACTTCCAACAACAATTGCAACAATCCACAGGAATATGTAAATAAATTCAGACAATCAATGAACAATATTAAACCTACCGATACACGCGTTTCTCCTCAAAAAAACATATATTTTGCGAACGATTTGAATACTTGCGAGTTCGTTTTTCTTAGAGTTGACAAAGTAAGAACCTGTTTAAATCCTCCATGCGAGGATCCTCCCTTTAGAGTTATTAGTCGCCTTCGTAAGCAATTCGTATTGGAAATAAATAACAAGACAGCACATGTGCTAAACCATAATTAAAAAAATAACCATTTCTAAAGTAACGCTTCGCTGGAAAGGAAGTCTGTAGCGGCATATTTTAAAATAATATTCCTTTCGGCAGAAATAATATTTGAAATTTTTAAAATTAAAAAAAAAACTTTTTTTGGAAATAATACCGCGGATTTACCATTGAATAATCCGCACCGTTAATTGAAAACGGAAATATTAGAGAATTTGAAATTAAACTGAATTAAACAAATAAAATGTAGAATACCAAACGGTAAAATAGATTAAGTTTAAAATGCACAGAACTACAATAGTTTGTTGGATTTTTAGGAAATAAATTTTTAGTTTTAATTCTGCTGCCGACGGCGCAAGTTGACTCTTTTAATTTGCAAACCTTCTGAACCAAATTATATTCCTTAAAAATCCTACAAACTAGTTCTGTACATTTTAAACTTAAGGGGGTTATCACGTGTGAAGGCTCTCTTTTACGCTTTTTTGGAAAGTTTGTCTTGGAGAAGTAAATAAAGATATAACCGGGAAATTTTTACCACATATTTATGCACATTTCGAGCACACTTTACAATTTTTTCAGCCCGAAATTGTCGCTCATTGATGAGATATACGGCAACTTAGCCACTCATTTTCAAAAAACCTTGTTTTCGGTAGACACGATTGCGGGCGTTCTGCTTATATCAAATAAAAAAATCAAACGGCATTTTAATCTGTGAAGTTTGAACTACGAGTAGTTTCGGAACTAGGATTATCAAAAAATATTGAACAGTTAATTTTTGGCAACTTGTTGAACTTTTTATCGTCAATTTTGGTGGTTTTTTACGATTCCTTAAGGTCGACAAAAAAAACGGCTTGATGAATCACAATTATTCTAGTTTGCAAACTGTCTACAGCAACACTAAATAAGTTCGCCAAATTTCAAAGGAATTCGTTCGATAGATTTCGAGATATCGATATTTGTAAAATACCGTTTTGAGAAAAACGCAACTAAACTGACCATTATATTCGAAACAACAAAGAAGTTTAGAGAATATAACGGTCTGTAACTTCCGAACGGCTTCAAATATTGGAATATCACTTCGCACACATATTCTACACTATATTTGGATACAATTTAAGCAAAAAAATCTATTTTTTGAACCAGTCACACGGGATGACCCCCTTAATCTATTTTACCGTTTGGTATTCTTCATTTTATTTGTTCAATTCAATTTAATTTCAAATTCTCTAATATTTCTGTTTTCAAATAACGGTGCGGATTATTTCTGAACTTCTATTCAATGGTAAATCCGCGGTATTGTTTCAAAAAAAGAATTTTTATTGATTTTAAAAATTTCGAATATTATTTCTGCCGAAAGGAATATTATTTTAAAATATGCCGCAACAAATTTAGACTATTTCTCCGAAGGAAACTTCAAATATGTGAAAGTTAATTACATAATTTTTTGAACAGTTTTCTAATTATTATAAGTTTAACCTCATCTATCAGGCAATGTTTTCTCTGTATTTTTCCTTAGCAAGTTATTATATATTTTCTATTGTTTTTCTCATTGCCTAGTGCTATAATTATTACAACTTAGCTGTTAAGATGAAAAGTCTAATCTCTAAAACAGTTTTGCTCTGTTAACGCACATTGAATTATTATAAACAAATATTGTTTGAATTTGAGTAACCTCATCTATCATTATTTTATTTCAGTTGTAATGAAACTTAACTGGGAGTAAAATATAACTTTAATTAAAACAAGCAAATTGTTTTTAATCCACATTTAAATAAAACCATGTTTCGGATTTAATTTTTATTAAAAACGTTAAACGGTGTAGATTCGATAAATTTCTATTGGTAGTTTAACAAATTGCGAACAATGGAACCAAAGTACACTTTATTAAAAAAAACCCTCAAGTAATGAAATAGTTTCAGTTGAACGATGATAACTTCTTAACTAGTTGTGCTACCGCGATTGGTTGACTTTACAATTAAGTGGTTTTATAATAATAAGAAACTTTATTATTAAAAAAAATAAAGTAAAAAGTATTTGAGAGCTAATTTTTTTTGCATATTAAATGGTGATGAACGAACATTTTTGCTCCGGGAAGTAAGAAAACCGGTACATTTCTACTAAACTTTAAAAAAAAAAAAATCTGCCAACAGTCTGAGCGCAACTTTATTATTTTTTCGGTAGAAGTTTGGAGCGAGTTTAATTCTGAGATGCGGCGTAGGTTACTATGTGACTGAAAGCCTAAAAAAAAGTTCGGGAAGCGGTTAAAATGGGGTCGCGATAGAATACTTACGCCGTTGCCTCATATAACATATGAATTACATAATTGGGTCATAGACCGGGACGAGATATAGTCCTAGTATAATATCAGTTGTTACGCCATTAGATGGTTTTTCGTGATTTGGTTTCGGGCCATTACATGAAATCGGAAATGCGTTTGTAGGCGGTTTTATAAAAAGTCTGTGGAAGTACAAACCAATCTAATATCTCATCAAACCTGAGATATATGCCGAAAGCATTACGTCCTATTGGAGTTGAATAACAAACATCTTGAAATCAACGTTTTGACGATTATGTAAGAAGCCTTAGGAAGTAAAAATGAATTCGATATCTCATTAGAACTAAGAAATATGTAAGAATTTGTGAAAACATATGCAACCCCCTTGCACCCACTTTGGGGTTGAATATCCAAAAATCCTGAAATAAGTTTTTAGATATGTATAAAGAAAGCCAGAGGAAGTAAAAACCAATCCGATGTTCTATCACTCCTAAGAGATATGACAAAATTCGTGAAAACGTGTTCAACCCGTTTTTACACTCTTAGGGGTTGAAAAAGGAAAAAACTTGAAAACGGGTTTTAGGTGATTATTGAATAAACCCGTGGAAGTAAAAAGTTATTCCATATCTAATCAGACCTGAGGGATACGGCTGAATTCGTGAAAATGTATACATCCCCTTTACACCACCTTGGGAGTTTAATTTTAAAAAATCCTGAAAACACTTTCTAGGTATTTCTATGAAGAACCCGTAGAAAAAAAATGAATTCAATTGCCAATGAATATTTGAAAATTTTTTTTTATCTAAATTACTTTTCTAGTTGATTTAAATATACGTACCGAATTTCAACTTTCTAGCATAAGCTGTTCTATAGTTAGGAAAAACACCCCCCACCCCCGTACCATACAACCATTATAAAAAATTATATTTTACCAACATGCTACTGCTATAGTTCTATCTAAATACCAAGTTTCAGTTTTATATTGTTATAGGTTCTCGAGATATAAAAATTAGAACTTATTAGTTATCACCCACCCCCACCCTTACCCTCTACACCCTCATCCATGAAATTTTTTTTTCTGCTCAGAGTCTATTAGGTCTACTTCTGGTAAAAAGTTTAAGCATCTATCTTACACTGTTCTTTAGATATGAGACGTGATTTTTTAAAAAAATGCTTACCAACTCCACTTTCATGCTCCACCGCTCCCTTAAAAAATTTTACTTTCACAAAACTTTATTTGTCAACATTTATACAGAAACCAAATTTTATTTCTCTAGTGCTATTGGTGTGTGAGATATCGTAATCTAAAGTTTTTCAACCCTCACCCCCGTACGTCACTGCCCCCTCTAAAAAATTTCTTTCGGATCTATTCTCCTGGTATACCCACAGATGTCCATTAAGTTTTAATTTCGTGACATTAACCGAATAGGAGATATGGATTTTAGAATGTCTCGATCTCGGCTTTCGAGCGTTTCAGACGCATGATTATTCCCCCCACTCCCACACCCATATCATCATTTTTTTTGCAAATGGGTCCACTATCGATGCTCTATATAAATTCCAAGTTTCAGCCTCCTAGCCTATTCGGTTACTGATATCTAAAACGCTTCCCCCATCTCCCCCTCACACCCCCACCACTCAAAAGGTGGCCACTTGAAGGGGTCTGGTGGGACGGCGTACGGCGCACAGACGGACTGAACTTTTTTTTTGCTTTTTTGGTGTCTATTAGCCATGAAATGTGGAAAAAAAAATTTTCATTGTAGCAAATTTTTTTTTTTAAAAATCGATAACAATACTTTATTATTAAAATAATAAAGTAAAATAGTTATGACGATTTTTTAAAAAATCTAATTTTATTTTCCATTCAACGATAAAAATATTATTTTAGTAGCATTAACGGAAATATGTTTTACGCCGATCCGAACTATGTACTCGTAATTACAATTACTTTACCTAATGTTATATCAGCAAAGAATCTGAATTTAAATTTTTTTTAACACTAATGAAGAAGTACAGTGTTCCTATTATACTCGTAATGTGAAATAAGTTATTAACAATTTAAGAAAATAGTAGTTTGTTTTAAGTCATACAGTTTGTTGGGTTTTGAAACATGGTAAAGAAATGACTACAAACAGAAGAGAACGTCAATAAAAGATTCGAAATTCGAATTGCTGTAGATACTTTTTCATAGCTCTATGAGTGAGTTCCATATTTCAAACACACATACTTATTTTCAAGATTGTCAAAAATGAGACATATCAATAAACAATTCCGTTGTTTTTTCTTATTTATTACCTCCATATTAAATGGTTCCATAATTCAGACCCTTACACACCAACCAATGAACTTTTTAAAGAAAAAAAATGAAGTCAACTTTTCTTTCGGCTTAATCCGGTTAAACGATCTTCCGAAAAGTATCTTTACAAGTTTCCAACCCTGATGGAATTTTAAATCGAACCAATTACGTACGATGCAAAATCAACCTCATATATTTATTTTATTTTATTTACCACGCAAAAAGCGAAACCTTTTCCCTTGTTCTTTAACTTTTCGCACCATAAAAGTTTTGGGTCGCCGTTTTTCCTATAACCATCTCGTCATAGTGGGCTTTGCGAAAAGTCCAAAAGGGCTAAAAAAAAGTTGAAAAGGGTCGATCAAAACGAGATGTCTTTTATTTTCCAAGTGATCCCTATTTCCTGAACCCGGAACAGATTCAAAGGTTATGGTCAGCAGTCGAAACAAAAAAGGACCAACTAAGATACTAAATGAACGTCAGTAATACCTGATAAAAATTATTAAAAAAAAATAGTCATTTACTGTGCACACCGACAAATTCAATACGAAGGACATGTCTACGATGAATAATTGAATACCAGTCCTGCTCTCTCTCTACAAGTATCTGAATAATTCTAATTAATTTTTCATCATCACCATTTTTCCTATATCTCCTTTATTCGAAGCTGACATTCCTGGGATTCTCCGCTTCCTGTAACAGGCATATTGCATACGAAGGTAAAACCTGGAACGAAGGTATGTCTAAAAGGCACTTCTTGCGGAATATGTGGTCTAACACCTACCCTACCCTAGAGGATGGCTCATGAGATTGTCTCGTCTAATTTGTTAAATAATGATCACCCTAAAGTTGGGGCGGAAGGAATAGTGAATGGATCGAAACGAGGAAATATGCCAACGCTAAAATTTATGATCTTATTACCTAGCTTTTCACCACAGTGTACTAATACTGGATGAAGCAGCATTAACATGAATATAAAATCCTTTTTGGAGTGAGCCATTTTCAGTTTATCGTCAGGAACTAAACTTCTTTTTAATCCACTTTTGTTTTGCTTTGTGACCACTACCACTTTGCTACTCAATCACGTTTTCTTTCACTTCTTTAACAATTTTTGCTAGTGCAATCAGCGATCTACCAACTAATAGGCCATCACTTCACCCCACTAATTATTAAGCACATCGCACACAGTCGATAATTGGGCGGTGCTGTAACACTTTAACACTTTAACCCGACGATAATTCGATTTTTTGAATGGTTCACCATAGGTAACGGTCGAAAGGTACAGACACTAAATACAAGGACATGACCCGGCCAATATTATCCCCAGTGTAATGTTATCATCACACGGGCTGATAAGCGACTAACTCTGTCATCAGAATTTCATTGAAAAATATCCCATCTAAAACTGAATCCTTGCCCTAAGCTTTACCGATTTGGCGGGGAAATCCCCGTCCGAAGGATCTGCGCATCCGAAATGGCAACGTAATTTCCGAATGTATGAAACAATCGGCTATAGTTACCCTATGACACGTTCCTAGTTACCCTAGGACACGTTCCTTGGAAAGAACTTCTATCCCGAGAAACCACTCATAGAAGCTTTTTTTACACAGAATTATATTCCGGAGGATTTCTTGATCTTATCGTGTAAGCACAGCAGTAATACAAAGCATAACTTTATTTCAGGCTACACGGTATGTTCAGTCTAGGGTACCTTCAGACGGAAGTCGGGAGATAGAGAGAAAACTGTTCAAGAATAAAAAAAATTTGGTATATCTTCATTTGCAGAACGCTAGTCCAGCTTGGCCTTCCTCAATCTGGAATCAGAAATGCACGTGAGTCCTGTGGTGTACGCCAAAAAAGAGTGTCAGAAAAAATCATACCACTCATAGTACCAGTCGAGGATATTGCACAGTTGATGATGCTCCACATACGTTCCAGTTGAGTGCATTGATTCATCAACTGCAGCTGTGATGTTTTCAAAGGATTCATTTCAATAAAAAAATGTTTTCAAAGCATCCGGTAAATCCCAGGAAAAATGTTTATCATACCCAGGATAAATGGAGATGATACCGAACAACGTTCTAGTAATTTTAAGGTTCAACACATCCAACCGTAATATTCACAGGAAAATAAGGGCAATACAAGACCCTTGAAAAAATGTAGGTACGTGGGTGTACTTTCTAAGTATATTAAACTATTATAAGACTATGTGCCAGTCAGAAGTTTAAGCTTATTACCCGTGAGGAAAAACATAATGGAGTACCCTTGCGACTACGAGCGAAGAAAAGACGGGGAGGTAATTTAGCTCGGCAGATTTAAAAAGGATTAGGTAGTTTGCATGCAACTGAAAATGTGGGATAATTTATTCATAAGATTATTCTTGAAAATTTTTTCAACCATTGCTTATGACAGAAAATGTAACATACATTATTTACTCATCAGAGGTCACAGCAGGTGAAACTTTTTCCTAAAGTGTAATAATAATCAAAAGGTTTTAGGATAGTTCTGATGGAAGCAAATTTAACTTAAAGTTTTTGATAAAACTGGGTAGAACTGTGTGCATATGTGAGTACATACGGATTGGAACTTTTTACCAGTATTTAAAAAAAAACTGAAAAAATTCTGGGCGAAATTTTATTATTTTTCTAGTCAAAGTTCAGGAAGTGGTTAAAATAGGATCGCGATAAAATGCTTTCACTACTGCCACATATAACACATGAATGACGTAATTGGGTCATACTCCAGGACGCGGTCAAATCGCAGAATAATATCAGTTGTTACAAGATTAGGCGTTAATTTTGTCCCTAGAATAGAAATAAACATACAGCAGTCACGATCGGCTGCAAGCCAATCGTATTGTTGCGAGCTAGGGGTTCGCCGGGATTTCAAGTAAAACACAATTCGGTTAAAATAAAAATACGTGATAATTTATTAATCGCACTTTAAATTCTATTCGCACAATAATTCGCACTGTATGGCAGTACCGCCCGCTTATACCATATATCGCTTGACTCGTTCACTTTCGTTCTCTCTCAACACGGTCGCGTGTACCCGCTGGCTGTCACAGTCGACGTAATCAAAATTACTGTGTCTTCGCTGAACGCTTCACCTGCTTATATACTAGGCGGTTGCAGTCTTGAATGTTCACCGGTGTACTTGAACGTTCGTTCAGTTGTGGAATCTTCTCGAAAGCTTCAGAGCCTTCGATTTCGATCTTCGTTCAGTGGTGTGTGCAGAGGATTCTAGTATATTGGAGAGCATTCGATAAGAAGAGAGATACAACCGTGCCGTTTCGCCTTATTTCTAATTGGGTTATTTTGCAACTAGGTATTCGGTTGTTGTTATTTTCATTATGTGTAACGATCGAGTTGTACGGTTGCGCGGTTGCCAGGCTTACACGTAACAGTATGATACTCGAGATGAAATAATGAACTTCAATTTATATTGTAGTTGGGGATAAAGTAGAATTACGTGTGTGCATGTTGTATGTCCTTTATTAAGGACTCCCCTTTGATTGCTACTCAAACCTAAAAGACAATATTCAGTGTTTAAATTTATATCTTCAACTGGGTGAGTCCCCGAAAAAAATTTTTCTTTTTGAAGGACTTTCACATAGAAGGTGCAAGAAGAACTCACTCAATTTCTTACATATTTATTCTTTTCATTGGAACCATTCAAAAATTATTATGTACAAAATTTTAAATTTTGTAGTTTGAAGAGTTCAAAAGTTATCGAAAAATATTGTTGAACACGTGTCTTAAAGACATTTTGTATGGCAGCTACCAGAAGGAGTAAAAGGATTTCGCTGATTAGTAAACTCAAACTTTGTTTTTACTCAAAACTAATTTGTACAAAATTTCGAATTCATAGCGAAGCGATTACTTGAGTTATAGTGAGTTTCGTAAATTAAGCGAAGACATTTTGACAGGATATTTGTATGGCAGCTACACGAAGGACTAATAGGATTTTCTTCATAATCATACATTTAGCTCCAACTATTGGAAAAATACAAAATTTTAAAGACGTAGCTTAAGCTCTTCTGAAGTTATAGACCAATATTCTTGAACACGTGTTTTGAGGACATTTTGTATGGCAGTTACCCAAAGGAGTAGGACGATTTTGCCCGTTAACGAACTTAGCCTTTTAAAACATACTGCAGTCACAATCGGCTGCAAGCCAATCGTATAATACTCTAGATGAATACTGAACTCCGATTTATATTGTAGTTGGGTATAAAGTAGAATTACGTGTGTGCATGTTGTATGTCCTTTATTAAGGACTGCTATTAGATTGCTACTCAAAACTAAAAGACAATATTCAGTGTTTAATTTCATACCTTGAACTGGGTAAGTCATCGAAAAAAATTTCCTTTTTAAAGGACTTTCACATGGGAGGAGCAGGAAGGACTCACTCGATTTCTTACATATTTATCCTTTTCCTTGGAACCATTCAAAAATGAACGTGTACAAAATTTCAAATTCGTAGCTTGAAGCGTTCAAAAGTTATTGGAAAATATTTTTGAACACGTGTTTTAAGGATATTTTGTATGGCAGCTACCAGAAGGAGTAAAAGGATTTCGCTGATTAGTAAACTCGAACTTCCTTTTCACTCAAAACTAGCTTGTACAAAATTCCGAATTCGTAGCTAAAAGAGTGTTTGAGTTATTGTGAGTTTCGTAAATTAAGTGAATACATTTTGAGAGGATATTTGTATGACAGCTACACGAAGGACTAACAGGATTTTCTTCATAATCATATATTTAGCTCCACCTATTGGAAAAATAACACATACAAAATTTCAAAGACGTAGCTTAAACCCTTCTGAAGCTATCGACCAATATTCTTGAAGACGTGTTTTAAGGACATTTTGTATGGCAGCTACCAGAAGGAGTAAAAGGATTTCGCTGACTAGTAAACTCCGACTTTGTTTTCACTCAAAACTGACTTGTACAAAATTCCGAATTCGTAGCTAAAGGATTACTTGAGTTATAGTGAGTTTCGTAAATTAAGTGAATACATTTTGACAGGATATTTGTATGGCAGCTACACGAAGGACTAATAGGATTTTCTTCATAATCATATATTTAGTTCCAACTATTGGAAAAATAGCACGTACAAAATTTCAATGTCGTAGCTTAAACCCTTCTAAAGTTATCGACCAATATTCTTGAACACGTGTTTTAAGGACATTTTGTATGGCAGCTACCCGAAGGAGTAGGACGATTTTGCCCGTTAACGAACTTAGCCTTACAAATTCAACCAAACATCTAGATTCAAAATTTCATGATCCTAGGTGAAGGCGTTCTTGAGTTATCGTGCTAACGGACGGACGGACGGACGGACGGACGGACGGACGGACGGACGGACGGACGGACGGACGGACGGACGGACGGACGGAGGGACGGACGGACGTCAGGCGGATTTGAGGTTTTTGGCCACAAATAAACAAAAAATAATATATAACTTTTTTTCGTCGAGTCTTGGTTCTATGCGTTACAAACTTTTGGGCTGGATTAAACTTATAATACTCTATATGATTTCATCTAGAGTATAAAAACTCTCCTTTCGTTGTCACATAGATAACATATTGTTGCGAGCTAGGGGTGCGCAGGGATTTCAAGTAAAACACAATTTGGTTAAAATGAAAATAAGTGATTATTTATTAATCGCACTTTAGATAGATAGATAGATAGATAATTATATTTCATGATTATATACAAGTTTGCTTTTACATTTTCATAACAGTGAAGGGTTTAGATTAAATTATCTTTACAGCTTAGTTCTAATTCTTTATGCTAGTATGTTTGCAGACTAGTTTAATTCTTAGTTATTGTTTTTGACATTTTCAGGGAAAAAAATTTTTTCAAAAACCCTTTGAATTTTAATTTTACAATTAAACCTAATGTAATCCTAACTAAAACTAATACTTAAATCTAAATACAAATTCTATTGAATTTAGTATAACATAACTTACAGATTATTTGTTAGTGATAAAATATGTGGAATCTCGCTGTTAGCGCACTTACTCCGGAATTGGCTAGTAAGTTTCGCGATGCGTTCATTGATCTGTTGTAATCCAGATATCTCATCCAATAGACGAGTCGAGAAATGCCATGGTTTGTTTAATAAAATTTTGAGTCATTTGTTTTGTATGATTTGAAGCTTCTGTCTGTGGACCTTTGCACAGTTTATCCAAACTGGCGCTCCATATGTTAGACCGGGTTGCATTACAGAGTTGTATAATAGAAGCTTATTTTCCTGGGACAACTTAGATTTCCTGTTTATAAGTGGGTATAGAATTCTTATGCTTTTCGAAGTGTTTGAGGTGGTTTGTTCTATATGGTACTGAAATGTTAACTTAGTGTCAAGGTGTAGTCCCAAGTACTTGATCGCTTTTGCCCAACGTATTGAAGCACCTAATATGTTTAAATTTGGGGGTGGTAAGAAACGAGTTGCTCTACGTTTCGAGAAATATATTGCTTGAGTTTTAGAGGTGTTAAGATTAATCTTCCATTTTTGGTAAAATATATTTAAGGTTTCAAGCTGCTCTTGGAGGTTATTGATGATAATTTGTGGTTCCAATGCTGTAGTTAAAATTGCGGTGTCATCAGCGAATGTTGCTAAGTCGCAGTTGACAGCCTTAGGCATATCAGCAGTGTATAAATTAAAGAGTGTTGGGCTTAGGCAAGAGCCTTGTGGTACTCCTGCGGGTATGTCTCTGCTTTCTGAACATTTGCTTTTAATCTTTACTCTGAACGATCTGTCGGCTAGGAATGAGCTTATAACTTTGCATATGTATGGTGGCAGATTGAACTTTCTCAGTTTATATATAAGACCATCATGCCACACTCTATCAAACGCCTTCTCTATGTCGAGAGTTACCATGCCAAGAGATTTTTTTCGGGATATAGCATCTTTAACTTTTGATTTGACTCTCAGTAGTTGGTGAACTGTAGACTGTTTGGCGCGGAAGCCAAATTGGAAGTTCGGAATGATTTTGTATTCTTCTATTTTGTCTAATGTTCGCTTCAGGATTATTCTTTCGAATATTTTGCCTAATATAGGTTGGAGGCTGATTGGGCGGAAGCTTGTTGGATTAGTAAGGTCTTTACCTGGTTTGGGTACTGGTGTGACGATTGCTACTTTCCATACCTGCGGAAAGTAGCCTAGTTTTAGGCAGGAGTTATAAATAAAATTCAGGTAAATTATTGCTGAGTTTGTCAGGTTTTTGATCATGGGCACGATTATCCCATCGTGGCCAGGCGCTTTTTTTGGTTTAAGCGTGCGGATAATTCTCTTGATCTCTTTAGGCTTACACAGTACTGATGGTGGCAGATTGGATGTATTCATCGTGGAAATTCGTAGACGATTATCTTGTATCTCCGTCTCAAATTCACTGTTTCCAGGAGTTTGAGGTGTATTGTGATAGGAGCGAAAATTATCAGCAAGCAGTTCAGCTTTTAATCAATCGCCAGATATCGCCGTGTTGTTCATGTGGAGTGGCGGCAGGATATTACGCCCACGTTTAAAAAGTTTGTTGAGCTGCCAGAGTTTTGTTGAACCTTTTGGTAAGCTGGACAGCAAATCACTCCATCTCCTATTCTTAGTATTATTTATTTGCTGCTGGATTTCCTTGTTAAGTTTGTTAACAGACGTTTTCAAATCAGGATTTCTAGTTCGTTACCACTGTCGTCTCACAATATTTCTTTGCCGTATTAAATTTGTGATATGGCTTTCGAGCGGCAAGTTAAAATCGTTTGATGTGATGCGTGGTGTTGATATGTTGGCGGCATCAGTAATCAAATTCGATAAATGAGAGACCATGGCATCTATTTCTGCGGTAGTAATAGGTTTCGATAGATTCAGACATGAGTTTGAAAAGCCCTTATTTAGTAGGTGCTTGTATTTTAACCAATTGGTTTTCGAGAAACACGGTTTACTAGCGATAAACCTGGGAATTGCATTAGCCAGCTGTATTGAGAAGGATACTGGAAGATGAGTAGATGATAATTCATCTAGTGTTATTGGTGGTGAAATCACTGAGAGCCCATTGCATATTATTAAGTCAAGTGTGGAGCATCTACCTTTAGGAGGGTAGTATGTCGCTTTAGATGGTGGATGTATTACCATGTTAGATTTAGCACTTTCATCAAAAAGTATCTTACCGGCTTGGTTAGCACTGAAACAGTTCCAGTGCCTATGTTTGGCGTTTAGATCTCCACAGATCAAAGTACTTGAACTACCCCTAAACAATAATCTTATATCAGTTTTGAACGCAGATAGCTTTGCGTTGTTTAATTTTGTTCCAGGAAAATAAGCTGCTATTATTTTTAAATTAGCGTCCGTAACTTCAATAGCTAATGATTCGATCACGCTGGTGTTTATTGCTTGAGATAGTGAATGTCTTATTCCACTTCGAATAAAGATAGCAACCCCACCACCTATTTTATCACTCCTATCTTTGCGGTATATTTTATAGCAAGGATCAGAAATCTTGTCACTTTTTTGGAGCCAAGTTTCTGTTACGACTAAAATATCAATTTCATTAGTTTTAAGAAAGTCAATGGTTTCTACTGCTTTGTTACGTATACTCTGGGCATTCCAGATGATTGTTTTGATGTTTGCTTTATCCATAAAGAAACTTGGCTGCCAATTCCACAACAACGTTGAACTGATCTTGCTTGTTTTTACAGTTGGATAACTTAGAAATTAGTTCATGGGAAAGAGTTATTAATTCATTTGTATTAAACAGATCTTTGTTACCATTATTAATTAAAATATTACTATAACTTACATTACTGGGCTTAATGCTACTGCTGTAGTTGTTTTGGTTCTGAAGATGTCTGCTGTTCGGTCCACGCGTAATTAATGGGAACTCCTCGTTTCTATAAGAAAATGCAGCTACTCCTTTTGTTTTACTCTGTTTTGTGTATCGATTTTTGATGCTTATATATTCGCTGCGTTTCTGGCAAGTTGGGTGGCTGGCGATGTGATTTCCTCCGCAGTTCGCGCATTTGGTTTCTGCGTCCGTTTTGGTAGGACAATCATCGTGTTTGTGTTGCTTTCCACAAAGTAAACATTTCGTTGGCAGGTAACAGTGCGTTGACCCGTGTCCATAGAGTTGGCAATTGCGGCATTGAGTCAGCTGGTTTTGCCTTTTACTGTAGTATTTCCAGTGAACAATTATGCCGGTGACAGCCTTGATTTTCCTCAGGTCCGAAATTTTGACTGTGCCACAGTTAAAATATAGCAGGTATATTGCTTGTTTGTCATAGCGGGTATTTTTAATATTAAATTTTTTGATGTCAATGCAGTTGACATCCAACTGATGTAATTCTTGGGTAAGATCAGTAACCTGCATTTCCGGAAGCCCCGTTAGGACTACTTTTATGGGCCGACTATCACTGGCCTGGTGTGTATAAAAGTGTACCTTTTTCTCCTTAAGGTAGCTTAGGGTCTTTTCATAGCTTTCCTTCGTTTCTATACAAACTTTACGCCCGATTGACATAAGTTTAATTGTGTAATCACTTACTTTTAGCTGGTGCATCATGATTTTGATGGTATTTTCATCTAACGATGGAAATACGATTGGCGGTTTTTTTTTATTAGCTTTTGCGGAATCCACCGCCGTTGTTGTTACTGCATCGGGTGTTGTTGGGGCCGTTATACTGCTGGTGCTCGCCAAAGGTGCAAAACGATTTGATTGCGTTAATGTAGGCTTTATATTCGCCATCGCAAATGATTGACTGGTTTTTGGGAATTTTAACTTATCCCTATTATAAACTTCTGAGGTCTCCTCGTGGAGCCTCTTAAGCCCGGAAGCACTTAATTTATTAGCTATTGTCAATATTGTTTTGTTCTTTAACTTTTAATTGGTAGGTATATCAAATATTTTAACACGTTTGAACACTTGATCAGGGAGAAAAAAAAAAAAAAAAAAACTCACTATAGGTACTTTGCATCCGATCACTACGGGTACTTGGTAAGAACTGATCGCACTTTAAATTCTATTCGCACAATAATTCGCACTGTATGGCAATACCGCCCGCTTATACCATATATCGCTTGACTCGTTCACTTTCGTTCTCTCTCAACACGGTCGTGTATACACGCTGGCTGTCACAGTCGACGTAATAAAAATTACTGTGTCTTCGCAAAGCTTCACCTGCTTATATACTAGCCGGTTGCAGTCTAGGATGTACTTGAATGTTCGTTGCGTGTGGATTGTTCTAGAAAGCTTCAGAGCTTTCGATTTTGATCTTCGTTCAGTGGTGTATGTAGAAGGTTCAAGTGAGCTTGAGATCTTTCGACTTTGATTCTAATTGGATTCTAGTACATTGGAGAGCATTCGATAAGAAGAGAGATACAATCGTTTTGTTTCGCCTTATCTTCAGCTAGGTTTCTGATTGGGTTATTTTGCAACTAGGTATTCGGTTGTTGTTGTTGTTGTTGTTTTTATTATGTGAAACGATCGAGTTGCACGGTTGCGCGGTTGCCAGGCTTACATGTAACAATATGTTTCAAAGTCAGCAAGGCTATGTATGCCCTGTATCCTCTTATAAATAGAAAATCCCAACTTTCTGATTAGAACAAGACCTTATTGTTCAAAAAGGCAATCCAACCTATTATCGCATATAGCTCTCCTGTTTGGGGTCATTGTGCAAAGTCACATATTAAAAAGCTTCAGGTCTCACAAAATAAGTGCCTCAAAATAATAGTGAAGAAACCATTCTTCTTCTCCACTAGAAGTCTCCACGAAGAAGTTAAAGCGCAAACTGTTCTTGAATTAATTTCAACCAGATACTCATCTTTTGTAACAAGACTGGAACTAGTCGACAATCCGATAATACTATCACTCATATAACATCCTACTACTTGACATGTATTGGTGTCTAAATTGTTTTTCTTCAGTTAGTTAATTACCTTTTTACTATTTTTGCTTTCCTTTAATTTAAGTTAGTTTGTAAGTTAGTTTTAAACTCACTACACAAGGTTTTTTGTATAAATTTTTCCTTGAATTTATTTCACTAAAATTCTCGTAGATGCTTCGCTTTGCTGTGCTGACTAGATTTAATTTAGCTGTTAAGATATTGAATTATCTGTTCTCTAAATTATAAATTATAAGATGGTAGACATAAGTGGAAAAACTAATAAATATTGATTGAATTGAATTAAATTGAACTTAGCCTTACAAATTCAACCAAACATCCAGATTCAAAATTTCAAGATCCTAGGTGAAGGCGTTACAAACTTTTGGGCTGGATTAAACTTATAATACTCTATATGATTTCGTCTAGAGTATAAAATTTTGCAAATTACTTGCTCGGAAGGCAAGCTTTGGGTTTTAATAATTTTTTAAAATCACTTAAAGAGTACATCCAATGTACCCACAATTGAAAACTGCTCCGTACGATGGATGGCGTGCTGTGAACAGACGGACTGAACAGGTAGTGGTAGTAGTTTTTAGTCTTAGAACGTGAAAATGTAAAATATCGTGGTAGTATTTTTTAAGACGATCTAAATATTTTATTATTGAAATAATATAATAAATAAGAGTAGAATGTGATCCTAGAAAGGAAAAGGAGTTGGATTAATATACTAGATCATGTATTGATCCTTATACAAATTTTACGGTAATAGCGTACTGAAACAATAATTAAAAATGTTTTATGACACAAACGTAATAACCAAAAACAGTCAATAATTTCACTGTTAAACTCTTGTCAAAACATGATTCCAGGTTTGATTAGTATACCTCTACCTTTTATAACCTTAAATAGACGGTTTTGGAGGCGGTCATAAGCCTAGTGACAGCAGGTACCATTTGCTGAAATTCGATATCTGATCAGATCTTAAAGATGTAGCGGAATCCGTGAAAACATACAACCACTTTACAAACATAAAAAATTCTGAATTCGGTTTTTCGACCAGACCAAATTAACATCTCATCAGAACTAAGATGCAGGGACGTCAGTTATGGGGTGCGGGTCAGAGGGGCATTTGACCCACTCTGAATTTTATGTAAATCTCAGTAATATTTATACTCTAGATGAAATCATATAGAGTATTATAAGTTTAATCCAGCCCAAAAGTTTGTAACGCATAGAACCAAGCCTCGGACGAAAAAAAGTTATATATTATTTTTTGTTTATTTGTGGCCAAAAACCTCAAATCCGCCTGACGTCCGTCCGTCCGTCCGTCCGTCCGTCCGTCCGTCCGTCTGTCCGTGAACACGATAACTCAAGAACGCCTTCACCTAGGATCTTGAAATTTTGAATTTCGATGTTTGGTTGAATTTGTAAGGCTAAGTTCGTTAACGGGCAAAATCGTCCTACTCCTTCGGGTAGCTGCCATACAAAATGTCCTTAAAACACGTCTTCAAGAATATTACCAATAACTTCAGAACGGTTTGAAATTTTGTATGTAGTATTTTTCCAATAGTTTGAGTTAAATGTATGATTATGAAGAAAATCCTATTAGTTCTTCGTGTAGCTGCCATACAAATATCCTGTCAAAACGTTATCACTTAATTTACGGAACTCGCTATAACTCAAGTAATCTTTTAGCTACGAATTCGGAATTTTGTACAAATTAGTTTTAAGTAAAAAGGAAGTTCGAGTTTACTAATCAGCGCAATCCTTTTACTCCTTCAGGTAGTTGCCATACAAAATATCCTTAAAACACGTGTTCAACAATATTTTCCGATAATTTTTGAACGCTTCAAGCTACGAATTTGAAATTTTGTACACATTAATTTTTGAATAGTTCCAAGGAAAAGGATAAATATGTAAGAAATCGAGTGAGTCCTTCCTGCACCTCCCATGTGAAAGTCCTTTAAAAAGGACTTTTTTTTCGATGACTTACCCAGTTCAAGGTATGAAGTTAAACACTGAATATTGTCTTTTAGTTTTGAGTAGCATTCTAATAGCAGTCCTTAATAAAGGACATACAACATGCACACACGTAATTCTACTTTATCCCCAACTACAATATAAATCGGAGTTCAGTATTCATCTAGAGTATTATACGATTGGCTTGCAGCCGATCGTGACTGCAGTATGTTTTTAATACTAATCCCACCGACGTGGATCATTCTAGACAACTAAAAACAGTTTGATATTGTTTTCCACATGGCTTTAGTGAGCCGTTAATAATAATTGACCTCATCCTGACGTTGCTGTTGACATCAGTTGAAAACGAACCGTTTTTTAGTTGCATGGTGTAGAGGATACATGTATAATATCCTTTAAATTAACTTTGTTAATATTTGACGAATTTTCAAAGTTTGATATTTATTTAATGATTTCACAAATATTAATTATTTATTTAATAACTTTAACATAGTTAGATATTACATATTAATCGATTTCACCATATTAATTAATTTTATTTATCAATTTTTATAATGTTAAATAATTTGCAACCATATTCGGTAAGGAGTTTGATAAGACTTCAAAAAAATATTTGAAAAATTTAATTTTTTATAAAATATGCCAACTTCGATTTAATTTCAATAATATGTATGAAGTTGGCAATCGTTCAAAACTTTAGTGAAATAACTCAGTTAAATAGGATTATTTAAATGTGACGTGACGTACCACCACAATGGAACGGTTATAAACCTATCACAGATTTAGATGCGGGGATCAACGACTCACTGATTTTCTAGTACTTGCATGTCTTAAAGAAAAAGCAGAAAATGTAGATATTGATGCATTTATAAATAATTTTCGTCGTTCGGAACAAAGACGACATCCGTTATTTTAAAAAATTGTTTTAATACAGTTGTTTTCGTGTTTTTGTGTTAATGAATGATGTTTTCAATTCGATCCATTTTTAAAATATAGGTACTTAGAACTAGACATTGCTGGTGAAGTAATTGGTTAAGTGGTCAGTTGGTAACTTTACATCCACAGTTGCATATGTAACGTCAAGCTATTATTAATAATTAATACTTTCCCGGAAGGAAAGTGAACTTCGATTTCCAAAATTTTAAGTTATTGAAAATGTATGATTCGTTTCTAGAAAAATTTACAGTTAAAATCCGTAATGAAATAGATGCGTTTTTAAGTTTTTTCAGAAAGCAATTGGCATTAAATAAAGAGAAATTTGAGATGGTACATCTTTAATATTTATAGTGTTACAATTTTGGACATTATTCAGCCCAAAAATATGACTTCAAACACCCGAAAAACATGTCTTTAAAGTATATCGGTAAAGCAGTTTCCGAACTTTTTGAATGATCGCATGTACCGTGAATGCGAATCGAATATGAACCGCATAGTCGGCGGGAATAGAATATCCGCCGTTTTCCAGAATTAGCGTGATTGTGTATGTTTTTAATAGTTTGTAAGGAAACAGGAAAGAAAATCTTTAATTTTGTGTGTTAAAATCTAAAACTAATCTTAAATGAAAAAGTCCAATCATAAGTGGAGCGGAAGAATTATCTGGCGTTTTCTCACGTGTGAACAGCAGCTCCAACGGCAGAAGTGGAAAAGTTTTTGGATCGTATCGTTACTGATGATAAAAAGTGAATACACTACGATAACCCGAAGCGTAGAAAGCCCGGCCATGCATCGTGATCGACGGCAAAGCCGAATATTTACGGTGCCAAACCCATGCTTTTGGTAGGTTTAAATAAAGTTTCAAATAGCCTCCTGTTTATTCCTTAGGTTGTCAGTCTCATAGTAACATACACCGCATCTCAGCATTAAACACGTTTCGGACTTATACCCATAAAATAATAAAGTTGCGCCCAGACTGTTGGCAGATTTTTTTTATTTATTTACGTATTTTTTTTATCAATGGAATATTCCATAGAAGTAAAAGCGAATTCGATCACATTAAATCTAAGAGATTTTCGGAATCAGTGAAAACTTGGTTTAATTGGGAAAAATACTTAAATCTGTTTTTTCCCCGACTATGTTTAAAGCTTATAGAAGTAAAAGTGAATTCCAAATCTCAATATACCTAAGAAATATATCAGAATTCGTGAATATGTACACAACCACTTTACACCCCCTTATTGGTAGGATATCGAAAAATTTTTAAAAGCGTTTCTAGGCGCTTATATAAATAGCCTGCAGAAGCAAAATTGCTTTGATAGCTCGACATGTCTAAAAGTTTTAACGAAATTCGTAAAAATGTGGATTCACGGACATTTTTTTTACTCAACCTCTGAACTCTAATAAAAATCTGAACTTTTTTTTGCTTTAGTTACTCTAATAGCTCATCTACATATACATACTATGTTTCAACTTTCTAGCATAAGCTGTTTCTGAGATATAAAAAACCACCCTTCACCCCCGTACCTTGCTATCCCTATGAAAAATTTTATTTTATTTTTTCTGGGATGTCTCTATAGTGGCTCTATATAAACCTAATTTTTTAGCTTTCTATTCATTACGGTTTTCGAGAAATAAAAATTAAAATTTTTTTCCTTTCAACATCACCCCCTACACCCCCACCCCTAACATTTTTTTCCCTACTAGAGGTCTACCGATCCCAACTCCTGTAACATTTTCAAGATCATATCTGATACTGTTTCTGAGATATAAAAATGACATTTTTTGAGAAATTTCTATCCCCCCTCTTGCGTGCTCCACCTTCCCCCTCAAAAAGCGTAAGTTCAGTAGACTCCACTTGTGATCCCATATACAGAAACTAAATTTTATCTTCCCGGTCTAATTGGTTCGAAAGATATTGTAATCCAAAGTTGTTCACCCCCAACTTCCACACCCCCCCCCCCCCCCCCCCTGTGATCAATCGTTCAAGAGATATGGATTTTAGAATATTTCAATCCCGGCTTTCAAGCGTTTTAGACTCATTGTTTTTCCCCCACTTCCACATCCCTCAACTCTTATCGACTATTTTTTTTGCAAATAAGTCCACTATCATAGTACTACATAAGTTTCAAGTTTCAGCTTTCTAGCATAAGTGGTTCCTGAGATCTGGAAACCAAAATTTTTCGTCTAAAACGCGCCACCCCCTTACAACCCTGCCCAACAAAAATATACCAATCGTAGGGGTTCACCCAATCTCCCCACCATACAAATTTCAACTTAATACGTCAACGGTCTTGGAAGCTACGCGCCTTCAAGCGATTTTGCGTACGGCGTCTACGGCGGACAGACAGACATTTTGTTTTTTGTGTTTTGGTGTTTACTAGCCCTAAAACGTGTAAATACAAAATTTCAGGGTAGCAAATTTTTTTGAAATTTCAGGTCGATCACAATACTTTATTATTAAAAAATAATAAAGTAAAAGTATAAAATAATTTTTCTAGGCCTATGCAGATTTCTAACCCACACATAGTCATGAAAATTGGTCTACACCCCTTACTATTATCTTGAGATCCCATAGCTAGAACTCTTTCAAACAATTCGACATGCGGCACTGTTCCCATCATGTTGACAAATTCTTGAATCAATTCGAAATTTCAAAAATTGCCATTTCTTCACGATAACAGAACAAGGAAATTTCTGACCCTTCACGGAAAAGCATTGGCAACCAAATCCCATAAGTGGATGCGACAAAGCTGTAATCGGATATAAAATTTGAAAGCACTCTCGAATAGCCGAGTTACAGAAGTGTATGGAGTCATACCTCTTACAATTTGGTACAGCACACACTCAACTGATATTTCACGCTACGTACAGCCAGGACATCCGATTCGAAAACTGAATTTTCGGTCCGCTTTCTGCCTTTGCGTTCGATACTCGTATATTCGGATATTTGTTAAATATTCTTTACTCGATACATTTCACTCAGACAGGACGTTATCCATTCCTGAATCGGTGTCCTTTCTTTTGGAGATAGCATTTTTCCTTTAGCGTAAAGAAAGGAGACACACAAGAGCTGACCAAACGTTCGATTTTGGGCTTTTCAATTTCATAGGACAGTTCGTATCCACTTAGCTGGTGGAGCGCGAATTATTATTCTACGTGCGAAGGATTTCTGGATTGAAGCCAAAAAAAATTCTCAGAATGATGATGTGTGTGTATAGGAACAGTTCCATGGCACTGTCATGGTTCCTTTTAGCAAGGCTCTTTGTGCCGATTCCAACACTTTCTGACTATTAATTGGATTACGACCTCTTTTTACCGAGTCACGGGCCAAATCACATTTTCGGGCATAAGTTAGGGACCGATTTTATGCGTCCGGGCACTTGATGAGGGTTAAAGGATACTAGCGTGCGAAGTGTGTTAATGTCGACTGAGACAAAATCGTATAACATTGTAATTGTGTGACGTGTTTTCAATGTCGACGATTAACGAATTTCGATTTATATGTAACAGATAGGACACTTATTATGTTTTTCTTATTTTTTTCGGGCGATAAGAGTTGGTTGAAATGAATTCATTTATCCCAAAAAAATTGGCAACAGTTTGGGCGCAACTTAATTATCAGCGCATTCGATCTCATAAAACATAAAGTATTTGCCGGAATTCGTGAAAACTTGAACAATACTTTACACAAAAATGCTGAAATTGTTTTTTTCTCGATTAAATTATATTTCATAGTTCATAGTTCATTTATTTCAATAATACTTAAATATATATAGACACAGTTTATAATTTTTTTAGAGAGTAGGCTGGTGCCTTTGTAACTACAATATTGAGTTTAGTACAAGACAAGAAAATAATGTGAAACTTTGTAAAGTTACGAAAATTTTGTTTGCTTAAAGAAAAATTTAATCAACTAAAAAACCTTACATACAAATTAACCTAATTAACCTAACTTATAGTACCTTAGAACTAAATAAAAACAAATAAAATACATTCGCAGAAGGAACTTATAGGATAGATATAACCAGAGGATTTGTGACATATCGACACCTGCTCAAAAATAAAGATTGGGCTTTAAGAGCCATAACATTGATCATTGAAACTTCAGCCTCCTGGTGAAGACGTTTAGTCGAGTAAAAGAATGGTTTGTCCGTTATAATTTTGAGGCATTTGTTTTGTATTATCTGCAACTTTTTCTTGTGCACGTTTGCACAGTCGTTCCATACTGGAGAACCATATAAGATGATAGGCTGCATTACCATTTTGTATACTAGAATTTTATTGTCAAGTGATAGCTTAGATTTCCTATTGATGAGTGGATATAGGGCATGTATACAGCGAGAAATTTTCGAGATTGTATTTTCGATATGAGCGTGGTAGGTTAGTTTTTTGTCTAACGTGAGATCAAGGTAGGTGATAGTGTCAGACCATTCAATGGGCTCTCCACCGAAGCGTAAAGGTCGGCATGGCAAGTTCCTGAAGGTACTGTTACATGTAAACCTGGCAACCGCGCAACCGTGCAACTCGATCGTTTCACATAATGAAAAACAACAACAACCGAATACCTAGTTGCAAAATAACCCAATCAGAAACCTAGCTGAAGATAAGGCGAGACAACACGATTCTATCTCCCTTCTTTACCGAATGCTCTCCAATGTACTAGAACCCTGTACATGAACCACCAAAGTCGAAAGATCTCAAGCTCACTTGAATCTTCTGCACACACCACTGAACGATGATCGAAATCGAAGGCTCTGAAGCTTTCGAGAAGATTCCAGAACTGAACGTTCAAGCACATCCTAGACTGCAACCGGGTAGTATATAAGCAGGTGAAGCATTCAGCTAAGAGACAGTAATTTTGATTACGCGACTGCGAGTATACGCGACCGTGTGGAGAGAGAACGAAAGTGAACGAGTTAAGCGATATATGGTATAAGCGGGCGGTACTGCCATACAGTGCGAATTATTGTGCGAGTATAATTCTGTGAATTAAAAGTGCGATTGAATAAATAATTACTTATTTTTCATTTTAACCGAATTGTGTTTTACTTGAAATCCCGGCGAACCCCTAGCTCGCAACAATTGGTGTCAGAAGTGGGATTTCAAGGATTAATTCGGGTTGATTGAAAGTGAGAATTTTGTGCGCTGTGAAGTGAAATTAAAATTCTCGAACGGACAAAGTGAGAATTTTGTGCGCTGTGAAGTGAAGTTAAAATTCTCGAACGGACAGTGAGAATTTTGTGAAATCGAATATTCTCGAGTGCTCTAGCGAGCGGTTACTTTAATTAGTGAAGTGGAAAGTTCTCATACGGACAAAAAGAGAATTTGAATCGCGGAAAATCTTCAACGGACAAATAAACGATAGTGAAAATGCCGCGTTATTTAAAATATTTGAAACTAATGGAGCTGAAGGAAGAGCTCGGTAAACGGGAATTATCAACAACTGGAAACAAGTCTGAACTTGTCAGCCGAATGATCGAAGTACTTGAGGCTGAAGGTAAAAACGCAGACAATTTCGAGTTTCCAATCGAAGAAGCTCGCGCAGCAAGTAGTGATGAGTGTTCCGAAACATTAGACTCTCTTAGACAGTTAATGCAAATGATGAACCAACAAAGTCAGAAATTAGACCAAACCTCAACGGACATCAATCAGAAAATGGACCACCAAAGTCAACTATCAGCAGACCTTAATAACAAGTTAGATCAGACATCAACAGATCTTAACGAGAAGTTAGAACAGCAGTTAAAGGACCTCAACCAGAAATTAGACCAACAAAGTCAACTGTCAGCGGATCTTAACAAGAAGTTAGATCAAACATCAACAGATCTTAACGACCTCAACCAAAAGTTGGAGCAGCAGAACAACAAAATCGAAGATCTAAATCAGACGATGGACACCATGGGTAAAGCAATAGAAGAAAATGTAGAAAAGAAACTTCGAACATTTGAAGAGCAAATAACGGAGAAGACATCAGCGATTGTAGAAGAAGTCGAACGTCTAAAAAGGGACTTTGATAACGTGAAAGCGACTGGAGTCATCAAGACAGAACACGTTACACACAAAGATTTCAAAGCTCCAATCTTTGATGGACAAACACCGTGGGCTATCTACAAGACCCAATTTGAGGCGGCCACGAGAAATAATCACTGGAATGATTTGGAACGAGGAACGGCTTTGATATTGGCGCTAAGAGGTCCTCCAGCAGAAATTCTCCAAACAATTCCTCAAGAGCAGCAACAAGATTTTTCGACGTTGGTACAGACATTGGATCTTTATTACGGCAGTGACCACATGCGAGAGATCTACAAAATGCAACTCCACAACCGAAGACAAAAGGATGGCGAAACATTACAAGAGCTAGCACTCGATATAGAACGACTTACGTTGCTTTCATTCCCTAATGTGCAAGGCGAACAACGCAGTGATTTGGCTGTCTTCACATTTAATAATGCCGTACAGGATGAAGAACTACAGTTGTCATTAAAATTGGCAGAAAAGAAAACGATTGGCGAAGCCTTAGTATATGGGCTTACGTTTGAAGCTGCCAAGCAAAGCTCGCAGAGTAACTACCGAGTCCGAAAAATAACAGAAGAGTGTGTATGTCAGAGAACAGAGTGCACCAAGCGGAGCGAAGGATCTGGTGCCCCCCGATGTTGGAATTGCGGAAAGACGGGACACTTAAGTCGGGATTGCAGATCAGCAGAATACACTGGAAGAGCGATACCCCACCATTGCCGCAGTGAGGGCACGGGTCAATGTTACGTGAGTCGGAGATTGGAACACGCTAGGCTCAGCGTTCTCCGATGTTGGCATTGCGGACAGGACGGCCATTTACGGCGTGATTGTTGGCATCTAAGAAGAAACAGGAATAATTACGATGATCACACTTTGAAACAACCACTATGCAATAGCTGTAATGATGGGGAAATAACTGTTGACACTGATTGCCGGTGGAAAGGAACCAAAAGACAAGGCAAACGTCGCGGAGCGATGCGATGTTGGAACTGTGGACAAGAAGGACACTTAAGGTTTGATTGTCGAAATCCGAAGAGAACAACGAATTATTGTTCGGATTGTACTTCCGAACAAAGGAGTACCAGAGGCGCAAAGCTACAGAGCCAATTAGAAGAGACGGAAATTGGCTGGCGAAATCAACATCAGCGTATTGTGATGCAGAATAGTCAACAAGACAAAGAGGTCGTGGGGAACTTGCGACGATTAAAAGTTTGTGATCGACAGCAGGCAAAACATTACCAAACTCGGGACAAAATCTGTTCAACAAATAATCACCAGAATGCAGAGCGTTGTCAACGAGCGAAATCTTCCAGCTACAGAGATGGCGATCTAGTATTGTTGCACAGCACTCGAAGACAGAGGGAAACATCGTCAAAACATCAGTGCAACGGTAAAGGATGGCATCGAGTCAGCACGCAACTAAAGGAGGGAGTACCACGGACCAAAATGAAAAATGACGTCACTGACGGGGGAGCTACTCTGTTCGGGACGAACAGAAACTAAGGAGGGAGTAATGTTACATGTAAACCTGGCAACCGCGCAACCGTGCAACTCGATCGTTTCACATAATGAAAAACAACAACAACCGAATACCTAGTTGCAAAATAACCCAATCAGAAACCTAGCTGAAGATAAGGCGAGACAACACGATTCTATCTCCCTTCTTTACCGAATGCTCTCCAATGTACTAGAACCCTGTACATGAACCACCAAAGTCGAAAGATCTCAAGCTCACTTGAATCTTCTGCACACACCACTGAACGATGATCGAAATCGAAGACTCTGAAGCTTTCGAGAAGATTCCAGAACTGAACGTTCAAGCACATCCTAGACTGCAACCGGGTAGTATATAAGCAGGTGAAGCATTCAGCTAAGAGACAGTAATTTTGATTACGCGACTGCGAGTATACGCGACCGTGTGGAGAGAGAACGAAAGTGAACGAGTTAAGCGATATATGGTATAAGCGGGCGGTACTGCCATACAGTGCGAATTATTGTGCGAGTATAATTCTGTGAATTAAAAGTGCGATTGAATAAATAATTACTTATTTTTCATTTTAACCGAATTGTGTTTTACTTGAAATCCCGGCGAACCCCTAGCTCGCAACAGTACGTTTCTTTGTAAAGAAAATCGATTTCGTTTTGGAAGGGTTTATTTTAATTCTCCAATTGTTGTAGTATTCACCGAACACATTTAGTTGGTCTTCAAGACTTTTAATTATATTGGACGGATTGTCGGAGCTGCAATAGATGTTTGTGTCGTCAGCGAAAATTGCCACTTGACAATTCTCATTTAGTGGTATATCCGCAGTGTATATGTTGAACAATGTTGGACTCAGGCAAGAACCCTGGGGTACACCGGCAGGAATTTGACGAAAGTTGGAAAAGGAAGATCTCAATTTGACAGTAAAGGTTCTTCCTTCGAGAAAGGACTTAATCAGCTCGCAAATGTACAAAGGAAAGGAGAACTTGTATAATTTGTATACTAATGCATCGTGCCACACAGTGTCGAACGCTTTCTCAATATCAAGAGCCACCATACCTATAGAGTTTTTCTGGTGAAGGGAATTTCTGATGAATCTGGTTACCCGCAATAATTGGTGACTTGTAGAAGTCCCTGCCCTGAAACCAAATTGTGCGTCTGGTAAGATATTTGACTCATTTAATAATGTCTGGATCCGATTTAGTACAACGCTTTCAAATACCTTTCCCAGCATAGGAAGTAGGCTAATCGGTCGATAGCTCTGGGGAGACTTTGGATCTTTGCTCGGTTTTAGGATGGGAATAATGATGGCACTTTTCCATTGGTTTGGGAAAACACTTAATTTGAGACATGTATTGAAAACGAAATTAAGAACAATTATGCACTTCTTAGGTAAGTTCTTAATTACTACACTTGGCAGTTTGTCAATTCCAGGGGCTTTTTTAACCTTCAATCGCTTTAGAATTTGACGCGTGGAGTGCAGAAATTTATTGTTTCTCTGTCACAATTTGTGGTTCTCATAGAATTTAAGAGTTTTTCAACAGCTTCGTTAGTACTAGTATTTCCGAGATTTTCTCTAGCGCAGTGGGCAGAATGGAAATTGTCCGCTAGCAATTCGGATTTGTCCAAGTCAGAGAATTTGAGTTGGTTACTAGAGTCTAGAAGGGGTGGGATTTGTTGACTTTTTTTCTTAAAAATTTTGTTGAGCTGCCACACTTTCCTTGAGTTTTTGTCAAGTTCTGACAGCATATCATTCCAATTTTTGTTGCGTTGCTCGAAGATACGCACCCTAATTGCCTTGGTTAGCCGGTTGATAGTGGTTTTGGTAGCAGGATTTCTAGTCGACTGCCATTCTCTGCGGAGATCATTACGTATTTTGATGATTTGCTTAGTCTCACTATCAATTGGCTGAGAGTATGTACGATCTGCGGTGATTTTAGGGGTACTACACTCTATGGCACTCAAAATGTTAGAGTTAAGCTCCTCAATTAATTGGTCAATTTGTCCATTGCTAGTTATCGCGCTTAAGTCCAGACCATTAAGTGTAATGCGGCGATTCAAAAACCTCCGAAACTTCTGCTTGTTTTGCGAAAACAAAAGATAAATTATATTTATTATTTTTTTGTGGCGGAGTCACGGCAAACAGAGACTAGCAAGCAGCAAAGAAGAAAGAAGACAAGATATGACGAACGCAGACGAGCAAGCAGCGAGGATACGAGGCGAAAGACGAGATACGGCGAGCAGAGACGAGCAAGCAGTGAAGACACGAGGCGAAAGACGAGATACGGCGAGCAGAGACGAGCAGGCAGTAAGGTACGAAGCAGGAGATGAGACTAGACGAGCCGAGACGATAGGGCAAGTACAAGTAGGCAGTAAGATACGTGGTGAGCGCTCAACGGAGAACGTACCGAAGCGAGTAACAGAAGTGAAATCAATTTTGAATGTGTTTTAAGAAATAAAATAGAAATAAAGTGAACAACAAGTAGCAGACGCTGACGATATAATCATCCTCGCAAGATCCTTCCCTAGTGCTAAGGAGGTATTTGTCATTCTTGACTCCGCCGCAAAAAAAAGTCGGGTTACCCATAAACGAAAATAAAACAAAAGTAATGACGCAAACAAGAAAGAGAACGGCAATCGGACAGAATACAAAAATTGCAGAGTATAATTTGGAGAGTGTGGACAACTTCACATATCTTGAGGCTAATCTAGCAAAAGACGGCAACGAAACGGACGAAATCAAACGAAGGATCATGCTATCAAATAAAACGTATTATTCGGTACTTCCAATAATTAAATCCAAGAAAGTACACAGGAACAATAAGCTGCGAATATAAAATTAATATGTGAGCTGTGCTCTGAAAGGACGGACTGGCGAATAAGATACAAACATGAGCTGTATCAACTCTTCAAGGAGCCAGAAGCTTCAACGTTCATCAAACTACGTAAACTGCAGTGGGCTGGCCATGTAGAGCGGATGGAAGACAGAAGAATCCCCAAACGTGCTCTTACAGGCAAAGCAAGTGGTAAAAAGCCAGTAGGCAAACCACGCAAGCGATGGGAAGACTCGGTTATTGAAGATAGCAAAGCCATCTTAAAAAATGTTGAAAAAATATCAATATATCGAAATTGCGATATTTTTTGAACGATATATCAATAATATCGACCGATATTTTTTAAAGCGATATATCGATATTAAAATCCGAATATCGGACCCGATATTTTTTGCTAAGTATAGCATATTTTAGAACCCGAACGGCGTTTTTCATTTCTGTTTATTTTACTTTTATATTTTTTAATAATATATGTGTATGTGTACCTTCTCATGCTTTGACCGCAAATTTAGCTATTTCTAGTTGACATTTTACATGGCACTCTAATAAGTTACTTATGCCGAAGCATTCAGAAAACAGATCGACTGAATATCTAGAATTAAGCAAACTTCTGACCCGAACGCTAATAATAGCTCTGACTGGTTATATTGTTACATGAGGAAGCACCTCCATAGCATTAGTCTCTCTGAGAGCAAACACCAGAGCACATTCCCTATGAATGTGAGGGACTTGCTCATTAAAGACTAGAGATGAGACGAATATATTAGTATTCGCTATGATATTACTAATATTTGGATATATTAGATATTAGGAATATGCCGATATCAAATATTCGAATATCATGATACTCATTTCCCATCGACCCCTTCTCGTAACATGGATTTACCGATCTATTTATTCTTTATTTACTTGGATCCAAATTGCACTAATTTACCAATCTACTCTTCTTTTCCTTATACAATAAATTTCATACATTGTCATTTATATCTTCAAAGCAGACAGTCCTTTCTCTTCCGATTAATGTTGAATTCGTTGTTTAAGTCTACCATAATCTTCCGTTACACATTTGCACTTTTCTCATTTAATGTGTAGGTGGTAGGTGAGAAATTGCATAGGTGTACTTTCCCAGACCCTTTCCTTCTTAAAGTGCCTGCCTTCTTTCTCTAGAATGCGCTCAATATAGTCGTAAATTTTTAGTTTTCTATCCTTTGCGGTTTTCGAAAAATATTGAATCAGATTTTTTTCCTTTTCACCTTCTCCCGACATCGCCCCCTACAATATCACCTTTACGAGGGCGGATTGATAATGACGTGCAAAAATCAAGAAGGAGTGGGCAGGTAAGGAATTCGCTATTTTTTTTTACCTGGACCATCCTTAAATAGATTACCTGCAAAGTTTAAGCCTGATACCTCGTTTAGTTTTCGAGAAGCAGACGTCTAAGCAAGTCGACTTACAAAAATTGTTGAAAATGGATAAAAGTGAATTTCGTGTGTTGATTAAACACAATTTTTTAAAAGGGAAAACAGCTAAAGTAAACAAAGAAAAATTAGGTTAACATTATGGGGACTCTGCACCATCGATCCGAATGATTTACAAATAGTTTTCTGAATTCAAGTGTGGTCGTACGAGCACACAAACCACACCAAGTCCAGGTCGTCCAAATGAGGTCACCACTCCAGAAATGATCGATAAAATCCATGATATCGTGATAGAAGATCGTCGAGTAAAAGTGTGTGAGATAGTTAAGGTAGTAAGCATCTCATTTGAACGTGTTTGGAATATTTTGAAAAACCATTTGGACATGAGAAAGCTATCCGCAAGATGGCTGCCGCGTTTGCTCACAATCGACTAAAAACGCAATCGTGTGACAACTTCGCAGCACGGTTTGCAACTGTTTTAACGTAATACAAATGAATTTTTTCGTTGATTCGTAACTGTTGATGAAGCATGGATTCACCACTATACTCCAGAAACCAAACAACAGTCAAAACAATGGAAGGATGTCGGTTCAAGGAGGCAAAACCGTTCTATAGGCTGGAAAGGCTATGGCGACAGTTTTTTGGGATTCCAATGGAATGATATTCACCGACTACTTGGAGAAAGGAAAAACAATGACGGGAGCATATTATTCTGAGGTATTGGTTTCATTGGATATTGAAATCAAGGCAAAACGGCTTCATTTCGCGAAGAAAAAAGTGTTGTTTCACACGTCAGTTGTTGCAACGGCAAAACTGTTTGAATTACGGTACGAATTGCTCCCTCACCCACCGTATTCTACAGATTTGGCACCCTGCAACTTTTTATTATTTCCAGACTTGAAAAAATGGCTTGCTGGAAAGATATTTACCACAAATACTGACGTCATAAGTAAAACCAACGCCTATTTTGAAGGGTTGGACAAATCATATTATTTGGAAGGGATCAAAAAATTGGAAAAACGCTGGACTAAGTGTATCGAGCTAAAAGGAGACTACGTTGAAAAATAAAATAAATTTTTCCGGATAAAATTATGTTTTCTCAATTTTTGCACGTCATTATCAATCCGCCTTCGTAAAATTGTTTTCCCTGCTGGAAGTCTACTGGGCCTAACTCCTGTAAAATTTCTAAGATCATATCTGGTACTGTTCTTGAGATATAAAGATCTAATTTTTTGAAGGGAATAGCCCCTCACTTTTGTGCTTCACCACCCACCTCAAAAAGTTCACATTCAGTAGACTCCACTTGTAATCCTATATAAAAGAAACCAAATTTTATCGTCCTGCTGTAATTGGTTCGGAAGATATTGATGTTCAAAGTTCCCACCTCGAGACCCCACCACCCCCCATATTTTTTTTAGATCTTATCCAATCTTCCATTATCCCTTAAGATAACCACAAAGTTTCAACCTTCTGACATCAACAGTTCAGGAGATATGGATTTTAGAATGTCTCAATCCCAGCTTTCAAGCATTTCGGACATATTGTTTTTCCCCCCACTCCCGCACCCTTCAACCTATATCGACAATTTTTTAAGGAATTGGGTCCACGATCATAGTTCTACATAAGTTCTAAATTTCAACCACCTAGCATTAGCGGTTCCTGAGATCTAGGAACCAAAATTTTTCATCTAAAACGCTCCTCCTTCCTCCCCCTTACACATCCTTTTTGAAGGGGGGAGGTGAAGCACAAAAGTGAGGGGCTATTTCCTTCAAAAAATTAGATTTTTATATCTCAAGAACAGTACCAGATATGATCTTAGAAATTTTACAGGAGTTTGGACCAGTAGATTTCTAGCAGGGAAAACAATTTTAAAGGTGTGATTGTAGGGGGCGATGTCGGGAGAAGGTGAAAAGGAAAAAAATCTGATTCAATATTTTTCGAAAACCGCAAAGGATAGAAAACTAAAAATTTACTACTATATTGAGCGCATTCTAGAGAAAGAAGGCAGGCACTTTAAGAAGGAAAGGGTCTGGGAAAGTACACCTATGCAATTTCGCACCTACCACCTACACATTAAATAAGGAAAGTGTAAATGAGTAAGGGAAGATTATGGTAGATTTAAACAACGAATTCAACATTAATCGGAAGAGAAAGGACTGTCTGCTTTGAAGATATAAATGACAATGTATGAAATTTATTGTATAAGGAAAAGAAGAGTAGATTGGTAAATTAGTGCAATTTGGATCCTATTAAGGAAAGGAAAAATTGATTGCTAAATCTATGCGTTATATAAGGAGGAAAGGGTGGGTGTTGTTATATTTGGAAATAACAATTGGAATTAATATAACTAACATATATTGGACAATGAAAAGGATAGTAGAGTAAATCCGAGTGATTTCGCACCTCGTAAGTTTGAGCAAGGGTAAATAGGGTAAGTTTGTAAGGTTTGACATCTTTGTTAGTTTTTTTAGTTTTGATTTTCATGTATTTTCGGTTTTGTGTTCATAGGTCTATACCGAGTTAAAAATTTTTCAGCAATTAAATATTATGTAATAAGCTGCTAATAATAATGTATTTTCGCAATCATATTGACATTTAAAATTTAAATACCGTAATGTTTTCTTTAGCTTAACTTCACCGAATATAGTTACAAATCTCTATTCGATGACCATTTCATGAAGATCGTTGTCCAACAAGCACCAGCTCGATATGATACAGTAGATATTAGTAATATTCAAATATTAGTTAAGATATTATAATACCGCGTAATGAATATATTCGTATTAGGTGATATCACCATATATCGGTATGGACCCATCACTATTAAAGACTTCATCACTTCGGTCAGGATTCCATGGAACCATCGAAATTCCTGGCAATTCCTTTTCGAAAAATACTAAGCTTCACTGAAAGCGCAGGGAATGAACAGGAACCATAGATAATCCAAGGGGACGTAGCAATAGTTTCAATTGAGGCTTCAATGACAGAGATAACCAAACCAACCCTAACACGAAAGTCTAATATGTATATGACGGATGTCAGAATGGTTCAAAATAGAAAACTATTTTTCGATCACGCAAGGTCTATTTCTGTCGAAACAGAAAGATGCAAGACGCGTGGTTTCTGTAGGTGGGGGCAACCAGGCAACTATCCTGTGCACAGGGATCTATCCGCTCAGTACCTTGTTGGTATTGGTTTCTAATATTATTTTTTCAAGTAGGAGGAATTTAAAAAACCCGGAGGAAAGTAAAATGTTTGTATTAAAGAGTCACAGCTTACCATAACTACCCGTTGCTGCATCACAACCGTTTTTCGTAAATTTTTATAATCACTTCGAAAGTCAATTAACCTTTGTTTTTTGTTGTGAAAATTTAGTGAAGTGAAGAACAATTTTAAATTTCGAAATATCATTTATTTATTTATTGGCTTTGGGTTTATATTAAAAGTCGCGCTCCGCGGTAATCTTTATTAAGGAGAGCATATCGTTTTTGGGGTAAACAAAAATATTTTTTTTTAATCCCTTTTTTAGACTCAATTCTGGGTAAAACTGTTTAAACCGCAAGAGTCGACTAGATCAAGAAGTGCCTCGCCTGAAAGGTTGTATTTTTATACTTTTGATCCATTTTCTCAAAAACCACACATGCCACCTCTGCTGTCAGATAGAGTAGAAGAAAAATTTTAAATTTTTTAAAAATTTAATAATGCAATATGTATGATACTTACTTGAAGTTTTCTGTTCGTCATAATTAGATGTGCAATATATACATCCTTCGCAAAAATAATAAAATTTTACTGCACAATATTTGCTCGTTTTGCAGTAAGGAATACTTGCCCATAATTTCATTCGAGTGGTTTCTGACAAAATGGATCATGAATTATACTCTGAAAAGCCTTTGCGATATGCTTCCCTTAAGGGCTCACATACCCTTGCACGCGCTGAAAACCGAGTAAATTTGAAAAATTATTGCAAAGGCTGTATGGTGAAAAAAAAATTTATTTGTTGAGTTCACATATCTTATTAACTATTCAGCTATAAAAAAAAGAAAAATTTTTTTTATTATTTAAAATTAACATTATTTTTTACGGGTATAAACGGATTACTTATGAAAACCATGGCGCCTCCTGGTCGGCATCATAACTTCACCAAAAATAATTCAATTTGCAAAAATAAAAAAGAATCTTGTAAAATAATGTAGTAGTTATAGTCTCACGGAGGGATTTTTTTTTTTTTCAAAAATAAATAAGTTACAGAATTTCAAACTTTAGTAATCAGTTTTTTTAAAAAAATTTGCGTTTAATAATTTATAAAAAAATTTCCAAGCAAAAAATTAAAAAAACCTCTCGTCAGACTATAGAGAAAATAGTTATCAAAATTTGAAAAAAAAAAGTTGAAAAATATTGAAAATTGACTGAGTTATCGTGCCGACCATGTCTAAAAACATAGTTTCGAGAAAAATGCGTTTAAAGTTTTTGGTAGGTACAACGTGAATTTAAGGCTAGTCTCCCAATTCAGCTTCGTACTGTACACCTTCTTTCTCTTTTATCTTCGTGTTTTTCACAGATGGTCCTATAAATGACCTTGTTTTCTATGAAACCCAACTTTTACGAAAAAATAAATGCTAAACGCTGCTGTTGAGAGTGGCGCGGCAATTAGCCAGGAAGCCGTTCTAAACCGATGTCTGGTGACATTTATTGCTATAACTTTGTAATGGAGTGGAATTTTCTAAATTTAAATTTTTTTTTTAATTCTTAAAAGTATAAAAAATAAAAATCGGTAAAAAAAAAATCAATTTTTTGAAAATTTCAGGGGTATATGAGCCCTTAATTTATTTTTCATTGGAAAAAATATTCGATATATCGATATTTTTTTTTGATATATCATCAGCCGATATTGATATTTTTTTCAATATCGATATATCGATATTTTTTTCCGATATCAACATCCCTATACTGCAGTCACAGTCGGCTGCAAGCCAATCGTATAATACTCTAGATGAATACTGAACTCCGATTTATATTGTAGTTGGGGATAAAGTAGAATTACGTGTGTGCATGTTGTATTTCCTTTATTAAGGACTGAAATTAGATTGCTACTCAAATCTAAAAGACAATATTCAGTGTTTAATTTCATATCTTGAACTGGGTAAGTAATCGAAAAAAAATTTCCTTTCACATAGGAAGTACATGAAGGACTCACTCGATTTCTTACATATTTATTCTTTTCCTTGGAACCATTCAAAAATGAGCGTGTACAAAATTTCAAATTCGTAGCTTGAAGCGTTCAAAAGTTATCGGAAAATATTTTCGAATACGTGTCTTAAGGATTTTTTGTATGGAAGGTACCAGAAGGAGTAAAAAGATTTCTCTGACTAGTTAACTCGAACTTTGTTTTCAAAACTAATTTGTACAGAATTCCGAATTCGTAGCTAACGATTACTTGAGTTGTAGTGAGTTCCGTAAATTAAGTGAAGACATTTTGACAGGATATTTGTATGGCAGCTACTCGAAGGACTATTCGAATTTTTTCATAATCATATATTTAGCTGCAACTATTGAAACCCTGATGTATACAAAATTTCAAAGTTGTAGCTTTAGGCGTTCCGAAGGTATTGGTCAATATTCTTGAACACGTGACTTAAGGACATTTTGTATGGCAGCTACCCGAAGGAGTAGGACGATTTTGCCCGTTAACGAACTTAGTCTTACAAATTCAACCAAACACCCAGATTCAAAATTTCAAGATCCTAGGTGAAGGCGTTCTTGAGTTATCGTGTTCACGGACAGACGGACGGACGGACGGACGTCAAGCGGATTTGGAGTTTTGACCACAAATAAACACAAAATAATACACAAAATTTTTTCGTCCGAGGCTCGGTTCAATGCGTTACAAACTTTTGGGCTGGATTGAAACTTATAATACTCTATATGGTTTCATCTAGAGTATAAATATGATTTCATCTATAGTATAATTAGCAGGTGGAGGACGCGGTCTTTGGATAGAGACGATTGGAGGCGACGACTTCATGAGGTCAGAGTCCGATTTGAGCTATCGTGCCATTGATGATGATGATGGAATCATTCCTGAAATTATTTCCTATAATGCGCTCTAGAATTCGCCATAGCAAAAGTTCTATCTTTCTGTTACTAAATTTACATTTGAATTTTACATTTGATAATACTCTTCAATTTCATAAACGTACGAGTACAAGGTCTTAAATCTTTAAGACTCTTGATAAAATTTCACATATATGTGCAAGATGAGTAGATTCAAGGCTTAGGTCATAATAAGCAATGTGCTTATGTCTTTTTATAAAGTATACTTACACAACTCTTTAATTGTATTAAATTCTTGAAATGACCCTTCAGTACGAGTGAAGTCATCAACACAATGTGAAGTAGTGGATGCATGGGAAAAGAAAAGAAACTAAGCCTGAATTTTCGCTAAAAATAAAAAGCAAATTCAGAACAAATAAATTTGCACAAGAATAGACTACTAGTTTAGATAGGCTGACAGAACGAAATGGAAATGAATGAAATCCTGCCGTAGTTTGCTAGCAGCCACTAGTTTTGCGTTGATAGAATATGCGATGAAGGAAGATGCTCACTTTGAAGGAGGTTTTTGCACACTTTAGGCTGTTTCACTATACTTATGATGAATTAACGCCGAAAACTTTTCTGCAGTACGTGACAAGTTCATGTTAAGTACTCATTTCTACGCAAATCTTGCAAGTATTATTCAGAATTTTGCTTCATTTATACTAGTATATATTTATGTAGGTAGATATTTCTGAAAACGACTGAAATAATCAGTTAAATTAGAAAATCATACTATGAAGAAGCACAGTCTTCAATGGAAGAAAGCCATTAAGGGAATGTGGGCATGAACTGTAATTGCATTACATTATCCCGCTGGTCGATTGATTTGTGCAATGTATTGGATGCATGAAATCATTAGTTGGATTCTTTTCTTATTATTCCAAAGGTACGTTTTAGGATTCTCCAACGAAATGCGTTTATTTTTATACTCTAGATGAATTCTGAGAGTATTATAAGTTTAATCCAGCCCAATAGTTTGTAACGCATAGAACCGAGCCTCGGACGAACAAAAGTTATATATTATTTTTTTTTACTTGGGGCCAAAAACTCCAAATCCGCTTGACGTCCGTCCGTCCGCCTGTCTGTCCGCCCGTCTGTCTGGCCGTTAGCACGATGACTCAAGAACGCCTTGACCTAGGATCTTGAAATCTTGAATCTGTATGTTTGTTCGAATTTGTAAGGCTAAGTTCGTTAACGGGCAGAATCGCACTACTCCTTCGGGTAGCAACGTTTCGTTGTACCTTGGAACAGCACTAGTTGTACCTTGGAACGCCTGCAAATTAGGTAAAAATAAAGAAATACTAACTTGGAAAATGCTAAAAGAGATATTTATTAAACATAATTAAAAAAATTCATCATAAAATGGTAAAATAATATAAAATATGTTAAAATGGATAACTATGTAGTACATAAGTAATTTATTTAACATTGAATTTATGGAATGGAAAATTAAAACATATTTTTAGCATCGATGGGAACCTTACGAATACCATTCTTACTGCGAGGCATTTTCTGCAAAAAAAAAACACTATTGTCAGTCAAAACACATTAGTTTTGTATCAAGATTGCTATTTTATACCATTCCAAGGTACAACAGGTGTGACGTTCCAAGGTACAACATGGTCCATTAATTGAATAAAAGATATTTTTTTAAACCTCCTAATTATCTTACAATCAGATGTTATAGAAAAGAGATAATACACACCTTATTGATAATAATCCTGCATAAAACGATTGTATACCACTACAACACAATAGTTTAATTATTAAACAAACTTAGTTAAAAAAATTACTCACACTAACCTCAAAACAAAAATATCAACAAAAACGCAAAATAACCGACAAAGTAAAGTGATAACAAGACAGGTTGTCTTGATATCAGCTGTTGTAAATGTAGTTCTTGATTCACCCACCAGAATGCTCTTTTTCAACACAAAATTAACAACGTTCCAAGGTACAACCGTTCCAAGGTACAGCACCTTCCCCTACACTAAAAGCCCATAGAAGCAAAAACGAATTTGATGCCTTATCAGAATTAAGAGATATGACGAATTGTTAAACCGTATACAAACCCATTACTTCCACTTGAGGTTTGAATTTCGAAAAAATTGTGAAACACGTTTTTAGACGATTTCATAAGAAGCAACTTGATATCTCGTGAGACATGACGAATTTTGAAAAATTTGTGAAAACGTAAGCAATGCCTTCACACCCTTTTGGTTCTGGAAATTCGAAAAATCGTGAATTGGTTGGCCGTAATAATCAATTTTATATCTCATCAGAACTAAGGAATGGCAAAAATTGTGAAAACATATACAAACCCTTGGGAGTTGAATATCGAAAAATCGAGAAATGGGTTTGTAGGCGATTATATAAAAAGTCTGTGGAAGTGAAAAGCGATCTAATATCTCATCGAACCTTGGAAATATGTCGAAGCTTTGTAAAGCATACAAACCCCCTTACACCCATTAGGATTGAATATCTAAAATACTGAAATTGACATTTTGGCTTTTTTATATAAGAAACCTTAGGAAGTAAAAATTAAGTCGATATACCATCAGATATGCAACCTCCTTCTACCCACTTGGAGGTTGAATATCCGAAAATCCTGAAAGGAGTTAATAAATAAATATGAAGACAGCACGAGAACGTAGAAACCAATTCAATTTCTTATCACTTCTAAAAGAAATGACGGAACTCGTGAAAACGTGTTCAACCCGTTTATACCCTCTTAGGGGCTGAAAAAGGAAAAAACTTAAAAACAAGTTTTAGGCGATTATTACGCAAGCACGTGAAAGTGAAAAGATATTCGATATCTGATAAGACGTGGGGATATAGTAGAATTCGTAAACAAATTTACAACCCCCTTCGCAACCCTTAGGGGTCGAATTTAAGAAAATCCGGAAAACACTTTCTAGTTATTTATATGAAGAAACCGTAGAATAAAAATGAATTCAATATTTGGGAAGACCTAATAGATATGACGAAAATCGTGAAAATATATGCATTCCATTTTCACTGATCATTTATTTTGCCCCCCCCCCTCTGAACGCCAATGGAAATTTGAAATTTTTTTTTATTTAAATTAGTTTTCTAGTTGATTTACATAAACGTACCGAGTTTCAACTTTGTAGCATAAGCCGTTCTATAGATAGGAAAAACACCCCCCACCCCTGTACCATACTACCCCTATAAAAAATTATATTTTTCCATGCTATTAATATAGCTCTATCCAAATAATAAGTTTCAGCTTTATATCATTATAGGTTCTCGAGATATTAAAATCGGAACTTTTTCCTTTTAACCCTCCCCCACCCTCACCCTCTACACCCACACTTCCAAAATTTTGTTTTCTGCTAGCGGTCTATTAGGCCTACTTCTGGTAAAAATTTTAAGCATCTATCTTACACCGTTCTTGAGATATGAGACGTGATTTTTTTGAAAAATTCTTATCCCCTCCACTTTCATGCCCCACAGCCCATTTTAAAAATTTTACTTTCATCAAACTTTTTTTGTCAACCTTTATACACAAACCAAATTTTATTTATCTAGTACAATTGGTTCATGAGATATCGTAATCTAAAGTTTTTCACCCCCCACCCGCGGACGCCACTGCCCCCACTCAAATTTTTGTTTTCGATATATTCTCCTAGTATACCTACAGATATTCGTTAAGTTTCAATTTTGTGACATTGACCGTTTAGGAGATATGGAATTTAGAATGTGTCTATCTCGCCTTTTTTGCGTTTCGGACGCATTATTATTCCCCCCACTCCCAAACCCCTTCACCTATATCGGCAATTTTTTTGCAAATGGGTCCACTACCAAAGCTCTATATAAATTCCAAATTTCAGCTTCCTAGCATAAACGGTTGCTGAGATCTAGAAACCAAAATTTTTCGTCTAAAACACTTCCCCCTCCTCCCCCCTCACACCCCCACCCGTCCAAATTTGGCACTTTAGGGTGCCTACCCACTCTACGCATGAAAAAAAATTCAACTTAATAGATCAAAGGGTTTGGGTTCTACGAGCCTTCAAACAATTTTGCGTACAGCGGTCGACGTACGGCGTACGGCGGACAGACGGACTGAAATTTTTTTTTCTTTTTTCGTGTCTACTCGTTATGAAACGTAAACAAAAAATTTTGATGGTAGCAAATTTTTTTTTTTTAAAAATCGATAACAATACTGTATTATTGAAATAATAAAGTAAAATGCGTGAAAGTGATGTGACTGGTTCATGTTGGCCGTAATTTGTTCGATGGTGAGGAATATCCAGCAACACATAGTCTCTCAAGGATCAAAATGGAATATTGAAAGTATATCACCAGAAATTACCTTGAAAGCAAAGACAGCTCTAAGGACATCTCGTCTATCAACCAGTGATTTCATCGGTAGGAGCTTATGACGCTCATGATAAGGAGACAGATGCAGTGCATCTTGCCAAGGAAGACCTTTAAGTGCGAATCACAAGAACCTTCTCTGAACCGATTCAATTCTATTTTTATCAACCTCATAGTATGGAGCCCATAGCGGGCAGGCATATTCCAAAATAGAACGGACAAAAGTGCAGTACAACATTGTTGTAATATGCGGATCATTGAAATTCTTGCAGCGTCTTCGCACAAAGCCCCAGACGGAGTTAGCCTTACCACCAATATATTAAAAATGGTCATTAAAAGTAACTTCGGTATTAAAATACCCACCTAAATCATTCACTTTGTCAGTTCTATATAATGGGTTTCCTTCTAAACTATAATCAAATTTAACTGGAGTTTTCTTTCTAGAAAATGATACACTGATACACTTACTAATATTCAAAGGCATACAATTTATTGTGCACCAGTCATAGAACCGTTGCAAGTCACTCTGAAGAAGAGAACAATCGGCCGCATTGGTTACATTTCGAAAGATGTTTGCATCGTCAGAATACATTAAAATTTTAGAGTTGGAGAGAACCGAACTCACGTCATTAATGAACAGAATAAATCAAAGTGGACTCAAATGGCTCCAATGAGGTACTCCAGAAGTATTATATATGTCGGATGAAAGGGCTCCACGGAAAAACATCTTTTGAGTTCGATTTAATAGATACGAACTGATCCAATTAATAAACATGACTGGAAAACCCAGTAACTGGAGCTTAAAGGTCAGGATGGAATGATTAATTTTGTCGAACGCTGAAATCAGTGTAAATGCAGTGAAATCAGTGTAAATTTTACATTCAGTAGACTCCACTGGTAATTATATATACAGAACCCATATTTACAACAACACAATTGCGTCAGAAAATATTGTTATCCAATGTTTTTCACCCTACCCCACACCTCACCTGGACTCTTAAAAATGTTAACCCTTTTCTAATATCCTAGAGATATGGATCTTAGAATGTTTCAATCCAAGCTTTCTGTTTTTCCCCCCACTCGCATACTTCTCAACCTATATTGACCATTTTTTTGCAAATGGGTCCACTATCAGAGTTCTACATAAGTTTCAACTTTCAGCCTCCTAGCATACGCGGTTCCTGAGATATAGAAACCAAAATTGTTCATCTAAAACGCTCCCCCTCCACCGTCCTCACACCCCACCCCTCCAGAAGTCACTACTCGTAGGGATTCACCCATTCTACCCACCATAAAAATTTCAACTTAATATCTCAAGGGTCTTGTGAGCTACGCACCGCTACACTAACGGTTTTGCGTACGGCGTACGGCGTCTACAGCGGACAGACGGACATTTCTTTTTTTTTTGCTTTTTTGGTATTTACTAGTTCTAAAACGTGAAAATACAAAATTTCTAGGTAGCAATTTTTTTTGAAATTTCAGATCAATGACAATACTTTATTATTAAAAAATACATATTGTTGCGAGCTATGGGTTCGCCGGGATTTCAAGTAAAAACACAATTCGTTTAAAATCAAAAGAAGTGATAATTTATTAATTCGCGCTATTAATTCTTCTTCACTATAATTCGCACTGTATGGCAATACCGCCGCTTTTATATATCGCTTGACACGATCAGACGCTATTGATCGCTTTCCACCAATACGGTCGCGTAATACTCGCTGGCTGTCACAGTCCACGTAATAAAAATTCGATGAAAGCTTCGCCTGCTTATATACTATTCGCCTGTAGTCGAGAGTGTTCTTGAATGTTCAGTTAATGGTGATCGTGTGGACTTTTCTAGTAAGCTTGAGAGCTTTAGAGAATTTTGATGTTCCACGCTGTTCTGGTGCATTCGAGAACATTCGATGAGAAGGGGAACACGATCAAATTTGCTCCACCCCCTTATATACTTCAACTAGCCTTTTGATTGGGTTATTTTACAGCTTAGGTATTCGGTTGTTGCTGTTTCTTTATGCGAAACCGATCGAGTGGCGCGATTTCCAGGTTTACAAGTAACAATATGAAATTCAAAACAAACACCTGAACCCGCACGGTGGCCAAAGGGCTGTTGTCACAAGAATTTCTTTCATTATACACAAATGGTAGACAATTGCGAAAGTATAATAATATACCTATCTGTCTTATAGAACCTTTAGTAACTTTTAAAAAAATTTATTACTAAACAATAATTCTAATTTATTCCTCTAATATGCTGTATTCAAACAGCTATAGCTGCCGATCTAACGATGGTGAAATACTAACTAGCACTGTGTGGGTATATTCTTTCCTCAGGTTTGTTGCTTGTTTCTAGATTTACGGGCGGAACGTACACTTAAGGATTTCTACAACTGAAAACGATGGAAGCCTTACGGAAGCCTTACTGCGTAAAGGTTTAAAGCTCTATATTACCTTGATATAGGTACCTAATGTATATCACGACAGAGTATTATGTTAAAAATTCTTTAAGTCGTGTTCAAGTTTCAAATTTAAATTTAAAATTTTTAAGATTCACTACGCTTCGCTTATTACCAAAAGTTAAAACAAGCACTGTGGTTCGCTATCTTTCGTCCTGACACACTGTATTATGGCGGAATGAATATTTATCTGTGTCCTAAATTAATGCACCTCATGAAATTTGCGCGATACTACGACAACGAAAATTCATGCGATGGAACAAGAATGTCTACATTTATCTTGATCGGGTGTCTAATTAGCGAAAGTAAAACTCGAGTAGATATGTTTTAATTTTTCCTTGGTAATTTTGTGGAAATTCTAGATACATATTATACTCGTATGTATAAGTAATGAATATCTTCTAAGTATAGTTTGTACCCACATGCCGATCCCACTTCAAAGCATACATGAAAGCCTTTCTGGAAATGGTGGTGTCTGGTAAATGGTACGAATTTCATGAAATACATTTCAAAAGATGGAGGTACATATAATGGTGTGCTTATTTGCGTCAGGTTCCTAGTGCCACTATAATAAAGCACCTCCTCAGAAAACGGAAACGGTTGAAGAAAATTCAAGCCGTAAATTTTACCCACTTAATTTTTTGCATGACTGCTCTCTCTTACCGAAAATAAATATACAGATAGCTGGGAACAAACGCCTTCTGGTTCCTGGTAGGACGACAGCGGATCTAGCGAGAAATACATTTTCTTATTATGTCGAAATTTCTATTGTAATTATTGGATAAATGAGATATTCCTATGGTATATTAAAAGAACCGAGTTCACGCTATTTCTTTTCTTTCTTTTCTTAATTAAAATCTACTAATTACATTAACCTTGGAGTAGATGTGCCTCATTTTGTAACGTAAAAAGGCGCGTGGACCAGTGGCGTAGCAACCCCCCCCCCCCAAATTATTGGCTCACCTAATAAGTTATAATTACACATAATAGGACGTTTTTTTTATTTAAGACAAAGTATTATAAAAGCATTAGAAGGCTATCCAAATACCGAATAGTTTCTTGAAAAGTATCGCAGATTTTCAGGCAATCTCTTAACGTTTTCATTTTTCACTGGTCCTGAGACTGTCACTGCAGTCGAAAGTCAAGTCATCTTAACGCGTCTATTCATCAGCACGAAAAAGCTAGAGTGTATTAGCGTTGAGCGAAAGTCTGTGAAGGCCTTTTCGTACTGTTTGATTAGTGTTGGTCTTCAATCTCCAACTTCATTGGTTTTCCAGTTACAAAGTCCCAAGCGTGTGTAAGTGTATAAAAAATATTGGTGTATAGTGATTTTATGAGTATGACTTCAAAAGAAAGGATAATATCGACCGATCACCATCAATTATGGACCGGTGATCGATAAAAGAAAGTTAAATCTCTCTACGAACAATAATAATGATTCAATTCGAAACGAAGGAACGTCAAAGAATGTGAATGATACAAGTAGGTTCTAATTATCAGAAGCTTATGAATTCAATCCCTTTCTTTATAATTTAAATATAAAAGTGATCAATTTAAAAAAAATTACAAGCAGACATCAAAAACGAAAAAAAAAAAATTAAATCCGTTTGTATACCGTCCGCCTTGCGCGAGATCGTTTGAAGACTCGTAGCTTTCAACCCCATTGAGCTCATCATCACCAATGGCGCGACAGCCCAAATCAGGTCCTGGCCTCCTGAAGTCGTCGCCTCCAATCGTCTCGGTCCAAAGACCGCGTCCTCCAGCTGCTAAGCTTTAAGATGACTTTGGTATCTTCATCAACCGAGTCTTCCCATCGCTTGTGTGGTTTGCATCAGTGATGCCAACTCGTGGGGAATTCCCCTTTTCGTGGGGAATTTCAGTCAAAATTTTACTGAAAGGGGAAAAGGGGAATCAGCACTATTCGAGGGGAAAACCAAAATTCTCTGAAATTCCTTACCACAAGCACAACACCGACTTCAACGTCGACTTGTGGCGATTGGAAAAACAAGACAGACATTCTTTTTTCGTTGGGCCAAATACTTATTACGTCTCATTGTTGGTTGTTCTTCGGCGTCAGAGGAGTTTCTGGTGCGAAACACTAACACGGAAGCCCGACTGGGATCAATGGATGCCCTGGCTACTGCCATTGAGGACATGACAGTTGAAAAACCTTTTTTTGCGAAATACAATAAAAAGGTTTTTTGCTTTATGATTAATAAAACCTATTACTCCTGTAGATTTATTCTTTATGGGGAAACTGTGGGAAATTCTATTATGAATAATGGGGGAAAAAGAGGAATTTTGGGCTCAATTATGGGTCATTTTACAGAAAATGGTTGGCAACACTGGTTTGCATACTGGCATGTTATCACTCGCTTCGCCTTTAAGAGCACTTTTGGGGATTACTCTGCCTTCCATTCGCTCTACATGCAGTTTACGCAGTGTGATGAACGTTGAAGCTTGTGGCCCATCGTATAGTTGAAACACCTCATAGTTGTATCTTATTTGCCATTCCGTTCCATTCTTCACAGGGTCCAACATTCTTCGAAGGACCTTTCTTTCGAATGCGTTAACGGGTTTTCGGAAGTTGTCCACACTCTCCAAATTATACTCTGCAATTGGTATATTCTGTCTGATTTCCGGTCTCTCTCTTGTTTGCGTCATTACTTTTGTTTTACTTCCGTTTATGCATAATCCGACTTCTTTTGCGGCGGAGTCAAGATTGACAAATACCTCCTTAGCACAAGGGAAGGATCTTGCGAGGATGTTTATATCGTTGTGTGTACTTGAATAGGAGTGTCCCATTGGTGTCGATTGGGGTTTTGCCAAGTTGAAAAGCATGGGGCAGACCATCTCCCTGCTTTAAACCATATTCCGGTGGAAAGTTGAAATTTATTCTCTGGGTAGACCGGGTGGATCCTCTTTAAGTGGCTTCTTTTCGTGTGGTCAATTGTAAGGGGAGATGATGGGAGAGCGTTTTAGATGAACAATTTTCTTTTTTAACCGTTTATGCTAGAAAGCTGAAACTTGAAATTTATATAAAACTTGAATAGTTCGCAAAAAATTTTCGATATTGGTGGAGGGTGTGGGAGTGTGAAAAAACATTACCTCCGAAACGGTCGAACGCTCAGATTGAGATATTCTAAAGTCCATCTCGTAAATGGTTAATGTCGACAGTAAGCAAGGAAGTGGACGAATTTTTCTAAAGAATCACGTCCCATATTTCAAGAACTGTTTAAGATACAAGCTTAGAATTTATACGTGAAAAATTGTACGGGTGGGGATAGAGGGGAATGAAACATTCCGACTTTCATATCTCGAGAACCACTAATGATGTATAGCTGAATTTAGGTAGAGCTATATTAGCGGCACGTTCTAAAAATAAAACTTTTAAAAGGGGAATTATGGTACAGAGAGGGTGGTGTTAATTTTTGCACAACAGGAAATAGGTCTTGTAGAGTCCAATATATTAAAATTTTTTTCCTATTCTAATAGGAATCTTTTTTTTTCTTTTATTGAAGTATATAATATGTACTACTACTACCAACTACTTGTAGATAATATCGAACTTCACTGGTCAATTTGAAGTTCAAATTGGTCAATATTGTAATTTGGCTGCGATTTTAGTTTCTAGTACTTGAGATGTGTGCGAGTGGGGTCAAAATGCTTGAAAGCTGGGATTGAAACATTCTAAAATCCATAACTCCTGAACGATTGATGTCAGACGGCTGAAACTTTGTAGCTGTCTTAAGAGATAGGTACTAGGAGATTAGAAAAGGGTTAAATTTTTTAAGGGTCTTGGTGAGGCGTGAGGGTGGGGAGTGAAAAACTTTGGATTACAATATTTTCAGACCCAATTATGCCAGGAAGATAAAATTTGGGTTCTGTATATAGAATTACCAGTGGAGTCTACTGAATGTACAATTTTTGAGGGAGGGGGGGCGAGTAACGTGACAGAAATTTTTAATAAAATTAAATTTTTATATCTCAAGAACCGTATCAGATATGATCTTGAAAATTGTATAAGAGTTAGGACCAGTAGACATCTAACGGAGAAAAGGAGGGTGTGGGTGTAGCGAGTAATGGTGAGAGGGGGTATAAATGGAAAATATCTGATTTTAATTTCTCGAAAGCGGCAAAGGATAGAAAGCTAATAATCGACAACTGTATTGAGCTACTATAGAGGCATCCGAGAAGAAGTGAAAGTGAATTTAATATCTCATTAGACCTAAGAAATATATCGAAATTCATGAAAATCGACACAACCACTTTTCACGGAAATCGTTTCTAGGCACTTATATAGAGAGGCCATAGAAGTAAAAATAATTGGATAAAACGACATGTCTAAAAGATAAAACAAAATTCGTGAAAATGTTGAAAAACCATTTTCACGGACATTGTTTACTCCACCTCTGTACGACAATAAAAATCTTAATTTTTTTGCTTTAATTACTGTAGTAGTACATCTACATATACGTACTCAGTTTCAACTTTCTGGTATAAGCCATTTTTGAGACACGAAAAACCATTTTCTTATTGCTTTTTTGTGTTTACTAGTCCAAAAACGTGCAAATTCAATATTTCAGGGTACCAATTGTATTTTTTCCGAAATTTCAGGTCGATCACAATACTTTATTATTAAACATACTGCAGTCACGATCGGCTGCAAGCCAATCGTATAATACTCTAGATGAATACTGAACTCCGATTTATATTGTAGTTGGGGATAAAGTAGAATTACGTGTGTGCATGTTGTATGTCCTTTATTAAGGACTGCCATTAGATTGCTACTCAAAACTAAAAGACAATTTTCAATGTTTAATTTTATATCTTGAACTGGGTAAGTCATCGAAAAAAATGTCCTTTTTGAAATACTTTCACATGGGAGGTGCAGGAAGGATTCACTCGATTTCTTACATATTTATCCTTTTCTTTAGAACCATTTAAAAATGAACGCGTACAAAATTTGAAATTCGTAGCTTGAAGCGTTGAAAAGTTATCGAAAAATATTGTTGAACACGTGTCTTAAGGATATTTTGTATGGCAGCTACCAGAAGTAGTAAAAGGATTTCGCCGATTAGTAAACTCGAACTTTGTTTTTACTCAAAACTAATTTGTACAAAATTTCCTATTCATAGCTAAAAGATTACTTGAGTTATAGTAAGTTCCGTAAATTAAGTGAAGACGTTTTGACAGGGTATTTGTATGGCAGCTACACGAAGGACTAATAGGATTTTCTTCATAATCATACATGTAGCTCCAACTATTGGAAAAATAACACATACAAAATTTCAAGGTCGTAGCCTAAACCCTTCTGAAGTTATCGACCAATGTTCTTAAACACGTGTTTTAAGGACATTTTGTATGGCAGCTACCCGAAGGAGTATTATGATCTTGTCCGTTAACGAACTTAGCCTTACAAATTCAACCAAACATCCAGATTCAAAATTTCAAGATCTTAGGTGAAGGCGTTCTTGAGTTATCGTGTTCACGGACAGACGGACGGACGGACGGACGGACGGATTTGAGGTTTTTGGCCACAAATAAAGAAAAAATAATTTATAACTTTTTTTCGTCCGAGGCTTGGTTCTATGCGTTACAAACTTTTGGGCTGGATTAAACTTATAATACTCTATATGATTTCATCTAGAGTATAATAATAAAATTAAATTAAAGCTAAGTTCGCTTCGGTACCACCTATTCAAGAGTTTTTATTCACAATTATTGGCCAAATTCTTTAAGTTACGAACTTCAAATTTTTCGTGCATCATGTTTTCAAAATTTGCATCCAAAAAACCAAATATGAAGCAAATATAACAAGTCCTGGGTGTCGCCACCATATAAAAGTCCTTCAGAAATGTATGAAAATTACAAAACTCGCTATACCTCAAGAACACGTTAAAGTAGGACATGTAAAATTTTTACGGAAATTAGTTTTAAGTCTAAAGCAAGACTGGATTTTACTTCATTAATTAGTAACATCTTTAACTTACTACTTCGGGAAGCTCCCATACAAAAGTCTTTTAAACATGTGCTTTGGAATAATGTTGATAACTCCGAACGTTTGAAGCTACTAAGTTTTACGTACACTTGCCAGAAAAAGTATCCGTACATACAAGAAAATAAAGTTGTTCTGTTAAAAAATATGAGATATCACTTAAATTTGACTGTTTTCTTTTATAATCACAAAAAATCAACATTTTTTCATGATTCCCAGTATATTTCATAATGCTTACTGCATTGCTTTCATATTGAATAACGAAATATCAATTTCTATACTAATTTGATTTTCATGATCGTTGTTTTAGTCAAAGTCGATATATTATTCTGCAAATACAATTGTTTTTCACAACACACGATCATTATTTTAGAAGATATTCGAAAAAACGTTAATCGATGTACTTGTACGTCGTTGTGACCACATGATTGACCCGTTGTCCCGATTTGCGATCACTCGTTTGTCCCGATTTGCGACCAGTCGCAATCTGGTACTTGATTTGCCAGTTCCATTGTGCGACCAATATTCATCTTATCGAAAGAAAAGAAAATGGTGGCAATGAAATTATTTTGGTCGCTGATAGGGACAAAATTGGTATGACCCAAAAGGCGACCGCTATTTGTACTCCCACTTAACCACGAACTCTTTTAAGACATTTATTTTACAGTTTAGAGGCTATGTCATGAAAACTGATAATTGGGTTCTCAAAAAGGACATATGTTACACCATTAGCCGTAATTTTAATCTCCAAAACATCGATGATTTACTTTTGTTGAGGATTTTAATTCATCCGGACGCACAAATGTACAATCATTGATGTTTGTCACACTCAGCGACCACAGTAAATAAAATGCATATTGATACCTTTGGTTTAATTAAAACACGTACGGTGACCAGCTACTTGTCCGAGTTGAAGATATTGGCAGAATTAAATTGTTAATATCGATCCAAGTCACTTTGGCACTGAATAAACATTCAACGGTCCAACTGTCAAATCTATTAACGAAGTGCCGTCTACAGGCGAAATGGAACAAAATGGCGGGTGAACGCGCGTACTATGAAATTGAAATTTTTTTTTAAATTCAGGTGTCTACTTAATTGTACCGTGAAAAATATGCGCATCAAGAGCATTGTTCACGGATCATTATGAATATTCTACTTGGACGAATAATTTTGAGAATCTATTTATTTTACTCATAATTCATTCGAAAGATTTGGAAGTGAATACATTAGTTTTCAATTGTTTTAAATTTTTTGTGTACCGGAATTTGTGATGGCTCCCAAAACAAAAGAAATTAGTGCTGGCGAGAGGAAAATTATTCTGAAACTTAGGAAAGATAGCAGAACTCAGAACTGGTTCCATTGTGTCAATGCCACCCAGCAAATTGATCGTACGCGAAAAACGAACTGTACTACAATTAGTGAAAAAGAATCCTAGAGTAACTGCTTCTTAAATGAAGAATGAAAACATAAGAAAATCGTTTGGCAAGGATGTACACGAAGATACAATACGTAAAATATTAAAGAAAGATGGGTATCACGGACGAGTGGCACGTAGGAAACCGTACATATCGGAGGTCAACAAAAAGAAACGTATGAATTTTGCAAATGAATATATAAATAAGCCTCCAGAATTTTGGGAACATGTCTTGTTCTCGGACGAAAGCAAGTTTTGTATCTTTGGCATTAAATGAAGAAAGCTAGTGTGGCGGAAGAGCGGTACTGCCCTCGATAAAGAAAATCTTCTACCAACTGTCAAATATGGTGGAGGTGGTGTGATGGTCTGGGGTGTATGGCGGCGGAAGGAGTTGGCGAACTTGTTTTTATAGAGTCAACAATGGATCAATACGCTTATCTAAATATTCTGAAGACCAATATGAAGCAAAGCGCTCAACAGTTGAGGCTTAGTGAGGCTTTCTGGTTTCAGCAAGATAATGATCCGAAGCACATGGCTTTCAATGTGAAGCTTTGGTTGCTCTATAACACAAAACATCAGTTGCGTACGCCACTCCAATCCCCAGACCTTAATCATATTTTGCTGGAGCGCAGGATTCGTCAGCACAGCATAACTTCCAAAGAAATGCTTAAAAGCGTCATCCTCAACGAATTTGGCAAAATTACCAGGCAGGACACACTCAAAGTGGTCCAGTCCATGCCACATCGACTTAAGGAAGTCCTCAAGCGGAAAGGGTATCCCAAAAGTTACTAAACCCTGATATTTGATAAAACAATTTGAATATTTAAAATTAATATTGCTACGTATGGATACTTTTTATGTTTCTTTTACGTGAAGTTTTTTGTTTTTGTTATGTGAAATTTAGTTTTTAAATAGGTATATACCGAACAAAAAATGTTTCGAAAAGGTAGTTAAGTTACTGAATAAAAACTGTTGATAAAATATTTAAATGAAAGTTTTTTATTTCCCAGGAATTTCGTAATATGAGCCGTTTATTTTGAAAGTGGGGCAAGTCCATTTTAAAAAAAATTAAGATAATGATAACTATAGATAAAACTTAATATGATCTTTTTATCTGTAAACAATTTTTAGTCAAAAAATCCAAATGCCGTAATATTTGGGAGATGGAAGTTTTAGCTATTAACGGTATTGTAAGCATGTTTATTTTGAAAGTGATGCAAGTCCATCTTTGGCTGAAATTATTTTTAACCGAATATGTTATGGCATAATTTAGCTCCGGCTGTTGTTGTGAAACCTATGTTTTGGTTTTACATCATGTCTAAAAAATATATTTCTATCTATCTATTCCTGACATTGGTAATTGATAATTGTACAATACTTCAAAAATAATAACAAGTACAAATTTCATTGTTTCGATAAAAATATGTTTACTTCAAACACCAGCAAATTTTAGTAATATTGGCAAGACTGCAAAATACTGTAAATTGTATAGTATTGTTGCGAGCTAGGGGTTCGCCGGGATTTCAAGTAAAACACAATTCGGTTAAAATAAAAATAAGTGATAATTTATTTATCCGCACTTTAATTCACAGAATTATAATCGCACAATAATTCGCACTGTATGGCAGTACCGCCCGCTTATACCACATATCGCTAAACTCGTTCACTTTCGTTCTCTCTCAACACGGTCGCGTATACTCGCAGTCGACGTAATCGAGATTACTGAGTCTTCGCTGAGAGCTTCACCTGTTTATATACAAGCCGGTTGCAGTCTAGGATGTTCTTGAATCTTCGATGCTTGTGGAATCTTCTCGAAAGCTTTAGAGCTTTCGATTTCGATCTTCGTTCAGTGTAGAACCTTCTCGAAAGCTTTAGAGCCTTCGATTTCGATCTTCGTTCAGAGGTGTGTGTAGAAGATTCAAGTGAGCTTGAGATCTTTCGACTTTGATTCTAATTGGATTCTAGTACATTGGAGAGCATTCGATAAGAAGAGAGATTGTTTCGCCTTATCTTTAGCTAGGTTTCTGATTGGGTTATTTTGCAACTAGGTATTCGGTTGTTGTTGTTTTCATTATGTGTAACGATCGAGTGCACGGTTGCGCGGTTGCCGGGCTTACACGTAACAGTATTCAGCCTGCAAGCAAGTTCTAGTTCAGTTTCTAATAAATTCTGAACAAAGTCGACGAGGAAGACCAACTAATTTCGCAAATATAAAATTACCTTCTTTGTATGAAAAAAGCAAAACTATTACATCTGAAAAATATAAGGACATGATGGACTTATTGCCATATATACCTCCCGTTCATCAAGAATATTTTAAGATGTTAAATCCTAAGTAAAATTCAGTACGTATAAAGTAAATGATTTACGAAAATGAATAATTCCATTGAAATTGTTTATAAACATACTGCAGTCACGATCGGCTGCAAGCCAATCGTATAATACTCTAGATGAATACTGAACTCCGATTTATATTGTAGTTGGGGATAAAGTAGAATTACGTGTGTGGATGTTATATGTCCTTTATTAAGGACTGCCATTAGATTGCTACTCAAACCTAAAAGACAATATTCAGTGTTTAATTTCATACCTTGAACTGGGTAAGTCATCGAAAAAAATGTCCTTTTTGAAGGACTTTCACATGGGAGGTGCAGGAAGGACTCACTCGATTTCTTACATATTTATCCTTTTCCTTGGAACCATTTAAAAATGAAGGTGTACAAAATTTCAAATTCGTAGCTTGAAGAGCTCAAAAGTTATCGAAAAATATTGTTGAACACGTGTCTTAAGGACATTTTACATGGCAGCTACCAGAAGGAGTAAAAGGATTTCGCTAATTAGTAAGCCTGAACTTCGATTTTACTCAAAACTAATTTGTACAAAATTTCCAATTCATAGCTAAAAGATTACTTGAGTTATAGTAAGTTCCGTAAATTAAGTGAAGATGTTTTGACAGGATATTTGTATGGCAGCTACACGAAGGACTAATAGGATTTTCTTCATAACCATACATTTAGCTCAAACTATTGAAAAAATAATACATACAAAATTTCAAAGTCGTAGCTTAAATCCTTCTGAAGTTATCGACCAATATTCTTAAACACGTGTTTTAAGGACATTTTGTATGGCAGCTACCAGAAGGAGTAAAAGGATTTCGCTGATTAGTAAACCCAAACTTTGTTTTTATTCAAAACTGATTTGTACAAAATTTGCTATTCATAGCTAAAAGATTACTTGAGTTATAGTAAGTTCTATAAATTAAGTGAAGACGTTTTGACAGGATATTTGTATGGCAGCTACACGAAGGACTAATAGGATTTTCTTCATAACCATACATTTAGCTCTAACTATTGAAAAAATAATACATACAAAATTTCAAAGTCGTAGCTTAAACCCTTCTGAAGTTATCGACCAATATTCTTGAACACGTGCTTTAAGGACATTTTGTATGGGAGCTACCAGAAGGAGTAGAAGGATTTCATTGACTAGTAAACTCAAACTTTCTTTTCACCAAAAACTAATTTGTACAAAATTTCGAATTCGTACCTAAAAGATTACTTGAGTTATAGTGAGTTACGTAAATTAAGTAAATACATTTTGACAGGATATTTGTATGGCAGCTACACGAAGGACTTACAGGATTTTCTTCATAATCATACATTTAGCTTCAACTATTGGGAAAATAACACAAACAAAATTTCAAAGTCGTAGCTTAAACCCTTCTGAAGTTATCGACCAATATTCTTGAAGACGTGTTTAAAGGACATTTTGTATGGCAGCTACTCGAAGGAGTAGGACGATTTTGCCCGTTAACGAACTTAGCCTTACAAATTCAACCAAACTTCCAAATTCAAAATTTCAAGATCCTAGGTGAAGGCGTTCTTGAGTTATCGTGTTCACGGACAGACGGACGGACGGACGGACGGACGGACGGACGGACGGACGGACGGACGGACGGACGGACGGACGGACGGACGGACGGACGGACGGACGGACGGACGGACGGACGGACGTCAGGCGGATTTGAGGTTTTTGGCCACAAATAAACAAAAAATAATATATAACTTTTTTTCGTCCGAGGCTTGGTTCTATGCGTTACAAACTTTTGGGCTGGATTAAACTTATAATACTCTATATGATTTCATCTAGAGTATAAAAATGAATTGTTTTCTGTTATGTTATATTCTCTACTGAATATTTAAAAACTGTTTTCTTTGTTTTATTTTACTTTTTCTCAAACTAATAAATATTTATATAAAATTAAACAGTATTTTGTTTTTATTATTAAAAAAGGATGGGGCAACTAAAATATTATCCGTTTAGGGTCATTCTATCAAGAATCGCCAAAAATTACGAAATTTGTGATCTTACCATCTCCGATTCTTTTGAAAATTTTTGTACTTGAAGAACTAGTGAAAAAAATAATTGAAATCTAATTTTTTGTTTCTATCTTAATTTTTTTTGTTAGTTATAGTATGAGAAAGTATGCTAAAGTTAGCTCAAAAAAGGTGTCCGAGTCCTCTTTGAAAATGTATATCTCCGGTAATTTTTATTTTAAAACAATAAAGTAGGGCTCATTTTAAAGGGGAAGATTGTCGCAATAAAAAACATTACGAATAAAAATTATCCTTGAAATTTTTTTCAAGGATAACTATTTTGTCTTTTATCCTTTAATATCTCAAAATGCGTTTTTTTTTATTTTTTTATTTTTTTGTATTTTGTAGGTTATAATGTTTTTCAAAACATTATAGCCATGAAAAATAAATTTCAAGGCTAATTTTTATTTGTATTTTTTCTATTATCTATATTTATCTATATTTTATCTATATTTTATCCATATTTTATGTATATTTTATCTATATTTTATTTATATTTTATTTATATTTCCCTCTTAAAATAAGCCTTATTTTATTGTTCTAGGATAAAAATTACCAGAGATATGCATTTTTAAAGAGAACTCGGACACCTTTTTTGACTAAACTTTAACATACTATAACTGACAAAAAAAATTAGATAGAAAAAAAAATGGAATTTCAATTTTTTTTTTCACTAGTTCTTCAAGTACAAACATTTTCAAAAGAATCGGAGACAATAAAGTCACAACTTTGGCGATTCTTCATGGACCCTTTAAAATTAACGATTACAATAATTCATAAATTTTGAAAGTGGGGCAAGTCCATTAAGGTATAATTAAACCATTATTTTTTTTAGCTAGCACTATATACACTATTGGATAATAAACTTACATTATCTAATACCACAAAAAGCAAAAAATATGTCTATTACTGCTTACCAATATTTTTAAATTTATTGAAATGCAAACCTTTAAATATCTCGCAATAACAAAAAATGGACTTGAACCACTTTCAAAATAAACGGCTCATATGTTGTTTTCTTTTCATTGTGTACGGATACTTTTTCTTTCAAGTGTATATTAATTATTCAATAATTGAAACTAAAAACCTGAATATGAACAAACCAAACGAATCGTTCGTATAATGAATAATTAATGTAGGTACGCAAAATATAACTTACTAAGCTTGAAGCAATCAGGATGTACCAAAATTTTTTTCTTCCCATGTATTTTGAGAATTTGTATACTCTAGATCAAATCATATAGAGTATTATAAGTTTAATCCAGCCCAAAAGTTTGTAACGCATAGAAACAAGCCTCGGACAAAAAAAAGTTATGATTATTTTTTGTTTATTTCTGGCCAAAACCTGAATCCGCTTGACGTCCGTCTGTCCGTGAACACGATAACTCAAGAACGCCTTCACCTAGGATCTTGAAATTTTTAATCTGGATGTTTGGTTGAATTTGTAAGGCTAAGTTGGTTAACGGGCACAATCGTCTTACTCCTTCCGGTAGCTGCCATACAAAATGTTCTTAAAACACGTGTTCAAGAATATTGGTCGATAATTTCAGAATGGTTTAAGCTACGACATTAAAATTTTGTACGTGTTATTTTTCCAATAGTTGGAGCTAAATATATGATTATGAAGAAAATCCTGTTAGTCCTTCGTGTAGCTGCCATACAAATATCCTGTCAAAACTTATTCACTTAATTTACGAAACTCACTATAACTCAAGTAATCTTTTAGCTACAAATTCGAAATTTTCTCCAAATTAGTTTTGAGTAAAAATAAAGTTCGGCTTCACTAGTCAGCGAAATCCTTTTACTCCTTCTGGTAGCTGCCATACAAAATGTCCTTAAAACACGTCTTTAAGAATATTGGCCGATAACTTCAGAAGAGTTTAAGCTACGTCTTTGAAATTTTGCATGTGTTATTTTTCCAACAGTTGGAGCTAAATGTATGATTATGAAGAAAATCCTAATAGTCCTTCGTGTAGCCGCCATACAAATACCCTGTCAAAACGTCTTCACTTAATTTACGGAACTTACTATAACTCAAGTAATCTTTTAGCTATGAATTGGAAATTGTGTACAAATTAGTTTTGAGTAAAAAGGAAGTTCGAGTTTACTAGTCAGCTAAATACTTCTGGTACCTTCTATACAAAAAATCCTTAAGACACGTGTTCAACAATATTTTTCGATAACTTTTGAACGGTTCAAGCAACGAATTTGAAATTTTGTACACGTTCATTTTTAAATTGTTCCAAGGAAAAGGATAAATATGTAAGAAATTGACTGAGTCCTTCATGCACCTCCCAGGTGAAAGTCTTTCAAAAAGGAAATTTTTTTTCCGATTACTTACCCAGTTCAAGATATGAAATTAAACACTGAATATTGTCTTTTAGTTTTGAGTAGCAATCAAATGGGAGTCTTTAATAAAGGACATACAACATGCAAGTAATTATGTAGCACGTAATTTTACTTACTTTACTTTTACTTCCCCAACTACAATATAAATCGGAGTTCAGTATTTCATCTAGAGTATCATACGATTGGTTTGCAGCCGATCGTGACTGCTGTATGTTTGTATGGAAGTTTCCCGAAGTTATTGACAGATGTAACTCACTAATGAAGCCCACTGTTCTGTTGACTTAAATGTAGACCTAGGTGTTCAAAGGATTTGTTCTTAAGGTGATCCCAAAGGTTAATTAAAACACATATAGTGTAAAAGTGCTAGACAATTTTATTCTACATTTCCAATTTTGCAGAGAAATTCAGTGCTTGTCGCAATCTTCCCTTGAACTTTCTTCTTATACCGAAGCCCATTGTACAGTACATTCCGTTAGATGTAGGTCGAATGAGAAAAATAAATTTTATGATTTTCGATATATCGGACCGTATTGATTTCAATCACCTAAATAGAATTGAACTGGGGCAACCATAGCTCTAGTATAATGAAAAAATCAATTTCACCGACAAAACTCTTTTAGGATCGTAAAGATTTCTATGGTCATCGCATTACATCCGTAATAAAATTGGCACGAAGAATTTCAATATGTTCACTCTTTTGAAAAACGGGTTCCTCAATTTTTGTCTTTATATTGTTTTCTATAATAAACCAAAGCAGCAACAACATAACAAATATGGTACACAGGAAAAGAAGAAGTTCTGGAAAATATTCAATAAATTCATCATACATATATCTATATATATGTTCGATAGATACTCACATAAGACGTCCTTTATTCCCGGCAATACTTGCAGAGAAAATACTACCCGAAAGTATAAGGCGAAAAAAATTGCTTACAATTTTCCCGTATTTTCCCTGGAGACCATTTAAGAAAATTGACGAGGTTCTCTCAGGAGCATCCAAAATGAGAGGGACGCTCTTGAAAGATAGACCGTCATTGAACGCACACACGCTGAATTTTTATCCGCCCCGAAGCTTTCTTTGGGTTCTTATAGCCACGATTAAGTAGCTCGGGTCACAACTTTCCAGTTGAACCACTTTGGCTCGAGACATTTTTACTTAACTTCGACTCTGATATCAGAGACCCTTACCCGTTGAACCAAACACGACATTGACATTACATCTTTACTAAGTGAATTTATTTTATATTTATTTTAGCGAAGAATTTCTGTCGCATTCTTTGCCATTTAACTTTATTACATCAGTTAGGTTGTGCCCTTATGCTGAAAAGTTGGTTTTCGAGATACGCGAAGTATTGTAACTTATCTGACACAATGCACGTGTAAGGTGTGTGTCATATTCCTTGCAAATAAACTACCCATAATTTGCCTTTGAGCAACTGGCGAATTTCAATTGCTCAAAAAAAAATTAAAATGGAAAATGTCTTGCAGTCGTCAAATACAATTGAACGTCATTTCATAGAGTACAAGATTGAAAATCGCTGTAAGATTAAGGTACAACATATTGATGTCACGGAGATGTTAGCAAAGGGATGAGAATTATGTCATGTTCGTGGTTCAAGGCTCCGAGATAAAAATTGCATGGAGCTAAATTTATTTCGAGGCAGACAACTGGAAGAATAATGCCTTAGTACTTACGTATTGTGTGTGGAAGGTTTATGCTTGATTTTTTTATTAATATCAGAGAGAAGGTACAGTTTTGAGCATATTCTCTTGACAGCCGGGAACGGCACTATATTTTGCCGTCGGTTATGTCTCAAAGGATTGGAAATGAAGGAAAGCAATTGAAAAACGAAGTGAAAGCATATCTAGAAAAACACGCACAATAAATTCGTTTTCACATCGAAATTTTAAAGCTGGTTTACTGAATCGTATTTGGACTTTTCAGGGTATTATTAGAGCTTATGGCAATAAGATATCGTAACTCATGGGATTTCTTATGGCAGACACAATATCTTAATTTATATTCGAAATTTATTTTATTTTGGTGGTGAGTTGTCAAAGGTATCTGTATATGGTGTATTGTGAGAAATTTATTTTGCTTTTTAATTTAAACCAAACAGAAAATACAAAACTTTAAGGTAAAAAATTTCATAGGTACTCTTCATAGGACATCCTTAAGCTTACCATATATAATACCTTCCTATCTCCCTTCCCGTGCCGACCAATACCACTCAATTATGTATATATTATGTATCAATTGAACCTTAGAACTTAGAAACATTCACTATCAACTTTTTGTAAATAATGTATAATAATCTATATACAGGGTGGGCCATCTAGTGGTTTCTTTTTAAATCATATGTTATTTTGACACTGAAAGCTGTTTCCCGCTCGAAATCTTGACAGAAAGTCAGTATCATACCTCCGCGGAACGAAATGAGTCGCTTTACGCTTGAACAACGTTGGGAAATATTGAAAACTTATTTCCAAAGTGAGTGCTGTGTAGCCCAAACAGTGCGTTTTTTGAAAAGAAGTTTTGGCCGAAATAAAGCACCCACCGCGCCTGCTGTACGCAAGTTTGTGCATAAAGTTCATGAGACTGGCATGCTAATGGACAAGACTCATGGCCCCCGTCGTCGTACGGTGCGCACAGACGAGAATGTGGCTGCTGTAGCCGAGAGTGTGAGACTCACTCCACGAACATCAACTCGCCGTCGATCTCAACAGCTCAACATTTCACGCACTAGCCACCATCCGCTTCGTTATCGCTTCGCAATTTGGGCCTTAGAGCAGCTTGAATTGGACAACGATTTTGGGCGAAAAATCATCTTTTCTGACGAGGCGCATTTTGATCTCGTCGGCTACGTTAACAAGCAAAACTGCCGCATCTGGGGCTCGGAAAACCCGCACGTTGTTGTCGAGAAGCCAATGCATCCACAAAGAGTGACAGTTTGGTGCGGATTGTGGAGTGGTGGCATCATTGGACCATTTTTCTTCGAAAATGAGGCTGGGAACAACGTTTCGGTCAACGGTGAACGTTACAGAGCCATGTTATCCGACTTTTTTTTTACTGAAATTGAAGACATGGATTTGGACGACCTCTGGTTCATGCAGGATGGCGCGCCATTCCACACAGCCCATGCCACAATCAAACTTTTACGCACCAAATTCCCAAATCGTGTTATCAGCCGTCTTGGCGATGTCAATTGGCCGCCTCGGCGCTGCGATTTGACCCCTTTGGATTTTTTTTTGTGAGGAACCGTGAAGGATCGATGTTATGCCAACAATCCAGAAACGATTCAAGAACTTAAGGCCAATATCATCCAAGCAATCCGTGAGTACAGCCCGAAACCATCAACAAGGTCTTGGAAAATTGGAGTGACAGAATGCGCTACTGCGCAGCCAGCCGAGGCAGCCACTTGAACGAAGTTGTGTTCCATCATTAATGGGAATGCTTACTCTTACTAATAAAGCCATAATACATAGAAAAAAATTTAATTTTGTTCATTTTATTGCATTTTTAAAAAGAAACTTGTATTTGGCCCACCCTGTATAGGTATAAAAGAGGATGTACTATGTATGTATGTATGTCGGTTATAGACTGCTAAACCGATCAACCGATTTTGATCAAATTTTTAGGAAACATGTAGAATAGTCCCGGGATAGTTCCTGCCAAGTTTGTTGCCGATCGAATCAAACAAAATTTTTTTTCGCCGTTTTTCCAATTTTTTCGCGATTTTAGTACTCTGGTGCTCAAACTGTTTGTTTGTTTCCTATGCCTTCCTATACCATTCATCCGATTGCGATGAAACTTTGTTGACTTATTGAACGCACGCCCGCGAAGGTTTCTGTATTAGTAAAACTAAATAGTTTTACTAATACACCTATTGTAAAATTACAATAGGTGGCACGCGACACAAACAAATGAGTGTGTTTCATACCCAGTTGGTAACGAGTCTCTTTCCCGACCTTTCTATTCAAAATGAACAAAGTGTCACCACGTGTAGAGAAAAATTACAATACCATCTGGCGGTTTCTTTTTTTGATGACAGCAACAAAATATATTAATGGCATAAACTTATTTTAATTCATATATTTATTTCATTAAATTATTTATTGTTTTATTTTGTTAGATTTTTTTGGAATTGAGAAAATTGTGAATTCAGATCTCTAGGTACGCTTCTAAAAAATGGGTTTCGTGACGGGAAAATGGATTGGAAAATCCGGTATCTGTTTTGCAATATTTTGAATTTGAAAGCTTACCTTTTATATAGAAATGGATCGGAAATGGAAACTAGATAGAATGTATTGAATGATAGGTGGATACTCCTGAAGATGGTAAAAATTTCAATGCAGTATACCATTAAGAAATTTTTTTTTTAATTTTTGTAATTTACATTGCTGTTATCTTTTGGTTGTACATATTGTATAATTTTAATAAATAAATATTGAAAGATACGTATTGTTGCGAACTAGGGGTTCGCCGGGATTTCAAGTAAAACACAATTCGTTAAAAATCAAAAAAAGTAACAATTTAATTTAATTCGCACTTTAATTCTGTTTGCACAATTATTCGCACTATATGGTACCGCCCGCTTATCTATATCGCTTGATTTGATCACACGCAATCGATCGCTTTCCACTAACACGGTCGCGTATACACGCTGGCTGTCACAGTCGACGTAATAAAAATTACTGTATCCCTCGCTGAAAGCTTTATCTGCTTTTATACCAGTTGTCTGTAGTCGAGACTGTTCTTGAATCTTTGCTCGGTGGTGTGTGTGGATGGTACCCGAAAGCTTGAGAACATTCGATTTGATCTTATACGCTGTTCTAGTACATTCGAGCGCGTTCGATTAGAAGAGAGGTATAATCGTGTTGCTCCGCTCTCCTTATATATACTCAACTAGGCATTTGATTGGGTTACTTTGCAACTTAGGTATTCGGTTGTTGCTTTTTCCCTATTCGTAATCGATCGAGTTGCGCGGTGGCCAGGCTTACACGTAACAGTATGTATTTAAGAAGTTTTTTTACAGGGCCTGAAGGCAGTTGGTAAAATCGGCGAGAATCTCGCAGATTTCTCGGAGACATGACATGAAAAAAATACACGTATCGAGACAAATGCCCACCGATTCTCGGAGATATTTCGGCGAAAGTCACGATAGCTAAAAATTTATTGTTCCGCGCCATCTATTGTAATAGATTTTTAGCTATCGCGACTTTCTCCCAAATGTCTCCGAGAATCGGTGCGAGAAAAAATTTTGAGGATGCAAGTGTAGTGATGGTGGGAGGGGCTGTTAAGGACAAAATTCTGATTTAAATTTCTTGAAAACTACAAAGGATAAAAAGCAAAAAATTGACGACTAGATAGAGCTACTATTGAGATACCCAGGTAGCAAGGTACGGAAGTGGGGGGTGGTGGATTTTTATATCTCAGAAACGGATTTTTCTAGAAGTTCAAACTTTGTGCATGTATGTAGATGTGGTACTATAGTAATAAAATAAAAAAAGTTCAGATTTTTACTCCAGCTCTGGGGTAACAAAATGTTCGTGAAAATGTTTTTTTTCCACATTTTTCGTTAAATCATTTAGACATGTCGAGCTATCAATCTATGGTTCTACGGATCTTCTAAATGAAAAAAATTTATTTAAACATTTTTCGATATTAAACCCCCTGGGTTGTAAGGTATTGTTCAAGTTTTTACGAATTCCGATAATCTTTTAGATTTATTGAAATCAAATTCACGTTTAATTTTATTGAATCTTTAATTAAAAAAAAATAAGGAAATAAATAAAAAAAAATCAGCCAAAAGGCTGGGCACAACTTTATGTTTTTTGAATAGAAGTCCGAAACGAGTATAAAGCTGAAATGCGGTATAGGCTACTATTCGGAACGTTATTTTTAAGATTGTCAGTCGCATAGTAACCTACACCGCATCTCAGCATTAAACGCGTTCCGGACTTGTACTCAAAAATAATGAAGTTGCGCCCAGACTGTGGGCAGATTTTTTTCTTACATTTGATATTTTAATTTTCCACTTGACACTGCACGTTTACGTTGGAAAAACAAAAACTGAATGACTAATTGTAAGAACGTATATGCATGGGATGAACACCACATGTTCCCTTCAACGTACGGTGTCTTGCTTCTTTCGGGGTTAAACAAAATAATGAACGCGTTCTTCTCTCGATTCCCGGGAAGTAGTTATGGAAGGGCTCTCTTTGCAAGCACTGGTATCAGGCCTTCTTATGAGAATTACTTCATATATTTTCTGCTGGGTCGTCTTTTTTCTTTGTATAAGTGCGCACGTCTGACAAAATCGAACAACCGGAGCAACGGAAGCATCGGGAGAAACGGGAGCAACGGGAGCAACAAGGCAACGGAAGCAACGGGAGTAACGAGAGTATCGGGTGAAACGGGAAAAACAGGAGCAACGGGAGCAACGAAGCAACGGGAAGCAAGACTGGAAGCAAGACTGAAAACCAGTCGATTCAGTTTCGATTGTATAGCACCATACAAATATAAGCGTAGCCGCGGGACGCGACTAGTGTCTAATATTTTATAATAATGTATAAACGTCATATTGGCTTCTAAGCCTCGAGTGCGACCACCATAGGCTCGCCCAGATTGATTTCGCAGCAGCCTGACATAATAAAATAAAATAAATAAAAACTTTAAGGTTCACAGCAGCAGAAATTTGTATTTCGAAGCAAATTTCTCAAGATTGGGTATAGATACAGTATCGTCACTTACGTCCAATAAAATGTAATTCTACTGAAAGACTTTTTATACTCTAGATGAAATCATATAGAGTATTATAAGTTTAATCCAGCCCAAAAGTTTGTATCGCATAGAACCAAGCCTCGGACGAAAAAAAGTTATATATTATTTTTTGCTTATTTGTGGCCAAAAACCTCAAATCCGCTTGACGTCCGTCCGCCCGTCCGTCTGTCCGTGAACACGATAACTCAAGAACGCCTTCACCTAGGATCTTAAAATTTTGAATCTGGATGTTTGGTTGAATTTGTAAGGCTAAGTTCGTTAACGGGCAAAATCGTCCTACTCCTTCGGGTAGCTGCCATACAAAATGTCCTTAAAACACGTGTTAAAGAATATTAGCCGATAACTTCAGAAGGGTTTGAGCTACGACTTTGAAATTTTGTATGTGTTATTTTTCCAATAGTTGGAGCTAAATATATGATTATGGAGAACATCCTGTTAGTCCTTCATGTAGCTGCCGTACAAATATCCTGTCAAAATATTTTCGCTTAATTTACGAAACTCACTATAACTCAAGTGATTTTTTAGCTACGAATTCGGAATTTTGTACAAATTACTTTTCAGTGAAAAGAAAGTTTAAGTTTACTACTCAGCGAAATCCGTTCACTCCTTCTAGTAGCTGCCATACAAAATGTCCTTAAAACACGTGTTCAAGAAAATTGGCCGATAACTTCGGAAGGGTTTAAGCTACGTCTTTGAAATTTTGTGTGTTTTGTTTTTCCGATAGTTGGAATATGTATGATTATGAAGATAATCCTATTAGTCCTTCGTGTAGCTGCCATACAAATATCCTGTTAAAACGTCTTCACTTAATTTATGGAACTTACTATAACTCAAGTAATCTTTTAGCTATGAATTGGGAATTTTGTACTAATTAGTTTTGAGGAAAAACAAAGTGCGAGTTAACTAATCAGCGAAATCCTTTCACTCCTTCTGGTAGCTGCCATACAAAATGTCCTTAAACACGTGTTCAAGAATATTGGCCGATAACTTCAGAAGGGTTTAAGCTCCGTCTTTGAAATTTTGTATGTGTTATTTTTCCAATAGTTGGAGCTAAATGTATGATTATGGAGAAAATCCTATTAGTTCTTCGTGTAGCTGACATACAAATATCCTGTCAAAATGTCTTCACTTAATTTACGGAACTCACTAAAACATGAGTAATCATTTAGCTATGAATTCGGAATTTTGTACAAATTAGTTTTGAGTGAAAACGAAGTTCGAGTTTACTAGTCAGCAAAATCCTTTTACTACTTCTGGTACCTTCCATACAAAAAAATCCTTAAGACACGTGTTCAACAATATTTTTCGATAACTTTTGAACGCTTCAAGCTACGAATTTGAAATTTTGTACACGTTCATTTTTAAATGGTTCCAAGGAAAGGGATAAATATGCAAGAAATCGAGTGAGTCCTTCCTGCACCTCCCATGTGAAAGTCCTTCAAAAGGAAATTTTTTTTCGATAACTTACCCAGGTCAAGATATTAAATTAAACACTGAATATTGTCTTTTAGTTTTGAGTAGCAATCTAATGGCAGTCCTTAATAAAGGACATACAACATGCACACACGTAATTCTGGGATTTAATAGTGACCAATTCCACCGCCATAATGACCACCAGTCAATGTAGAGTGAGATATCCTGATTTCATATCTCCCACATTAACAGGATGTTTACTGCCTGCAATACAGAAAGAATCTTCGCTTGGAAAACCCTGCATACATCTGGCCGCTTGAACGACAATTTCGTTGGGCGTCACAAAATCTATCCCTGTGATCAAGAAGTCTGTGCTAATATAGGCCGGACTTCCCGGAAATTTGTCGAGAATATAACCATGCTCTATAGAGCTCTGCATGAATAGGGCACAGCTCGATAGCCTAAAGCCCCGAACACAATGCTCCAGTTCCGTTCCGTTCCACCATGACAAGTGAGGTTATGTGATCCGTAAAAGTTGAATTTTGGTCAACTCGTCCGTTCCGTTCCGTTACGACCGTTGTGTGCATTTACATGGTCAGCCCATAAGGTCTACCTTGACAGCTGAACGGAACGGGAGCATTGTGTTCGGGGCTTAACTGCTGTATTTGCCACAACATGTTTCACAAAGTTTAGATATCCAGTTTTCATGGAATTATGAGTTGAATTGAAATTCGTATGAAAACTACAACTTAACTCAGCTAAAGCAATTAACATGTAAAAGAATTTACGAGCCACGTATTGTTAGTTATATATAGTTGTGATTAAAAAAGTTGGGGCGATCAGCGATGCACTGAGGGATGTGGGGGTGGAAATGGGGCTCCGTAACTGGATAACCACAACGCTAAGCAGCCGTGTCATTGAATCGACACTGGGCAGTAGCACGGTACGCAGGTACACGGCCCGGGGTACGCCACAAGGAGGTGTGATTTCACCACTACTGTGGCTCTTGGTAGTCAACACGATTTTAACTTCGCTAACCCGCCAGGGTGCGAAGGTGATCGCATACGCGGACGACTTAGCAATTCTGATATCGGGTAGGTTTCTGCCCACTATTAGTGACCTGCTCGAAAGGGCACTCACACTAGTGAGCGCGTGGGCGGACAGCTGTGGACTGGGGATCAATGCCTCAAAGACAGAGCTAGTTCTCTTCACGCGAAGAACCAAAGTCCCAGAGTTCACACTCCCTAAACTGGGGGGCCTCACCCTACAGTTTAGAGACAATGCTAGGTACTTAGGTATAATCCTGGACCGGAAACTTACCTGGAGTAAGAACATCGACGAGCGACTAAGGAAGGCTCTAGGGGCTCTTTACGCTTGCAAAAAGATGTTCGGGAAAAAGTGGGGGACTCAGCCAGGGAATGCTCACTGGATGTACGCGGCCATAGTCAGGCCTATCCTAACCTACGGAATTTTAGTGTGGTGGGTAGCACTGGAGAAATCCACCTACCTCATTAAACTCACCAAGGTTTAACGTCTTGCTTCCACAGGAGCAACGGGCGTACTTAGCACCACACCACACATTTATGGGAAGAGTGTAGCAGCAAAAAGTGCCGTGCGCCTAAGACAGTCAGGCAGCTGGGTATCTAGACCTGGGGGGCACAGCAGCATACTCGGACGGTTTAGTGAATGTAACCCGTTAGGGGATACAGACTACTTGATTCCGCAGCTCGAATTCTCTAGAAGATTCTCAACGAGGATCCCTAGCAGGTTTTCAGGGAGAGATGATGGGAATCGTTCAGGCTTGCAATCTGCTAGAGGCTTGTGCGATGCAAAAGAAATCCGTCGTCATCCTAAGAGATAGTCAGAACAGAACAGGGATAAGATTAGGGCTTTATGCACCCTTATGAGCGTTACAATTTGTTGGGTTCCGGGTCACTAGGTGTGGTGAACCTGACGCCGAGGAAAGTATTTTCCACTTGCTTTGCGAATGCCCGGGTTTGGCCTGGAGGCGCGAACGTACTTTAGGTACGCGCTTCGCCATTGACTTGGGCGAATTCGCAAGCATTAAGCTGAACAATCTGCTGCAGTTTGTCAGGCTGGCGGGATGGTTCACTTAAGATGTTGTCGTGCATGTGGGATCACAACGAACCCATTGGCGGTCTATGTCTACCTTACCTAAAACCCTAAAAACCTAGTTGTGATTTCTTAATTAATCATTTCGGGGGGTCCAAATTGCATTTGGACCATTAAAATGTTACAGTATTTCTTATTAGCTAAATAACAACATTTCTAATTAGCTAAATATGATCATAGCTCAACAGTATGTTTTCCTTTTAATTGGCTGTGGGTTCTTCTTTTCGCATATGTGGGATGCGCACTGAACCCCAACTAATAATGAATCCGACAAAATTATATGAGTTTCCTGCCGCAAAGGTAATTTAAAATTAACAACGGAAAATATGTTAATTTATATATTGCAAAACGGTTTTAACTAAAACTTTTATGCCATCTGGATACATTCCTCAAAAAATGTTTGCCTTACGCTCCCCAAGCATTATATAAAAAGTTTTAGATTCTCAACATGAGTCGTCCCGGAGATAAAAAATTCCGAAATTAACTCTGTAATCACTCCCCTTATTTCTCAAACCACATAGAGTTCATCCCTAATAGGGTACAGCCCACTCCCTTAATATACTTGAAGCTCATTTCTTTGTTAGATCTAAAGTTTTGACGCGTCAAATACTTTTGCGTACGTCGTTTACGATGTATACGCGAATGCTTTTAGGGTCTACTATTTATATTAGATTTTTTTTTTTTAGATTAGATTGATTTTTATTATTCCATATTACATTTTTTATATTTTAAGATATATTAAATAATGCGATGCTCAGACCCTGCGGCATTTTCAATTCGTGATTATTGTTTTGTTTTCACAAGAAGTTAATGAGTTACAATTTGGTGATATGAATTATGCGAGGAAAATGGGAATTGAAAAAACCTCATGGATGTTACTTAGACTAGAACTTAGGCCTAGACTTAAAACCTAAGATTTATAACTAACATTAAAATTAACTTAAATTAAGTAATTCAATAGCTTATCTAACTAAGGTATTGTTGAAACTAGAGAGAATCAGCGGGTTCTCCGAGTTGAAATATTAGAAATAATGTCATCAACCGTGGGTAGAATTGCGATTTTATGTAATTCCCTAGTGGAAAAGTGTCACGGTACTATTTAAAAATGTGAAATTCAAAATTTTAGAAATATAAAATTTCCTGGAAAATTCAGTTCGATTACAGTATTTTGTTATAAAAAAATGATAAAGTAATATAAAATGAACGACACTACAAAAGTATCGTCACAGCCTTGTCAGCATGGGCCGGATACACCACACATGGACGAATTTGGGAATACGATATCAGAGAGTGAGGAACTTTATCATGAATTAAAAAATTAAAATCACCTGCAAGTGCTACTGAAAAAATTATTTTCACTTTGTCTCGGTACTTAAGGAGCGGAAGCCTCATTGACTAGTTCTATTGCGTGAATCAAATCTTGTTGAATTCTAAATGCCGAAAATATTTCCATTATTCTGCAATGTACTGAAAAACTTTGTCTCCAAAATGTTCTCTTCACTTAAACCTTTAAATGGCCGTTTGGTAAGTTCCATTCGAGAACCACATTATTTCTGAAATTCATGTCAGGAAGAGTCTCCAGTACATTACTCCAAAAGTATATAAGAAATAATTCACAATACCAGGCTTTAAATTCCGTAGGGATATCTTGAGAGCTGTCAGGATACTTGGATTGACTTTAATTAACTTTTCATTTCACGTCCACAGTGACACACTTACATTCTCCTCTCCTCGCTGTCTACTTTGTAACGAGGGTGTTGAATTGGGTCGATTTTTGGAGGCGCCTCTACATTTCTGAATGAAACTCCTTAGGACATGACAAGTGGAAGAAAGGCAGGCATAGATGTGATTATATAAAGTCCTCATTAAGACAATCCGTTCAGACCTAGACTTTCTGAACACCGACAATACTGCGATCATGGTAAATTTAATTTTCGGGTTAATCATTTTGTCCAAATTACTCGAAGTAAAATTTCTGGTATCTAATCAGAGGGGATTTAATTATTGAGATTCATTTTTAAAATACTTGTTCGCACATTCTTAAATAATTTTGTATCCTGTGCTAGTTGAATGAAATACTTTAGGAAAATTGAGGAGACGACAATGGCAACAATCATTCAATGTGGAATCCTGAAGGATTACTAGAATCTCTCGGCCACAAGGACCACCATTGATCTAGAATTTAATCTTGAATAATCCTTAATTTTCCATCTGGGTTGACACAGTTATCCCTAGAGCGTAGCAGAATGTAGAAGTACCTTCCTTTGTCATCATAGTACTAGTCCTTGTGGTGCTCCGACAATCGCTGAGTGTTTGCGGTTTCACTTCCAGTGGTGACTATGGTGTGCAATTTCGAGTTAATTGACGATGAGAAGTGGAAAAGGTTTCACTGATGTGCCACAGTCGTGTGATGTTTCTGTGGACAGCTCGTAACGATTTTGGAGAAACACTTCAGTGTCCTAGAAAGTTTTAGGAATGCCGGCATTGTGGCAAAATTAGATTTTGACCACAAACGATTTTGAATATTGTTTGTTTCTGGTGTAGTTGATTGGAAACTAATTAAGTAATTGATTTATTGAATACATCATCAAGTTCGTAGACATCCACCGTTTAGGCCGTGACCTATTTAAAAAAAATTCAAAGGTAATTAATGATATATGTTATACTCACTTAGTAACAAACTGAAGTACATACTCTCAAAAACAAAAAAAAACCATGAGCTCTGAATGAATTCTTTCCCAAAGTAAACTTTTTGGATTTGAGCGAAGAGAGTAAAAAATACTTTATTATTAAAAAAGAATAAAGTAAAATATGCTAACAGTCTGGGCGAAACATTATTGTTATTGGTAAAGGTCCGGTAAGAGGTAAAAGTGGGGGAGCGATTTTAAGACTATTATATAGAAAGCTCAAAGAAAGAAAGCCCAGTTCGAGATCTCATCAGATCTAATAAGAGAACGTATTGTTACGTGTAAGCCCGGCAACCGCGCAACCGTGCACTCGATCGTTACACATAATGAAAACAACAACAACCGAATACCTAGTTGCAAAATAACCCAATCAGAAACCTAGCTAAAGATAAGGCGAAACAATCTCTCTTCTTATCGAATGCTCTCCAATATACTAGAATCCTCTGCACACACCACTGAACGATGATCGAAATCGAAGGCTCTGAAGCTTTCGAGAAGATTCCACAACTGAACGAACGTTCAAGTACACCGGTGAACATTCAAGACTGCAACCGCCTAGTATATAAGCAGGTGAAGCATTCAGCGAAGACACAGTAATTTTGATTACGGCGACTGTGACAGACAGCGGGTACACGCGACCGTGTTGAGAGAGAACGAAAGTGAACGAGTCAAGCGATATATGGTATAAGCGGGCGGTACTGCCATACAGTGCGAATTATTGTGCGATTATAATTCTGTGAATTTAAAGTGCGATTAATAAATAATCATTTATTTTTATTTTAACCGAATTGTGTTTTACTTGAAATCCCGGCGAACCCCTAGCTCGCAACAGTATGTAAACCTTTAAGGTTGAATATAAAAAAAAACGTAAAGTGAGTTAGGTGATTAAATAAAAAGCTCGTTGAAGTAAAAACCAATTTGATTTCTCATCAAAGCCAGAACATATGGCGGAAACTGTGAAAAAAAGCAACCCACTTACAACCAGTGCTGTCGTTTTGTTGTTTTGGACAGTAGTGCATTTAAGTGAACAACAGTAGTATTTTACAAAGAATAGTAGTACATACAAACTTCAAGGTTCGGAATCGCATAATAGCATCGAAGAGTTAGTATATATAGGTTCATTCCATTAAAAAACGCTAAAAATAACGAAATTTGTGACCTTACCATCGCCGATTCTTTTAAACTTTGTGTACTGCCCAATCCAGTTTTGAAAATTCGTATCTCCGATAGTTTTTATCATAGAATAATGATTTTTGACTAATTTTTAAGGGGAAGGTTACGAGAATTTAAAAAAAAAATGTTTACAAATCTTTTTCAAAAGTAAAGGTTTTGTCCTTATTCCGAATGTCTCAAAAAGCCAATTTTTATGTATTTTTCATTTATTGTTTTCTTAAGTTATATATATTTTCATTAAACTGTTTTTCAAAACATATCAAAAAATCAACTTTAGATCTCAAAGGAGAGAGTAAAAAATCTGCCAATGGTCTGGGCGAAACTTTATTATTTTTCGGGTCAAAGTTCGGGAGCGGTCAAAGTCGGAGTGTATCATGAGTTGCTTCGAGATTATTAGATTTCTTGGAAAATTATTTTTGTTCTTAATATAAAAATATTTAAAATAGAGATTTTTAGCCGATTAAACATTGAAAAAGTCTGTGTAGACTATTCGAATTTCAGTATATTATGGACACTAAAAGCCCATAGAAGCAAAAACGGATTTGTTGCCTTATCAGAATTAAGAGATATGACGAATTGTTAAAACGTATACAAACCCATTACTTCCACTTGGGGTTTGAATTTCGAAAAAATTGTGAAACAGGTTTTTAGTCGATTTCATAACAAGCAACTTGATATCTCATGAGACAAGACGGATTTTGAAAAATTTGTGAAAACGTAAGCAAACTCTTCACACCCCCTTGGTTCTTGAAATTCGAAAAATCGTGAAATTGGTTTTAAGGTCATTACATCAAATGCCGTAATAACCAATTTTATATCTCATCAGAACTAAGGGATGGCAAAATTTGTGAAAACATATGCAAACCCTTGGGGGCTGAATATCCAAAAATCGAGAAATGGGTTTGTAGGCGATTACATAAAAAGTCTGTGGAAATGAAAAGCGATCTAATATCTCATCGAACCTAAGAAATATGTCGAAACTTTGAAAAGCATACTAGACTTTTTGGCTTTTTTATATAGGAAACCTTGGGAAGTAAAAATGAATTCGATATATTATCAGATATGCAACCTTCTTACTCTCACTTGGGGGTTGAATATCCAAAAATCCTGAAAGGAGTTAATAAATAAATATGAAGACAGCACGAGAACGTAGGAACCAATTCAATTTCTTATCACTTCTAAAAGAAATGACGGAACTCGTGAAAACGTGTTCAACCCGTTTATACCCTCTTAGGGGCTGAAAAAACTTAAAAACAAGTTTTAGGCGATTATTACGCAAGCACGTGAAAGTGAAAAGATATTCCATATCTGATAAGACGTGGGGATATAGTAGAATTCGTGAAAAATTTTACAACCCCCTTTGCACCCCCTTAGGGGTCGAATTTTAAAAAATCCTGAAAACACCTTCTAGGTATTTATATAAAGAAGCCGTAGAATAAAAATGAATTCAATATTTGGGAAGACCTAATAGATATGACGAAACCCGTGAAAATATATGCATATCATTTTCACTGATCATTTTTTTTGCCCCTCCTCTGAACGCCAATGGAAATTTGAAATTTTTTTTAATTTAAATTAGTTTTCTAGTTGATTTACATAAACGTACCGAGTTTCAACTTTGTAGCATAAGCCGTTCTATAGATAGAAAAAACACCCCCACCCCCGTACCATACTACCCCTATAAAAAATTATATTTTTCCAAGATGCTACTAATATAGCTCTACCCAAATACCAAGTTTCAGCTTCATATCATTATAGGTTGTCGAGATATTAAAATCGGAACTTTTTCCTTTTCACCCTCTCCCACCCTCACCCTCTACACCCACACTTCCTAAATTTTGTTTTCCGCTAGGGGTCTATTAGGCCTACTTGTGGTAAAAATTTTAAGCATCTATCTTACACTGTTCTTGAGATATGATACGTGATTTTTTTGAAAAATTCTTATCCCCTCCACTTTCATGCTCCACCGCCCCCTTGAAAAATTTTATTTTCATCAAACTACATTTGTTAACCTTTATACAGAAACCAAATTTTATTTGCCTAGTGCAATTGGTTCGTGAGATATCGTAATCTAAAGTTTTTCACCCCCCACCCCCGTACGCCACTTCCCCCACTCAAATTTTTGTTTCCGATCTATTCTCCTAGTACACCTACAGATATCCATTAAGTTTCAATTTTGTGACATTAACCGTTTAGGAGATATGGATTTTAGAATGTGTCAATCTCACCTTTTTTGCGTTTCGGACGCATTATTTTTCCCCACACTCCCGAACCCCTTCACCTATATCGGCAATTTTTTTGCAAATGGGTCCACTACCAAAGCTCTATATAAATTCCAAATTTCAGCCTCCTAGCATAAGCGGTTGCTGAGATCTAGAAACCAAAATTTTCCGTTTAAAACGCTTCCCCCTCCTCCCCCCTCACACCCCCACCCCTCCAAATTTGGTCACTTTAGGGGGCCTACCCACTCTACCCACGAAAAAAAATTCAATTAAATAGCCCATAGGATTTGGGTGCTACGAACCTTCAAACAATTTTGCGTACACCGGTAGACGTACGGCGTACGGCGTACGGCGTACGGCGTACGGCGGACAGACGGACTGAAATTTTTTTTTGCTTTTTTCGTGTCTACTCGTCATGAAACGTGAAAAAAAAAATTTTGAGGGTAGCAAATTTTTTTTTTTTAAAAATCGATAACAATACTGTATTATTGAAATAATAAAGTAAAAAATTAACGAACATCAGTGATCATCAATTATTTCGCATCAAAATTACAATTACTTTGATTACCTGCTCGTAAATGTAATATAATGCATTTATTCTAAAAAATTGGATATATTAAATTTCAGCAGAATATTTTATTTGTGCATTTCCCCTTAAAATAAGATATGAAGTTAAAGAGGAGGCAAACGCAATTTTCAAGAAATCTTTAACATACTAAAACTAAGAAAAACAAATAAAGACAAAATTAGATGTAGTCAAGATAATGTGAATAAAATGAAACCAAGGCAATTCACGTTTATGGGGTTGTTATATACGGGGCGATGAATATATTCTCGAATGTGTAATATACGTATGTATATACTTACATTAATTATAATTATTATAAAATAAAAAAAAATCGATTTCTCCTTTTATATATGTATCTTTACTTATCTACGTATCGATTACTTACATCTTTATGCGGTGTTTGTAAAATAATTGGTAATTTTGGTTTGGGTTTGTTTTATTTTCAAATTAAGAAACATCGCTTTATCTTGGAGTTTTTTTTAAAAATTGAAATATCGAATTTCTTTCCGCCACTTTCAATTCCAGTACTGAATATTTCAATTGCTAATCTGTACTAAATTTTCTAACGTTCTTACAATTTTTATTTTTTCGTCACTATCATCATCAATTGAATTTAAGTCACAAATAATTTCTAACAATTATTGTACTTGAATCAACGACCGCATAAATTAATTTCAAAAGTTGAGTAGGAGGCATCTTCTTTAATTCATGGCGGTTTCAAAATATTCAATGAAATCATCTTAATTCAATTGGGAGGAAATATCGTGACCTCCGAATAGCGGCTTCAAACATTCGGGGTGGACCTTGTTTCGACTCGTGTTTTACATTTAGAACGACTTATTTGATTTAAAGCTGTTTTAAAGCTAAACAAAATCTGATACGTTAGCAACCACTGATGATAAAATTTTTTCTGTAATATAACTTTATGGGTTTTGCTCCATCGTTTGCACCAGTGGCGTCACATTATTTGACATGAACATTATTATAGTCTTTTCATCATCGGTTTTCAACTGGTTTATTAGAGGATGAGCTGGAGCGATCTCCAAAAGGAGGATATCTTTCGGCTCAAAAGAAAACCGTTACTCTCAAAAAATGTTAAACATATAAAAATATGCTTTATTTTTAAAGAATATTGATCAGGTACAAGACTTTTACCATTCCTTAAATATTGCAGCATTTTTTTTTAATATTATAAAAAATTTGGGTTTTTAACTCGACCAATTACAAGTGGTTTTATTTTATTCGTGTCATTTCCATTAGTACAGGCAAGGAATGGTATTCGTGGTTAGTTATTTTTTCCACTGGGTATTGTTTTACCTGGGGTGTGTTCAAGATGCCAGCTACAGCTGCTTTTAAAGCATAGCATAGCAAGACTGTAGCAACTGTCAAATTCAGCTATAGCAAGAAATAGCTTCTTTGGGTTTTGGTCAGCCAAAAGCAGCTTGCACAGCTTACAATAGCTGTTTGACTCAAACATACGCAAGTTGGCGTAACATTTGAAAAATATTATAATAAAGTGAAAATGAGCACTACTAGCAGTGTCCTTAAATTTTTCGCTTATTTCCATTGTTAATAAAACATCATTTTCCATTTTAAACATTCAAAATGACGTTGAGACGAAACTAACAGATACACACACATATGAATATTGCAATAGCTGCTTTCTTGCTACAGTCCGAAGTATGAGCAACAAAAAGCAGCTATGAAAGCAGCTTTTTAAAAATCTTGGACAGATCTAGTGTCAAATAGCAAGCACGAGAAAGCAGCTTTTTGGTTGCTTTGGACACGCAAAAGCATACAAAAGCAGCTAATAGCAGCTTTAGCAGAAATCATGAACAGAGCCCTGGAAGAAACTTCCGAAAGAGTTCACTGTCATCTACGATATAAAGCTGATCTGGAGGCACTTGCATTTCCTCAAATTTGTTGTTGTTCACTTCTCTTTGAAATTTTAAATTTTAGTTCTCCATCTACGGAGGCTTAAAATTGTTTAAGCTTTCATTATCGCAAGTTCCATAAATGTGTTGAACACACATCCTAATCTGTTGCAGTTTTTATACTCTAGATGAAATCATATAGAGTATTATAAGTTTAATCCAGCCCAAAAGTTTGTAACGCATAGAACCAAGCCTCGGACGAAAAAAAGTTATATATTATTTTTTGTTTATTTGTGGCCAAAAACCTAAAATCCGCCTGACGTCCGTCCGTCCGTCCGTCCGTCCGTCCGTCCGTCCGTCCGTCCGTCCGTCCGTCCGTCCGTCCGTCCGTCTGTCCGTGAACACGATAACTCAAGAACGCCTTCACCTAGGATCTTGAAATTTTGAATCTGGGTGTTTGGTTGAATTTGTAAGGCTAAGTTCGTTAACGGGCAAAATCGTCCTACTCCTTCGGGTAGCTGCCATACAAAATGTCCTTAAAACACGTGTTCAAAAATATTGGTCGATAACTTCAGAAGGGTTTAAGCTACGACTCTGAAATTTTGTATATGTTATTTTTCCATTAGTTGGAGCTAAATGTATGATTATGAAGAAAATCCTGTTTGTCCTTCATGTAGCTGCCATACAAATATCCTGTCAAAATGCATTCTTTTAATTTACGAAACTCACTATAACTCAAGTAATCTTTTAGCTACGAATTCAGAATTTTGTAGAAATTAGTTTTGAGTGAAAAGAAAGATTGGCTTTACTAGTCAGCGAAATCCTTTCACTCCTTCTGGTAGCTGCCATACAAAATATCCTTAAAACACGTCTTTATGAATATTGGCCTATAACTTCAGAAGGGTTTAAGCTGCGACTTTGAAATGTTGTACGTGTCATTTTTTCAATAGTTAGAGCTAAATGTATGATTATGAAGAAAATCCTATTAGTCCTTCGTGTAGCTGCCATACAAATATCCTGTCAAAACATCTTCACTTAATTTACAGAACTTACAATAACTCAAGTAATCTTTTAGCTATGAATTGGAAATTTTGTACAAATTTGTTTTGAGTAAAAACGAAGTTCTAGTTTACTAATCAGCGAAATCCTTTTACTCCTTCTGGTAGCTGCCATACAAAATGTCCTTAAAACACGTGTTCAACAATATTTTTCGATAACTTTTGAACGCTTCAAGCTACAAATTTGAAATTTTGTACACGTTCATTTTTAAACGGTTCCAAGGAAAGGGATAAATATGTAAAAAATGGAGTGAGTCCTTCCTGCACCTCCCATGTGAAAGTCCTTTAAAAAGGACATTTTTTTTCGATGACTTACCCAGTTCAAGATATGAAATTAAACACATAATATTGCCTTTTAGTTTTGGGTAGCAATCAAATGGGAGTCCTTAATAAAGGACATACAACATGCACACACGTAATTCTAGTTTATCCCCAACTTTAATATAAATCGGAGTTCAGTATTCATCTAGAGTATTATACGATTGGCTTACAGCCGATCGTGACTGCAGTATGTTTATTTTTAGTTTTGATACATAGTAGATTTCTCGATACCATATTTATTCGCCAAATCAGTTACGCGAGAGACTTTAGATAATAATTCGTTCAAAATATCACATTTTACCTTCAAGGGTAACACGTTCAGTGCAGCCACTCGGTTCTGCGTCCAACGGAAATTTTGACATTTTTAAATGGTATTGTCAAAATTTTTGGGAAAAAGTTTGACACTTGATTTCATTTTTTTTCATCATAAAAAAAAGTGGTTTACATTATCGTAGTTTTCACTGTCCATGTTATGAAGTGGTCGATAATAAGAATCTGAAGTCCATGTTATGCGGTGGTTCACGTTAGGCAGAGTTCCCATTATCGCGACTACACTGTATAATTTTTTTTCACTAATTCATCAAGTGCACGAAGTTTCTACGGAATTAAGAAAAGTGAAATCACATCTGTAGCCGATTTTTGATGGAATGACCCTAAAATGATTTAAATTTAAAATAAGAAATATTTGCTCTCTCGTAGTCACAAAACAGAAAGAAGAAAATCAAAATCATTCCCAACCCCGGATACCACGCATTTTTAATGTACATACATAAATTGTAAAATCCTCTTCTAAAGTTTTCGAGAATATAATTTTTGAGAAAAGAGTAGTACATAATTGAAAGGTGTAGTACAGTAGTACATGAAGTACAATAGTAGTACAAATACTACTATTGTAGTACAAACGACAGCGCTGCTTACAACCTCTTGAGAGTTGAATATTTAAAAATCCTGAAATTAGTTTTTAGGTCATTATATTGGAAGCCTGGTGAAGTAAAATTCAATTCGATATCTTATCAGATCTAAGAGCTCTGAATTCATAAAAATATATGCAAGCCCTTTGCACCACCTTGGGGGTTGAACATCAAAAAAGTTTTAAAATCAATTAGTTGAGCATTAAATAGAAAGTCCACGGAAGTAAAAGTCAATTTGATATCTTTTCAAAACGTGTGCGATACGAATTTTTCTAAAAATCTCTCATATCACAAGAAATTTGTTTAAGATAGGAGTTTGGAATTTGTACAGGAGAAAGACTTGATATACTTGACAGCGCAGTAAAAAAAACTGCCAACATGTCTCTTAATGCCTAAACAGAACACGGACCTCGACTGCGACTGCGCAGTCCCTGTCTTTAGAATACACAGGACTGTACGGCGATCCCCACAACACCAACTTCGCCTGCGACTGCGCAGTCGTGCTACACTCTAATTCTAAGACTGCGGTTGTAGTCTCGGATGTCCAGTATTTCCCAGCAGGAAAAGTTTCGTATACTATAAGTTGAAACGAAACCGTATGCAAGTCGTATACCTGATTAGACTTTTTGGGAACGATGTCGCCGGTTGCTGTATATATTTACTATTATATAATAGTTTGTACGAGCACTATATTTTGAATATTTACATGACCTCTTCAAAATGAATTGAATTCTGTTTATATTTAAGAGGAGTCCGCGATAGCTTAGTACATGCTGTCTTTATCTTACATAAAGACATGTAGAATTTTGATGACATTTTGCGGGAGTACACTCTGCCTGCTGGGTTTCAATTCTTTAAATTCGTCCCGATTCCTATTCACTTCCTCTTCATTAATAAACGCAAACACTCCAAAGTGATTAAAAACACTATATAAATTATAGCGCTACCAGAAACACGTCTATTTTCAAAAATATTAAACAAAACCGAAGTGACACTTGACAATCGTTCTTCTTCTTGCTTGCATAGAATCGAAGTCGTAGTCGGTGTTCTGTTCAACACCAACTGCGCAGTCGAACCTCACGCCGAAAGATAGGCAAATCGTAGTCGCAGTCGCAGTCAAGGTCCGTGTTTTGTTTTGTACTATAGGCGTCTGGTCCACATCGTTACTGGGATTGAAAGATGTTTGAGGTGTCCGAGAGCGGAGAAGTTGTTCTTCCACATCCTCGACATCCATTCCTTTTGTTTTGTTTTTGTTTTTATTCATGTATGGTCCCACGAGTAAGACGAGAAGTGGTTGGTCCGCGCCGGCAGCGCTCCCTTGCAGGCGTAATGCTAAATACAATGAGTGGTCGCCCGGTATAACAAGGTGACCGTTCACGATGCACATGTTTGTGTATCCTGCACCATTGAGCTCTCAGCACGCATCTCATCCTTGGCTTGGATACTGTGTCAATCTTTTGGTTCCGTACGAAGCACCTTAAGTCCCCTCACCCCAACAAAGTAGAAAGACACGAGGGGGTTGTTGTTAATTACAAACGCTGTGTATTACCATATTTGTTTTACATTATACGGATAGAACAAAAATGCAGCTTTTTTTTTAAGGAGAGCGATGCAGAATTTTTCTCATTAACTTCTATTAATATCTATTACATGTGGATTTTAAATAAATATTTTTCTACTGAAATTAATAAAAATATTTTGCTTTTTTTTATTTTCAAGGAAACGTTTACTGCTTTTCATTATAAAATTCAATTTTTTATTGAGTTAATACTTCTTCCGGCTAAGTAGAAATTTACTATAGTCAAATCCGTATTGATTTACTTATATATCGTATGACAAAGATTTACTTACAGTAACAATATTGGTTGTTTGGCGCTAAATCATTCCCATTTTAACTTTTTACTTTGCCTTCAAAATTTTTGTTTTCACGTTTCATGACACGAAAAAAGTAAAAAAAAATTTTAGTCCGTCTGTCCGCCGTACGTCGACCGCTGTACGCAAAATCGTTTGAAGGCTCGTAGCTCCCAAATCCTTTGAGGTATTTAATTGAAATTTTCTCTATGAATAGACTTGGTAGGCACCTTGAAGTGACCAAGTGACCAGTGATGTCAAGGGGGAGGTGGGGGAAGCGTTTTATACGAAACATTTTGGTTTCTAGATCTCAGCAACCGCTTACGCTAGGACGCTGAAACTTAGAACTTATATAGAGCTTTGAGAGTAGGCCGAAATGGGTGAAGGGGTGTGGGAGGTGGGGGGGGGGGGAATAATACGTCCGAAACGCAAGGAAGCCGAAATCGACACATTCTATAATCCATATCTCCTAAACGGTTAATGTCATTAATTTCATGGCATGACATGACAACTTAATGCATATCTGTAGGTATACTAGGACAATAGATCTGAAATAAATTTTTCAGTGGGGGCAGTAGCGTAAGGAGGTGGGGGGTGAAAAACTTAAGATTACGATATCTGATATCGATTTTTATATCTCGAGAACCTATAATTATAGAAATCTGAAACTTTATATTTGGATAGAGTTATAGTGTATCAGCATGTTGGAAAAATATAATTTTTGTGAGTTTTGTTTTTCCTATCTATAGGAATGTCATGGTAGAAAGTTGAAACTCGGTGTGTATATGTAAATTAACTAGAAAAGCAATTTAGATAAAAAAAATTTTTAAATATCCATTCGCGTTTGGAAGGGGGGGGAATAAAATTTATCAGTTAAAATGGAATGCATATAATTTTTACGATTTTCGTCATGTACATTAGGTCTTCCCAAATATGGAATTAATTTTTATTCTACGACTTCTTCATATAAATACCTAGAAACGGTTTTCAGGATTTTTTGAAATTCTACCCCTAGGGGGGTGTAAAGAGGTTGTATACTTTTTCACGAATTCTGCCATATCCCCCAGGTCTAATTAGATTTCGACTAACTTTTCACTTTCACGGGCTTGCGTAATAATCGCCTGAAACTCGTTTTTTAGGTTTTTTTTCTTTTTTAGCCACTAAGAGGGTATAAATGGGTTAAACACGTTTTCACGAATTCCGTCATTTCTTATAGAAGTGATAATAAATTGAATTGTTTTTACTTTCTCGTTCTGTCTTCATATTTATCTATTAACACCTTTCAGGATTTTTGGACTTTCAACCCCCAAGAGGGTGTAAAGACGTTGCATATGTTTTCACAGATTCCTACATATTGCTTAGATCTGATGATATATCGAATTCATTTTTACTTCCTAAGGTTTCCTATATAACCGCCAAAAGGTCAATTTCAGTATTTTTAGATATTCAATCCTAAGGGGTCAAAAACATACATTCAAAGCTTCGACATATTTCTTAGGTTTGATGAGATAAGATCGTTTTCCACTTCCACCGACTTTTTATATAATCACCTACAAACCCATTTCTCAATTTTTGGCTATTCAACCCCCAGGGGTTTGCATGTGTTTCACAATTTTTGCCATTCCTAAGTTCTGATGAGATATAATTTCATGTAATGACCTAAAAACCAATTTCACGATTTTTCGAATTTCAAGAACCAAAAGGGTGTAAAGGGTTTGCTTACGTTTTCACAAATTTTTCAAAATCTCTCGTGTCTCAGGAGATATCAAGCTGCTCTTATGAAATCGTTTAAAAACCTGTTTCACAATTTTTTCGAAATTCAAACCCCAAGTGGAAGTAATGGGTTTGTAATTTGTCTCTTAAGTCTAATTAATTCGTTTTTACTTCTATGGGCTTTTAGTGTACATAATATACCGAAATTTGAATTATCTATGTACACGGCCGTTTTTAATGTCTATTTTAAATTACAATCTCTATTTTAAATATTTATACTCTAGATGAAATCATATAGAGTATTATAAGTTTAATCCAGCCCAAAAGTTTGTAACGCATAGAACTAAGCCTCGGACGAAAAAAAGTTATATATTATTTTTTGTTTATTTGTGGCCAAAAACCTCAAATCCGCCTGACGTCAGTCCGTCCGTCCGTCCGTCCGTCCGTCCGTCCGTCTGTCCGTGAACACGATAACTCAAGAACGCCTTCACCTAGGATCTTGAAATTTTGAATTTCAATGTTTGGTTGAATTTGTAAGGCTAAGTTCGTTAACGGGCAAAATCGTCCTACTCCTTCGGGTAGCTGCCATACAAAATGTCCTTAAAACACGTGTTCAAGAATATTGGTCGATAACTTCAGAAGGGTTTAAGCTACGTCTTTGAAATTTTGTATGTGTCATTTTTCCAATAGTTGGAGCTAAATATATGATTATGAAGAAAATCCTATTAGTCCTTCGTGTAGCTGCCATACAAATATCCTGTCAAAATGTATTCACTTAATTTACAAAACTCACAATAACTCAAGTAATCTTTAAGCTACGAATTCGGAATCTTGTACATATTAGTTTTGAGTAAAAAGGAAGTCGGAGTTTACTAATCAGCGAAATCCTTTTACTCCTTCTGGTAGCTGCCATACAAAATGTCCTTAAAACACGTCTTCAAGAATATTGGTCGATAACTTCAGAAGGGTTTAAGCTACGTCTTTGAAATTTTGTATGTGTTATTTTTCCAATAGTTGGAGCTAAATATATGATTATGAAAGAAATCCTGTTAGTCCTTCGTGTAGCTGCCATACAAATATCCTGTCAAAATGTATTCACTTAATTTACGAAACTCACTATAACTCAAGTAATCTTTTAGCTACGAATTCAGAATTTTGTACAAATTAGTTTTGAGTGAAAATAAAGTTCGAGTTTACTAATCAGCGAAATCCTTTCACTCCTTCTGGTAGCTGCCATACAAAATGTCCTTAAAACACGTGTTCAAGAATATTACCAATAACTTCAGAAGGGTTTTAGCTACGTCTTTGAAATTTTGTATGTAGTATTTTTCCAATAGTTTGAGTTAAATGTATGATTATGAAGAAAATCCTATTAGTCCTTCGTGTAGCTGCCATACAAATATCCTGTCAAAACGTTATCACTTAATTTACGGAACTCGCTATAACTCAAGTAATCTTTTAGCTACGAATTCGGAATTTTGTACAAATTAGTTTTGAGTAAAAAGGAAGTTCGAGTTTACTAATCAGCGAAATCCTTTTACTCCTTCAGGTAGTTGCCATACAAAATATCCTTAAAACACGTGTTCAACAATATTTTCCGATAATTTTTGAACGCTTCAAGCTACGAATTTGAAATTTTGTACACATTAATTTTTGAATAGTTCCAAGGAAAAGGATAAATATGTAAGAAATCGAGTGAGTCCTTCCTGCACCTCCCATGTGAAAGTCCTTTAAAAAGGACTTTTTTTTTCGATGACTTACCCAGTTCAAGGTATGAAGTTAAACACTGAATATTGTCTTTTAGTTTTGAGTAGCAATCTAATAGCAGTCCTTAATAAAGGACATACAACATGCACACACTTAGTTCTATTTTATCCCCAACTACAATATAAATCGGAGTTCAGTATTCATCTAGAGTATTATACGATTGGCTTGCAGCCGATCGTGACTGCAGTATGTTTTTATTTTAAGAACAAAATTAGCTTTCCAAGAAACGTCATAATCTCGAAACAACTGATGATATACTCCGACTTTGACCTCTCCCAACTTTGTCCCGAAAAACTATAAATTTTCACCCAGACCATTGGCAGATTTTCTTAAGCATTATTTTTCATTGTTCATAGATGTTTCTCTCTGAGTGCACCACCTAGTGAGTTTGAATATCGAAAAAAGCTTGAGATGGGGTTTTGACGATTATATTTGAAGCACTCAGAAGTAAAGTCTATTAGATATAAACGAATATGTATTATTAATCTACACGGCATCTCCACATAAAACGCCCACTACCACAGTTCTACATAAATTCTAACTTTCAGCTTCCTAGCATAAGCAATTCCTGAGATTTAGAAACCACAATTTTTCTTATAAAACGATCCCCCCTCCTCACCCCTTGCATCGACACTACTACCCAGATACCACTCGTAGGGGCTTACCCATTCTATCCAGCATAAAAATTTCAACTTAATATCTGAAGGAGTTTGCGAGCTACGCACCTTCAAACAGATTTGCGCACGGCGTACGGTATACTATACTTCGTACGGCGTACAGCCGGATATTTTCTTTCCTTTTTTGGGGTTTGCTAGTCCTAAAACGTGAAAATACAAAATTTCAGGGCAGCAAATTTTTTTTAAATCTCAGGTCGATCACAATATTTTATTATTAAAAAATAATAAAGTAAAAATTACAAAGTTTTACTCTTTTATGATGACAGATATTGATTTTGAAATGTCTCGGTCCCATCTTTCAAGCGTTTCAGATGTATTATCTTTCTCATACTCCTGGATCCCACCATCTAAGTCACAGTTAGAATTAACTTCTAATTTTAGGGTAATGATGTTAAATTTTAACTTCGACCTCGTATGACTATCGACTGCATATATATTTTTCGTTCCTCAAAAATACCTCTAAAATATAAAAAAAATAGAAATTGTACGTTGGCCACTTTCTTCAATAATAGATCAACCACAATATCTTAAAACATATTAAAAAATAATAAAGTAAAATGGAATTTCAAACTAACTTCGCAACAAGATTTATATTCACAATGGTAACCCTTCTTCATTTCTCACACATTATTACTTATCACATCCATCATCTTTCCGTTTTCTTCCATTTCCTCAACCATCTTGCCCATTTTAGCATATGTAATAAACTACCCCAAATTCTCTTATACATATAATCTGCCAACCCTAATACTTTACAAAACGTGTGACCCGAAAAATATCTCCGACTTACCTTAGCTATTATCGAACAAGATGACTAGCCCAACATCTCGTACCTTACATTTCCCATTCTCTATTGATATCAAGGATATTTCCGAAATAGGTTCAATAGAGAAACATCCTTTTTGGGTGACTTTTATTATACCCTTTACAGGTGGGAGGAGAGCCCTTGCCGGAAATTCAAACAGTTTTGTATAATACACACAATTGTGTATTTGGTGGGTATAGTAGATACTAAAGCAAAACTCTTGCATATTAGAATAAGTTGCCAAAGGAACGTTTAAGAAGGTGGTTTAGGTCGGACAGCAACCAAGGAAAGATGAAGATGGCCCACGGAGTGCGAAAAGCTTGAAGATCGGGGTTTCTTCATGTGTACATAGTTCGGTCCTTATACAAATATTCCATCCCTACTCTTATATGGAATGAAAATATATTGAAAAACCTATTTCAATCGCTGCGAGATTCCTTTTCTTATTTTTCCATCCAGTTAGAGTATTCTAAAGGCTAGAATGCTACGAGAAAATATGAAAAGTTCCTATATGTAAATAGTGACAACCAAATATGTTTATGAATATATACATTTGCTTGAGCAAAACACAACAGTACATAAATAAAACACGAAAATTCTATTCGTCTAAGAAATTTGTTTTCCCCTAAGTGTCGGATTTACAGCGAATGTTTCGGATAGAAACTGTTTGTAAAGTGAAGTTGGATAGCAATCCCCCTAAATTATAACTTTCATTTCGGTAATTTATTTTCACTGAAACCGCATAGAATTAAGTATTAATCAATTGTATATCTCATTAGAATTAAGGGATGACAAATATTGTAAAACATATGGAACCTCCTTTACACTCCTTGCAGGTTCAATATCAAAAAATCGTGAAACAGGTTTCAAGACGATTATATAAAATGACTTTGAAAGTAAGAATCAATATGATATCGCACCAACCCTAAGAGATGTGTCGAAAATTGTGAAAAGTATACAACCCCCTTTCAACACCTTGGGATTTAATTAACTTTTTGGCGATTATATTGAAAGCTTTAAGAAGTACAAATCAATTCGATATCTCGTCAGATCTAAGAAATATATAGGAATATGTGAAATTGTATGGAATCCCTTTACACCACCATGGGGTTGGATATCAGAAAATTCTTAAATTGATTTTTAGGCTATTACATGAAACCTCTGCTGAAGTTAGAGTTAATTTGATATCTCATCAAACCTAAGAGATATGACGAAAATTGTGAAAAGGTATGCAGCTCCATTACACCCACTTGGGAGTTGAATATCCAAAAATCCTGAAAGCAGTCCGAGGAAGGAAGAACCAATTCAATAGATTTGTCGGAATTCGTGAAAAGGTGTTCCACCCGTTTATACACTCTGCGGAGTTGAAAAGGGAAAAATCTTGAGAACTGGGCCGCGATTCTGACGACAATTCGCAAATTTCCCATGCGAATTTTTCGCTAATTTCAAATATGTCAAAATTGATATTCAAACATACCCTATTTCGAAAATGGCTTCATTTGTATTTTGAATGTGCCCCACTAAAGTTTTGACATTTGTTGTTGATAGAAACAGTCAGTAAAAACGACTGTTTCTTCGCCAGAGGTCTACTGGGCCAAACTCCTGTAAAATTTTGAAGGTCATATATGGCACGGTTCTGGAGATATAAAAATAAATTTGTTTTAAAAATGGCTGTCCCCCCACTTTTGCGCTCAACTTCACCCCTCAAAAATTTTACTTTCAATAGACTCGACTTGTAATCCTATCTTCAAAAATCAAATTTTATCTTCCTGGTATAATTGATTCGGAAGGTATTGTTAACCAAAGTTTTTTACTCCACCCCCACATTCCCCTCCTTGTCTAGGCTCCTAGTATCCCATAAAACAGCCATAAAGCTTGAACCGTCTGACATTAACCGTTCAGGAGATATGAATTTTAGAATGTTTCAATCCCAGCTTTCGAGCAATTCGGACGCATTGTCCTTCCACCTATTCCAACACCCTGCAACCAATAAATCAATCAAAAAGAACAGACTTAATAATTTATTACAACAAACACGAAATGAAAAACAAACAGTTTCCTCAATTCACATATGCGAATTTCAATTTGAATACCTAGGTAGGTCACGAAAATATTCGCCAACAGCCATGCCTCCTGAAACCGACAAATTTCCCTGTTTCGAAAATGAAGGGAAATATGCGGAATTTTCGCAATTCGCATGTAGCCAGAATCGCGGCTCTGATTTCAAGCGATTATAAAACAAAGCCGTTGAAGTGAAATGTTATTCAATATCTAATCAGACCTGAGGGATATGGTTGAATTCTTGAAAATGTATACAACCGCATTATACTTCCGTAGGAGTCGAACTTAAAAAAAGCCTTAAAACGCTTCCTAGACATTTATCTGAAAAATCCGTAGTATAAAAAATAATTCAATCTTTCAGAAGACCTAATAGATATGACGAAATTCGTGAAAATATATGCATTCCGTTTTGACTGATTATTTATATTGCCTCCCTTCCGTACGCTAATGTATATTTGAAAATCTCTTTTAATCTAAATTACTTTTGTAGTATAGTTATTAAGTTTCAACTTTCTAGTATAGGGTGTTTTTTTTAGAGGTATAGTATTTCTTTTTGAAAAAAAGACATATGTAATTTACCAAATGGCAAAATTTTTTTTTATTGAAAAGATTATTTTATGGCTTTTAATTTTTTAAGACAATTTCGGGAATATGACTACCGCGACTGCGTCTAATAAACACCATCCGATCAGTCCAATTTTGGTAATTTTTTCGAGCATTTCTGGCCTTATCTCATCAATAACCCGTCGAATGTTGGCTTATAAGCATAGACCAATGATTTCATGTATCTCCACAAAAAGTATCCAATGGTGTCAAATCACACGATCTAGGCGGCCAATTGACAGGTCCAGTTCTTGACATGATTTTTTCGCCATATAATTGACGCAGCCATGGTCATATAATTGCCGTATAAAACTCAAATTTCGAAAATCAATTTCCATATTTCAATGATAATTTGCCAAAACGTACTGAACAAAAATGTAAAAGACACAGTCAAGTTTGACAGGTAGTTTGACAGGTATCTCTACTGAAAAAACTATACCTCTAAAAAACACCCTATATAAGCCGTTCTATATGCATATAGAAAACATACTGCAGTCACGATCGGCTGCAAGCCAATCGTATAATACTCTAGATGAATACTGAACTCCGATTTATATTGTAGTTGGGGATAAAGTAGAATTACGTGTGTGCATGTTGTATGTCCTTTATTAAGGACTGCCATTAGATTGCTACACAAAACTAAAAGACAATATTCAGTGTTTAATTTAATATCTTGAACTGGGTAAGTCATCGAAAAAAATGTCCTTTTTGAAGGACTTTCACATGGGAGGTGCAGGAACGACTCACTCGATTTCTTACATATTTATCCTTTTCCTTGGAAGCATTCAAAAATTAAAGTGTACAAAATTTCAAATTCGTAGCTTGAAGCGTTCAAAAGTTATCGAAAAATATTGTTGAACACGTGCCTTATGGACATTTTGTATGGCAGCTACCAGAAGGAGTAAAGGGATTTTGCTGATTAGTTAACTCGAACTTTGTTTTCACTCAAAACTAATTTGTACAAAATTCCGAGTTCATAGCTAAAAGATTACATGAGTTATAGTGAGTTCCGTAAATTCAGTGAAGACTTTTTGACAGGATATTTGTATGGCAGCTACACGAAGGACTAATAGGATTTTCTTGATAATTATACATTTAGCTCCAACTATTGGAAAATTAACACATACAAAATTTCAAAGACGTAGCTTAAACTATTCTGAAGTTATCGGCAATATTCTTGAACACGTGTTTTAAGGACATTTTGTATGGCAGCTACCAGAAGGAGTAATAGAATTTCGCTGATTAGTTAACTCGAACTTTCTTTTTACTCGAAACTAACTTGTACAAAATTCCGAATTCGTAGCTAAAAGATTACTTGAGTTATAGTGAGTTCCGTAAATTAAGTGAATACATTTTGACAGGATATTTGTATGGCAGCTACACGAAGGACTAACAGGATTTTCTTCATAATCTTATATTTAGCTTCAACTACTGGAAAAATAACACATACAAAATTTCAAAGTCGTAGCTTAAACCCTTCTGAAGTTATCGACTAATATTCTTGAACACGTGTTTTAAGGACATTTTGTATAGCAGCTACCCGAAGGAGTAGGACGATCTTGCCCGTTAACGAACTTAGCCTTACAAATTCAACCAAACATCCAGATTCAAAATTTCAAGATCCTAGGTGAAGGCGTTCTTGAGTTATCGTGTTCACGGACAGACGGACGGACGGACGGACGGACGGACGGACGGACGGACGGACGGACGGACGGACGGACGTCAGGCGGATTTGAGGTTTTTGGCCACAAATAAACAAAAAATAATATATAACTTTTTTTCGTCCGAGGCTTGGTTCTATGCGTTACAAACTTTTGGGCTGGATTAAACTTATAATACTCTATATGATTTCATCTAGAGTATAAAAATACCCCCCACCCCCCTACCATACTACCAAGGCTATAAAAATTTATATTTTTTTAATATGCTACTACTATAGCTTTATTTAAAAAACAAGGTTCAGTCATCCACCGTTATGGGAGATATAAAAATCGGAGCTATTTCTTTTCCACCCTCACCCAATGCTTCCACACTCACAAAAATTCTTCACTATGAGTGATTTATTAAGCCTACTTCACGTAAAAATTTTACCGAGACAAATGAGGCTCTCCGACATCTTGAAGACACGTCTGCGAATATCGGTATAGCGAAATTATCATTGGTGCAGCGCCATCTGGCTCTGTGCTCATACATATTTTAAAATAAAATAAACAAAAATACTATTTAATATACTGTTTATTACACATTTCACGTAAATTCACATCGCCTGGAAATAAAAGTAGAGGGAAATGAAATGAATCTAGCGGAAACACGGCCGAAGTTAACTTACCACAATATTATAAACATAATTAATCTATCATATAAAGTGACACATCGCAATACTTCAAATCACTTCACTTATTTCGTTTTTATTAAACCCGCACTTGAGAGGAAAACTTAGAATCGTCAATTCTCGCGCATTTAATTTTCATCGTCTAAGTGGCAGATGACATTCGCAGTGTTCTATTTAATGCGACAGTTTTCTTCACTTCATATGGATCATTGAGCATATATTTTTATCGCTGTATCTCTCTATCTGTAATAGTAATGAAGAAAGACAAGCAATATGATACCTAAGGCTCAATCTTTAAAGACAATGTCTCGAAAGAGACTCGTTACCAACTGGGATCAATCAGGTACCTGTCATATAAAAGTCCTGCTCACGAGTAGTGACCAATGAGTAATATTCTGTAATAAATAATTTAATATAAAGACAATCGCCTCATTCGTTCCTGTAGAAGCCATCTGCTTTCATCTTGCAGATTCAGGAGGTTTTTTTTTTACGGCCGTCGTTATAACTTACGGGGTCACCCTTTAATGCGAACGCACAGCTAAAACGACATAGGTTGGGGATAAAATGGTGTGGCAGGGGATTTAGGTCGGTGGAACGGGAGGGAAGCGTCTGAAGTGTCGGTGGACGTTGTTTTTGAACTGTTGAAGGTTATACTTATCGGGAAACAGATCGGCCGGCAATGCGTTCCACATTACTGATGTTCGGGGAATAGAGGACTGCCTAAATTTCACTGTTCTCCACGAATGGGGCTGAACGGTATACTCGTGTGCGCGTGAAGCTTGGCGAGTGTTACGGGGGACCACTAATAGTGGGGAATAAGTTCTTTTAGTTCCTTACTACATTTACCATAAAAATATCGATAGTAAATACTGAGTACTCCAACATTTCGGCGATGCTCAAGGGAGTCTATAGAAGCTGAAACGGCTTCGTCTCCAATTAGTCGGAACGCATATTTTTGAGCACGGTTGAGCAAGGCTAAATGGGATTTGGCGGCCCCAGCCCAGATATGCGAATTGTACTCAAGACGTGGTCTGATATATGCCTTGTAGATTGTAGCTAAGTCAGGCGCTGAAAAGAATTTCTTACACTTCCGTTGAATTCCAAGGCATTTGGAAGCATCAATTGCGACATCAAAGATGTGTTGGCTCCAGTTTAGGTGGTTGTTAAATTTTACGCCTAGTAATTTGAAGTCAGCAGAAGGGGGAATTTGTACGCCACCAAAGGATATATTTGAGACCGACGTCGGAACATCTCGTTTAAGGGATAGATGACAGAACTGTGTTTTGGAGGCATTGAACTCTACTCTATTTTTCTCGCCCCAGTCCAAGATAAGATTGAGGTCTGAGTTCAATGAATCAAATAACTCAGTGCGGTGTGAGGCCACCGAAGTTGGACGTGCCTCTGCAGCCGAGCCGAAATTAAAGACATTGTCCAGTGTAGTATCATCTGCAAAACTATGGATTGGATTGAGAGTTGACGACAGAAGGTCGTTAATAAAGATGAGAAATAGGGTTGGAGATAAAACTGAGCCCTGGGGTACACCGGAATCGATTGGAAAAGAGGATGAAGTTATTCCGTCTAATACAACTCGTATAGAACGTTTGCAGAGAAAACTCTCAATCCATTTAAGAAAGGTTGAACTAAAGCCAAAGGCTTTAAGTTTTACTAAGAGACATTGGTGCCAAACTCTGTCAAACGCTTTAGCGATGTCAAGGGCAAGCACTTGACCTTCACCAAATTTGTGGATGCACGAGTTCCAGCGTTCCGTTAGGTAAACTAAAAGGTCACCTGTTGAACGACCGGAACGGAACCCATATTGGCGATCGTGGATCAGATCTTTGTCCATCAGGTACTTGATTATGTTGCGATTGACAGCAGTTTTCATTACTTTAGCGAGCACGGATGTAATGGCTATTGGGCGGTAATTAGCGGGATCCGCTTTGTTTCCTTTCTTGGGAATCGGTTGAACATTCGCAACTTTCCACATCTGAGGAAAGCACCCTGAAGAGTTTGAAAGATAGAAGAGATTGCGAAGCGGTTTAGCCAGAGAGGAAAAGCATTTCTTGAGGACTATGGGGGATACCATCCGGTCCAGCAGACTTGTAGAGACTGAGCCCTTGCAGGATCTTGGAAACAACCCTCGTTCGAAAACGAATGGGAGGCAGCAAGGAATTACATACTGGGAGATTGGGGGGACTCTGATTCGAAGGTGGAAGTCTAGAATTTCTAGCGAAACTTGCTGCCAAAAGGTTGGCTTTTTCCACGGGATCTACAACTGTTCGGTCACCATCGAGAAGAGGTGGTGTAGAAGTCTTTACAAAATTGTTGTTGACCGATTAAACAAATGACCAAAAAGATCTGGAGCTCTTGGGGTTGTCGACGATCTTTCGTCGAAGATTTTGGTCATATGCAAATTTAGCACGTTTCAAGATACTATTACAGGAATTTCTTGATAATTTTAGTGCGATCTTATTTTCAGCAGTTGGGTTGTTTTTAAATATTTGGAACGTATTCTTTTTGGCTTTTATTGCACCAAGACAGTGCTTATTGAACCAAGAGTCCTTCGACGGCCTGATTCTTTTGTTGTTGGAAGGAACAAAAAGATTCATTCCTTTAAGGATTGTCTCGGTTATTAGTTGACATGCCAGGTCACAACTTCCGGATTCAAAGCATAACTCCCAGTCGAAAGCACGAAAAAACTCTTCAAGCGCTCCCCAATCAGCTCTCTTGAAGTGCCAAACCTATCTTCGAGGTGCCTTAAAAGTGGACTGAGAAAAAAACTTCATTTAGATAGTTATCAAAATTTTTCAACTTCTTGGGGTAAACTGCCATACAAAAATCCTTACAATATATGGCACAAATATTTTCCAGTAACTGCAGAACGCCTCCAGATAAGCACACATCTGTTTTTGATGTTTCTTAAAGCTTCAGTATGAAGAAAATTAAGCAAGTCCTTCGAGTGTCCGGTAGACGAAAGTCCTTGAAAATTTTTTGGATTTGTTTTCTCGAAATTGTTGACATAATTTGACGAAATTCGAAAACATTCTGAATATGCATACATACCTACTCTTCTTTGTAGAATGAAGTATCATCATGTCCTGCTGTATTTTAGTCCTTGTGGGTTGGAATTATAATAAGAAATATTGAATTTGTGCCTACTGGTACCTATTTAATATTCCTATCTTAGAACCCATCTGCTTAATACACAGGCCATTAAGCTGGTTTCGAGCGGAAAATAATATTTTCGTATTTGAATAATATTTTCGTTAAGTAGCTTATCTTTTCGGATGTTTACTCTGACATAAACCTAAACAAGAATTGACTAATTTAGTCCTATATGCCTACCCAATTAAGGAGCATGCAGACGACGCGTCTGGACCAATCCGACAGCAATAATATCGACTTTGTATCATTCTCTTCGGATATGCCGGGAGGCGAGTATGTATTGGTTTAATGGTAATCGAAGCGACCGTTAACAGTTACGTAAATCAAATATTATACTCGTATGGGTAGTTGGAATGTTGGTTTTGTTTCCTTAGACTATACGAAATTGCCTGACATCCCCATAACCGAAGAGACAATAATTGCTTCTGCTTATATTGCAATAAACGGCCGTAACGCCCCATTCCTGGACTCACATCTACACACATTCTGGCTACCAAGGGCGGAAGGATGGATACTCTACAAGCCAATTTCATATTCTGGACGACAAATCGAACATAAGCAGGTATCGGTTACGTGATATCAGGTGTAAACTGCCTCATTACGATCAAATTGTACAGGCGATGTGAGTACAGAATATTGCGCTATAGATACGTTTTGAGATACATTGCACATGGGTTGGTTAGGACAGTTCGATCTTAGGACGACACAAGATTTCCCTTTAATTGAATGCAATTCGCAATGCAACAGCTGCTCAATTTATATTAGCTTTGTTATTGTTTAGATAATGATCGGATTTAAATTAAGGAACAGTTCGCAGCTAAATGCCTATTAAGATATCTTGATTTAGGAAGTATTGGATATGATGGATTAGTGAATCTTAAAGATTAGAGAATATCAATGGAGATAACATACATAATAACATGTTACTAACCCCAATGCATACGTATGTATACTTAATAACGTCTATTGGGAAACGGTATTGATCTCGGAATCGACAAATGCAAAGTTTCTGTAAAGTATTGCTGATAGCATACCAAGCTGCAATTTTAAAGTCAGCAGATTCATAGCAATAATAAGTAAGAATTATCGTCAGCTACCCTACAAACCAAACATCGATGATTCACATCTGAAGCAGTGGCGGATCCAGACTTTGCTGTTGGGGGGGGGGGGGGGCGGACATTTTTTTGATTCGGCTATTTTGTTTGATCAAGTTCTGTGTGAATTTAGCTACATAGACTGCACTTAGCAAAAACGGGATCATATTGTTTTCATCTTATTATGGGTCATTACATCGTGAATCGCCAAAGTTGTGACCTTATCATTTCCGATTATTTTGAAAATGTTTGTACTTGAAGAATTAGTGAAAAAATTAATTGAAATTCAAGTTTTTGTTTCTATCTAATTTTTTAACTAACAAAAACAATAACAATCTTTAAAATAAGCCCTACTTTATTATTCAAGGATAAAAAAAGATATGAATTTTCAAAGAGGACTCGGACATCTTTTTTGGGAAATCTTTAACATACTATAACTAACAAAAAAAAATTAGATAGAAATCAATTCTTGAAATCATATTTTGTTTTCACTAATTCTTCGAGTACACAAATTTTCAAAAGAATCGGCGATGATAAGGTCACACTTTTGGCGATTCTTGATTAAATGACAATTTTTCTATAAAATAATTGAGAACCACTATGATGTTCTTCGATTTTTTTGACCCCGATCTCATTGAGATCCCAAGTTAATTTTTTGGTATGTTTTGAAAAACAGTATAGCCTAAGAAATATAAAAAAATAAAAAAAAACCGTTTTGAGATATTCAGGGATAAAGGACAAAATCATTATCCTCGAAAACAATTTCAAGGATAATTTTTATTGCGACATAAAATAAGCCATATTTTATTATCTCTATATATAAAAATGAATGTTTGTCTGTCTGTTTGTCTGTTTGTTCTGTATAGGCTCCTAAACCACTAATCCAATTGCGATGAAACTTTGGTGATTTGTTGAGGGTACGCCGTCGATGGTTTCTGCGTTAACAAAATTATTTAACAGTTGGTGGTTCGCGAGTTATTTCAACATTTGAGTGTTTTTCATATGATTTAGCGGCAGTTCGTTTTTGGTGTATTAGTTATGCCTATTCCTATTACTAAATGGTATAAGAGGATAGTGGATGGAAGATGGAATATGGAGGATGGAAGATGCAGGATGGTGGATAGAGGATGGAGGATGGGGGGATTGGGGTTGGTGGATGGAGGATGGTGGATGGAGGATGGTGGGTAGAGGATGGAGAATGGTGGATGGGGGATGGAGGATGGTGGATGGGGGATGGAGTATGGTGGATAGAGGATGGAGTAACGGGAGCAACGGCGCGACGGGAGAAATGGGGGATGGTGGATAGGGAATGGTGGATGGAGGATAGTGGATGGATGATGGTGGATAGAGGATGGAGGATGGAAGATGGAGGATGATGGATGGAGGATGGTGGATAGAGGACGGAGGATGGAGGATGGGGGATGGTGGATAGCGGATGGAAGATGGAGGATGGTGGATGGAGGACGGTGGATAGAGGATGGTGGATAGAGGATGGAGGATTATGGATGGAGGATGGAGGATGGTGGATGGAGGATGGTGGGTAGAGGATGGAGGATGGTGGATGGGGGATGGAGCATGGTGGATAGAGGATGGAGCAAGGGAAGCAACGGCGCGACGGGAGAAATGGGGGATTGGGGATGGGGGATGGTGGATAGGGGATGGTGGATGGAGGATGGTGGATTGAGTAACAGGAGCAACGGGAGAATTGGGAGCAACCGGAGTAACGGGAGCAACGATAGTAACAGGAGTATCGGGAGAAACAGGACCAATGGATCAACGTGAGCATCGGGATCAACGGGAGTAACAGGAGCGATGGAACAACGTGAGCGAAGCGAGCGTAGCCGCGGTACGCGGCTAGTTCTAGGATAAAAATTACCAGAGATATGAATTATCAAAGAGGACTAGGACACGATTTTTGCGAAAACTTTAACATACTATAACTAACAAAAAAAATGAGATAGAAACAGAAAATTGAATTTCAATTATTTTTTTCACTAGTTCTTAAAGCACAAAAATTTTCAAAAGAATCGGAGATGGTAAGGTCACAAATTTCGTCATTCTTGGCGGTTCTTGATGAAATAACCCTATTACCTATGCAATATGTTGTCTTGTAGTCTTTTTATCATGGTGCGTTTGCACTCACCCTTGAGGCTCGCCTCGAGGCGAGCCTCTACCCCCATCAGGCCATTGCAAACCGGTTTTCGTCGGCTGTGTTCTTTGCTGTGTTGAAAGGAACTTACACTCAACATGCCTTTGCGGCGCAACTTGCCTATAAGTGCGAAACGACAGAAATACGATGAGCTGCGAATTGTGTGGTACCACAGTTCATTGTATGTGTGTACACATATGGAAGCATGCGTCGGAGAAAAAGTTGAAGAATGTTAGACTCTTGCGACTGCACGAGCCATCTGTTTGGTTGATTTTATGGTGGGGATAGAGGCGCGCCTCAAACGTTGAGTGTATGGTAAATCCACCATCATGGTTCTGTTCTGTGCTTTGCATTGCACCGCAGAACTATAGTAAATGCTAATTACAGTCCACATTGCAGTGGAGTAAAAAAAATCGGAGAACGGTTGAAGTAGGTATGTATGTTTAGAAAATTCGAAATTGCTCTTGAGGGGGGGCGGCCGAAACCTTTAAGTGAAAATAGATTACCACTTAGGACAAACTTCCATTATATACCACCTATCTCTGAATACGTGTGAACTACTACCAAATGTTTAAAATGTGAATGGTACATGGTAATTACAAATGAATGTTCCATTACCGCTCAGCGATGAATAAAAATATGAATTACATACGAAAGTCTCATTGCCGCTCAGCGATGAATGGAAGTATGAAATACATACGAAAGTCTCATTACCGCTCAGCGAAGAATGAAGTATGAATTACATAAATTTTTCTCACTCAAGGTCAGAAATGGGTTAAAAAAATTTCATATTTTAATAATAATAAACATTAACAGTAAATTTTAATTTATATTCAATATAGGTATAACGCAACATTATTTCAATAAAAAATAGTTTATATTAAACAAATACATATATAGGTACATACTAATTGCTTTTCAGCATTTTTGCTACTTTCTTATGGTAGCGGTTGTGCACCTTTTGGATAATACGCCGTATTTCAGCTTCATATTTCTCCCGGCCTTGTCCAAGGTTGCATGCGTCTACAAATTAAATATTATGAAAATTACAAGCTAAGAAGCTTCTACAGGCAATCCTACCACATAGAAAAGTTTTAAATAGCTTTAAACTGTAAAGCGATCTTTTTCCTAATCGTCCATCTAAATTAAAGTCTTTATACACTTCGTCAGTGGCAATTGATCGGCACATGCAGTCAATGTCCTTGGCAGTTCCTTGCATGCTTCTTAGATAACAGTTCTATACAAAAATTTTCATACTCTAGATGAAATCATATAGAGTATTATAAGTTTAATCCAGCCTAAAAGTTTGTAACGCATAGAACCAAGCCTCGGACAAAAAAAAGTTATATATTATTTTTTGTTTATTTGTGGCCAAAAACCTCAAATCCGCTTGACGTCCGTCCGTCCGTACGTCCGTCCGTCCGTCCGTCCGTCCGTCCGTCCGTCCGTCCGTCCGTGAACACGATAACTCAAGAACGCCTTCACCTAGGATCTTGAAATTTTGAATCTGGATGTTTGGTTGAATTTGTAAGGCTAAGTTCGTTAACGGGCAAAATCGTCCTACTCCTTCGGGTAGCTGCCATACAAAATGTCCTTAAAACACGTGTTCAAGAATATTAGCCGATAACTTTGGAAGGGTTTAAGCTACGACTTTGAAATTTTGTATGTGTTATTTTTCCAATAGTTGGAGCTAAATATATGATTATGAAGAAAATCCTGTTAGTCCTTCGTGTAGCTGCCATACAAATATCCTGTCAAAATGTATTCACTTAATTTACGAAACTCACTATAACTCAAGTAATCTTTTAGCTACTATAACTCAAGTAATCTCTTAGCTATGAATTGGAAATTTTGTACAAATTAGTTTTGCGTAAAAACAAAGTTCGAGTTTACTAATCAGCGAAATCCTTTTACTCCTTCTGGTAGCTGCCATACAAAATATCCTTAAAACACATGTTCAACAATATTTTCCGTTAACTTTTGAACGCTTCAAGCTACGAATTTGAAATTTTGTGCACATTAATTTTTGAATGGTTCCAAGGAAAAGGATAAATATGTAAGAAATCGAGTGAGTCCTTCCTGCACCTCCCATGTGAAAGTCCTTCGAAAAGGACATTTTTTTCGATAACTTACCCAGTTCAAGATACGAAATTAAACTTTGAATATTGTCTTTAAGTTTTGAGTAGCAATCTAATGGCAGTCCTTAATAAAGGACATACAACATGAACATGCGTAACTCTACTTTATCCCCAACTGCAATATAAATCGGAGTTCAGTATTCATCTAGAGTATTATACGATTGGCTTGCAGCCGATCGTGACTGCAGTATGTTTTTTTTATAATTATCAGCGTGACTGACTTTTATTTAGGCATACAATTTTTGCCGCAACATTAGTGTCCTTCAGATGCACGTCTAAATCGCTCAATGCTGCCAAACTTGTGATTGGAAATAATGATTGTAAATGTTTTTCGCGCTATTTTCAATGTGTTTAACTTATTGGTTATGTATTTACCTATATTATAGGTAAACACTGCTTTTAAGATTATTTTATTTCACGCACTTAACCGGACCGAAAAGAACATGCGAGTGCAAAGAATTCTCAAATCTGAAGCGGCCGGCTTCAGAAACAAAACTTTGTGCTTTGTTTTCATATCGACGGCAAAGAAAAGAACTCTCACTTTATTGTTTTCTTGGAACATATGGAATAATCGATGTAGGGTGTAATCGGCATGATCGCGTTTTGAAATAGTGTACATGAAAATACGAATTCATGCGATGTTCCGCTAACACATGCCATTAAAAATTGCTTAGTGTGGGATTGTACATGAGAAGGAATGCATTTTTGAGGCATTTGGTTTGCAGGGTAGTTAGAACAAAGTCATTATTAATTCCTTTTTGAAGGCTTAGTAACTTATTTTACTGACTAAAATACGATCTATACGCTCTTCAAAAAATCAGTTTCTCCTTAACACCGACCCTACTCAAAATATAAAGCCTAGAAAGAGTCATACATATACTTAAAAAAATTTACGTATGTTATACGCCTTCCCGGACTACGATCCGAACGGATAGTATACGTTTTCACGAATTTCGTCATATCTCTGAGGCAGTAAATTGGTTCTTACTTTTATGGGTTTCTAGTGTAATCGCCTAAAACTCATTTCAGGGTTTTTTGATAATTATCACCGAAGGATGTATTTACACATACGCTTTACGTTTAGACCCTATAAACTAAACATCGATGAAGAGGCAATGAAGAGGCAGCGAACACTTTTGAAACTTGTCGCTGAAAAAAGATTATCAGTTGGGAACAAGTTCAGCTATATACTTGCTGTCTGTGAATACGTATGAGGTATTCGCATTTCTTTCTTCCTCGTACTGAAATGCATTCGACCATCTCATCCGCCCTCATTAATATGAGAGATCCCCTATCGCGCATTGTATTTAAAATTTGAATTAGCAAGAACGAGATGGCAATACTTACACTCGCTGAAGAGTATGTATGAAGGGAGCATGAAGCAGACCTGACCAATCATCGTTGAAAGGTAGGCCTGACTTACAGGCAAATTATGTCTTACCGGTCGACACTACACCGATGGACCGCGCCCGATCATATTGGAATAGAATTCTAGTGGCCGTCGACAAATGCAATGAAGAGACGACTTTCAGCCGACTAGTGCAATCTGCAATCGAAAAATTACTTTTATTGTAGTATTGCAGTATTTCACTAGTCGTTAGAGTTATGGGTTCCGGCATCATATTCGCAAAGAAAACTCCAGCGCTCTGCGCAGTTGAAAATCTAAGTTTGCAATGGCATTTGCCGGGGGGTACGCACTTGATGATAATATGTGTAGGACGTTTAGTCTTTTTCTCTCGCTAAAGGCGGAACAGGTCGGCATGTTTACATTCTTGAGGAGAAGATGGGGAAATATTTGCTTTTCGTTTTTCGCCACGAACACAAGTGCACGAGCTAACATAGTAGTAGCATGTATTATATAAGAACCCATGAATTACTTTATTATTTTAATAATAAAGTATTGTTATCGATTTAAAAAAAAACATACAGCAGTTACGATCGGCTGCAAGCCAATCGTATGATACTCTAGATGAAATAGGGAGTGGGGAGTGTTTTTCCTAACTATAGAACGGCTTATGCTAGAAAGTTAAAACTCAGTATGTAGAAAAGTAATATTTATTAAAAAAAAATTTAAATATCCATTGACGTTCGGGAGGGGGCAAAAAAAATTATCAGTGAAAATGGAATGCATATATTTTCACGATTTCCGTCATATCTTTTAGGTCTTCCTAATATTGAATTCATTTTTATTCTACGGATTTTTCATATAAATTCCTAGAAAGTGTTTTCAGGATTTTTTGAAATTCGACCCCAAGGTGGTGTAAAGTGGTTGTATACATTTTCACGAATTCTGCCGTATCCCCCCGGTCTGATTAGATATGGAATATCTTTTTACTTCCACGGACTTGTTTAATAATCACCTAAAACTTCTTTTGAAGTTTTTTATTTTTTCAACCCCTAAGAAGGTATAATCGGGTTGAACTCGTTCTCACGAATTTCGCCATGTCTCTTAAGAGTGATAAGACATCGGATTGGTTTTCACTTCTTCGGGCTTTCTTTATATATATCTAAAAACTAAACTGAACTAAACTAAACTAAAAGCATTTCAGGATTTTTGGATATTCAAACCCAAAGTGGGTGCAAGTGCAAGTGGGTTGCATATGTTTTCACAAATTCCTACATATTTCTTAGTTCTAATGATGTATTGAATTAATTTTTACTTCCTAAGGCTTCCTACATAATCGTCAAAAAGTTGATTTCAGTATTTTTAGATATTCAACTCCAAGAAGACGTAGGTTATAGTGGCAGCCATCCAAACTATGGATCGACTCACTTAGACCATTCGGTTGGTCCATTGTGATACGACGATAAGACGTAAGGCTTTCGACATATTTCTTAGGATTGATGAGATATCAGATTGGTTTTCACTTCCACATACTTTTTACATAATCGCCTACAAACGCATTTCTGCTTTCATGTTGTGAGGACGCAACTTTCTAGAGAAATTTCGGCACACAAAACATGTAACACTGAATTAAAAACTTAAACTAAGACAAATAAAGAAACTGAATTGTAAAAACTTATACGTATAACGAAGAAACAAACAACATATAACGCCAAAACATAAAGGAACAAGGAAAAGGGAAAACACAAGCACGGAAGACATAAAGCTGAAAAATGCACGTTGGCAATATACCTGAAAAAAGCCGGTGGGACCGCAACAATGCCTCAGGCAACACTGTACGGCTGGATAAAACCCACCGACGAAAGCGCAATATACTGACGGATGCATACACCGACCGCGAATCACAACAAAGAAAAATTCCGAGTGCTAACGAAATGATTCACGGATGGTAAATGTTCCCGCAAACATATAAACAAAAGCGAACGACGAGAAAGGGGTCAGTCAGTAGTCACTAGTCTGCTAACAAGGCAACATGGACTTAAAGTTCCTCTTGTAGCAACATTGACTACTGTTCTGACCGGACAACCATCTCTAATCGGTTCCCAAGCTGGACAAGGTAATGTATACTTAAAGTTCCTATTCGAAAGCTTGAGACCAATTAGTTCGTGTCCAGACCACGCCAAATCGAGAGACGATGAGCAAAAACGACAAGTAAGGACGACGAAAGAAGCGAAGACAGCAAGCAGAGGCAGCAAACGAAGACAACAGCCAAGCAGCAACGACGCACAGCGCAACGCAGCGACGACCACAGCGAACCACGACGTACATAGCGAGCCACGACGAGCAGAGCCAAGGCGACGATGAGCAGAGCAGACGAATAGAGCACAGCAACCGTCGACAGAGCAGATCAGGCGAACAGAGACAAAATGACGATCAGTAACCAGGGTCACGTTAAGGCAAGCAGAGTCATGCCAGGAGTCGAGCTAAATCCAGCTACGACAAGCCAGGACGAACGACGCCAAATCACGGCAAGCAGACACAGCTGAACCAAGTAGAACAAGCAGAGGCCACACAGAGAGACGAAGACAGGGAAGGACGAAGACAGGGAAGGACGTGCAGACAGGGAAGGACGAAGACAAGGAGAGCAAAGGCCACACAGAGGGACAAAGACAGGGAGAGAGCGGAGAAGGTCAAGGCAAAACAACTGAAGTCGTACCCACAGAAAATACGAATCGAGTCACGTTTAGCAGAGACGACGATCAGACGGCGAGGAGAAAACCCAGAGGAAATCAAATAATAATTTTAATGTTTGTCAACTAATAATAATAAAGGGAAGTCTAATAACAAATAAATATTTTGTCACAGTCACAGCTGCACCCGTTGAGCCTACCCCGGAAATTCAAGTCGTTACAATGTAATGGCCCAAAGCCAAATCACGAAAAACCTCCTAATCACGTAACAACTGATATTATACTACGACTTAGACCTCGTCCCGGAGTATGATCCAATTTTGTAATTCATATGTTATATGTGGCAACGGCGTACGTATACTAGCGCGACCCCATTCTAACCGCTTCACGAACGTTTTTTAGGTTTTCAGTCACATAATAACCTACACCGCGTATCAGAATTAAACGCGTTCCGGACTTCTACCCAAAAATAATAAAGTTGCGCCCACACTGTTGGCAGATTTTTTTTCTTCTTTTCGGTTTATAGGGGAAAGACTTTTTATATGTATAATCGGCAAAAATTGATATTTTCATTTATATTTTAATAACAAGATTAACTTTCCAAAAAAACTGCATGCCTCGAAGCAACTGATGTTACATTTTCGGCTTTGGTCGCGTCCTGGAGCATGGCCCAATTTCGAACTTCATGTGTTAAACGGGGTAGTAGCGCAAGTATTTTACGCACCCTCACTTTAACCGCTTCTCGCACTTTGGCCCGTAAAATCATAAAGTTTCGTCTAGAGTATTAGCAGATTCTTTTTAATTAAAATGAATAGGGGCTCGCAGATTAAACTCTATACTTTTCAAATAATGAATCATATATACACGCATTAATATGGCCTGTGTTTTATATCAAATTCTTCAGTATCAAGTTGCGAAGCGAGTTTTTTTACATGGCGCTATATCACTGAAACAACTTGAATTACCCGAACAGCAAAAAATACGACATATTTTGTGCTTTATACAAAATACTAAGTCCTAAAGCGTAGCTTATATATCATTCGGTTTCGTCAGAAATAAAACAATCTGCAGACAAGTCATTTGCCAGGTGTAAAACCACCTAAGGCAATAAATTTTCACCTTGGCGAAACTAAGCTCCATCCCTCCTTACATACGTTAATATTCATTTTACACGAGAGTGGCAATGAAATCCACGATTCAAGCGTGAGAAATGTCTCCAACATCAGTTATATCTCGTTTCCTATGTAATTTGAGCATGTTATGAAACATGGGGGCCGCATATATCTTTGGATATGATTTCTTCTTCAAGTTCACTCACTCCAAAACAGCCATGGTATGCTTTTTCTACATATCAGGCTTCACTTACATGCTGATGGAAATCATTTACTCCTGACACACCCTCGTATGTTGTAAGGCATTTTTTTTGCTACCACTCGCTTATTTTTCACCCAGCTTTGCAGGAGGTAATTGAATGGGCACACCTTTGTTTGAAAAATTTGTGGTAATTTATAATATTCTTACAGTTTGATTTTCGACCCGATTCTGGTTATGCCAGCCATTCAATTTATCTACATAAATGCGTTCAACTTTAAAATTTGCTATCGGAAAAAAAGGCCAAGAAAAAATGCACCCTTTCCGATATTTACTATTTGTTTTTGGGGTATTGAAGTGAATAAAAGTGAATGAAATTAATTTAAAAAATCTATAAATGAATCGGTAAATAATAAGTATTACACTGTTCAATTTGAATGCAGATGACTAGCGCGTAAGGACGGGTTACACGCCTTTTTACAGAAGAGCCAGTTATAGGAGAAAGTTGGGCGGGGACGTAAAGATGGTTTCGCAGGATTTTTCCTTGGCAGCATTAGACGTTATGATTTTTTTGGGGAAAGTATCGAACCGCCGTGCTCTTCCTGGTCGGGGTCACCTCTTTAGTGTATTCATTGGTACGTTACGATCGGGACGCAACACAAAAGGGCGCAGCTTGATACAACTTTTATATTAATATTTACAAAACAAATAATAACTGTCTCAGTATGGATAATTTGAACAGTATATTCTTTTCTGGTCATTTAGATTCAAATTACTTGATGTGACTAGATAGTATTTTCCGGGTGGTATTTTACATTTTCTGATGACTAAGTGAATTTCAAGTTTATGAATCATGAATCAATCAGGGCGGGCACAATGGCACACTTGGCTTGTAGCGTTCCAACACCCCGTCACACACTCCAAATTTGCGTGGGGCAAATAGCACACTTTCTGCACGATGTTCCAGTTGGTTCCCATCATTGTTCTTGGTTCATGTTTGAGATATATTTAGGTTTTTGTTTATGATGGAATTTGAAGCAAGCATTTATAATTATTTCTATGTTAAAAGGCTCGAACCAATAATTTTTGCCTGCTGTTCAAATACAGAATTTCATGCTTAAAGTTGAAGGATTAAAAATGACAGCTTAGCAGGCCCGTGTGCAGAATTTGCTTAAGGTGGGGGGGGGGGGGGGGGGGGTAATAAATATGTGGAAGCTTGATCTTAACAACCATCATTTTCTACGAGATTTGAATCTGATGACTGTGACGATCAATCCAGTACGTCACCGTCACTGCAAGAATGCGCTACCTTAATTCACTATTTACACTCATCCAGCTTCGGAAAAATTTTATGTGGTGTTCTGCATCATATAATTTTCCCAGGTATGCAGTTCGTAGTATTAAGTTTTTCAACCCCGAATACCGCACGCAATTGACCTCCCAGCTTTGCCTCAAAATACAATAAAGTCGCGCCAAGGAGTTTGACGGGTTTTTCGTATTTGTTATATTCATTATAGTATACCGATATGAAGGTTCATGTTTCAGCTTTCAATAATACGAAGCATTCACAAGATTGAGACCTTTTATCTTTATTGCAGCTTTTAAGCGCAATGTATCACGAGCGCTCAATCCATGTAAACTCGAAGTTCCAATTTTCTAGCATAAGCTGTTCCAGAGATGCTTAACATATTTCCGTTTATGGGGAAAGTCGTGCTACTTTCCGGTTAACTAATTTCGTCGGGCCAAAATGACATAACGCACTAAAAGCTGCTTAAAATCTTATAATAACCACACCTTCTACGACATCAAGTTTATTCATAATTGAGTGATTTAAACTGGCTATTATACCGCATTATCACCAAACGCCATCCCTTGTTTCTGCCTTAAAATTACGACCGCAAAAGTAAATGGTGTAATGGCGGTAATTCATTTGCGTGCTGCCCTGATTACTGCACATTTCCATTTTTATAGCTCCATATAACGTTCGAAACAGCTTTAAAGATAAGCTATAACTTTTGCTCGTAAATTACTGGAAATCCTTTAAGGAAAATTTTCCTTACAAAAACTGTACATTCTTATTTTCGATTTGAAAAGCTATAAATTTGCTTGGTGGTTGTGTTTGTAATGTATGTACATTTATTAATAATTTCTTTGTTGAAGGGCACAAATTAATTTTTCACTAATATGTACACAACCCATTGCTTAAGATGTGCTGTGCGGCTTTACTTGGGTAAAAAAGCGAATTTTTTAATTTTAATAAGAAAACGAGTTTTTGTAAAATTGTGATTTTGTGAAGGCGGGCTTTAAGCACACTGATTTTATCCCGACACCTGAAGTGGCATTGCAATTTGATCCATGAAACACATTTTTTCCGACTTTGCTACGAAGTCGGGATAATGACAGTCGAGCAAGAACTTTTCAGGAAAATGATATTCTATCTTCCGGAAAGTTAAACTATGTAATGCCCTTCTAACCACTAAAAAATAGCAGCCAGCCTCTACTCCCATTAGGTCATTGCAAACCGGTTTTCGTCGGCTGTATTCTTTGCTGTGTTGAAAGCAATTTAAACTCAACATGCCTCTGCGGCGCAACTTGTCTAAAAGTAAAACGACAGAAATACGATGAGCTGCAATTGCATGCTGCCATAGTTCATGGTATGTGTGTAAACATATGGAAGCGTGCGTCGGAGAAAAAGTTGAAGAATGTTAGACTCTTGCGACTCCATCTGCTTGGTTGATTTTATGGTGGGAATAGAGGCGCGCCTCAAACGATGAGTGTAAATCCACCATATACTTCCTAGGCTCTGCTCTCCGCACCGAACCTATTTCCTCGTGCGTGATTCGACCAAAGAAAACTAATGAGGCAGCGAACAAGCAATCTATCCATGCGGATTCGATGGGGAAGAAATATGGAAGGCGCAACAAAATCATTCATGGCTCACTCCGCTCTCCACCCCGCAATGAAATTTAAAAAGCAAGGAACTTATTTTTAGCCCACTCGACAGTCATCACTAGGGTTACCAGATTCGAAGTAGTGCTTTCAGCAGAAATCACCAGTGTCTTCTCAATGGCGGTGCAGCAGAATCAGAGTACTTCACATCAAGGTACTACGACAAGGTTAAAGAGGGAGTCCGGAAGGTGAAGGCCAACATGGAAGATCGACTTCAACAACTAAACAGCGACCGCATTGACCCAATCATGAACGACGGCGGCCCGAGTGACGTCAAGGAGGCCGACAAGGCTAACACCGGCGAGCAGCGTTCGCAGCAGCTCAAATACCGCGCTCAACTTTGCGATTGTAAAGACCTACTTAAACTTGTTAAACACAGTTTCGATTTCAACAACGAACTCTCCTCCAGAATTCTTAAGAAACACTGTAATGTACAATAAATTTTGTGTAAAGTTATACTTCAAAAATAATTTCGCCGGGTTTAGAAGTAACAATTCGATTTCATTTACTAATTGATCGCTGTTATCGATGAAAATCACTTTAGTAATACACTTTCGAGTTGATCGTCGTTTCCCTCTCGCAGTAAAAAAACTTATCCCTCGGCTCTGCGCCATTTATATGCTGCATGTGTTAAGTCGACAAATTTCCAGCATATTCAGTTGTTTGTATGGAACGCGGAAGAAGTACCTATTACATCCGAGAAGTGTCTAGAACATGCAAGATGTATACATATAGAGCTCTCTACAATATTGTAAGGTTGTTGTTTTTCTCTGGAAACTTTAATATCAATAATAAGTGAGTTAGTTATTCGGATTGTCAGAGCACACATGTAACAATATCTTTGGAGGTACTGAAATTTTTGGAACACGTGCCTGTAGCCACCAATCCAGCAAAAATTATATTTAATAAATTATGCAAAAAATAAAGGAACTCTATGACAGTCATTAATATTGGTAAATCTATTGTTTCTTGTAAGTATCCATAACTTGAAAGCAAGTGGTTCATTTGTAGAAAGTCTATACTAGCAGATTTAACAAAAGTGGCGACTGAAATTCATTTTTCTAATTTTTTTATTTATATTTTTTTCTCGTAAGTCGGGTCTCTTGTGAAGTAGCGAAATAACACAATCTGCGTTGACCGAAATGCTATAAGTAGCTTTTTGAAATTTATATCCGCGAATAGTTCAATTATTATTGTGGTCACAGTGAATAACTTGGTAAGTCTAAAAACGGAACTATTCAGAGCAGCAAGCAAAGAGATCGTAAACTTTGGAACTTAATTATTTTTGGGACATGTCCAACATCGACATGTTACAGAAACTCACACAGCTGCCAACATGAAAGTAGTAAGTCTCCGAGAACACGTCTTTTCACCAATAACTCCAGATAAACATTAAAACCATACTGCAGTCAAGATCAGCTGCAAGCCAATCGTATGATACTCTAGATGAATACTGGATAAAGCGGAATAAGGTGTGTGAATGTAGTTTGTCCTTTATTAAGGACTCCAATTGGTTACTACTCGAAACTAAAGGACAATATCATCAGTGTTTAGTCACCGAGAAAAATTTTGGAACTCACTCGATTTCTTATATATTTCTACTTTTCCTTGGAACCGTATAAAAACTAATGTGTTCAAAACTTCAAATTACTAGCTTGAAGCGTTCAAAAGCCATCGGAAAATATTGTTGAACACGTATCTTAAGGATTTTTTGTATAACCGGAAGGATTAAAAACATTTAGCAGACTTGTAAAATCGAACTTTTTTTCACTCAAAGCTAATTTGTACAAAATACTGAAGTCGTTGCTGAACGATTACTTTTGTTATAGTGAGTTCCGTAAATTAAGTGAAGACATTTTCACAGAATATTTGTATGGCAGCTACACGAAGGACTAATAGGATTTTCTTCATAACCATACATTTAGCTCCAACAACTGGAAAATCAGCACATACAAAATTTCAAAGTGGTAGTTTAAACCCTTCTGAAGTTATCGGCAAATATTCTTGGGCACATATCTTAAGGACTTTTGTATGGCAGCTACCCGAAGGAGTGGGACGATTTTACTCGTTAACGAAATTAACATTACAAATTTGACTAAATATCTAGATTCAAAATTTCAAGATAATAGGGCAAGCCGTTCTTGAGTTATCGTGCTAACGGACAGACAGACAGACGGACAGGCAGACTGACGGACGGACGGACGTCAAGCGAATTTAAAATTTTTAGCTACACATAAACAAAAAATAATATATAACTTTTTTTCGTCCGAGGCTTGGTTCTATGCATTACAAACTTTTGGGCTGGATTAAACTTATAATACTCTCAGATTTCATCTTGAGTATAAAGAAAAAATCTGCCAACAGTCTGGGCGCAACTTTATTATTCTATATTTATTATTATATATATAAGTCCGAAACGTGCGATAATGCTTAGATGCGGTGTAGGTTACCATGCGACTGACAACCTAAAAAATAACGTTCCAAATAACCTCCTGGTTATTTCTAAGGTTGTCATTCGCATGGTAACCTACACCGCATCTAAGCATTTAGTACGTTTCGGACTTCTACCCATAAAATAGTAAAGTTGCGCCCAGACTGTTGGCAGATTTTTTTTTTTTTATTAACGCAATTTTTTTATCAAAAGAATATTCCATAGAAGTAAAAGCGAACTCGATCACATTAAATCTAACAGATTTTCGGAATCCAAAGTTTTTCACCAACCACCCCCACACCCGACCACCCTTAAAAGTTTTAGCCCTTGTCTAATCTTGAAGCATACTTAAGGACAACCACAAAGTTCCAATCTTCTGACATCAATCGTTCAGGAAATATCGATTTTAAAATGTTTCAATTCCGGCTTTCAAGCGTTTCAGACTCATTCTTTACCCCCCCACTTCCACACCCCTTAACCCTTATCAACCATTTTTTTGCAAATGAGTCCACTGTCATAGTACTATATAAGTTCCAAGTTTCAGCCTCCTAGCATAAGTGGTTCCTGAGATCTAGAAACCAAATTTTTCCGTCTAAAACGCTCCCGTCTCATTCCCCTTACAGCACCACCCTCCCAAAAGATACCAGCCGTAGGAGTGTACCCAATCTACCCACCATAAAAATTTCAACTTAATACCTCAACGGGTTTGGGAGCTATGCGCCTTCAAACGGTTTTGCGTACGGCGGACAGACGGATATTTTTTTTTTTGTTTTTTTTGTTGTTTACTAGTCCTAAAACGTGTAAATACAAATTTTCAGGGTAGCAAATTTTCTTGAAAGTTCATGTCGATCACAATACTTTATTATTAAAAAATAATAAAGTAAGATCTGTCAACAGTCTGGGCGCAACTTTACTGTTTTTTGTGTAGAAATCTGGATCGCGTTTAATGCTGAGACGCGATGCAGGTTACTATGCGATTGACAACCTAAAAAATAACGTTCCAAATAGCCTCTTGATTATTCTTTAGGTTGTCAGTTGCATAGTAACCTACGAGTACATCCCTTCTCAGCATTAAAAGGGTTCTGTTGCCAGATTTTTTTTATGATTATAATTTACATATTTCTTTGTGAGTAGAAGATTCCGTAGAAGTAAAAGCGAATTCGGTCACATCAAACATAAGAAATTTTCGGAATCAGTGTAAACTTGAACCCCCAGGGGTTTAATATTGAAAAATACTTAAATCGGTTTTTTCTCCGACTATGTTTAAAGTTTTTAGAAGTGAAAGTAAATTCCAAATCTCAATAGACCTCAGAAATATATCTGAATTCGTGAATATGTACACAACCACTTTATACCCCCTTGGGGGTGGATATCGAAAAATTTGAAAAAACGTTTCTAGGCGCCGAAGATCCCGCAGAAGTAAAATTACTTTGATAGCTCGAAATATCGAAAAGTGTTAACGAAATTCGTGAAAATGTGGATTCACGAACATTTTTTTTACTCAATCTCGCCAATAAAAATCGAAACTTTTTATACTCTAGATGAAATCATATAGAGTATTATAAGTTTAATCCAGCCCAAAAGTTTGTAACGCATAGAACCAAGCCTCGGACAAAAAAAAGTTATATATTATTTTTTGTTTATTTGTGCCCAAAACCCTCAAATCCGCTTGACGTCCGTCCGTCCGTCCGTCCGTCCGTCCGTCCGTCCGTCCGTCCGTCTGTCCGTGAACACTCAAGAACGCCTTCACCTAGGATCTTGAAATTTTGAATCTGGATGTTTGGTTGAATTTGTAAGGCTAAGTTCGTTAACGGGCAAAATCGTCCTACTCCTTCGGGTAGCTGCCATACAAAATGTCCTTAAAACACGTGTTCAAGAATATTAGCCGATAACTTCGGAAGGGTTTAAGCTACGTCTTTGAAATTTTGTATGTGTTATTTTTCCAATAGTTGGAGCTAAATATATGATTATGAAGAAAATCCTGTTAGTCCTTCGTGTAGCTGCCATACAAATATCCTGTCAAAATGTATTCACTTAATTTACGAAACTCACTATAACTCAAGTAATCTTTTAGCTATGAATTCAAAATTTTGTACAAACTAGTTTTGAGTAAAAAGAAAGTTTGACTTTACTAGTCAGCGAAATCCTTTTACTCCTTCTGGTAGCTGCCATACAAAATGTCCTTAAAACACGTCTTTAAGAATATTGGCCGACAACTTCAGAAAGTTTTAAGCTACGTCTTTGAAATTTTGTATGTGTTATTTTTCCAATAGTTGGGGCTAAGTGTATGATTATGAAGAAAATCCTATTAGTCCTTCGTGTAGCTGCCATACAAATATCCTGTCAAAACGTTTTCACTTAATTTACGGAACTTACTATAACTCAAGTAATCTCTTAGCTATGAATTGGAAATTTTGTACAAATTAGTTTTGAGTAAAAACAAAGTTCGAGTTTACTAATCAGCGAAATCCTTTTACTCCTTCTGGTAGCTGCCATACAAAATATCCTTAAAACACGTGTTCAACAATATTTTCCGTTAACTTTTGAATGCTTCAAGCTACGAATTTGAAATTTTGTACACATTAATTTTTGAATGGTTCCAAGGAAAAGGATAAATATGTAAGAAATCGAGTGAGTCCTTCCTGCACCTCCCATGTGAAAGTCCTTCGAAAAGGACATTTTTTTCGATAACTTACCCAGTTCAAGATATGAAATTAAACTCTGAATATTGTCTTTTAGTTTTGAGTAGCAATCTAATGGCAGTCCTTAATAAAGGACATACAACATGCACACACGTAATTCTACTTTATCCCCAACTACAATATAAATCGGAGTTCAGTATTCATCTAGAGTATTATACGATTGGCTTGCAGCCGATCGTGACTGCAGTATGTTTTTTTGCTTTAATTACTCTAGTAGCGGATCTATTTATACGTACGTTTCAACTTTCTAGCATAAGCCGTTTCTGATAAATAAAAAACCACCCTACCCCAAACCTTGCTAACCCTATCAACAATTTTATTTTCCTTGGGTGTCTACGGTGGCTCAATATAGTCGTAAATTTTTAGCTTTCTATTCATTACGGTTTTCAAGAAATAAGCCAACACCCACCCACATCCCCAAAATTGTTTTCCCTACTAAAGTTCTACTGACCCCAACTCCTGTAAAATTTTCAAAATCATATCCGGTACGGTTTTTGAGATATCAAAATTACACTTTTTGATAAATTGCTACCCCCCACTTTCGTGCTCCACCTCCCCTCTCAAAAAGTTTTCTTTCAGTTGACTCCACTTGTGAGCCCATATACAGAAACCAAATTCTTGGTGTAATTGGTTCGGAAGATATAGTAATCCAGAGTTTCGCATAAGTGGTTCCTGAGATCTAGAAACCAAAATTTTTCGTCTAAAATGCTCCCCTCTCCTCCCCTGCACACCCCCACCTACCCAAAAGATACCAGTCGTAGGAGTGTACCCAATCTACGCACCATAAACATTTTAACTTAATATCTCAACGGGTTTGGGAGCTACGCGCCTTCAAATGATTTTGCGTATGGCATACGACGTCTACGGCGGATAGACGGACATTTTTTTTTTGCTTTTTTGGTATTTACTAATCCTAAAACGTAAAAATAAAAAAATTACAGGGTAGTTTTTTGAAATTTCAGATCGATCACAACACTTTCTTGTAAAAAATTATAAAGTAATTATGAAATTATGTCTTTTAATTTTTAAGATATAGCAAAACAACATCGGATGAGTGTTTTTGGGCCACCCTGTATTAAAGAACGAAGTCCACTTACTCTTGCAGAGACCATACCAAAATACATGTTCACTCGAATGCTGGTCAAACTCTTCTAATTGCTTCAATCTAGAAAATTTACATTTTTGCATTAGGTAATAGGTAAAGGAATGAATATACAAAAGAGAGGGCGGGACATTCGAGCTACCGGCCTTGAAAGATTTTTGCATTCATTTTACGGAATCCACTATTAGTTATGCGTTGAATTAGTAATACAAATTTTTAAACTTGTCAACTATTAATTAAAGTGTTTGAAAATGATAAATATGTAAAAAATCGAGTGTGTCCTTCCTGCACATCCCATGTGAAAGTCCTTGAAAAGGGAAAAAAAAATTTCGGTGACACACCTGGTTGGTTGGTTGGTTGGTTTAAGTATCAGCCCTGTCACCAGACAGGGCTCAATTAGCTCAGAGGCCGTTTTGAAACCACAAACTCGTGTTAAACTCGGCTGTTAAGGGTTCTTGATACTGGGGAATACAGAAGATGAATGTGAGAAAGGTTGATTGAATTGGATCGCTATAGCCACCCTGTGCTGTTCAGGAAATGTAATAACTCTCCAATCCTCTACCCCGAAATCTCCATCAGGTCCCCGTAGAAGGGCTTGCCTAGTGCTCGCTCTCGGGCTCTAGCTAGAGCCGGACACTTGCAAAGGAAATGAACAAGCGACTCTCGCTCATTAGTGTCCTGGCAGCTGCGGCAGTGTACATTGAATGGAATGCCCAGTTTGGCCGCATGATCCCCAATCGGCCAGTGACCTGTACTGATCGCCGTGATTCTGGAGACGTCTGCCCGGGTCTTGTATAGAAGTTCGTCTGACCTGGCTCGGTTGTAAGATGGCCACATCTTCCTAGATATGGCGCAAGTAGTTAGGCTTTTCCATCTGGAATTAGCCACTGTCTGGAAGTGTGAGAGTATGACCCTCTTTACGACTCCTAAAGGAACATGAACTAGTTCCGCAAGAGAGCCGGGAAGAGCGGAGCCCTCCCTGGCCAGTTCATCAGCCCGCTCATTTCCCATTATGTCTCTATGCCCCGGGACCCAGAGCACAGTGTTGTTGTTGTTGTTGTTGTTTGTAGTGGGGGAAGATACGCAACAAAGCCGCGCATCTTGAGCACTCAGACAATTATTGCCCATTGCACTCGAGTCCCCCAGTCTCTACCCGAACTTCTTCGTCCTCCTCACGAATTTCAAGAGCTCAGGTAGGGATCGAGAACGGAGTTCTTCCATCCTCATAACATCGACGCCGTATACGTGCACTCTCGCAAAAGAGTAAGCTGGACACTCAAGAAGGAAATGTTCCGTTGTGTCGTCGCTCTCGTCGCAAGCAGTGCACATGGGGTCGTCAATGATTCTCAATCTGACCATGTGTAGGCCACACGAGTTATGCCCTGTGAGGACACCAACCATACTACTACATTCTTTCCTGCTCAATTTGAGAAGGAAAGATGCGGTTCGTCCACTTGGTCCGTCAACAAGGTTTCTGGTCTGCCGCATACCCGGGAAAAGCCGCCATCTCTCAATGTGTGATTTACTCACCCACTCAGCAGTGGCAGCCCTAACAGAGGCTACAGGCACACCGAAAACTGGTTCTGGTCCGACCATGGCTGACTCCGATCCTGCCTTTGCTAATGCATCAGCTATTTCATTGCCAGTTATACCCTGGTGACCTGGAACCCATATGAGCTTTAAGTCATTGAATCTGCCAACTGAATTCAACCGTTCTTTACACTCACGTACCATCTTCGAAAAGACGATTGGATTATCTAGGGATTGTAGAGCGGCCTGACTGTCGCTGCAAATGCAGATCATCCTGCCTCTCCATCTTCCCTCTATAATCCATTCTACTGCCTTAAGGATCGCATAAACTTCAGCTTGAAATACCGAAGAATGTTTTCCTAGGGCGAAAGAGTACCTGAGATCTTCAGTCTGCAGATACATTCCAGCTCCCGACCCGTCTTCAGTCATTGAGCCGTCCGTGTAGAATATATCAGTGAATCCGCTAAGCAATGCGGACTGGTTTTCCCACTCCGCCCTACTCGGGATCTCCACCTGATATCTTCTATTGAGCATACAGATCGGAGTCATAGCATCCGAAGGCATATCGAAGATAGGGTTCTCAGACAACCTTCGAGCCATTTCTCCATGACCCGTGCAATGCTCTTTCCTCCACAAGCCTAATCTCATTAGCCTGTGCGTAGCTCTCATTGCTTCCGCCTGAACAACAATGTCAAGCGGTGGCAGATTGAGCAGTGCATCGAGTGCCGCACCCGGTGTGGTGCGCAAGGCACCTGTTACACCGATGCAGACTGTCCTCTGTAGTTTAGCGAGACTAGCTCTAATGTATGCACATTCGGACTTAGTCCACCAAACCACTGATGCATAGATTAGGATGGGTCTTATAATGGCCGTATATAGCCAATATACCATTGAAGGCCTAAGACCCCATGTTCTTCCAAAAGCTCTCCGGCACTGCCAGAATGTTACTAGCGCACGGTTTGCCTTTGTATCTACATGTTCCTTCCAGAGAAGCTTGCTATCCAGGATAATCCCCAGATACTTAACTTTCTCCGAGAGCTGAATAGTTTCACCCTTCAGCATAGGCAACACTAAACCTTCTGTTTTTCTTTTCCTAGTAAACAAAACTAGTGCGGTTTTGCTAGGACTCACAGAAAGTCCGTGCCTTTCACACCAGCTATCTATAACCCATAGGACTCTCTGCATTTTGTCGCAGACATCCCTGAGCGATAGCCCAACAGCTAGTGCAGCCACGTCATCAGCATAAGCTTGTACGTGAATATTCAGATCCTGCAGTTCGAGAAGCAGAGAGTCTATGAGCATACTCCACAACAATGGCGAAAGGACCCCGCCTTGAGCACAGCCCTTACTGACCCCCGTTGTAGCATATTGCCCATCCCCCGCCTCCGTGAATAGCATTCTCTGTGTGAGCATGGAGTGAATCCACTTGACTAAAATGTCATCTACCCCATGTCTTTTGGCAGCATCACACAGTGATTCGAAGGGCGCACTATCAAAAGCACCCTCAATGTCCACAAAAAGGCCCAGCGCGTACTTTTTCCGGTCCAGCGCCCCTTCTATTCTGGATACCAGAGAGTGAAGCGCTGAATCACAAGACTTTCCGCTCTGATACGCATGTTGTTCCGAACAAAGAGGATGCGCTCTGAGAGCCACTTCCTTAATGTGCTTCTCTACCAGTCGTTCCAGACTTTTCAGAACAAACGATGTTATGCTGATTGGCCTAAAACTTTTGGGCAAAGTATAGTCGTCTCTCCCTGGCTTCGGGATGAACGCTACTCTGACCGGTTGCCATGAAGATGGTACGTATCCATGCGCCAAGCATGCAGAAAATATCTTTCTGAGGATCGGCACTAGAACAACTGCTCCCTCTTTTAGCATTATCGGATAGACACCGTCCACTCCTGGTGACTTGTAGCTGTCAAACGATGAAATTGCAAATTTCACCCTCTCAGCAGTCACTACAGCGGACGCCGTATACCAACTGCGCCTGGGCGCTCTGTCCTTGGTCGGACAGAGTGTCTGAACCACGCATTGATCGCTTTCGATCACCTGATTTCCTGGAAAATGGGTCTCAAAGAGGGTTCTTAGTGACTCCGTTTTCGAAGTGGTATATGTACCATCAGGTTTCAACAGGGAGTCGAGCCTGGCCGTGTTGTCTTTCTGAAAGACTTTGTGCAACCTAGCTGTTTCCCTGGTTCCTTCCAGACTCTCGCAGTAGTTCCTAAAAGAGGCTAGTTTTGATGTCTTAACCAGCTTCTTATATTCCCTCTGCGCTGTCCGGTAGTAATCCCAGTCGGTCTCTGAACCACTCTTAAGTGCACGATTTAGAAGCCTTCTGGTGGTTTTTCTGAGCTTCTGCAGGTTCCTAGTCCACCAGGGGACTGTGGTTCCGCATCGACTCTTGCTGACAGGACACGATTCCGCAAAACATTGACTTAAGGTTAGACTTAGACAAGAAGTCACTTCCTCAATCATATCAGGCGTCCTCATCTTTCGTGGTATTTGAGACCTCTCCTGTAAGAGAGATCTAAACAAAGTCCAGTCTGCATTCCTGGGATTTCGTATAGCCGGTATGACAGGTTTGTCAGCTGCCAGTCGAAATTCCAGATATCTGTGGTCCGACAGAGTTTCCTCTTCCAGGACGCGCCAATCTATTATGGATTCCGCAATCCTAGAAGACGACAACGTCATATCTATCACTTCCGTCCGCCTCGTCGTAACAAACGTTGGCTTGTTGCCTCTGTTGTTTACTACAAGGCACGACGCCATAATGAACTCCAATAACCGCTCACCCCTAGGATTGCATTTGCTGCTGCCCCAAACAGTGTGTTGAGCATTAGCATCACATCCAATGACAAGCTGTAAGTTGTTGGTGTCCGCGAATCTAACGAGCCCGGTCAGCTCCTTGGATGGGGGAGGTAATAACGAGTCATACGGAAGGTAAGCCGACACTACTATTATGTCTTGTCTCCTACCCTCCAGTACGTTAGACATTTTGACTGCTACAATATCTTGACAGGTGAACTGCCTCAACATCGTCGCCTCTATCATATTTGATATGAATAGACAGGCACGCGGTCGTTCAGATCCTTCATCGTAAAAGATCCGGCCTCCCTGGATCGAATCCAGTCCACTAACTCGCATATTGCGAATCCATGGTTCCTGTATTATTGATACATAAGGGGATGTGTGCATTTTGCTAAGTCTCCTACTTAGTAAGGCAGTAGCAGCCTTAGCATGCTGCAAGTTGATCTGGGTAAATATAATGCCGCAGTTAGCCATTCAAGATAATCACCCTCACATTACATCCACATACTGCTACTTAGGAAGATTAAATTTAATCCTCCCAAGAAAGAGATATGGACGCATGTCATATCTAGTCCGCAGGACCTCTACACTACCGCTATCTATGCCAAGCGCAAGAGTACAGCTCTCGGTACCGTCGAGACTGCTGCTCTTACGCTGTTCATAAACTCGCCATTTGGTGGTGTCAAGTCCTGCGTTCTGGATACGAAGGCGGGCGAGTATTTCCTGGGGTTTCCTAGGTTTACCAGGAATCCAGCATACTGCCCGAATCAGCTTCTGAAACGTATCACCCTTCGCAACCACGAAGTTGACACGATTCTCCGCCGAAATCTTCCCAACGGCATCCGTCAGCCACTCAAAAGCTACTGAATCTCCGCAACGAACTTGCATAAGCCCGTCACGGACATCCATGCCTTCAAATCTAGGTGAGGCGGTAGCTTCACCCAGGAGCTTCCATAGGCCGTTCTCCAGGGCAGCAATGTGACCCTTGGTCAGCTGTTTGCCCTGCGGACCAATACCGATTACCGCCTGCAAGGCAGTGGCCGCCACATCAGAGAAGGTCTTGGTACTCTTTGCTGTGACAGTCTCCGCGCTAGCAGCAGTCGGACTGGTCTTCGCGCCTGAGGGTCCAGCGTCAGCTAAGTCAGCTGCACTAATCTCCCCGCGCATTCGCTCAGCCGGTCTAGGACCAGTTGTTCCTAAAATAGAGCAGGCTGGTCTATCCACTGCAGCGACTCCTGAAGTAGACGGTGGGACATCCGCTGTAGTGGCTTCCGTCCTCCTCATCCTCTTCGTCCTGCCAGAAGTAGAAGCGAGGAATTCACTATTAACCACAAGATTAGTTTCGGGTGATTCCTCCACAGATCGATTGCGCTTAATAGCGTTTTCACAGGCTGTCTGTACCACGACATTGCCACTGGCCGCTATGACACCTGTCATAACTGCCCCAGCTCTTGCCTTGGCTCTTGCCAACCTTTTTCTCTTCTTCTGGCCTTTGCTCAACTTATCCTCAACGGGACAGGAGCTAGTCGGTTTCGGATTAACCGCGTCCTGAGCTCGGGCGAATTCCTTAACCAATGGTTTCAGATTAACCGTGCCAAGGGCACATGTACTTTCCTTAACCATCAGTTTCGGCTCACCCACGCCCAGAGCACAGGTACTTTCCGTAACCATCGATCTCGGATTAACCGCACCAAAGGCACTGGTACTTTCCTCGATCATTGGCCGATTCAGATTAACCGATAACACATTTCCGGTACTTTCCTCTTCAGACATCGGATTCAGAATAACCGCTCCCACCTTGGTTGCAGCATATTCCTCCTCCAGGGGCCGAATCGGATTAACCGTTCCTGCATAGTCAGCACTATCCTCATCGGCAAGCAGTAAATCCTCCAAGGAGTTACTGAGATCCAGTAGTGTGCTCCCACTACAACCTGGATCACCCATTGCAGTCATACATGATGTTGGGGCCTCCAAAATCCGAGCCCCGGCCGCATCAGCGGGTGGATTCCCAGACAGGGTCTGGTTACCACTTGGAGAGTCTATGTCCATAGGCTTACCCATCATGTTAAGTCTTTCCTTTAGTTTGACACAAGTGTCGTAAGCCCCCTCACCACGACAAGGTAGAAAGACGAAGAGGGGGAAGAGCACAGTGACTTTGAGCCGTTCCGCCAGACCGGCTAGTTCGTTACGGCATTGCTGAACTAGTTTAGAGGAGGTGGTAGCCGAGTCTAGTGCTTTGATTGCGGCTTGGCTGTCGGTGAAAATGACGATGTTGTGTTTTGGCGATGAGTCGTGTTTTAGTGTACGACAAGCCTCCCGGATCCCCAGTATCTCTGCCTGGAAGACGCTAGCGTGGTCCGGGAGGCGGTAGGACTTAGCGATATTATGTGTATCTGAGAATATTCCTGCCCCGACCCCGCAGTCCATTTTCGAACCGTCGGTAAATATTATCGTGTCGAAGTCTGCTTCCACCGCACCGTTCTTCCACTCCTCTCTAGTTGGGAAACCAACAGAGAATCGTTTCGTGAAGCTCAGTTTGGGGGTGATGTAGTCAGTCGGTGACGTAACCAATTCCTTTGGTAACTGTCCCAGGATATTACTATGCCCGTATGGCTTCGTAGTCCAGTACCCAGATTCTTTGAGCCTGACGGCATTGTTTGATGCGGTGTTTTTTTATATAAAGGTCGATTGGTAGGAGGTAGAGTAGCACGTTTAGAGCATCGGTCGGGCATGACCGCATAGCACCTGTAATGCCTATGGCCGCACTTCGTTGAACTCGACTGAGTTTAGTTATGTTATAGTCCTTACTCAGAGCGGGCCACCAGACTAGTGACCCGTAGTTGAGAATTGGACGTATTACAGCAGTGTACAGCCACAAAACCATCCTTGGTTTGAGTCCCCACTTCTTGCCGAAGGTTCTTTTGCAGGCGTAGAAGGCCACACGGGCTTTCTCCACCCGGCTTTCTATGTTGAGTTTCCAGCTCAGCTTTGAATCAAGGATAACACCAAGATACTTTGCGCTGGAGGAGAGCTGGAGCGGTTGGCCGTTCAGGCGGGGAAGGTTAAAGTCTGGTATCTTGGTTTTCCTGGTGAATAGTACCAACTCAGTTTTATCCGGATTTACACCAAGGTCACAGCCGGTAGCCCAGGTGCTTACCTTACCCAGAGCGCTGTCCATAATCTAACTGATTACGGAAGGAAATAATCCCGAGACCAAAATCACCAGATCGTCCGCGTACGCAATCACTTTGATTCCCTCCCTGTCTAGTCTTACTAGGATTTTATCCATGACCAATAGCCAGAGTAGAGGTGAGATAACACCGCCCTGTGGTGTTCCCCTACGCACGTGCTTGGTCAAATTGCTCTTTCCTAGGTTTGAATGGATAATTCTGGTCCGTAGCATGGATATTATCCAATTTCTGAAGCTTTCGGTCACACCCAGTTCGGTAAGAGATTCCTGGATAGCTTCGGTGTGGACGTTGTTGAATGCCCCTTCTATATCTAGAAAGGCTGCTAAAGTGTATTGCTTGTAGTTTATCGTGTGCTCAATCGTGCGCACCACTTCGTGGAGAGCCGTCTCCGTGGATCTCCCTCTGAGGTAAGCATGCTGAGATTTGGATAGCGGTGACCTTTCCAGGGTCTGCCTCACATGTATATCTATAATACGCTCCAGTGTTTTCAACACGAATGATGTTAGGCTAATGGGTCTGAAATCCTTCGCGAGTTCGTGACCTCTCTTGCCAACCTTCGGAATAAACACTACCCGGACACTTCTCCAGGCATAGGGCACATGATTTAGTAGAATACAACTTCTGAAAATTTCCACAAGCCATGGAACTACTACATCTTGTAGTTTCTGCAGCATAATTGGAAGTATGCCGTCCATGCCAGGGGATTTGTAAGGAGAGAAACTGTTAATGGACCAGGCAATTCTTTCTTCATTGATAACGGAATTGATGTCTTCCTCCGGTATACACTGTACACCCTGGATGCTTGACATCTCCGTCCCGCTGTTTTGACACCCAGGAAAGTGAGTGTTCATCAAGAGTTCCAGAGTCTCGGCGGAGGAATCAGTCCAGGTCCCGTCCGACTTTTTCACGAACGACGGGTTCGTGTGTTGCTTGGATAGAATCTTGCTGAGCCTCGCCGAATCCCGGACACTCTCAATGGATTGACAGTGATCAGTCCAAGCCTGTTTTTTGCCCGTTCTAATGGATTTCTTGTAGATCTTGAGGCATTCCTTGTAAGGTTGCCAAGACTTGCGCCTGTAACAGATGTTAAAAACCTCTCTAGTTATTTTCCTTAATCTTGACAGGTCTTCACTCCACCATGGGGGGAGCGTTTTCTTACTATATTTCAAAGGACATGAGGCATTAAACGCGACCTTCATGGCTCGTTCGAATTTCCCCCACCTTGTCGTCCAGATCTTCTATAGTTTTGATGATAGGATTGGTTGTTTTGGATAGTTTCGATTTAGCGACCTGACCGAATTTCTCCCAGTCAATTTTTTTAGGGTTCCTAAAAGGCTTTTGAGTCTCCGGCATGAGATTCACGTTGAAGAAGATCCACCTGTGATCGGAGAAGGATTGCAAGTTGGATACTCTCCAATTCTCAACCCTATAAATGTTATTTTCTGTTAGTAAAGTAATATCCAGAACTTCCTCCCAACCTTGAAAATTTTCCGTACTCGGAAAAATGAAGGTTGGGGTGTCACCACTGTTACATATAGAGAGGTTACTGTTTATAATGAAATCAAATAAGGACTCACCTCGTTCGTTGGTCTCCGAGCTGCCCAAAGCGTATGTCGTGCGTTGGCGTCGCATCCCACTAGAAGATTGCCCCTCTTGGATGAAATACTGGCGGTAAGATGATGCAGTTCCTCGGGTGGCGCTGGTTGGTCGTGAGCCATATAAACCGAGGAGATGTATAGGTCCCCCCCATTTGCAACCTCCAATTTAACAACTGTTAAATCGTCAGAGCTATAGTTTGGACACATAAAGGCGTTTATCTGTTTATTAACTAAGATGCATGTTCTGGGCTTACCTTGCTTGTGATTGTAGAAAAGGTTGTAGTGAGTGTTTTGGAGCCCCTTTACGGTAAAGTCGTTTACCCATGGCTCCTGTATTAGGCTGATGTCGATGTCCTCTTCCCCAAGGAGGACCAATAAGTTATCCGAGGCGCACTTCGAGTGCCTCAGGTTAACCTGTATTATCTTCAACATTTTTATTGGCTGTTTCCTTCCCGACTTCCTTGCTGTTAGTGGCTGTCTCCTTCCCTGCGATGCTCATTTCCTCTAACAACGTCAACGTCGTCTGGACCTGAGGAGCGAAAGACTTTCACTTTGGCATGCCTGATGCCGAACCGCAGTTTAAAATCTGCTTCCTCGAGTGCCTTCAGGCACTCCTCGTTAATCAAGAGGAGGTAGGTGAGGCTGTTTCGTTGCGGTTCCTCTGCCTTGATGACAGCCCAGTCATCCATGGGAATCGACGGATTCTGTAGGCGAAGACCGCAAAGAAGTTTCTCGCTGTCCATTTTCATGACTGGAATCCAGATGCGGGCTCTCGGTCTTTTAGGGATCTCCTCAGCTGGGATAAGCTTAAGTCTTATGCCGTCCCAAGCGTCTCTAAACTTAGCGACACATTCACTGAGAAAATCCTTCGAGTAGCTGTCCGCGCATCTGATTACGCGGTATCCTCTCACGAGTTCACCGGAGTCAAAGCCAAGCACAGGTCCTCCGTGCTTTTTCTGGTGGGCCAGTATCGATTCCGACAGCTCTCCTTCCACGTTGCGCCACGTCTCAGCGGTGAGTTTACCGGCAGATAGCTCATCTACCAATGCGACCTCAAGGTGGCTTCTTGCAGTTTCGCTGAAGGTTTTCTTCGCTTGAACCCCGCTGGCTGATGTTAGAAGTGTGCTTTGCTTGGGAATCTTGCTTCTCCTTGTAGCATGATCCACCTCATCCTGGGATCTGTTACGCTTCCCAGATTCCCGTTCTTTCGGCGGTTCCTCTCTGAGGCGTTTGTTGTGCTCCTCTACAATCGCCTGGTAGAAGGCCTTGTCCGCCGCATCGCGCTCGTTTACGGTACCCGCTTCCTCATTTTTAGCAATCTTTTTTAAAATGAAAAGAGCCTTCAAGTACCGACACTTCCTCGCGACCCCGACGGACTTCCGTTTTTTGGCCTGCTTCCGAATGCCATGGCTGGCATTCTCCTTCGGATGTTGTAGACCGGATGTTGATGGTTGAGGCTGCACGGGTGTACTCTGACTTGTACTCGCACGCGCTGCGTTGCCTGGTCTGATAGTTGTCTCCTGACTGGAGGCAAGAAGTTCGTCCTCGGACGAAGTACCGATGTCGAGCTGAGCATCAGTTATGGTTTTGGTGTTGTTTTTGTTTTTTTTGTTTTGGTTTTGGTTCATTTTTTGGTCCCACGAGTATGCTCGGAAGGGGTTGGTCCATCTTAACAGAGCCGGCATGTCAAGATAAGGCAAGGGTACTGCGGGGGGTGCCCAATTTTACCCCGCAGGCCACCGTTAGCGATTGGAAGAGATTTGCGGGCCCCAACCAACTAATCCCTGGGCACGGTACAGCGCTCACACCCCTGGATTTGGCCCTGGACAGGAAGCATAGGAGCGGGAGAGGTATTAGGAGGACAGCACAGGAGAAACACACAGTTGGGTACCTCAATCTTAATGACCACACCGCACGATTGAATGCATGCGTGTAAGTCTTAGCTGCTAAAGTCGGAAAGACCCAGGTCTTTACGACTAGAAGCATTTCCAGCAGGCGCCCACGTGGAGGACCAAAGACGAGGATTTCTGCCTGCCGTGACACACCTAGTTCCAGATATGAAATTAAACACTGATGATACTGTCTTTTAGTTTCGACTAGCAACCAAATGGAAGTCCTTAATTTAAAGGACAAACTACATGCACATCACATCACCTTATTATACTTTATCCCCAACTACAATATAAATCGGAGTTCAGTATTTCATCTAGAGTATCATACGATTAGCTTGCAGCCGATCGTGACTGTAGTATGATTTTTATTTATTTCTTATCTACGTACGCTTACTACTTTGCGTCAATGTCTTGAAATAAAAATTGTTCTAAAATTATAAATTCACTGTTATTTGCACCAAGCTTAATATAATCCAATGAGGAATTCGTACCGCAGGGCAAATTTTATTTCAATTGGAAATTTTCCGGTTTGAAGACAATACCAAGGAAAAGTATCCATCGAACCGAAAAAAAATTGCTTTTGCAATTATTCTTAGTATAGAAAATGATACGCTTTAAAGCGCGAATAACGAGAAATGACACCCAGCTGCCATTTATTTACTACCCATTTTCGCTATGACAGTGATAATTTAAAGCTAAGATTCTACGAGCAATAGAGAAAAGCGAGACCAGACCAACCATTGATAAAACAAGTGAAAATTTTTAATGAGGAAGAAAACCAAAGCTGTTTCTTGCCCTTATTTATTTCATTTTACTTTATTATTTTGCTGTCGCTGTGGTTGAGTTCAGTTTTTGTAAAACTTTTTGAAGATGCCATGGCCACCTTTTGGTAACAATTACTTTGATATAATAGCTTTGCCATCGTTAGCTAGCCATAGTTGCCATTATTCAGCAACGTGTTTCATTAATTGTTTCTTCCACTACAACAATCGTTTGAGGAAAAGAAAAGTTAATTGCGCAATAAAGCACGAGTCCCTTCAAATGCATCAACTTCAGCATATCACGGATATGCCTTTCGTTAGACAAATTAAAGGACGAAAAAACATAAATTGTTATTCCATATACAACTATGTGAACTCCGGCCGCACCTGAACGTTGAACCTTTTTTAACCCAAAAATACCCTCAGGACGTTGTAACGTTTTCTTTGTTCCTTTCCGAATAAGTAGTTGAACCATAAAAAATGTATGGGACTGGAGGTAATGTGAATTGCTCCCAAAAGATCCATAATTCTAAAATTATTACTTCAGTCTGCCTATGGCCCCTTTATGTCCTTTGATCTTTCCGGGTTAAGCGATTCGACCATCTTTTAAAGTGTCGCTTAGGCAATAAAAGGCTATTCGTGGAGTCTTTTGCTTAATGTTGACTTAAGTGGCCACGGCCACTTAGAGATCCGTTCACCTGTTATGGCCGCAGTGATGGGACTCTAAAGGATGTGACTTAAGGTTATCTTTCGATTTTTTGCTGGAGAAAGTTTTCAGATAATTCGTTGATGAATTGTAAAGCGTTTTCACTGGAGATTTGAAGAAGGCCAATATTGAAAAACTTTTATCATTATTACGGTGAGAATCGACAGTAATATCTATTGTGGTGGGAATACAAATAAATTGTGCAGACAATTAAATTGCTTTATGTTTTTACATACGAGTATCTACACATACATATATGGGAAATTATAGAACCTACTAAATTAATGAAACAAATTAATCGCTCTAAGACGCTAACTTGTAAGGTTCATGATTTCATTAAGCCAAACAGGAAGACTCAATACCAAAAATTAATAATTGAGTTCAAAAGAGAGGTATTTAAACCAAAGTAGTTCTACTTCATTATTTTATTTTATTACTAGCCGCGTCTCGCGGCTACGCTCACGTTTGTATGGTGCTATACTATCGAAAATGCATAGGCAGCGGTTCCTAGTCTTGCTTCCCATTGCTCCGTTGCTCCCGTTGCTTCGTTACTCCCGTTGCTCCCGTTTCTCCTGTTGCCCCCATTTCTCCCGTTGCTCCCGTTACACCAGCCTCCATCCTCCATCCTGTCTATACATACACTCAAAAAAAAAACTGCGTAATATGTACGAAATCGTTCGTACATTCTACGAATAATTTCGTTGTTTTCAGTCCACGAATGGTTTCGTACATATTACACATTGCCTTTCGTACATTATACGAAAAAATCAATGTTGTATTCAACGAACTACATTCGTACAATGTACGAATGATTCGTACTAAAAACATTTTTCGTAACCGAAGAAAAAAATTCGTGCATTGTACGAAAATAATTTCGTAGTTTCTAGAAATATTATTCGTACATTCTACGAAAGGAATGGTTCGATTACAAATGTTTTCGTAAAATGTACGAAATTTATTGAATATAATGAACGAATCATTTTCGTACAATGTACGAATACAATTCGTGAACAGCGACTTTATTCGTATAATGTACGAAAGAGTATCTGTGCAGCAGGTTTAATTTTTTCCAATAATTCATCGAATATGTCTATAGACATCCGGTAAAAATTGAAAAATCTAGCACTATCATTCAGGCGCATGACTGATGACTTTTTAGCGTCGCATCGACCGTTTCGCAGCAGATGGAAACGACGATGGCAAAAGTGTGACGGGACACCCGTGTCGGCGACGCTAAACGGCAGAGATGGAAACGCACCTTTATACGATATTATTTCACATCACTCCGAATAAACTAAAAATACAAAACCTTATAAATATAATAAAAGGTGAAGATGAATCGTTTCCTGCAATGAAAATTAGAAACTTTTTCCTGAAAAAAGAATCAAACAATGTTGTTTTTTGAAAAATTCCTTATACTAATATCAGTATCAAGAACTGAAACGAATGAAACTAAAACTTCAGAATATTTTTAATTTTAATTAAAATTTGTTTATTATATTATATATTTTATATTACATATATTATATTATATTTTTTATAAATCGAAATCTGAAAATAAAATAAAAATATATACATATATAAATAAGTACGATTAAGAAAGTAATAAAATATTGCTCCTTACATACTGTTAACTTCGACAACTACTAAATGGGAGCCTTCTCTGCATCCTCCACCAAAGTTTCTTGTGCATCTGAAAAGCATTACGTCATATACATTTTTTATAAATATGTTTTCGTCGAGAACGCAATTATTTCAACATAATCTCGACTCAATGTTTATTATTCGGGTGAAAAGGGAAATACAATAATTACCTGTAATGGCTTTTATAAGCATCTGTATATTCGGGCTACAAATGCTACAAATAAAACAATCCATACCGAGATATTGTACTTTACAGGGAAAAATTTGTTTTTTTTTCAATAATATTAGTAAGGTTGCCAGATAGTTGGCTGGAGAACCCGCCGCGTTAGCTATAGAAATAGCCCAAAACCCGCAAGAGAATTGTAGCCCGAATACAGTGCCCAACTCTGCAATTTTACAGTAGCAGTTTAATGTGTTGAATACAGTTGCGACTTCGACCAAGAACTGTGAATTTCTAAGAAACAATGTAATGTTAATATGATATTTGTGTGGATCCATAAATTTGTATTTATCACCATTTCAAAACTCTTATTTGAAGAAAATATTTGGAACAATAATACAATATGAAACCCTTGGTGTAATAAGAGGTCAACTCATTTTTTAATAGCATGAGAGGGCTTGACTTACTGACTCTTTATTGGATTCGGATGAAATTCAGCTGATACAGTTAACCACTTACGATTTAATAATATTCTTAAGAATTCTAATAAAATCATATAAAAAAGAATAAAATAATTTTAATGCAATAAGGGGCCAGAAAAGTAACGTTTTCTCATGTTTTCGGGCATCAACACTTAATAATCTAATTGCTTCATAATCGTCTTCGCTTAAATCACAGAAACTGTCTAAAGAAGATGAAGCCGGCTCTCGATTATCGTCATACATTTTTGAATTGAAGCGGTTCAACATATCTTTGGAGGGAGTGAAATTTTTGCAACACGTGTCTGTAACCTGGCAAATTTTGTGACAAAAGATTTTGTGATATATTTCAAGACGCGACGAAAATTCGGGCTTATGCAAGAATATAAGTAACTTTAAGTGTACCCGAAGCCGTAAAAGAGAATCTAGCATTTGAAGTTGCATTCGATTGCGCTGCTAAACACACGCTCCACTACTGCATTACTAACAGGAAGAGTTAACGTTTTTAGTGCAAAAAGAGCCAGGTCTTTAAACGGCTGCTCGCCTCTAGCATTCGTAGTATTTAGCAAGAAATGCCCAGAAATGTATTATGTCTATTTTTGACAAAACGCCATTATGTGCAGGATGCAAACACAACTCGACTAATGGTAGAGTGCCGAAGGAAATCCTTTTGATATCAAGGCCAGCGACGCTAATGCATTCTACCAAGGCTGTCGCCAAGCTTTGGCCGGTGTAACTTCAACAATATCATTAAAGTTCGTAGCCATAGCTTGGCGACTCATGCTGAAGTATCTTATGCATAGACCCATGAACTTTGTAACGGATACATCTGTTGCCTCGTTAGCAATTATGCCATAATTCTTTTATCAGTTCAATGAGAAGTACTAGCTCAACAACGGCTGAAATTAATTTTGAACATTTCGTTCGGTGTAACCTAATGCTTTCTAATTTTGAACCCTTTCCTACGATTGTTAGTACGCCTAGATGATCAACAGCATTTATAGATGCATGCATTGCAACATAGACAGCCAGGCGCAAATCTGTAGTCTTCGCGTCCTCATTCACTTCGACGTAACCTGCCCGGAAATAAAAGTGAATACCAAGCTTATTTCAACAACATGCCCTAAAATTGTAATAACAATACAAACCATATTGGGTTAAACTGGATTGTAAGCTACGACTTAGAGCTTTCTCTTTTTCCATGTGCTTCATTGTTTTACCGTGTGTCATTAGGTCACTCTGGTGGTCTCTTAAGTTGCATTTGCATAGTTTGGAACTACCTTCACCCTTGCCATTATTTACATCCTCTTCACTTGAGGGTTGTAACCAATCTGAGCGAGGACGAACAGCGCGATTTAGAAAAAGTTCTTTCAGGAACATTTCAAAAGTGGATACATTGATTTGGTATTTCATATTGGACAATAGTTTCATATATACCATTCATATAAAAGTAAATTCAATTTATTTCATTTCAACTTCGACGTCGATTGTGATACTGTGTTTCTAACAATGCTTGGAAATCACGTGAAAGCTCAACTTCGGTAAAAAATTAAAAATCTATTTTCAAGACGATTTACAGGTTAAAAGACGTTATAAAATAACTAATATTGTTATGTTACATATGCACAGGTAATTCTACTCACTTTTGACATTATTTTCATTTTCCCATATCGGCTTATAATGCTTAAGATACTTTCCCCATTTTCCCATTTTTTCAGAAAAATTTTTAAGTAGAAAATTTTATAAAAACCGGAAACTTTTGAGCACTGTGCACAGTATGTGACACGAAGAACGAATAAATGGAAATCATAACTGTATACGAATTCAATGAATTTCATTCATCGCGTTTGTATCGCATTTTTTTAAAGGTTTACAAGAATATCGAAGTCGACGGTGAAATTTAAGCATTGCCACATGTATAGTATTTAGTGTACTGAAGAAAATAATAATAATAAAAACGACCGATATTTCAGTTTTCTATTACTATTTTTTTCTTGTAAAACGTCTCTGTTGTAAACTAGCGAAATAGTACAATTTGCGTTTGTCGAATAGCCCAAAAAGCTATAAGTAGCGTTTTGAAATTCGAACCCGCGAATTGGAAAATAAAATAGCCCAAATCGCGGGAAATAGCCCAATCTGGCAGCCTTAAATATTACACTCATACAGAAGAGACAGAGAGCTGTAACATGGTTGAAATAAAGTCAAATTCGATCACATCAGTTTTTTAGTTTCTTAAAAATAAAAATAAAATAATAAACATCACTTACCAAGTAAATTGAGGCTCAAAAAACACCAAATAACTAATCACAATTACTCCGAAAATTTAAATAATCACGAAATAAATGCTGAACTGTATTGGACAAAACACTGATCGAAAATGCGGAACATGAAACCAAATCAATGCGATCGTTTTGTTTTTTTGCTTCATATTTACGAAATATTTCGTGATATTTACGAATCTTTCGTAGTTTTACGAAATCTTTCGCACATTGTACTCATGCATCTGGTGATTCGTATATGTACGAATATGTTTCGTAATATGTACGAATAGCTTTCGTTCATTGTACAAAATATCCGCAGGAACCGCCGATTTTAGGGTGTTACTATTTTTACGAATCAGTGATCGTAAAATGTACGAATCATTCGTAAAAAACATAATTTAGTGAAAATAAAAATTACGAATGTTGAGTACTATCTACGAAATATTCGTAAATACTACGAAAATCAGCCTTTCGTAAAGTTACGAATATTTTTTTCGTAAAATGTCGCAGATTTTTTTCTCAGTGTAATTGTAATTTTTCTATAACATAATTGAGAAGCACTGATGTTCCTAGATTTTTTTGACCCCGATCCCATTGAGATCCCAAGTAAATTTTTTGGTATATTTTGTAAAACAGTATAACCTATAAAATATAAAAAACTAAAAAAAAACCATATTTGGGGATATTCATGGATAAAGGACAAAATAGTTATCCTTGAAAAACAATTTCAAGGATAATTTTTATTCGTATTTTTTTTATATTGCAACAAAAAAATCTGCCAACAGTCTGGGCGCAACTTTATTATTTTTTCGGTAGAAGTTCGGAATGCGTTCAATTCTGCGATGTAGGTTACTATGTTCGGAAAGCGGTTAGAATGGGGTCGCGCTAGAATACTTACGCCGCTGCCACATATAACATATGAATTACATAATTGGGTCATACTCCAGGACGAGGTCTAAGTTGTAGTATAATATCAGTTGTTACGTGATTAAGAGATTTTTCGTGATTTGGTTTTGGGCCATTAAATGAAATCGGAAATGCATTTGTAGGAGATAATATAAAAAGTAGATAGTATAAAAATTTGTCCAAAGCCTTACGTCCTCTTGGAGTTGAATATCAAAAAATACTGAAATCAACTTTTGACAATTATATAGGAAGCCTTAGGAAGTTAAACTGAATTCGATATCACATCAGAACCAAGAAATATATAGCCTACCCTTACATTTTAACTTTTTAACACTTCGGCAGTACACTCGAAAGCAAAAAAAGTAGTAGCGTTCACCGTATATGCCATACACCAAAACGTTTGACTCATCATAACTGCAGAACGCCTAGAGGTTTTACCTCCTTATGGGTATAATTTTAGTGACCCTTTGTACTCACTCTACGTTCCTGTTCTATCTACCCAGTTTTGTCCAGGGTATGGAGGGCCCTTCATATTACTACATACTCACCCTACATACTCAAACATTGGACGCATATCCAACCTACCAATATCTAGAGAATGCAGTCAACTTTTAAGCTAAAATTTTATGTGAATAGGTTCAGACGGAGAGCTGAGGTTCAATAGATTAATAATAGTAAAATATCTCTACTTCTTGTGATAGCTCGAATATATATAAATTTTAACTTAAACTGCAATTTAAATTATACTTCACTATTTAATCTAGAGTGGTATCATAAGATTTTCTTTTCTTTTCTTTATACAAGTTTTAAGTTTCAACTTCCTAGGCTACCCTTTTGTCTAATTCTTTCTCCTGCCCGACTGTTGTCAGATTTCTCCTTGTCTAGCAATTTCGGAGAATAATTTTTCAAATAATTTTGATATCAATACTTCTATCGTGGGTTGGATATTGGTGGTGATGAAGGTAAATTTGATGTAAATTATTGCGATTTTAAAACATTATGTACATATATCTAGGTGAAATGTTTCCCATAATTGGCCTCAGATTTTGAAATTGTAGTTCCATTATGACGTTTGTAATACGTCAGCAGACGATAAGTATCAGTAAGTATTTCTCAAATATAATCATCTATTAAAATTTATAATATTGATGAAAAGTACTCAAAAGGACTGACTACGCTTTTCTGTAAGTGCGAAGAATTTTACGTCAATGTGAAAAATCATAAATATACATTGCGAATTTAGCTCCTACGTCTTTCCTACAAATCCTTGAAAAACATGATAACAAAAATGAAATAAATTCGTTTGTTGGATTAGGCTTCCAGTTATAGAAGAACGGAAAGAGTTGGTTCCTTGTATAGTGAAAAGTTCGCGGGCGTTATAAATCTGAGTACATGTCTTCCATATGCAACAATTTTGTACTGAAAGACATTTATGATGTTTGGGGACAAGCTAGGCTGTCGGGTTTACCCATTAAAAAAATTTACGTTGCTATCAAAATTATTTCAGGATTCCTACGAGATTCACTTAAGAAATGCGTCGTAGACAGACCTTGAATAGCGTTCGCTTTTGATCATGTCATACGCTGTAAATAGGATTGACCGAGTTCTAGAAATACCGTAGCATTTCTGAGTTTAATTACTTCATTATTTTTGAAAATAAAGTATTGTGATCATCCTGAAATTTAAAAAAAAATATCCTACCCTGGAATTTTGTATTTTCACGTTTTAGGACTAGTAAACCCCGAAAAAACTAAAAAAATGTCCGTCTGTCCGCCATAGACGCTATACGACGTACGCAAAGAATAACCAGGAGGCTATTGCAACGTAATTGTTTAGGTTGTCAGTCGCATAGTAACCTACACCACATCTCAGCATTAAACGCGTTTCGGACTTAAAATAATAAAGTTGCGCCCAGACTGTTGGCAGATTTTTATACTCTAGATGAAATCATATAGAGTATTATAAGTTTAATCCAGCCGAAAAGTTTGTAACGCATAGAACCAAGCCTCGGACGAAAAAAAGTTATATATTATTTTTTGTTTATTTGTTGCCAAGAACCTCAAATCCGCTTGACGTCCTTCCGTCCGTCCGTCCGTCCGTCTGTCCGTTAGCACGATAACTCAAGAACGCCTTCACCTAGGATCATGAAATTTTGAATCTAGATGTTTGGTTGAATTTGTAAGACTAAGTTTGTTAACGGGCAAAATCGTCCTACTCCTTCGGGTAGCTTAAAACACGTGTTCAAGAATATTGGTCGATAACTTCAGAAGAGTTTAAGCTACGACATTGAAATTTTGTATGTGTTATTTTTTCAATAGTTGGAATTAAATATATGATTATGAAGAAAATCCTGTTAGTCCTTCGTGTAGCTGCCATACAAATATCCTGTCAAAATGTATTCACTTAATTTACGAAACTCACTATAACTCAAGTAATCTTTTAGCTACGAATTCGGAATTTTGTACAAATTGGTTTTGAGTAAAATGAAAGTTCGACTTTACTAGTCAGCGGAATTCTATTACTCCTTCGTGTAGCTGCCATACTAAATGTCCTTAAAACACGTGTTTAAGAATATTGGCCGATAACTTCAGAAGGGTTTAAGCTACGTCTTTGAAATTTTGTATGTGTTATTTTATCAATAGTTGGAGCTAAATGTATGATTATGAAGAAAATTCTATTAGTCCTTCATGTAGCTGCCATACAAATATCCTGTCAAATAGTCTTCACTTAATTTACGGAACTCACTATAACTCAAGTATTCTTTTAGCTATGAACTCGAAATTTTGTACAAATTAGTTTTGAGTGAAAACAAAGTTCGAGTTTACTAATCAGCAAAATCCTTTTACTCCTTCTGGTAGCTGCCATACAAAATGTCCTTAAGACACGTGTTCAACAATATTTTTCGATAACTTTTGAACGCTTCAAGCTACGAATTTGAAATTTTGTACACGTTCATTTTTAAATGGTTCCAAGGAAAAGGATAAATATGCAAGAAATCGAGTGAGTCTTTCCTGCACCTCTCATGTGAAAGTCCTTCAAAAGGGACATTTTTGTTCGATGACTTACCCAGTTTAAGATATGAAATTAAACACTGAATATTGTCTTTTAGGTTTGAGTAGCAATCTAATGGCAATCCTTAATAAAGGACATACAACATGCACACACGTAATTCTACTTCATCCCCAACTACAATATAAATCGGAGTTCAGTATTCATCTAGAGTATTATAGAATTGGCTTGCAGCCGATCGTGACTGCAGGTTGTTTTATTTTATTATTCCAATAATAAAGTATTACAATCGAATAAAAATTCTGAAAAATATTCTATAATTAAATTTTCTATTTTATCGTACTAGTCTCAGTAGTGCCAAAAAAGTTGTAACAAATCTACTAATAGTCTGGAAGTAACTTCAATATTTTTTGGTACAAACTTCGGCAAGCCTCTTTGAGATTGAAGTTCGACAGAAGTAGTGACGCCACAGAAACCCTTAAAATATCAATTACGACTTTAGGTCATTGTTCGGGAATCGGGACATGGTCAAAGTCGAAATGTAAAAGTCGTTGTTTCGAGACATAGAGTGTTTTTTTTTGGAATGGCAATTGTGTCACTGGAATAACTTCTTTAGGAAAAAACTTTTAAAATGCTTCAGTAGTTCTTAATATCAAAATTTTGGTAATTTAAGGAATCGCTTGAAGCGTATATAATCACATACTAATATTAAAATAAATTTATATAGAAAGACTGTGATAGTGAAAACCAGTTCGGTATCAAATCAAACTATGCGTTATGTTGGAATTCGCGAAAAAGTATGTAACCCCTTTTAGGATGTTTCACCAGCTTTCTGATGCCTTCGGAAATTTTGCTTTTTTTGCTTTCGCATTCAATATCTTATTAGACCTAAAAGATTTGTCGGTATTCGTGAAAATTTGCAACACAATGTACATCCTCTGAAGGTATATAAATATCAAAAAGTGCTTAAATCGGTTTTTTGGCGATTATTTTTTAGGCCCTTAGAAGTTAACTTCAATTCGATATTCCGATATATGAAATATATTGGAATTTATGAACACGTACACAAATACTTTACACCCCTTAGGGGTTGAATACCAAAAAAACTAGAAATCGGTTATCAGTCGCTTATAGTGTAGTAAAAACCTGCCAACAGTCTGGACACAACTTTATTAATTTTTTGGGTGGAAGTCTGAAATGCGTTTTATGCTGAGATGAGATGCAGATTACTATGCGACTGATAACATAAAAAACTGGGAGCAACTCTATTATTTTTTGGGTAGAAGTACGAGACGTGTTTAATACTGAGATGCGGTGAAAGTCACTATCCGACAGATAACCTAAAAAATAACGTTCCAAATAGCCTCTTGGTTAGCCTGAAATAACAAAATTCATGAATACGTATGTTGGAAAACCCCTTTTCTCGGTCATTTTTTTATTCCAGCTCTGTGCATCAATAAAATTTTGAACCGTTTTTTTGCTTTAATTACTCCTGTAGTACTTCTACAAATACATACCAAGTTTCAACTTTCTAGTATAAGCCGTTTTTGAGATATGAAAAACTGCCCCCCGCCCTCGTACCTTGCTACCGTCGTCAAATTTTAGCTTTCTATGCTTTGCGGTTTTTGAGAAATAAAAATCAGAATTCTTTTCGTTCCACCCCCTCCCACCATCACTCCCTACACCCACACCCTCAAAACTTTTTTCTCCGTTAGAAGTCTAATGGTCCTAACTCCTGTAAAAATTTCAAGATCATATCTGATACGGTTCATAAGATATAAAAATTAATTTTTTTGAGAAATGGCTCCCTCCTACCTTCAGCGCTTCACCTCCTCCCCAAAAATGTTACATTCAGTAGATTTCAGTGGTAATTCTATATACAGAAACCAAATTTTATCTTCCTAGCACAATTGAGTTGGAAGATATTGTAATTCAAAATTGTTCACCCCCCACCTCCATACCTCACTATTCCCCCTAAAATTTGTAACCCCTTTCTAATCTCCTAGTATCCCTTAATGCAACTACAAAATTTCGGCCATCTGACATCAATCGTTCAGGAGATATGGATTTTAGAATGTATCAATCCCAGCTTACAAGCGTTTTGGACGTATTGTTCTCCCCCCCACTCGCACACCTCTCAACCTCTATCGACCATTTTTTTGCAAATGGATCCACTATCTTAGTACTTTATAAGTTCCAACTTTCAGCCTCCAAGCATAAGCGGTTCCTGAGATCTAGAAACCAAAATTTTTCATCTAAAACGTTCCCCCCTCCTCCCCCCTTACATCGCCATCCCTCCAAAAGCTACCACTTGTAGGCGTTCAACCCACTCGTTTGTGAGTTACGCACCTTCAAACGGCGGACAGACGGACATTTTTGTTTTTTGCTTTTTTAGGGTCTACTAGTCCTAAAGTGCAAATATACAAAATTTCAGGGTAGCAAATTTTTTTGAACTTTCAGGTCGAAAACAATACTTTATTATTAAAAAATAATAAAGTAAAATTACGTTCCAAATAGTTTCCAGGTTATTCGTCTTGTTTTATTTTCCCAGAATGCCTCTATTGTGGATTTATATAGGCATCAATTTGCAGCTTTCTGTGCAGCTTTCGAGATAAAAAAAATTAGATTTTTTTTCCATTCCGCAACCCACCACCATCACACTCTACACCGTCACCACCAAAATATCAGAATTTTTTTATTTGAGTCGATCACAATACTCTATTTTTGAAATAATAAAGTAAAAATCTCCCAAAATGCCAAGATGCGGTGTGGGTTACTATGCAATAGACAGGTTGAATAGGGGTTGAATATCGAAAAATTTAGAAAACAGTTACTCCTCGCTTGTATAAAGGGACCGCAGAAAGAAAATTAATTTGATATATGTGGAAAACCCCTTTTCACGGACGTTTTTTTACTACACCTTTGTACGCCAATGAAAATCTAAACTTTTCTTTTCACTGCAATTACTCCTGCAGTACATTTACATATTCCTACTAAGTTTCAACTCACTAGCATAATTAGTTTCTGAGATGAAAAAAACCAACCCCATCCCCATACTTTCCTATCCTTTCAAAAATATAACTTACATACTGAGCCTAAGTGCTGTTAAATTTTCAAGATCAAATCTGGTACGGTTCTTGAGATATAAAAATTGATTTTTTTGAAATTTGATATACCCCACTTCCGACCTCCACCTCCTCCCTCACTAATATTACATTTAATAGACTCCACTTATGATCTTATATACACAGAACAAATTATGCCCTCCTGGTACAATTGGTTTGAAATTTGTTTTGCAAATAGGTCTACTACTATCATAGTTCTACATAGATTCCAAGTTTCAGCCTCCTAGCATAAGCGGTTCCTGAGATCTAGAAACCAAAATTCTTAGTCCAAAACGCTCAGAGACCTGCCACCTCACACCCCTATCCCCAACAAAAGATACTACTCGTAGGGGTTCACCGAATCTACGAACCAAATAAATTTCAACTTAATATCTTAATAAATTTGTGAGCTACGCGCCTTCAAATACTTTTTCGTACATCGTCTACGGCGGATAGACGGACAAATTTTTTGGTTTTTATTAGTCCTTAACGTGTAAGTATAAAATTTCAGGTTAGTAAATTTTTTTTAAATTTCAGGTCGATCAAAATAACTTATGAATGAAAAATAATAAAATAAAATGTATTGTCAGTCTGTTCGATTCACTCAAGCGTGTTTTCGAAAGCTCCTGAAATTTTGGCAGTGCACACAAATTTTTGATCTCAGGAACTGCTTTTGCTAGCAAGTTGAAACTTGGAATTTATATAAAGTTATGATAGCGGAACTATGTGCAAGAATAGTAGGTATCGGTGCAGGGCTACGGGAGTACATAGGTGCCACAGTAATCACAGTCTCAATTTTCATTTTTAGAAGATTATGATATGCCAAATTTCAAACTTGTAGCTTGAAAAATTTAAATTTATTGCCCAATATCGTTGAGCACGTGATTATGGACTGATGTACGGGAATTACTAAAAGGAGTATAATGGTTAGTTGAGCTACTGTACGTTTTGGTAGATGGATGAACAGGCTTTAAGTAAATTTGGGATTTGAGCAGTTACAGAGCCAACAAGAACATATTTGACTTGTTTGGGACTTTTAAGATCTTATAAACTAAGTGAATTGCGATTTCTCCAATTTATTGGAAATGTGTGAGCAATTCACTTTCTCGAAAATTTGTCAGCTAGAATCCGTAATGATATAATCGCGCTTTTAAAGCTATTTAAAAATCTGCCAATGGTCTGGGTGAAACTTTATTATTTTTCGGGTCAGAGTTCGGGAGCGGTCAAAGTCGGAGTGTATCATGAGTTGCTTCGAGATTATGACGTTTTTTGGAAAATTATTTTTGTTCTCAATATAAAAATGTTTAAATAAAATAGAGATTTTTAGCCGATTAAACATTGAAAAAGTCCGTGTAGACTATTCGAATTTCAGTATATTATGTATACTAAAAGCCCATAGAAGCAAAAACGGATTTGTTGCCTTATCAGAATTAAGAGATATGACGAATTGTTAAAACGTCTACAAACCCATTACTTCCATTTGGGGTTTGAATTTCGAAAAAATTGTGAAACAGGTTTTTAGACGATTTCATAAGAAGCAACTTGATATCTCATGAGACAAAACGGATTTTGAAAAATTTGTGAAAACGTAAGCAAACCCTTCACACCCTCTTGGTTCTGGAAATTCGAAAAATCGTGAATTGGTTGCCGTAATAATCAATTTTTTATCTCATCAGAACTAAGAAATGGCAAAAATTGTGAAAACATATACAAACCCTTGGGGGTTGAATATCGAAAAATTGAGAAATGGGTTTGTAGGCGATTATATAAAAAGTCTGTGGAAATGAAAAGCGATCTAATATCTCATCGAACCTAAGAAATACTTCGATACTTTGAAAAGCATACAACCCCCGTACACCCATTAGGATTGAATATCTAAAATACTGAAATTGACTTTTTGGCTTTTTTTATAGGAAATCTTAGGAAGTAAAAATGAATTCGATATATCATCAGATATGCAACCTCCTTACACCCACTTGGGGGTTGAATATCCAAAAATCCTGAAAGGAGTTAATAAATAAATATGAAGACAGCACGAGAAATCACTTCTAAAAGAAATGACGGAATTCGTGAAAACATGTTCAACCCGTTTATACCCTCCTAGGGGCTGAAAACGGAAAAAACTTAAAAACAAGTTTTAGGCGATTATTACGCAAACACGTGAAAGTGAAAAGATATTCGATATCTGATAAGACGTGGGGATATAGTAGAATTCGCGAAAGAGATTACAACCCCCTTTGCACCCCCTTAGGGGTCGAATTTTAAAAAATCCTGAAAATCAATTCTAAGTATTTATTTGAAAAAGCCGTAGAATAACGAGTATTTTCAACAACAAAAAATATAAAAAGTAAATAAAAAAAAATACTGCAGTCACGATCGGCTGCAAGCCAATCGTATAATACTCTAGATGAATACTGAACTCCGATTTATATTGTAGTTGGGGATAAAGTAGAATTACGTGTGTGCATGTTGTATGTCCTTTATTAAGGACTCCCATTAGATTGCTACTCAAAACTAAAAGACAATATTCAGTGTTTAATTTCATACCTTGAACTGGGTAAGTCATCGAAAAAAAATGTCCTTTTTAAAGGACTTTCACATGGGAGGTGCAGGAAGGACTCATTCGATTTCTTACATATTTGTCCTTTTCCTTGGAACCATTCAAAAATTCATGAGTACAAAATTTCAAATTCGTAGCTTGAAGCGTTCAAAAGTTATCGGAAAATATTGTTGAACACGTGTTTTAAGGATATTTTGTATGGTAGCTACCAGAAGGAGTAAAAGGATTTCACTGATTAGTAAACTCGAACTTCCTTTTCGCTCAAAACTAACTTGTACAAAATTCCGAATTCGTAGCTAAAAGATTACTTGAGTCATAGTGAGTTTCGTAAATTAAGTGAATACATTTTGACAGGATATTTGTATAGCAGCTACACGAAGGACTAACAGGATTTCCTTCATAATCATATATTTAGCTCCAACTATTGGAAAAATAACACATACAAAATTTCAATGTCGTAGCTTAAACCCTTCTAAAGGTATCGACCAATATTCTTGAACACATGTTTTAAGGACATTTTATATGGCAGCTACCAGAAGAAGTAAAAGGATTTTGCTGATTAGTAAACTCCGACTTTCTTTTCACTCAAAACTAACTTGTACAAAATTCCGAATTCGTAGCTAAAAGATTACTTGAGTTATTCTGAGTTTTGTAAATTAAGTGAATACATTTTGACAGGATATTTGTATGGCAGCTACATGAAGGACTAACAGGATTTTGTTCATAATCATATATTTAGCTCCAACTATTGGAAAAATAATACATACAAAATTTCAAAGACGTAGCTTAAACCCTTCTAAAGTTATCGACCAATATTCTTGAACACGTGTTTTAAGGACATTTTGTATGGCAGCTACCCGAAGGAGTGGGACGATTTTGCCCGTTAACGAACTTAGCCTTACAAATTCAACCAAACATCCAGATTCAAAATTTCATGATCCTAGGTGAAGGCGTTCTTGAGTTATCGTGCTAACGGACAGACGGACGGACGGACGGACGGACGGACGGACGGACGGACGGACGGACGGACGGACGGACGGACGTCAGGCGGATTTGAGGTTTTTGGGCACAAATAAACAAAAAATAATATATAACTTTTTTTCGTCCGAGGCTTGGTTCTATGCGTTACAAACTTTTCGGCTGGATTAAACTTATAATACTCTATATGATTTCATCTAGAGTATAAAAATGAATTCAATATTTGGGAAGACTTAATAGATATGAAGAAAACAGTGAAAATATATGCATTCCATTTTCACTGATCATTTTTTTGCCCCCCCTCCGAACGCCAATGGATATTTGAAATTTTTTTTATATAAAATAGTTTTCTAGTTTATTTACATAAACGTACCGAGTTTTAACTTTGTAGCATAAGCCGTTCTATATATGGAAAAAAAACCCCCACCCCCGTACCATACTTTCCCTATAACAAATTATATTTTTCCAACATGCTACTAATATAGCTCTATCTAAATACCAAGTTACAGCTTTATATCATTATAGGTTGTCGAGATATTAAAATCGGAACTTTTTCCTTTTCACCGTCTCCCACCCTCTCCCTCTACACCATCACTTCCAAAATTTTGTTTTCTGCTAGGGGTCTATTAGGCCTACTTCTGGTAAAAATTTTAAGCATCTATCTTACACTGTTCTTGAGATATGAGACGTAATTTTTTAGAAAAATTCTTATCCCCTCCACTTTCATGCTCCACCGCCCCCTTGAAAAATTTTGCTTTCAGCAAACTTCATTTGTCAACTTTTATACACAAACCAAATTTTATTTGTCTAGTGCAATTGGTTCGTGAGATATCGTAATCTAAAGTTTTTCACCCCCCACCCCCGTACGCCACTGCCCCTACCAACTTTTTTGTTTCCGATCTATTCTCCTAGTGTACCTACAGATATTCATTATGTTTCAATTTTGTGACATTGACTGTTTAGGAGATATGTATTTTAAAAAGTGTCGATCTCACCTTTTTTGCGTTTCGGACGCATTATTCTCCCAAACCCCTTCACCTATATCGGCAATTTTTTTGCAAATGGGTCCACTACTGAAGCTCTATATAAATTCTAAATTTCAGGCTCCTAGCAGAAGCGGCTGCTGAGATCTAGAAACCAAAATTTTCCTTCTAAAACACTGCTCCCTCCTCCCCCCTCACACCCACACCCCTCCAGATTTGGCCACTTCAAGGGGCCTCCCCAGTCTATTCACAAAAAAAATGTCAATTTAATAGCTCAAAGCGTTTGGGAGCTACGAGCCTTCAAACGATTTTGCGTACAGCGGTCGACGTACGGCGTACGGCGGACAGACGGACTGAAATTTTTTTTTTGCTTTTTTCGTGTCTACTCGTCATGAAACGTGAAAAAAAAATTTTGAGGGTAGCAAATTTTTTTTTTTTTAAAATCGTTAACAATACTGTATTATTGAAATAATAAAGTAAAAGTAATTGGCATTCAATAAAGAAAAATTGTATGCTTTGCTTCTTTCGCAATTGCACTGTCAGACTTATAAACATTATTCTACTCAAAATATGGTTGGGAGGACGAATTTAAAGACATCGATAATGCTACTTCCGAACGTTTTCAACGATAGCATATGCCGGAAATTGGGAATCGTATATGAACCGCAATCGGATTGAATTAAAAATCTGTCATTTTCTAGGTTTGATACAGTGTATCTATCCACTTTGTTATTATAAGGTTTTCTTTATTATATAGTAAGATAAAGAACGGCAAGAGAACACTTTTACAATCAAAGTCAAATTAATGGCTAAAAACTTTACATGGACTCGAAATTTCTGCAAAACTTTCCGGCATACAAACTTCCAAATTTTCCACACGAGGTTACTATCAGGTTCAAATCAGGTGAAATTTTGTGTTTAGAAAATACAATTGGAACTTATATGGCTTCTATGCAAAAATCATTAAATCTTCTGTCCATTTAGCCATTAAAGTGAGAATTTATTAGCGCATTTAATTCTAAATCATTAATAATTCAAATCTTTTACTATACCAGCCTGTTATAACAGTTGCGCTCGCATATGTACTCCGAAGACATACCGACTAAAATTTAATTAGTAGTTCAGTCATCTAGAGTCTTTAGATTTTTCTGAGACATCTCGGTACTGCTGTTTGAATCAATAAAGAAGGCTGTTTCAGAAGAACGAACTGAACACGACTTAAAATGGAAGAATGTCACCACTTTGTGTGAATTCAAGGACTAACAATGCCTTGCTCTATTTACAATACTATTATGACATTTTGTTCATATCAGGTGACCGGATTGCTCTCTTTTTTGGAAATCGATTTCACTTCACTTAAGCGGCATACCAGAAAAGAACTTGAAAGTGTTGGCATGTCACAATCTAAACACGTCTGGCACTACCTCATGACATAGATACCTACTTGAAATCTGCATGATGAGCACCTGACTCTAGTTGCGTGAAAAGCTTGAAGGTCCTTTATGAATTCAAACGATGACATAGTTCCATTTGCCATTTTCCACTATGGCTCCAGGTGAAACTGAAAATCCTGGACATCTACCTGAAGCGTGTTAAGGCACGTCAACGTGTTTTATACGAAACGTATGTATGTCACATGTTCTGTGATTTACAATTGTGGGAGAACAATTGTAATAAAATTTTGTGAGAAGGAAAAAAAATGGGTTTCCGTAATGTATCCAGCTGATGCTTCATCGAATATTTATTTGCATTTAAAGGTATTGTATTTGTATAGCAATCACAATAGGAGATTGCACTCAATCACCTATCACATTCGATCATATTATTATGGGCTGACACGGATTTATCAGCGTCACATATCGAAATGGTATATTTACCGAATTCATGATATGAATTTTAACAGGGCGAAATCTGTCGGTAAATTGATAAAATCATTCAGCGCTCAACGTTAATTGCCGCGAAAAACACATCGACATACGTATGTCCCATTCAGGACAATGCTATTGTTCATTTAATCAATTGTATTTAATATTTACTTTGCGATGGATCCACAATCATAATACATTAGTGATTTTCAATTATGCCGAAGGAAAATGCGAAAATCAGATCACTAATTGATTTTCGCTGATTTTATGCGTGATTTGTTCATTATTGTACTTCATTATTGTAACTAGCCGCCTCCAGCGGCCTACGTCCGCAAACAACACCCACGTCCGCGCTCAGCTGTTACGTCCGCACTCAGCTGTTACGTCCGCGTCCTGTGGTTTTGTTTGCGTCCAGCGGTAATATCCACGTCAAGCGGCTACAATCGAGCCCAGCGGCTTCGCTTCCATCCAGTGGCTAAATTTATGCAGTGGAATACCGCTGCTACTGTACAGAGAAGCTTCGTTTACAGTAACCCCAAGCTAGCCCAAATAAAGGCTCTTCTTTCCACTATTCCGTAAAATTTGATTTACCATTTTTATACTCTAGATGAAATCATATAGAGTATTATAAGTTTAATCCAGCCCAAAAGTTTGTAACGCATAGAACCGAGCCTCGGACGAAAAAAAGTTATATATTATTTTTTGTTTATTTGTGGCCAATAACCTCAAATCCGCTTGACGTCCGTCCGTCCGTCCGTCCGTCCGTCCGTCCGTCCGTCCGTCCGTCCGACCGTCCGTCCGTCCGCCGTCCGTCCGTCCGTCCGTCCGTCTGTCCGTTAGCACGATAACTCAAGAACGCCTTCACCTAGGATCTTGAAATTTTGAATCTGGATGTTTGGTTGAATTTGTAAGGCTAAGTTCGTTAACGGGCAAAATCGCCCCACTCCTTCGGGTAGCTGCCATACAAAATGTCCTTAAAACACGTGTTCAAGAATATTGGTCGATAACTTTAGAAGGGTTTAAGCTACGAAATTGAAATTTTGTATGTGTTATTTTTCCAATAGTTGGAGTTAAATATATGATTATGAAGAAAATCCTGTTAGTCCTTCGTGTAGCTGCCATACAAATATCCTGTCAAAATGTATTCATTTATGAAGAAAATCCTGTTAGTCCTTCGTGTAGCTGCCATACAAATATCCTGTCAAAATGTATTCACTTAATTTACGAAACTCACTATAACTCAAGTAATCTTTTAGCTACGAATTCGAAATTTTGTACAAATTAGTTTTGAGTGAAAAGAAAGTTCGACTTTACTAGTCAGCGAAATCCTTTTACTCCTTCTGGTAGCTGCCATACAAAATGTCCTTAAAACACGTGTTCAAGAATATTGGCCGATAACTTCAGAAGGGTTTAAGCTACGACAGTGAAATTTTGTATGTGTTATTTTTCCAATAGTTGGAGCTAAATGTATGATTATGAAGAAAATCCTATTAGTCCTTCGTGTAGCTGCCATACAAATATCCTGTCAAAACGTCTTCACTTAATTTACGGAACTTACTATAACTCAAGTAATCTTTTAGCTATGAATTGGAAATTTTGTACAAATTAGTTTTGAGTAAAAACAAAGTTTTAGTTTACTAATCAGCGAAATCCTTTTACTACTTCTGGTAGGTGCCATACAAAATGTCCTTAAGACACGTGTTCACAATATTTTTCGATAACTTTTGAACGCTTGAAGCTACGAATTTGAAATTTTGTACAGGTTCATTTTTAAATGGTTCCAAGGAAAAGGATAAATATATAAAAAATCGAGTGAGTCCTTCCTGCACCTCCCATGTGAAAGTCCTTCAAAAAGGAAATTTTTTTTCGATGACTTACCCAGTTCAAGATATGAAATTAAACACAGAATATTGTCTTTTAGTTTTGGGTAGCAATCAAATGGGAGTCCTTAATAAAGGACATACAACATGCACACACGTAATTCTACTTTATCCCCAACTACAATATAAATCGGAGTTCAGTATTCATCTAGAGTATTATACGATTGGCTTGCAGCCGATCGTGACTGCAGTATGTTTATGTAGTGTGATTAATGTTGCCAGATAGTTGGATGGAGAGCCCGCCGCGTGAGCTATAGAAATAGTCCAAAACCCGCAAGAAGAATTATAGCCCGAATACAGTGCCCAACTTTGCAATTTTACAGTAGCAGTTTAATGTCTTGAATACAGTTGCGACTTCGACCAAGAACTGTGAATTTCTAAGAAACAATGTAATGTTAATATGATATTTGTGTGGATACATAAATTTGTATTTATCACCATTTCAAAACTCTTATTTGAAGAAAATATTTGGAACAATAATACAATATGAATCCCTTGGTGTAATAAGGGGTCAACTCATTTTTTAATAGCATGAGAGGGCTTGACTTACTGACTCTTTATTGGATTCGGATGAAATTCAGCTGATACAGTGAACCCCTTACGATTTAATAATATTCTTAAGAATTTTAATAAAATCATATAAAAAAGAATAAAATAATTTTATTGCAATAAGGGGCCAGAAAAGTGACGTTTTCTCATGTTTTTGGGAAAATGAGTTAAACCAAGGGCTCCAAGGGCTTCAAGGGCTTGAAATATATTTGAAATATAATTTTAATAATTAATAATTTTAATAATTTCAATTTTAATAATTCCATAACATAATCTAAATCTATTATTTTCTTCTATAAATTTGCACCGAAAATTTTACTGGCGCCTGGGTTATCAGAAAAAATAAGATCTTGGACATTACATGAAAGTTCAACTTCGGTAAAAAATTAAAAATCTATTTTCAAGTCGATTTAAATAGCTAATAGTGTTATGTTACATATGCACAGGTAATTCTACTCACTTTTGACATTTTTTTCATTTTCCCATTTCGGCTTATAATGCTTAAAATACTTTCCCCATTTTTTCAGAAAAAAAAGTAAATTTTATAAAAAACGGAGCACTGTGCACAGTATGCGACACGCAGAACGAATAAATGGAAATCATAACTGTATACGAATTCAATGAATTTCATACATCGCGTTTGTATCGCATTTTTTTAAAGGTTTACAATAATATCGAAGTCGACTGTGAAATTTAAGCATTGCCACATGTATAGTATTTAGTGTACTGAAGAAAATAATAATAATAAAAACGACCGATATTTCAGTTTTCTATTACAATTTTTTTCTTGTAAAACGTCTCTGTGGCAAACTAGCGAAATAGTACAATTTGCGTTTGTCGAATAGCCCAAAAAGCTATAAGTAGCGTTTTGAAATTCGAACCCGCGAATTGGAAAATAAAATAGCCCAAATCGCGGGAAATAGCCCAATCTGGCAGCCTTAAGCGTGATGATCGTTTACATAAAAATGGTATAACCCAAATCAGCTGGTCTACTCCAAAAAGAGAAAAACCCAAACCCTTTAAACTGTTCAGTTAAATACTTTTGTTGGATCGATTTGGTGGGGAACCCTTGACCATATTTCGGGGGTGGGGGTGTGAACGAGAGGTAAAGGAGCATTTTCGACGAACAATTTTGGTTTCTGTATCTCAGGATCAGCTTATGTTGGGAAACTGAAACTTTGGATTTACACAGGGCTATGATACTGAAGCCACTAGCAAGAAAATATCAATAGTGGGGTGTGGAAGTGGGCTGAAAACAAAGCGTTCGAAATACGCGAAAGCTGAAATCGAGACATTGTAAAACCCATATGTAATGAAAGTGCCTGTATATGTAGTACGAGATTTGCCTACTGGGTAATGCACTTAAGCACCACTGACATCGCCCCGTTGATGGCAAGCAGAAAAATGGATATTCACCACAAAAACGATACTAGAGTGGAGAATAGAAGATCACCAAAAGCTTCACGGGATGACGCGAAGAAAAAACAAGACGAGTCGGATTTTAACAACGAACTGTGCTGGTAATTTTTTTGTTCTAAGTGATAACCCGAAAAGGGCAAAGTGACAATTTAGAGGATTCGGTCGGAGCTCGTACGGAGGATCCTGGGGCCCTATTCTCGAGTTAAGTCGAATTTTGGTCGCATACGATCTATTCGAATGATAAGTTTCGTACACGATCCAACTCCCATAAAAAACATACTGCAGTCACGATCGGCTGCAAGCCAATCGTATAATACTCTAGATGAATACTGAACTCCGATTTATATTGTAGCTGGGGATAAAGTAGAATTACGTGTGTGCATGTTGTATGTCCTTTATTAAGGACTGCTATTAGATTGCTACTCAAACCTAAAAGACAATATTCAGTGTTTAACTTCATACCTTGAACTGGGTAAGTCATCGAAAAAAAATGTCCTTTTTGAAGGACTTTCACATGGGAGGTGCAGGAAAGACTCACTCGATTTCTTACATATTTATTCTTTTCCTTGGAACCATTCAAAAATAAACGTGTACAAAATTTCAAATTCGTAGCTTGAAGCGTTCAAAAGTTATCGAAAAATATTGTTGAACACGTGTCTGAAGGACATTTTGTATGGAAGCTACCAGAAGGAGTAAAAGGATTTCGCTGATTAGTTAACTCGAACTTCGTTTTTACTCAAAACTAATTTGTACAAAATTTCCAATTCATAGCTAAAAGATCGCTTGAGTTATAGTAAGTTCCGTAAATTAAGTGAAGACGTTTTGACAGGATATTTGTATGGCAGCTACACGAAGGACTAATAAGATTTTCTTCATAATTATACACTTAGCTTCAACTATTGGCAAAATAACACATACAAAATTTCAAAGACGTAGCTTAAACCCTTTTGAAGTTATCGGCCAATATTCATAAACACGTGTTTTAAGGATATTTTGTATGGGAGCTACCAGAAGGAGCAAAAGGATTTTGCTGACTATTAAACTCGAACTTCCTTTTCACTCAAAACTAATTTGTACAAAATTCCGAATTCGTAGGTAAAAGATTACTTGAGTTATAGTGAGTTTCGTAAATTAAGTGAATACATTTTGGCAGGGTATTTGTATGGCAGCTACACGAAGGATTAATATGACTTTGTTCATAGTCATATATTTAGCTCCAACTATTGGAAAAATAACGCATACAAAATTTTAAAGACGTAGCTTAAACCCTTCTGAAGTTATCGGCCAATATTCTTAAACACGTGTTTTAAGGACATTTTGTATGGCAGCTACCAGAAGGAGTAAAAGGATTTCGCTGACTAGTAAAGTCGAACTTTGTTTTTACTCAAAACTAATTTGCACAAAATTTTGAATTCGTAGCTAAAAGATTACTTGAGTTATAGTGAGTTTCGTAAATTAAGTGAATACATTATGACAGGATATTTGTATGGCAGCTACAGGAAGGACTATAAGGATTTTCTTCATAATCATATATTTAGCTTCAACTATTGGAAAAATAACACATACAAAATTTCAATGTCGTAGCTTAAACCCTTCTGAAGTTATCGACCAATATTCTTGAACACGTGTTTTAAGGACATTTTGTATGGCAGCTACCCGAAGGAGTAGGACGATTTTGCCCGTTAACGAACTTAGCCTTACAAATTCAACCAAACATCCAGATTCAAAATTTCAAGATCCTAGGTAAAGGCGTTCTTGAGTTATCGTGTTCACGGACAGACGGACGGACGGACGGACGGACGGACGGACGGACGGACGGACGTCTGGCGGATTTGAGGTTTTTGGCCACAAATAAACAAAAAATAATATATAACTTTTTTTCGTCCGAGGCTTGGTTCTATGCGTTACAAACTTTTGGGCTGGATTAAACTTATAATACTCTATATGATTTCATCTAGAGTATAATTATATGGTTTTTTTTGTTTGATGTGTTATTTTGTTTGTTGCATGTGTGTTGTGTTATAATAATATTAAAAACTATGTTTGTTGAATAAATTATAATTTTGCGTTCTTAAGAATTGGATCTATAATTGAACTTGAAGTAGCCTAGAACGAAAAATATTGAACGAAGCAACGAAGAACAATTAATGAAGAACGATCAACGATGAACGATGAATGAAGAATGAAAGACGATGCACAATCAACGAAGAACGAAAGGCGATGAATACAACAACAGTTGCTGCGGTACGGCGCGGACGCGACGCCGAGTATTTTACGAAGAACGGAAATGTTTTACTTTTCACCATAAATTTTTACTTTATTATTTTAATAATAAAGTATTTCTTATGTTTACGAAAATAAATTCTTTTACTGTGAAAAGAGTCGTATACTTATTCGCGTCATTGCACATAAATATTAGGTACTTAATATAAATATTGGTAAAGTAATTATATAGTTAAAATAAATTTCGGATTATGCGTTATTGAAGAATTCGAGCTTGAGCCAAGTCTGCATCTATTCAGTGTGCTCCATCCGCAATATAAATTTCTTAAACTTCTTTATCATACATCTTTTCGAAAAGTCGATTTGGTAAATCAAAGGAGTCATTTCTATGAAGAAATTGTCTTCCGAATTCCGCATGATTTTCTGCATCTTCTAATGCAGACAAAGCGTTCGGAGAATGTTGATGCGTTGCATTATACATATTTTTATACTCTAGATGAAATCATATAGAGTATTATAAGTTTAATCCAGCCCAAAAGTTTGTAACGCATAGAACCAAGCCTCGGACGAAAAAAAGTTATATATTATTTTTTGTTTATTTGTGGCCAAAAACCTCAAATCCGCCAGACGTCCGTCCGTCCGTCCGTCCGTCCGTCCGTCCGTCCGTCCGTCTGTCCGTGAACACGATAACTCAAGAACGCCTTTACCTAGGATCTTGAAATTTTGAATCTGGATGTTTGGTTGAATTTGTAAGGCTAAGTTCGTTAACGGGCAAAATCGTCCTACTCCTTCGGGTAGCTGCCATACAAAATGTCCTTAAAACACGTGTTCAAGAATATTGGTCGATAACTTCAGAAGGGTTTAAGCTACGACTTTGAAATTTTGTATGTGTTATTTTCCCAATAGTAGGAGCTAAATGTATGATTATGAAGAAAATCCTGTAAGTCCTTCGTGTAGCTGCCATACAAATATCCTGTCAAAATGTATTTACTTAATTTACGTAACTCACTATAACTCAAGTAATCTTTTAGGAACGAATTCGAAATTTTGTACAAATTAGTTTTTGGTGAAAAGGAAGTTTGAGTTTACTAGTCAATGAAATCCTTTTACTCTTTCTGGTAGCTCCCATACAAAATATCCTTAAAGCACGTGTTCAAGAATATTGGTCGATAACTTCAGAAGGGTTTAAGCTACGTCTTTGAAATTTTGTATGTATTATTTTTTCAATAGTGGGAGCTAAATGTATGGTTATGAAGAAAATCCTATTAGTCCTTCGTGTAGCTGCCATACAAATATCCTGTCAAAACATCTTCACTTAATTTACGGAACTTACTATAACTCAAGTAATCTTTTAGCTATGAATTGGAAATTTTGTACAAATTAGTTTTGAGTAAAAACAAAGTTCAGGCTTACTAATCAGCGAAATCCTTCTACTCCTTCTGGTAGCTGCCATGTAAAATGTCCTTAAGACACGTGTTCAACAATATTTTTCGATAACTTTTGAGCTCTTCAAGCTACGAATTTGAAATTTTGTACACGATCATTTTTAAATGGTTCCAAGAAAAAGGATAAATATGTAAGAAATCGAGTGAGTCCTTCCTGCACCTCCCATGTGAAAGTCCTTCAAAAAGGACATTTTTTTCGATGACTTACCCAGTTCAAGGTATGAAATTAAACACTGTATATTGTCTTTTAGGTTTGAGTAGCAATCTAATGGCAGTCCTTAATAAAGGACATACAACATGCACACACGTAATTCTACTTTATCCCCAACTACAATATAAATCTGAGTTCAGTATTCATCTAGAGTATTATACGATTGGCTTGCAGGCGATCGTGACTGCAGTATGTTTATTATATTATTTGTATATAACAAAAAGATATAAAATATTCAAATTTTTAAAATTTAAGCTTGTTACTTTATACAAATTTAAATTTAATTTTTACACACATTAAAAATATTTTTAAATTTAAACTTATCAGTTTACATGGTAACGGCTAAAGTTTCATGTACAAAAGTTTAATTCGAATGATAGAAACCACTCGTTGCATATCATGCAAAAAGATTCGCATGCGATCGCCTTGTGACTACTCGAGAATAGCAATTTGTCAAGTCATTCGAAAATTGATGAAATTCGTGCACGAAACTTGGTCGAATGAACTCGAGAATAGGGCCCCTGGAAGACGGCTGCTCCCGCCTGCGTTATAGGACCGATTTTATTTTTTAGGAAACCGGCAACCCTCCAATTGGGAGAAAGGGAAAAATCAACTCAGACGCCACGCTATGAAAACCATCCCTAGGTAGGTAGGTAGGTAGGTACGCGTGGCTGCCCGTGAGAACACGGACACACTTAGACCTAAGAAGGTCCCTTGTGTTACCACAGGTTCATCAAATCCAGTCCTACTCGTCAAACCATTTAGAGCTTGCAATGAAGCGTTGGATTCTCGCGACCTTCGTTTCGGCAAAGTTACTGAGACTGTTGAAGAAGTAAGCTCCAAGATGAGTTTTCATTCTAGCGCACATAGCTGGACAGGTACAGAGAAGATGAAGCACTGTCTCCTCCTCTTCCTCATCGAGGCAGCTTCTACAGAAGTTGCTTGAGAAGAGGCCGAGTCTTTTCCATCCCTAAATACTTTGATTTTTTTCGCTTGACTATTATTTAAATTTTACTTTATTATTTTTAATAATAAAGTATTGTGATCGACCTGAAATTTCAAAAAAATTTGCTACCCTAAAATTTTGTATTTACACGTTTTAGGACTAGTAAACACCAAAAAAGCAAAAAAAAAAAATGTCCGTCTGTCCGCCGTATACGCCGTACGCAAAATCGTTTGAAGGCGCGTAGCTCCCAAACCCGTTGAGGTATTAAGTTGAAATTTGTATGGTGGGTAGATTGGGTAAACTCCTACGACGGGTATCTTTTGGAGGGCCCCACCCCTGTAAGGGGGGATGAGGGGGGAGCGTTTTAGACGAACAATTTTCGTTTCCTGATCTCAGGAACCACTTATGCTAGGAAGCTGAAACTTGGAAATTATATAGTACTATGATAGTGGACTTATTTGAAAAAAAATATCGATAAGGGTTGAGGGGTGTAGAAGTGGGGGGTAAAACAATGAGTCCAAAAGCTTGAAACGGGTGAAAAACTTTGGATTACAATATCTTCTGAACCAATTACACCAGGAAGATAAAATTTAGTTTCTGTATATGGGATCACAAGAGGAGTCTACTGAAAGTAAATTTTTTGAGGGGGGAGATGGGGCACGAAAGTGGGGGGAATAGCAATTTCTTAAAAAATGTCATTTTTATATCTCAGACACCGTATCAAATATGATCTTGAAAACTTTACAGGAGTTATGATCGGTAGACCTCTAGCAGGAAGGGGGTGTAGGGGGTGATGGTGAAAAGGGATAGAAAGGAAAAAAATTCTGATTTTTATTTCTCGAAAACCGTAATGAATGGAAAACTAAAAATTTATTATTATATAGAACCACTATAGAGATATCCTAGAAAAAAAAATGTTCCTAGGGGTAGCAAGGTATGGGGGTGAGGGGTGGTTTTTTATATCTCAGAAACGGCTTATGCTGGAAAGTTGAAACTTGGTACGTATATGTAGATATGCTATTAGAGTAACTAAAGCAAAAAAAAAGTTCAGATTTTTATTGGACTTCAGAGGTTGAGTAAATAAAATGTCCGTGAATCCACATTTTCACGAATTTCGTTAAAACTTTTTGACATATCGAGCTATCAAAGCAATTTTACTTCTGCGCGCTATTTATATAAGGTATATTGAGATTTGGAATTCACTTTTACTTCTATGAGCTTTAAACATAGTCGGGGAAAAACCCTATTTAATTATTTTTCTCTATTAAACCCCCTGGGGGTATTGTTCAAGATTTCACTGATTCCGAAAATCTCTTAGCTTTAATTTGATCGAATTCGCTTTTACTACTATGAATTATTGTATTGATAAAAAAATAAGTAAGTAAATAAAAAGAATCTGCCAACAGTCTGGGCGCAACTTTATTGTTTTATGGGTAGAAGTCCGAAACGTGTTTAATGATGAGATACGGTGTTGGGTACTATGCGAATGACAACCTAAGGAGTAATTAGGAGACTATTTGGAACGTTATTTTCTAGGATGACAGTCGCATAGTAACCTACATCGCATCTCAGCATTAAAAACGTTTCGGACTTCTACTCATAAAATAATAAAGTTGCGCCCAGACTGTTGGCCGATTTTTTATATAAATCATGAAAGCCATGTTTTGGAAGAAAAAGAACCAAAAAAAAACACCAAATTACATTATACCGAATTTAGATACTTAACCAATTGATTTTTTGTATTACGAGGGTTATGTGTCGAAAGAAAAGTGCTATTTTTCCGTGTGTTTCCGGTTTGTGCGCCTATTACTCCGAGTCCTTTTTTTGTTGTGCAATATTGTGTGGCACTCGTTATCTTTTTACAGGAAATTTTATCGAAGTGACACGGTTGTCTAACTGCCCTTCGGTCCCGCACTACGCCCATGGGACCCCCCCGGCCTTACGCTCCGGAAGATTCCTACTAAAACATAAAGGACCCAACTGAAGTTTAACGATTTTAATTGAAATCTAAATTTTCAATGTATTTTCCGGATAAAATTTTCGGTTTTGTGCTCCTTAGTTTGATTTTGAGTTTTTTTCCGCTGCTTTAATACGATGGTACGCGGAGCCGAGTGTAACAGTGTGGTAACGGTGATTCCCCCGAAAAGCAACGGTCTTTCGTTTACCCTTTTGCCAAAGCCTCGTGGGCGACGCTTAACGGCGTGGTAATAGAATACAGTTAGCGGTCCCTAAAAGTATAGAATTATTTTCTTGTGGTTCTTTTGTGTATGGCTAAGTTCTTTTTTTTTGGATTTTACGACAATTCTTGGCTCGCCAATTGATTGAATCCGATTGGAGTTTGTCAAGTGGGAGCAACCGTTTTTTTTTCAAAATAATTCTGGCATGAATTTCTACCTTTTTTCTTGGTTTCTTTCACATTGGATCGTTACAACTGGAACCTGAATCGGCAGCTTTTAGGACTCTCAGACCCCCCAATTGTCAAGTTATCTTCGTGAAGAGTATGAAACCCAAGAAAAATTCTGGAAGATGATGTGCTTAGGCGATTTTTTGACTTCATTTTCTAACTTTTCAGCAGTGTTCGAGTTAAATATAGTCATGAGGTGTGCCTAAAGGGAGCCGTTTGTGTACGATAAAGGAAGATTGCCGCAAGAAGGATTCAGTATTTCTTTTTATTCTTTATTTTTGGGTTATAATATTAATGCCAGTTTGGCTAAAGAGGGTATAAAATATTATAAATAATTCACGGAAATTCGCCTACGCCGCAGATTGTCCCCTATATTGAAGCTTGTGCCATGAAGTGAAACCAAAATATACCACGAATAACTGTTTTCAAGAAAGTTCGAGTTAGAGAATTTTAATCTTCTTTCGCTCAAAAAAGTGAATGCTCCAACACATGCGGTATTCCAGATAGGATATTAGTATCGGTGCTCGTTTTTACGAATAGGTAGTCCTATTAGACGGTCGCCTATTTTCCGATTACTACGAATGCCACAACATATTGATAAATTTTTCTTGATTCTCTTTCTTTTTATTTTGGTTGAACTTCGTCCTCATGATTTTCTTTTCTTTCTTTTTGGGCTATTAATACCTTACGGCGGTACAATATCACTCTTACGACTTTGAAATTTTGTATGTGTTATTTTTCCAATAGTTAGAGCTAAATATATGATTATGAAGAATATCCTGTTAGTCCTTCGTGTAGCTGCCATACAAATATCCTGTCAAAATGTATTCACTTAATTTACGAAACTCACTATAACTCAAGTAATCTTTTAGCTACGAATTCGGAATTTTGTACAAATTGGTTTTGAGTGAAAAGAAAGTTCGACTTTACTAGTCAGCGAAATCCTATTACTCCTTCTGGTAGCTGCCATACAAAATTTCCTTAAAACACGTGTTTAAGAATATTGGTCGATAACTTCGGAATGGTTTAAGCTACGTCTTTGAAATTTTGTATGTGCTATTTTTTCAATAGTTGGAGCTAAATGTATGAATATGAAGAAAATTCTATTAGTCCTTGGTGTAGCTGCCATACAAATATCCTGTCAAAACGTCTTCACTTAATTTACGGAACTTACTATAACTCAAGTAATCTTTTAGCTATGAATTGGAAATTTTGTACAAATTAGTTTTGAGTAAAAACAAAGTTCGAGTTTACTAATCAGCGAAATCCTTTTACTCCTTCTGGTAGCTGCCATACAAAATGTCCCTAAGGCACGTGTTCAACAATATTTTCGATAACTTTTGAACGCTTTAAGCTACGATTTTGGAATTTTGTACACGTTCATTTTTAACTAATTCCAAGGAAAAGGATAAATATGTAAGAAATCGAGTGAGTCCTTCCTGCACCTCCCATGTGAAAGTCCTTCAAAAAGGACATTTTTGTTCGATGACTTACCCAGTTTAAGATATGAAATTAAACACTGAATATTGTCTTTTAGGTTTGAATAGCAATCTAGTGGCAGTCCTTAATAAAGGATATACAATATGCACACACGTAATTCTACTTTATCCCCAACTACAATATAAATCGGAGTTCAGTATTCATCTAGAGTATTATACGATTGGCTTGCAGCCGATCGTGACTGCAGTATGTTTATTATGTAATACACAACCTATTTTTATTGAATTTGAAAAAAAATGTATATATGTAAATAAAAAATCTCCCAACAGTCTGGGTGCAACAATATAATTTTTTTTTGCACGTCCGAAACGCGTTTAATGCTGCGAATAGTATATATATGATACTATTCAACTGACATCCTAAGAAATAGCGTTCTAAATATCCTCCTGGTTAATCTTTAGGTTGTCAGTCATGTGGTAACCCATACTACATATCAGCATTAAACGAGTGCCGGTCTTCTACCCACAAAATAATACATCTTTTTATCAATTCCGATAAAAACATAGTTGATAAAATATCGACATAGCCCTTTAGGGGTTGAACTTAAAAAATTCTGCAACCGATTTTTAGGTAATTGTATAGAAAGTCCGTTAAGTTAAAAAATAATTCCACATCTAAGCGATATGTCGGAATTTGAAAAACGTACACAATAATCTTACACCCTCTTTCTGAATAAATTTTGAAAGCATTATTAATAAAGCCCAAAGAAGTAAAAGGAAATTCAATCTTATTATCCCTAAAATATTTGTCGGAATTTGTTAAAACTTGAACAATACCTTACATCTCCAGGGGTATAATATCGAAAAATGCTTAAATTGGGGTTTTCTTCGATTAAATTTAAAGCCTTTTGAAGTGGAAGTGGATTCGGTATCTCATTCGACCCAAGAAATATATCGGAATTCGTTAAAATGAACACAACCACTTTATACGTCCTTAGGGGTTGGATAGCAAAAAATTTAAAAAATTTCTTTATTCCATGTTTGAACGACAATAAAAATCCCAAATTTTTTTTTTATTTAATTACTCCTACAGTACTTACGTATTACTCCTATATATTGTCAACTTTCTAACATAAGCCATTTCTGATATATAAAAATTGTGTATTGCTCATTACTACAAATTTGACATAGTGGCACACAGTGTAAAGCAAGCTTTATTCTTGATTATGACATAAAACTATTTCTTGTAAAATTTTAACTTAATGCATTAATACATTCTTGAATTAGTGAATTTTGTAACTTGCATATATTACTTTATTATTTTTTAATAATAAAGTATTGTGATCGACCTGAAATTTCAAAAAAGTTTGCTACCCTGAAATTTTGTATTTACACGTTTTAGGACTAGTAAACACCGAAAAAGCAAAAAAAAAAATGTCCGTCTGTCCGCCGTAAACGCCGTACGCCGTACGCAAAATCGTTTGAAGGCGCGTAGATCCCAAACCCGTTGAGATATTAAATTGAAATTTTTATGGTGGGTAGATTGGGTGAACCCCTACGACTGGTATATTTTGAAGGGGTGGGAGTACAAGGGGAAAGGAGAGGGGAGCGTTTTAGACGAAAAATTTTGGTTTCTAGATCTCAGGAACTACTTATGCTAGGAGGCTGAAACTTGGAACTTATGTAGTACTATGATAATGGCCTCAATAGCAAAAAAATTGTCGATATTGGTTAAGGGGTGTGGAAGTGGGGGGGAAAAAAAAGAGTCTTTAACGCATGAAAGACGGGATTGAAACATTCTAAAATCGATATCTCGTGAACAATTGATGTCAGATGATTGAAACTTTGTTGTTGTCCTTAGGGATACTTCAAGATTAGACAAGGGCTAAAATTTTTAAGAGAGGTGGTGGGGTGTGGGGGTGGGGGGTGAAAAACTTTGGATTACAATATCTTCCGAACCAATTACACCAGGAAGATAAAATTTTATTTATGTATATGGGATCACAAGTGGAGTCTACCGAAACTAAATTTTTTGAGGGGGGAGGTGGAGCACGAAAGTGGAGGGACAGCAATTTTTCAAAAATTGTAATTTCTATATCTCAGAAACCGTATCAGATATGATCTTGAAAATTTTACAGGAGTTGGGGTCGGTAAACTTCTAGTAGGGAAAAAAATATTGGTGGTGTGGGTGTTGGGGGTGATGGTGAAAGGGGGTAGAAAGGAAAACATTCTGATTTTTATTTCTCAAAAACCATAATGAATAGAAAGCTAACAATTTAGGATTATATAGAGGCACTATGAAGACATCAAAGAAAAATAAAATTTTTGATAGGGGTATCAAGGTTCGGGGGAGAGGGGTGGTTTTTTACATCTCAGAAACGGCTTATGCTAGAAAGTTGAAACTTAATACGTATATGTAGATGTACTATTAGAGTAACTATAGCAAAAAAAAAGTTCAGATTTTATTGGTGTTCAGGGTTGAGTAAAAAAAATGTCCGTGAATCCACATTTTCACAAACTTCGTTAAAACTTTTAGACATGTTGAGCTATCAAAGCAATTTTACTTCTGCGGGCTATTTATGTAAGTGCCTAGTAACGATCTTCAAAATTTTTTGATATCCAACCACTAAGGGGGTGTAAAGTGGTTGTGTACATATTCACGAATTCTAATATATTTTTAAGGTATATTGATAATAAGTAAATAAAAAAAATCTGCCAACAGTCTGGGCGCAACTTTATTATTTTATGGGTAGAAGTCCGAAACGTGTTTAATGATGAGATACGGCGTTGGGTACTATGCGACTGACAACCTTAAAAATAACCAGGGGGCTATGTGGAGCGTTATTTTTTAGGTTGTCAGTCGCATAGTACCCAACACCGTATCTCATCATTAAACACGTTTCGGACTTCTACCCATAAAATAATAAAGTTGCGCCCAGACTGTTGGCAGATTTTTTTCCAAGGGATTTGTTGGGAATTCAGCCAGTAATCCGTACACGAAGGAGTGGAAGAATATCGCCTATGACGTACCTATCCTTTATTTTTTCCATTTTACAGGTGTGACAAAATTTCAACTTCCCATTCAACGCATTCTTGAGTTCGTGCAAACGGATGGACGGACCGACACACAGCAATCGGATTTAAAGTTTTTGGCCACAACTGAACATAACGATTTTTTTCGTTCGAGGCTCTCACATTACCATATCAATGCCTGGAACAAGGCCAGGCTCCTATCTGCGGGTTGCGTATTAAGCAAGTTAATAAGGTAAATTCTTTTAAGATGTATTTAAATATTTCCTACAGAAACAGTAATAGGTATCGTTTGTCTTAATGAATGATCAAATTTGTTTAACGGTAATTTATTTTTTAGGTAGTGAGCAAAATATTACATTCAATTTCCTATCACTATTGACAGAAATACTCTTTCAAGTTAAGTGCCTTCATTCATATTTATATTGTGCTAAATGAAAAACTAAAAACAAATATATATGTAGGTAGGTACATTAGTTAATAAAAATTTTCATCAACAGATTCTTCATTATTCTCAGTTAAGCACGTCAAGAGAAAAATAAAAAAAAAGAGCTTGAGTACCAACAGCTATACCTGAAATGAACGAATGTCTGCCGGAAAATTAAAAATACCGGAAATATTTTCATTTTACATAGAATGCTCTAGCGTATCCGTATGAATGCTCGCCAATAATATCAAATACTTTACCATAAGTATGAATAGCTTCAAAGAAGAACTGGAAATTATAATAAGTGCCATTCATGCTAATAAATTGGAACAGATTATTTATTGAATATGATACAAAATGGAACTTTTCACATAAATGAATAGGATATAAAGATGTGATTTTATTTATTATCATCAATACCACGGCATGCAGGATTTCTCGTTTCCACTCAAGTAATTCACATACAACGATCGCGTTCTCAAATTGGAATCTGTTAGCATCGATTTAGTATCTAAATATACTATATACGATTACGAGTTCCACACATGTCAATTAGCCTAGTAGTTTAATCTTAAACATATTGCAGTTACGATCGGCTACAAGCGTACTCTAGATGAAAGACTGAACGGCGATTTATATTGAGTTGAAGCACGATAAGGAGTGCGCATGTAGTTTGCCTTTTATTAAGGACTCTTATTTCGGTGCTACTCGAAAGTAAAAGACAGTACCTTAAGTGCTGAATTTAATATCTGGAACTTAATAAATAATCAAAATTTTCCTTTTTCAAGGATTTTCACATAGGAGGTGCAGGAGGGGCTCACTCGATTTCTATCATATTTATCCTTTTACTTAGGTAGGTAGGTAGACACGCGTGGCTACCCGTGAGAACACGGACACACTTAGACCTAAGAAGGTCCGTTGTGTTACCACAGGATCATCGAATCCGATCCTGCACGTTAAACCATTTAGAGCTTGCAATGAAGCGTTGGATTCTCGCGGCCTCCGTTGCAGCAAGGTCACTAAGACTGTTGAGGAAGTAAGCTCCAAGATGAGCTTTCCTTTTCCAGATAGAGCCGGACAGGTATAGAGAAGATGAAGGACTGTCTCCTCCTCCTCATCCTCATCCAGGCAGCTTATACAGAAGTCGTTTGAGAAAAGACCGAGTCTTTTAACATGCCGACCTAAAAGACAGTATTCAGTAAGATATTCGCCCTTTCAGAGCGTTTTAGATTCAGCTTCGGCCAGATCTGTCTCGCAGTGTGATATGTAATGCCGTTTGCCCATTTCGAGTTGTTTTTCTGAACTGGGTCCAATCCTAGTAGCAGTTTACATGTAGAGAGGGACACACCCAGATTCCGATGTTCCGGCATAATCTGAAGAGTAGTGCCGAGCGAGATCGTCAGTCATACAGTTCCCTGGAATATCGATGTGTCCTGGCACCCAGCACAGAAGAATATTAAACTGAAGAATGGAATTTTTTCATGGTAAGCTACCATAGAAGCAAATTTGATTAAATGTTGGTTGTTTTCCGGCGTCAGTAGGGTTTCTGGTGTGAAACCCCAACACGAAATCCCCGACTGTTGATTAATCGCTGTCCTTGAGGACATGACAGTTGGAAAACCTTCACTGGATACGCTAGTTTCATAAGATTGTGTTGGACTAGGTCCGAAGGAGCTGTTTCGTCATCGGAGGGCATAGACTCGTCAGAGGGTGTATCATGCCTATTATCCGAAACACCCTTACAGCTGGTGGAATTGCTGAAGGGTGTTTCGGATAGTAGGCATGATACACCCTCTGACGAGTCTATGCCCTCCGATGACGAAACAGCTCCTTCGGACCTAGTCCAACACAATCTTATGAAACTGGCGTATCCAGTGAAGGTTTTCCAACTGTCATGTCCTCAAGGACAGCGATTAATCAACAGTCGGGGATTTCGTGTTGGGGTTTCACACCAGAAACCCTACTGACGCCGGAAAACAACCAACATTTAATCAATATTAAACTGTTCTACCATCTCCTTAAGAGATGATCGACATTCTTCGGCGACCTTTGATGTTTTCCGGCGTCAGTAGGGTTTCTGGTGTGAAACCCCAACACGAAATCCCCGACTGTTGATTAATCGCTGTCCTTGAGGACATGACAGTTGGAAAACCTTCACTGGATACGCTAGTTTCATAAGATTGTGTTGGACTAGGTCCGAAGGAGCTGTTTCGTCATCGGAGGGCATAGACTCGTCAGAGGGTGTATCATGCCTATTATCCGAAACACCCTTACAGCTGGTGGAATTGCTGAAGGGTGTTTCGGATAGTAGGCATGATACACCCTCTGACGAGTCTATGCCCTCCGATGACGAAACAGCTCCTTCGGACCTAGTCCAACACAATCTTATGAAACTGGCGTATCCAGTGAAGGTTTTCCAACTGTCATGTCCTCAAGGACAGCGATTAATCAACAGTCGGGGATTTCGTGTTGGGGTTTCACACCAGAAACCCTACTGACGCCGGAAAACAACCAACATTTAATCAATATTAAACTGTTCTACCATCTCCTTAAGAGATGATCGACATTCTTCGGCGACCTTTGATGTTATCGATGCCGATTCCAAGGATTTTATTGCCGCTTGGCTGTCTGTGAAAATGCTAATATTCCTAGTTGATATTTAATTGTACCTCACCCAGGACAAGGCCTCCTTAATCGCCATAAGATCCGCCTGATAGACACTACAGTGGTCCGTAAGGCAGAAGGATCTGCTAATGTTAAGCAAGTCAAAGAAAACACCTCCTCCTACCCCGCCTTCAGTTTTGGATTCGTCCGTATATATGTGAGCGGACTCTTCCGTCCGTACCAAATCCCTTTCCCATTCTAGACGGTTTGGGATGGTTGTTAGGACATTTTTGTCAAACTAATAACTGGAATGAGTATAGTCGGTGTTTTCAGAAACTTTATTGAAGTCATTCAAGATTGCTGAGTGACCTGCATATATGCCAGTCCACTGAGTAGAGGCTCTAAGTCGAATGGCTGCTCTGGCTGCCATGTATCGGTCTTATGACGGACACGTAAAGGCCAATGAACTATTTGGGGTGGCATACCCCATCTTTTGCCAATGGGCTTTTTGCACGTAAAAAGCATAACTGTTGCCTTCCTTTCTCGTTCCTGTATGTTAGGTTTACAGCCCTCTCCAAAATAAGACCCAAATATTTTGCACTATCTGTGAAAACTAGACCAGTACCATCCAGAGAAGGAGGGTCAACGTGAGGAATTTCGTATTTCCTGGTGAAGAGGACTAATTTTGTTTTGCGTGGGTTCACGCCCAACCCGCATTAAACTGCCCATTTGAAGATGATAGAGAGAGCGTTCTGCAAATATCTCACTCAGCGTGTTGAAGTGCTTTCCCGAGGCAGCAATTGCAACATCATCTGCATAAGCAATCACTCTTCAGCCCGCCCCTTCCAAATCTCAAATAAATAAAATAAATAATAGAAGTTTATTGACCACTAAATTCCAAGGGGAGAGCACGCCACCTTGTGGTCTACCTCTGCTGACAAGCCTTCGAGAGGAGGACTTGCCCCGCTTTGTGTTGACAATCCTGGATCATTGGCGAATACAGGGGGGGAGGGGGCGGAGGGGGCGGCCACCCCCCCCCCCCCAAGAGCAATTCCGAATTTTCTAAACATTCATACATACCTATAATTCAACCGTTCTCCAATTTTTTTTTACTCCACTGCAATGTGGACTGTAATTAGCATTTACTGTAGTTCTGCGGTGCAATACAAAGCACAGAACAGAACCATGATGGTGGATTTACCATACACTCAACGTTTGAGGCGCGCCTCTATCCCCACCATAAAATCAACCAATCAGATGGCTCATGCAGTCGCAATAGTCTAACATTCTTAAACTTTTTCTCCGACGCACGCTTCCATATGTGTACACACATACAATGAACTGTGGTACCACACAATTCGCAGCTCATCGTATTTCTGTCGTTTCGCACTTATAGGCAAGTTGCGCCGCAAAGGCATGTTGAATGTAAATTGCTTTCAACACTGCAAAGAACACAGCCGACGAAAACCGGCTTACAATGGCCTGATGGGGGTAGAGGCTCGCCTCGAGGAGAGCCTCAAGGGTGAGTGTAAACGCACCATGATAAAAAGACTACAAGACAACATATTGCGTAGGTAATAGGGTCATTCCATCAAGAACCGTCAAGAATGACGAAATTTTTGACCTTACCATCTCCGATTCTTTTGAAAATTTTTGTACTTTAAGAACTAGTGAAAAAAAATAATTGAAATTTAATTTTCTGTTTCTATCTCATTGTTTTTGTTAGTTATAGTATGTTAAACTTTTTGCAAAAATCGTGTCCGAGTCCTCTTTGAAAATGAATATGTAATGTACGCAGGACGTTTTTAAATTACAATGCCGCAATCTATTTGGGGCGCCATGACATGAATCGAATCACATCATGGTATCCGTCCAACCAAACGGAAAAATCGCAACACTGTAACCTAATTAATTATCCTCGCCGCGAGTGTATAGTACCATGTACTTCGCCCTGAAACAAATAGTGGGAGTAGGTCTCCGTCACCATTTGATCAAGACGGCCATGATCATATAGACCGGCTAAGATAATTGTCGTCTGGTGACAAAGCCACAGTTGGGTGGCATATGCCCCATGGATTGCCGAAAGGTAGCGTGCATCTAGCATTTAAGCACGTGCGTAGCTCGTCGGAAGGGGCGTGGGTTGCTACCTGTATCCATGGACATCGTATGTATTTATGCACGATATGGGCTGAGAAGTACGGTTTGAGAAGTCCTTACTCTATCCTCAGCGGGCTGGGTTGGTATGGGAAGAAGGAAAGTAGGAAAGCAGACTAGGCGAAGGATGGAGAAAGAAGAGTGAGGAAATGAAGGAGGAGAGCACAAGGATGGAGACTTTCGGCGGGAAGGCCGAAGCAGTAACCATATTTTATAGCTGTTATGTAGATTCAAATATTTATCGGTAATTATCCTTTCGTGGTAGAAAGGCAGAAAAGTGACCTCCTTGATCATTCATACTGGCCTATCTATTACCCTTATATGAGTTTGGAGGAGGGTGGTATTTCATCGACGTAGGATGTTAATAGTTCCGACTGAAAACGCAATAAAATCTCGTGAAGACGAAGTTTGACCAAAAACATAATGTAGGAAAACTCAAGAACATCTGTATATATGTTTTCGCACAGGTTCCTCTGAAAAGATCAGAGAGTATGTTGGCTTTGGTAATGATCGGGAAATAGGGCGCCCCTCTAATAGGACTACCTATTCGTTAAAACGAGCACCGATACTACTTTCTATGTTAAATACCTCATGTGCTGGGGCATTCTCTTTAGGAGTTAAAGAAGAATAAACTTCTCCAACTCGAATTTTACCTAACTCGAATTTTCGCTAACTCGAATTTTGGTTTCGCCTCGTGGCACGAGCTTCTATAACGGGGTCAATCGGCGGCGTAGGCAGATTTCCGACAAATTAAAAGGACTTGCACCTATTTAATACCCTACCTAACCCACAAAGGCATTGATAACGCCACCAAAAGTAATGGAACGACGATATTTGCTAAATCGTCTTGCGCAGATGAGCATATGGTAGACTCCGCATTGCGTCTAGCATCTTTCAACCTAAAAGAAAAGGGAGGCTCCTTTGTTGGCCCACCGCATGGCTGTGGTTACAAAAAAAAACTTGCTGAAAATTTTGACTGAAAAAAAAACTGAAATTCTTTCTTTTGTTCTTGGACTGACATACGGTCCCAGAAGATAACCTAGCACTTTGAGGGAGCTGAAAGTTCTTAAAACACTTAAAACACGCCGCTTCAGGTCCTACTGGTCTCAACCCAATACAACATAACCTTCAAGAGCAAGTACAAGTGCAGCCATAAAGGATTACCAAACAATACATGAATACTCCAATCAGATGAACTCCAATCGGATTCGATCAATTGGGGCTCCCAAAAATGGTTGAAAAGTACCCCAAAATTAATTTATCCGGACCCAGCGCGCACAAAAGAAAAATTCCGCATTGGGCTATAACGGTGCACGAGCAACACGCGGTTGAGCGTCACCCACGCCGCCTTGGTAGTACGAACGGTACCTGCAAAAACCCGTTTGTTTTCGGGGGCCCTACCATTACTACACGCTTTCGCACTATATACCGCGTGCTTCTTTAACCACCGAAACACAAACAGAAATACCCAACGCAGATTTCACTTGCAAAAACTTGCATAAATCGCGCACTCCACCCTGCCGAGGACAAGAAGGGGGCACTCGGAAACCACCGATCTGCGCATTCGGAACAGACTCCTCGATTTTTCTGCGTCATTTCATGACGTTTCGTTGAAGTTTCACGATCGAGTCTCGATCGTGCTGTGACAATCGTTTGCCGTGTACTATCAATTCACAATGACAGTGGTGTTTAATTATTTTGCCCAGTAGGCAAATCTCGTTTTATTTTTTTGTTTGCAATTCCATTACAAATATATCTGGTAATTTTTATCCTGGAATAAAAAAATTTGGCTTATTTTAAAGGGGAAGGTTGTCGCAATAAAAATTATCCTTGAAATTGTTTTCGAGGATAATGATTTTGTCCTTTATTCCTGAATATCTCAAAACGGTGTTTATACTCTAGATGAAATCATATAGAGTATTATAAGTTTAATCCAGCCCAAAAGTTTGTAACGCATAGAACCAAGCCTCGGACGGAAAAAAGTTTTGTATTTTTTGTTTATTTGTGGCCAAAAACCTCAAATCCGCTTGACGTCCGTCCGTCCGTCCGTCTGTCCGTGAACACGATAACTCAAGAACGCCTTCACCTAGGATCTCGAAATTTTGAATCTGAGTGTTTGATTGAATTTGTAAGGCTAAGTTCGTTAACGGGCAAAATCGTCTACTCCTTCGGGTAGCTGCCACACAAAATGTCCTTAAAACAAGTGGTCAAGAATATTGGTCGATAACTTCAGAAGGGTTTAAGCTACGACATTGAAATTTTGTATGTGTTATTTTTTCAATAGTTGGAGCTAAATATATGATTATGAAGAAAATCCTATTAGTCCTTCGTGTAGCTGCCATACAAATATCCTGTTAAAATGTATTCACTTCATTTACGAAACTCACTATAACTCAAGTAATCTTTTAGCTACGGCTTTCAAATTTTGTATGTGGTACTTTGCCAATAGTTGAAGCTAAATGTATGATTATGAAGAAAATCCTATTAGTCCTTCGTGTAGCTGCCATACAAATATCCTGTCAAAACGTCTTCACTTAATTTACAGAACTTACTATAACTCAAGTAATCATTTAGCTATGAATTGAAAATTTTGTACAAATTAGTTTTGAGTAAAAACGAAGTTTGAGTTTACTAATCGGCAAAATCCTTTTACTCCTTCTGGTAGCTGCCATACAAAATGTCCTTAAGACATGTGTTCAACAATATTTTTCGATAACTTTTGAACGCTTCAAGCTACGAATTTGAAATTTTGTACACATTAATTTTTAAATGGTTCCAAGGAAAAGAAATCGAGTGAGTCCTTCCTGCACCTCTCATGTGAAAGTCCTTCAGAAAGGACTTTTTTTTCGATGACGTAACCAGTTCAAGATAAGAAATTAAACACTGAATATTGTCTTTTAGTTTTGAGTAGCAATCTAATGGCAGTCCTTAAGAAAGGACATACAACATGCACACACGTAATTCTACTTTATCCCCAACTACAATATAAATCGGAGTTCAGTATTCATCTAGAGTATTATACGATTGGCTTGCAGCCGATCGTGACTGCAGTATGTTTTTTTTATTTTTTTTTTATATTGTTTAGGCTATACTGTTTTTCAAAACATACCAAAAAAATCTGCCAACAGTCTGGGCGCAACTTTACTATTTTATGGGTAGAAGTCCGAAACATGTTTAATGATGAGATACGGTGTTGGGTACTATGCGACTGACAACCTAAAAAATAACGTTCCAAATAGCCTCCTGGTTATTTTTTAGGTTGTCAGTCGCATAGTACCCAACACCGTATCTCATCATTAAACATGTTTCGGACTTCTACCCATAAAATAGTAAAGTTGCGCCCAGACTGTTGGCAGATTTTTTTTATTTATTTACGTATTTTTTTTATCAATAGAATAATTCATAGTAGTAAAAGCGAATTCGATCACATTAAGCCTAAGAGATTTCCAGAATCAGTGAAATCTTGAACAATACCCGCAGGGGGTTTAATACGTAAACATACTTAAATCGGGTTTTTCCCCTACTACCAAACGTGAACTCCAAATCTCAATATACCTTAGGAATATATCAGAATTCGTGAATATGTACACAGCCACTTTACACCCCCTTAGGGGTTGGATATCGAAAAATTTTGAAGATCGTTAGTAGGCGCTTATATAAATAGCCCGCAGAAGTGAAATTACTTTGATAGCTCGACATGTCTAAAAGTTTTAACGAAATTCGTGAAAATGTGGATTCACGGAAATTTTTTTTACTCAACCTCTGAACGCCAATAAAAATCTGACCTTTTTTTTTGCTTTAATTACTCTAATAGTACATCTACATATACGTACTAAGTTTCAACTTTCTAGCATAAGCCGTTTCTGAGATATAAAAACCACCCCTCTCCCCCGTACCACGATACCTCTACCAAAATTTTTATTTTTCTAAGATGTCTCCATAGTGGCTCTATATAATCCTAAATTATTAGCTTTCTATTCATTATGGTTTTCGAGAAATAAAAATCAGAATATTTTCCTTTCTACCCCCTTTCACCATCACCCCCAACAACCACACCACCAAAATTTTTTTCCCTACTAGAAGTTTACCGACCCCAACTCCTGTAAAATTTTCAAGATCATATCTGATACGGTTTCTGAGATATAAAAATTACAAATTTTGAAAAATTGCTGTCCCCCCACTTTCGAGCTCCACCTCCCCCTTCAAAAAATTTAGTTTCGGTAGACTCCTCTTGTGATCCCATATACAGAAACTAAATTTTATCTTCCTGGTGTAATTGGTTCGGAAGATATTGTAATACAAAGTTTTTCACCCCCCACCCCCACACCCCAACACCACTCTTAAAATTTTTAGCCCTTATCTAATCTAGAAGTATCCCTTAGGACAACAACAAAGTTTCAATCTTCTGACATCAATGGTTCAGGAGATATCGATTTTAGAATGTTTCAATCCCGGCTTTCATGCGTTAAAGACTCATTGCTTTCCCCCCCACTTCCACACCCCTTAACCAATATCTACCATTTTTTTACAATTGAGTCCATTATCATAGAACTACATAAGTTCCAAGTGTCAGCCTCCTACCATAAGTGGTTCCTGAGATCTAGAAACCAAAATTTTTCGTCTAAAACGCTCCCCTCTCCTCTCCCCTTGTACCCCCACCCCTCAAAAATACACCAGTCGTAGGGGTTCACCCAATCTACCAACCAATTATATATCTCAACGGGTTTGGGAGCTACGCGCCTTCAAACGATTTTGCGTACGGCGGACGGCGTACGGCGTCTACGGCGGACAGACGGACACTTTTTTTTTTTGCATTTTTGGGGTTTACTAGTCCTAAAACGTGTAAATACAAAATTTCAGGGTAGCAAACTTTTTTGAAATTTCAGGTCGATCACAATACTTTATTATTAAAAAATAATAAAGTAAAATTAACTTGGGATCTCAATGGGATCGGGGTCAAAAAAATCGAAGAACATTATAGTGGTTCTCAATTATTTTATAGAAAAAGGGTCATTTAATCAAGAATCGCCAAAAGTGTGACCTTATCCTAGCCGATTCTTTTGAAAATTTGTGTACCCGAAGAATTAGTGAAAACAAAATATGATTTCAAGTTTTTGTTTCTATCTCATTTTTTTTGTTAGTTATAGTATGTTACAGATTTCCCAAAAAAGATGTCCGAGTCCTCTTTTAAAATTCATATCTCTGGTAATTTTTATCCTTGAATAATAAAGTAGGGCTTTTTTTAAAAATTGTTGTTGTTTTTGTTAGTTAAAAAATGAGATAGAAACAAAAACTTGAATTTCAATTAATTTTTTCACTAATTCTTCAAGTTCAAACATTTTCAAAATAATCGGAAATGGTAAGGTCACAACTTTGGCGATTCATGATGGAATGACCCATAATAAGATGAAAACAATATGATCCCGTTTTTGCTAAGTGCAGTCTATGTAGCTAAATTCACACAGAACTTGATCAAACAAAATAGCCAAATCAAAAAAATTTCCGCCCCCCCCCCCCCCCACAGTAAAGTCTGGATCCGCCACTGTCCTGGATGTTAGCATCAAATTGGTCAGCGCGCCAAGCGAGGACTCCACCTTCAGGCTAGAAAGTGCGTCAGTGATTGCCTCTGGTCTGACGTTGTTGAAAGCTTCCTCGATATTGAGAAAGGCAATCTTAGTTTATTATTTACTACTAAGAGATTCAATGGTGCGCACGATGGACGTTTCAACCGACCTCCCCTTTAAGTATCCGTGTTAGGATGTTGATAGTAAACTATTGTCAGTATTGTCGCGGATGTGTACATCCATTAGCCCTTCCAGTGTTTTCAGAAGGAAGGATGATAGATTGATAGGTCTAATGTCCTTAGGGATCCTTTTACTTGAAACCATTTAATAATTACTACGTACAAATTTCTGGCCTAAAGCGTTACCAAAATATACCAAAATATTCTTGGACACGTGTCTTACGGATTTTTTGTATTGTTGCTACTGGAAGGCGTGAAAAGATTTCCCTATGAATTTACTAATTTCTTTTCACTCAAAATTAAGATAGACAAAATTTCGAATTCGTGACTGAAAAGTTATAATGAGTTCCGCAAATTGAGTGAAAACAGAGCGACAGAACAGACAGAACCGGACGATCTACAACAGACCAGATATTCTCGGTGAAACAGCTGCTTGAGAAATGCTGGGAATATAACACAGATGTGCAGCAAATCTTCGTAGATTTTAAACAAGCATATGACAGTATCAACAGGAGGGTACTGCACAAAATCATGCTTGATTTTGGAATTCCACCAAAATTAGTAAGTAAGAATACAAACCGATTCCACAATCAGCTTTAATGTGGTTTAAAGCAAGGAGTTGGTCTAGCTCCCATGCTTTTCAACTTGGCACTAGAGTATGTCATCCAAACAACTCCAGTCGACATCAATGGGACACTACTATTCAAGGCCATACAACTAGTAGCATACGCTGACAATAAAAACACCCTCGCAAGATCCTTCCCGAGTGCTAAGGAGGTATTTGTCAATCTTGACTCCGCCGCAAAAGAAGTCAGGTTACGCATCAACGAAAGTAAAACAAAAGTAATGATGCAAACAATAAAGAGAACGCCAATCAAACAGAATATAACAATTGCGGAGTATAATTTGGAGAGTGGACAACTTCATGTAGGTATCTTGGGGCTAATCTAGCAAAAGACGGCAACGAAACGGACGAAATCATGCGACGGATCATGCTAGCAAATAGACCTGTGCTCTGTTATGGCAGCGAGACATGGACATTAACGCGAACTTCCGAAAAAGCAGTTAACGCGTTCGAAAGAAAAGTCCTCCGAAGAATTTTAGGATCTGTGAAGGAAGAGGCGGACTAGCGAATAAGATACAACCATGAGCTGTATCAACTCTTCAAGGAGCCAGAAGCTTCAACGTTCATCAAACTACGTAAACTGCAGTGGGCTGGCCATGTAGAGCGGATGGAAGACAAAAGAATCCCCAAGCGTGCTCTTGAAGGCAAAGCGAGTGGTAACAGGCCAGTAGGAAAACCACGCAAGCGATGGGAAGACTCGGTTGATGAAGATAGCAAAGCCATCTTAAAAATTAGCAGCTTGAGGACGCGGTCTTTGGATCGAGACGATAGAAGGCGACGACTTCTGAAGGCCAGAGTCCGATTTGTGCTGTCCGCCATTCTCATAAAGCTTAGAGAAAATTGTTAATGAAATGATAATCTTAGCATTAATGAAATGATAATCATAGTATTAATGTACGGGTCATTCTTCCCAGTATTTTCCAATAATGCGAAGAACTTTGTTTAATGAAAGGCATTCATTAGTATTATGAAATTTTTTTAACAGTGCAGTGGTCGGTGGTTTGAATACTACTAATGACATGTTTCCACACTTTCCGTATACCTATTTTTTCTTCTTTTCAATAATATGTATTTCCAATTGGGCTGTTATATCATTAACCCTACCAGCGGTTGGACTATGGACTAACAACCTTCTCCAAAAAATAATTGCATTAAGGAGCTTCGTGAGAAAGTCTCTGATCGGACTAAGGAACAAGTATATCGTCCCAAATGCGATCGGAGAAATATTATCGAAGAAGTTTTCAAATACGCGAAATCATCCGAATCCGCCAGGTAATTAGTTTCCAAGAAAATAATCCATGATATATACATATGTTCCTACAATTTTCTTTAAAACGTCGTTCTTTTAAGCTAGCATTGCACTGTATGCCACGCTGTCAAATATCTGACCATTTTTCCTCTCAAATTCAAATACGATTCGCACTTAAAGGTCTTCCTTGACATGATCCACTGCATCTGCCTCCTTACCATGAGCGTCTTAAGCTCCTGCCGATGGAGTCGTTGGTTGATAGACGAGATTTCTTAGAGCTGTTTTTGCTTTCAAGGTAATTTCTGGTGTTATTAACTCCCCGTCATTATTGGAAGCCGTTACTTTCAAAGTTCCATTTCGATCCTTGAGAGACTATGTGTTGCTGGATATTCCTCAATATCGGACAAATTACGGCCAACATGAACCAATCACATCTCTTTCACGCATTTTTATACTCTAGATGAAATCATATAGAGTATTATAAGTTTAATCTAGCCCAAAAGTTTGTAACGCATAGAACCAAGCCTCGGACGAAAAAAAGTTATATATTATTTTTTGTTTATTTGTGGCCAAAAACCTCAAATCCGCTTGACGTCCGTCCGTCCGTCTGTCCGTTAGCACGATAACTCAAGAACGCCTTCACCTAAGATCTTGAAATTTTGAATCTGGATGTTTGGTTGAATTTGTAAGGCTAAGTTTATTAACGGGCAAAATCGTCCTACTTCTTCGGGTAGCTGCCATACAAAATGTCCTTAAAACACGTGTTCCAGAATATTGGTCGATAACTTCAAAAGGGTTTAAGCTACGACTTTGAAATTTTGTATGTGTTATTTTTCAAATAGTTGGAGCTAGATATATGAATATGAAGAAAATCCTGTTAGTCCTTCGTGTAGCTGCCATACAGATATCCTGTCAAAATGTATTCACTTAATTTACGAAACTCACTATAACTCAAGTAATCTTTTAGCTACGAATTCGGAATTTTGTACAAATTAGTTTTGAGTGAAAAGGAAGTTCAGTTTTACTAGTCAGCGAAATTCTTTTACTCTTTCTGGTAGCTCCCATACAAAATGTCCTTAAAACACGTGTTCAAGAATATTGGTCGATAACTTCAGAAGTTTTTAAGCTACGACTTTGAAATTTTGTATGTGTTAATTTTTCAATAGTTGCAGCCAAATGTATGATTATGAAGAAAATCCTATTAGTCTTTCGTGTAGCTGCCATACAAATATCCTGTCAAAATGTCTTCTCTTAATTTACGGAACTTACTATAACTCAAGTATTCTTTTAGCTATGAATTGGAAATTTTGTACAAATTAGTTTTGAGTGAAAACGAAGTTCGAGTTTACTAGTCAGCGAAATCCTTTTACTCCTTCTGGTACCTTCCATACAAAAAATCCTTAATACACGTGCTCAACAATATTTTTCCATAACTTTTGAACGCTTTAAGCTACGAATTTGAAATTTTGTACACGTTAATTTTTGAATGGTTCCAAGAAAAAGGATAAATATGTAAGAAATCGAGTGAGTCCTTCCTGCACCTCCCATGCGAAAGTCCTTCAAAAAGAAAATTTTTTTTCGATGACTTACCCAGTTCAAGATATGAAATTAAACACTGAATATTGTCTTTTAGTTTTGAGTAGCAATCTAATGGCAGTCCTTAATAAAGGACATACAACATGCACACACGTAATTCTACTTTATCCCCAACTACAATATAAATCGGAGTTCAGTATTCATCTAGAGTATTATACGATTGGCTTGCAGCCGATCGTGACTGCAGTATGTTTAATTATAATTACAGTCAAATTGACTTTAACATTTCTGTTCAACAGTTAAAATCGGCTTTATCAAATAAATAATGTAATATTATATTTAGGCATTTATGAGTTTACGGATATAATGATGTATTTTTGTACTTATTTTGTTGTACTTATTTTTTATTTTTTCTAATTATTTTATATTTTGTATTTTTGTTATAAGTAATCAGTATTTGATTAATTTGAATAATAAATAAAATAAATAAATAATGATATAACTTTTTTTTATTAAACTCCTATTTTTTGTTGAATCCACTTACGTCTCGTTAAACAATCTGAACGGATTTGCAAACTCGGGAATAAAACCACCACACTTCGATCTACTTATATCTGAACAAATCGCAGTAACTGCCTGAATTTGGTTCTCGGAGTAGCATACAGTGTATTATAATACACCATTACAATTACAATAGATTTGACCTGATGGCGTTTGGCTGTTTGACACTACGAGAAAATTTGACGATTGGTGTCGCAATCGGGTAGCGTATCAAATGAATATTTGACATCAAATTCGGTTAAATTGTTATGGTCAAATATTTGATAGGGTGGCATACAGTGTAATACTAGTTTCACTCTTAATTTTAAAATGCGTATTCTCACACAGAATGGATATTCCCATATTTACAGAAAAAACCCTCCTTTCTCGGATGAATGCACAGCTGTAACTGCGAAATTCGATGTCACATAGATATTTTAGAGCTATCAAACGTTTGGACTAATTATTAAGCCAGACGAGATAATGTTTATGAAGTGTTATACTTTCTAAACATTCACTAAATTTAAAGTATTATAAATTTTCAGCTTCAGCTTTAGGCCCTGTTACATTATTTTATAGGAAATCAGAATTTTATATCTAGAGTAACTCAAATGAGTTCCTGAGTACAAATAAGAAATTCAATTTTGTTGATTACATAAAAAGAATTTGACAACTTTCAAGATATTCTTCATCCCTGTATTCTGCTACTTCGTTTCCATAATCATTATGTCACCGGAATCTTAAGCATGTCCTCTCCGGCAACAATAAATTGAAAGCCATTTAAAATTACCAACAAAGAATTCTTCAGGGGCGTGTATCTTACAAGTTCAAGGATGGCAATTCACAATATACGAGTATACGGCTAAAGTCGAACACTACCTATTTTTTTACTTCCCAGACACATTTTGCGTATGGTTTAACTTTTGATTTATTTGCATGGAAGCAGCACAGGTTTCGAACTCCATTGAGTCGAGTGAGATTTATATTAGAGCCCAGTGGTTAACCAGGAAAACAAAAAATCCCAATGTACCTACAGTTTTCTGGGATTGTAAGATGTATGGCCCTGTATGGAATACAGAGAGATACTTGGCGGTATGGTTTTTGAATTCAAAAGAACGACAGCCACTCGTAAATTAAATAAAGATATGACAAAGAAAAAATGTGTGGTACTATTTTTGTCCAGGACATGCGGGTCTTGTAAAGCCCTATATAAAGAATAGATAACCATTAGACTTTGGTTTATGTGCTTGAAGCTTTCAAAAGTTATCGGAAAATATTCCTGACACGTGTTTAAGAACTTTTTGTAACGGAGCTACCCAATGGAGTTGAAGGATTTCGTAGGCTAATAAACTCGTACAAAAAAATGTCTAAAAATAATCCTGGACAAACTTTGACACTTTTCCACAAGCGAATCATGAATTACATAATATCTCATATCTCCTTACGGTCGACGACATTGTTCACAAAATTTCATCTAAGTTTGCCTCAAATTGCAAGAACTCGGAGAATCCGCTGATTCTCTCTAGTCTCCAGTTTTATCATTAGTTTTGTTAGATAAGCTATTGAGTTATTTTAGTTAAGTTTTAATTTTAATGTTAGTTTTAAATCTTAGATTTTAAGTGTAGTCTTAAGTTCTAGTTTAAGTAACATATATGATGTTTTTTCATTTCCATTTTCCTCACTCAATTAATACAACCAAACTGTAACCTATTATATCCTTAGCATAATCGTTCAATAATCACGAGTTGAAGGGACCGTAGGGTCTGGGCATCCCATTATCCAATATGTCAAAATATAAAAATGTAATATGGAACAATAAAGAATCTAATCTAATCACGTCACAATAGGCCCAAATGTGGCTGCAGTGACAGAGGTTAACCACACCAACCCTATTTCCAATCTAATCTAATCTAAACTCGAACTTTGTATTCACTCAAAACTTATTTCTACAGAATTTCCAAGTCGTTACTGAAGATTTCTTGAGTTAAGTGAGTTCAGTAATTTGAGTGCGGATATTTTTAAAGGATATTTGTATTGTAACTACACGAACGATACATAATTTTAATCTATTGCCTGAGTTTAGTGAGTTCCGTAAATTGAATGAGAATGTCGTTACAAGACTTTTGTATGGCAACTACTCGAAGTATTCAGGGGATCTTTTTTATATTAATGCCTTTACTGAAACTATTGAAAAACTGATGTACAAAAAATTTCTAAGTCGTAGCTTAAGGCGTTGCGAAGTTGTTGGCCAATATTCTTGAACATGTGTTTTAAGATGTCTTATACGAGTATCACAGCTACCCGAAGGAGTGGAACAATTTGGCCCACGGACTTGGCCTTACAAATTCAACCAAACATTCAGATTCTAAATTTCCACACCCTAAATCAACGTATCCTTGAGTACGTACGGGCAGGCGGACGGAGTGAAGGAAAGACGGACGATCAGGGTTTTTGGCCACATTTGAATAGGGTTCAACTGTTTTGAATTCCAGAATACCTGAGCATCGGCGGCAATGAAATGACCCGACCAGCTGGAATGGGTTTCCGGTTCACCACACGAGGAGAGAGGCATATCCTCATTAGTCAGCTTTGCGCGGCGTATGGGTACAAAAAGTTTGACCTGACTACAATTAAACACCGCATGCTTTTACTCTCCGCTCCCGCTCACAATGGAATACGTTTTGTGACTTTGTAGAAAACTTCTCACTTCTTCGGTCCTCACAAGAGACCCCTCTATCCTCCATCAACTCCTTGTGCTTCTCCATGTTAGGTATTGCATATAATATTTTATTAATTTTTACTGATTGTAACATAAATTAATGTAAGACCCGAGTGTTAAGTTTATTTTAAGATTTTTATTAGTCTGTGAAAACCGAGTGTCGTATACCTAGTCGGTTTGGTTTTACAAGAGATGTGCGTTTTATTAATAATGCCGCAACAATCAACAAAATAGTTATATAAAACATACTGCAGTCACGATCGGCTGCAAGCCAATCGTATAATACTCTAGATGAATACTGAACTCCGATTTATATTGTAGTTGGGGATAAAGTAGAATTACGTGTGTGCATGTTGTATGTCCTTTATTAAGGACTGCCATTAGATTGCTACTCAAACCTAAAAGACAATATTCAGTGTTTAATTTCTTATCTTGAACTGGTTAAGTCATCGAAAAAAAAGTCCTTTTTGAAGGACTTTCACATAGGAGGTGCAGGAAGGACTCACTCGATTTCTTACATATTTATCCTTTTCCTTGGAACCATTCAAAAATGGTCCGTTGGCCAATATTCTTAAACACGTGTTTTAAGGACATTTTGTATGCCAGCTACCCGAAGGAGTAGGACGATTTTGCCCTTTAACGATCTTAGACTTACAAATTCAACCAAACATCCAGATTCAAAATATCAAGATCCTAGGTGAAGGCGTTCTTGAGTTATCGTGTTCACGGACAGACGGACGGACGGACGGACGTCAAGCGGATTTGAGGTTCTTGGGCACAAATAAACAAAAAATAATATATAACTTTTTTTCGTCCGTGGCTTGGTTCTATGCGTTACAAACTTTTGGGCTGGATTAAACTTATAACACTCTATATGATTTCATCTAGAGTATAAAACAAGCCAATTATATAATACTCTAGATGAATACAGAACTCCGATTTATATTGTAGTTGGGGATAAAGTAGAATTACGTGCGTGCATGTTGTATGTCCTTTATTAAGGACTGCCATTAGATTGCTACTCAAACATAAAAGACAATATTCAGTGTTTAATTTCATATCTTGAACTGGGTAAGTCATCGAAAAAAAATTTTCTTTTTGAAGGACTTTCGCATGGAGGTGCAGGAAGGACTCACTCGATTTCTTACATATTTATCCTTTTCCTTTGAACCATTTAAAAATGAACGTGTACAAAATTTGAAATTCGTAGCTTGAAGCGTTCAAAAGTTATCGAAAAATATTGTTGAACACGTGTCTTAAGGACATTTTGTATGGCAGCTACCAGAAAGAGTAAAAGGATTTCGCTGATTAGTAAACTTGAACTTCTATTTTACTCAAAACTAATTTGTACAAAATTTCCAATTCATAGCTAAAAGATTACTTGAGTTATATTAAGTTCCGGAAATTAAGTGAAGACATTTTGACAGGATATTTGTATGGCAGCTACACGAAGGACTCATAGGATTTTCTTCATAGTTATATATTTAGCTTCAACGATTGGAAAAATAACACATACAAAATTTCAAAGACGTAGCTTAAACCCTTCTGAAGTTATCGGCCAATATTCTTAAACACGTGTTTTGAGGACATTTTGTATGGCAGCTACCCGACGGAGTAGGACGATTTTGCTCGTTAACGAACTTAGCCTTACAAATTCAACTAAACATCCAGATTCAAAATATCAAGATCCTAGGTGAAGGCGTTCTTGAGTTATCGTGCTAACGGACAGACGGACGGACGGACGTCAAGCGGATTTGAGGTTTTTGGCCACAAATAAACAAAAATTAATATATAACTTTTTTTCGTCCGTGGCTTGGTTCTATGCGTTACAAACTTTTGGGCTGGATTAAACTTATAATACTCTATATGATTTCATCTAGAGTATAAAAACCAACTGCATTAACGATAGGCTGCAAGCCAAGAGTATGATACTCTAGATGAAATACTGAACTCCGATTTACATTGTAGTAGGAAAGCGCACGTCGTTTGTCCGAAATAAGGGACTCCCATTTGGTTGCTACTCGAAACTAACAGACAATACCATTAGTGTTCAATTTCATATCTGGAATTATGTGTGTCACAAAAGGTAAAATTTTCTTTTTTCTTTCACAGGGAGGACACACTTGATTTCCTGGAACCGGTTTAAAAATTTGCCAATAGTCTGGGCGAAACTTTATTATTTTTCGGGTCAAAGTTTGGGAGCGGTCAAAGTCGGAGTATATCATCAGTTGTTTCGAGATTATGACTTTTCTTGGAAACTTAATTTTGTTCTTAAAATAAAAATATTTAAAATAGAAATAACCAATTTTATATCTCATCAGAACTAAGGGATGGCAAAAATTATGAAAACATATGCAAAACCTTGGAGGTAAATTAACCTTAGGAAGTAAAAATGAATTTTATATATCATCAGATCTAAGCAATATGTAGGAATCTGTGAAAACATATGCTACCTTCTTAAACACACTAAGGGGTTGAATATCCAAAAATCCTGAAGAGAGTTAATAGATAAATATGAAGACAGCACGAGAAAGTAACCAATTCAATTTCTTATCATTTCTAAAAGAAAAGACGGAATTCGTGAAAATGTGTTTAAACCTTTTATACCCTCTTAGGGGCTGAAAAAGGGAAAAACTTAAAAATGGGTTTTAGGCGATTATTACGCTAGTCCGTGAAAGTGAAAACGTATTCGGTTTTCTTGCGTTTCATTATTTTTCCCCCCACACCCACACCCTTTCACCAATATCGCCAATTTTTTTGCTCTATATAAATTCAAAATTTCAGCCATATAACATAAGCGGTTGCTGAGATCTAGCAACTAAAATTTTCCGTCTAAAACGCTTCCCCCACTTCCCCCTCACACCCACACCCTTCGAAAAGTGGTCACTTCAAGGGGTCTACCGAGTCTTTTCACAAAAAAAATTTCAATTTAATAGCTCAAAAGGGTTTGGCAACTACGAGCCTTCAAACGATTTTGCGTACAGCCGTCGACTTACGGCGGACAGACGGACTAACATTTTTTTTTGCTTTTTTCGTGTCTATTAGTCATGAAACGTGAAAAAAAAAATGTTGAGGGTAGCAAATTTTTTTTTTAAAAATCGATAATAATACTATATTATTGAAATAATAAAGTAAAATTGATATGTACAAAATTTCAAATTCCAAGCGTGAAGCGTTCAAAAGTTAATTGGAAATATTGTTGAACACGTGTCTTAGGGATGTTTTGGATAGGAGCAATCGGAAGTAGTAGAAGGATTTCACTGGCTAGTAAACTCGAACTTAATTTATACTCAAAACTAATTTGGACAAAATTCAGTACTGAACGATTTCTTGATTTATAGTGAGTTCCGTAAATTGAGTGAAGACAGGATATTTTTATGGTCGCTACACGAAGTATTAATGGGATTTTCTTCATAATCATACATTCAACTTCGGAAAATCAATACGAACAAAATTTGAAAGTCGTCGCGTAAACCGTTTTATTGTTATCGTTTAATATTTATGAACACTTGTTTTAGTAAGGACTTTTGTATGAAAGCTACTCGACGGAATAAAGGAATTTTACTAACTAATAAACTCGAGCTTCATTTTCTCTGAAAACTAATGTCTACAAAATTTCACCTCGTAGCAAATTGATTTCTTGAGTTATAATGAGCTCCGTACATGAAGTGAGGATATATTTTACAGGATTTTTGTATGGCAGCTACTCGAACGACTCATGTTTCTTTTATTCATTCATTTAACTGCAAGTTTTGAAAAACCGAGGTATATATACAAAATTTAGCCCTACAAACTCCAGATTCAAAATGTTAACCCATTACTGCACAAACTCCGTTTAAACGGATATTGTGCTTAATAAACTTTGTGCACTAATGAGTTAAGATCAGATCATGGCGTTCTTTAGTTTTCGTGCTCACGGACAGACAGACAGACGGACTAATAGACAGACGAATAGACAGATGGACAGACAGACAGACAGACGAATGGACAGATAGACGGACGGACGGACAGGCTGATCGACGGACGTCAAGCGGATTTGGAGTTTTTGGTTACAAATAAACACAAAATAATATAACTGTTTTTTTCGTCCGAGGCACCGTTCTATGCGTTATAAACTTTCGGGCTGGATTAAACTTATAATACTCTCAGATTTTATCTAGCGTATACAAAAAGTTACAGTTAGAAGTCTTTAATAATATTTTTATGTCAATAATAGGTGTGTTTTTTGCGCGCCTATCCAGAACAGAGTAGGGTAGAAAATTTATATACAAAATAACAACAACCTTGCTGTTTTTATGATTTTTTATAACTTTTTTCTATAGATAGTAAGTTCATAAAACTTCTAACGATGTCCGATACGATAGACAATCCTCTAGTCTCTTCCTTGGCTAGTTACTGCTACAACTAGCGTTGTATACGTCATTATTTTAATCTATTTTTTAGTTTTTGTTTAGGTTTAAGTAGTGTTTAAATTAGTCATTAAGGTTCATTCAAGGTTCATTCGTTAACAACATTTTTCCTTGAATACTGCAACAGATTAAAGTGAGTTTTTGCAAATGGAATGCAAATTTATCAATTGCAGCTGTAAAGATTAAGATCTAATCACTGAACTAATTTTAACTTGTTACTATACAACTTAATGAATTTCAATAAATTTATCTATCTAGGCTAGATTAGAGAATTTATCGCGAATATCTACCCAGTGAAACTGGGGTAGCTACTCCTGTTAAAATCTGTATTCTATCCACTATCCACATATAGGGAAAAGCAATAAAAAATAACAAAAACAGCAATATTCATGGTGTTTTCAATGTAAATCTTAATCGCTACTCTGATCTGGATAAATGTGCAAAAAAACACATCTAATATAGTAAGTGCAATATCTAATAACCAGTGCTAACAAAAGTAAAATCGGATCACCTCTCTTCCAATAGCAAAAATTTCTAAAAATTTAAGCACAACTTAAATAGAAAAATCCATAAATGTAAATTAATTTAAAGATTTAATTTCGAAATTATATTTAATCACTATGTAATCTTATGAAGGTATTACTATCATTAATTATCTGCTACGACCTTAAATAATGCCGCCATATGAAAACTAAGCCCAACCTTGTTGTCCTTATTAATTATCCCTGTCGCATTCGTTGCGAATCGTTCATAATCACTTACGTAAAAACACGTTTACACACTACCACTCTAAGTAACATGTGCGTATACCTGGAAAAATCTTTTGTATGAATAGAGAAAGGATTTGATGAACCCTCTCCTGTGTTAATTAAAGATTTATCCTGTCTAATATTAGGCTGCTATTCTCTAGTTCAAACATTAGGCCCAAACTTTCATTATGGTATGCGCCTGCTAGTTTCAGAAGGTATCAGAGAATGTTGTTGTACTTGTACGTTCGTATGAGCAAAAGTCAATTTCAAGCATGACAGATATTTACTTACACCCTAGTCAAGATAGAGGTTAGTTTTAATTATGAGAGTTATGTTGCGGAATAAGTTAAACCTAAGGGTTATGATTATGTTCGTCTATACCATAAAAAGGATATAAATCGGTGCGTGTACTGCGAGTGTTGAAGGAATAATCGTAAGGAAAATTTCCGGAAATCATAATTATTCGACATATGTTTCCAAAATAAGACTACTTGAGATTAATAACAGCAAATTATTAAATGCACAGTATGTTGTTAGAATACACAAAATTTAATAAGTACTATACTAAGTAAAGGAAGTAAGGAAATATCGAAAAGTAAATTTATAGAGGTGCCACAGCGTATAATATCTAATATCATTCCTTTATATAAAACTACTTGATAATGCCAATTTCAAAATTGGAGTTTTAAGCCTTCTGAAGTTTTCGTTTCATATACGTGAAGATGTGTTTTAATGACTTTTTTCTGGCATCTACCCGAAAGAATTTCAGCGATCAAATGGATGGATTGACAGATAGACAGATGGGCCGTCCGATAAAGGGACAGTCGAACAAACTGACACATGGATAGACGGTCATCAAGCTGTGTCGCTGAACATAAAAAATACATAACCCCTTTAATGTAATACACACATTTACACCGTTAATTACGTCAGTTTGCTTCGTTGGGTGTTATTACATATTATCTGCAGATCCATTGGGTAGCTACCATACAGAAGTGCATAAAACACATGTTCACATGTATTATTGACCAGTCCTGTAGTGGTTTAATTGATTTAATTGAAGTCAAACATATTGACCTTTCAGTTTATTTTTATTTAATTTTTGATTTATAAAAAATAAACATTAATATAAAAAAATCTGCCAACAGTCTGGGCGCAACTTTATTATTTTTTGGGTAGAAGTTCGGAACGAGTTTAATTCTGAGATGCGGTGTAGCTTACTATGTGACTGAAAACCTAAAAAAAAGTTCGGGAAGCGGTTAGGATGGGGTCGCGCTAGAATACTTACGCCGCTGCCACATATATCATATGAATAACTTAATTGGGTCATACTCCAGGACAAGGTCTAGTTCTAGTATAATATCAGTTGTTACGCCACTAGAAGGTTTTTCGTGATTTCGTTCATTACATGAAATCGGAAATGCGTTTGTAGACGATTATATAAAAAGTCTGTGGAAGTGCAAACGAATCTAATATCTCATGAATCCTGAGAAATATGTCGAAAGCCTTACGTCCTATTGGAGTTGAATAACAAACATCCTGAAATCAACTTTTTAACGATTATGTAGGAAGCCTTAGGAAGTAAAAATGAATTCAATATCTCATTAGAACTAAGAAATATGTAAAAATTTGTGAAAACATATGCAACCCCCTTGCACCCACTTTGGGGTTGAATATCCAAAAATCCTGAAATGAGTTTTTAGATATATATAAAGAAAGCCAGAGGAAGTAAAAACCAATCCGATGTCTTATCACTCCTACGAGATATGACGGAATTCGTGAAAACGTGTTCAACCCGTTTTTACACTCTTAGGGGTTGAAAAAGGAAAAAACTTGAAAACTAGTTTTAGGTGATTATTAAAGAAGCTCGTGGAAGTGAGAAGTTATTCGATATCTAGTCAGACCTGAGGGATACGGCTGAATTCGTGAAAATATATACATCCCTTTTACATCACCTTGGGGGTCGAATTTCAAAAAATCCTGAAAACAATTTCTAGGTATTTAAATGAAGAATCCGTAGAATAAAAATGAATTCAATATTTGGGAAGACCTAATAGATATGACGAAAATCGTGAAAATATATGCATTCCTTTTTCACTGATCATTTTTTTTGCCCCCCTTCCGAACACCAATGAATATTTGAATTTTTTTTTAATCAAAATTACTTTTCTAGTAGAGTTACATATATGTCCGAATTTCAACTTTGTAGCATAAGCCGTTCTATAGTTAGGAAAAACACCCCCCACCATCGTACCATACTACCACTATAAAAAATTATATTTTTCCAACATGTTACTACTATAGCTTTATCTAAATACTAAGTTTCAGGTTGATATTATTATTGGTTCTCGAGATATAAAAATCAGAACTTTTTACTTTTCACCCTCCCCCACCCTCACCCTTATTATGCCTACATTTGGTAAAAATTTTAAGCATCTATCTTACACTGTTCTTGAGATATGAGACTTAATTTTTTAAAAAAAATTCTTACCCCCTCCACTTCCATGCTCCACCGCCCGCTTAAAAAATTTTACTTCCAGCAAACTTTATTCGTCAACTTTTATACACAAACTAAATTTTATTTCTCTAGTGCAATTGGTTCGTGAGATAACGTAATCTAAAGTTTTTCAACCCCTACCCCCGTACTTCACTGCCCCCTCTCAAAAATTTGTTTCCAATCTATTCTCCTAGTATACCTACAGATGACTATTTACTTTTAGTTTTGTGATATTAACCGTTTAGGAGATATGGATTTTAGAATGTCTCGATCTCGGCTTTCGAACCTTTCGGACGCATTATTTTTTCCCCCACTCCCACACACCTTCACCCATATCATCAATATTTTTGCAAATGGGTCCACTATCGAAGCTCTATACAAATTCCAAGTTTCAGCTTCCTAACATAAGCGGTTGCTGAGATCTAGAAACCAAAATTTTTCGTCTAAAACGCTTCCCCCACCTCCCCCCTCATACTCCCACCCCCCAAAAAGTGGTCACTTAAAGGGATCTGCCTAGTCTATTAATAAAAAAATTTTCAATTTAATAGCTCATAGGGCTTAGGAGTTATAAGCCCGCAAACGTTTTGCGTACGGCGGACGGCGGACGGCGGACGGCGTACGGCGGACGGCGCACAGACGGACTGAACATTTTTTTTGCTTTTTTGGTGCTTATTAGTCATAAAACGTATAAAAAAAAATTTTCAGGGTAGCAAATTTTTTTCGATAACAATACTTTATTATTAAAATAATAAAGTAATATAACCACTAACTTGATAATGCTGTAAACACACCGAAAGAAATTCATTGGTAAAAACAAATACAAACCTTATTTGATTTTGCGTCAACTAATCAATGTTGTTAATTCAAATTTGGTTTAATAGTTAATTATATTTTCATAACATTACAACTATCATTATTTGATTCAACAATTTCGTTGTCAATTTTATCTTTGAATAATCATGTTCATATTTGAGTACAAGTATCAATATTCAAAATAAATAAAATATTTCTGTGCTTCAATTAACATGATCAATGCTAGTGAAACACGTTAATAATTCCTGAAATATTATGCAAGTGGTCCAGTGGTAAGCACAAATATTTTTCGTTAAGCAGTTCCAACAACAATTTGTGTTATTACTTACAGTAATATCGATTGCACTGAATTTTAAAAATGAATAATTATTTTTATATCATTTTATTACATAACATTTAATATAGTTGTCCAATAGTGCTAAAGTCTGCCCTGTAGTTTCCAGAAAAATTTAATAAAATACGTAACTCCCGTTAAATTTTTTTTATTAGCAAATTATATAATTTCATATTATATACATTATTTTAGAGTATATTAAATTTTAATTTATACTACATTTATATTCTATTAATGCAATTTTTCCTAAGTACTTCAAAAAACGTTATAAACGTATAGGTACTTCTCGCTATTATTGTTTAAATATAAATTAATAGCAGGCCCAAGGAAGTCAAATATTTACGAGGAGCAGTGTTTTTGCAAAAACTTTTAAGAATTTTATGTTTTGATATAAATTAAAATGCCCAAATATGCTTTAATGGTCCGATCATTTTCATTACGTATGAATAGTGAACCATAAAATAGTTGGCTGTAAACTCTAACCTTGATCTCATAGATTCTTAGCAAGTCGGTCCAATTTTAAATCATCGATTCAATTATGACGAAAATTAACGACTGTTGAGAGTCCTTTATAGTAGTTTTGTAGAATTTTCTTTTACTGGAGCCATCTACAGCTGAAGTTGATTGTCGTACTGAAGGTGGAACTATACCGTGCAGCAAGTTACAAATAATAACTTCCTCTGAAAATTGTTTAGCAACTCTAAGCAATTTCTTCAATTTGTCTTGAATGAATTCATGAATTTTGTTTAATGATAAAGGGAGACTTCCTTCTTACACCTCATTGCTTATTGTACATGCGCAGAAATTGTTCCAGAAACTGTTACGGAATAGAGTAACAAATTAAGAAAAATTCAATTTTAGTGCGAAAATAGTTTAAATTTAAATAGCAAGAAATTAAAGAGAGAAAAAATTTGTAACCGCCGTAATAAAAATAACCTTTAAGCCAGAAATACATGTGCATATATCTGCATGCAGCGCGGCAAAATGGACTTAGAATGCTTGAGTTTAAATGCGACGAAACACACGCTTATTCTGCATGCAGCGGAGCGCTGCTCTCTACTTCTACTTTTGCTGCGCAGCGGCAGTATTGTCACAACTTGAGATTGAAATTTACCAACACAGAAAAAGAAAAAAGTGGTTTGCCGGGTTAAATTTTAGTTGTAATTTTGTACCTGTGGAGTGGAAGAGCGTATTATAGAACTTAGAAAAAATAACCAAATTGTATTCGATAAAACCAGTCGAAATTACAAAAATATATTTTTGCGTGATCAAAACTAAGATCATTTTTTGTCTATTAAAATAAACTGAAACAGACACTCAAACTGATTATCAGAAAATGCGGTGATTTATGACAAATACAACTAAGAGATCTGTCTAAAACTCTGCACGTCTGTTTCACATGCAGAGATGCATGCACCGCTGCGTGCATATATTCTGCACATGTATTTCTGGCTCTAAGTAGAGCCATCTAGTGGAAAATATCAAAACAGAAACAAGAGATTCGCGCGCGAAAAAATTGGGGAAATGAGCCGGTTTTTCTTAGTTTGGAGTAGAAGAAAGGAAAAGAAGGCAAGCGATGCGATTGCAGAGGCAGGATTGAGAGCGTACGGTCGAAAGAAAATTGAAGCTGTGAAGTAAAATTGGAAAAATTTGAAAAAAGGACGTTATGAGTGAAAACGACGAACAAAACCAAATTAATATCGAAAGGTTTTAATAATTAACTCAAAAAAAACGAAAAGGTGACTTATAAACTATTATAAAAAACTTTTTCGGCAAGAATTACGCCTTATGTTTACAACAAATAATAATTAAATATAAAAAATTAACTGAAACGTTAAACCCAAAAATAAAAGAAACGAGATTCAGAGTAACTGATGCCAACGGGCCCAAACGCAGCAGGAACCTTTAGTTTTAAGTTTTTTGCATTTTTTTTTAAATTTACTTTGCGCCTTTGAGAAAAAGGTATAGGTATATCAAAAGCTGTTTGTTTATTGATCAAAAGTTGTTTGTTTATTTTTGTGAATTTTCGCTCCAAGTTTTTTTTTGTTATTCGTACATTTTCTAGTTGGCAAGAAGTTGTCCGTGTACTGACTCTTTTCTGAATTCTGGCATAAAGGTGTGGTGTGGCTAGGCGACACACTCTAAGGATCCTAGAGTATTAGCAAAGACTATCCATAAAAAGACGGGACACTACGCAGTATCTTTCGAATAAAAATTTGACCTTGGTTTCTTTATTTAATGAGATGAGGGAAGTAGATAGCAATAGCAAGATGCATGATTAAAGAAGAGACAAAAACTGATAACGAGTCGCATTCACCAATATAATGACATCCGCACAGAACGCCTATAAAAAAAACTGACATCAAATCATGTGCAGACACAGCTCAGCTGTGCTTGTGTGATTTCATTTCTCATATTGTTCCTATAAGTTTGTATGCTGAAACACTTGAGAATAGAACAGCCGCAAAAAATGCGTTCTGTTACGTGCTTTGAGAAAAACGATGCACACAGATGCGAATGTGTAATCATTCATTTTGGCACATTAGCATACTCTTTTCTTCGCATGTGAATTTCCGTAAGAATACGGAATTGAAATTGTTCAATCGGATTTCTTTGTTGCGCTTATGCAATGATTTTTTGGTTTTTTTTACACAAAAAATACATGTGTATTAAGTGTCCCGTCTTGTTCTAGATAGTCTTTGGTATTAGCGTGGAAAGCTAAATGAAGATCACTCGAGGTCATATTGAAATTCAAGGAAAGGGTTTTTTTCTCGGCAGATAACAGAATACTAAATTTAACCGGACTATATATTACGTTGATAGGTCGAGTGCTGCAAAGATAATTCCCGGTTATTCCTCCTTTTCTACATATTTCTTTTTCTTTGATATCTTTATTTATTTTCCTTACAAAGTACATCACATTCAAGAATGGTACCTCTCAGGGTCGCCAGATAGTTGGTTGCAGAACCCGGCGAGTGAGCTCTATGAAATAGCTCAAAACCCGCACAAAAACTTGTAGCCCAAATACTGCACTCCACTTTGCAATTTTAAAGTCCTACTTAAACGTGTTGAACACAGTTGCGATTTCAACGATGAACTGTACTCCAAAATTCATAAGAGACACTGTAATGTATAATAAATAGGTATTGTGTGAATATATAAATTCGTATTTATCACCATTTTAAAAATCATACTATATTTGAAAAACACATTCGGTGCAAATTAAAGGTAAAATTATACTTGAAAGATAATTTTGCCAGGTTTTCAAGTAAAATACAATTCGATTTCACTTACTACTTGACCGCTGTTATCGATGAAAATCAATTTAAAAATAATGAAGTAAAATACACTTTCGCGTAGATCGTCGTTTCACTCTCGCAGTATAAATACTTAAACAGCCTAGGGTGTGCGGCGTTTATATACTGCATGGTTTGAGTCGACAAATTCCCAGCATATTCGGTTGTTTATGTGGAACGCGAAAGAGTACCTATTACATGCGAAAAGTGTCTAGAACAAGCGAGAAGTACATATATCTACAATATTGCAAGATTGTTGTTTTTCTCTGGACACTTTAATATCAATAATAAGTGAGTTGTTTGGATTGCCAGAGTACACCGGTAATAATAACTTTGGAAGGACTGAAATTTTAGTTTGCAAATACCAGATAGATATCGTGTCTAGTATTTTTCATTATTATGACTGGAGAACCGAATATTTCATTGCAAGAGGATTTGTGATACGATGTAATTTCAAACGTTGTATTTGAGGAGTTAACACTAGCAGATTTAACCCAAGAGACGACTGAAATTCAGTTTCATATATTTTCTATTTTTATTTTTTCCTCGTAAATCGGGTCTGTTGTAAAATAGCAAAATAACACAATTTGCGTTGGCCGAATAGCCCAAAAAGCTGTATATAGCTTTTTCAAATTTGTACCTGGGAATTGAACATTTAAATATAGCCCAAATTGCAGGAAAAAGCCCAATCTGGCAACCTTAGCACCTATTCTGTGTCAATTTTTATTATGCCGCGCCCAAGCTCCTGCGAAGCCGGTAAAAAGGTGCTGTATGGACTCAGAGCGGCCCATTATCTGCTAAAGAAATGCTGGAGGATTTTGTCGTCTTCATCGTTTCCTTAGAAGCTCTCATTCAAACGTCTTTAAGACTATCTAGGAATTAGGACTAGGACTCCCTAGATATTTGATATCATATGAGAGTATTATAAGTTCAATCCAGCCCAAAAAAGTTTGTAACGTATAGAACCGAGCTTCGGACGGAAAAAAATGTATGTATCATTTGTTCAGATCTGTCCAAAAACCACAAATCCGTCCGGGTGTCCGTCCGTCCATCCGTCTATCCGTCCGTCCATCCATTCGTCCGTCCAGCCGTCCGCTCTTTTGTCCGTGTGCACAATGAATTCAGAATACCGTGTCGTAGGATGTTGAAATTTGGAATTCGGATGATTGGTCATCATGGCACATATGGGACCGTATGTAGTCCTTTAGAACACTTCAAGCTAGAAATTTTAAATTTTATTCACATTAATTTTACTTTATTATTTTTTAATAATAAAGTATTGTGATCGACCTGAAATTTCCAAAAAATTTGTTAACCTGAAATTTTGTATCTTTACGTTTTAGGACTAGTAAACCCCAAAAAAGGAAAAAAAAGTGTCAAATGGTGCAAACCTTTGGATTACAATAACTTTCGACTCAGTTGTATCAGGAAGATAAAATTTGGTTTCTGTATATAGAATTGGTAACTGATAGAAGTGGAAATGAAAAAATTCTGATTTTTATTTCTCGAAAACTGCAAAAGAAAGAAAGCTTAAAATTGACAAATGTATAGAGCCACTACAGAGACACCCAAGAAATTATTGTTGATGGGCGCAGCAATGTATGGGGATGGGGCTGGTGTTCATATATCAGAAACAGCGTATGCTAGAAAGTTGAAACTTAGCACCTATATGTAGATGTGCTACTAGATTAATTAAAAACATACTGCAGTCACGATCGGCTGCAAGCCAATCGTATAATACTCTAGATGAATACTGAACTCCGATTTATATTGTAGTTGGGGATAAAGTAGAATTACGTGTGTGCATGTTGTATGTCCTTTATTAAAGACTGCCATTAGATTGCTACTCAAAACTAAAAGACAATATTCAGTGTTTAATTTAATATCTTGAACTGGGTAAGTCATCGAAAAAAAGTCCTTTTTGAAGGACTTTCACATGGGAGGTGCAGGAACGACTCACTCGATTTCTTACATATTTATCCTTTTCCTTGGAACCATTCAAAAATTAATGTGTACAAAATTTCAAATTCGTAGCTTGAAGCGTTCAAAAGTTATCGAAAAATATTGTTGAACACGTGTCTTATGAACATTTTGTATGGCAGCTACCAGAAGGAGTAAAAGGATTTCGCTGATTAGTAAACTCGAACTTTGTTTTCACTCAAAACTAATTTGTACAAAATTCCGAGTTCATAGCTAAAAGATTACTTGAGTTATAGTGAGTTCCGTAAATTCAGTGAAGACTTTTTGACAGGATATTTGTATGGCAGCTACACGAAGGACTAATAGGATTTTCTTGATAATTATACATTTAGCTCCAACTATTGGAAAATAAACACATACAAAATTTCAAAGACGTAGCTTAAACCCTTCTGAAGTTATCGGCAATATTCTTGAACACGTGTTTTAAGGACATTTTGTATGGCAGCTACCAGAAGGAGTAAAAGGATTTCGCTGACTAGTAAACTCAAACTTTCTTTTCACTCAAAACCAATTTGTACAAAATTCCGAATTTGTAGCTAAAAGATTACTTGAGTTACAGTGAGTTTCGTAAATTAAGTGAATACATTTTGACAGGATATTTGTATGGCAGCTACACGAAGGACTAACAGGATTTTCTTCATAATCATATATTTAGCTTCAACTATTGGAAAAATAACACATACAAAATTTCAAAGTCGTAGCTTAAACCCTTCTTAAGTTATCGACTAATATTCTTGACACGTGTTTTAAGGACATTTTGTATGGCAGCTACCCGAAGGAGTAGGACGATTTGGCCCGTTAACGAACTTAGCCTTACAAATTCAACCAAACATCCAGATTCAAAATTTCAAGATCCTAGGTGAAGGCGTTCTTGAGTTATCGTGTTCACGGACAGACGGACGGACGGACGGACGGACGGACGGACGGACGGACGTCAGGCGGATTTGAGGTTTTTGGCCACAAATAAACAAAAAATAATATATAAATTTTTTTCGTCCGAGGCTTGGTTCTATGCGTTACAAACTTTTGGGCTGGATTAAACTTATAATACTCTATATGATTTCATCTAGAGTATAAAAATATCTGTGAAAAGGGTTTTTTCCACATTTTCACAAATTTCGTTAAATCAATTAGACATGTCGAGCTATCAAAGCTATCAAAGATATCGAATTCACTTTTACTTCTAAAAGCTTTAAATATATTCGGAAAAAAACGATTTAAGTATGTGTTTTTTGATATTAAACCACCTTGGGGGGGGGGGGGGGGGGAGATTTTAATATTGATCAAGATTTTAGGAATTGAGAAATTCTTTTGGGTTTAATGAGATCTTTTTATACTCTAGATGAAATCATATAGAGTATTATAAGTTTAATCCAGCCGAAAAGTTTGTAACGCATAGAACCAAGCCTCGGACGAAAAAAAGTTATATATTATTTTTTGTTTATTTGTGCCCAAAAACCTCAAATCCGCTTGACGTCCGTCCGTCCGTCCGTCTGTCCGTGAACACGATAACTCAAGAACGCCTTCACCTAGGATCTTGAAATTTTGAATCTGGATGTTTGGTTGAATTTGTAAGGCTAAGTTCGTTAACGGGCAAAATCGTCCTATTCCTTCGGGTAGCTGCCATACAAAATGTCCTTAAAACACGTGTTCAAGAATATTTACCAATAACTTCGGAACGCCTAAAGCTACGACTTTGAAATTTTGTATGTGTTACTTTTTTAATAGTTGGAGCTAAATGTATGAATATCAAGAAAATCCTGTTAGTCCTTCGTGTAGCTGCCATACAAATATCCTGTCAAAATGTCTTCACTTAATTTACGAAACTCACTATAACTCAAGTAATCTTTTAGGTACGAAATCGAAATTTTGTAAAAATTAGTTTTTAGTGAAACCAAAGTTTCAGTTTACTAGTCAGCGAAATCCTTTCACTCTTTCTGGTAGCTCCCATACAAAATATCCTTAAAACAGGTGTTCAAGAATATTGGTTGATAACTTCAGAAGGGTTTAAGCTACGACATTGAAATTTTGTATGTATTATTTTTTCAATAGTTGGAGCTAAATATATAATTATGAAGAAAATCCTATTAGTCCTTCGTGTAGCTGCCATACAAATATCCTGTCAAAATGTATTCACTTAATTTACGAAACTCACTATAACTCAAGTAATCTTTTAGCTACGAATTCGGAATTTTGTACAAATCAGTTTTTAGTAAAAACAAAGCTTGAGTTTACTTGTCAGCGAAATCCTTTTACTCCTTCTGGTAGCTGCCATACAAAATGTCCTTAAAATACGTGTTTAAGAATATTGGCCGATAACTTCAGAAGGGTTTAAGCTACGTCTTTGAAATTTTGTATGTGTTATTTTTCCAATAGTTGGAGCTAAATGTATGATTATGAAGAAAATCCTATTAGTCCTTCGTGTAGCTGCCATACAAATATCCTGTCAAAATGTATTCACTTAATTTACGAAACTCACTATAACTCAAGTAATCTTTTAGCTATGAATTGGAAATTTTGTACAAATTAGTTTTGAGTAAAAACAAAGTTCGAGTTTACTAATCAGCGAAATCCTTTTACTCCTTCTGGTAGCTGCCATACAAAATGTCCCTAAGGCACGTGTTCAACAATATTTTCGATAACTTTTGAACGCTTTAAGCTACGATTTTGAAATTTTGTACACGTTCATTTTTAACTAATTCCAAGGAAAAGGATAAATATGTAAGAAATCGAGTGAGTCCTTCCTGCACCTCCCATGTGAAAGTCCTTCAAAAAGGACATTTTTGTTCGATGACTTACCCAGTTTAAGATATGAAATTAAACACTGAATATTGTCTTTTAGGTTTGAGTAGCAATCTAATGGCAGTCCTTAATAAAGGACATACAACATGCACACACGTAATTCTACTTTATCCCCAACTACAATATAAATCGGAGTTCAGTATTCATCTAGAGTATTATACGATTGGCTTACAGCCGATCGTGACTGCAGTATGTTTCTTACTTCTATTTAATCATCTATTGAAAAACAAATACATAAATAAATAAAAATAAAGTAAAAAAATCTGCCAATGGTCTGGGCGAAACTTTATTATTTTTCGGGTCAAAGTTCAGGAGCGGTCAAAGTCGGAGTGTATCATGAGTTGCTTCGAGATTATTAGATTTCTTGGAAAATTATTTTTGTTCTTAATATAAAAATATTTAAAATAGAGATTTTTAAAACAAGATTTTAAACATTGAAAAAGTCCGTGTAGACTATTCGAATTTCAGTATATTATGAACACTATAAGCCCATAGAAGTAAAGACGAATTTGTTGCCTTATCAGAATTAGATAGTCGAATTGTTAAAACGTATACAAATCCAATACTTCCACTTGGGGTTTGAATTTCAAAAAAATTGTGAAACAGGTTTTTAGACGATTTCATAAGAAGCAACTTGATATCTCATGAGACAAGACGGATATTGAAAAATTTGTGAAAACGTAAGCAAACTCTTCACACCCCCTTGGTTCTTGAAATTCGAAAAATGGTGAAATTGGTTTTAAGGTCATTACATCAAATGCCGTAATAACCAATTTTATATCTCATCAGAACTAAGGGGTGGCAAAATTTGTGAAAATATATGCAAACCCTTGGGGGCTGAATATCCAAAAATCGAGAAATGGGTTTGTAGGCGATTATATAAAAAGTCTGTGGAAATGAAAAGCGATCTAATATCTCATCAAACCTAAGAAATATGTCGAAACTTTGAAAAGCATACTACCCCCTTACACCCATTAGGATTGAATATCTAAAATACTGAAATTGACTTTTTGGCTTTTTTATATAGGAAACCTTGGGAAGTAAAAATGAATTCGATATATTATCAGATATGCAACCTCCTTACACTCACTTGGGGGTTGAATATCCAAAAATCCTGAAAAGTGTTAATAAATAAATATGAAGACAGCACGAGAAAGTAGGAACCAATTCAATTTCTTATCACTTCTAAAAGAAATGACGGTACTCGTGAAAACGTGTTCAACCCGTTTATACCCTCTTAGGGGCTGAAAAAACTTAAAAACAAGTTTTAGGCGATTATTACGCAAGCACGTGAAAGTGAAAAGATATTCCATATCTGATAAGACGTGGGGATATAGTAGAATTCGTGAACAATTTTACAACCCCCTTTGCACCCCCTTTGCACCCCCTTAGGGGTCGAATTTTAAAAAATCCTGAAAACGCTTTCTAGGTATTTATATGAAGAAGCCGTAGAATAAAAATGAATTCAATATTTGGGAAGACCTAATAGATATGACGAAACCCGTGAAAATATATGCATACCATTTTCACTGATCATTTTTTTTGCCCCCCCCCCCTCTGAACGCCATTAGAAATTTGAAATTTTTTTTTATTTAAATTAGTTTTCTAGTTGATTTACATAAACGTACCAAGTTTCAACTTTGTAGCATAAGCCGTTCTATAGATAGGAAAAACACCCCCACCCCTGTACCATACTACCCCTATAAAAAATTATATTTTTCCAACATGCCACTAATATAGCTCTATCCAAATACCAAGTTTCAGCTTTATATCATTATAGGTTGTCGAGATATTAAAATCGGAACTTTTTCCTTTTCACCCTCCCCCACCCTCACCCTCTACACCCACACCTCCTAAATTTTGTTTTCCGCTAGGGGTCTATTAGGCCTACTTCTGGTAAAAATTTTAAGCATCTATCTTAAACTGATCTTGAGATATGATACGTGATTTTTTTGAAAAATTCTTATCCCCTCCACTTTCATGCTCCGCCGCCCCCTTAAAAAATTTTACTTTCATCAAACTTCATTTGTCAACCTTTATACACAAACCAAATTTTATTTATCTAGTACAATTGGTTCATGAGATATCGTAATCTAAAGCTTTTTACCCCCCACCCCCGTACGCCACTTCCCTCACTCAAATTTTTGGTTCCGATCTATTCTCCTAGTATACCTACAGATATTCATTAAGTTTCCATTTTGTGACATTGACCGCTTAGGAGATATGGATTTTAGAATGTGTCGATCTCACCTTTTTTGCGTTTCGGACGCATTATTTTTCCCCCCACTCCCGAACCCCTTCACCTATATCGGCAATTTTTTTGCAAATGGGTCCACTACCAAAGCTCTATATAAATTCCAAATTTCAGTCTCCTAGCATAAGCGGTTGCTGAGATCTAGAAACCAAAATTTTCCGTCTAAAACGCTTCCCCCTCCTCCCCCCTTACACCCCCACCCCTCCAAATTTGGTCACTTTAGGGGGCCAACCCACTCTACCCACGGAAAAAAATTCAATTAAATAGCTTATAGGGTTTGGGTGCTACGAGCCTTCAAACAATTTTGCGTACACCGGTAGACGTACGGCGTACGGCGTACGGCGGACAGACGGACTGAAATTTTTTTTTGCTTTTTTCGTGTCTACTCGTCATGAAACGTGAAAAAAAAAATTTTGAGGGTAGCAAATTTTTTTTTTTTAAAAATCGATAACAATACTGTATTATTGAAATAATAAAGTAAAATCAGTCTAAGCGCAACTTCATTATTTTATGGGTAGAAGTCCGAAACACGTTTAATGTTGATATGCGCTGTAGGTCACTATGCGATTGACAACCTAAATAATAACCAGGAGGCTATTTGAAACGTAACTTTTTGGGTTGTTAATCGCATCTCAGCATTAAACGCATTTCGGACTTCTACCCATAAAATAATAAAGTTTCGCCCAGACTGTTGGCAGATTGTAAATGGTTTCAAGCAAAGGGATAAATACGCGGGCAATCCAGTATGTCTATTGAAGGATGAACTGTTTTGTTCGATCCTGTAGTGGCGCTTGATTGTTGCAATCAAGCAGATGTTATAATCTCACTGATAATTTGCCACTGCTCTAACAATGGACAAATTAAAGTATTTAACCAAACAACTGACAACAGAAGAACTCCAAAAGAGAAATTAACGGGATAACACAACTTGGGATCACTGTGAGAATATTATTGACTTAGGGCGTCGTTGCAAATTTCTAGCTCCCATACCTTTTGTTTGGCGAAACGCGTTATGTTTCGGTACCTGAATCTCAGCTTCCACTTAACTCACAACAGTCATATTTTACACACTTATTGTTTAGTGTATTTAAAAGCTTAGCTCATGAGTGAATTAAAAAATGTTCACTAAAAGTCGAGATATTTAATTAAAGAGATATTTAATTAAAATGTCACTAAAAGTCGAGATATTTCTTCTTTCATATTTGAAAAAATTATAGTTTTTCATGAGATAATTTAATTTGCTCATGTATGAAGCTAGTCAATATTACCACAAAAACATACTGCAGTCACGATCGGCTGCAAGCCAATCGTATAATACTCTAGATGAATACTGAACTCCGATTTATATTGTAGTTGGGGATAAAGTAGAATTACGTGTGTGCATGTCGTATGTCCTTTATTAAGGACTCCCATTAGATTGCTACTCAAAACTAAAAGACAATATTCAGTGTTTAATTTCATATCTTGAACTGGGTAAGTCATCGAAAAAAAAATTCCTTTTTGAAGGACTTTCACATGGGAAGTGCAGGAAGGACTCACTCGATTTCTTACATATTTATCCTTTTCCTTGGAACCATTTAAAAATGAACGTGTACAAAATTTCAAATTCGTAACTTGAAGCGTTCAAAAGTTATCGAAAAATATTGTTGAGCACGTGTCTTAAGGACATTTTGTATGGCAGCACATAGAAGGAGTAAAAGGATTTCGCTGACCAGTAAACTCGAACTTCGTTTTTACTCAAAACTAATTTCTACAAAATTCCGAGTTCATAGCTAAAAGATTACTTGAGTTATAGTGGGTTCCGTAAATTAAGTGAAGACATTTTGACAGGATATTTGTATGGCAGCTACACGAATGACTAACAGGATTTTCTTCGTAATCATATATTTAGCTCCAGCTATTGGAAAAAAAATACATACAAAATTTCAAAGTCGTAGCTTAAACCCTTCTGAAGTTATCGACCAATATTCTTGAACACGTGTTTTAAGGACATTTTGTATGGCAGCTACCAGAAGGAGTAAAAGGATTGCGCTCATTAGTAAACCCGAACTTTCTTTTTACTCAAAACTAACTTGTACAAAATTCCGAATTCGTAGCTAAAAGATTATTTGAGTTATAGTGGGTTCCGTAAATTAAGTGAAGACATTTTAACAGGATATTTGTATGGCAGCTACACGAATGACTAACAGGATTTTCTTCGTAATCATATATTTAGCTCCAGCTATTGGAAAAATAACACATACAAAATTTCAAAGTCGTAGCTTAAACCCTTCTGAAGTTATCCCTTCCCTTAAACCCTTCTGAAGTTATCGACCAATGACGATTTTGCCCGTTAATGAACTTAGCCTTACAAATTCAACCAAACATCCAGATTCAAAATTTCAAGATCCTAGGTGAAGGCGTTCTTGAGTTATCGTGTTCACGGACAGACGGTCGGACGGACGTACGGACGTCAGGCGGATTTGAGGTTTTTGGCCACAAATAAACAAAAAATAATATTTAATTTTTTTTTGTCCGAGGCTTGGTTCTATGCGTTACAAACTTTTGGGCTGGATTAAACTTATAATACTCTATAGGATTTCATCTAGAGTATAAAACATACTGCAGTCACGATCGGCTGCAAGCCAATCGTATAATACTCTAGATGAATACTGAACTCCGATTTATATTGTAGTTGGGAATAAAGTAGAATTACGTGTGTGCATGTTGTATATCCTTTATTAAGGACTGCCATTAGATTGCTACTCAAACCTAAAAGACAATATTCAGTGTTTAATTTCTATCTTAAACTGGGTAAGTCATCGAACAAAAATGTCCTTTTTGAAGGACTTTCACATGGGAGGTGCAGGAAGGACTCACTCGATTTCTTACATATTTATCCTTTTCCTTGGAATTAGTTAAAAATGAACGTGTACAAAATTTCAAAATCGTAGCTTAAAGCGTTCAAAAGTTATCGAAAATATTTTTGAACACGTGCCTTAGGGACATTTTGTATGGCAGCTACCAGAAGGAGTAAAAGGATTTCGCTGATTAGAAAACTCGAACTTTGTTTTTACTCAAAACTAATTTGTACAAAATTTCCAATTCATAGCTAAAAGATTACTTGAGTTATAGTAAGTTCCGTAAATTAAGTGAAGGCAGGACAGGATATTTGTATGGCAGCTACACGAAGGACTAACAGAATTTTCTTCATAATTATATATTTAACTTCCAACTATTGAAAAAATAATACATACAAAATTTCAATGCCGTAGCTTAAACCCTTCTGAAGTTATCAACCAATATTCTTGAACACCTGTTTTAAGGATATTTTGTATGGCAGCTACCAGAAGGAGTGAAAGGATTTCGCTGACTAGTAAACTGGAACTTTGGTTTTACTAAAAACTAATTTGTACAAAATTTCGATTTCGTACCTAAAAGATTACTTGAGTTATAGTGAGTTTCGTAAATTAAGTGAAGACATTTTGACAGGATATTTGTATGGCTACACGAAGAACTAACAGGATTTTCTTGATATTCATACATTTAGCTCCAACTATTAAAAAAGTAACACATGCAAAATTTCAAAGTCGTAGCTTTAGGCGTTCCGAAGTTATTGGTAAATATTCTTGAACACGTGTTTTAAGGACATTTTGTATGGCAGCTACTCGAAGGAATAGGACGATTTTGCCCGTTAACGAACTTAGCCTTACAAATTCAACCAAACAACCCAGATTCAAAATTTCAAGATCCTAGGTGAAGGCGTTCTTGAGTTATCGTGTTCACGGACAGACGGACGGACGGACGGACGTCAAGCGGATTTGAGGTTTTTGGGCACAAATAAACAAAAAATAATATATAACTTTTTTTCGTCCGAGGCTTGGTTCTATGCGTTACAAACTTTTCGGCTGGATTAAACTTATAATACTCTATATGATTTCATCTAGAGTATAAAAATCTGCCAACAGTCTGGGCGCAACTTTATAATTTTATGGGTAGATGTCCGAAACGTGTTTAATGATGTAATGCGGTGTAGGTTACTATGCGACTGACAACCTAAAAAATAACGTTCCAAAGAGCCTCCTGGTTATTTCTCCACACCGTTTACCGACCCCAACTCCTGTAAAATTTTCAAGATCATATCTGATACGGTTTCTGAGATATAAAAATTAAATTTTTTGAAAAATTGCTGTCCCCCCACTTTCGTGCTCCACCTCCCCTCTCAAAAAGTTTAGTTTCGGTAGACTCCTCTTGTAATCCCATATACAGAAACTAAATTTTATCTGCCTGGTGTGATTGGTTCGGAAGATATTGTAATCCAAAGTTTTTCACCCCCCAACCCCACACCCCACCACCCCTCTTAAAAATTTTAGCCCTTATCTAATCCTGAAGTATCCCTTAGGACAACAACAAAGTTCCAATCTTCTGACATCAATTGTTCAGGAGAAATCGATTTTAGAATGTTTCAATCCCGTCTTTCATGCGTTTCAGACTCATTGTTTTCCCCCCCACTTCCACACCCCTTCTCTAATATCGACCATTTTTTTGCAATTGTGTCCACTGTCATAGTACTACATTAGTTCCAAGTTTCAGCCTCCTAGCATAAGTGGTTCCTGAGATCTAGAAACCAAAATTTTTCGTCTAAAACGCTCACCTCTCCGCTCCCCTGGTACCCCCACCCCTCGAAAATATACCAGTAGTAGGGGTTCACCCAATCTACCCACCATAAATATTTCAGTTTAATATCTCAAAGGGTTTGTGAGCTACGTACCTTCAAACGGTTTTGCGTACGGCGTACGGCGTCTACGGCGGACAGACGGACAATTTTTTTTTTTTTGCTTTTTTGGGGCCTACTAGTCCTAAAACGTGAAAATACAAAATTTCAGGGTAGTAAATTTTTTTGAAATTTCAGGTCGATAACAATACTTTATTATTAAAAAATAATAAAGTAAAATGAAAAAAAGAAAAAGCACTACTTTTCAGGAGAACCTAAAAACAAAAAAGTACATGCAGTGACATATTCCACTTCCTCCACTTCAGAGTAAAATTTAAGTCACTTCCCGTTACCCACCCGAAAGAGGTACGGTTTTTTGTGTGATGTGCAGAAATGAAATATAATATAAGTATATAAAAAAAAATTAATTTTTTTTTCATATTTTTTGCACCGACCCCCTTAACACACGAACGTTTGAATTTCAACTAACTCTATTTTATTTACAAAACTATAATGTAGAAAAGTTTAATTATTCTGGTCATCAGTTCTCATGCCTCGTTGCCGCTAAAAAGAATCAGATTTCGTCAAGGCGACGAGTACTGGGACACGATGACACCTAGCATTTAATTACATTTTGGAAAGACTTTAATAATTTGAAAACTTTGCTGATTAGACAAATTTACAAGAAATAATTTAATGAGTTGTGGAACAAGAAATACTTTTGGAATTTGCATTATGATAAATTTTAAATATGATGATTCGGTTAATGTCTTTCGAGCTGATCCCATGTGAAAATCATTGAAAATGGATAATTTTACTCTCGGTTATTTACCCAAAGTACCAGATACGAAACTGTCTTTTTCTTTCGAGTAGCAATCAAACGAGACTCCTTAAAAAGAGGAAACTACATACGAACTCCAAATTCTGCTTTATCCCCAACTACAATACAAATTGTAGTTAAGCTTGCAACCTATCGTGACTGCGATATGCTTTGTCAATGGCTGCATTTAAGTGGAAATCAAGTGAGTTTTCCTGCATCCCGTATGTAAGGGGGCTTGAAAATGAAAATTAACATTCGGTGATTTACCTTCAGTTCCCTTTCCTTCGAGTGGCAACCAAACAAGAGTCCTTAAGTTTGAGAAAACTACGTGTGCAGTTCAGGAATTCAGCCAGAGCATCATACGATTGGCTAACCTATCATGACTGCATTTTTTTTAGTTCTATTAATCCGACAATTTCAAAATTTTTAGGGTAGAACTTTTTTTTTTAATTAATTTTAATACTTTCTTATGTAGTTTCTGGCATTTTATACAATTTTGTTGTACAAATATGTTTCAGGCACAATTTTTTTTGGATTTAATATTATTTTTATCTGTTTTACTTTATTATTTTTTAATAAAAAAGTATTGTGATCGACCTGAAATTTCAAAAAAGTTTGCTACCCTGAAATTTTGTATTTACACGTTTTAGGACTAGTACACACAAAAAAAAAAATCCGTCTGTCCGCCGTAGACGCCGTACGCCGTCCGCAAAACCGTTTGAAGGTGCGTAGCTCACAAACCACTTGAGATATTAAGTTGAAATTTTTATAGAAGTAGAATGGGTGAACGCCTGCGAGTGGTACCTTTTGGATGGTTGGGGGTGTGAGGGGAGGAGGAGGGAGCGTTTTAGATGAAACATTTTGGTTTCTAGATCTCAGGAACCGCTTAGGCTAGGAGGCTGAAACTTGGAACTTATGAAGTACTATAACTTTTGCAAAAAAATAGAAAACAATACGCTCAAAACGCTTGAAAGCTGGGTTTGATACATTCTAAAACCCATGTCTCCTGAACGATTGATGTCAGACGGCTCAAACTTTGTAGTTGTATTAAGGGATGCTAGAAGATTAGAATGGGGTTAACGTATTTAAGGGGAGTAGTGAGCTATGGAGGTGGAGGGTGAAAGACTGTGAATTACACTATCTTTCGACTCAATTGTGCTAGGAAGATAAAATTTGGTTGCAATAAATAGAATTACCAGTGGAGTCTACTGAATGTAAAATTTTTAGGGTGGAGGTGAAGCGCTGAAGGTGGGGGACAGCCATTTTACAAAAAAATAAGTTTTTATATCTCATGAACCATATCAGATATGATCTTGAAATTTTTACAGGAGTTAGGACTAGTAGACCTCTAGCGGAGAAACAATTTTTAAGGGTGTGGATGTAGGAGATGGTGGGAAGGGGTGGAAATGAAAAAATTCTTATTTTAATTTCTCGACAGCCGCAAAGGATAGAATGCTAAAAATTGAAAACTAGATAGAGGTGCTATAGAGACATCTAAGAAAAAATAAAATGTTTGATAGGGGTATCAATGTACGGGGGTGGGGGTTGATTTTTCATATCTCAGAAACGGCTTATGCTAGAAAGTTGAAATTTAGTACATACATATATGTACATACATATATGTGCTACTAGAGAAATTAAAACTAGAAAAAATTAATTTTCATTTGTGTACAAAGATGGAGTAAGAAAAAATGAAGTTGCGCTCAGACTGTTGGCAGATTTTTTTATACTTTAATCTTAACTGGTGAGGCCAGTTTAAAATTGTGTTGGACTAGGTCCGAAGGAGCAGTTTCGTCATCCTCTAAGTCAGTATAAGTCAAAACTACCGAATTATACTGACCTAGAGCGTGTATTATATCCACTATTCGAAACATCCTTCTAAGTGCTGGCTAATCCAGTGAAGTTTTTTCTACCGTTATATCCTCAATGGCAGTATCTAATGTAATGATCGATCCCAGTGGTTATTTTCGTGCTGGTGTTTCACACGAAAAACTCTTTTGTCGCCGAAAACAACCAAAAAAACATACTGCAGTCACGATCGGCTGCAAGCCAATCGTATAATACTCTAGATGAATACTTAACTCCGATTTATATTGTAAATGGGGATAAAGTATAATTACGCGTGTGTATGTTGTATGTCCTTTATTAAGGACTGCCATTAGATTGCTACTCAAAACTAAAAGACAATATTCAGTGTTTAATTTCATATCTTAAACTGGGTAAGTCATCGAACAAAATGTCCTTTTTGAAGGACTTTCGCATGGGAGGTGCAGAAAGAACTCACTCGATTCCTTACATGTTTATCCTTTTCCTTGGAACCATTGAAAAATGAACGTGTACAAAATTTCAAATTCGTAGCTTGAAGCGTTCAAAAGTTATCGAAAAATATTGTTGAACACGTGTCTTAAGGACATTTTGTATGGCAGGTACCAGAAGGAGTAAAAGAATTTTGCTGATTAGTAAACTCGAACTTTGCTTTCACTCAAAACTAATTTGTACAAAATTTCGAGTTCATAGCTAAAATAATACTTGAGTTATAGTGAGTTCCGTAAATTAAGTAAAGGTTATTTGACAGGATATTTGTATGGCAGCTACACGAAGGACTAATAGGATTTTCTTCATAATCATACATTTAGCTCCAACTATTGGAAAAATAACAGATACAAAATTTCAAAGACGTAGCTTAAACCCTTCTGAAGTTATCGGCAATATTCTTGAACACGTGTTTTAAGGACATTTTGTATGGCAGCTACCAGAAGGAGTAAAAGAATTTCGCTGATTAGTTAACTCGAACTTTGTTTTCACTCAAAACTAACTTGTTTAAAATTCCGAATTCGTAGCTAAAAGATTACTTGAGTTATAGTGAGTTTCGTAAATTAAGTGAATACATTTTGACAGGATATTTGTATGGCAGCTACACGAAGGACTAACAGGATTTTCTTCATAATCATATATTTAACTCCAACTATTGGAAAAATAACACATACAAAATTTCAAAGTCGTAGCTTAAACCCTTCTTAAGTTATCGACCAATATTCTTGAACACGTGTTTTAAGGACATTTGGTATGGCAGCTACCCGAAGGAGTAGGACGATTTTGCCCGTTAACGAACTTAGTCTTACAAATTCAACCAAACATCCAGATTCAAAATTTCAAGATCATAGGTAAGGGCGTTCTTGACTTATCGTGTTCACGGACGGACGGACGGACGTCAGGCGGATTTGAGGTTTTTGGGCACAAATAAACAAAAAATAATATATAACTTTTTTTCGTCCGAGGCTTGGTTCTATGCGTTACAAACTATTCGGCTGGATTAAACTTATAATACTCTATATGATTTCATCTAGAGTATAATAATAAAGTAGTTCTTAACATAAATATTTATTTTATTTTCTGATCTACAATACATCAAATTATTATACTCTAGATGAAATCATATAGAGTATTATAAGTTTAATCCAGCCAAAAAGTTTGTAATGCATAGAACCAAGCCTCGGACGAAAAAAAGTTATATATTATCGTGAATTTTTTAAGGGGGTGGTGGAGCATGAAAGTGGAGGGGATAAGAATTTTTCTAAAAAATCACGTCTCATATCTCAAGAACAGTATAAGATAGATGCTTAAAATTTTTACCAGAAGTAGGCCTAATAAACCCCTAGCAGAAAACAAATTTTTGGAAGTGATGGTGTAAAGGGTGAGGGTGGGGGAGGGTGAAAAGGAAAAAGTTCCGATTTTTATATCTCGACAACCTATACTGATATAAAACTGAAACTTGGTATTTAGATAGAGCTATATTAGTAGCATCTTGGAAAAATATAATTTTTTATAGGGGTAGTATGGTACGGGGGTGGGGGTGTTTTCCTATCTATAGAACGGCTTATGCTACAAAGTTGAAACTTGGTACGTTTATGTAAATCAACTAGAAAACTAATTTAGATAAAAAAAAATTTAAAATATCTATTGGCGTTTGGAGGGGGGCAACAAAAAATGATCAGTGAAAATGGAATGCATATATTTTCACGGTTTTCGTCATATCTATTAGGTCTTCCCAAATATTAAATTGATTTTTATTCTGCGGCTTCTTCATATAAATACCTAGAAAGCGTTTTCAGTATTTTTTAAAATCCGACCCCTAAGGGGGTGCAAAGAGGGTTGCAAACTTTTTCACAAATTCTACTATATCCCCACGTCTTATCAGATAGAGAATATCATTTCACTTTCACGTGCTTGCGTAATAATCGCCTAAAACTTGTTTTTAAGTTTTTTCCTTTTTCAGCCCCTAAGAGGGTATAAACGGGTTGAACACGTTTTCACGAGTTCCGTCATTTCTTTTAGTAGTGATACGAAATTGAATTGGTTCCTACTTTCTCGTGCTGTCTTCATATTTATTTATTAACTCCTTTCAGGATTTTTGGATATTCAACTCCCAAGTGGGTGTAAGGAGGTTGCATATCTGGTGATATATCGAATTAATTTTTACTTCCTAAGGTTTCCTATATAACCGCCAAAAAGTCAATTTCAGTATTTATATATTCAATCCTAATGGGTGTAAGGGGGTTGTATGCTTTTCAAAGTTTCGACATATTTCTTAGGTTCGATGAGATATTAGATCGCTTTTCATTTCCACAGAATTTTTATATAATCGCCCACAAACCCATTTCTCAGTTTTTCGATATTCAACCCCCCAGGGTTTGTATATGTTTTTACAATTTTTGCCATTCCTTAGTTCTGATGAGATATAAAATTGATTATTACGGCCAACCAATTCACGATTTTTCGAATTTCCAGAACCAAGGGGGTGTGAAGGGTTTGTTTACGTTTTCACAAATTTTTCAAAATCCCTTGTGTCTCATGAGATATCAAGTTGCTTCTTATGAAATCGTCTAAAAACGTGTTTCACAATTTTTTCGAAATCAAACCCCAAGTGGAAGTAATGGGTTTGTATACGTTTTAACAATTCGTCATATCTCTTAATTCTGATAAGGCAACAAATTCGTTTTTGCTTCTATGGGCTTTTAGTGTACATAATATACTGAAATTCGAATAGTCTACACGGACTTTTCAATGTTTAAAAATCTCTATATTGAATATTTATACTCTAGATGAAATCATATAGAGTATTATAAGTTTAATCCAGCCGAAAAGTTTGTAACGCATAGAACCAAGCCTCGTACGAAAAAAAGTTATATAATATTTTTTGTTTATTTGTGGCCAAAAACCTCAAATCCGCCTGACGTCCGTCCGTCCGTCCGTCCGTCCGTCCGTCCGTCCGTCTGTCCGTGAACACGATAACTCAAGAACGCCTTCACCTAGGATCTTGAAATTTTGAATCTGGATGTTTGGTTGAATTTGTAAGGCTAAGTTCGTTAACGGGCCAAATCGTCCTACTCCTTCGGGTAGCTGCCATACAAAATGTCCTTAAAACACGTGTTCAAGAATATTGGTCGATAACTTCAGAAGGGTTTAAGCTACGACTTTGAAATTTTGTACGTATTATTTTTCAAATAGTTGGAGATAAATATATGAATATGAAGAAAATCCTGTTAGTCCTTCGTGTAGCTGCCATACAAATATCCTGTCAAAATGTATTCACTTAATTTACGAAACTCACTATAACTCAAGTAATCTTTTAGCTATCAATTCGGAATCTTATACAAGTTATTTTTGAGTGAAAAGAAAGTTCGAGTTTACTATTCAGTGAAATCCTTTTACTCCTTCTGGTAGCTGCCATACAAAATATCCTTAAAACACGTGTTCATGAATATTGGCCGATAACTTCAGAAGGGTTTAAGCTACGACTTTCAAATTTTGTATGTTTTAATTTTCCAATAGTTGAAGCTAAATGTATGATTATGAAGAAAATGCTATTAGTCCTTCGTGTAGCTGCCATACAAATATCCTGTCAAAATGTCTTCACTTAATTTACGGAGCTCACTATAACTCAAGTAATCGTTTAGCTATGAATTCGGAATTTTGTACAAATTAGTTTTGAATAAAAATGAAGTTCGGGTTTACTATTCAGCGTAATCCTTTTACTCCTTCTGGTAGCTGCCATACAAAATGTCCTTAAAACACGTGTTCAAGAATATTGGCCGATAACTTCAGAAGGTTTTAAGCTACGTCTTTGAAATTTTGTATGTATTTTTTTTCCAAAAGTTGCAGCTAAATGTATGAATATGAAAAAAATCCTATTAGTCCTTCGTGTAGCTGCCATACAAATATCCTGTCCAAACGTCTTCACTTAATTTACGGAACTTACTATAACTCAAGTAATCTTTTAGCTATGAATTGGAAATTTTGTACAAATTAGTTTTGAGTAAAAACGAAGTTCGAGTTTACTAATCAGCGAAATCCTTTTACTCCTTCTGGTAGCTGCCATACCAAATGTCCTTAAAACACGTGTTCAACAATATTTTTCGATAACTTTTGAACGCTTCAAGCCACGAATTTCAAATTTTGTACAAGTTCATTTTTAAATGGTTCCAAGGAAAAGGATAAATATGTAAGTAATCGAGTGAGTCCTTCCTGCACCTCCCATGTGAAAGTCCTTCAAAAAGGACATTTTTTTTTTATGACTTACCCAGTTCAAAATATGAAATTAAACACTGAATATTGTCTTTTAGTTTTGAGTAGCAATCTAATGGTAGTCCTTAATAAAGGACATACGACATGCACACACGTAATTCTACTTTATCCCCAACTGCAATATAAATCGGAGTTCAGTATTCATCTAGAGTATTATACGATTGGCTTGCAGCCGATCGTGACTGCAGTATGTTTTTATATTTATTAAGAACAAAAATAATTTTCCAAGAAATTTAATAATCTCGAAGCAGCTCATGATACACTCCGACTTTGACCACTCCCGAACTTTGACATGAAAAATAATAAAGTTTCGCCCAGACCATTGGCAGATTTTTTTCTTTGGCTCGATAAGGGTTAATCCAGCCCAAAAGTTTGTAACGCATAGAACCAAGCCTCGGACGAAAAAAAGTTATATATTATTTTTTGTTTATTTGTGGCCAAAAACCTCAAATCCGCCTGACGTCCGTCCGTCCGTCCGTCCGTCCGTCCGCCTGTCCGTGAACACGATAACTCAAGAACGCCTTCACCTAGGATCTTGAAATTTTGAATCTGGATGTTTGGTTGAATTTGTAAGGCTAAGTTCGTTAACGGGCAAAATCGTCCTACTCCTTCGGGTAGCTGCCATACAAAATGTCCTTAAAACACGTGTTCAAGAATATTGGTCTATAACTTCAGAAGGGTTTAAGCTACATCTCTAAAATTTTGTATGTGTTATTTTTCCAATAGTTGCAGCTAAATATATGATTATGAAGAAAATCCTATTAGTCCTTCGTGTAGCTGCCATACAAATATCCTGTCAAAATGTATTCACTTAATTTACAAAACTCACTATAACTCAAGTAATCTTTTAGCTACGAATTCGGAATTTTGTACAAGTAAGTTTTGAATGAAAACAAAGTTGGAGTTTACTAATCAGCGAAATCCTCTTAGTCCTTCTGGTAGCTGCCATACAGAATGTCCTTAAAACACGTGTTCAAGAATATTGGTCGATAACTTTAGAAGGGTTTAAGCTACGACATTGAAATTTTGTATGTGTTATTTTTCCAATAGCTGGAGCTAAATATATGATTATGAAGAAAATCCTATTAGTCCTTCGTGTAGCTGCCATACAAATATCCTGTCAAAATGTATTCACTTCATTTACGAAACTAACAATAACTCAAGTAATCTTTTAGCTACGAATTCGGTATTTTGTACAAGTTAGTTTTGAGTGAAAAGAAAGTTCGAGTTTTCTAATAACCGAAATCCTTTTACTCCTTCTGGTAGCTGCCATACAAAATATCCTTAAAACACGTGTTCAACAATATTTTCCGATAACTTTTGAACGCTTCAAGCTACGAATTTGAAATTTTGTACACATTAATTTTTGAATGGTTCCAAGGAAAAGGATAAATATGTAAGAAATCGAGTGAGTCCTTCCTGCACCCATGTGAAAGTTCTTTAAAAAGGACATTTTTTTTCGATGACTTACTCAGTTCAAGGTATGAAGTTAAACACTGAATATTGTCTTTCAGTTTTGAGTAGCAATCTAATAGCTGTCCTTAATAAAGGACATACAACATGCACACACGTAATTCTACTTTATCCCTAACTACAATATAAATCGGAGTTCAGTATTCATCTAGAGTATTATACGATTGGCTTGCAGCCGATCGTGACTGCAGTATGTTTTCAGGTCTGAAATGATTTTCTATGTAATAATTAATTAATGTAATAGTTAATCGGTTAGCAAAACTATATCGCCAATCTTAAAAACCTTACTTTCTAATTTTTCTGAAGTAAAATTTACTAATTATGTAACATCAACTTAAAAAATTTACTTTCATTGAGTTATCTGTTCAATTTCTTTCGTTTTCTAAGAGTTACCGGGTATTGCATTGCATTGATTTCGTCGGTATACCAAATGGGGTTCATAAATGGCACCCGAAATGTAGTGAGCGTAGTACATGAAACCCGACGAAAAAATAATGACTGATTCGACCAAGAATGTCGCGATACAATAGATAAAAAGAACGAGACTTACAAAATTACAAACGACCGACACGAGTCAAAAAAGATAGATATGATGAGCTTAGCATAAGACCTTAAAAAGGGATATAAACCCAAAACTAGTCTCTGCAAAGACGCAGAGAGCAACATCGTCAGTGACACTCAAGAAATGAAAAGGAGATGGGCTTCCGGTTTTGAACATCTTCTCAATCCCACTCCATTAGCACCAATTACGACAGACAACATCTCAATTGGGGTTTCAACAGATGAAGAAGAACCATCATCGACACTACCCATACTAGACGAAATCAAAGCAGCCCTATGTGACCAGAAACTAAACATTGCTCCGGGAATTGATGAAATACCAGTTGAACTTCTGAAAAACGGTGTAAACTGTGTCGCGGAAATACTACACAAAATGATATGCAAAATTTTGACAGAGAAAAATATACCCGACGATTGTCGAAAAAGCATCGTATGTCCAATTTACATGACAGAGGAATATCATTATTGAATTATATATTAAAATAATTGAACGTCGTCTTAGGCTCTATACTATAACGAAAAAATTGGCGAATACCAAGGTGAATTCAGAACCGGAGGTTCTTGAGAAATGCTGGGAATATGACACAGATGTGCACCAAATCTTCGTAGATTTTTAAAAAGCATATGACAGTATCAACAGGAGGGTTCTGTACCAAATTATGCTTGATTTTGAAATTCCACCAAAACTAGCCTGATTAACAAGACTCACAATGACGAACACTGAAACCAAAGTAAGAATACAAACCTAATCCACAACCAGCTTTTGAACGGAATGTGGTTTAAAGCAAGGTGTTGGTCTAGCCCCATGCTTTCAACTTGGCACTAGAAAGTGTTATCCGAAAAACCCCAGTTGACACCAATGGAACACTACTCGTACTATTCAAGTCCACTCAACTAGTAGCATACGGTGACGATATAAACATCCTCGCAAGATCCTTCTCTAGTGCTAACGAGCTATTTGTCAATCTTGACTCCGCCGCAAAAGAAGTCGGGTTGCGCATTAACGAAAGCATAACAAAAAATCTGCCAACAGTCTGGGCGCAACTTTATTATTTTTTGGGTAGAAGTCCGAAACGTGTTTAATACTGAGATGCGGTGTTGGTTACTATGCGACTGATAACCTAAAAACTAAAAAACAACGTTTTTTTCGAACGTTTCGGACACATTGTTTTCCCCCCACTTCCACACCCCTGAGCCCTTATCACCAATTCTTTTAGCAGTTCCTAAGATCTAGAAACCAAAATTGTTCGTCTAAAACGCGCCCCCTTCTCCCCCCTTACAACCCCACCCAACAAAAATATGCTAATCGTAGGGGTTCACCCAATCTAGCCACCATAACAATTTCAATTTAATATCTCAACGGGTTTGTGAGCTATGCGCCTTCAAACGGTTTTGCGGACAGACGGAAATTTTTTTTTTTTTGCTTTTTTGGGGTTTACTAGTCCTAAAACGTGAAAGTACAAAATTTCAGAATAGCAATTTTTTTTTAAATTTCAGGTCGATCACAATACATTATTATTAAAAAATAATAAAGTCATAAATGACGCAAGCAAGAAAGAGAACGCGAATCAGACAGAATATAACAATTGCGGAGTATAATTTGAATAGTGTGGTCAACTTCATATATCTTGGGGCAAATCTAGCAAAAGACGGCAACGAAACGGACGAAATCAATCGACAGATTATGATAGCAAATAAAACGTATTATTCGGTACTTCGAATAATGAAATCCAAGAAAGTGCACAGGAACAATAAGCTGCGAATATATAAATCTAATATTCGACATGTGCTCTGTTATGGCAGCGAGACATGGACTTTACCTAGAATTTCCGAAAAGGGAGTTAACGCATTCGAGAGAAAAGTCCTCCAAAAAATGTTGGGACCTGTAAAGTAAGAAACGGACTGACGAATAAGAAACAAGTTGTACCGAACTCTACGAGGATCCAGAAGCTTCCACATGGGCTGGCCATGTGAAGCGAATGAAAGATAGAAGAATCCCCAAACATACTCTTAAAGGCAAAGCAAGCGGTAACAGTAGGCAAACCACGCAAACGGTGGAAAGACTCAGTTGATGAAGATAGCAAAGACATCTTAAAATAAGCAGCTGGAGAACGCGGTCCTTTGGATCGAGACGATTGGAGGCGACGACTTCAGGAGGCCAGGGCCTGATTTGGGCTGTCGCTCCACTGGAGATGATAAATACATGAAATTTACGTGCGATGTAAAAATAAAATAGGCTTAACGTATTGATCTCAGGGCTAAGTACTGAAAGAGCTATCTGAAAGTGTAATAAAATATTGAGCATTAACGAACTCTATCTTGATTTTATCCTCAAACCAGGTAATTAGTGTAAAGTTTCAACTTCGTGGCTCAACGATTTCTTAAGTTATGGTGAGTCCTGTTCACTAACAGTCATTGAAATAGTGGTGTCTGTAGAATGTTAAAGATCTCGTTTCAAGCGTTCTGAAGCTATCGGCAAACTTTTGGATTGAAGTGGACTTAGCGATTTTTGCGTTATAAACTTTTAGGCTTGATTAAGGTTTAGGTTAGGTTTAGGTTTAAGAAGGGGCGTTGCGCTAGAACCACCACGCTCACTAGACGCCATACGGGCTCATTGCAATCCCTTCAGATTCTCGTGGGCTGTTCCATCCCTTCAAAAACACTCCAATTCCCTGCAAAACCTGACCGGTCTGGCATCCCCTAACGACCTCAAATCGTCGATGTTATCGAAGAAAAGACTACCCAGCCATCTCAGTCGCCTTATAGCGATCCCTGAGCATTCACATAAGATGTGAGTGATGTTCTCCACTGTGTACAGATCATGGCAGAACCTTTACATGTCCGTTTCCGCTACCTCTAGCCACGTAGCATGTTTCCTCAGCATACGGTGACCCGTCAGTGCGCCGACGAGCAGTCGCAGCCTTCCTCTGTGCCAAGTTAATATATTACTAGATTTTTGACTATCCAGCTCGGACCCCACTGCTTAAATAATCCTGCAGCTCGCCAGCCCTGCCCATCTAGAGTTGGCCGCCTTATTAGCACTCTCACCAATTTGCGCTTTGATGCCGCATATCGGTGGACAAACATCCTCCTCAACCCTACCATTCGATACCGATCCAGATCTCGCAAGCTCGTCCGCTCTTCCGTTCCCTAGCATATTACTATACCCTGACACCCAGCAAATGAGTACTCTATCTAATATCCGCCGGGCTTCCCAGAAATTCGCTGAGAATGGAACTATGCCCTTTAGAGTTCGGCCTGAAGAGGGCACAGCTCGATAGCCTAACTACTGTATTTTCTGCCACCTGTTTCACATAGATATCCACTGGCAATAGATGCATAAGCACCTCCAACGCGGCAGTAGGTGTTGTGCGAAGGGCTCCCGTGATCATACCGCAGGCAGACCGTTGCACTCCTCCTAGTTCCCTAAGATTATACTTTTTATCCATAGCTTTCCACCATACCACTGCCAAATAGGTCAGAATAGATCTCACAACCGCCGTGTACAACCAGTGTATAATATTTGGCTTGAGACCCCAGCTTTTGCCCACGGTCCGCTTGCACGCGAAAAGCGCGTTATTAGCCTTCTTAATGCGCTCCTGAATATTCAATTTCCAGCTAAGCTTCCTATCCAGAATTAGACCCAGGTGTTTAGCTTGTTCCGATAGTATAAGCTCCACGCCTTCGAGCTTTGGCAGCCTAAATGCCGGAATTTTATGCTTCCTTGTGGATAGCACCAATTCAGTTTTAGAAGAATTCACCCCCAAGCCGCATCTCCCAGCCCACTGACTGAGTGTGTGGAGTGCAGATTCCAAAACGCTAGACAGCGTATCCAAAAACTTGCCCTTGCCGATTATCACAATGTCGTCTGCATATGCCACGACCTTCATTCCCTGTTTTTTATTTTCCAGGAGAACCTCGTTAACAGCGTGAAGCCAAAGGAGAGGCGATATCACCTCCACTTTTTGGCAGCGACAGTTGGGGCAACTGTCGCCAATTGTTACCAACTATTGGGACAATTAAAAGGCAACTTTTCTACCAACTGGCAGAAAAGCAGTAGTAACTGCTACTTTTCACAGTCCGTGTAATCGTACTATAAGAAGGACATCTGATGTAAGAAGTCTGCATTTGATGTGTGAATTCAAGGATGCTGTAAAGACTAATGCTCAAGGTCACATCCCGTGATATTAAACTGTTCTTTTCCTGTGCTCCCATTTGAGGTTTATATTATTTATAAGAAAACATACTGCAGTCACGATCGGCTGCAAGCCAATCGTATAATACTCTAGATGAATACTGAACTCCGATTTATATTGTAGTTGGGTATAAAGTAGAATTACGTGTGTGCATGCTGTATGTCCTTTATTAAGGACAGCTATTAGATTGCTACTCAAAACTAAAAGACAATATTCAGTGTTTAATTTCATATCTTGAACTGGGTAAGTCATCGAAAAAAATGTCCTTTTTAAAGGACTTTCACATGGGAGGAGCAGGAAGGACTCACTCGATTTCTTACATATTTATCCTTTTCCTTGGAACCATTCAAAAATAAACCTGTACAAAATTTCAAATTCGTAGCTTGAAGCGTTCAAAAGTTATTGGAAAATATTGATGAATACGTGTTTTAAGGATATTTTGTATGGCAGCTACCAGAAGGAGTAAAAGGATTTCGCTGATTAGTAAACTCGAACTTCCTTTTCACTCAAAACTAATTTGTACAAAATTCCGAATTCGTAGCTAAAAGATTACTTGAGTTATTGTGAGTTTCGTAAATTAAGTGAATACATTTTGACAGGATATTTGTATGACAGCTACACGAAGGACTAACAGGATTTTCTTCATAATCATATATTTAGCTCCACCTATTGGAAAAATTACACATACAAAATTTCAAAGACGTAGCTTAAACCCTTCTGAAGCTATCGACCAATATTCTTGAAGACGTGTTTTAAGGACATTTTGTATGGCAGCTACCAGAAGGAGTAAAAGGATTTCGCTGATTAGTAAACTCCGACTTTGTTTTCACTCAAACCTGACTTGTACAAAATTCCGAATTCGTAGCTAAAAGATTACTTGAGTTATTGTGAGTTTCGTAAATTAAGTGAATACATTTTGACAGGATATTTGTATGGCAGCTACACGAAGGACTAAAAGGATTTTCTTCATAATCATATATTTAGCTCCAACTATTGGAAAAATAACACATACAAAATTTCAAAGACGTAGCTTAAACCCTTCTGAAGTTATCGACCTATATTCTTGAACACGTGTTTTAAGGACATTTTGTATGGCAGCTACCCGAAGGAGTAGGACGATTTTGCCCGTTAACGAACTTAGCCTTACAAATTCAACCAAACATCCAGATTCAAAATTTCATGATCCTAGGTGAAGGCGTTCTTGAGTTATCGTGCTAACGGACAGACGGACGGACGGACGGACGGACGGACGGACGGACGGACGGACGGACGGACGGACGGACGTCAGGCGGATTTGAGGTTTTTGGCCACAAATAAACAAAAAATAATATATAACTTTTTTTCGTCCGAGGCTTGGTTCTATGCGTTACAAACTTTTGGGCTGGATTAAACTTATAATACTCTATATGATTTCATCCAGAGTATAAAAATTCTATTTAGAATTGGTGAACGAAAAAGGATCACCCCATATTTTTGAATTTCCTATACTATGATTGGGACGACAAGCCGTCAATCTTTTCTCTTATAATAGATTTCTTATATGCTATAAAATTTGATTAAGTTCCAAAAGCAATCGAGCAGCTATTGAAATATAACAAGAAAACATCAAGAAGCTAGGAAAAATATACACATAAAACTTGAACTGAAAACTTTGGAGTGAAACTTTTGTTCATCGGCAAACAAACTCAATTTCCTACCAAATACGAACTGACCCATGGAGAATTGAGTTGAGTTCGGTGAATGGAAATTGCTGATGATGTACTCGTATATCTATCCTCCAACAAAATAAAATATTGCGTGTGAAGGAGTGGATCAATGAATAAAGGCTCTAGAAATTCATCTGTACACAATTGTATGTATCCGTTCATTTATCAGATCCATAGAGACAATCACCAAGAGCCAAAATGAAATGCAATTATCTGATTTAATGCTCTGGTGGGTTCGAAATGAACGTCTTCCTTATTGGGTTTTCCTTATGTCGGTGTCGTTCTATTTCCTAGCCAGTTGCTGAACAATTGTTGTCATCGTTCCAAATGGATTTATGATGACAAATCAGAATAGTATTAGTCGCTGAATAATAAAAATCCCCTTTTCATGCTTCAGAGTAACATCGTGAATATTTTTATTTTCTCGATATTATACTAATGGAGTTCTTGAGAAGGTCTCTCTTTTATTTGTTCACTACCAGACCAGAAGTAAATCTCTACAGGGATTCGATTCTTGCATTCAAAATGAAACGAAGAATTTTTCGAAAATCCCATTTGGTGAAATTATTGCTTCAGTGAACTATCACATATTTCTTTATCTGAGTATTTTTCATTCAAGTTTAGTTTAGTAATGCTGATGTAATTGATATGCCATAATATCACACATGATTGAAAATCATTTATTTTTTAAGAGAATGGATGATATAGAAGTCATCTTCTGAAGAAGTTATTTAATCGTCTTGATTGAATTATCTGGAATGAATCTATGAAGTTATATGTGGCGTCGTAAAGAGAATATCTGTTCTTAACATAGTTAGTGTTACAATCATATCATCACGTAAGGTTCAAACCAAACACCGACTTCGACCGCGAACTGCGAAATCACAGTTTTTAGAACACACACGATTATATGCCGATGCCTACAATAGCAACTTCGATTACGCTTCAATATGACTGCACCGCAGTCGCCCATCAGTCTATTTATGGGACTGCAGTCATTAGCACAGGACTGCCAATTGTAATCATGAACTCTAATTATTTCCCAGTAGGCAAAGTTTTATGCTATACGTCGAAACGAAATATAATTATAATTTTTTGGACGATATCTGCGGCTTCCATATATGTTTATACGTATAGTTTATATGAGCACCATATGTGGTATACTTACGAGGCTTCTACGTTCAATATTTTAGTTGCTTATACCTCAAAACGATATGTTCTTTTCATACTCTAGATGGAATCATAGAGTATTATAAGTTTAATCCATCCCGAAAAGTTTATAACGCATTGAACCGAGCTTCAGATGAAAAAAAGTTATATATTATGTTACGTTCCCGAAACCCCGAATCCGTTTGCTGCCCGTTCGACTGTCTGGCTGTCTGTCCGTCTGTCCGTCCGTTTGAACTATAACTCAAGAACGCGTTGACCAAGAAATTTAAAATTTTATCGCAACCAGCAAAATTAAAAAAGTAAGGCTAATTTCGTTAAAGGGCGATATCCTTCAACTCCCATACAAGAGTGTTTTAAAAGACGTATAAAAGTTTTTTGGTCGAATGCTTCTAGTTAGGAAATTGAAAATTTCCACACAATAACCTTAAAATCTTTGAAGTGAAAATTTGAAATATAATGCAAATCGAAAGAGTCCTTCGTGTACACTCTACAAAAATTCTTCAAAAATCTATTGAAGTTCCACAATTGTATAGTATAACTCAAAACGCGTCAAAGCAGGAAGGTAATATTTTGAGGAAATTAGTTTTAAGTCATGAGCAAGACTGAGTTCATTAATTAATAACATCCGTCAATTCCTTCGGGTAGCTGTCATACAAAATCCAATAAACATGTTCTAATTTAATTTACATAGCTCGCTAAAACTCAAGAAATAGTTTAGCCACAGGTATTTCTATGCGCTTAAACGAAGAGTCCGTAGAAGTAAAATTAATTTGATAACTCGACATGCCTAAAATATGTAACGATATTCGTGAAAATGTTGACTAAACCGTTTTTCCTATTCCATAAATACTACTCTAGTACATCTTCATATTCGTAATAAGTTTCAACTTTCTAGCGAAAGCTTCTGAGATACAAAAAACTACCCCTCACCCTCATTCCGTACTACCTCTGCTAAAAATTAAGTTATTTTACACGTGGCTCTGCATAGTCGTAAAATTTTAGCTTTCTAAAAAAAAACATACTGCAGTCACGATCGGCTGCAAGCCAATCGTATAATACTCTAGATGAATACTGAACTCCGATTTATATTGTAGTTGGGGATAAAGTAGAATTACATGTGTGCATGTTGTATGTCCTTTATTAAGGACTGCCATTAGATTGCTACTCAAAACTAAAAGACAATATTCAGTGTTTAATTTCATATCTTGAACTGGGTAAGTCATCGAAAAAAATTGTCCTTTTTGAAGGACTTTCACATGGGAGGTGCAGGAAGGACTCCCTTGATTTCTTACATATTTATCCTTTTCCTTGGAACCATTTAAAAATGAATGTGTACAAAATTTCAAATTCGTAGCTTGAAGCGTTCAAAAGTTATCGAAAAATATTGTTGAACACGTGTCTTAAGGACATTTGGTATGGCAGCTACCAGAAGGAGTAAACGAATTTCGCTGATTAGTAAACTCGAACTTCGTTTTTACTCAAAACTAATTTGTAAAAAATTTCCAATTCATAGCTAAAAGATTACTTGAGTTATAGTAAGTTCCGTAAATTAAGTGAATTCGTTTTGACAGGATATTTGTATGGCAGCTACACGAAGGACTAATAGAATTTTCTTCATAATCATACATTTAGCTCCAACTATTGAAAAAACAACACATACAAAATTTCAAAAACGTAGCTAAAACCCTTCTGAAGTTATCGGCCAATCGCGTTTTAAGGACATTTTGTATGGCAGCTACCAGAAGGAGTGAAAGGATTTCGCTGACTAGTAAACTCGAACTTTCTTTTCACTCAAAACTAATTTCTACAAAATTCCGAATTCGTAGCTAAAAAATTACTGGAGTTATATTGAGTTTCGTAAATTATGTGAATACATTTTGACAGGATATTTGTATGGCAGCTACACGAAGGACTAACAGGATTTTCTTCATAATCATACATTTTGCTCCAACTATTGGAAAAATAACACATACAAAATTTCAAAGTCGTAGCTTACACCCTTCTGAAGTTATCAACCAATATTCTTGAACACGTGTTTTAAGGACATTTTGTATGGCAGCTACCTGAAGGAGTAGGACGATTTTGCCCGTTAACGAACTTAGCCTTACAAATTCAACCAAACATCCAGATTCAAAATTTCAAGATCCTAGGTAAAGGCATTCTTGAGTTATCGTGCTAACGGACAGACGGACGGACGGACGGACGGACGGACGGACGTCAGGCGGATTTGAGGTTTTTGGCCACAAATAAACAAAAAATAATATATAACTTTTTTTTGTCCGAGGCTTGGTTCTATGCGTTACAAACTTTTGGGCTGGATTAAACTTATAATACTCTATATGATTTCATCTAGAGTATAAAAATCACAACTTGTTCCTTTCCACCCTCCTACCATCATCCCTTATATATAAAATGTTTTTCCCTGCTAAAAACCTACTGTAAAATGTTTAAGATCATATCTGGTACGATTCATGAAATTTAAAACTGGATTTTCTTGAAAAATTGCTTTCCCTACTTCCATACTCCGCCACCTCCATCAAAAATTTTACGTTCCTTAGACTCCTATATACTCAAACCAAATTTTACCTTCCTGGTACAATTGGCGAGGAATATATTATATATATATAGTTTTTCACCCCCCACCCTTGTCGGGACGTGTCCCGTAAGTTAACCACAAAGTTGTCTTTTACCACCAAGGTTTAGTTGACCTGTGGGTGACCCTTCTACCTTACCTACCACCCCTTGTAAATACGTGTTAATACAAAATTTTAGCTTAGCACATTTTTTTTTAAATTTCAGTTCGATCACAATACTTTATTATTAACAAATAATAAAGAAAAATCTGCCAACAGTAAGTGAGAACCGTCAATCGCAGACTCCACCTCTTCTCTGTTGGTAAATCTTTTCCCACTGACCAATTTTTTTAAGTTTAGAAGGAGAAAATAATCCACGGCGGGTAAATCTGGCGAATAGGGTCCGTGAGGAAGCAATTCGAACGTCAACTCGTCGATTTTGGACACGGCGATTATGGATCTGTAAACCGGTTCATTGTCTTGGTGGAACAACACTTTCTTTTTCCCCGAATGCTATATTTATTATTTATTTTTCATGACTCAAATGCTGCAATAAGTTCGCATAATACTCGTCGTTAATTTATTTTCTTTTTTCAAGATAATGAATGAAAATTATCTCACGCTCATCACAAAAATCTGACGCCATGGCCTTGCCAGCAGATGGGACTGCCTTCGCCTTCCTTGGAGCCGATTGGCCCCTGTTAGTCCATTGGTTTGGCTGTTCTTTTAACTCAGGTGTAGAGTGATGGACCCATGTTTCGTCCATTGTTATGAATCGACGCAAAAACTATTTTTTTTTTTTGTGAAACATCGCCAAACATTCTATTGAAACATCCTCAAGACGCTGTTTTGGTTTTATTGTGAGCAAACGCGGCACCCATCTTTCTTATGTCCATATTTTCAGTAAATATTTGCAGCACTTTTTGAAATGCCTATTATGTCTGCTGGCTCGCGCATTTTCAGGCGACGGTCAACCAATACAATTTTGAGGATTTTCTTCACCATTTCTGGCGTGGTCACCCCATTTGGTCGACCACTGCGTTGTTCGTCTTGACAGTTCGTACGGTCTCGTTTAAACACTACCTCCCAATATTTTATTGTTATGTGAGAAGAAGAAGAAGCAGACTCCCCAGAGTAGAATTTAGTTCGGCTTTGATATTGGTTAGACTAAGACCTTTCAAATGAAATTTTTATATCACATACGAATACAAATTTGTTCAAAGTTTAAAAATTCACTGTGAGCGTTCGCTATTGATGACTGCAAAATAAAGACGTTATGTCTTCAAACTTCAAACCTACTCATTATAGTGAAGGTGCTTTCTACCATAGTATTTTCCTTCAAAGAAAAACCACCATCTATACGTCAGGTCGGGTACTTCTGGGACAGCCCAGTATTTCTAGAAAAGTTATGGAATGGAGCCTAATTAACAATGAATGTATTCCTAATGCAAAAACAAATACTTTTTACAATATTTCAATTAGAGAAACATTAGGACTTTTAACACAAAATGTAAACTTTAATTATTACAATTTTCTACAATATTCTGCTGCAGTCTTAGATACGGAACTTATTTTAATGATCACCCTATTATAAGTACAGCATGTCCTTATATCGCATTACAATTTTCTTTGGATGAATTTGAAACAACCAATCTATTGGGATCTAAAAGAGCAATTTACAAAATTTCAGCATTCTGCTAAGGAGTCTTATATTTGCCACATGAAGTAAATTTTTTGCTTGAAAATTTGTCTTTCGAAATCTCCCTCCACTTATAAAATATTTGAAATATTTGGAACATATAGGGATTACAACGAAAGTGAACAATAACTCAATTAATATTGAAGCGTTTGTGTTTTCATTAAGTCATGATAATTTAAGTGCCAATTCACTTTATGGACTTTGGAAACATTTAGTCCTTTACATCCGTGCAGATATTATATATTGGCTTGAAATCACTTTCAAGATGCTAGTTCGAATAGGGATACTATAATTATTTACAGAAATAAAGATGATACTAGTTCATTGGGATTAAACTTTGTCCGTTAAATAGCATGAGAATTTTTATTTGGTAACTCAAGAACGCCTTGACCTACGATATTGAAATTTGGATGTTAAGTTAAATATGTAAGGCTATGCTCGTTAACGGACAAAATCATCTTACTCCTTCCGGGAGCTGCCATACAAAAAGTCCTTAGTGCACATGTTTAAGAATATTGACCAAAAACTTCGGAACGCCTTAAGCTAAGACTTTTAAATTTTGTATACGTTGGATCTCCAATAGATACAGTTAATAGTGAGAATATGAAAAGTTTCTATTAGTCCTTCGTGTAGCGGTCATACATACCTACATACCATATCCTGTAAAAATGTCTTCATTCAATTTACGGAACTCACTATAGCTCCAGTAATCCTTCAGTGACGAATTCAGAATTTTGAACAAACCAGTTTATAGTGAAAACCAGGTTTGAGTTTAATAGTCAGCGAAATCTTTATATTTCTTCGGGTAGCTCCTATAGAAAAGTCCTTAAAACATGTGTTCAATGGAATTTTAATTTTTGTACATATTAATTTTACTTTATTATTTTTTAATAATAAAGTATTGTGATCGACCTGAAATTTAAAAAAAATTTGCTACTCTGAAATTTTGTATTTTTACGTTTTAGGACTAGTAAACCACAAAAAAGCAAAAAAAAAATGTCCGTCTGTCCGCTGTAGACTCCGTCTGCCGTACGCAAAACCGTTTGAAGGTGCTGGCTCTCAAACCCCTTGAGATTAAGTTAAAATTTTTATGGTAGGGAGAATGGCTGAACTCCTTCAAGTGGTATCTTTTGGAGTGGTTGGGGTGTGAGGGCGAGGAGGGGCGAGCGTTTCAAACGAAAAATTTTGGTTTCTAGATCTCAGGAACCGCTTACGCTAGGAGGCTGAAAGTTGGAACTTATGTAAAACTATGATATTGGACCCATTTGCAAATAAAAGGTCGATAGTGGTCAAGGGGTGTGCGAGTGGGGGGAAAATACGTTCAAAATACTTGAAAGCTGAGATTGAAACATTCTAAAATCCATATCTCCTAAACGATTGATGTCAGACGGCTGAAACTTTTAGTTGTCTTAAGAGATACTATGAGAGTAGAAAAGGGTTAAAATTTGTAAAGGAGTTGGTGAGCAAGGTACGGGGGTGGGGGTGGTTATTCATATCTCAGAAGCAGCTTATGCTTGAAAGTTGAAACTTAGTACCAATATGCAGATGCGCCACTAGAGTAATTAAAACTTAAAAAAATCTGCCAACAGTTTAGGAGAAACTTTATTATTTTTAATGTACGTTTAATGCTGAAATGCAGTGTGGGTTACTATGCGACTGACAACCTAAGGAATAGCCAGGAGGCTATTTGGAACGTTATTTTTTAGGTTGTCAGTCGCAAAGGAACCTCCACCGCATCTCAGCATTAAACACGTTTCTGCAGGTAAAAGGCTTAATATACTAGAAATCAAAAGAGTCCTTCCTATTCCTCCCATGTGAAAATCCTTGAAAAGGGTAAATTTTACTTTCCGTGATTTTCCTAGTTCCAGATATGCAATTGAACACTGAAGGTATTGTCTCTAACTTTGCAGTAGCAACCAAACAAGAGTCCTTAATAAAAGACAAACTAAATGCTCACTTCTTATTCTACTTTATCCCCAACTACAATGTAAATCGGAGTTCAGTATGTCATCTAGATTATTGCAGTCGATAGTAACTGCAATATATTGTTCATAACACATGCCTTTATTATAAAATCAACGCATGCAAAGTCGAAGCTTACAGCGTTGTGAAGTTATCGTTCAATATTTGATAAGCGTGTGTTTTTAGGACCTTTTCATGACAGCTACATACTCAGTCTTGCTCACGACTTAAAACTAATTCCTATTAAAATTTGTACTTCCTGCTCTAACGTGTTCTTAAGTTATAGTGGATTCTGTAACTTGCATACATTCATTGAAGACTTTTGAAGGCTGCTACACGAAGGACACAGTTGATTTGTATGTAGTGTATTCGAAATTTTTCGCTTCAAACATTGGAAAGTTTATGTTTGCAAAATGTCAAGGTCCTAACTCGAAGTATTCGACCAATAGTATTTTAAGGACTCTTCTTTGGGAGGTACTCGAAGAAGTGAAAGGATATCACCCATTATCGACCTTACACAGTAAAAAATTCGGGTTTAATTTTAAAACTTGAAATAAGTTTTAGCAATTTTTTAAACTTTTTGGAATAAACTGGAGTATATGCCAAAGTTTTAATTAAGTTAAACCATTTTAGTTTAATTTTTAGTAAGCGCGAATGATTAGTTTCGCAAATTAAACTTCTTCGACTAGTTTTTAACCACAAAAGTTTTAAAACAGCATACTAGACCACAAAAGTTTAAAACTGAAACAAATGGACGTCTAATTGAATGAAGCGATGCGTATTTGCGCTTTTGTTTCGAGTTGTTGTCATGTCAAGATGAGCGTCCAATACGTTGTTCGTCCCGGTAATTTTCTGAAAGTGCATTTTGTGGCGGAATCAAAAAAGGACTACGTGTGCCTTAAAAAAGTTCTTTTTGATACGGATGAAGAAAGTGATATTGTTACATACGATGATTTAATTTTTTCCGGTGAGAGTTGTAAATGTGTTGTGTGCTTTTTAATTCAAGTGTTTGTTTCTAGTGTTGCTTCAGTTAAAATTTGACGAAAATGAATTTATTGAGTTTACCGATTTTGAAGACGTCCCTTTAAAACCGAGTTCCTGTATGAGCATTATTGGACAATTCATGTTAAACCCACAGTTTTATATAAAGTTTACTACAAAAACGATCGAAGAAAGTAACGAGGATGACAACGTAACCCAAGTTTTCCGAACGTTTGCCTCAATTGGAAATACACTTCTTATTACTTCAGAGGAAAGTTTTATATTCATTCATTTTTAATTAATTCCATAATTTTCTTACACTTTTTAGACTCTAAAAGATTTTTTAGAAACAAATGATTGTTCGCATTTATTTCGAGAACACGCACAAAATGGCATTTTAAGTGATAGCGGAAGGAGAAATTTAATAAGACATCTTGAACGATTTCTCCGAAAAAATTTCGGGGCAAACTTCGGAAAATCTGAAAAAGTTGCAGTAGCGCAAGCTGCAGTGAATTTGTTTCCATCACTTAAAGTTCTAGATAGTGCTGTCGGCGGTATTGATCTAATATATAACCCCCAAACGGGACAGGGTTACTTGGTATCCCAAATAAAAAATGCGAATTATAAGCGGAAAAAATATGAGGGTGCGGAAAATTCAACGCAAAAACCAACAAGTCCATCCAGGAATGTGAGAACCGAAAACGAAGAAATTGATGACGCTATACAGTTTCTCAAAAACGCTATTATCCCTCATCAAAGGGAAGCAATACAAGATATTTTGAAAAAAAGTGTGAACTCTCGACGGACCATCATTCAATCAAAAAGAGATCAGACACTTAATTTTCGATTTTATTTTATTGACCCTACATTGGTGAGATAAGGTTTTATATTGATAATTTATTACCTTACTTAAATATTTTACTTTAGATTTTATATGACTTTCAATTATTAAACCCTGCAAATGCTGATAGTTTTATTCAAAAGTGGCCACTATATAGCGCAAACGTTTTTAAAGTTGCTCAAGAAGGAAAAATAATTGTGGATGAATGTGAAGGTAATTTTAACATAAATAACATAAACTAAATACATATTTGGAAATAAAATTGTATGGCTTATATAGATTGGCCCAACAATGTGCTAAGTTTCTTCGCCCTTCTTAAGCTTTTACCCCCTGTAGCATCGGTGAACCGTACAGCATCTAGAGCATCATTCATTCAAGCGTGCAAGACACTAATCTTGTTCGGAAATGTAAAATTCGTAAATTATATACACAAAGGGCTTTTGATAAACAATTTATTATTTTTATAGATAAACTTGCCTAAAGAAGAACACGTCAAAGCCGCCAGAAGTAAACAGCCATTTATAATTGCACTTGGTCCAAACAGATCAGCGCTCTCTGAGTTTCTTATATATTTTGATAATAATTTAACATTTGTCAAACATTCGATCTTTTGTTTAAAATCTTCTTTGTTTTTAATTTAAAATACGACGACAATTTAAAAAGATTATTTTCATTTATTCAACATTTTTTATATGGAATACAGCTTCCAAAAATACCAACTAGAATATTAGAAGTTCAAAATAAATTCCTAACATACTTTCAGTGAATAATGGCATTTTTCTATTTCATTTGTTGTAAAAAATTTCAAAGTATCTCTTTTACTTTTGGCCATCTGAAAAATTTTCACGATTTAAGATCCACTATTGACTTAAATCTTAAGTGCATTGTTTTAAAAACCTGTATTAAGCAATTTGCCACTTATAGTGGTCTTTATAAACATGCACATACTTGTAAGAAAAATATAGATATAAGTAATTTAGACATAAGTTCTTCTTTTGAAACCAGTACAAATACTGAAACTATTATTACTAATAACAATAAACCAATAAGAAATGAAATTAATGCTCAGTTAGGCGGTGAATTTAAAAATAACAATATTGATATGAGCTCAATCGAACAGTACTTAAGAAATTTTTTTGGAAAACTTAATGAAATTGGAATAGCGAACGCAAACATTGATAAAATTTACGACGCATTAGAATTATTGTTAAAAGAAATGTTTACTATAATTGTCAATATCGCTGCATCGTCCTTTACCGAATGCAATGAGGTATCTCAAATTATTCATAATTTTAAAAATATTGTATTATCAACTTGTAAATCGCATGAATCAACATACAAACGCAATAAGCAATATTCTGTTGAAAATACATATATTGAACCCGAAACAAAACATTTAGGATTCTATTGGGATAAAAAATATGTTAGGAAGCAGAACACTTATGTAGATATACCCGTCAGCTCCAGTTTTCAGTATGTGCCAATTTTGAAAACTTTGAAAACTTTATTTTTAAATCATTCCTTTAATGAGATCTTTTTTAAACAAACTCATTACTGTTGGGAAACATATCTTGAAGATTTTTGTTGTTCTCTAAATTTTAAAAAACCGTTTTTCCATAATAATGATAATGTAATTTTAATACAACTTTTTTACGACGATTTTAAGTAGTAAACCCTCTTGGAAGTAAAACATCAATTCATAAGATAGGAGCGATATATTTTACCATACGTAACTTACCTCTTCACCACCTTACAAAATTAGATAACATTCATTTAGTTGCACTTTTTTATTCGCACGATGTTAAAAGCTTTGAAAATTATAACAATATATTACAATTTGTTACAAATGAAACAGCTGGAGACTTCAGGAATATCGATTGGTGACAAAATTTTAAAAGGGACCCTCATTTCTGTTGTGCATGATAACTTAGGTGGCAATAGTTTATTAGGGTTTCATCAAAGTTTTAGTTCCAATCATTTTTGTCGATTTTGTAAAGTCTCACGAGCAGAAACAAAAACTCTCACAGTCGAATCTGAATCTAATAAGAGGACTTTTCAGAACTACGTAGAAGATTTTAATAATCCTGATCCTGATGCATTAAATAGCTCTGGCTTAAAGTTTTTCAGTACACTTAATTCATTAGAAAATTATAACATTCTTGATAACGGAACGGTAGATATCATGCATGATGTATTGGAAGGAGCGGCTCCTTTTGCAATAAACGTGTTTTTGGATCATATTGCAAATAATGGAATCTTAAATATCGATGCTATAAATAATAGAATAAATTCCTTCAATTATGGTTTTCTAGAAAGAACTAATTGGCCTAAAAGCGTGAAATTAGGTAAACCATTTACAAGTATTGGGTTAAATACAAACTAAACATGGTGTCTCATAAGTCAAGTCCTTTTTATATTCGCTGATAAGAGGACTATAATTGATGAAACAGTATGGAAGCTTATAACAACGCTTTTAAAAGTAATGCACATTATTTTATCTGAGAAAATTCCTGCTTTGTTATTAAATGATCTTCCAATCATAATCTCAGAGCACTTAACAGTAATATTAGAACTCGGACACCACCTTCTTCCAAAACATCATTTTATGACTCATTACACTTTCTCATTACTGGAAGTTCACAAACAGTTGTTAGGTCACAATTATATATCTAGTATTAATAATGCTACAGAACTTCAATGGGTATCATTAGGGTATCATTATCGCAAAGACCTTTTTATAGCAGAAATAAGCGAAAATTCGTTACCTGTATTCCTTAAAATAATAAAAATTATATCTTACAATAACAGAATATTCTTGTTGACTAAGAAGTATGAATCGATAAATTTAAATATTATATACGAGAGTTATTCTATTGAGGAAAGGGAGGAGTACTGCTTACGATTTTTAGACGAATTGAAATTCAAAAAGACATTTGATGTTAAAATTGTAGGAAAAGAGACATATGTTATTATGAAATCCTTAATTTGCTAAGACTGAACACACTGTGAATTAAGTATATATAAGAATTTTCTTAATTTCATATTATTTTTTGAAAATAAATGATATTTTTTCAGTTGGCTGTATAATTTAAAGTCTTATTATTTATTTCACCTATTCACATAATTTTACTATTGCTATTATTACGATCATCAGTTAAACTTTAACTGAAACTTTAACCGGAAGTTTTGTATGAAAATCTGTCAGTTAAAGTTCCAGTTAGAACGTAACTGAACATCGTAGGAACGGCCCTAAGCGTTCTTAAACTTAAAACCAACTTAGTCGTTTTATTAATCTATATTCGTTTGAATTTTAGTCTTTTCTCCGTTTTGCACATAGTCATCAATAGTTTTAAAATAAAACTAGCGAGTCTCGTTCTGAATTCCAAGTAGTTTTTAATTTAAACTTTTAGTTTAATTTTTTTTAGATTTTATCTGTTTTTTTTCAAGCCTTTTGTGATTACTGTTTAGTCGACAGCATAGTTTTAAAAATAATACTAGGTAGGCTTATTTTGAATCCACTTAGCGGTTTTTATTTAAAACTTTTAGGTTCAGTTTTCTTTAAACTTTTTAGAAGACTACATCCAAGTCTAATTTGGTTTGGACCTATATACAAACCAAATTCTCTTAAATATAGTCCGTAAATTTTTACTGTGTAGCCTTACCTTTTCCATTTTACAAGTTGTGCAAACTTTCAACTTCCTTGGTCTACGCATTCGTGAGCTATGGTGCAAGCGAACGGACGGATGGATGGACGGATGGACAGCAAACGGATTTAGGGTTGGGATCGGGTTGGGATTGGGATTAAACTTGTAATACTCTTCATCTAGAGTGTAAATTTTCTTTTCCAATTGCCGTCTTAAAATAATGCTAAGCAGATATGAATAATTTTCTGGAGTATCTTCAAAAGTTGCTGATTTAACAAGTTGGACTTGGTTTACAAGTATAAGTTGTTCTTTTAACAGACCATATTGGTTCTCAACAGCGTACCAATATGCCAGATACATTCTGGTATTGAAACTACTGATCGAAAATTACTTATCTGATAGCTATTCCTAATTAGTATAGCGTGTTCGTCCCCTCCCAGGGTACTGTTCAAATATCTATGGATATGTAGGAGGCGAACACAGGACCTCAGTGCTTAGACACTGCGGTACTAAAGTCACATGCAAGATAACTAAGCTTCGAAAAAAAGCCAACCCTGGCGAATTATCTCGTCAATGCCCTCAGCGAGTTTTTAAAGTTATGCCCGATTAGATTTAAGCACTTTTACTTGCATTTGCACTATCCAAGTTTGAGCTTAAGAGTAAGTATTATGTATGTTTGTTTTTTCGACGAAAATTTTATTCCTCGAACTCAAAAGTAAAAGTTCTACTGAGTACCCTGTAAACTTTGCTACCGCTCTAAGTTAGTTCTTGTTGACTTACCTCATAAATTTTAAGGCAAATGCCATGCATGAAGTTATAACATGGTTACGTATTCCATGCCTCAACAAGTTTTAAAAAAAGGTACTCAACATATAAAAGACTTGATCAGTAGAATATCATACTTTTCGAAATGAACTTTCACCGGAAATAAAAATTTTCCAACGCTTCATCTGCATTTGAAAGTAGCTCTATAAGAAGGTTCTGTAAAACTCAGCACAATGATATTCAAAAAGAACTTTTATGACGATTTCAGAACAGAATCGAAAAACTTTTCGCTTACAACTTACTTCATCCTGAAATCCATTTCCAGTTGAAAAGTGCATTGTGCACAGTGGTATTGGGTCTTTTTATCGAAAGTCACATCAAATCAAAGGTAGGACCTGCTGCATCCAATGTATTTGAAGCAATTTAAGTAAAACTCCACGCCACGCCTTCGTTCGCAAAGATATCAAAGATATTCAATACAGCAATGAAATGCAGAATCGGATTTATAAAATTGAAAAAATTTAAATAACCAAAAATCTCACCAGTAATTACAGACCAAATAATCTAACAGTCCGTTGCTAATGGATGCTAAATCCCTAACATGCTCAATATACTAGTGGATACTCCACATTCCCTATAATATGTTACATATGGATGGAGGTGTTTCAGTCGATAGGGATGATAGAATCGTCTGGATTAGTGCACTGCAAAAAAGGGCGATCAAACGTCTTTTAGCGAAATGCCTGCTTTTCGATAAACTTGAACTCAATTATTCGACGTCTGTGTATACCCTAGCTAGAATATTAAGACTCGTAGAGTGATCGTTACGATTTGAATTTCGAGGAGGTTTTAGATTCAAAAGTTGAATTTTATTCAGATTGAGGTTTGCATAGCACCGGGACACCAATCCAATACACGTACCATCAGGATTAGATTTCCATTAGACCCGGGTTTTGTTATTACGGTCTTGCAATTTGAGTTTATAATAGATTAGATAGTGATATGAAGTAATTGGGTCATTCCACGAAAATCGACCAATGAGACTATTGCATGACCATCACCGATCTTTATGAAATTAAATTAACCCTTCAAACGATTTTGTAGACGGCGTTCAAATAATTATTACTAAAAGTACACAGTTAATTAAAAAATGAATGTTTGTTTGTTTGTCCCGTCCCGTATACGCTCCTAAACCATTCATCCAATTGCGATGAAACTTTTGTGATTTGTTGAGTACACGTCTGCGAAGGTTTCTGCATTAACAGAATCATTTTAAAATTGGTGGTACGCGAGTAATTTCAACATTTGTATTTCATATAGTTTAGCGGCAGTTCGTTCGTTTTTGGTGTATTAGTTATGCGTTCCTATTACTAAATGGTAAAGTTGGACGATGGATGTTGGATAGGGGATAAAGGATGGAGAATAGAGGATGGAGGATGGTGGATGGTGGATGGGGATGGAGGATGGAGAATGGTGGATAGAGGATAGAGAATAGAGGATGGAGTGACGGTAGCAACGGGAGCAACGGAGCAACGGAAGCAACGGAGCAACGGAAGTAGCGGGAGAAATGGAAGCAATGGGAGTAACGGGAGTAACGGAAGCAACGAGAGAAATGGGATCAACGGAATCAACGGGATCAACGGGATCAACGGGAGCAACGAGAGCAACGTAGCAACGGAAGCAATGGAGCAACGTAACTAACAGGAGAAATGGTAGCAACAGGAGTAACGGGAGCAACGGGAGAAATGGGAGCAACAGGATCAACGGGAGAAATGGGAGCAACGGGATCAGCGGGAGAAACGAGCGCAACGGGAGATACGGAACAACGGGAAGCAAGATAGTATAGCACCATACAAGCTAGTATTAAAATAATAAGTAATATGTTCTAAAAAGAAACGAGTATTGCAAAATCCATACTAAATTTTTGGTCCGAAAAAAATAGATTCCCGACTGATTGATGAACTCATCTCCGAACTAAAGTAGAGGCACGGCGAGTAGCTTTAGTTTATTAACAATTTTTATTCAAGTGAACAAAGTATGTGCACGCCATAAACTACACACTCTACATAGGATTACAATTTATAAAATAACTTTTATATTAAAAAACTGTCGATAAAGTCCGGGAGAATAAAATGGACATCATAAATCTACGTAGCTTAGTGTTGATTTTAGAACAGTAAGCTTTTTATGGAAAAGTATTAGTCATCATGTGCTGGCTGAATATATCAAACAATAGCAGCTGATGTTCACGTAGTGTTGAAAACTTTTTTCGGACTTCAGGGATTTAAATAAAAAACTTATTGTGTATATAGTAAAAAAAAACCAGTGGTCACCTCTGTGAAAAATAACAACAACAGGGCCCGATTCGAGACTTAAAATGTGGACAAAAAGCTGCAACAAAATCTCATTAAGTTGCCTGCCAAAAAGTTATTTCCTCGATGGGATAAAGCGAACGTTTTATTGGAAATCTATTCAGAGTGAATGGCCATTTTCTCCCTGTGGATCTTCAGATTATAATGCTCTTGTTTTCATTTTTGTCACCTTAATTTGGGGTTGTGTTCGGTGTACAGGTACACATGAATTTGTTCCACTATGGTTTTCACAAATTTCCATCAAAACGCTTAGTTAAATAGAAAGTAATGAAATCATTTCATTACTGAAGTTATTATTATTATTATTTAGATTTATAACAAAACCAGGTGAAAATTAATTTTTTTTAATTTCTGAATGCACCCAAAGGGGTGCCGTAAAGAATAATCGGTATACTCAAAGGGTTGTTGTACAAACACTATTTAGTTCCAACCACACATACCTATTCGGTTTCAATAACTCATGGCAAAAATGTAACCACTGAAAATACCGCAGCAAATATTTTAATGATACACACACTGAACATCAGATGCAATCTTAATTACGTCCATAGCATTCCGTTTTGGGATATGAGTCTGCAACTGAACAACCGGATCTAATGGCATAAAACTGTGGGATACATGGAGTTGTTTGTCCTTTCTTTACGCTTTTTCAAATAGCAAGTACTCTCGGCTTAGCTTCACATATGAAAGCCGAGTGCAGATATGACCAGGATACATAATAGTAGTACCATACTCGAAAGTGCCTGACTACTGGACGGTTAAAGATTTATCTCTTGCGGTACATCCATTTGTGTATGCGATATGAGGCTGGAAGGATTGTGCACATTTTGGCATCCTGAAAGCTAAACTCCGTTCATCCCGGAAAACTATCTGCCAGAAAGGTTCGTTGAGCAGCGATTCGATAAATAGAAGGCCCGGCTCTCTATACGAATTTAATCCGATTGTTCCAGTGATACGGTGCTCTATAGTTGATTCAGCTAGCTTATTAAGTCTATTCGTAATTGAGAATTAACAATGATTGACGAGACAATGAAAGCAGTTGATTACTAGCTAAAATTTGAGGATTAACTAACCTTGCTGGAAAAGTTAGCAAACTTTTGGTGCTGGAGGTAGCTAAAAACAAAATGTTAATTGCGAGGATACGTAGTGTATTTCATCCGTCATAGTCGCCTGGGGATTTGAAATGTTTTGAAATGAATATTATCTGCCTTTCAAAATTTATAGAGTACTAGCCGCGTCCCGCGGCTACGCTCACGTTTGTATGGTGCTATACTATCCAAACTGCAAAGACAGCGGTTTCCAATCTTGCTTGCCGTTTGTTTCTCCCGTTGCTTCCGTTCTTCCCGTTGCTTCTGTTACTCCCATTGCTTCGTTGCATCCGTTGCTTCGTTGCTTCCGTTACTCCCGTTGGTTCCGTTACTCCCGTTACTCCCGTTGCTTCCGTTGCTTCCGTTGCTCCCGTTGTTCGATTTGGTCAGACGTGCTCACCGAAAACACAGAAACTGTTGCTAAACTATATGAAACACATTCATTTGTTTGTGTCGCTTGGCACCTATTGTAGAATCGTTTTACTAATACAGAAAGCTTCGCTGGCGTGCGCTTAACATATGAACATAGTTTCATCGCAATCGGATGAATGGTTTAGAAAGGCATGCGAGACAAACAATCCAACAATTGGAGCATCAGGGTACTAAAATCGAGAAAAAATTGGAAAATGTCAAAAAAACAATTGTTTTTGATTCGATCAGTACCAAAGTTCACAGTAACCATCCCGGGATTATTCTACATGTTCCCTGAACATTTGATCAAAATCGGTTGAGGGGTTAAGGAGTCTATAGGGAACATACATACACACCTCTTTTATATACGTAGATAGTTTTTCGTAAATATCTCGACTCCACAGCCACCTACCGGGTTCAAACTTTCTTAACGAATTTATTTTTAATGACCTATTGTGAATTTGAGCAAAATCGTACCATAAATACGAAAATGAAAATATCTGGACTGCAGTGCCACCTACCGGAAGTAAAATGAAGAGAAACCTTTCTGCAGACCAAACTAACATATGGTCCATATATGATGTCAAAGGGAGCAGCGGTTCTCGAGTTTTAGACCGCCGCACCCCGAACGAACATTTTTATACTCTAGATGAAATTATATATAGAGTATTATAAGTTTAATCCAGCCCAAAAGTTTGTAACGCATAGAACCAAGCCACGGACAAAAAAAAGTTATATATTATTTTTTGTTTATTTGTGGCCAAAAACCTCAAATCCGCTTGACGTCCGTCCGTCCGTCCGTCCGTCTGTCCGTTAGCACGATAACTCAAGAACGCCTTCACCTAGGATCTTGATATTTTGAATCTGGATGTTTGTCTGAATTTGTAAGGCTAAGTTCGTTAACGGGCAAAATCGTCCTACTCCTTCGGGTAGCTGCCATACAAAATGTCCTTAAAACACATATTCAAGAATATTGGTCGATAACTTCAGAAGGGTTTAAGCTACGACATTGAAATTTTGTATGTGTTATTTTTCCAATTGTTGGAGCTAAATATATGATTATGAAGAAAATCCTGTTAGTCCTTCGTGTAGCTGCCATACAAATACCCTGTCAAAACGTCTTCACTTAATTTACGGAACTTAATATAACTCAAGTAATCTTTTAGCTATGAGTTCGAAATTTTGTACAAATTAGTTTTGAGTAAAAACGAAGTTCGAGTTTACTAATCAGCGAAATCCGTTTACTCCTTTTGGTAGCTGCCATTCAAAATGTCCTTAAGACACGTGCTCAACAATATTTTTCGATAACTTTTGAACGCTTCAAGCTACGAATTTGAAATTTTGTACACATTAATTTTTGAATGCTTCCAAGGAAAAGGATAAATATGTAAGAAATCGGGTGAGTCCTTCCTGCACCTCCCATGCGAAAGTCCTTCAAAAAGGAAATTTTTTTTCGATGACTTACCCAGTTCAAGATATGAAATTAAACACTGAATATTGTCTTTTAGGTTTGAGTAGCAATCTAATGGCAGTCCTTAATAAAGGACATACAACATGCACCCACGTAATTCTACTTTATCCCCAACTACAATATAATTCAGAGTTCAATATTCATCTGGAGTATTATACGATTGGCTCGCAGCCGATCGTGACTGCAGTAGGTTTTACTCTACTCTTACTCAAGTTAATTTCCGAAAGCGTCCCAGTGGTCGAAAAATATTCGTCGCGTTCAAAGAAAAATTTTCCGGCTTGTCAGAAGCAAAGAGTACGAGATAGAGGGCAAGCGCCCTCAATAGAAGACTGCGTATCGAGTTTCAGCGCCTCTACAGTCTATGTCGATTACTAAACTATAATAATAAAAAAAAAAAAAAATAAAAACCATGGCTGTGGGTGGAAACGGAACCCGCGATCAAAGATTCTGTTCCGGCACGCGTAGCTATTACGCCAGCGAAGGACTTTCATTTCCATTTCCCAATGTAGCAACTTAACTTAAAGGACTCACTCCATACCTTTTAATTTTTTTACAGCGTAATAATCACACACATGACGCTGATTTTGGAAATACCCTCCGCTTCCATTCTATCTCACTCTCTTTGATAAGAAGTTCTGCGAGGTTTCATAGTGGGGCCACTTTAGTTCGACCTCTTTATAAACGCTGTTGCCTCTAGGTCTCTCGTTTAAGCCAATGATTTCAGGCACTTCAGAATAAAAAAGCCAAATGATGATTGCATCTGTCTTCAATCGGATATAGACTACTTGTTTCGATGTTGTGAAATGAACGACATGTTATAATTTAGAAAATTCCACTCCATTACAAAGTTATAGCAATAAATGTCACCAGACATCGGTTTGGAGCTGCTTCCTGGCTAATTTCTGTGCCACACTCAACAGCAGCGTTTATCATTTTTTTTTTCGCAAAAGCTGGGTTTCATAGAAAACAAGGTCATTTATAGGACCATCTGTGAAAAACACGAAGATCCAAGAGGAAGAAGGTGTACAGTACGAAGCTGGAATGGGAGACTAGCCGTAAGTTCACGTTGTACCTACCAAAAACTTTAAACGCATTTTTCGCGAAACTATGTTTTTAGACATGGTCGGCACGATAACTCAGTCAATTTTTAATATTTTTCAACTTTTTTTTTTAAATTTTGATAACTATTTTCTCTATAGTCTGACGAGAGGTTTTTTTAATTTTTTGCTTGGAAATTTTTTTATAAATTACTAGCCGCGTACCGCAGCTACGCTCGCTTCGCTTACGTTGTTCCATCGCTCCTGCTATTCCCGTTGCTCCCGTTTCTCGCATTGATCCATTGCTCCTGTTTCTCCCGTTGATCCATTGCTCCTGTTTCTCCCGTTGCTCCCATTTCTCCCGTTGATCCGTTGCTCCTGTTTCTCACGATGCTCCTGTTACTCCTGTTGCTACCATTTCTCCCGTTACTCCCATTTCTCCCGTTGCTCCGTTGCTCCCGTTACTCCATCCTCTATCCATTATCCTCCATCCCCAATCCACCATCCTCCATCCTACATCCTCTATCCACCATCATCCATCCACCATCCTCCATCCTCTATCCACCATTCACCATCCTCCATCTACCACCCCCAACCTCTATCCTCCATCCTCTATCCACCACCCACCATTCCCCATCCACCATTCACCATCCCCTTCCACCATCCACCATCCCCCATCTTCCATCATCCATGCTCTATCCATCATCCACCATCCCCCATCCTCATTCCTCTATCCACCATCCTCTATCCACCATCCTCCATCTACCATCCCCCATTCTCTATCCTCCATCCTCCATCCACCATCCACCATTCTCCACCCACCATCCACCATACTCCATCTTCCATCCTCCATCCACTATCTTCTATCCACCATCCTCTATCCACCATCCATAGCCCTTTACCATTTAGTAATAGAAACGCATAACTAATACACCGAAAACGAACAAACTGCCGCTAAATCATATGAAAAAACCTCAAATGTTGAAATAACTCGCGTACCACCAATTGTTAAATGATTTTGTTAACGCAGAAACAATCCTTCACCCACCATCTCCCATCCTCCATCCACCATCCTCTATCCACCATCCTCTATCCACCATCCACCATCCTCCATCTATCATCCGCCATTCTCTATCCTCCATTCTCTATCCACCATTCTCCGCCCACCATCCACCATCCACCATCCTCCATCTTCTATCCTCCATCCTCTATCCACCATCCTTCACCTACCATCTCCCATCCTCCATCCACCATCCTCTATCCACCATCCTCCATCTACCATCCCCCAAGCTCCATCATCCATCCTCCATTCTCTATCCACCATCCTCCATCTTCCATCCTCCATATTCCATCTTCCATCCACTATCCTCTTATACCATTTAGTAATAGGAATAGGCATAACTCATACACCGAAAATGAACTGCCGCTAAATCATATGAAAAACACTCAAATGTTGAAATAACTCCATCATCCATCCTCCATCCTCTATCCACCATCCTCCATCTTCCATCCTCCATATTCCATCTTCCATCCACTATCCTCTTATACCATTTAGTAATTGGAATAGGCATAACTAATACACCAAAAACGAACTGCTGCTAAGTCATATGAAAAACACTCAAATGTTGAAATAACTCGCGAACCACCAACTGTTAAATAATTTTGTTAACGCAGAAACCATCGAGGGCGTACCCTCAACAAACCACCAAAGTTTCATTGCAATTGGATGAGTGGTTTAGGAGCCTATACAGGACAAACAGACAAACAGACAAACATTCATTTTTATATATAGAGATTAAACATAAATTTTCTTTAAAAAACTGATTACTAAAGTTTGAAATACAGTCACTAATTTTTTTGGAAAAAAAAAAATATCTTCCGTCAGACTATAACTACTACATTATTTTACAAGATTCTTTTTTATTTTTGCAAATTGAATTATTTTTGGTGAAGTTATGATGCCGACTAGGAGGCGCCATGGTTCTCATAAGTAGTCCATTTATACCAGTAAAAAACAATGTTAATATTAAAAAAAAAATTTCTTTTTTTATAGTTGAATAGTTAATAAGATATGTGTACTCAACAAATAAATTTTTTTTTCACCATATAACCTTTGTAATAATTTTTCAAATTTACTCGGTTTTCAGCGCGTGCAGGCGTATGTGAGCCCTTAAAAAGCTTTTTATACTCTAGATGAAATCATATAGAGTATTATAAGTTTAATCCAGCCAAAAAGTTTGTAACGCATAGAACCAAGCCTCGGACGAAAAAAAGTTATATATTATTTTTTGTTTATTTGTGGCCAAAAACCTCAAATCCGCCTGACGTCCGTCCGTCCGTCCGTCCGTCCGTCCGTCCGTCCGTCCGTCCGTCCGTCCGTCCGTCCGTCTGTCCGTTAGCACGATAACTCAAGAACGCCTTCACCTAGGATCTTGAAATTTTGAATCTGGATGTTTGGTTGAATTTGTAAGGCTAAGTTCGTTAACGGGCAAAATCGTCCTACTCCTTCGGGTAGCTGCCATACAAAATGTCCTTAAAACACGTGTTCAAGAATATTGGTCGATAACTTCAGAAGGGTTTAAGCTACAACTTTGAAATTTTGTTTGTGTTATTTTTCCAATAGTTGGAGCTAAATATACGATTATGAAGAAAATCCTTTTAGTCCTTCGTGTAGCTGCCATACAAATATCCTGTCAAAATGTATTCACTTAATTTACAAAACTCACAATAACTCAAGTAATCTTTTAGCTACGAATTCGGAATTTTGTACAAGTTAGTTTTGAGTGAAAAGGAAGTCGGAGTTTACAAATCAGCGAAATCCTCTTAGTCCTTCTGGTAGCTGCCATACAAAATGTCCTTAAAACACTTCTTGAAGAATATTGGTCGATAACTTCAGAAGGGTTTAAGCTACGTCATTCAAATTTTGTATGTGTTATTTTTTCAATAGTTGGAGCTAAATATATGATTATGAAAGAAATCCTGTTAGTCCTTCGTGTAGCTGCCATACAAATATCCTGTCAAAATGTATTCACTTAATTTACGAAACTCACTATAACTCAAGTAATCTTTTAGCTACGAATTCAGAATTTTGTACAAGTTAGTTTTGAGTGAAAAGGAAGTTCGCGTTTACTAATCAGCGAAATCCTTTCACTCCTTCTGGTAGCTGCCATACAAAATGTCCTTAAAACACGTGTTCAAGAATATTACCAATAACTTCAGAACGGTTTTAGCTACGTCTTTGAAATTTTGTATGTAGTATTTTTCCAATAGTTTGAGTTAAATGTATGATTATGAAGGAAATCCTATTAGTCCTTCGTGTAGCTGCCATACAAATATCCTGTCAAAACGTTATCACTTAATTTACGGAACTCGCTATAACTCAAGTAATCTTTTAGCTACGAATTCGGAATTTTGTACAAATTAGTTTTGAGTAAAAAGGAAGTTCGAGTTTACTAATCAGCGAAATCCTTTTACTCCTTCTGGTAGTTGCCATAAAAAATGTACTTAAAACACGTGTTCAACAATATTTTCCGATAACTTTTGAACGCTTCAAGCTACGAATTTGAAATTTTGTACACATTAATTTTTGAATAGTTCCAAGGAAAAGGTTAAATATGTAAGAAATCGAGTGAGTCCTTCCTGCACCTCCCATGTGAAAGTCCTTTAAAAAGGACATTTTTTTTCGATGACTTACCCAGTTCAAGGTATGAAGTTAAACACTGAATATTGTCTTTTAGTTTTGAGTAGCAATCTAATAGCAGTCCTTAATAAAGGACATACAACATGCACACACGTAATTATACTTTATCCCCAACTACAATATAAATCGGAGTTCAGTATTCATCTAGAGTATTATACGATTGGCTTGCAGCCGATCGTGACTGCAGTATGTTTAGACTGTCAGTTCAGTTTTCAGTTCTGTTTTCAGTTCAGTTTAGCTATCAGTTAAAGTGAAACGGATGGTGTCAATGTTGGCAGATTGGGCTATTTCACGCCTTTTGGGCTATTTTAATGCTTAGTTCACAACTGTCAACTGTCGCTGCGTTCTAGTGTGTGCAGCGTAAATAAATTAAATTAATTTGTGAATACGTGTTTTACGGAGTTTTATATCTTAGGTACCCGAATGAGTTGAGGAATTTCACTGACTAATGAGCCGACTTTAATTTTAACAGAAAACTAATTTTACTTTATTATTTTTTAATAATAAAGTATTTATAAAATTTTGAGTTTGTCGCTGTTTCATAAGTTTAGTAAAGACATGGATGTTGTACGGCATATGGTTGGTATTGAGAGTCCTGTTGGCCAACTGCATTATAATGTTCAACAAGGAACCCATATCCAAGTTAGCATCAAATACTACATTATTTGGTCCCTTTGGTCTGAGGTTAATAGACTTATATTGTCGGTCTATTTAGTTCTTTTAAAAAGAAAGTTAAAGTATCGTGTAATAGATGAATAGCATAGCCTGATTTCGGTAGCTAGATTTCGAAATCTCAAAAAGGGTTTACATCGCCTTGAAGAGATTCCTTTGACATTTAAAAATTTAGCAGCTGTCTGTTATGTCAAAATTTTTAATTTATTTTGTAAGATTCCACGCTTTTCTCTAATGGAAAATCGACCAACATCAGCGTCAGCTGTAACTGCTAACCTCAACTGTTCACCGCGGCTGCTTTGCACTCACAACCGTCAACTGCCGAGCAGTCGCAAACAGACATGACAGCTTATTTTTGCCTGAAGCAGAAGTCTACTGCCGACAGTTACTGCTGACCGCGACGGTCGACAGTACCAGCCAGATTGTATCTTAAAGAATAACCAGGAGGCTATTTGGAACAATATTTTGTTGGTTGTCAGTCGCATAGTAACATATAACCTATATAATAAAGTTGCGCCCAGACTGTTGGCAGATTATAAAAAAGTATCTGCCAACAGTCTGGGCACAACTTTATTATTTTATGGATAGAAGTCCGAAACGCGTTTATTGCTGAGATGCGGTGTAGGTTACTATACGATTGACAACCTAAAAAATAACGTTCCAAATAGCCTCCTGGTTAATCTTTAGGTTGTCAATCGCATAGTAACCTACACTGCATCTTAGCATTAAGCACGTTTCGGACTTCATCCCATAAAATAATAAAGTTGCGCCCAAACAGTCGGCAGATTTTTATACTCTAGATGAAATCATATAGAGTATTACAAGTTTAATCCAGCCCGAAAAGTTTGTAACGCATAGAACCGAGCCTCGGACGAAAAAAAGTTATATAATATTTTTTGTTTGTTTGTGCCCAAAAACCTCAAATTCGCCTGACGTCCGTCCGTCCGTCCGTCCGTCCGTCCGTCCGTCCGTCCGTCCGTCTGTCCGTTAGCACGATAACTCAAGAACGCCTTCACCTAGGCTCTTGAAATTTTGAATCTGAATGTTTGGTTGAATTTGTAAGGCTAAGTTCGTTAACGGGCAAAATCGTCCTACTCCTTCGGGTAGCTGCCATACAAAATGTCCTTAAAACACGTGTTCAAGAATATAGGTCGATAACTTAAGAAGGGTTTAAGCTACGACTTTGAAATTTTGTATGTATTATTTTTCCAATAGTTGGAGCTAAATATATGATTATGAAGAAAATCCTGTTAGTCCTTCGTGTAGCTGCCATACAAATATCCTGTCAAAATGTATTCACTTAATTTACGAAACTCACTATAACTCAAGTAATCTTTTAGCTACGAGTTCGAAATTTTGTACAAGTTAGTTTTGAGTAAAAAGAAAGTTCGAGTTTACTAATCAGCGAAATCCTTTCACTCCTTCTGGTAGCTGCCATACAAAATATCTTTAAAACACGTGTTCAAGAATATTGGTCGATAACTTAAGAAGGGTTTAAGCTACGTCTTTGAAATTTTGAATGTGTTATTTTTCCAATAGTTGGAGCTAAATATATATTTATGAAGAAAATCTTGTTAGTCCTTCGTGTAGCTGCCATACAAATATCCTGTCAAAATGTATTCACTTAATTTACGAAACTCACTATAACTCAAGTAATCTTTTAGCTACAAATTCGGAATTTCGTACAAATTAGTTTTGAGTAAAAAGAAAGTTCGAGTTAACTAATCAGCAAAATTCGTTTACTCCTTCTGGTAGCTGCCATACAAAATGTCCTTAAAACACGTGTTCAAGAATATTGCCGATAACTTCAGAAGGGTTTAAGCTACGTCTTTGAAATTTTGTATGTGTTATTTTTTCAATAGTTGGAGCTAAATGTATAATTATCAAAAAAATTCTATTAGTCCTTCGTGTAGCTGCCATACAAATATCTTGTTAAAAAGTCTTAACTTAATTTACGGAACTCACTATAACTCAAGTAATCTTTTAGCTATGAACTCGGAATTTTTTACAAATTAGTTTTGGGTGAAAACGAAGTTCGAGTTTACCAGTCAGCGAAATCCGGTAGCTGCCATACAAAATATCCTTAAGACACGTGTTCAACAATATTTTTCGATAACTTTTGAACGCTTCAAGCTACGAATTTGAATTTTTGTACACATTAATTTTTGAATGGTTCCAAGGAAAAGGATAAATATGTAAGAAATCGAGTGAGTCCTTCCTGCACCTCCCATGTGAAGGTCCTTCAAAAAGGACATTTTTTTGGATGACTTACCCAGTCCAAGGTATGAAGTTAAATACTGAATATTGTCTTTTAGTTTTGAGTAGCAATCTAATAGCAGTCCTTAATAAAGGACATACAACATGCATACACGTAATTCTACTTTATCCCCAACTACAATATAAATCGGAGTTCAGTATTCATCTAGAGTATTATACGATTGGCTTGCAGCCGATCGTGACTGCAGTATGTTTTAATTTATTCTTATTCATCTCATTAAACCTAAAACAATTTCTGAATTCCTGAAAACTTGAACAATAACTTAAAACTTTCCCACCACAAGGTGGTTTATTATTAAAAATACTTAAATCGGCCTTTTCCCCGAATATATTTTAAGCTCTTGAAAGTAATTAAGTGAATTCGATATTTTATTAGACCTTAGAAATATATTGGAATTCGTGAATATGTGCACAACCACTTTACACCCCCTTAGAGGTTGAAAATCGAAAAATGTGGAAAAACGTGTCTAGGCACTTATACAATAAGTTCGCAGAAGTAAAATAGCTTTGATAGCTCGACATGTCTAATAGATTAAACGAAATTCGTGAAAATATGGATAAAAAAACCTTTTCACGGACATTTTTTTTCCTCTCTGGTACAGTTTTTGAAATATAAAAATGGAATTTTTTGAAAAATGGATGTCTCTCCACTTCCGCGCTTCTCCACGGGTAATTCTATATATAGAAACCAAATTTTATCTTCGTGGCACACAGCAGTCGGAAGATATTGTAATCCAAAACTTAACTTTTTTTTAAATCGTATTACGGTTCAAATTACGCGATACGGTCTTCAAACCGCAATTTAAAACCCCCTTGCACCAAAAGGGGCCGAACGGGTCCTTGCCGGCCAAACCCAGAGAAGGGTCGTGGGCGCCAGTGGTTCCTGAGTTTAAGGAACCCGCTCTTAACACGATTTACCCGTCCGAACCACTAGATCGGGAATCATTCTTAAATTTTTCACTTTAAACTACCCTATGCACGGAAAAGGGGCTGGAAAACGTCACAAACATTTACAAGGATACGCACTATTTAAAAAAAGGTATTATAATTCAACAAAAGAAAGATCTACTGTAACGGTTATACTATTGTAATCCTAGGTAAAATATGTGACATTCCTCTACTCCTACCGAATCCCTATACGTCTCTAAACTCAATATGATATACTTTTAACTTACTTACTATCTTAATATTTAGGGCGCCGCTGGTGCGTCGTCCCGCGATGTCTGCTTCAACGATGTCTGCTTTTGTCTACTATCCTTGGCTTTAATCGCTCGTCGAACTCGAGACTCCTCCGTCGAAAATCAGGAAAAAATCGTACGACTCAAAGATTCTCCTCCCACTTCTCTAATTCCTTCTCCACTGTTTTGTTGGGCTTCTGCGCTTAATTCTGCTCGGTCTGATGTGAAATCCAAAAAGAGACCGTTTTTGAGTCCGGCACTTCCCGCGAAACCTCGGGTCAGCTTTTTCATCGGTAAAAATCTCCGTTTGGGTCAATGAACGTTTTCTTTAGGTCATTCGTTTAATTTTAATAACTTCCCGTACTGATTAGCTTTTATTTCGGTTGATTCGGTGTCCACTTTATATTCACCATCCGACTTTTATCATGGACCCAAACCTTGCTGATCTGCCTTATCGACTTCCCTCTCTCGCGGTTCGTGCCGTGCTCGTCGGTATTGTCGTCGAGTGACGTTTCTCAATGTTGTGACATTAGTGCGGTGTTGTGCTATATTTCCGTGATCGTTCTGCGTTTTCCGTGTTAATTGTTTTCTGTGTTGTGCTCTCGTTAAATGTCTTCTGGGTGTCGTTCATGTTAATTGTTTGTTCGTACCGTGCTCCTCTGTGTTAATTTGTTTGGTTACCACCGATCTATCAATAACTGAAGTGATTCCTTGCTTCTTCGTTTCAGGTTTGACGGAGTCAGCGGCTACGCAGGAAGGAGTAACCATCGGTGAGTGTAAGTATTACGATTAGGCTGCATACTTGTTTTTGATGTTGTGTGCTTCGGTTCGGTTACGGATACGGTTCCGTGGGAATAACAATATTTATGTTGGTTGCGTCGACGAAGTCACGTCTCTCGTAAGTATCCCCTTGGTTTTGATACGATTAGTCACTTGACTACTAACACTAGCCCTAAATCTAATTTACCCTGATATGACATAATAAACCTGATTCCTTCGTTTTTTTTTTCCGCCTCTTCTCCGTGTTTACTGAAAAATAACTAATACTTCTTAATTGGTTTACTTTTAGGTGCTTGAGCTAAGAGCGTTCATCGCCTCAGGAAGAGTGGAAGCCATACAAAAAAACAAGCAATTCGGAGGTAAGTAAACTCCAATATAATTCTGAATTCAACAATAAAGATTTGTTTTATTTCTTTGCAGGTCGACAATATAGTTCCGGATGGATCCGTAACATTCCCCCCTTACGTAACAGAGAATTTCCTAAATTCTCAGTGGTGTCGGCGGTAAATCCTCTCACGTAAGAACACTTAAATTATTATTTATTCTAATATTATACCCATAATCCCCCACAAAATTCTCGTAATCCCTCTATTCCAAGAAAATATTAATGCTTCGTACTACTTGGATTATTTCCTACAATGTGGCTTCAAGTCTTTAGCGTGCCATATTCCTCCATGTTTCCCGTCTAAACCTTCTAATTCATAAGTCCAAGGAGACACTCGCTTCCGAACCACGAATGGACCGATGTACTTCGGGGCTAAATTAGCCGAGAAAAATTTCGACGCGTCTGACACGACGTAATTTTTCCTTAGGACATGGTCATTTGGGAGGTAATCCACATCTCGCCGTCTTAAGTCATAATTTTTCTTGGTTTGGTTAGCCGCACGCTCGAACCGCAACCTAATATCGTTTCTAACATCCTCCAAAGCCTTGGCTCGGTCAATAGGATCCTTACATGACGAAGATGGGACGTCAGGTTGATCTGGTGACTCTATCACCACGGTCATATCCCTCCCGAAATTGGCAAAGTATGGCGAAACCTTCATCACTTCATGCGTGGCGGTTCGTATCGCACAACCTATTTTGGAAAGATTTTCGTCCCATTTCCGGTGATTCTCATCGACATAGGCTCGCAGCATCGTTTTTACGGACTGGTTGATTCGCTCTGCAGGGTTAGCCTGAGGGTGGTAGAACGCAGTGAATTTAATTTCGGTTCCATATGACTCCACCATACCCTTAAACTCCCTCGATCGAAATTGTACACCGTTGTCGCAAACCAACCATTTTGGTACTCCAAACAATAGAAACACTTGATCTTCTAGAACTCGTGAAACAGCGGCCGCCGTTGCCGCTCTAAGTGGAAACAACAACGCGAACTTCGAGAAATAGTCCACAACCGTGAGGATAAATGTCGAACCTCTAGACGAGCGCGGAAGTGGTCCTACCAAATCCACACAAATCATCTCCCACGGTTGTTTCGCTTCGCCGCACCTTGTAGCCATTAAACCTGCCGGTAATCTCCGCTCGGGTTTTATTGCCTGACATGTTTGGCATGCTTGGACATACTTTCGTATGTCACACTGCATCTTAGGCCAATAAAAACTTTGCCTTACCCTGTCAACTGTCTTTCGCACTCCAAAATGTCCCGATTTCGGATCATCATGGCACCTCCGCAGAACATCCACCCGCTCCCCCTTCGTTGGTACCCTCTTCCACGAACACTCCTCACTGAGTTCTGGATATTTGGATGGAACATGCTTCCATAAGGTGTTCCCTTGTACTCGCCATGAGGGATATTCTGCAGATTGCTTCGGCACCGTCTCCAGCATTTTTGAATACCATCGATCAGTTTCCACGACTGAAAACAACGTTTCCACCAACGGTACGGACCTCGACAACGCATCCGGGACCAGATGTTCCTTGCCTTTTCGGTGCACGATCTCGTAATCGTATTGTTGAAGACGAACTGCCCAACGCGCCAATCTGCCTGTCGGATCCTTCAAATTGTGAAGCCACACCAAAGAATGGTGATCTGTTATCACGCTAAACCGACTCCCCTCAACGTAAGGTCTCAACTTCTCTACTGCCCATAAAACAGCCAAGCATTCTTTCTCCGTCGTTGAGAACTTACGTTCAGACTTCGTCAGCGATCGACTCAGATAACAGATCACTTTTTCCCCGTCTGACTGTTCTTGCGTGAGTACTGCCCCCAACCCAAAATCGGAAGCGTCGGTCTGGATCGTAAACGGTAGCTCGTAGTCGGGGCAGGTTAAGATAGGTGCCGTGGATAATTTCACCTTCGCCGTAGAGAAAGCCCTATCGCAATCTGCATCCCATGCAAATTTATGACCCTTCCTCAAAAGCGAAGTCAAAGGTGCAATTAACGTTGCAAAATCCGGTATGAACCGTCTATACCACGATACCATGCCTAGGAACTGCCGAACCTCCCTGATGTTCTTAGGCGCCGGAAATCGAGCTAAACTTTCCACCTTATCTGGATCCACATGTAGTCCATACTCATCGACAACATAGCCCAGATAGCGCAGTTCTGATCTACAAAACTCACACTTCTCTTTTGATACCTTCAGCCCAGCCTCTCTCAGTCTTCGGAATACTTCTCGCAAGATTTCAGTGTGCTTTTCGAAGGTTTGTGTCACCAGGACTATGTCGTCGAGGTACACAAACACATATGGCTCCAGATCGGCTCCCAAAACTTGGTCGATCAACCTTTGCCAAGTAGCCGGGGCATTTTGTAGTCCGAAAGGCATACGGTTGAATTCAAACAAACCTCTACTCGGAACTGTGAAGGCAGTATACTGCTTGGAGTTTTCAGCCATCGGAACCTGCCAATACGCGGATTTAATATCTAGAGAAGATAGGTACTTGGCGTCTCGTAATTTATCTAGCGTCGCCGAAACGTATGGGATGGGATATGCATCTCGCTCTGACACTTTATTTACTTTACGAAAGTCCACACAGAATCGAAAGGAACCATTTTTTTTTCTCACCAGTAGTATTGGAGACGACCACGGACTTTTTGACGGTTGCACTATTTTCGCCTCAAGCATATCTTTTAGTTCGTGGTCTATATCCTTCTGCCTGACTGGCGACACCGGATAATAACGTTGTTTGATAGGCGGAGAGTTTGTTTTAATCGTATGCTCTACCACCGATGTCCTGCCGAGCCCCTCTCCCATACTACCCAACTCTTCTTCAAGCAGATCGTTCAACTTCTTCAACTCCTCCTCTCCCAATTTTGATCTAGGCTGCAAGAATTCAACCGTTGCCACGTCTAACATGCTGCTCAGGTCCACCTGTCCTCGTCTAAGATCCAACACGATACCAAACTCCCTCCAAAAGTCGGCCCCCAATATGACCGTATGTGGAAGTCTCTTCACCACTAAACACTTCATCCAGCGTGTACAACCATCGACCCTGAATGGTATGCAGACCACCCCATCCACCTGACAAACATCATTATTCGCTAGACGAATTTCATGTGCGGATGTTGGTTGCAGTTCAATCCCTAGCTTCCTTAGACTTTCCCATCCTTTACCTCCCCATATCGTTCTTGAAGCCCCTGAGTCCAACAAACCGATGAAGTCTACTCCAAAAACGTCAACCAGTAGATGCGGACGATTGTCGCCACACATCGGAGTCAAAGCAAAATCTAGATGTACGGGTTTTGTCGCTTTGACCTCCGCACTCACTACCCCGCATTTTAGTGAGCACTCGGTTCGTTTCCCGAACTAGTACTGGGTTGGTTTTGCATGGCTCCAATACCCTCCGGATTGCAATTCGGACATTTCGACCGGAAAACCCCTACTTTCCCGCAGCCGAAGCATCGTCTGGCTTCGTTGCACTCGCTAGCGATATGCCCGTTCTTTTTGCAGTTGTAGCATAGTATTGTTTGTTTCCGCGTAATGTGTTGCGTTTGCGTTGTGCTTCCATCTTCGAATCTGTTGCATTCAACTGCGTCTACATACGCTAAATCTGCTTCCAAAATGTTCGCACGGCGAGTAGGAGGTGGTATAAATGCTTCCACCGAGATTCTTGTTGCCTCCAAGGTTCGGCCTAGAATTACCAGCTCATCCACCGACTTTACTGTCACTAATGCGAGTTGTGCCTGATAGAATGGCAAAATGTTTCTCCTTATTATTCGTAGCTTCTCACTGTCAGTGGGTATATTCGAGAGGCGTCGGAACAAATTCTCCATTATTGCTGTATACACCCCTATGGATTCATTGCTTCCCTGAGTGCGACGCCGAATTTCGTCCATAAGCCGATCGTCATAATCAGGCGGTAAAAATTCTGCACGCAATTCGGCTACCAATCCGTTCCAACTCTTACATCTAGTCCTAATTGCCCTCAGCCAAATGAGCCCTCTGCCCTCGAAAAGATCCACCGCGGAGCGAAAGAGCAACGACTTCGATACCCCCCGAGCTTGGCGTAGTTCTTCTACCCTTTCGAGAAATGAACATAACGTGTTTGGTTCGCCGCTAAATTTAATATTCCATTTAGCTAATCTATTCGACTCATTGTTATCCACATTAGTTGCAATACTCCCCTTTGCATCGACAACTTCCTCCTCCTCGTCCTGAACATCCTTAGCTTTGTCGTACAGAGAACCTAACAATATTAGAACTGATGCCCGAATTACTCTTTTACTTTTCTGTTCTTCATCTGTACACTGAGCGCCCTCCATTCTTCTAAAACACCACTGGATTTTTGCATTTAATTTCTTGTATGCTCCAGACGAAGTGTCTCTCACGAATGTCTCCAACAACCCCTCAATTTCCTTGCACTTAGCCTCTGTCGCTGCCAAATCTTCCGCGAATGTGAAAGGGTATTCCTCCTGCGAGAAAGAAATTGCTCCTTCCCTTTCCACACGCAAAGCTGTTCGTAGCGCCTTACGCATCGCGTCTACCGAATCTGACTCTAGCCCTCGAATAGCCATTTCGTATGACAATTCCTCTTGGCTGAGTCTATCTACATCGATTTTTGACATGATTCACTAATATGCCCACCCGTAAAGAAATAAATAACTACCAGAAAGAGTACACACAAAAAAAAAAATTTTAAAAGAACACACAAAAAAAAATATTTCCACGCAAAAACCTTCACTTATCTGAAACTCCGAATTGCTTATTAATTCTCCTCTCACAATTTCCCTAACACGTTGGGCGCCAATTATTACGGTTCAAATTACGCGATACGGTCTTCAAACCGCAATTTAAAACCCCCTTGCACCAAAAGGGGCCGAACGGGTCCTTGCCGGCCAAACCCAGAGAAGGGTCGTGGGCGCCAGTGGTTCCTGAGTTTAAGGAACCCGCTCTTAACACGATTTACCCGTCCGAACCACTAGATCGGGAATCATTCTTAAATTTTTCACTTTAAACTACCCTATGCACGGAAAAGGGGCTGGAAAACGTCACAAACATTTACAAGGATACGCACTATTTAAAAAAAGGTATTATAATTCAACAAAAGAAAGATCTACTGTAACGGTTATACTATTGTAATCCTAGGTAAAATATGTGACATTCCTCTACTCCTACCGAATCCCTATACGTCTCTAAACTCAATATGATATACTTTTAACTTACTTACTATCTTAATATTTAGGGCGCCGCTGGTGCGTCGTCCCGCGATGTCTGCTTCAACGATGTCTGCTTTTGTCTACTATCCTTGGCTTTAATCGCTCGTCGAACTCGAGACTCCTCCGTCGAAAATCAGGAAAAAATCGTACGACTCAAAGATTCTCCTCCCACTTCTCTAATTCCTTCTCCACTGTTTTGTTGGGCTTCTGCGCTTAATTCTGCTCGGTCTGATGTGAAATCCAAAAAGAGACCGTTTTTGAGTCCGGCACTTCCCGCGAAACCTCGGGTCAGCTTTTTCATCGGTAAAAATCTCCGTTTGGGTCAATGAACGTTTTCTTTAGGTCATTCGTTTAATTTTAATAACTTCCCGTACTGATTAGCTTTTATTTCGGTTGATTCGGTGTCCACTTTATATTCACCATCCGACTTTTATCATGGACCCAAACCTTGCTGATCTGCCTTATCGACTTCCCTCTCTCGCGGTTCGTGCCGTGCTCGTCGGTATTGTCGTCGAGTGACGTTTCTCAATGTTGTGACATTAGTGCGGTGTTGTGCTATATTTCCGTGATCGTTCTGCGTTTTCCGTGTTAATTGTTTTCTGTGTTGTGCTCTCGTTAAATGTCTTCTGGGTGTCGTTCATGTTAATTGTTTGTTCGTACCGTGCTCCTCTGTGTTAATTTGTTTGGTTACCACCGATCTATCAATAACTGAAGTGATTCCTTGCTTCTTCGTTTCAGGTTTGACGGAGTCAGCGGCTACGCAGGAAGGAGTAACCATCGGTGAGTGTAAGTATTACGATTAGGCTGCATACTTGTTTTTGATGTTGTGTGCTTCGGTTCGGTTACGGATACGGTTCCGTGGGAATAACAATATTTATGTTGGTTGCGTCGACGAAGTCACGTCTCTCGTAAGTATCCCCTTGGTTTTGATACGATTAGTCACTTGACTACTAACACTAGCCCTAAATCTAATTTACCCTGATATGACATAATAAACCTGATTCCTTCGTTTTTTTTTTCCGCCTCTTCTCCGTGTTTACTGAAAAATAACTAATACTTCTTAATTGGTTTACTTTTAGGTGCTTGAGCTAAGAGCGTTCATCGCCTCAGGAAGAGTGGAAGCCATACAAAAAAACAAGCAATTCGGAGGTAAGTAAACTCCAATATAATTCTGAATTCAACAATAAAGATTTGTTTTATTTCTTTGCAGGTCGACAATATAGTTCCGGATGGATCCGTAACATTCCCCCCTTACGTAACAGAGAATTTCCTAAATTCTCAGTGGTGTCGGCGGTAAATCCTCTCACGTAAGAACACTTAAATTATTATTTATTCTAATATTATACCCATAATCCCCCACAAAATTCTCGTAATCCCTCTATTCCAAGAAAATATTAATGCTTCGTACTACTTGGATTATTTCCTACAATGTGGCTTCAAGTCTTTAGCGTGCCATATTCCTCCATGTTTCCCGTCTAAACCTTCTAATTCATAAGTCCAAGGAGACACTCGCTTCCGAACCACGAATGGACCGATGTACTTCGGGGCTAAATTAGCCGAGAAAAATTTCGACGCGTCTGACACGACGTAATTTTTCCTTAGGACATGGTCATTTGGGAGGTAATCCACATCTCGCCGTCTTAAGTCATAATTTTTCTTGGTTTGGTTAGCCGCACGCTCGAACCGCAACCTAATATCGTTTCTAACATCCTCCAAAGCCTTGGCTCGGTCAATAGGATCCTTACATGACGAAGATGGGACGTCAGGTTGATCTGGTGACTCTATCACCACGGTCATATCCCTCCCGAAATTGGCAAAGTATGGCGAAACCTTCATCACTTCATGCGTGGCGGTTCGTATCGCACAACCTATTTTGGAAAGATTTTCGTCCCATTTCCGGTGATTCTCATCGACATAGGCTCGCAGCATCGTTTTTACGGACTGGTTGATTCGCTCTGCAGGGTTAGCCTGAGGGTGGTAGAACGCAGTGAATTTAATTTCGGTTCCATATGACTCCACCATACCCTTAAACTCCCTCGATCGAAATTGTACACCGTTGTCGCAAACCAACCATTTTGGTACTCCAAACAATAGAAACACTTGATCTTCTAGAACTCGTGAAACAGCGGCCGCCGTTGCCGCTCTAAGTGGAAACAACAACGCGAACTTCGAGAAATAGTCCACAACCGTGAGGATAAATGTCGAACCTCTAGACGAGCGCGGAAGTGGTCCTACCAAATCCACACAAATCATCTCCCACGGTTGTTTCGCTTCGCCGCACCTTGTAGCCATTAAACCTGCCGGTAATCTCCGCTCGGGTTTTATTGCCTGACATGTTTGGCATGCTTGGACATACTTTCGTATGTCACACTGCATCTTAGGCCAATAAAAACTTTGCCTTACCCTGTCAACTGTCTTTCGCACTCCAAAATGTCCCGATTTCGGATCATCATGGCACCTCCGCAGAACATCCACCCGCTCCCCCTTCGTTGGTACCCTCTTCCACGAACACTCCTCACTGAGTTCTGGATATTTGGATGGAACATGCTTCCATAAGGTGTTCCCTTGTACTCGCCATGAGGGATATTCTGCAGATTGCTTCGGCACCGTCTCCAGCATTTTTGAATACCATCGATCAGTTTCCACGACTGAAAACAACGTTTCCACCAACGGTACGGACCTCGACAACGCATCCGGGACCAGATGTTCCTTGCCTTTTCGGTGCACGATCTCGTAATCGTATTGTTGAAGACGAACTGCCCAACGCGCCAATCTGCCTGTCGGATCCTTCAAATTGTGAAGCCACACCAAAGAATGGTGATCTGTTATCACGCTAAACCGACTCCCCTCAACGTAAGGTCTCAACTTCTCTACTGCCCATAAAACAGCCAAGCATTCTTTCTCCGTCGTTGAGAACTTACGTTCAGACTTCGTCAGCGATCGACTCAGATAACAGATCACTTTTTCCCCGTCTGACTGTTCTTGCGTGAGTACTGCCCCCAACCCAAAATCGGAAGCGTCGGTCTGGATCGTAAACGGTAGCTCGTAGTCGGGGCAGGTTAAGATAGGTGCCGTGGATAATTTCACCTTCGCCGTAGAGAAAGCCCTATCGCAATCTGCATCCCATGCAAATTTATGACCCTTCCTCAAAAGCGAAGTCAAAGGTGCAATTAACGTTGCAAAATCCGGTATGAACCGTCTATACCACGATACCATGCCTAGGAACTGCCGAACCTCCCTGATGTTCTTAGGCGCCGGAAATCGAGCTAAACTTTCCACCTTATCTGGATCCACATGTAGTCCATACTCATCGACAACATAGCCCAGATAGCGCAGTTCTGATCTACAAAACTCACACTTCTCTTTTGATACCTTCAGCCCAGCCTCTCTCAGTCTTCGGAATACTTCTCGCAAGATTTCAGTGTGCTTTTCGAAGGTTTGTGTCACCAGGACTATGTCGTCGAGGTACACAAACACATATGGCTCCAGATCGGCTCCCAAAACTTGGTCGATCAACCTTTGCCAAGTAGCCGGGGCATTTTGTAGTCCGAAAGGCATACGGTTGAATTCAAACAAACCTCTACTCGGAACTGTGAAGGCAGTATACTGCTTGGAGTTTTCAGCCATCGGAACCTGCCAATACGCGGATTTAATATCTAGAGAAGATAGGTACTTGGCGTCTCGTAATTTATCTAGCGTCGCCGAAACGTATGGGATGGGATATGCATCTCGCTCTGACACTTTATTTACTTTACGAAAGTCCACACAGAATCGAAAGGAACCATTTTTTTTTCTCACCAGTAGTATTGGAGACGACCACGGACTTTTTGACGGTTGCACTATTTTCGCCTCAAGCATATCTTTTAGTTCGTGGTCTATATCCTTCTGCCTGACTGGCGACACCGGATAATAACGTTGTTTGATAGGCGGAGAGTTTGTTTTAATCGTATGCTCTACCACCGATGTCCTGCCGAGCCCCTCTCCCATACTACCCAACTCTTCTTCAAGCAGATCGTTCAACTTCTTCAACTCCTCCTCTCCCAATTTTGATCTAGGCTGCAAGAATTCAACCGTTGCCACGTCTAACATGCTGCTCAGGTCCACCTGTCCTCGTCTAAGATCCAACACGATACCAAACTCCCTCCAAAAGTCGGCCCCCAATATGACCGTATGTGGAAGTCTCTTCACCACTAAACACTTCATCCAGCGTGTACAACCATCGACCCTGAATGGTATGCAGACCACCCCATCCACCTGACAAACATCATTATTCGCTAGACGAATTTCATGTGCGGATGTTGGTTGCAGTTCAATCCCTAGCTTCCTTAGACTTTCCCATCCTTTACCTCCCCATATCGTTCTTGAAGCCCCTGAGTCCAACAAACCGATGAAGTCTACTCCAAAAACGTCAACCAGTAGATGCGGACGATTGTCGCCACACATCGGAGTCAAAGCAAAATCTAGATGTACGGGTTTTGTCGCTTTGACCTCCGCACTCACTACCCCGCATTTTAGTGAGCACTCGGTTCGTTTCCCGAACTAGTACTGGGTTGGTTTTGCATGGCTCCAATACCCTCCGGATTGCAATTCGGACATTTCGACCGGAAAACCCCTACTTTCCCGCAGCCGAAGCATCGTCTGGCTTCGTTGCACTCGCTAGCGATATGCCCGTTCTTTTTGCAGTTGTAGCATAGTATTGTTTGTTTCCGCGTAATGTGTTGCGTTTGCGTTGTGCTTCCATCTTCGAATCTGTTGCATTCAACTGCGTCTACATACGCTAAATCTGCTTCCAAAATGTTCGCACGGCGAGTAGGAGGTGGTATAAATGCTTCCACCGAGATTCTTGTTGCCTCCAAGGTTCGGCCTAGAATTACCAGCTCATCCACCGACTTTACTGTCACTAATGCGAGTTGTGCCTGATAGAATGGCAAAATGTTTCTCCTTATTATTCGTAGCTTCTCACTGTCAGTGGGTATATTCGAGAGGCGTCGGAACAAATTCTCCATTATTGCTGTATACACCCCTATGGATTCATT